>JARHVA010000475.1:3832500-5152500 GCA_037957365.1 Torreya grandis
AATCATGTTCCTATTCTAAGTGACCTCTAATCTATTTTCTATTATTTTAAACTACCTATATTTAGTATCAAAAAATACAAGATAATAACATGATAAGTATATAAATACCTTTTATTATTTCTATTTATAGTAAACAAAATTATGCAAATAATTTTTTTTTTTACATTCAAATCATTATTTTATTTTAGTACAATAAAAAATCTTTTTTTTCAAAAAAAATATCTTAATAGATCACATAAATAAAAAGTAAAATAAAACATATTAGTGAACCTATTTTTTTTATAGAATATAGTAAAACCTAAGGTTTTCCCTTAGGGTTTCCTTTGTCATTCTAAGGTTTCATATTTTTGAATATAAAGTTTGGTTTTCAAACTTGATTTTTGAATTTCTCCTTTATACATGTCTCTTGTATTTTAGGGTTCCCTCTCTTAAATCCCTGATAGTGTATGCTAGACCTCATACTAAGAGTAGGATTGGTTTTTCTATCCCTTTCCCTCTTCTAGTTGGTATAAGGTGAAGTCATAGGTCAAATGATGTGGATATTGAACATAATCAGATTTCCATGGATACCTCTATAAAATGTGATTTTGTGGATGTTACTCATGATCCATCATTATCTATGACAATTGTGTGATCCCTCATGTATATAATTATATATATGTATGATAAGGTGTTATAATTTGATTAAATTTATTTTGCAGTGGTTCATTCAATTAACTCTTATACAAATTATAAATATCCTATTTTTAATAAGGAATCATTACCTATGTAAAGGATAATATTTTACCACCAATTACTATTTTGACATAATATGGTTTTGGACAAAGATACTTATAAAATTTTGTATAGGATTGGGAAAATATGAACAATGGATTATCTATCCAATTAATTTATATACTTATAAATAATGAAAAGGTCTTAGATACATAGATAATCCATGAGTTAATAAATAAATTAAAGGGCCAAATATATATATATATATATATATATATATATATATATATATATATGCATACACCTTTTTTTAAGGTAGCATAAAAATTTCATATAGATATTGATGATATTAAGGGTGATTCTTATGAAGGGTGGTATATTCATTGGGAAGTCAAACAAAATATCCCATTATATATTCACATAAAACTTAATTACAAGGTTAAAATAAATAATACTAATAAGGAAGAAAAATCCTTAGTTAATATAATGTCATCGCTTATTAATCATCTTGTCATGTCAACTCCCCTAAAGAGGAAATTTTTATGATTATCTAAAACTCCTCATAACATTTTACACAAGTTACTATAATGTTATCTGATATCTCTCCCTCCTCTTAAATAGGTTGATATAATTAGACCTCTACTTGAAATATATGACAATGATGCATATTTTGGTTATCATAGATGCATGGGAAGTTATATGAATCAATGATTTTCACTAAGACATAAGATTAAATATCTCATTGATGATAATATTATTGAGATCAAACTCCTACAAATGATTAAAGACTATAACCAAATGGGAATTAAAATATTTTTTGATCCCTTTCCAAATCATGAGGTAAAGAAAACTAAGACTAATTTTGAGGTGCATATGACTTAAGATAACAACCTCCTTCATAGACATATGGTCATCCATTAGGTGGTAATATTGGTGTATTTGTATGCACATTGAGATAACAATGTGTGATTACATTTGATAATATTGAGATTATGGATGATAATTATCATTCCAAATCTCTATTTGTATGTGCATATACTAATTCCCATCCTATACATAGTATTATGGTAGATAATGGTTCAATTTCAAAAAATGTACCTTTCCAATCCTTAATAGTATTTATAGTCAAAGGATTTCATGCCAAGAAACATAAACCTCTTAGATGCATTATGTTACCACTTAGGGTGGGCCTTGAATTATTTTGTACTTTATTCTTAGTCTAATGAAGTACATGGTTTTTTGACATGGTGTTAGTACATCCTTGGATACACAAACTTTTTTTAGTACCATATTCAATACAGAGATATGTTAGGTATATACATTAAAATAGGGTGGTCATAGTTTTGGTTATTCCATTAGAATTTCCTATTCAATAATAAATGTTTCCTCCTCTACCCCCACCACCACTGCAATTATATATACAACCTATCCAAGTTCATTATACACAGACTATTTAAAGGAAGGTAGTTGAATTTCCTAGATGACTAGTGATTAAATGCCCATTACATCATAGAGTTAATCATGAATCATAATAACCATTATTTACTCCCTTTCATCTTAATCTAGTGTTACAAATAACTCACCATGTTCTACTTAAAATATGGGCACATGTTTCTCCTACTATACAATAGATTCCAGACAATACTATGATCCCTAGAGTCACTCATCATACTAAGATCCCATGATTCATGATGATGATTATGATTATGATTATGATTACATTACAACATGAGATCACTTATACTATATATATATATATATATATATATATATATATATATATATGTATGTATGTATGTATGTATGTATATGTGTGTGTGTATGTATATATATACACCCACACACACACATATATATATACATATACATATATATACATATATATATATATGTATGTATGTGTGTATATATATATATACATATATATAAGTATATGTATATGTATATATATATATGCATATATACGTATATATATATATGTATATATGTATGTATATATAACTCACCATGTTCTACTTAAAATATGGGCACATGTTTTTCCTACTATACAATAGATTCCACATGATACTATGATCCCTAGAGTCACTCATCATACTAAGATCCCATGATTCATGATGATGATTATGATTATGATTACATTACAACATGAGATCACTTATACTATATATATATATATATATATATATATACATATACATATATATAGATATACATATACATATATATATAGATATACATATATATGTATGTATGTATGTATATATATATATATGTATGTATATATGTATCTATGTATATATATATATGTATATGTATATGTATATGTATATATATATGTATATGTATATATATATATATATATATGTATATGAATATATATATATATGTATATATATATATATGTATATGTATATATATATATATATATATATATATATATATATGTATACATCTGATGCTACTCGCTCATGACAGGTGACCATTCCCATGTTTAATACATGACCTAAATGTGACCATAACCTTTAAATTTAATTGGTTAGCATATTTACATAAATAAAAAAAATTCAAAAATAGGAAAAAAATAATCTGAAAAATCTAAAATCATGACCTAAGCATGACATATTCTCTACTTTTACACTACTCATTCATGTTATTTATCATATTTTTAGTATATTATATATCATTTTCCATAGGCACATAGATGTAAATGTATATATGAGTGACATATAGGATATACAAGTTTTACATGATACATGGATGCATATATGTAAGACATTTCTATGACTTTTTACATTTATCATGTTGAGCTACATTGATTGCTTAAACATGCCTCGCTCTTTCTTATATTATTTATAATGATATATTTTATGCATATGTTTTGTTTCTATGTTGTGATGTTGATATAGGTTGATGGTGTAGACTAGTTTTACTTTTTTATTATTGTTTATATTTCTTTTAATATAGGATAAACACTAATTATGCATTTTATGGATCTTTATTTAATGTTTGTAATTATTTTATTATGTCATTATATGCTTCATTTTGTGTCCCTTACCTTATATATTTTGTTTTTTATTGATTGATTTTTCATTATCCACATCTTTCTTTGGACCCTTTCCTTCTTATGTGACTTTGACTTGATTGAATTTTTCATTATGTCTCTTTTTGGTCCCTTTCCTTCTTATATGACTCTTTCCTTATTTCCCCATTTTATTTTGTGATATTTATTTGTATATTATGTGTGGCTCTTACATTTTTTAACCTTTTATTATCTATTATGTGTGGCTATTACCTTGTATGAAATTGACTGTTATTTCATGTTCTTTATTATGTGTGTCATGGGCATGACATTGTGTACTCATGAGTGGATAAATATAATATATTGTACTAAGTTTATGGTGATATGATCCATATAACTCACATTTATAATTATGTGTGGTTTCATGATCCATATCATGTACCTTCCTTGATAGGTTACTATTTATGGTTATATATGTGATAATTACTACTGTGTGCCTAAGTCTTACATCTATATTGACATGATACTTTTATTACTTACACTAAATGTTTCATATATGTTTTGATGATATTTTCATACTACAATGACATATTATCCACATGTTTTCACATGCTCTTAACTTCTTAACTCTTTCTATGTCACAATATATGGTTAACTCTTTTCTTTTGAGATGATTAATTCATATATTACATTGCTCACTTGAAAATGGGGGCATATTATTGGGCTTGTCATAAATATTCAATCCTTAATTTCCACATATTTAATATTTTGGCACTAAATACATGTTTAAAAGAGTTTGCATTGGTTTAAATTGTCAGTTTTGTTTAGATTAATGGAAAAAACATTTACAATTTAAGAGAGATTCAAGGGCTTATGTGATGCATATGTACACATTTCAAAAGAACATAAGTTACATGTTTTTCATATATTTTAATATTTTGGACATATTAAGATATAGTTGTATAACATTATATATCATGTTGGCACTAGTTAGATAATATTAGGGGAATGAACATTGTTCATGTATCCACTATTATAGTTTTTTATTGGTACTGATTGGATCAAAAATGGGGCATGAACATTGTTCATGCACACACACTATTACAATTTTATATTTTATGAGCATGGGATTTATGTGACACTACTATTAATGACAAGTGAACATTTTGAATCTATAAATCTATATATAATGGTTTAATCACCCTAAATGATCTTAATTTAGGTTCCCTTTCTTGATTTCATTATCAATTAAATTAATAGTGTGGTTGATGTTTAGTATTTTTCAATAACCTAGTATTACTCCCTCTTCATGAGGGTTGAGGTATTTAATTTCCAACCCATGAAACTTGACTTAGTAAATTTATCCATTAGGGCATAATCACCCCCAAATTTTCTAATGTTTCAATAGGAAGCACAATTTTCATATGATTCAATAAGAATCACATTTTCTAATACTTCAGAAGGCAGTAATATCTCCAATATGTCATAGGGAAACATGTTTCACCCAATTATAGGTTTATTCCTTCCTTTCTCTTTAAATTGATTTTTTATTTTTAATTCATTTTAGAATTCATTTCACATCTGTATATTCACTATTACCTACTCACTAAAGGTTTACATGGAAAAAGTTTCACACTCATAGCCTTCTTGTAGACACTCAATTCCCAAAACTTTCATTTTGAAGTAATAAAAATGACTTTATTAAATAATGCATAAATCAGGCTAGAAATCATTGAAATACCCAAATTTTCTTTCATAATTGACATGCATATTCTAAAAAACATTAAGGTATCCCTGATTGGGTAATGCACTATAACCAATTGTCAGCTTCATCTAATTCACTCTGAACTAATTTTTTGTTTTTTAATAAATATTCTTGGGCAATTAGTTAGAACAAATAGTCAAATTTTGATGTTGCATAAATCATATGGAAGTTTATCTAGATTAATTATCCTATCAAATCAAATTAAATAGCTAAGAAGAAAAACCATATAAATTAGATAATTCCTAATTATGTAATATTTAAATACTAAAAATATATATAAGTTGTGATATCATCATAGCATCACTCATAAATTTGTAAAGATTGTCATAAATATAAGAAAATATAAACATAAATGTATCAATGTAAGCTATGCCTAATAAATGTAAACCTAAACCCAAAATTTAAATGACATTTATTACCCAATTTTAGATTTATTCTCAACCACTCATATTGATCTTGATATAATGGATATAATTAATCTAGTCAATCTATAAATACAAGGTCCATTTGAAATTTTAAAAAATATTTTGCGTGTAAAATTACTATGCATAAATATATCAAGAGATTCAACAATTCTTCACATGGATCAAGCAAACCACTTGTAGACATAGCTCTATAATCTAGGCACAAACATGCTTTAAATTTGGATTGGATAATGAAATCATAGGAAGGGTATAGCTTTTAATTTATGTCTTTCTATTTGTTTGCATTATCCTAGACCTTGCCTCTTTGAGGGATCATGCTTGAGATGTTATGTTTATTCATTTGTTTTTTTAACAATTAAAAAAGAACTGGCCTCTCTTGTAATTTTGATATACATTTGGCACACTTGGTGTGATTTTACCCCATAATCTTCTTAAAATATTTCAACCACATTATAAATTTAAAAAATTATCATTTTAACAAAAATTCTACTTCTTTTCTACTAAATTTTCCATGTTTTCATTTTCTATGAATTGGTGAGATCATTCTACATTTTAGTGGGATATCTCCCTATAATCAATTATGTTGACATGTGTAATGGTGATATGTCGCCTACACTATTTTTTAAATCTTTGTGTGTTTTTAATAAAATATTAATAATTTTCTATCAATCATCAAGACACTTTGTCTATTGATGAGATCAAATTTTATAATGGCGGGATCACTTTGCTATATTTAAATTATCAAAAAATGAGATAAAAAAACTAACAATGACAAAAACATATATATATATATATATATATATATATATATATATATATATATGTATATATATATATATAGATATATATATATATATATGTATATATATATATATATGTATATACATATATATATATGTATATACATATATATATATATATATACATATATATATATATATACATATATATATACATGTATATATACATATATATATACATATATATATATACATATATATATATATATATACATATATATATATATATGTATATATATATATATATATGTATATATATATATGTATATATATATATATGTGTGTGTATATATATATATATATGTGTATATATATATGTGTATATATATATATATATGTATATATATATATATGTATATATATATGTATGTATATATATATATATATATATATATATGAGATCATCCTGGGAATCAACAAGATCACCATGGTAATATTTTAGTTTTCCACTTTCTATAATTTTCTAATATCAACAAGAATGCCTTAAAAATCAATGATATCACCCTGAAAATCAGCTATGTTTCCCTACTAATTGGTGGAATCACTTTTTTATGTTCATTTTTTTTATTATATATAATGGTGACATTTCCATGCTAAATTACCCTACTAAATGATAGGATCACACTGTGTATTTTTCTCATGAGTTAAATAGTTAATTTTTCAACTTCCCACACTTTTAAAAGACCACCTTTTAAACTCCTTACTTATTTATTCTAGGTTTTATTAGTTACATAAATGGATTTAGTGCCAAACTAAGCTTGTTTTTCAACTCACATTTCAATTTAACTCTTAATAAAAAAACCAACACTTCTATTTGGTGCTCTAAGAAAACTTGTTTTCTTCCTCACTTTTTTTTAGATGTTTTCATGTAAATAATCTCTTATGCATATGTTATCCCTTTCCCCCTTTCAAGAGCCCAGGCGACCAAACACACAAAGATTATTATCATTCTATTTTATTACTTATTGGATATATGGGGTGGATTTCATCTTATTCTCATGATTTCTTAGCCATAGTAGCTAGGTTTTCATCTCTTAGCATATGTACCAACCCCATACATCTGATAAGGGATATAATTGAGTGTAGTTTTTATTAAGAACATATAAAAATTTCCCATAAAGAGTTTTATGATAGAAATGGGTTTAACCCTAACACTACATTATCAAACCTCACCCTATGAGTTCAAATTTCTAATAGCACTTCACTAAGACATTTAAGGCTAAAGTGCTCGTAGAGGGACTAGACCCTCTTACAAATATGTCTGTATTTTTTCTTCTTAAATGTATTTTAAGCCCCACATATTTTTAGGTATATCAATGACCATTTATAAAGGCCATGTCAAATTTTTATATTAATACCTTCAAATGTAAATAACTTATAGTGCAATGGAAAACAAACTCCCCCAAGAAATCATGATGTACTGCTTGAAGTGTGTGTTAGGTAAAACTAATTTGACACCACTTCAAGTGAGGTATTCAATGGACTATAGTTACATTACAAACCTATTATTCCACTAAATATAGGGCTTGTTCTAAATATTTTATTATTTTTTATCATATTATCCTCATATTTTATGACACACCTTAGATATCAAATAAATTTTAAAAACATTGTCACATTAGACTCATGCAATAAGGCATCAATCTACCTAATCGTTAGGTCATATTAGTTCTACTTATAAAGTGTTATGTTACCCATTTTTATGGTACTTTGTCCCCATTATATCATTATGTTTTCCATTTAAAATAATTCTAAATCAAGTTTGTTCAACCTAAAATCCTTTTTTTCATTTGAATCCTAGTCAATTCTAGTTTTAACCAATTTATAATTTTGATTCAATTCTAATTTCAAGTCAAATTCAATTTCAATTTAATCTTAATTTCAATTCCAAACTTTATGAATTCAACTTAGGTCAACTTTCTAAAGTCAACTAAGATCAACCTTCCAAAGTCAACTAATCTCAACTTTTAAAAATTCAACTAAATTCAACTTTTAAGAGTTGACAAAAGTCAGCTTCAAATTCAAGTCAACTCTAAAAGTCAAACTTTAATCAAACTCAAAATTTGCATCAAAATAAAAAAAAATCCATATTTTGAGATCAAGTGTGGTTAGGAGATGTTTTTGAAATAGTTATTGGCCTCTCAGCCATTTCATTATAAACATGTGGAAGACAATTCAAATCAAACATCATTTTATTTTGACACTCTAATTTAAGACTTGAACCTTTTACTTTGATCATGATGAATTCTAAAATGATGTTTAAATTCTTCAACGTGATTTCACATGATTTCTCAAATACAAAATCCACTTTGAATTATTAAAATCAAGCATTGTACATGTTCATACCAAGTCAATTAAAATTTGATACCAAGATCATTAATTTTAAAATGCCTAGATACATAAGAAGTGGGGTTATTTATAACATTGAATATAAAGAAGAATGGTTTTATGATCTATTTGGGTCCTTCTAAGAAAAGAAAACAAATAAGAGGAATTCTATCAACCTATATACAAGGGGGTACAACTTAGAATTGAAGAGGTGCATAGTCATGTCCAAATAGAAGAGATACCTCCGAAGCCAATTTTCACTCATAGACAGGCCATAGTGGGGACTTATAGTCATATTATGGAATCATCGATCAAAACAAAGGGAAAACTTTTATATTTTATTCAAAATATCCAACTTCCATTTTCCTAATTACATTATGCTAACCAACTTATGGAATTTATAGATACTACCTTAACTACTTCTTATTTAAATAATCCTCCATGTGTGGAGAAAAACTCACCCATTGAGCAAAAATAATGAGATCCTTTAGCTAATCTCCCATTAGAGGTGGATTATTCTATAATTCTCAAACATTCCCATTAGAGGTAGATTACTCTATAATTCTCAAACATTCCCATTAGAGGTGGATTAATCTACAATTCTCAAACATATTCTTCTTGTGAACCCATTTCTACAAGTTAGCACCCCAACATAAGTGTTTCCTAATCTATATCAAGTTCATATTTCCTAACTACTTCCTTTTATTTCTAAACTAGTCATTTCCTCTAGTTTGTAATAGCCAATTGTAGATAATTCCCAATGTTTTGATTCTAGCTCAAAATAGGTTCCTTTCAACCCTAATAGGTTCCTCTTATTTTCCAACCATTCATTTCCTCTAGTTTACATAACTAATTATAGATAATTCCCAACTCCTTGCTTTTAGTTCACAATAGGTTCATCTTAGTTCTATCGTAATTCTTCTAATCCACAATAATAGGTTACTAACAAACCTTCATTATAACAAACCAAATCCAATAACAACATCAAGTTTCCAACTTTCCACATCGATAGTCCATTGTGATTAATCCTTAACATGTTCTTATTAATCCACAACCTCTTCCTTCTAACCAATAAAAAATCCATGCTTCCTAGAAGCAAGTTACTTTATGACAAGTTTCTACTCTTCAGTAGCAAATTTCACCCTATCAATAGTAAATGTATCCAACCCAAACGCATGTTGTTAATCTACCTCTTAACACTAGTCAATAGTAAAAATTAATTTATCAATAGTATAATCTTGGTTATAGGGTGAAAAACCCTAATAAAATAATCTCAAAAGGTACCCATTCCTACTTATTTTAATCATAGTCAGCCTATATATCCCATTCAATCCAATTTACCTCTAAAAAATTAGTAACATAATATTTATCCATCCCAAAATGTTCCCACTCTCCAAGAATTTTAGGAGATATAGGATGTTATTTTAGGGATCCAACCAAGAAATTAGGGCAAAAAGTAAAAATTTGATGAGATATGTCCTTTCCCATTTGACATGAGCATCCTTTGATTACCCTTTCAATCTCATTTCAAGGTACCTAAATTTTATAAATAAAAATTAAAGGGTGATCCTATATAACACTTGAAATAATTCCTAGTGTCTTTTTAGGAAGTAACATATAGTAACATGTATTTATATCACTTATTTCCACATAGTTTCAGTGGACAAGCACTAGACTAGTTTTTACACTTATCTAAAGGATCTGTCATCACCTTTGATGACCTATCAAAAAAAAATTAAAATACTTTTCTTATAACATAGAGCATGATTTGACTATGATTGAATTATTCAGTGCTAAACAATAAGGTGGGGAAAGCTTTTTTGCTTACCAAAAATGGTAGAGAATCTTAGTTAGCCACTTTCCACATAATATCCTAGATAAACAATTAGCCAATATTTTAATTTCTAATTTGAATTCATATGTGTATCATAATTTGAGACTCCATTATGTGGACACATTCAAGGATATTATAGACAGAGTGTAGATTTAAAAATCACTTATAGATAAAGGACTAGTTAAGATCTATTCTCAAAATTAGGCACACAATCAAACTCCTCCATAAACATAGGATAATTTATTAGAGGATTCCAAGGCCATTTATAAAAACAAAAATATTTTAGGAAAGAGGGTAACAAAATCCAAAAAACATGTAGATGATGAAACCATCACCTATTCAAAGTGATCTACCTACGCCAATAATTACATTACAAAGACAACCTCCATAAAGGAATCAATATCAGAACAAATTTTTTAGTGGCTATGGTGAGCTTATTGAGGATGTATTCTATAATTTAGTTGTGGCTAACATGGTCATTTGGCTAACTCTAAGACATTTTCTAGAAGACCAACCAAAACCTAAATGGTATAGATATAGTGATATTGTGAATTCTATTGTGTCAAAGGGCATGGAATTCATATATGTGTGTAATTAAGGCATGTAATTCAAGATCTAATAGAGCAAGGTGACATTAAATTTGGATAATGTTTCTTCTACATTTAATCAAAACATGGGTATCTATAAAGACCCATTTTTGAAGCAAGTTCTAATAATTAGCATTGATCTAGTATTCAACATTAGAATCAAGGGTGCAATTAGAATTAGAGGAATCATAATCAAGGTCAATACAACCA
Organism: Torreya grandis; assembly: GCA_037957365.1. Lineage (NCBI taxonomy): Eukaryota > Viridiplantae > Streptophyta > Pinopsida > Cupressales > Taxaceae > Torreya > Torreya grandis. The sequence continues at coordinate 3,844,183 of JARHVA010000475.1, forward strand.
AGCCAATCAAATTACCTACCATGATGTCATGTATAACTAAAATAATGTTTTAGTTCATATTACCAATAATTATATAACTAATATCAAAATCAATTCATGTTAACCATCAATCACACCTCAAAGTATTGCCCCATATATTCTATGACCCCTTTATTTATACACTAACTGCCCTTCTCTATTTTGAAATATTATTGTTTCATCATAAGATCCATGGGTCACTATTTAAGGTCTTATTCCATCTTCAAATTCAATTAACCTTTCCCCACCTTGAAATTATGCAGTCACAACTCAATGTCTTAAGGTTATGCTTCAAGGTCCTTAACTTCTTCTAATAATGATTCCATTTTTAACATCTTGAATTCAAAGGCCAAATATTCATCTAGAAATAATCTTGTACATGGATATTTTCCTTCTAAATCCAAACCATCTATTCCTTTAATTGAGAATTAGTATGATCTTGGTGAATAATTAAATACAACTCATGCACATATTTATATCCTAGATCTCTTGCATACATTAAAAGTTCACAAGACTATATTTTATGACCTTCAACAATATAAGTTACTAAAGGACATCAAACTAACTACCTTTCAATCACTAGTGGGGTATTTATCTCTAGATCAATAACTTACATTTCATTAGATTGACATGTCATCCCTTGGTCCCCTACAAAATAGTCCTCTTCACATTAAAGACATCATAAACCAACCCAAGATTAAGTAGGTTCTTATAAACAATGATTCATACATTAATATGGCTTTACTAAAATTGATAAAACTCGTGGGTTACACTTCATCTAACTTGCAACCAAATACCATTACAATCAAGACATATGATAATTTAGAGGACTCACATGGCACTATTTACCTACTATTCATCATTGGGCCTATCACCCATGACATTATTTTCCATGTAATCAACATTGGGTTTCTCTAAAATATACTTATTGAATACCTTTGGATCTATGAATTATATGTAGTTTCTTTTACCCTTCACCGATTCATTAAAACCACCATTTTAGAATAGAGGTCACTATTCTTGGTGACTTATAGCCATATCAATATTACAAACACTTGAAAGTTGAATACAATCAATATAATTATTGATCTAATACCAAGTATGCACTTACAAATAATAAGGCCAAAGCTCTAAAGTATCCATAATTAAATTATAATGACCCAAGTGACCTTGCATACAATTATTATATTCCACCTCCCCATATTTCCTCCACTTCACTATTGAAGATAAGGGTATTGGTACCTATAGCATTAAGGATGCCTTACATATTACCAAATTATCAAAACATCCTAAATCCCATGATAGACCCAAAAATATTAAATATCAGTATAGGCCTAACATGTTATGGAAAAAAAATGTTGGATTTCATCTTAAGGGCTCTCTTTTATTTGTTAAAAAGAATTAAATTTATCAAGACCAACCTAGTAGTTCTAAGTATTCCTAGTTTTACAATTATTAATTTGCCTCTTATTATTAGAGTTCTAAGTATCTCAGTCCTAAAATAACCCTATAGCATCAGGATTACAAATTAAAAGGCTTAGGTCCAAATCAACAAGGCATTCTTGAACTTATTTCTTCTAATACGTATAGAAGTACCTAAGGGATTAGATACAAACCACCTAGGGGTGGTCCCTCATATCTTGAGAGTGATCAGACTTTAGAATTTAATGAATATGATATTCATAGTGATGCAGAGTCTTATTATTGTATTTATGATGAGTTAGATGACATAAACATATTTGATACCAATGCCATTATCACTATGTCACACTCTCCTAAATTCTCTCTCATCCTTCACTACCCTAAATTAATCAATTGGGGTCAAAAATATCACACCATATCACTAGACAACATCCAAAATGAAGAATAATTTTCAAATTGTATGAGTCTTCAAGATGGTGTACCAATGGTAGATCACAAATAATGCTTTAATATAATGTTATTCCATGCCTCCTACTTTTGAGAAAAGGTGAACTTCATTGATCAAAATAAAAAAGAAAATCAAAAATTTAAGTCATCTTTTAAAATCTATTTGAGGCACTATTAGACCACAATAAAATTAAATGAAAAATGTATCCTTTGGTGAAAACCTACCTCAAGTGCCAATGGCTGGGGAAGTTCACCTTATTCCTAAATAATATTAGAGTCCTACCATTCACATCTTACCTTTGGATCAAATATTGGTGTAGGAATAACAATGGTTTTTTTCTTAGTTAGTTTAAGTTTTCAAGGAAACATTTAATGAATGTTTATTACCTTTAACTAGGAGATTTATATTCTTGTTACATGGGTGGACCTGATGGCCCATAATAATATGAGTAATGTCAATTTCCCTCTGTACTAAATTTATTAGAAGATGGATCTACATTGATAGTGGAATATACTATTTCAACTAATATTGATACAACTGATGATCCCAAAATGGTTAAGCTTGGTGCATCCCTCATTCTATATTAATGAAAATTTATCATTTCCATTCTTTGAGAGTTTATTTAAATATTTTCATGGTCTTATGTGGATATGCCCAAGTTGAATCCATTTGTAGTTATACACCATATTTTTTTGCACTCATATGCTAAACCCATTAAATAAAAATTATGTAAGATGTATTTATAAATTGTTATCCTAGTAAAATAAAATTAGAAAACATATTTTGGGTAGGATTTATTTTTGTAATTGATTATTCATGGGTATACACATTGTTCTAGTCAGTAATAAACCAAAATGCATTCATTTATGCATAGATGTCAAGGACATCAATAAATTATGTTTGAAATATTATTTTCCATTACCTGACATTTAGATGATTATAGATTCAATAGTAGGTTATGAAACTCTATCCCTCATGGATGGTTTTTTTCGATATAACCAAATCAAAATTACACCATAAGATCAACACAAAATAGCATTCACCACTCTTTAAGGAACATTCTATTATCAATTCATGCCATTTTACTTAAATATTTTTGGTACCACATACCAAAGTGTCATGAATTTTATCTTCCATGACATGATGTATGACATTATTAAATACTATGTTGATGACATCTTGGGAAAGTCAAGAACAAAGGCTACACATCTAAAAGTTTTATAGAGGATCTCTAAGAGACTTCATGAAGTCAACCTAAATAAATGTGTCTTTGGAGTCACCTCAGAAAAATTACTAGGCTTAATTATTTCCCATTATGGAATTTAATTCAATCCATCCAAGGTGAATTCCATCAAATAAATTCCTCCCCCTTCTAATTTGAAACAACTTTGTAGTTTATAAGGTAAGATCAAATCTATTCACTACATCATTTTGTATCTTGTCAACCACTACCTTAATTTCACTCATATTTTGAATAAGGAAAACACTTTTCAATGGGATTCTAATTGTCAAGAGGAATTTGAGCACTTAAAAACTTATTTGGTAAACCCACAAGTGGGTGTCTTGCCAACACCATAATAATCCCTCTTACTCTATATCTCAACAATTGAACAGGCCTTGGGGGCACTCTTTACCCAACATGATGACTATGTAAAATAATGTTTAGTGTAATACCTAAGTATTACACTAGTCACTTATGAGAATAAATATAAACCTATTGAAAATTCATGTTTATAATTTGTCTTTGCATCATATAAATTACATCACTATATGTTGAATAACAAAACCATTATTATTGAAAAGGTTGATCCACTCAAATATATTATTTATAGATTATAATTGACATGTCACATGACCAAGTGGATTATACTCCTCAGTTAATTTGAAATTGAATACACTAATAAGAAATCCATCATAGGGCAAGTACTTGTAAATCAACTAGTCAAGGCACCATTCTTAGATATATCCTCTACACATGCATTTTCTTAGTGAATATATCTTCACTTTTGATGAGGCTTATCAATGGAAATTCTATTTTAAAATTTCCTTCACCACTCATGGTTTAGGAGATGGTATTGTATTTATTATTCCATAGTGAGATCTCATTTCAAAGGCATTCTAGATTACTTTTTCATGCACCAATAATATAGTAGAATATGAGGAACTTGTTTCAAGGCTTTGACTTGTAGTAAAATGTAAAATTAAACAATTAGTTATATATTGAGATTTGTAATTGATAATTAATTAAGTTATATATTAATATATAACAAAGGATGATAAACTTATACCCTACAAATGCATGGTTGATAACCTCATGAAACACTTTAAATTCATCTAGTTTGAGAAAATAAATAGAGCCAAAAATAGATCAATTGACACCATGGATATAATTGGGTCATTGATATAAATATCTTCTAGTGTTTTTGATTATCAATTTCTTATTAAAAACCTTCTTATGCTAACTTACAATCATCTAAATACTGAAATGGTATGTGATTTTACTTGTCTTGATTCCCCTTGGTACCAAGATATATGCACCTACCTCCAAGACCACATTATTCATGTTGAATTATCATTCAACCATAAAATTCCTATATTCATAATGAATCCTATTAAACTTTAATCAATGGTACATTCTATCATAGAGGCTATGATGGGATGATGCTTTGATGTTTAAACTTGTGTGAAACTAAATTTTCACTTAAAGATATGAACTAAGGGATTTTTGGGGCCCATATAAGTGGAATGTTCCTTGCTAATAAAATACTAGTATAAGATACTATTGGCACAAAATGGAATTAGATGTATGTGTGCATGTCAATAAAATCCTTCCTTGCAAAAATCATGGTGATTTAATTCATGCTCCCTCATGAGTGCTCTAACCTATTACCTCTCCTTATCCATTTTCTACATGGGGACTCAATCTCATTGGTAATATTCACCCCACTTCCTCTTGAACCATCATATCAGATAATGGAAAGTCCTTCAAGAATAAGGATGTGAAAACCCTTTGTAAAAAATTTCACATCAAACATATATTTTTAAATCCCTATTACCCACAAGGTAATGGCCAAGTTGAGGCATATAATAAAGCCATGTCAAAATCCTTAAGAAGACTATCAACAAAGTTGGTCAAGATTAACACTTGTAATTATTTATTTCCTTATGGGCCTATGATACCAATTTTTTCACACCTATAGGTAAAACATCTTACTCATTATTTTTTATATTTGAATCCATTCTACTAATTGAGATCAATTTTACCTCTCTATGTATTTCATTATAAGGTTTGATGATGATAACTATATAATAGTCATCGTACAATATTTATAACTCTTGGATGAAAAATGGCTAGCTACCTTTAGTCATTTCAAAATATATCAAAACCTCATTGTAGTTATAATAAGCACATCATCCCAATGGAGTTTGAAATAAGTGATATTTTATTAAAAGAAAATCAAAAAAATACTAATGCAAAACTAGATAAGCCAAATTAGATAGGTCATTTCATTATCATTGAAAATAATGGTTCTTGGGCATATATGTTGGCTACACTAGAAGGATATGAGCTTGATGATCTCATGAACACTATGCATCTTAATAATTTTTATGCTTGACTAGATTGAACATTGTCTATGAGGGCCCCTAATTGGGGCATTCCTTCACATGTCCTTTTCCCCTTCCTTTCATTTTCTATTCCTAAGTCAAGCCTTGTCTTTCTCCCATTTCTTCTTATTGTCTTGATTCCTAATTATGACCTACATTCACTATATGAAATTTCAAATAAAAATTCATCAAACATTTTTGATGTGGTCATCATCAACATATCCTTGTAGATAAAATTTCAAAACATTATAATGTTTATAATGGTTTCCCTACTTGATAATCCATGAAACAAGTTATTTTAGATTCTTGATGATCTCATTACCCATTCCTTATTATTACATTCACATCCTAATTTGTTTTTGAAATATAGTTATTTTATATTTTATGTATTTGGTTTATATATTACTTGAACCCTTACCTAAGGTTATTTTTCCTTTTCTAGATGTTCCTTGTAAAAAATTTATATTCCCCTGTATATTTTACTTGTAGAACACTCTATGTGTATCTTATTCAAGAAAAATCCCAAAAAGAGATATAAATTTAAAACCCTTTACAAAATTAGTCATCCTATTGGATAGTGGCTTCCCCTATTATATCTCTTCCTTGTGGCACTATTTGAATATCATGTTGATAATCATTTCATTTTGTGTTGAACATCTCATAGATGGTAAACCTTTTCTCTAAATCATGATATATACATTGAATTAAATCAAATATGATCATTCAAACAACATTTTTATTATTCCATTCCCTTAAGTGTTAATCTATAACTTGGGTGGGTATTATTCATTATCAAATTATCATTTTAATCAATAGTGTTATCCATTAAATACACTCTCATTCTTTGGAGAACTAAGTTGGCCTGAGGTCCATATAGACTACATAGGTAGCACTTGGCTACATGGAGTATCTTAGGATAACTTGACCACTATCAATCCCATTTTTACTCTTTACTTGAATTAGTTATAATCATTTTCATCACTTTTCTTATTTCCCATTCTTGGGAGAACTACATTTAACCTGATAGTCAACATGGACTATGTAGGTAGCATTCAGTTGCATAGGGAATCTGATGGCAACTTGACCATCCATTCCTTATTATTATATTCCCCCTCTTCATCTATTTTTCACATTATCCTATCTGACACTCCCTAGATTTGGGGGCAGATCACAAAGAGTAATGTCTTATTTACACATTTGCATTCACACTAGTTTCTTTTTTTTTTTTTTGTTGATTTTAGTTATGGTTTATGTTTATTTAATTAAGTTTGTTTGCTTATTAATTTATTTTAATCACATTTTAATTTCATTATTTTTATTTGGTACATTATGTTTGACACTAAGATCTTGATTATCAATATCTCGATTTTAAGTTGTTAACATTTATATCTACTTATTTGTTCATTTGTCTTTGTTTAGTACATTATGCTTTACACTTAGGTATTTATTTTTCATATCTTGATATTGAATTATTTGTATTTATATATAAACTATTCCATACACAATGGAAAATAATATTAACATGATTTATTTATAATTATGGTGCATATTTTTATTTGCAACATCAATAATCAAGTACTTAGGAGACTCATATATCAATGTAAAATAAAGAGAAGGCATACCCTCATGAAATGGTTACACATGCACCCATGTGCAAAATAAAAATCAAACATCATTAAATTTTAATCACCAAATTTATCAAAACAAACTAAAAAACATGACTACATTTATGTTAATCAGGGCGTGTCTCTCCAAATAAGCATATGCAACTATTAATAAACACATCTAACATTCTGATCAAATGATAAATAACAATCTCAATATCAATCACATTTGATATTTAGATCATATACAACATCATAATATTCCAACATACATGAATCAAAAGTGGAATCATATATATCAAAAGAATATCAAATTCCATATACATCATATGATCAAAAATGAACATATGTATACATCTAAAATCAATGTATATACATCAATATATACATATACATCACAAAAATATAAAATGAAGAGCTATAACCAATATCTCAAATCTAACTCCAATCATCTCTAGGAGGATTCTAATCAAAACTTTGTCCTATATTGGGTATTGGTGGTGGATATTTTGGTGGCCTGATAACTCTATGTTGCAAGGGAGGCTATGTCATTAATTCTTACTATGTTCATGTATGACATGACCTATAAGTTTAGCTAGACCTCTAACTCTAGGTATACTCCCTAAAGCTTATCACCATATCTCTTATTGGTATTGTCATCTAATATAGGCTCCAATATTAGTAAACCTTTTCTTTAGCCTTTATCACATCATCCTTATCCTATGCCATATCTACTAATGCCCTATAAATCCCTTGATTTATAGCTAGTTATCTTTTTTTATCTCACTCCCCATGGATCATATGTACATTTTATTGATATCTTTATGCATCCCTTTAATCTTGATCTCACGAACTAATGTTTGTGTCCAACTCTACATCTCTTAGGATGATTGGCCCTATATGGTTATCATGTAGGCAACCTACCCCTTTAAAGTCACAACTAAGTGTGTCACTCTAAAATCAAAAACTATAACCTACTTACCTCACCCTCATCATCTACTATCATATCATCTACTATCATCTACTATCATATCTCATCCACATCCCCCTCTAGCCTATATATCTATGTAACTATGGCTATAATATCCATTTTAAACTTGTTTATAGTAACTTGAGTGTCATCTAAAATCCCTAGTTGAGAAGGCCCTATCTAGTTTGATACTTATCCTGACCCTCCTTTTATAGAAAGGGTCACTTTTATATCCTATACATATATCTTCTCCCTTATACATTGGGACTAGGGCCCTTTCCCATATCAACATCCTAATTTAAATACCCACTATTATTATTTCCACCACTACTACTACAAGTGCTCTCTGAGCTATAATATATAGCCATGGGCACCACCTATTATAGTGGTACATCTTTCTATGGTACGTAAATATGAATAGTTGACTTCACTAGAATCACCTCTATCCTTGTACCTATTGAGGCATTGGCCTCACCTATCTATGTTGTTTCTGAAGTGGCCTTGATTGTTCACCCCATAAAGGCTTAGGTAGAGTCATCTATATAAATCTAATTTATGCCCACCATGTTTCATAAGTCCCATTGACTCATGCATATACCACCCCTCCATCATATCCCCAAGCCCCTAGATAAGGTGTTAAAAATTGACCCATTGCTACCACTTTCAATATGGAAGGCCCCTACTCACTAATATCTCATACCACATGGGAAAAAAATGAGTTCCATCTAGTACATTCTACTACCACTAAAACTACCTATCAACATAATTATGCATGTATTAATCTATTTTAAAGTCATGGAACCTATTGACATATAAGGGTGTAATCATATACTATGTCACAATGACATCCTCTCACCAACCAAATTGAATATGCATATAGGGTCTCTAAACAAAGTCCCATCAACCATCACATCAATGGCCCATTTATAGTAATATATGTATCATTGGTGGTCCCATTGGCCCGCTCTTATCACTTACCACCCATATACTATTGGATCTTCTTTTTATCACTATCATTTTTCACCCATTGGTTGTTATATATCGATATTTTCCTAGACCTAGATCTAGATAAATGTGTAGGGTATAATACTCCTACCTTATGAAAATTCACTTAGTGTAATATTATTTAATATTTATACATCCATATTGTATACATTGAGTATGGCACGAGTAAAGGAGTAGGAAAAGGAAGGTGTAAAGGATAAGGAGGGTGTGAAGGAGAAGGAGCAGAAGAAGGGAGGTTTGCATGAGAAAAGTAGGACATCAATATTACAATAAGGAGTGTGTCCTTTGAAGAAACTTAAATTTTCTAGTGTAGGAGGTAATATCAGTGATAACCATGAAAAAAATAGAAGGAAGGTTTTGGAAGTGATGATTGAGGAATATTAAGAATGGTGGGATGAAGAGGTGAGCATTACAAAAATTAGAGCCAATAATAAAGACAAGCTAGTAGAGTTAAAACAGTAGTTCCTGAAGAATAATGTTGGAAATAAGCAAGCTATGATGGTTATTAATGAAGCTAGGGAGGCTAGGCTTAAGTTTTTTGAAGAAAAATAGAAGGTGATGGAAGGATATTATTCATTAGCTAGTCATGAGGTTGAAAAGGGGGTTTCTTTGGAGGATGGAGTGAAAATTGGAGAAGCCAAAATCTTAGAATGATCCTCTAATCCTTTTAATGCAAAGATTTAACTCTTGTCTGATTATGACCTAATTTGTAAATGTGTAATAAAATGGATAGTGGTGTGAGTTATTTAACTATAGATTAAATATCATTGGGATTCAGAGGTGGAGGTGAGATTTCTACAAAAATATTTCTTTATTGCAGTCTTTATTTCTAAAGAAGAGAAAGAAAAGGTTTTTTATTTTAAAACCTAGTCTATGAATGGTTTGGGTCTTTGGATTTAAAATTGGAGTCCTAATTTTGATCCATTAATAGATAGGAAGGGAAGTTATCTAGTTTGAAGAAAAATTTATGGTCTTCCTCTATAAAATTGGAGTGAAGATTATTTGGTAGCTTTGGGAGACTTGGTAGGTCCAATAGTGGAAATAGATGAATCCTCACTTAAATATGGTAAATCAATTTATGCTCGATTTAGGGTTGAGTTAGATTTGGATCAATATATTCTAGAGTTATTGATAATCAAGATAGGGGGTAGTGTTTGGCATTAGAGAATTGATGTGGAAAATGCTCCTTTCAAATGTTATAATTATCACCAACCAAGGCATATTTAGGAGTTTTATAAAAATAAAAAGAACTCTCTTCAAATAAAAACAATTAAGATGAGGCTTCAATGGAAACCAAATATGGATTTAAAATGGAATAAGAGAAATCAAAAGTTACTAGAGCTTCTAGTAGATCAAAACAAGAAGAATGAGGATGTTTGGAAATCTCATTCACAAAAAAATAGGGCAACTAAGAATCTATTATTAAGATAGGTATAATTGAAGTAATATCTCTAAATTTAGTGATAAAAAGATATGATTTAATTGATAAATAATCTCTCTCAATGAGAGATATAGTCATGAAAAATCAAATTAATTCTAAAATTAGTGATGCTTTGAGAATTTCAAAGGAAGTGGCTCAGGAGGTTATAAGTTTTGATAAGGAGAGGTCAAATGGTAAAGAATAATTGGAAGAAGCTTATAAAGGGGGTTTTAATTATAAATAAATTATCTATATTTATCAATCTCAAAGTAACATTTTTAACCCTAATTTAATTCCTTAGAGTAGGTGAGGCAAAAAATTGAAAAACTATCTCATTACAAGTGAAGTTTTATCACGAAAATAGAGTACTCTAGAAGACTTTTTGGATGTTAAAAATTTGGGGGTGGAACTCCCTCCTATATAAACATGAAGGTTATTTATTATAATATTATGGTTTTTAATTACCATAATGAAATATTCTTGATTAAACATATAATTAGATTTGACAAAATGGATATATTGGTGTTTCAAGAAACCAAATTTAATAGGGAGGAAGAAGGATTTTTTAGTTTATTTAGGAATTGTTGGCTTGGAGTTTTTTTGGAAGCAATAGGAGTGTTTATGGGTTTTTCCATTATTTTTTAACCCTTTTATTCTAAATTATACCTCTTGGCTTCAGGTCAAAATTGGCAAATGGGCAAAATTTTGAGTTTTAAGTCATATTTTTAGTTCCTTTTGTTCAATATTTATGGGCCTCAAGGAACATTGCTAAAAATTTATTTATGGGCAGATATTTCATCCCTTTTAAAGGATCTTAAATTGGAAAAGTTCTGATTTGGGGTGATTTTAACATTATTTTGAGCTATAAGGATAAACAAGGAGGAGTGTTCTCAGACTCTTAGGTGATTTAGGATTTTGGTTTGTTTGTTGCTCAAAATGATCTTGAAGATGTAACACCTAATTTAGGTTGGTTTACCTATAATAATATATGGATGGGAAAGTATTATATTTTGGAGAGATTGGATAGGTTTTTTATTTCCTCTAATTGGAATCAAAGTAATAGAAAATTGGATTGTTGTGTTTTATAATAATCTGGGTCAAATCATTGACCTATTGCTTTGAACATTGATTTTGATTCCCCTCCAAAAAGATGCCCATTCAAATAAAAAAATTTGTGGCTTTGAGATCCTCCTCTTTTTGAACTTGTTAAAAAATGGTGGATATAATGTCTAGTTCCTCAAGGATCCAGGATGTTTTAGATGTTTAAGAGAATAAAATTTATGAAATTGCAAGCATCTTAAGAACATTTTTCAAGAAAAAATAAGGATTGAATTTGAGTTGAATAAGTTTAGTGATATGATTTCAAAATGGGGGATGGATGTGGAAGCTTATCATATTAGAAAATCTTTTATTAGTGACTATGAGGAAATTATCTATAGGGAAGAAATCTTTTGTAAATAGAAATTGAGGGAGAACTAGCTTAAAGAAGGGGACATGAAATTGTCCTTGTTTCATCAGTTGATTAAAGATCAAAGGAAGGTAACAAGGATTACTCACATTTAATCTAGTCAAGGGGTGGTTTTAGATTCTTTTAAAGAGATTCAACTAGAATTAGTCCAATTAATTCAAACATTGTTAAATGGTGAGTAATTCTCTAACTTGAGAGCATAAAATGAATTTCTATAGTTTATTCCTAAAGTGGTCTCTCAAGGTATGAATGAAACAATGTTGGATCCATTTTATTTTGAATAAATTAGGAGGGTGGTATTTTTTATGGACAAAGATAAATCTCCTAGTATAGATGGTTTTCCTGTAGCCTTTTTCCAACATTTCTAGGAGAGGGTTGGTATCGATGTTTGGGAGAGGGTAGAAGAATCTAGAAAGAAGAAAAAAGTGATCCCTGAGCTAAATATGACTTTTTTATCTTTATTTCCAAAAGGTGAATCTCAATCTTCATTATTGGATTTCAGACCTATAGCTTTATGTAATATTGTTTATAAGATTATCTCAAAATCCATTGTTGAAAGAATGAAACCTCTCCTTAAGAAATTGATTTTTGGTGAATAAGCAGGTTTTGTGCCACGAAGAAGTATCCAAGAAGGTATTATTATATCTCATGAAATTATTCATTCTCTGATCCATAATCATAAAAAATTTATGTTTATAAAATTGGACATAAGTAAATATTATGATATAGTGAATTGGAGATTTTTATTTAAGATTTCATTGATGTTTGGTTTTAGCAAAGACTAGTGTGAGTGGATTTTTAGCTATGTATCAAAATCAAATCTAAAATTCTTAGTGTTAGTAAATGGAAGCTCATCTAATTTATTATCTATCTCCAAAGGTTTATGGTAAGGAGATACTTTATCCCCTTTCCTTTTTATACTAATAGTAGAAGACTTGGGAATAGCAGTTCGTGAGGTGCAAGTTTGCGGAAAGTTTCATGGTCTTCAAATTGTAGAAAATTTTGAAACTCTTACACATCATCAATTTATAGATGAAACTTTTATTTTTAGAAAATTATTGGTAGTGGAAGATTTGGATTTCACAAGGATATTGAGAGGTTATAAAGAAGCTTCTGGGCAAAGAGTTAATGAAGGTAATTCTAAAAAATTATTTTGTAAATTGTTGTCACATGATAGAAAGAAATTTAAGTAGGATTATAGGTTTTAAAATTGGGAAACTTATAAGAAAACATTTGGGGGTACCTTTTTTCAAAGGGGTTGGTTCCTTTGGTATTTTTAAAAATTTACTTGAAAATTTTAAGGTTGATTTGAGTTCATGGATAGGAAGATGGATTTCATTGGTTGGTAGGATAACTCTCAACAAAGTCATTCTCAGTGTTCCTCCAACCTATTACCTCTTTTCTCTTTGTCCTCTGGAGTAAGTTATAAATTCTATGAATAAGATCATGAAGTATTTTATTTGGAAAGGTTTTGGTGAAGATAAAAAAATTCCTTTGATGAAATGGGAGAAAGTTTTTAAGAGGAAAAAGAAAGGGGGAGTAGGTATCATGGATCTTCATCTCCAAAATTTAGCTTTGGGAGCTAAATTAGTTTGGAAAATGGTTTCTAGTTCAATTAGATTGTGGTGCAGATTTATTTGATCTAAATATATAGATTCAAACTCCCCTGAGTGTATGGTGTCAATAGTGAATCCTCCCAAAGGATCCCATGATTGGAACTTTATGTTGAAATGTAGGTCTATTATAGCACATGTTTCATGGACTATTAATAATGGTAGAAATGCTGATTTTTGGTATGATTATTAGAATGGTCATCACCCATTGGAAGAGGATTTTTCTCATACTCAAATTAAAACTATTATAAAAATCCAATGGGGTGTGAAAGTGAGTGCTTATGTGATTTTTGATCCACATTCAAGGAGAGTAGATTATAGATGAAAAATTTTGTAGGACCTTCCTATCCTACATGAGGAGGCATTATCTTTAGAGGTATGTCTCGAGAAGAGGATTTTTTTTTTAAATAATTAGAAAGTTTCACTATATTGGATTGGAGCAAAATAAATTTTGTATTTAGTTAGATTAGATTATCAAATTGTGGAAGTTGAATATGACTCTTTAGGTTAGGCAAGTCTTCTTTGTTAGAGTAAATAAGATTTGTATAAATTTGGCACCTTTGCATAGTTGGTAGTGCATGGCCATGTTATTACTCAAAATTGATTGAATAAGATTAGGTTTATGGGACCATATATATGTTTTTTACGTGAGAAAGAGGAGGAATTTACTCACCATATGTTTTATAATTGTTCTTTTGCAAATAGGTGTTGGACTTATCTTTACAACAAATTCAATTAGTCATGGGCATGGTCATAGACTCTATTTCAAGCCTTTACTTCTTAGCTGGTGGGGGTGTGAATAATTCCTTATTCATTTTATGGAGATGTATCCCAACCATTTTAATTTAGATGTTGTGTAAATAAATGAATGCTCAAAATATTACAAAATAAATATCACCCATTGCATGTAGTTTTGAGAGAAATGGAACTTTCAATTTTTGAATTTGTATCTTCTCATTTTCAAAGAAAATAAGGAATGTTGACTCAATGAGATATGAAAATATGTGAAAACTAGAAACATATCAAACCTCTTCCCATTAATGGGTCAATGGTAAATAAGAAAGATAAGAGAAGTAGAAAGGAGGCAGTCTGGAATCCTCCTCAACTTGGATAGTTTAAACTAAACATTGATGGTGCTTACAGAGGAAATCTTAGGGCTTCTAGAGTAGGTTGTGTGATAAAGGATTGTTGTATTTCTATAATTAGAGCATTATCTTTGAATCTTCTATATGGAACCAATAATTAATATAAGGCCCAGGCACTGGTAGTTGGCATGAATATGGCTTTGGAGTGTGGTATCTCCTTCCTAGAAATTTAAGGTGACTCACAAGTAGTGATCCAAGCTCTGAATGTTCAAAGGGCTAAATCTTGGAAAATTACAAATATTTCATATATAATTTGGCTAAAATTGAAACATTTTGAAGACTAGACTTGTTCCCATTATTTTTGGGAAAGCAATAAAGTTGTAGACTTCTTTTTTAATGTAGAGATTAATCAAACCATGGATGTGAGAATGGATAATATTAGAATAGGTTGGGAAGATTTTAAGGACTTAGATAAAATTGATCTTTGATCTTTAATTAGCTTATTTGTAATTTTATTTTTTCAAAATAAATATAAATATCATTTTTAATTCTTTTTATTAAAAGGTGATATTCCTATTTTTTAAGTTGATGTGTCCATGAGCTCTATTAAGTTTGGTTTATGACAATGGGTATTATTTAAACTTTTAAGGTGGTGGAAATGCCCTGAATATTTTATTATTTCCACCAAAATCTTTCATACATGTGAGTTTATTTCTCTAGATTATTTTTTTATTGAAATGATAGTGAACAAGCTTTCTATATGGGTTTGACAGTTGGCTTTGGGGACATATTGAATTTTGAGTTATCGAGATAGATCGTCTCTACATAGAATCCCTAGTTTGGCTAATGATATTTGGTAGAGATAAAAACTGAGAGATGGATTTTATAGGCATGATTTCTAGGATGTACCTCTTTAACATATTTTGTATCCCTATGCTAGAGGTTAAAAAATCCATAGATCATGTTTTGGGGGTAGAATCTTTGGAAACAAGTAAATGGGTAAGAGTAAACTCTAATTTGGCATATTTATTTGTAATCAACCTCTATTTGGTATTGTTAGATAAAGATCAAATTTAGATTTTGGTTAAATTATTTTTATGGCCCAAATATAGAATGGGTTTAATATTGGAGATTGATACCCTCCCATACGGTCTGTTTCCTACTCTTCCTTTCTCTGGTAAGGATAGTTTTGGATTTACCCTTTTTCATTTTTCCATGTTTTAGAAATAATATTTATGGATTTGGTGAACCTCACTTATGAAATTGTTGAGAATTAATAATGAGAGCAAAAAATTAAAGGGAATAGGGGCATTATTATGCCTAAAATTTAGGAACTATTGTAGTTAATTTTGGGTATGGAGGAACGGAGGGTGTAGAGAAGGATGATTAAGCATGTGAAATAAATTAAATGGATATCCAAGGGAGTTATTATGGGTATATTTAAGTCACCCCCATGGTGGAAAGGAATATTTAATATTATAAAGGACCCTAGTAGCACTTAGAAGCATCTAGTTTTCTCACATTCATAGGAGGAAGTTAGAGTGATGACAGGGAAGGAGGTAATGATAGTTGGTTTAGTATCTAAATTAAAGGAGTAGGAGATGCATGTAGATAATTTAAAAAATCTATAAAAGTCACTAATGCTAGGTTATTTCCTATAAAGTAATCATAAAGAGGCTGAGTTAGTCATCCTAGAATAAGTTTTGTTTGTCTAGTTTTTTTTTGAGTAACCTTTTGATAGTGTTTTGTAATATGTAATTGTAATGGTGATTTTATGGTATTAAGGATGGTTTTTTATGATGAACAAATGTTATGAATTTTTTATGGTTAAAATTCCTTAAAAGATTCAATTGTTAAGCCAAACCAGTTTTGTTTTTTGATCTTATGTTAAAAGGGCCAGGGAATAGTAAATCACTAGCATCGATCTAAAAGAATACGCATCCCTTATTGGTAATCCATCATTTTAAAATACTTGTATAGTTTGGATAGTAGTATTATGCCCTAGATAAAACATGTGGTAACATCCAACATGTCTCAAATCACCCCTATCAGGCCAATGTGAAAATATTGGCCACTCTTGTTAATCAAAAATATGCCACTGATAATAGCCATCAAAACCACTCTCTCCTAATTAATCAAAGATAATTCCTCCATTTCATTTATATATACTACTCCATCCACTATGGTGATATCAATTATGCTAATTAAGTCCTCTAACACTGATAACATCCCTATTACATCCAGTGGATCATAAACCCCTAAATGGGAATGTCAAATATATACCACATCCTCTAAATTCATAATCACCTCTCTAATAGGTATATGAAATGTTCACTTGGATAGTGTTGATAGGTAGGTTCTATCTACTTGAATCATCATCATTAATTTAATATGCTTGAAGCTGAGTACCTTGAGCAATGTTGATGTCTCCTTTATCCATAGTTTTGATCAGCATAGGATATGTGAGTGTAATTCATGATTGATCAACATAGAAACTCACTCTTACCAATCATAAACATGTTAGCATGTTATTTCAAAATGATCTATCTAGACACACTGACATAAAATTCATGTCAAATAATAATTATGCCTATCTAAAATGAAAATTCATCCTTCACATCAGATCAACTTCTTCTTCTAATTTTAGTCTATTTTCCACTTGGGAATTTTATATGATTTGAGTGATATCATTGTTTAGTAGGGTGTTACCACCATTTAACAAGGCAATTCTACCATTTTATAGGGTGATCTCATTAATTCTAGTATTTAAGTAATTTTTCATGATCTCACCATTCATTAGGGTAATCTCATCATTTTTAAGGTAGATTCCATCATTTCTCAAGGAATTATCACCATTTATAGCCTATTTGGCCTTTTGGTGTTCTCACTAATTTTTAGAGTGATATCATCACTTGACAAGGTGATCTCGATATTTTTCATGTTCCCACATTTTGGAATTTCTCATCTAAATAGGTGTTATTATTTTGGTGTTTCTCACCTTTTTCATTAATATTATCAATTTTATCATGATATTATCATTTTTATCAGTGATATCACCATTTTATGGGTGATATCATTATTTGTGGCTGCAATATCATTATTTCTAAATAAATAAAATATTTAAACTTCATACTCATATTAAGCATTAAATGTATTAAATTATCACATTTTCAAACAAAAAGGTACTAACTAATGCCCCACTCCCTACTAGTCACCAGTACGCCAAGAATCACTCACCAAGGTGTCTCTATCATTGAATATGTGTCATTTGATTAAAGGACTCATGTCTAAATCCAAAGCAAATTTTCAATAAAGGAGGGTGAAAATAAACCATTTTCACCCACCAGATGTAAATATATAGATCCAAATTCAATATTTTAACCCCAACCTTACATTACCCTATTCTTCTTCCTTGAGGGCTTGTTTTTGGTTCCTAGATCCATTTTTCATCCTCTTTTATTCTAATTAATCCATTTATTAGACTCTTTGGTTGTGGAGTGTCATGTTTTCTTAATTTCAAGGGCCTATCCATCAAAATTATTTTTCAAAACATCCCTTAAGGGGTCATCTTGGGTGTCCTGAGTAATGTATGGGGTATCAGTGCAAACTCATTTTCAGAAATTTGAACAAAAATCAATAAAAATATGAACACATCAGTCTTCAATATTTATTCAATCATTTTAATGAATTTTTCATTTTTGTAAAATATATTACTTAGTCTAGTGTCTCATAACTCCTTTTCAAATAAGGTAAAAATGTAAACACTCAATTCTAATCATTTTCATGTTGAATTTATAATTAGAATAAATTTTTTGTAGTAATGTGTAAATAGGGTCATAAATCATTGAAATACCCAAATTTGCCTACTCACTTGATGTGAATATTATAAAACATATTGGGGTATCCCTGATTAGGGAAATGCACCATAACCAACTTTCAACTTTATATAATTCACTTTAAGCCAAATTGTTTATTTATAAGCAATATTATGGGGTAACTAACTAAATAAATAGTCAAAATTTGAGGTTTCATAAATCACATGGAAGCTAATCTAGATTAATTAGCCTATCAAATTAGATCAATTGGATATGAAAAAAACCATATAAATTGGGTAATTCTTAATTATGCAATATTTGAATATTCAACAAATATTTGAATTGTGACATCATCATAGCATCAAAGTTTTCAAACATTGTCATAAATATAAGAAAATATCAACATAAATGCAAGCCATTCCTAATAAATGCAAACCCAACCCCTAAATATTGATGACATTTATTAGCCAAATTTGTATTTATTCTCCACCACTCATCTTAATCTTGATCCAATGGTTACATTCAATCTAGTGAATATATAATTACAAGGTCCATTTGACATTCTAAACAAGCTTTTGAGTATAGACTTATTATGCAAAAATGTAGCAAGAGATTCAACAATTCCTCACATTGATCAATAAAAACCACTCATAGACAAGGGTAGATGTCATTAAAATGAACAAGCAACATTGATAAAGACTCCTATCTCTACAATCTAGGCACAAACATAATTTCCATCCAACTTGGAGAATGAATCCATGGGAAGGGTATATCTTCTAGTTTATGTCTTTCTATTTTTTTACATTCTCTTAGACCTTACCCATCCAAGGGATCATGCTTGATATTTTATGTTAGTCAATTTTTTTTGTTTTTAGACAATTAACAAAGAACTGACCTCTTTTGTACTTGTGATCTAAACTTCTCATAAAGATAGTGTGTTTACATATTAAGGTACATCTCTTTATCCTTTACTAGAGCATTATTTTAACTTCAATGCATGAATAAAATGGGGAATTTTTAGAAACTAAAATATGGTATTAGACACTTGTAAATGTTATTCTTGACATACCTTAAAATTACATAACTTATGTATACATGTATGGATCTTACACACTTTTATCCACTATCCACTTACATTATATGGGTATGACCTTCCCAATTTACTATCAATCACCCACATGAATTCCCTAATTTATGACTAAATTATTCATTATCATACTCAAACCCTCTCTAGATCATTGGATTAATATTTCTACTTTCTAGATGAGTTTTTAAAACTCAAATTCATGTATAATTATATATTCATTCAACTCTAATAGACTAGGCCCTACTCCAAGCAATGATCATAATTAAAATTCAAATTATTTTTATAGCTTGATTTATATATTTTAATTATTATTAGAATGATAAATTACCCAAATAATCCCATATAAACACATAATATGTTTAACCCTATTTCATCATCTAACATTATATAACACTATCATGCAAACACTAAGCAAGTATAGTCTATCACTTACACATTAAAAATTACTACCCTGACCCTCCCAATTCTAAAATTAGACATAGGGAATAGGCCCTTTCCAAGTTTGAAGCACCTAAGATAAGACAAGTTTTCCATTATTAAGATTCTATATTGAGATTACATGTTTCATTCATAAAAGGAAAAATATTGCACACATACACCTAATGTGAAGAACTAAGTGTAGTTTCACTTCCCTCTTTAGATTATTGGGTATGTAGGTAGTTCCCAGCCATTAATTAGGAAGTAGTTGAGGTAAGATCAACTCACCTCTCTTCCTCTTTTTTAGGCCTAAACTTGGTTTCAGAAGTGGAGCTAGGGTTTCAAAGTGAAGGAGACATTTTTTAAGATTTGTACATGTAATGAGAATCTAATATCATGCATAAAGACATTTATTAATTAGGCATAATGGCCTATGCAAAAACAATGAGGCATGGATTCAAAATATAAGTTTTGAAACAAAATATACCTTTGTGATAATTTAGGCATCCAAATCTTGGTGAAGTCATTTGTTAAGATCTAGACACTCTTTTTACTAATATAAGCCAGCATCTAATCCATTTTCTAATATTTTTAGCTACCTACATTTAATCTCAAACCTACATAAGATAATAAATTATTAATTATCTAAATCCATTGTGAATTTTTTTATTTATATTAAGTAAAATTGTGAAAAAAAACTTTGTTTTTACATATAGATACATGTTTTACTGTAAAAATTTAAACAATCTTAACGAGTGAAAAATTTATATTTTATCAGATCACATAAATAAAAAAATAAGGTAAAACACAAACCTATAAAATTTCATAGGATTAATGATAAACTAAGTGTTATTTTACAAACACTCCTTGATAATAATTTGATCACATTTACTTCTAATCAATATCACCCTACACATTATTTCACATTTGGGGATGAGGTGAATTTATAACTATCATCATATCAATAAGCATATAGATAATAATTTATATGTATATAACATAGAATAAAATAATTTGTGGATAAGGGATTCATTACATTTGAAAAATATAACACTTTGACAAGGTTAACATCTCCATCTTTTTCTATTTAACAATCTAAAAAGACCAATGTATCACAGGAAGTTCCTAAAGGTCACACATTTCCATATGAACCAAAAAAGGGACCAATGGTCATCTGACCTCTTATAGAATATGAACAAATGAATTATTTTTTATTAAAAGGTATAATAAAATTTTGATTATTTCTATATCATTGATTAACTCTAAAAATAGTATTATAGTTTCATCTCAAGTGTCTAATTCTACCAACAGTGTCTAAGAACACTCAATGACTATTTTTAAAATTTATAAGTTTCCATTATGTTAGAATAAACATGCCCCATGGATCAATAATAGTGTGAGGCATCAAATATTTAGTTATAACTATGAATCAATCCTAAGATTATACACAATTGGATCTTACATTGAGAATCACTTGAAAGATTGATAAATACATTATAAATATCTTGAGACAATATCAAAAAATCATACATATCTAAATATCCATCAAAAGAGTAGTCCAAAAGTGAGGTCTAAATACAAACATAGGTCAAAGTTGCATATTTCCAAGTGTCAAAAGCCAAAAATTACATTTCATTCTAGATTGATCATGATGGTGCACACACACACCTAGGTGGGAGAACTACATGTTGTTTGAACCATCTTTAGAGTATTGAAACATAGGAAATTCTCAATTAGTTAGTGGTGAGTGGTTGGTGATTTCCAACCCAAATTTATAACTCCTTATCAAGGGTAATCCTATATCAAAAGTGTGATTAGGTTTTCAAAGCAAAGAGAAGGAAAATATATATCAAGGCATAGGATATAAGGTAATCACATAAGTAGGAGGAATTTATAGGTAATGTTATAGCATTTTGAGGCTATACAAACTTTCAAAGTTAATTAGGATAGCACTATAGATCCTAAATAGTACATCTCACTACAAGGGTCTAAGTTTTGTAAGTAGTGTCCACATAAGTTTTGAAATCTTGTTTCTTGATTTAAGTGGTTACAAACCCATTTTATGGATAATGATGATTGTTATGAGTTATAAAAATTATAATTAATCTAATTACATGTCTCCTCCATTTTTTTCCATTCTAGATATAGTAAGTACAGTATCAATTCACCCTTTTACATTTAGATTTGTATGATTATTACCTTTTTTCACAATCTAAATATTCATAGTTTTATCTTGTCTTGATCAAATTTATCAAAAAATAAGTAAACTATATATCACTTGTGTAACCATAGGTGTTGACACATGAATATAATTATTAGGATTAGTAGTCTCAATACCTAATGTAAAATATAAGCCTCTAAAAGTTGGATTAGTATCATTCAAAATCCCATGATGTGATTCCTCAATATTGGTTTCCTTAGTTTAATTTTTATTTTCATCTCTAGTTACATGTAATAATGATTTAATCATAAGTGGATTTATATCAAGATATGTTTCATGCTTAGCCATATCTATATCATAAAAAAATCATAAAAATCATTATTATTATCTTTAGTGCTCTTATTTCTATCAAATAAGTATTCATAGCTTTGGTATCTTCCATAATATCCATGTTATGGATTATAAATATTATATAAGCCAAAAATTAAAATTCTAATATAAAGAAGGACATCATAATAAACCTATGAGGGGATAAATCTATTTTTTAATAAATTTTTCAAACCTTAATGTAGAAGGAAACCCAAGGCTTTCATGCTCAAATGATCACGTTCACCAAAAAGATATAAAATCAAAGAAACTATGCACTAATTCATATTATTTAAACTATGACAATAAACAAATTAATCTAAATTGAAATAGATTGATAGATATTACACTTAGTTAATTTAGAAAGGATAGAGCTAGAGAGGG
This sequence comes from Torreya grandis, assembly GCA_037957365.1. Taxonomy (NCBI): domain Eukaryota; kingdom Viridiplantae; phylum Streptophyta; class Pinopsida; order Cupressales; family Taxaceae; genus Torreya; species Torreya grandis. The sequence continues at coordinate 3,867,072 of JARHVA010000475.1, forward strand.
ATGATTTACTTAGATAATTTTACTTACATACTTCTCAAATAATTTTTCACTATATTTATAAATTTTTTAAATGTTCTTTGTCAGTCATTTAGATAAGAAATAGAAGCTAAAAACTGGCCTAAACATTGTCAACAAAGCTAGACACCTACAACAACCAACACTTTCAGGGTTTACTAAAAGTGTCATTGCCCATAGTGGGGGTCTGATATCTCTAGGATCCTTATCCTTGCACCTATAATATGATTCTATATGTGGAAACCTTTATGATCTTGCATTTAAATGTATTATTTCTCTCTTTTTTTAAAACACTAATTATGTTTATTTGATCATAAAATACCTATAATTAAATTACTTAGATATATAACATAAATATAAATATAAAGATATATAAAATTAGTATAAATATAAAGATAGGTCAAAAATAATACATCACACTGATAAGATTAAAATAATTATATCCCATACCATTAGTGATAGTAAAGTAGAAAACTTGATAAATAAGACTGAGTTACTTCAAGGGGTAACCTCCACAATAATGTAGTAAGAAAAAATTAATAATATGGTCCTTAATTACTAACCACTACCTCTTTTATATAATATACTTAATCCATGGTTAATCCATATACCAACCCTACTATTAATATGAGAACATAGAACAATGTGACTAGATAAGGTAAAATCTTATTTAAGCCATAGGTTGACCACTACCTACTATTAACATTGAATAAATATATATATTGTTACAAGAATTATCCATCCTCCCATGTTGCATCTTCATTGGTCAGATTCTTCTATTTGATCAAGTTCTCATTAATATCCATTGTTCATAGTTTTTTAGTGCATGTTTAAAGGATCTCTTCATGTTCTAGAATGATTATTCCTTCTACATCTAGTTATAGTAACTCAATTTTAGTGGAAAATATTTTTCTAATTACCTTATTTAGGCAACAAACATGAAATACTAAATTTTTTCACATAGACTAAGGTATCTCCAACTTGTCTAGTACACTACAAAATTTTAGCAAGATATGATAAGGGTTGTAATACTTAGGAGAAAGTTTGTTATCCTATTTTGGTTGCTTTAAGGAAATTTTATTTTATGTCTATAAGTTCAAAAATACCCAATCACCCATTTCAAAATTCCTCTCACTATGGTGTTGATCCATTTATTGCTTCATTCGATTTTGTGTGATTACCAAATTATTTCTTAGACTAGCTAGTACCTCCTATTTGTATTGAATGTGTTCTTTAAAAAAACAAACATTTGGCTATGCTATTAAGTATGAGGTGATGGATGGGGGTTTGTACTCATATAGTGCCAAAAATGGAGACATTTTGAAAGAGATATGGAAGCAAGTGTTATATCACTATTCTACCAATGGTAGCTAATGTACTAAACTTTCTTCTTTATCTGATGAAAAAAAGGAGATAATCCTCTAGGAATTTTTTGTCCACCTCTATTTTCCCTTTTTATTAAGGATGATAGGACAAGCTATGATCCAACTGGTCACCCAAACATGAGAATAAATTAGTCCAAAAATTAGTAGAAATGATAGTATCTTGATCACTAACCATGATCTTTGGGGTATGAGGTAGCTTTTGAAATGGATCTATAAAATTAGTGGTTACTATAATGGATAAAAATATTTATGATAAGGAACAATAATGGGTATATTTTTTAATCTTGTACATGATTACCTTGATAGTATTTTTACCATATAACCTAAGCAATCGTATTATGAAATATATATAAACCTCATCCAACCTTTGGCTAGGAATAAATAAGGTTTGTAGAAGACCTAGGGTCTTAATTATCTTACCCTTATTTTTTTGACATGGCATGAATTCAAATACAAATTTTTGTATACCCCCTTAATTCCTTCCCAAAATAATCTTGCTTGATTTTATGATAAGTTTATACAAATATTGACTGCCCCTACTGGAGATGCATAGAAATATATAAGGGTCTTATGCTTGAGGATATAATTCTTCCATGCATATAACCTATATTTATACCATAAGTTATTCCCTTTACACACATTTTTTTCTAAAACAGTAGAATCTCATTGGAGATTCTAAATCAGAACCTATGTATATGTCTTTTTCCCTTTATAATCTTGACTCATCCACCCAATATGCTTACCATATGTATATCATACATAACAATGTCTATGAGTATTCATTCCTCCTAAATAGTGCATTTATTAATAAAATATATTTTCCTTTATTATATATGATTTAAAAATCATATCCCAACATTTTAGTCACCTATTTTTTTCTCTTTATATGATAATTATTTTGAAAAAAACATTTTATACTATCATCATCAATCTTCACCTTAAAGTGTCTACTCATCATATAAGTTCTCCATTATTTTACTTCATGAAGAATAGCCATCATTTCCTTCTCATAAATAGGATTTAGCAAATTGTTACCCTTGAGCTCATAAGTCTCAAATGTAATGATTCACCCTTATTGTATGATTATTTTCCTCATTTCATATCTTGATTCATCACATTTTACAATGAAATTATTTTTAAAATCTAGGGTAACTAAAACCAGAGTCATGTATATGGTCTCCTTTTCTTTCTAAAATTCCTCGGTGGTGGTTTTTTTCCAATGGAATGATTCCTTCTTCAACAAATTTTTTGTGTGGTTGCTATACTACCATAATTTTTCATAAACCAATGATATTAACCTATTAGCCCTAAAAAATCTCAAAGATTATTTATGGTTTTTATAACTTGCCATTATATCATGGCCTTGATCTTGTGAGGGTTTATTTTGACACCTTCATGAGAGAAAATTTTACCAAATTACTCCACTTTTGTTACTCTAAAATCACACTTGGAAGGATGTTCATAAATTTGGTGTTATTTTATAATTATAAGTACATTATTCATGTTTCAATTATTCTTCTCATGTTCATCCAAATCTAAAAATTAAATGGTTCATTTATGAGTCCAAAATGCATTACCAAAAACTCATAATGTGCTTCATGAGTTCTAAAAAATTTATTAGGAATTTTCTCATCTATTCTCCTAATTTTATGGTAACTAAAGTAAATATGAAATTTTGTAAATTAGGCAACACCATGTAACTTATCTATCAAATCATCAATTACTAAAATAAGGAACTTATGTTTGAAGGTTTACTTTTTTAGTTTTCTATAATTTTATAACATCCTCGAAGTATCATCTTATTATGTACCATGACCATAGGGGATGAATATGTGCTTTGGATATGTTTGATAATACCTACCTCTAACATCTCACGTACCATGTTTTCAATCCCATTATTATGGACATATGGTAATGGTATGGTATTATTTTTGGCTTTCAAGTCCTTGAAAGAAATTGAATGGCAAAATTATGTTATTTTTTTGGTGGTAATCCTTTTAGCATTAGTCTAAATACAATTGAGTGGTAATCAATAATCTTATGTAGATCAGGTTGTGTGGACATATTTATTTATTATACTTATAAGGAAAATAGTTGTGTTACAAATAATTCTACCCTCTTTTTTAGAATCCTCTAAATTTTATGAAAAATAACCTCCTGTGGAGACTTTTCCCATAGTCCAAACCATTCAAATTTTATGCCTTCAAAATTAAATTGCATAAATAATTCCTATAAATTCATCTCTATCATGTTAATGGTTGTGAGCCATTGGACTCTAAAAATAATGTATGCCCCACCCATGGGAATATAAAACATAGGAGAGTCTAACCTAAAGTATCCCATAGAAATTTTAATATTATGGAATTTTCCTAAATAATTGATTATGCCACCATCTACAATCATGACCTAATGTTCTAGAGCTAGGTAAATAAAATAGTTCAAACATGACAAATACTTATTATTGATGAAGTTATATATACTCTTAGAGTAAATGAATACTATTACCATATGTTTTTTGAGTATATCCATGACCTTGAGGGTTTATGGAGTGTTAATACCTAAAATTACATGGCATCATAAAGTAGATCAATCATATCATAATTCATTGTGTAGATCATATTCATCCTCATTTTACACTTCCTCATCGTATTCTTCATTGGCACCTTCAATGTAAAAATAACTATTCTCAACAAATTTATGTCTTTTTCTATATTTTTTGTGATCGTTGAAACATAACCCCTTGGTATGTTTCTCCTCAATTTTTTTATGATTCAATCTAGTAGGCTGAGGGAATATATGTGCTATAATAATTCACTCTCTTATACTAGTGAATTTTTTTTATTTGACCACATCTCTTTCATGTAACCTACATGTAAATACCATGGACTCCAATATTAAACTTATATTAAACATGTGAACATCAAGTTGGATGATATCCTTGAGCCAACCTAATAACAAGGCATTTATATTTTCCTATGTGATTTCCTCAATGCATAAAGATAGGTTATGGAATTAGTTAATATGATCCTTAATATTCCCTATTTTTCATATTTTTATATGAAGATAAAGTAGTTCTATTTGACACTATTACAATAGTACATTTGTATCCCATTTGTGAACATTAACCAAGTCACTATAAAGTAATTATTTTTAATTTAATGACGTAACCATATATACCAAATGAACTACTTTGGTTCAAAATATAAATATGTGATGACCACTTTATATATACTTGGGGTTTGATGTAAGTCATATAAATTTTCCATCTAATTGATCCAAATGATCAAATCCTATCTTTAAACTTTCAAATTTAAAGGTTTAGGAGCATGTTTTATGAACCTAAATTTGAATTAGGGTTTATCTATTTAGGATAACCTAAGTGACCATATAGAGAATTTTTGGATGGTAGTGTTGTGTATATATTATTCAAGGACACTAAGATATTTTCCATTATCATAATGATAGTTGTAAATATTCTTTTCATTGAGTATTTTTCACCTTTTATCCCATCTATATCTATTTTTATCCATGATTTACAAATCAGCATGGAGTTGGTTAACTAACTTAGAAATCCCCAAGTCATATTTTTTAGACTCCATTTCTTTCCTACTAGGATTTTTGCATGGAGTGGATTACCCTTTTCCATGGCCTCTATTGTGTTAGACTAGACATGGATGAATATTTAGAGCATAAGGTTCAAGAACTTAGGGATAAGGTGAATGGTTTAAGGTTTTGGGTTTGAAAATGTGGATTGGAAGCATATTTTTATGATCATACCACCATGATGAATCTAATGACTATGTTTTAACCTAATTTGGATTAATGTGTTAGATTAATCTAATTGAGATAAAACTTTGAAATAAATCCAAATTAATAGATACAATATTCAATCATAAAATGTAAATGTAAATGATTGATAATTAATTCTTCTTATTTGATTAATACATGGTAAATATGTAAAGTACTAAATATATCATGATACTTGGCTTTTCTAGCTGATTGTTTGACTATGACTATGATTTTGAGATATAAATTAAGAATAAACATGCCTATTGTTCACTCAATTTAGGACCTAATTTGTTACCTACACTGGGCCAATTCTATAGGATTGGGTCACTATTGGATTTTATTTCTAACATACTCATCAAAATTAAACTATGATAAAAAGTGGCATAGTGAATGGATGGTCACCTATAATTGTCCTTACTTACTCTGTGTCTACAATCTTGAACCCTTATAATGTGCATAGATCCATAAATTAATCTCCTTTGCCTTTAAACCCTATATGTGTTTATGAAAGATAAAAAATTTAAAGAAATGGGGCAAGTGTAATGGTTTGAGTTGACCTTATCACCCCTGCTTGGTGATTTACTACTACTTATGTATCTAATACTCCAAGGAGGGAAATCATGATAAACATAGTTATGCCACCTAATGTGATTACAAAATTATGTTCCTTTTATATATAAATGTAATTAATTATTAGATTTAGTACTTGATAATCATTACTTTGACCTATATTATGAGTGTTTTAGACTTAGTTTATGACTAATTATAGTGAATAGTATACAAATTAGGAAGAATAGGGTAGATTTTATTAATGTGAAATAGTGTACAAATTTGAAATAGATAAATACCATATGGATTTAAAATGGAGACTTAATTTTATTATAAATGGATCCATTGAATAATTATTCATGGCATCAACACACTAAGCTTATAAGCTTACCTTAAGGATGGATTTTATTTTATAAAATAGCCTTTACTAGGAGTAGGATAATTCTTACCAACTAGGTTGTTATCAACTAGAAATAATGATTATAACATAAGAACTAACCCATGTATAGGTATACTAATATAAGACTTAATAAATGTGTGTGTAGGATATTTAACAGGTTTAAAATAGACATTGAGGTTCCTATAGGTGTATGACATCATAATGGAAGGTTTGACTTGTATGATATCATGTAAGTGTGAGAGGATAGTGAATTTAGACCTTGTTTAGGTGTTCAATTCATGTGGTAAATGTGTGTCAAGCTTGTCATTATCAAATACTAAAGACTAAATTTTAGTATATATAAATTCTCCCCTTTTATTCTAGTAATTAAACTATTAGATTAAATGGATAAGTGTACTTAAGTGTGTACAATGCCCCAAACTTATATAACCATGCAATATCTTAAGTTACTAAATAAATATTCCACAACCCTCATGCATGTGGGAAAAATTACACATTGAACTAACCCAAATAACTATGTAGGAAAAATATAGATAGAACCATGAGGCTAGATTCAATTCTAAAAAAAACACTATGTAGGTAAATAAGAGAATTGATTAGGCAAAGTTTGCTCATAAATGAACCAACTATTAAATATGTCTTATAGATTCAAATGTAATGTTCCACTCCATTTAGATCCATATAAAAATAAAAAAATCATGATCACAAGGGAATGAATAATGTTCATTTCCCCATCATGTAAGCAAGTTTTGATAAATGTGAAGTGGAATGATAACCATTTTCCATTCAATGGTAACTATATTTTATATGTGCATGAAAAAATATAATGTCCCATGAATTTTTATGTTGAATTTGAGAATATGTATCACAAATGTAATCTGAATGTGTGAATTTTAAATTTTGTTCATGTAAATTGTTGGGCACATTCCCATGCATATGAACTTAAGTGTGTATGAGTATGTGTTCAAGTATATTAAAATTAAGGCATATTAATAACATATTCCCATGTACTTAATATTAATATGCCAAATTTTTCCTTATATATAAAATAATTTGACATATGAATCTATAAAATCTATGAAACCTACACTCTACTCTAATTTTTTTTATCATGGAGGCTTATTCTCTAAGATAAGCTTACTGTAATGGCCCCTTTTGGGCTGAGGGATGTATCTTATAAGTCACTCATATCAAAATAAAAATGAAATATATCATGTGATGTATAAATTCATCATAATTTAATATCATTTATCATGTGGAGAATATGTCATCATAATAATGTATGTATCAATCAAGGCATGTATGTAACACATGGAATACAGGGTATGTAAGTGTCATGTATAGATAAGTGTATCAATGAAGTACACAATATAATTATATGTGAATATAAATATGTAGTAATAGTACATGATATATATAATTATATTCATTAATGTCATCAATCACAATAAACATAACAATCTCAAGAGTTATTTATCACACATAGGTGAAAGGGCTGCATACAAGGAACTTAAATATGTAAAACAATTCAAGGTTAAAGGCCACATGGAGGATTACATATAAAAATTTCATAAATAAGAGACTTTAATGGATGTCATAAAAATCAATCCCAAGGGCCACACATAGTAGTCACACACAAATTAATCTATCATGTAAAAAGAGTAACACCATCAATGGATCATATAACAAGTAACTATTCTACGCCATCCATATGTATCAATGTCATATCATAGTTAATGGAATATCATGTGAGACTATTTAAGGAGAAATATAGGTGGATTAACATGGCCAAATGTCATATATAAATATAATGTATAATAATGAGACCTTTTTAATAATATTCCCTCAATGTGACCACTAGGTAGAGGGAAAACCAACATTTGTATGTCTATCTGTTACAAGTATTTCATGCATAGCACTCAGATACCATGAAATGCATGTGTGTGTGTAAAGCATATGCCATATACCAAAACATGTGATAAATAAAATATGTAAAAATGTAAATTAGTCAACATGTCATGCTCAAGTCCTAATTTTAGAGTTATTTAATATGTGAAAGTTTTTTCTTTTTCTAATTATTTGATTTTTTGTATTTTTTTTAATATTTTAAATTTTTAAAAATCTACTTAATGATTTTATTAATGGGAGGAACATGAGGAGTGTCTACATCATCTTGTGAAGAAATATCTACTACTTTGTTTACTTGTTCTAAAGAATATTCCTCTCATGAAATGGTAATAGTTGCACCTTCATGATCAAATTTAAAATAGTCATGATCTCTACCCAATTTTTCCCCTATTTCTCTCATCCATAATCTTCTTAGTTTTTCATTGTATTGATCTAAGGTAGGGTCAATGTGAAATATAAATATAAAAGAATATGTTTTGAGCTAAAAAATTTCTAGAAACTTAATAGATACAATGCAACATTAAAGGTTAGTAATATTACTTAAGTGTTGGTTCTCATACCCATAAAATTAGAGAAGCATCATGATACATATATTATCTTAAAAAAAAAATTAATCTCAATATTAATACATTTATTTTCATTAGCGTGAGGACTAAAATCAAAGCCTCTATATATGAGGAATACATTGTATTTGTATCATTTGTAAATAATCTTGTGATGTTAGCCTTTTTAAGTATATATTGATTTTTAATGTCCTTTGTGAAAAACCCTTTTTGAAGGATGTTTTTCTATCTTATCTTGAGTTTATTTTTTCAACTTATTTTTTAGTAATATATCTTTTAGTATTTTTTCCTTTTTATTTTTTCCCTTTGCTTATTTTTTTATTTTTCCTTTTATAATATTTCTTGCTCTAATTTTTCCTTTTATAATCTTTTATGCTCTAATTTTTCATTTTGTAATCTTTCCTATTCTATTTTTTCATTTTGTTCATTTTTAACTTATTCCTTAGGAGGTCCAATAATGGTGTGATTAGGTTGTCTAATTAGATCACCACTATCAATGATAATTTGTATTTTGTTATTCAAATCCCAATAATTATCTCTATGGCATCCATACATTCTATGATATATAAAATAGTTATTTGATCTCATGATAAGATGCATATGAGGTAATGTGATCAAATTATTTCAAAATTATTCCCTTAGAATCTCACTTGAACTTGTATTATTATTTTATACACCTTTTGAATCATTATTTGTAGATATATCATGTTTTGGATTCCAATCTTGATATGAAATATTATTAGGCATAAAAGGTTTGGATAAATATGTAGATATATGATTGATACTTTCATATTCTATATTTTTATATATGTGATCTTATTTTCAAGTGATGTAATAATTAAATTGAATTATTTATTTTTATTTTTAAATTCTTATATGTATGTTCTCATAGTGATTATTTGATCTTGAATGGATTCACAATTACAAGACTTAGGTTATTTTGATTGAATATGCATATAAATACCATCAAAAGTGTTTGTGGTAGGTAGATGGGGAAGAGGACAAACAATTGGCTAGACTATATTTTTTACTATAGGAGGGCTCAATTTGACTCTTGGGATAGTGATAACATGGACCTCCTTACAGAGAAATTAGTTATCATCACCTTGAGAAAATGTTGAAATAAAGATAGAGGAATCCATAATCACTAAGTATATATCATTTTCTAATTGGTTCTCTAATTTTAACTTATGATGCCTTAAATAAAACTGTAATATGGGAAAGGTCTAATCCAAATAATAAAATAAGCATGGATTAAATAAATTAACAAGGGTTAAAGAAATAACCAACATCTATAATAAATTCATTATGTATTTTTGAAATCTTAGAGAATATTTTAATAAAAATAATAGATAGATAAAACCCAAAAATTGATTTCAAAATAGGTGCATCATTCGTCGTCTAGGCCAAATTATCTAAAAATAGTCAATTATGAATTCTAAAAAATATATAAATAATTTTTACAAATGGAAAATATAAGTTTCATCCACTAAATAGGACTACCAAAAACTTCAAAGTTTTTGAAAAATAAAGTCATTGTTATCCAAAAATCAACCAATTAAGGAATAACCCTAATAGGAGCATGGGTGTAAAGCCTTTAGGTAAAAGATAAAGTTTAATTATATTCACAAAGGGGAAAATGAAATAAAAAATTAGGTCTAAAAATAAAACCCTAAGGTAAAATCTAAGGTTTTCACTATTTAATATGTCTACAATTTCACCAATATAGTTTACCCTAATTTTGATTAATGATTTAGATTTATCTAATTAAGATAGAATTTTGAAATAGAATTTTGATTAGTAAATATGGAATTGAATCATATAATTTGGATGTAAATGATTTATAATTTATTATTTTTATTTTATTATGTCATGTTCTTTTTGGTGAAATATTTGACACTTCGAAAAAATTTGGATTTCATAATAATGACGGAGACAAAAGTCTCTCCTCTATTTGGAGGAGAAGGTCCCTTTTATTTTATCAAAATTTGGGAATTAAATAAAGTTTTTATATCTTAATTATAACAAACTTATACATAAAATCATAATATTAATATATGTAATAAATTTAGTATTTCTAATTTGAAAATTTCTAAACATAGAAAGATGTTAAAAGGGGAAAGAACATGGATAAATTACTTAACTAGGAATTTGACAATGCAAGACTAAGAAAAAGACTTTATATTTGATTATGTGACTTTAGGTGATGACTTTGAATCAATAACAAGTATTTTTTTGATATTTCAATGAGTACACACTAATAAAATAGGTTCATCCTACATTGTATCTCAAAGGGAATGCTAATGTTCAATAGGGTTTTTTCCCTCTACATGAAAATAGGTTTATGCATTGTCAACTTATTTATCATATGTATGTGTTTTTTGATGCATAATATGCTGTATAAGTTGTTGTGTTACTTATTCTTTAATTTAAACCCTATCTTGATATTTAATGATGAATAAATGGAATAAACAAGAAAAATAGGTTGGTGGTTGAAGTTGTGCTAGACCTCAACACTTCCTATGTTGAGCATTTCATACATGTTAGTTAGTTTAAATTTTTATGAATTAATAGATGTACATCCTAGATTATTAAAGGGTTGAGTAAAAAGGTAATTAAAAATATATATTAAAAATATCTAGTTAAATTAATTTATGAATGTAAGGAGAAGATTAACTTATCTAGAGTAAAACATGTGTCCCTATAGGGTAATGATGTTGAAATATGTTAGGAAGATAGCTTGGAGCCCTTTCATTTTTGAAATTGGAGCTTTGACTACCTTATAATAATAGTGTGTTTATTTGGATAATATCACATTGTGCTAGTATCCAAAATAATACACTAGTGTCCTTTTGTGGATAGGGGTCTTGAGACTTTTAGGGATGTTATGAGGGGGATTCAAGGTTTTATAGGTGTGCTTAGGATCTCTCGATCATCATTTTATGTCATTATTGGGATATTTTCCATTGAAAAACATAATGAAAACCTATACACATGAAATAATAGTGAAATCAAGTGCAAAAGGAAGGGGGAAATGTGTGTTGTGGGATATTATGATTGCATGATGCATAATCCCTATTATCCTAAATTCTACCTATATTAACCCTAATGATATGGGTCTTAGATCACATGTATTTATCCCTTAGGGAATTACATAACCAACACATATGGTTTTCTATAATGACTTTTTCTTAGGCCCTTATTTGATCAAGTATGTAGATCTATGTGTGATGTTGATTAATATACAGAGTGTCAAGATATACTGTTGACTAATTTTTATGTAATTATGTGCTAAAGTAGTAAGTTATACATGTAGAATGCCTTGTGAGGATTTTTATATAGGATGATATTTAATTTGAATGTAAGATACTTATTCATAGGTTGACAAGTTCAAAAGATAGATAAAATCATTAGAAGAAACCAAAAGGAAGGGTATGGACCTAAAATGAGCTAAAAAAGTAACCATTAAATAATAGCATTGAGGTGGACAATAGTGCATTTTGATAGTCTCCAAAGCCATGCTAATGTCCTATAGTCATAAAATTGGTTAATGATTTTTACAAATAGGCTAGGGGGGACTATGAATAGGATAACATGACATAAGACCCCTAAAGGTGCAACAAGTAGGTAAAATTAGTCAAAATAAGGACCCAAAAGACCAAATTTACCATGAAAATAAGACCTTAATTCAACATTAATAACTTCTTATGAAAGAGATACAAAAGGCATAGTACTTGTGTTATTTAACCAAATTAGGGTGTGTATATTTGCCTCCCTTTTATTCTAGTAATGCAATGGAAATGAAAGTACTAGAGTAAAAGTAAAATAATATGTGTACCTATAATTAACTATGAAGATGTATTATGGACACGGCCCACTTCTTGGTTAGAGAAGTGAACATGCATTTAGAATATTGGTTGTGAAGAGGAAATCCATAATGTGGGTGTCCCATATACTAAATTAGAGTAACTGACTAGATCATGAGAAATACACGCATATTTGTCCCTACTTTGATATGTGATTATGTGAGAAGTAATTTGTAATGATGGAAAAACAAGCCCTGCTTACCCCCACTTTGAAATATAACTAAGTCTGAGAAGTAATATGTAAATGTGGATGAAAAATCCCTACTTACCCCACTCTAATATTTAACTAAGTTTGAAAATTAACTTATGAATGTGGTAGAACAAGCCCTAATTTCCCCAACTTTGATATCAGTAACTGAGTCTAAAAAGTAGATATGCTTAGAGGTTAAAACTATTACTTGACATGTGTCCTACACAAACTAGTGTAATTTAGGTCTAGTGACACATTATGGACCAACCACTATAGATAGCAATATAACCCAATCTATTTAAATCTTGTTAACATCCTCTTGATAATATGAGTGTAATCTAGTAGTTTGTTCTTAGAGAATGGTATAATTTTCCATTCCATCTGTATAACCTAGTGAAATCATATGGGTTCAAGAACATGTTCCCTACTTCATGGCCTCAAAACTTGATATCTAAGTAATATAGTTATGTATCCTATGTATAAAGTTGTATGTATATGTATGGATGGTGTACTATGTATGTGCCCCCATATTCATAATCTTAGTCTATAATTATGTCAAAATCTTGTGTAAAATCTAAGAATTTAAACTAGTGTCATAGAACCCTATAAATTTGAGTCAATTTATATCTAAATATCTAAATCAATCTATGTATCTAAATATCTGATCCAATCTATGTATCTAAATATTTGAGTGTCAATGTATCTGAACATTTGAGTATATCTGTGTATCTAAATATCTTAGTGTTTGAGTCACTGAATCATGAAATTTGATTCAATTACGTATATGTATATTTGAGGGCATCCTACTAAAAAGTAGAAAAAAAACATAGTGGTTAAAAATGTAGCATGAAAAATGTAGTGAGGATAAAAAATAGCAAGAAAAAATGTAGTGAGGACAAAACATAGTAGGAACAAAACATAGTAAAGGATGCACTCACACAAAAGATGACATAACTTTCAACTAAAGGTTCAAACTCAAGAAACCACATTTTCCTCTATTATTTTGCTTTTAAATTTGGTGAATTAATTTTCCACCATGAAATGTTAACTACTATCACCAAAATGAACTAGACAACAAACAAACAAACAATGTGATAATCACTAAAATGTCCCAATTATGCTCTTCATGACATTTTTGCAACATTACCAATACTACTACATTTTTATCTCTATATTTTATCCTTGAAATATTTTTTTCATACTAAATTTTTGATGTACTAGATTTTTACTACTATATTTTTATCAGCTACATTATCACATAGAGCCATATATGAGTGTCAATTAATAGTGTTTATATGCCTCCTTTGGTGAGAGATCTAAAACTAGGGTAATGGTATCAAGCCAAAAGTGATAATGATAGGCCTATTAATGATAGTTAATGTCAATAATAGGATTACAAGATTGATATTTTGATGATTATAGAGGAATAGTTTGTAAATTGGGACTAAGATAAACCTATGATTTATAGTGAGTTTGTTAAAGAAATATGAGTTTTATCATTTTTAGAGTCAAAATGAGTGGAATAGAAATTTAATTAGTATAGTTCATGGGATATCAATATTGATTCCTGCACATAAGAAATGGATAATAAATTAGAACTACGGTTCTTGAGATATTGTGATTGGAGGATTTGGGTAATAGTTGGAAAAATTTGTGCACGGGGTCAAATTTAGGTGGGTGGCATTTTTAAAACATGGTTAAAATATGTTAGTTGATTTATTTCAAAAACAATTTGAACCTTGTGATTTGGAGAGAATTGTTGATCTTATCCCAAAAACATGTCAAGGAGAGAAAGTGTGAATATGACCCACTATAAGGAGGTAGAGGCACTCATCTAAGTAGACAAAGAGGTCACTTTGGTAAGGATTCCCTCATTTTTTACTTGTTGATTAATCTTTATATCATTTTTAACATTGTTTAGGTAGATTAAGGACCTTTTTTGGAGAGTTACAATAGTGTCTCAAGGACAATGCTAGTATCATGGGTTGTCGCATTACCATGAAGGGATTATGCTAACACCTAGTGTTAGAATCCTATCTATAGTGTTAATTTCCTATGGACTAAACACTATAATTTTTTATTCTAAATTACATTTTATGATTTTTTTATCATATATATATATATATATATATATATATATATATATATATATATATATATATATATATATATCATTTAGAGATTCTAACATCTGATTTTATGTAATTTACAAGTGGATGTGTGTATGAGGGAGTTTCTTAGTGGTCAAATAATGGAGTGCTTACATGGGCTATCCCTACCAAATGATGAGAGAGTAATTGTAGATAGAGATGGTCTAAGTTATGGTATCATTTACACCAATACCCTATGATTTATATATGATGACTATACTATGTGAGCATTGGAATGTTGATACATGTACTTTTTGGTTACCTAGCTAGGATATTAATGTTACCCTAGAGGATGTGTAGAGGATACTAAGATTATCCATTACTTGTCAATGGGATATATTATAGGAGGTAGCTAGAGATATATCTATAGACTAGGCATTGAGGTACTTTATGGTTATACCTATAGGGACCCATTATCAAGGGAGTAGTAGTGATGTATTATTATTTGTGATTTTTATAGCTAATTTTCTACAATTGAGAAATTTTTTATTATTATTATTAGCTTCATTTATTATTGTGGGTGGTAGAGGGGTATCCATTTTATATAGGATGCATGGGATTATGTAGGACATAGAGGATCACATTACTATATAATAATGGGGTCACATTATTCTATCCCACTTGTATCAAGATTTATATCATTTTACTTAGGAGTTATGTGTTAGTGGGATCATATCATTGATATTATTGCATTGTTTGGCATATGAGCACATTATATTGACTAGGCCTGAGGGGTTTTTATGTTTATGTTGGTCACACCCATATTTATTTATATAAATATGTAATGGCACATCTCTCATGAAATTGAGGAGCTCAATGCACTATTTACAAGCATTATAATGGGTGACACCTAGAGACATTATTTAGAGACCCTACAATGGATTTTAGGGATGGCCTAAGGATGGGATGCAGTTAAGATGGATTTGAGAGAGTTATTGGTTACATGATTGATGGATTGTAGTTTTTTAGAGGTTCTAGAATGAGCATGTGACATGGAATTTTAGTGTGGTTTAGGATGTGCCTCCCATACCATGGGTGTGGGTGAGGAGTAATCAATGCCTAGTAAAGCTAAGTAATAGACCAAGACCCACAAAGGTTGAGTTGGCTCCAATTCTATTGATAAAGTTAGATCCTATGATAGATATAAAAAATGTAGATGTTTTGGTAGATATCAATGTCTTCTTGTTATGATGGGGATGATAGATGGCCACCACTATTTCTAGGATATGGGGCCATTATGGAGGATGTACTAGATCTAGTTCCTATTAAAGTAGTTGAGGCTATGCTTTCATTTTTAGATTTTCATGCTTTATTTTTTTAGTATTGGCTTATTGGTTTGTTAATTTTGTCTCATGTATTATGTTGGTGTGTGTAGATGTATGAGATTATGATTATTGGGAGACCATCATTGAGGTTACTTTATGAGAGTTGACATATCACATCCCTAATGATGCCATGGATAAAAGGTTAGTGGAGAGGGATACAGGAATTATAGGCATTCATGCCACCTATTTAATGAAATATAAATTGTGACTATAGTCTATAGACAAGCATCTATAGATAGAGATGAGGCATGTGTTGAGTTGTAGAGGTAAGCTATGATGCCACCTAGTGGTTTGGGTGGGACAAGTTTTAGTATCATTATGACTATATTCATCTATAATGGGATCATGTGATGTTAGTGGCTAAGGCAATGGTGATACAAGAGAGGGAGTGTAGTCATAGAGCTCGGTCTTGGTCTAGATCTAGAAGGGATGTAGGTGCATATATATCTAATGTGTATGTGTCTAAGAGTGAGATTTATGAGGTGGGTCCTAGTGACAAAGATCTAATTATTGAATAACTTTGTATTTCTATATTGAAACTTATTTCCTATTTATATATATATGGACCTATTATTATATGAATATCATGTTACTTGACATTTTTATTTATGCCATTATGTATTTCCATATTTGTTTATTATATTCAGTGTTTATGTTGATATGGAAATTTATTATGTGGCTAGATATTGGTAATTGATTATTTATTATATAGAGATGTTTGAGTCGGCATATATATTGGATTAGAAGTGTTAGTTATTATTATCAATGACATAGGAGTGTCATACTATAGGTGAGTACCAATCATGTGACTATAGCATGCACTATATAAATCCTTATGGCATAATAAAAAAGTGACCATACTTCTCATATTGTATAGGTGCAGAATTAGACAATTGAACTAATTTTACTTGGGGTGCGCTACTACCAGCTATATTTGTAGATATACAAAATATCTTAATCAATTTTATTACTAAATCTATACTTTGTTTTGTATTATGACTTGAAAATATTTTAATTGGTTGTTTTATTATATTTGTGTTATGATCTTTGTGATATTTTTCAAATATCTTAATTAGTTATCATATTGATGTTATGTTCTATTCTCTATGATCTCTACCAAATATCTTAATTAGTTGTCATATTGAGATAAGTGATTGATTTTATTTCCATTTTTTTACCTTTATGTTGTAAGTAGTTTTGTTTATGTGAATTGGTTTTCATATCTACTAAATCTATGGTGCATGAGATCAAACATAAGTGTCCTAGAAACCACATAGCTCATATAATAAGTAACCAATGTCTCCTTGAAAGGAACATCATAGGATAAGTCACTTGTAGAGGAATGTGATCTAGGAGATTGTGGTAAAGGATATCTTAATGTCCCCTATGTGAATTTTATAATGCCTCTATTAACATAATGGTCAATATAATCTCTGAGTGCATAAAAACTGTTATCCCAATGTCTATTGATTTGATGATAATTTTAATATGTTTTACTCCTTATTATGTGCAATCAATGTATTGGATGGTGATTAGTATTATGAATAATTATCATCCCCTTTATAATAATGTAAATTAAGATGTTATGAGGCTTGTCTTTATCTAAAAATTATATATCCCCTTTGTTGGTATCTTGTGTTCTACTCATTATGGGAGATGTTTTGTGAAGCATTTCTTCGCCTTTGTTGAGTATTTTGATTGATTGTTTTTTTTCTAATTTTTCATTGATCATGGATGGATTATGTTATTTTACCATATTGTATGACTATGATTGTGAGAGATATAAATCTGAATATACTTTTGAATGTGTCTCAACTAGTCCCAAATTCTTCTTTAATGCCAAATTTGTATAACATAGATGCCATAATGATTTGGATGTATCATATAACAATTTTTCTTTAAGAGGGAAAATGAATCCTATATCCAAGATATGTTGTGTCTCTAAATCTATTATCTAGTAGATCAACTACTGCATATATTATTTGAACTATACTATATGTAATCATTTCTTATTTCTAACTTACCCCAGTGTAAGGTAACCTCTCATATATGACTCAAGTTCCCTTATTGTGAGTGTAATTCATGAGAAAGACTTATTATAACTCATAATATGTATGTATTGAACCACTGGGGAGTGAATGATGGAACCAATTTAAGGCCTCACCCTCTAAAGTATGTGGAAATAAATATAAAAGAATCAAATTGTGAGTGACATTTTCCATAACCTTTCTATAATATTTGAGGTGCAAGTATGGGTCTCCATGTCCATTTAACTTTGGTAATATTAGTATTTTAAACTTATTTGGTAATTTTGTATTAAATATTCTATGTGGGATATGATGGGAATGAATGGCATTATCATCAACTCAAGATTAGTATGCTTTACTTTCCAAGGTAAGTCAGTGTACTTGTTATTATAAAGTACCCACAACATGCATCAAGGATATTAACTCTTGTGAAGTTATATTAACATCATAAAGAGGTTTGTTTAAACCTCAAGTCTTATTATTAATTTTAGTCATTGGTACACTACATCGAGGAACATTGGTAGAGATAGTGGGTTTGCTCATTATAACATTTGGAGGGGTAATAGCTTGTACCTAGTGAGATGGAAATTGGCTATCACCATCATGGAGGTTAGTATGAGAAATTGGTTCTAATATAGTTACGAAGGGTGGGGGAGATTCATTAGTATGTTTAATATTGTTATTTGGTAAAGGATTATCACATACTAATGAAATAGAAGACACATTTTTAACATTTGAATGTAAACTATGAACATGAGTATAAGTTTGTACACTTTTATTTGAAGACATGTTATTGCTTTAATTGGAGTTTAATAAGCAATAAATTTTGACAGGAGATATGGGTGAAGTAGAGAGGACTATAATTAATATCTTCTTCACTAAAGTCATTGTAATCAATGTTATTCTAAGTTTTCATCAAAATTAGAATTTATTTCACTCGTAGATGTAAGAGTAGAATAATTATAATTTTCATGCTCAAAAAGAGGAGTAGAATAAGATTTTAATTTTTTACTACTATGAAACATATCATCATGTGTATCTTCACTATCTATGAGTGTAATGCACATGTTATCATTATGCTCAATAACGGGGTCAAGGGTAGAATAAGTAGCAATCATGTTTTCATTTGGCATATTATGACATGTAATAGGAGAGTTAGATATGTTCAAATTATTTATATTTTATAGGAAATCACTAAGTTGAGCTTGAAATGTAAAAGAAGGTGACAAAATAATATCATCTACTTTAGTTTATGAATATGTAAAGGGTGTAACATCATTTTTACTTTCTTTTTGAAATTGAATTGGAAAAGGTGAAGAAGATGCATCTAATTTATCCTCATTATCACTTTAATTATCATTCTCATAATAATCATCATCATTATAAATAAAAACATGCTCATTATTGTGTTAGTTTATAATTTTGAAAATTGGTCCATTCATTTGTATAATTATGAAAAGAAGTTTAGAAATTGGTTAACTAGGTGAGGGGTAAGAGGTTCCCTAGAAGTCATTTTAAACTTGACACAAGAGAATGTAAAAAAACAATAGGAAAATAATGGGGAGAATATAATCTAACATAGATGTATTTAAAAATATTCTATATATTCAACCCAAAGTACAAAAATTAATAAATTTATTTGAAACCTTACGGCCTAAGGTTTGGATGTATGAGGACCTAGTATGAAGATTTAGGGTTTGAAGGATTTTTAGGAAAAAATTAGAATATTAAATCAATTAAAACCCTAATAAATGACTGATATGGATTAATTAGGATGTGAAAAATTCAAGAAAAAAATATAATTGTATAAATCCTAATTTAATAAACAAAAATGGAGAAGGAAACCCCTAGGGTGGAATTAGGGTTATTAATCAATATTCAAATTAAGTTAGGTTCACCAAATGGAATAAATTTTTAGGACTTATTCGATGTAAATCCTCAATTGATAAAGGGTTAATTACACACATATATATATATATATATATATTAAAAATATCTAATTAAATTGATTTACATAAAATAATTAGTGTAAGGATAATATTCACTTATCTAGAGTAAAAATTATGTTCCTGGATGGTAATGATGCTAAAATGGGTCAGGAAGATATCTTGGAGCCCTTTCATTTCTAAAACTAGATATTTTAATAATTTAGGATAGTATAATGGTCAAAGGGAAAGTATCACATTATGTTAGTTTCTAAATCACTATGATAGTGTCTTTTTATGGATAGGGACTTCTAGAGATGTTGCAAGGGGGATTTAAGGTTCTCTCAGTGTGTTCAAGATCTTTCGATCATCTTTTTATGTCATTTTTTGGTTATTTTTACTTCAAAACTCTAATGAACACTTTCACACATAAAAATTCAATGGAATAAAATGTAAAATTAATGGTGAAATGTGGGTTATGGGATATTACATTCATGTGAAGTACAACCCTTATTGTCTTGATCATGACCTACATTAACCCAAATTATAGGGGTCTCAGATTACACATAGTTCTCTTTTAGGGAATGTGCATAATAAATGTGTGTGGTATGATAAAATTAATTTTACTTAGGCCCTTATTTGATTGAGCATTTATATCTATGTATGATGTTAAATAATATGCAAAGTGTTGAGTTATACTATTAACTCATTTTTATGTAATTATGTGCCAAAGTAATATGTGCTAGATGTAGAATGCCTTGTGTGGCTATTTATATAGGAAGAGATTTAATTTTGATGTAATATTATTTTTCATAGGCCAATAAGTTGAAAATATAGATAAAATCATAAGTATAAACCAAAATGAAGGGTAAGGACCTAAAATGAGCTAAAATAGTGACTATTAGACAATAGCACTAAGGTGGACACTAGTGTGGTGCATTAGTGTCCAGGGATATATTATTGACCTATAGGCAAAAAATTGGGTAATGATTATGAAAAACATGCCAGTAGGTCCCTATGACTATGATAGAATGACATAAGACCATTGAGGGTGCAACAAGTAGGGGAAATAAGTCCAAGTAAGGACCCAAAAGACCAAAGTGACCATGCAAACAAGACCTTCATTCAAAATTAATAAATTATTATGAAAGAGATAAAAAAAAGACATAGTTCTTGTGTTTTTTTACCAAATTAGGGTGTTTAAACCAATACTCTAAAGAGGGATCAAACTCCATGTATTTATCCCACGCTATGGTGGTATGTGTGATAAACTAGTATAATGCTAAATGTTGATATAATCATGGTGTATATATGTGCTTTGATAATGACTTATGAATTCTTAAGTGAATTTATAAATAACTTAGGGATAATAGGGTTATCCATACTCAGAGTTGGAAGAATTAGGTTTTTTCTCCTAATGTGCAGTTAGATGTTCTAGTGCTTTTCCATGTGTGAGCCTCTTATGTGTAAAATGGTTATAATTATGGATTTATAGTAATATTTAGGGAAACTAATGTAATGGGGATTTTAAAACATGTGGGATAACCTATTAGGTGATTTCAAATTTGATAAATTAGACATTATTTGGTAGGAAGATATCGCTAGTAGAATTAGATGCTACTTATGGGCGAGATGGTCTTAAAGGAGTAGCTTTGTTTGGGATGTATAGACAACTAAGCTTTAAGTGTGAATTAGTTTTAGGATAAGATTAGGTTATATATAATGAATATTAGGAATAATTATGTATCAGATTTGGATTAACATAGAGATCATTCACATATAGATAAAGTAATAGTGGCTTAGAACTATAGAATTGGGCATGATCAAAGCATGTAAAAAGAGATGGTCAAAAGTGCACTATTTTAAAAATAAGTGTTAATTATATGAATACACCTTTTTTGAAAATAATAATAGCAATAAACCTGTTTAAATATTGAAAAAAATAAAGGAATATTGGGTTTTACTGCTTTTAACCAAAAATAAAAATAATAAGAAGGAAGGTAAAGGGTCATGCATGAATGAGAAAATGTAGATTTCATCTTATATATGACAAGAAGTATTTATGGAGACTAAAGTGTTGATTTTAGGATAAAATAATTAATATTTGAGTTGAGAGATATGTATTAACATAATAATAACACACATCAACAAAGAAAATTATAGACGTAAAGTTCTAGAATATCCTTTGTATTCTCCATTGGAAGAATGAAAACAAATTTTCTTTCTTCTTTCCATTCAAGAAAAATTATAATGAACATCAAATAACCCTTATATAATTACCATTTATCATAGACATAGACATAAGAGGGAATGGGATGACCTTTCATATTCTATTATGACTTTTGACATCTAGCCTTTTATATTATTCTATTTTCATTATTTTAAAAATCTAGATAAAATAAAAATATGAATTTCCTAAAATAAAAAATAGATTAAAATGTAAAAGTAGTCTCAAACACCCCAAGAAGTTTTCCTTAGAGTAAATGTTTATTCCAATGAACTTGGAGGTGGAGGAGTTTTTGAACCAGTGGGTTTATCCTTATCTTTGGCTACTTTGAATATTCTAAACTTATTCACTAGTTCAGAGATTGTATTTCCCTTAGGTACTACTATATGCATGTAGCATGTCAGCCAATTATCAAATATTAGTAACATTATATTTGGGAAATCCAAGAACTTAGATAGATAGTTATTCATCTCCTCAAGTGAGACATGGATGTCACTGAGTAATATCATTGAGGAAACACTAAATTCATTTTCATTCAATAATTCCTCCTTAATCAATTTTCTAAATTTTTCTTTAATCTCCTGTATAGTATACTGACTAGTCCCATCTTCCTTCAAAAAATCATAATGCAAGTTTCCATAATTAGAATAGATTTATGATTTTCTCTCCCTCCCAATATGAACTTTTTATTTAAGATCCTCTATAGCTTTAATCATAATTTCATTATTATGAATAATGCATTACAACTATTTACAAGAGGAATCATCTTTTTTTAATCAAAAATTTCAGCCGTGGCCATCAATTATGCATCAATTATAGTCATTTTTTCTATATCTCCTTTCACATTTTCCCATAAATTCAGTTCATTTCCATCCTAATAACATCTCACTACCTCTTATTCATCAAAGAAATCTACCCAATATTCCTCTAAATATGGTTCATGTTCATAGGAAGAGCTAATTTTGAGGCAAGTCTACATAAACCCCTTATTATCTAAAGAGACTCTGGTGGTATGGGAATGCATTGTGAATTGAACAATTTAGGAATAAATGTTCAAGGAATCTATGGGATTATTATATGTGAAGTGTTCCAAATAGATATGAAAATCAATAACCAAAACATGATTTTATCAGTAACCTTTGTGTACTATAGTCAACTATCTACATAGTCATTCAAGATTATTTTATTATTTACCAATCTTTACAACCACAAAGGGAAACCCTCAAATCCTCAAACTCTTATGTATGATAATTTTTTTAATTTAATAAATTAGTTCCCATATTGTGAAATCAATTTGGTTGCTTCCTCAAAAATGCTCCTTCCCTAGTCCTCATCCAAATTCTATACTACTCTCATTATGTAGGCATCATTAACCTATCTAAAATGTTTATTGCTATGTTCTAGGGTTGACTAAGGATTTAATTCATAAACCTTGGTGGACCAATCGATGTTGGCCATCTAAGTGATACCAAGGAACACTATAGGATTCCAATGATTATACCAAGTAACAATTCATGTAGAACTACTTGGTTTCTTCTACATTGATCATTTATTGGTGAATAGCATCATTGATCAGGACACCCCAATGTATGTATTGCTTCCTAATGTATATGATGTTCATATCCATGAGCATCCAAGGGTGAAAATCCATGGTGGCTTTGTTTCTGACCACACAATTGAGGAGAGTTATCATGTCAGACAACTCTTCCTTATATTTGATCGAAATAAGTTATTTGAGAGATTTAAAATACCCTTTCTCTTGTGTTTCAACCATTTATCATTGATAGTGTGGAAATGCTTATCTAGGTTTTTATACCAATAGTTTTATCTAAATTTCATACTCATCCTTGCATATATCTCCCTAATTGGGATTCATAGATTCATTCCCATAACTTCACCATTCTTTTTAGCCATTAAGGAACCATTTATTTATTTGATTTCTCTGGTCTTGGGGTCATAATGTTGAGCATAAATAATGATCAAGTCTAAAAATTATAATGAAATAGAAAAAATAATCACTTCAGGAAAATAGTTATAGATGTAGGTTTATCTTCATTAATCATTATGTGTATTTCTTTTAGGACCCCCTATCCAATCTCAAGTATATCATTTTCAAGTACTAATATGGATTCAAATCCCATATTTTTGTACTTCATATTTTTTAACTTAGTGATTTAGAAGGCCAATTTAGTGACATCATGAAAATTCCCATGAGAATCAAGAGATATAAAAATTTTATGTGGTTGTAAAAATTAGGTTATAGTAGTCATGAAAATTTTCTTAGACTCTATACTTCTCACTAAATGATAGTGGTGAAAACTTGAAATTTTGGAGTGCCTGAAGAACTAAAAAATATCCATCTAAATGAAAGTTTTCATAAAGGATTGATAGGTTTTTTTGAGTTTTTTTCACTATGTATCACTCAAAAAAATTTATATTTAACTACATTTTTTCAAAAATCCATCACCATAAGAGGAACTAGTGACAGTCTAGAAATGTATAGGTGCATTGTAACTAGTAGGAAGCCATGGTAAGAATTAGACACATGAAACATTTATAAATAATTTTACGGGAATTTTAAACACACTTTGGATACTAACCTTCCCCCTACATGATGCACACAATCAATATGGTTTGCTTGGCCTCATGGGTGTGATGGATGCAAATTCATGTCTATGAATACTATAAACATAATTTCATATTTACCACACCTACAAGGTTATGAAGGAATAGCCACATGAACATGGAAAACATGAAATCTTGATCCATAGGTCAACCATTTTTTCATGTCTCACATGCCCCAAAGTTTAGGTGATACTAACCTCCTAGGCACGTGGGGTGTGAATATGCATATAAATACTTAGATATTTTTAAAATTATTATACCTAGACTTTTCATTTATGATGCATAAATTTCATGATGAATTAATTAAAATTTTAAAATTTTGAATATGATCTACCTTGAAATTTTTTTTGTTACTATACTAAGGAAAATTTTGATTTGAAAAAAATTGGGAACAATAATTAGCTCAGGATGATGACATGGAATTTCAAAAAGTACAAAGGATCAAACTTTATAATATTTGGTTTCTATATTTAGTGTCTTATCCATTTGGCTAAGGAGTCTTCTCAAAATAAATATAATGAAAAATTAAATGATAAATACTAGAGGAAAATGAAACACAAAACAAAAAGGAGAGACATGACACATAATAATTAAGAAAACACTGCATAAATGTAAATCACCTATAGGGAATGGTAGGTGATAACCTACCTTCACTATTTATAGTGTTTCAAATATTTCCTATTGATGATTAAAATGGTGCTCTTTCTAACACCAATAATGGGAAGTTTTAGGAATGTGGGACTTGCAACCTGAAACAACCTCCATATTTTAAAGAAGTTGGCTCTTCTATATATCAAGGGTATAATGGGAAAAGGGATAGGAATTAAATAGAAAACACAAGTGCAACTAAAGAAACTCTAACTATGGTGATGCACCTAAATTTAATTTGACCCTTAAGCACAATGAAGCTATATGTAAGATTCAATTACATTAAAGAGAAAACAAGGCATGATCAATGTAAAAGATGAAAAACAATAGAAACAAAGGCTCACAACTTAGACTAATTTTGCAGTGACACAAAAAAATATCAACAAAGGCACAGAACTCAATTTTTTTAATTAATTCTCCAGTCACATAATAGGCAAAAAAACATGCACAGTTACATAAACTTTCTAACTCAAGAAAATAAAACAAAGGAAAATGATATTCCTGATCACAGCTAAAAAATCTAAAAACTCTTGACAATTATCTCTTGCAAAAAATTCTCTCTATCTTCTAATCCTAATTTTGGTGACCTCTGCACCCCTATTTATAGCATTGGATTCACTTTGGATTGTCTACATGTTCCCAATCTAATGGCCTAACTGAACTCTAACTAAACTGGAAGTGTCTAACACAAGATATTTCTTAGATCTGAAACATTTTGTCTTCTTGCAATTTCATTGGCTGACATAGATACCCAGGATGCTTCCCACTTTTAAATGGGAGAGAATACTTGGCTGATTCCTTCTCTCTACTTAAAAACCCTCTTATTATTCTAGAGGCACCAGAAAAAGACACTTGGCATGTTCTGTAGCACTTATTCAAGACACGCGGCACTTTTTACATAACTTATACTCTTTACTATGTCTTCACTTAGGAGTGTTCCATCCTTGACATCTATCACCATCCACTTCTCCAAAGCTTTAACAACTTAATAGAGAATGGGACCCATAGCACTTCTCACCTGAGAAACTTCAAGAAGGGAACAGGGACAAGTGGTGCTTTTTGTGCATCCTTGATAAAGGACACGTGGTGATCTCCACTACTTTTAGCTACCTTTTGAGAATCTTGTTGAAGGTGACACATGTCAATCTATGTGTTGCTCTATCTATACTATAGAAACAATCGAGCCTCATTTCATATTTACATAGATGGTGACACTTGGTGGCTTCTACTTGCCTCAGAAACAAAACCTAGGACCCACCACAGTCTTTACTTATCAATGAAACAAAGTGAAGATATTCCAGATATTGACACATGGTGACTTCCACTTTCTTCAACTAAAGATACATGGCATCCTCCATCACTTTTAGAAAAGCATATTGAAACCTTTCATAGTTGCCACTTGGCACCTTCTGATTGATCTTGATAATTAGCTTTTTAAACCTTTCACTCAAAATAAATTTGAAACATGGATGCCAACATGAAACACGGATACTGACACTTGTCACGCTCCACTGAATTACTACAAGATATGTGGCACATTCTAAGAAACCTATAGAAATTATGAAATGTGTCTCAGCTGCTAACACTTGGTAGTTTTTGCTTGATCCTGATACTTAGACAAAATTATGGCAAAAGGAACAAGCCTGCATTCTGAGTCAAAAACTTTTCCGTCTTAAACCAAAGCACATAGGGACAAAACTTGGAGTGAATAACTAAATTTAGAAAATGTAGAGTTTTTTACTCTACATTTCCCATTATATGGCATTAAAAGGTGAGATATATCTTGATATGCCAAGTAGTATGTGTTCTCACCATAGAAATTATGAACCTTAAAAACCCTGATCCATAAGGAGATAAAGTTTCCATGACTTCCATTAAGTTATCTTCTTTTATCCTAAAGGAGGAGAAAATATCCCACTTGAAGATCTTACTATCTTGATTTATTATTAATCACTCCTTTCACTTTTTCTTGGTGAGTTATGACCCTATCAATGACCATCACTCATTCTTCCTTAAATTTGGGTAGGTACATGATCATATTTTCCAGTGCATCCTTGAATTGGTCATCCTCATTAGCCTAGGCTAGTCATAAATATATAAACTCTAAAGAGATGATAGCCTTTGTGTATATGCCATATAATATTTTTAAATGATACATTCCAAGTTCTCTCTTATAAGTTATGTAGTCATCCCATTGAGAGTCATATAATTTCTTGTTCTAATTTCTTTTATTCTCATCAAATAGCTTGAAAACTATAGTTGTGATGTTCTTGTTGTTGAATTTTGCTTGGACATTACCTTGAGGGTAATATTTAAAAGAGTGGGCCACTTATATACAATATACATATAAAAATCTAGTCAATTTAGATAAATAAAAAATTTAGGCATTATCCAGGATAATATTCTATGAACCCCAAACCTGACCAATATATTCTCTTTTATGAAGTTATAAATAACCTCAGAAGTGGTATGCATTAATAGAATTACTTATACCCACTTTATGAAGTATTTGGTTGCCATCAAAACATGAGTATGTCCCATGCTAGAATTTGGAATCAAGGTACCTATGAAATTAAAACACCACTATTGAAAAGGCTCCTTAGTGACTTCAGGGTGGAGGGGAAATGTTGGGAGTTTAGGTCATCCAAAAATTATTGGAAAGCTTCACATTTTGAAACCCATTCTCTTGTGTCCTTGAAAAAAATTGGATAGTAGTACTCAATTTAAAATATTTTGAAAGTTGTGATAGAAAATGAAAAGTGTCCATTAGTCTCTTTTATTTTTATTTATCCACACATCTCAAGAAGGAACCATTCAGGGATTTTTTTAAGAGAATGTTATCCAAAATTACATATTGGTTGCCTTCATCATGATTGTTTATTTCTATTTGGGATTTATATAGGAAATACATTATCCATATGAAAGGAATTATGCAATGTGAAAATACCATTATTTGAGAGAGTCAACAAAGAACACCAATAATAGTTTCTCTATTTTATTTTCTTTTTAAAAATCAACACCTTTAACAATCAACTAACAAAGACATTGTCCTCTCACCAAATTGGTGGGATTGATATTGAGATCATATTATTTCACCTTGGTGATCCATCCTCCTCTCTTTGATCCAAGTTCCTATTGAGTCAAAATTGATTTGATAACTTGATTTGGGGCCATCATAATTGTGTGGGAGTTCAAGATATAAAACCTAGAATGGGGCATTTTTTTTAATTAAGTAATAATTAAGATCATGATATTTTAGTCCAAAACTCATGAAATCAATTGAGGAATCAATTTTTTTTTTTTTTTGCTAAGATATCTAACTATTTGATAATGAATATTTGGAAAAATCATAATATGTAATGAAATATTTCTAAAAATCTGGACATGTCAAGACATGTTTTTTGGTAATGGCTTCCTTGATCTCATTAAAATATTTATTTCCATAATATTCCATGTGAAATAATTATTTATTTGAATAATTTTAATAATATTCCTTGTTAGTTTCACAAGATTAATGAAAAAATCTCCTCAAAAAGTTTACCTTACCAACGACTAAATGCATACCAAGTTTGTTAGTAGGTAAAGACAACTGTTGAATTATTTTTACCCTTTCTAGATAAATATTAGTGACTTCCTTAAATACCACATGTATTAGAAGTTTACCTTTGATAACTTTAAATATTTAATTCTTCATATTCAATATACGCTATGAGATCGACATCTTTCAAAGACTTTTTTTAGAATTTCAAGTAAGTGCACAAAGTTGGGGGACAAAAGGGGGCTTACCCATGGACATGTTTTTCCTAAAAATTGATAAATCTAAACTTTTGTAGATAATTTGAGATGGATACACTAAAAATTCAAGGATGGTGTAAGAACATGAATTGTAGAATTTTGATTCTAGTTTCCAAAACACTATTTTTTCAAAAAAAAAGTTAATTGTAATCATCTAAAAGTAAAACTTGAGTGATAATAGCTACTTGAGACCACTTATCCCTAGATTATCCCTAAAACTATCTTATAGCCTATTTTTACATCTATCCAACCTTTTTTTGGGCCATACGTGTTCTTAGTCATCCCTAAAGTAGTCTTAGACCATTTATTCTTACATCCTATCCTTTTTTGCCTAGTGTTCTACCACTTGGACAATAGAACCATAATAGTGATATTAGTAATGTTGCAATAATGGTTCTATCATCCTTTCCCTCCTATTTTCACAAAAGGATATATTTTCAAATCTTATACCTCTTAGGGTCAACCTAGACCACTTTTATCACCCCACACAAGCACCAGATCAGTAAATATACATGACTTTTAGCCCTCTAACCACTAGATGGAAATTAGATGAAAATTACATATGAAAACTTAGAACAAGTTATGCATAATTAATTTTATTGATCCTTATTATACCCTACTTCTACATACTACCATGTACAACATTCCTAAGCTCATATTACCCAGATTTCCAATCTCAAGCACATTCAAAGAACTCAAGATAACTATCATACTAGCTTCATTTTCACTTGAACTTATACCAAAACTTAGGTGGGAGAACTACATCAGGATTGATCCCTATTTAGATTATTGGTATATAGGAAACTCTCTTTACAATAGGGTGTTGAAGGTGTCTAGCCTAACTAACTAACAAACACACTTTTCAGCTTGTGTCAATTAAATGTTATAATAATATAGAGGATTAGGGTTTACTCACAAAATTAGTTAAAATAGGCTATATACATGGTTTCAAAAGTCATGAACATAGGAATAGACCTCATAGAGCTAGACATAAGTGCACCTAGAAGCTTAAGATAGTTCTACATAGAGGACACTACTACCAAAATAAGGACACTAGTGCCATATGGTGATACTATATAATTAACATGTTACTATCCATGAGGGTTTTTGACACCTGGATCTTATTTGTGACATTTATACCAATATTTTCCTTAGCTTTTAACCTCTATATCATCCATCTCATTCATTTTTTAGCTAAATTATTAGTTGCATTAGTAATTATTATTTTTAGAAAGGTCAAATTAAGTCAATTTTATAACAAATTAGTGTTTGTATTTATTTCATATTATTACCCTAATTTAGTATACCCATCTCTTTAACAAACATAATATTTATATACACTAAGTTCTAAAAGGTTAAACCATTTCGTGAACCTGACTTACTTCAAATATTACACAAACCCTAACCTTAGATAACCATAGGGATTATATTTCCAACATTAAAATTTTATATCCATATATTTTCTATTTTATTTGATATAATCATGATAATAATGAAAGATGAAGTTAATTATTTTTTGATGAAAATTCTAGTACTTTCATTTGCACATTTATTTCCTTTAATTTAGAAGAAACAAAAGAAAGACATAAACACATATATACATGATGCTTTATATAAATTGAAATGTATGTCATGTTTTATTATACCTCTAGCATGTCATTTTTATCTTATGAGTAATTTAATTAATAAATAAACCCTTGCACACATAGAATATTTATTACATAATCTAACAACTATGTTTCAAGTTTCATAGTCATATCTTATGCATAGAAAAGAATCTATTTCTCCTCCTAATATCCCTAAGGGTGATAGATAATTTCATTCTAACTAGGTACATGTTATCACTCCTCCATGAGATTAAACATCATATACTATTTTTACTAATGCACATACTCAACCAATCCACACCTCTCCCATATAGGGTGTGTACTTACATGTTTAATCATAATAAACTAGGGTTTATACTTGTGAGATTCTAAGGGATCAAATTATTAGTATGAGCAAGTTAATATCAGATTTACATAATCAAAATTAGTTATCAAGTGAAAAGGTGACATTATTATGAAATCAAATTACATGTACACAATCTAGTGTAAATCATGTATATTCATTTACACCTATAAAAGCTGTGCCTAGTGCTCTTTCATATCCAAATCATAAATTACAACATAATGTAGCTATTATAATTGATTTAAAAATCCTACAAGGGTCTAATAACATTTCAAGTGAGATAATAATAGAAATTATTAAAGATAAGTTGATTAGCCTACCTCCTCTACACCCAATGAGGAGATCCATATATTATTTTGCATATCATCGAATGCATGGGCACCAAACTAATTAATGTTTAGCATTGAAAAGTAAAATACAACAAATAATGGATATAAATTATTCACATAGTGACACATTATCCAAACAAAATGAAACATATACAAATTTTAAAAGGGTCAAATTTTTAAAAATTACAAATTTTTTTACCAAATCATAACTTAGAACAACAAAAGGTTCACAAAGCACAATCAAAGAAAAAATAGTTTAAGCACAAGTAAAGAAAGTAAAAGATGAAAATCTACCTCTCCAAAATGAAACTCAACATTCAAATCAATATGGGTTTGATCAAAAATATATACAATAGTTTGATTATCATGATCAAGGTTTGAGCAAGCAAGCCCAAGGCATCGTTACTACTATTCTAGTAGTTGATAATGTTGGTCAACAAGATTTGGGATTTATTGAACATCCTAAGGCAAATCATTCACAGTTATAGTTTATCAAGGTAAAATATCTAGATACACATGAAATGTTACAAAAATAACAATAACTTAAGTTTCAAAGTCAAAATCATGATAAGAAAAAAAACATCCTCAAAAAAGGATTTTTATCCAAAGAGCCTCCACATCATCATATGCCTATAATAACAATAGTTTCAAAGGTCAAAATCACAATTGATTTTCTAAAGCACAATTCAAAAAGGTCAACTCCACAGTAT
Source organism: Torreya grandis (assembly GCA_037957365.1). Taxonomy (NCBI): domain Eukaryota; kingdom Viridiplantae; phylum Streptophyta; class Pinopsida; order Cupressales; family Taxaceae; genus Torreya; species Torreya grandis. Next base: position 3,899,448 of record JARHVA010000475.1, read on the forward strand.
GAGCTAATTATGTGTAGCATTCTAGGTTATTATGATTATTATGATTTAGATGATGAACAATATCCATACTCATACTAAAACACCACTCAACTCTAGCATAGTAATCACATTACAGGAGAGATTACCATTCATATTTTTGATACAGGCTATAGTGATAGTGAGTCTCCCATGAGACTCATCAGTTAGTATTTTTCCTATCTTCTTGTACATACTTTCCTTAATTCTTGATCCTTGTATTTAGTTTCATTTTCACGTTTTGTGTACATATATTATATTCAAAACATACAAAAATAACATAATATTTTAGAAAAAACAAAAAATTCAAATATTTTACTTAGAAAAATTCAAAACTATAGATTGTATGCATTGTCATGTTTACACTTCTTATATTTTCTAGACATTACATATGTTATCTATATTACTATACTTAGTTTTATCATACATAAATGTTTCACTTTTTTTTTATTACTTGTAGATTATTATAGGATTAAGGTCCACTACACCACTCCATATTTGTTATTTGCATCTACACAACTACACGGGTTCTTCTTTAGACACATTTGCCCATTTGGGGGCACCCTATACACAATTTTGATTACCAAATTATAACTTTATATACCCTACATCATAGATTTAGAATTGTTATTTGTTGACATTAATCATGCTACATCTATTCATATTTTTTATCAGCTACTACTACTTTAGCCTTAGTATATTACATCTTAGATCTAAAATAGATTTATACTACATGTTCATGCATACTTTCATTTCTATCTTTTCTAGTCTATAATTAATTTTATCTATATGCTTCTTCTATTCAATGGCATCTAAATGTGTCATTTCTATTGAGTTATATGCCACTTCTTTTCACAGTATCTATGCTTCAGACATGTGTCCATGTCCTTGTGTGTGCCTTATTGATTATGTATGCATACATTTGAACATGTCCTTCTATGTGGCTCTAATCCAACTTACTTGTTACTTGTTTGCATATGTGTACATTTTAGCATGACCTTATATGTCTTGTTTTCTCATATTTAGTGACATGTGCCCATGTCCCTTTTATTATGGCCCCTTGGCCTACTTTACATGTTTCATATGTTTTGTATCTATTTTTTTTTTTGATATGAACCATGGTTATGGCACTTGTCTCTTGATTCTTACACACTATAGTTTTAGATTCCATGATGGACCTCATACATCTCTCCTTCCTACTTGGGTGTCATGATGGACATCATGGTCCATTCCCCTAGGTATCTACTTAGTTTTTACTCAGATTTGTTGTTACATACATTACTATATCTATATTTACACCCTTGTGAATGCTAAACATAACATACATCACACATTGAGAACTTAAAACTTAGCTATCTTACATTTTGATGTTATGTATGCACATTATATTGGATTAATACATAGATATCATATATATTTTGACTAACACACATCTTGTAAATATTTTTCTTTTAAGGACAATTATTTCACATATTGAACAACTCCCCTCAAAATAGGAGGCATTTATAGGGTTTTATAATAGATAATAGGCTCCCATAATGCACTCATATTAAATTTTTAGTACATAAACTCATATTATATAAATCACACTCGAGTAAATAGAGTGGGAAAATAATGACACAAAGATCATTATAGTTTCATAAAAATGAGAACAAAAGGACACTAGCACCCAAATTGGGATACTAGCACCACATGGTACTACTATATAAGATATGGCACTACTATCTAGTATCCTTAGTTTCAAAAAAATATAGATTGGCTAGAAAATTATAGTAGGTATAATCCATGTTTCCACATGTTTAGTTAAAAATTTACCATTTTTGCTCAATTTAGCCTATATTCATACTAGTTTAACTCAAATTCATACCAATTTACTTATATTAGGTACATCATACATGGCATGACCATTCCCATATTTATTTTAGATACTTAGCTATGAATTATTACAACTAAATCTAGAATCCATATTCTTAGATAACATATTTGGGGGCATGTGCATGACACATTGTTTCCATATGCTCACCTAAACATTGATGGATCAGATGGAATGAAAAATTCTATGTCATTCTCTATGTTGTATACATACGACATCATATTCTATTTTAATCACCAGTTTTATGCCTTACTCCATCTACAGTGGTTAGAATTCTTAATTGGCTCAAATCCACCTAAAATACTTGAGTGGTCATAGAGCTAACATTTCTAGTTAGACATGTCTAGTTACATCACATAGTTTTAGTTTTAGATGTATATACTACACATGGGTAGGCAATGATGGAGTCATATCCTACTTGAGTTATTGATACACCTACATAAGAAGGTTAGACACACTATCAATCCAATCTAAGATATTCACATGTCATAATCCACCAAGCAAGGGTGGGCAGTGATGGAGTCAAAATTGGATTGATTTCTTGAGCCACCCACACATGAGATTGAGAAAACCATCAGATTAATATAATGTATTTACTGATTGACCATTATATACATGAATTCACATAATTTGTTTCCAATTTTATGCATTGGTTTGTGTATCTAGTGAAGTGTATTCATTCCTTTCCTATCTCATATCCCTTTACTCTATTTCACTCAAGTTTACTTTTTTACACAATTTTGTCTTCGCTTTTGATATCTCTTAAATACGAACTAATCTATGCATGTTTCACATGTAGTACATGCTTTTAAGCATGATTCACATACTCATACCCATATTTTTAGGCTTCACCTCTTAGGTAAGTCTAGGTACACTTATTTTTATTTTATCCTAGTCATTTCACTTTGCTACATTTATAGAATAAAGGAAGGGGGAAATATAATCACCTAAAAGTGGCACTTGAGTGTTAAGAGTAATTATTGAGACCACCTATCTATATATTATCCTTATACCTATCTTAAATCTTATTTTCATTCTTATCCAACCTTCTTATGGGCCATAAGTATCCAAATCATCCATAAAGTAGTCGCCAACCCTCATTCTAGCATTCTGGCCCTTCATGCCTAGTGTTCTACAACTTAGACACTAGTACCATAATAGGGATAGTAGCGCCATATGGCTCTAGTGTCCCAATAATGGAATTATTTTTCTTTCCCTCCTCTTTTCAAAAATGAATATATTTTCAAATCTTAGACCTCATAGGGTTAGCCTAGACCATTTTTATCACCCATGTAAGAGCCAAAACAATATATATACATGAATTTTATCCCTCAAACCACTAGATAGAAAAAAAATACAAATTACATATGCAAACTCAAAATAATTTATGCACAATTAAGATTATCAATACCTATTCTACCCAATTTTGCATACTACCATCTACAACATTCTTAAGATTAGATTACTCAGATTCCTAGTCTCAAGCACATTCAAACTACTCAAGTCAACTATCATACTAGCTTCACTTACACTTGCACTAGCACTTAGGTGGGGATAAATACATAAATATTGATTCCTCTTCAGAGTATTGGTATGTAAGAAACTCTCCTCATAATAGGGTGTTGAAGATGTCTAGCCTACCCCACTGACAAACATAGTTTTTATCTTCTATCAACTGGATTCCATATCAACATGGAGGATTAGGGTTTACTCATAAAATCAATAAAATTAAGCCATATATATGGTTTCAAAACTTAATAATGTAATAACAAACCTCACATATCTACACACAAGTTCACTTAGAATCCTAGAATAATCCTGCACAAATGTCACTACCACCAAAATAGTGGCACTAGCACCACATGGTGCTACTATCCAATTAGGGAGTTAGTATCTAGGAGTGGCTTTGACACCTAGATCCTAAATTCAACACTCATACCATTTTTTTCCTCAATTTTCAACCTGTAGATCATTTATTTTAGTAATTTTCTAGCTAAGTTATTACTTGCATTATTTATTGTTATTTTTAGAAAGATAAAATTAATTAAATTTTGTAACAAATTAGTGGTTGTATTTATTTCATATTATTACCCTGATTTAATATAATCAACTCATTAACAAAAAATGATTTATATACACTAAGTCCTAAAAGGTTAAAACATTAAGTATAACCATGTTAAACCTCTATATTTTGAATAGGAACTCCTTTTTTTAGGAAAATGGAGTAGATAGTTGGTTGTGTAACCCCTCATTTTTTTTGAAACTTTAGATAAGATCATTTCTATGTAACCTATAATTTTTTTTATAAATTTTTAATGAATATTTTTTATTTATTTTACAAGTAAATATATCTTGAAAACTAACCAAAAAATGGATAGTTGGTCGTACGGCCTCCCCTAACTACCTCATAAACATGAGAAAACTAGTTTTTTTTAATGTATGTATAATTAGTCTTAGTTTTTAACCATTTATTTTTTTTACATTTGGATTAAATAAAAAAATAATTGCAAACATATATAGGAATGTGCATTTATTGCATTTAGTGGCCTAAAAATGCTATAGTTAAAATCAACATAGATTGAAACCTTAAAATAGTCCAAAAAGAATAAAACTCATAATTTTCGAAAGAAGAGAGCATTCTCATCATTGTGGTAATATTTTTTCAAATTTTATCATTGAAATTAATAGTGTATTTAGTGATGAAATTTGATTTTTTTTTATATCAAAATTTTTATATTCAACTATGTGTTGAAAGGTCCAAGCCTTTGGCTTGAGAATCCAACCCATATCCAAGCCAAAAGGCATGGCTTTTAATTCAAAATGAACATAACGCATATGCCTTATAATGAATTGTATTATTCTCCCATAACATAAAAAACAAATTTTAACTATTTTAATGTGTTTATACTTATCTATTTATCATGATATACACATATTTATGATTATTTAGTTCACATTTAAAATTATTCAACCTCGTGAACTAATTTTGACTATAAAGGATTTAATTTAGGATTTTCGACCCCAATGTCATAAATAAATAATCCAAAGAGTCTATTGGTTGGATCTAAAATAAATTAGAGCTAATTTTAGCCTATTCAACCTAAGTGCTTGACTATAAAATGTCATTTGGGGTTTGATCAACTCTAATTTCATTATAAAATGAAGTAAACAATCATTTGATTCAATGACATATGCAAGTTTGACATGTATAATATGTGTTTTTGGGATCAATAAACTTGAATGTCAACATATAATGAATGAAATAGTTGATTGGTTTGATTATGGAAGTAATTAGGGTGAATATGAGGCCCTTAAACCTAATTATAAGTTGTAGACACTATTTTATGGATTATATAGCACCTTAGTCTTGTACGCTTGGAAAACTTGGACCTTGGTTGTTCCTCTAAGTTCTGGACCTTTCTTTAATTTTAAAGTCTTGCATATAGTCTATAGTGTGACCTTGGTACTATCTCTTAGTCTAACCAATATTATGTTGATGACCTAGACCTTTTATCTTATCTGAAATGCTTAAAATTTTGTTTATCTTCCACTTCTACAAATTTTGAGTTTATACCTAATTTCTTGCTCTTTGGACACTAGTGTCCCAGATAGACACCTATGTCAATACTAGTGTCTTGTTCTGATGAAAATCTCTAGTGCCCTAAAGTCATCTAATTTTCAAATAAAATGTATCCTAATGATTGTCTTGAATCCTTTAATGTGAGTTACTTCTACAAATGGATTGATATAAATAGAAGATCAACCCTCATTCATTCCTCACCTAACATACACCTAAAAAATTCCTAAGGTAACTTATCAAAACATTCAATCAAGCACTCGATAAATTAAATCTTCCCTATTATTTCTTATTTCCATATTAGTCATAGGGACAACATAACACAAGTATGAAGTACTAATAGATCCCAAGAGTTATATTTTCTAAGTTACAAGCTAGGTCATCATTATAATTGATTTGCACATATCTCATGATTCACACATAAGATAACACATAGGGGAGAAGTACATCAATCTGATGACCTCTTCAGAGTATGTACTATGTAATCAATTCTCATTGATAGAGGGGTCTTTAGGGTCATCTTGACACCTTGTTCCCACTAACCCATTTTCCCTAAGGTCACTATGAAGATGAAAAACTAGGGTTTTTTAAATTCATGAGTGATAATCTATGACCCAAATATGAATGAACCATAGTTAAGGAAAATATAAACCTAATAGAATTCATTTAGTCACATCCTTTTCCAATATGTATTCCATTTAAGTCACATGTGTCAAATTTAGGAAGTAGCATTGATGCAACCATCCTAGGCTAACACTAGTGTCCATAGCTCTAAAAACATCCAATCTAGAATCTGACAACTATTCCAAAATATTCTTATAGTATGTTCTCTACATATTCCAAATCTAGAGCTATATTAACATCAAAACAAGCTATGTACATTACTTATTTGTTGTTTTCATAAATAGCATAGTTGTACTTACTATTTTTAGCCTATCTCAGTTTAATGATTTTAGCACATGTTTATATCTAAGTTTAGCACCTAATTGAACTATTATAGAGATATTTTATCATCCTTCTTGCCTAGGATATATCTACCTTTTTAACCCTATATAAGCCCAATATATATTAATTTAGGGTTAAACATTTGGTGAACCCAATATTTGAACATCAAACCCTAGAAAAATTATGGTTTTTCTATTTTTCTTAATTATTTTACTTTATTGAAAATATTAAATTTTTGATTTATAAAAGTAATGGAAAATGTTAATGTAAAAACCTAATTCCAAATGGAATATAAATAAGCATTGATTACTCATCTCAATAATAACAATATCTTAATGGATGCATTTCTGTATGTCACAAAAGATTAAATAAGTAAACATGACAAAACTAAGACCTATTCACCTAGTAATGGTGATTCCTTTAAAGGTATTGTAATTTATTCCATACCAATCAAACCACCAACATATAGTAGAGGCATATAATATCTTCCAGCCTTTTTTTCCTAAAACTATTATTACTACATCTACCATGAAATTACCAATTTTTTCAACTCAAATATTGGTTTCAATGCTTATTACTACTCAAATCATGTTTACATTCCCTTTGGTTAATAATAAACTTGATAATATCAATCCCAATGGGTCTATAATTTAAATACACCTTTAATTTATAAATACCTTGGAGGACAAGGTTACAAACATTAAAAATTTGCTTTAAAGTCTTCTCATGTTATTGATTCCCAAGATGTGTTCCATAACCCTTTTGCATTTGAAATATCTTTGGACCCTTTTCTAACTGGTTTTTTTCACCTATGTTCACATTTTATGATGTCAACAGTGATAATGAATAACATATTCAAACCTTTTATGTGGCATGCCTTAACTATGCCTCCAATGATAAAATTTTGACCAAATTATTTCTGAGAAGCCTAAAGGACTATGTTTTTTGTGGTTCTATAACTTACCTCTCCAATCCATGAAAGCATTCAAACTTCTTAAAAATTGGTTTTTAGCACACTTTTCCATTAATATTACTGAAATTTTTTCCTACATTTAAATTGCTAAAACTAAATAAGGAAAAAATGAACCTATCAATGAATATGTCGTATGGAACAATATAATGTTATCTAAAATGACAAACCTATGGTAAATAAAGATTTACAATACATATTCAAGAAAATTTTACTTATTCTTTTACATGAGTCCATTATTTTAAAGAAGTTAAAATATTTTAATGACCTATAAAATGTTGTATGAGACCACCAAATGAATATTATTCTATTTAATAAGCTCAAGTATGTAGTAAAAACCCTAGATGCATTTACATCCAATACCAAATTTACAATCAAACCAGGTTATAAGGTAAAATATCAAGAGCCTAAAAAAGAAACAAGCACAATATTTAACACAATTTCAAAATAGCCTAATCACCTTGTCTTATCTAATGCACCAAAGAGATAATTTACATGTTTACTTGAGTATCCCACTTCATTACTCCCACAATTATCAGAGGGTTAACTTATATCTCTCCCTCATCCTATAGAGGTTTATATGAGTACACATTTACCGAAATAATATGATGCAAAGGATTATTTTGATTATCACCATAGAACAAAACATTATGCAAACATATGTTTTACCTTGAAGCATAAGATCCAAGACCTAATTCATGACCAAAATATTACATTTGATGATCCTCCCAAAGAATCAGGTTCACAACTTAATGATCACCACAAATAAAAAATATTTAACAATCATTTACAAGACCATCCTAAGAAGGAACCAAAAGTGAAAATATAATATGATACACATCCTCCTCCATCAGATTATGGGCACCCATTATATGGGATTATTTGTACTTATACTTGACAAACACCTTTTATGGTTTAGATGCCTTTTATTACTTTTGATGACATTGAGATTAAGGATGATGACTCTAATATTCATTCTTTATTCATTCAATCATACATTGATAAACACCCTATACATAGTGTTATGATTGATAATTTTATAAGTGATAATGTTTGCACCATGACATTTATTACATACTTGGGTTATACTCATCATGATTTACATCCTTCTACTAGATTAGTTAGAGCATTTGATATGAACTCCTAGAAAGTTCTTGGTGAGATTGACCTACCTTTACAAGTCAATTTTGCACATGTGGTTATTAATTTTTCATTCATACCTTCCACATGAATCTTTTATATATTATTTATAATATCTTGGATCCATACACTTTGAGTAGTACCTTATATAATACATGGGTGTGTTAAATATCTTTCACACCAATCAGATAATTAAAGTTTCTAGAATACCATATGAGCATCCTATTGAACAATAAAAACTTATACCAAGGTAGTTAACTATAAAACCTAATAAATTTAATCCAACATAAAAGGGTAAGAAATAGGCAATACACTTTATGAGGTAGCTAGTACTTGAGAGACCATTACGTCATAGACATATAGTAAATTCCATACAATCCTCAGCTACTATGTACCATATTTAGATATCCAGAACACCTACACATATTACTATTTTGTCTATTCCAAAGAAACAATGGATCACTCAATGATGGACCCCATGAACACCTATTCCTATTACTCTTACTAATTCACCAAGACCACATGGTCTTATTTTACATATATAGAGCATCATAAACACTACAGTGATAGATAGTGCACCTATACATGCTCTTTGATAGTGTCACCATATTATTACACCCAGTTCATAATGGGGATATATCTATGATCACCCTTTGGATGGTATCAAAGGATATCCTTTCCCTTTCACATTCCAAAAATGCTAAAAAAATATAAAAAATATTAAAAAATAAAAATAAAAACATTTTTAGCGTAAAAAATGTTCTATTAGCTTGTTGGCATCTATGTGTTAGTTATATGTTGATGGATGTCATATTAGTTACTTAAACATAGACATGTGTATCATGTTTCTATGTGAGTGTGATACAAGCATACATAGATACATGATCTATTCCTATTTTATATGTTGAGAATTTTCTCTACTCATGTCATATGGGAATCAGAGGCATCCAACTCTATGATCATGATACTTATAGGTTATACCATTCTATGGGAACTCTACATTATCATGTTTTGAGCTCATATATGTGCTTACGCATGTCTTTTTTCATGATCATATCTTACACAGGGTACTAGATATTCTATAAACTTGACATTTTTTACTAACACATTGGATCCATTGGATATTATGATATGTTTATGTTGGTTGCTTATGCTTTCCTTTATGTGCTTCCTTGAGTGTCTTGCCTTTTTATTATCTTTCTTGTTTGAGCATTTGAATATATTCCTTTTTTTGTGGCCCCTATGCATATGTGTTCTTTATTTTAAATTTGAACATGTCATTAGTTATTTTATGGACATTTGAATATGTCATCCTTGATTGTGTGGACATTTGACTAAGTCATGTCTCTATGATTGCATGGCATTTGAGCATTCCCCTTGTTTGCAGTCTCCTTGGACCATTGCCTTTTTACTTACTTTTGAATTCTATTATGTGTTTACTTGATTTGATTATTGATATTGTACTATTAATATAAATACATTGCCATGATCTACATCATGCATATTATGACTTCATGTGATTACATTATGCTATTTATGTCAATGTTATATTTACCTAGACATGCCCTTTTATATGATGCATGGTTACACTCACATATCATACAGTTGTATTATACTTTGGGGGTGAGGTAACTACTAGTTTCTATTCTTATCTCATCTCAAAAGGGGGTAATATTAGTGTGGGAATGTCATAGAGGCATGTTATTCACTTTTGGAATAGTTTTTAGATTCAGTGGGGGCATGCTTTGGAAGCATGTTCTCCACACTCAACTAATATTTAGTACTTATATCAATTTTTATATTTAGTGGGAGCATGTCATATAGGAATGGATTACACACATTCAAAATTTTATATTTAGTGGGGACATGTTGTATAAGCATGTCTTAAACACATTCAGAATTTTTAGATTTAGTGGGGACATGATTTGGAAGCATGTTCTCCACACTTATTTAGTATTTAGTATCTCTAGATTACAGTCAGGGCATTTTTTAGAAACATTTCCTCCACATTTTTAATTATTTAAATATTCATATTTATCCATATTTTGGGAATGCATTGGAATCATGTTCTCCACACTTTCATAGTTTTTAAATTGGCAAAATCATACAACTATATAATTCATATTCACAATTGTGGTAGAATTTTATACATCGGTACTAATGTTATACATAGTTTTGGAATGAGACATATCTAAGGTGAATATCCTATGTAATGTGTACTAATATTAAAAAAAAAAAAAAGTAAATTTTAAAACACTCTCAGGTACTGTCATCACCCACCAATATGTACTTGTATGCCTTGATACCTAGGATGTAATTTTATGGACTATATTGAGCCAATATAATATAATAGTTGGTTTTATTTTGGTGTGGTTGATGGGATTAAACACTTGATATTTCCAAGTGTTTAGGTTGGACTTTATTTTATCATCTAACCTTATAAATTTGATAGTATGAGTTGACTTTGTTCACTCATGCTCACCAAGTTATAAGTATGATTGGGTTGCATAATTGATATAATCTCAACTATCATGGGGGCATGTGCATTTTAATATATCTCTATATCCTTATATATATGCACTTTATAGATTTATATATGTTTCTTAATCTTAGTTTTAGATCTTTATAATGATACATCTTTCAAATCAACTTACCAATAGGCAAGGTAGTTACATCGATACACAAGTGTACTCCTAAACTTTACTATTTCAATTTCAATTATTTCAAAAATTTCAAATTATAGATTATATGCACTTATTATTTATTTTAACATGATATTGGTTGTAGGTTAGTCATAAGCAAATAACTCAATTTGGATTCAATCAAAGGCAAGGTATGTTATACACACCCAAGTACACATTCCTTTCCTTAAAACTAACAATTTTATTAATAGATTAAAGGGGGGAAATGTAGACACTATTTTATGGATTATATATCACCTTATTCTTGTACACTTGGAAAACTTATACCTTGGTTTTTCCTCTCATTTTTATACCTTTTTACACTTTTTAATGTCTCACGTATACTCTATATTGTGCCTCTGGGCCTATCTCTTAGTTGAATAGTCTTATGTTGATGACCTAGACCTTATATCTTGCCCAAAATACTTAAAACCTATTATATTTCACCTCTATAAGTTTTGATTCTATACCTACTTTCCTACTCCCTTGACACTAGCATCCTAGAATAAATACATACATTGATGTTAGTGCCCTGCTTTAATGTAAGTGTCTAATTCCCTAAAGCCATCTAATTTGGAAATGAAACATACACTCATGGTTAGATTAAGTGATTTAATGTGAGTTCCTTCTTTAAATGTATTGATATAAATATAAGATCAACCCTCATTCATTCCTTACCTAACATACACCTAAGAAATACCTAAGGCAACTTATCAAATCATTCAATCAAGAAATTAATAAATAAAAGCTTCCCAATTTTATCAATTTTACATATAATTCATAGGAAAAAAAATTATATAGGTATAAATTACTAAAGTATCAACCCAAGAGCTATATTTTCTAATTTATAAGTTAGGTCACTGTTGTACTTACTTTGCACATATCACATGATTCACATGAAATCCAACATGTAAGGGAGAACTACATTAGTCTAAAGACTATTGAGATTATGTTTTATGTAATAATTTCTCATTTATATAGGATTATTTGGGATAATCTAGACACTATGTTCCCACTAACCTAATTTTCCCCAAGGTTATTATGAAGATGAAGAACTAGGGTGTTACAAATTCATGAGTATCAATCCATGGCCTAGATTTGAATACACTAGAGTGAAGGTGAAGCCAAACCTAATAGATTATATTTAGTCACATCATTTTATAGTAGGTATTATTTATAGGACATCTATTAGGTTCAAACATTAGTGTTGATACAATCATCCCAGGTTGATGCTAGTGCTTGTGACTCTAGAAACGTCTAACCCAAAATCTGATGATTATTCTAGAATCCTCTTCCAATCTACTTTCTACCTATTCTAGATCCAAAATTTCATTACAATTAGAATAATATAAGTAAATTACTTATTTTTCATTTACATATCTAGCATAGTTGTACTTACTATTTTTAGCCTATCTTAGTTTAATGAATTCAACATATGTTTATATCTAAGCTTAGAATTGAATTGGCCTATTATAGAGATAGTTTATCATCCTTATGACTTAGGCAATATCTACCCATTTAACCATATATAACCCTAATATAGATAAATTTATGGTTAAATATGACTATAAAACATTATTTGAGGCTAAATTATCTTTAATTTCATCATAGATTAATCTAATTAGTTAAATGGTGTAATCAATTACACATTTTTTGAAAATTTGAGCCATAAAAACCTATTTTAAATTATATATCATGTGACTTGTAGTGAAATTAACCTTCATTTAATTAAATATAATGAGATAAATAGTTGATTCTTTTAATCAAAGAGGAATTTGAGTCTAATTTGAGCCCCTTCATCCAAACTATAAGAAAACTAAAAGAGCAGGGCTATATTATTTATTCTCCTTTTGGAATATCAATTTCAAGGGATCTTAGATGATAAAGATGAAAATTAAAAGAAATTAAAGTGTAATTTTTTATGTGATCAACATTGGATAATTGGGAAATCATATTATAAATCTATAATGGAAAAAAGGAGAAAGGATGATTTTTCATTCTTTGTTTCATCAGATTTAAGATTGAAAAAAAATTTATAGGTAATTTAATGTAAGTAAAATGAGAAATTATTCTATAAAATAACCTTTTTTAGTATTTTAGGTTAGTGATTTAACCATTCTAATTATTTGTAATGATTTTTAAATTAATAATAGTGATGGGATAAAACTTTATTGTGTCCACATTTAAAGGGCTAGATTGGAAGTACATTTGATTTTTAAAAATGTTCATGGATTGAAAGTGAGTGATGGATTTCACAAGCATGTTTCATCATATTAAATTTTGGAAAGGTAAGGTATAATAAGCATGAATGAATGGAAAACTACACTAGTATTTTTGAGGGATGAATTGGTTTGACTGTCTCACTTCATAAGTGGTCATGAAGATGATATTCAGACAACACATTCTCTATTAATTATTTATTTTAGAATAAAGTGTTACATTTTTTATGATATAAGATATTGGTTGAGAGATAACATCTTAGTTTTCATTCATAAGGGGTATGATACATATATTATAGAAGTAATATTCAAACCCTTTTATTCAATTATTACAACCCTAATCCCAAATACAATACCTAGATCCCATTTTATCACAAATGCAAACATGAAGGTAATTGGAGCCAATCTCAACCCATTTAACCTAACTATATACCTAATTTTCATTATATGAGGTAATTTGGAGGTTAATTAACCCCAATATCATAACAAAATAAATTAAAATTTCTACCAATTTAATAAATGGTTACATAGACATAATATTGGAGGTCAATTAACCCTAATATCATTTCAAAATAAAGTAAAATTTCTACCAATTTAATATATGGTTACATAGACATAATATATATAATGTGTATGTGTTATAATGCATACATGTTATTATCTCCATAGATAAGAAGTAATTATCCAATGTTTATTTTTCAAAAATTCTAACCCCATAGACATTCTCTAAATCATTTTATGTTTTACACAGTGAAGACAATAGGAATCAAATTATTATCTGGGTCCCCCACCATAAAAATGAATCAAATTATTCTTTGCCTAGTCATGGGTGATAGATCTCATTTAAATAAGAGGAATAAGTTAAAGCACAAAACATTGGAGAAATTAGAAGAGTTGAGATAAAAATAAATGGTATGAATGCAAGCATTTTAGTTGAGACAAGGTATAAACATTATCCTTAATGAGTCAAATTTCATAGACAATGATGAAATTGACAATAATTAATTGAATAACAATGATGAATATTTACCTAAAAGTCCAAATTATGTTACAAGTCCATATTTAAAGTATAAAGTTTTTGATTTTATTGATGATGAATCTATGCATGATACATTTCCCCTATCAATGAATACAATTTCATGAAAACACACTAAACAATGAAATTAATAATGAATAAACTAGTACTGAACATAACAATTTTGAAATACCCTCTCAAAAAATTACACCATTAACAACACCTCCAATGATTATGTGTAAAAAAGGAAAGTAACTAATTGAAGTTGATGAAAACATTTTGAAACCAATGCATAACAGAATGTCTTACCACCATCCAAGAAGAATAGATTTTAAAAATTGGTATAATTTCTTTGATAAATTAGATTTTGATAGTCAAAAATGTCAAGTGTTTATTTTTTTGATGAAATTGATTAAGATGAGACCTACAATGTACACCCTAGGACTAAGAACATATAACATGGATGGTGAAAAGAATTAAATTTTTGAAAATATACATGACACATAATATTTTAGGCCCAAATTCATGTAACAAATATTGTAATACTTCCCAGTAAATAATTATAACTTCTACAATTAGTGGTCAAATAGGGAAAAATGATTAATTTCAAAAACTAGTCAAGAATTGGACATAAATAGAAAAACATTAATGAAATCAATTGGAGTATTTACCAAAGACTTAATGATGATAATACCACTGAGATTTATGAATTATCTAGTAGACTTCCACTAAAGGACAAGGTTATAGTTTATGCTCTCAAATATTTACTTGCACAATTTTGGAAAGACAATAGAAGAGTTTCACCCAATACAAGAGATGTAGTTAAAATAAGAATTGGTTATCATAATTATTAACCACATCCAAAACATTTATTGGATATGACCCAAACACAATTGTACTCTAATTTTTTGAAAAAAATTTCAAAAAATTATATTATTCAAATAAATATATTTTGAGATATCAAAACCATTTTATGTAAAAATAAATCACACATGTGCCACTTGTTGTTGTAGGAAACATGTTGAATTTTTAATGCACTATGATGTTTTTGAACATATACATTATACTTTGCATTTTGATAAGAATTTATCAAAATGTGGTATGGAATTTCCAATAAAATTAACCATGGAATTTAGTCCAACCATCTTTTGTGAAATCCAAATGGACATCTCTTTTATAACAAAGTGTGTTTGGATGTAAATTGAAACATTATAGTGGATTGAAAAAATTAATTAATTATATTCATTATGAGAGTACAAGTAAAATTGGATAGGAATTAGTTGGTTTTAAAAAATAAAAAACTATGACTTAGGAAGTAAATTATGGAAAAGAATCTAAAATGTGTGAGCTTGTTACAAAATAGATACCTATTTTATAATTTATGGTGAGATTTAAGGAGGAAATTGTTTATGAGTATGCAAGGCACACACATAGGGCTAGATGGTTGGATGAACATTTGAAGCTAAGTAAGGATACATTACATTTTGGTTCTATTGTTTTAATATTTGAATTTGTTGATAGTTACACGTTTAATAAACAAATGGAAGTTTAGTCATATTATTACAACTCAATATAGGTTGTCATATTCATGCATACAACATTCATGCATGAACCTCATTGTAAATAAAAAGATCAAAAAATATTAAGGTAATACCATTTCAATGTCAATGATGAATGATGACATTGTACATAATACATGTAAGGTTTTTTTTATAATCTATGTGGACATTTGATTGAAAGGAACATTAATTTCAATTAGCATTACATTTGGTTAGATAATTGCACATCATAATTCAATAATGCACGAATGATTTATTGGTTGATCAAGATGCACATTTCCATAGGTGTAGAACAATTTTATATTTTCACTAAGGCTATCCATGAAAAATGAGGGCATGATGGTGTTGTAACATGTGTAAAAATATTCACTATAAAAAAGGAGTTGAATTTCAAGATGGTGTTGTTTTGACTGATGTAACAACCATTGTTGAATGGTGTAATGAGAAAATGGGATATGGTGTTGTTATCACCAAATATTTCACCCTAGAGGAGGTTTTAAAATCTTATTTTAATATTTGGGAAACATTTGAATACCTATAGGCCTATAGGTTTCCTATAGTAGAGGTAGACCTCTAGGTTTAAGGGCTAGCTCCCTAAATTGACCTTTAAGTGATTATCACCTACACTAATTGATTATTTATTGGAAAAGGGGGAAAATGTGAATGAAATTAAACTATTATAATGGGTGATATACCATAATTATTTGCATAATATCATCATAATTCTTACACTAAGAAACAAGACCTATAATAAGCTTCAAAGTCCTAGAATACTCTAACATTAGTATTTTAATATGGAGGTGATGCATGAAGACTATCCAAGGTATGTTAACCATAGATTATTTTAATATATTAAGGCTACTTATACACTTTACAATAGACCCATGCACTTTAAAAAACTGCATATGACCTGATAGAGTAGAATAACATGCATCAAACATGGAAGGATTAAGAGAAATCAAGGATATATGAAAATCACTTAAATATTAACTATACATCTCTTCACACACTTTGACAAGATGATATATGAAATCAAAACCAGATTTCATGTATTATTCAAAGTTAAATTACAACATCAAACTAGTAGGGCTTTACCATACATGGTGTGGAATTATGCAACAATAGCCGAAATGGCTAGTACTTATAAAATGTGAGTGATGAGAGAGGAGAATGAAGTTCAAGAGTCACAAGAAAAAATTTTAAGATAAGAAGAGTTAAATTTACATTTAAATTGAATATGTAACATACCATGTAAGGTCTATTTATAAAAATGTCCCTCAGAAGCATCAAACTCCCCAAACTTGGCATAAAAGTCTCTTAGTTGGCTTCTTGAAACAACCCTCATCATTGGCTTATTTTGAATGCTCTGTAGTACAATATTGACATATGACATCATTTCACTATGAAGGAGGGCATTATAAATAGGCTCCAGCATAAATTAAATATGTCCCTAATCATTAATATTCTTTTAGACAAGTGTTCTCACTATCTATAGTCATAATCACCTTTTTTTCACTCATCCTTCACACTTGGCACCAAGGTGATCTTTAGTTTCTAAGAAAAAATCCATAAATTTAGTGATGTGACACTTATATTGAGTCCTCCAATACCTAAATCTATCATGCATACCTTAAAAGGCCTCACAATTATACTTATCACCTTCTCACTTGGTGATCACTTTCTATTCACTATGCCAGTTTGGATTCCTAAAGTGAAGGTGATTATAGTGATACTTATGTGCTTTTATGAATCAATAAATGGATATGAAGAGTTAAGTTAGGTCCCACTATATTTTCCAAGGTGATCATCATCCTTTGAAACTCCTTTATACCTTCAAAACATCAAAAACTATCAATAAAACTAGTTTTGTACTTGTCCATACAAATAAGGTAGAAGCCAAATTGATGAGAAGAAGATTGGTGTAGTCCTCTAAAATTTAAAATCATCTTCCAAGTAATACTAGCTCATTTGGATGCATTTCCTTCTTTGTTTTCTCCATCGGGTCATTAGCAAAGGTTTTAGAGGATTTTGAGTAGTTTTACCCCTTAAGTATTGTTCATTAAAGTTTGATATTAAATCTATGAAAAAAAATACACAACAGTCAATTTTGAGACCATATCTAACATATCCTAACTCCTTAGGCTCCCATGTTAAACATATGTACTATTTTGAGCTTTCAAACATAGCCTCTCAAACTCTCCTTTACATTATGTTCACCATGTCATGTTTTTAAGCCAAAAAATGGATTCTCTATATTTTATATGAAAATAAAAGGCTTAAAATAACCTTATAACTCCCCATGAAGGTCCCCTAATTCTTTTCAAGTCTCATTTATACCTATAAGTGATATTATATCCCTTTAGGTCTTTAGGCCTAGTCTAGGCCTAATAGGCTTAGTTTATGCTTAGCTTCTCACAACCACCTCTGAGTGGTTGGTCATGAATTTGAGACATTTTTTATGTTTTTACATGTCTAAAACAACTCTCTACATCTCCTTACAACATTATAACACTTCCAAACTCACTTTCTCATCATAGCTTACAAAACGTGTAGTGTTTATCTCCCTAGGAATGCCCTTTATCTAAGATAGAATAGAAGGTACTTCCCCTAATATATCAGACATAAAAAAGGTATGAGAGGCTTAATAAAGTGATGGGTATCCTTTTTACTAGTTTATATGGTTATAACACTCTCCTAGAATCTTCAAATACCATAAAACCCAAGGTAGACTTTTGTGTAATACTCACTATGCAAGATTTTGTGTGTCATCCATGATCTATTTCCTTACTATGAGAATATATTAAAATGTTTAATACTAATATGGGTGTTCTTTCAAACATATTCATCATCAAAACCTTTTCCAAACTTCTCAATGTATACCTTCTACTTTGATAGGCTTAGTTTGCAATCAATTGTGTAATATGTTTCTCCTTCAAAAAGGGATGCTTATAGGTGACACTTCTATATTATACCTTGTGTCTCATGATTTAATGCCTAATTGAATTTATCAAGGCCACTTATCATTCATTTAGACTTGCCACTACCCATAGGTCTAGTTCACCTCTAAGTTTTATACCCTTAGTGCCTTATCCGTACGTGGCTCAGCTATAGGTGGTCACTTTGGTAACAAGTGACCCTTGTAGGATGTTATGCATAGTCCATCTCATGTTTATGCTTTCTTATAATCTTTTGGACTCATTTAATTGATGAAAGTTACTCATAACATTCTTAGAGCTTAAAACTAGCACTCAACTTTTAGGTTCTAGTATGTTACCTTTATTTGAAACCTATAGGTGTACTTTCTTAGGCCAAAAGGGGTATCTGTATGTTGTGATATGAGTTTAAACCCTAGATTTCAACTCCCTTAGATTTTACTTGAGCTATTAGTTTCATTATCATCTTAATAAGGACACTTATCATGAATACATTCTCTTATTATTTCACCTTGGAATCTAAGGTCAATTGGGATCTAATACACTATAGAGAACACTCACCTTCTACAGTGTAAGAATGTCTAGAATGGAGGCCTCCTTTACATTAGCTCTTGGGACCAAACACTCATTCCTTTTTATAATGTCTCAGTCATATTCCTAGGCTACAAGATAAGATAATTTAAATCTATCAAGAAATTATGCCACCCTTTTTTTTATAGCACAAAGAATGAACAAGGACCTATTTTAGAGTTTTTAAGGTGACTGGTCCCTAAAAAAATCTTCTTTACTTATGGGATCAAGAAGGTATGTTTGTCACTCATTAATCCTCCATGACTACCATGATATATTCAACACTTTAAGACCTATATGAATATCTCAAACATGCTCAAACTCCTCTATGCAACACCTTTAGGCCTCTGTGAGCCACCTGTAAGTGCAATTATCGGATGCAGGGAAGTGAATAGAGATATGGATATATGCATAGTGTATGGTTATGCAACCAATTCTAGACCTTCTCAAAGTCTTAAAATGGATCCTTTCTACCTTGAAAGATTCCAAACTAGTTTAAATTCTCCTTTTCAATGTGATTAGTCTCTTGTAGGGCACTATTTTATTTTTTTGGGAAAACTAATATTTAGTTTCTAAATAATAAGGGGTCTAGAGTAAGGTAAAAATATAATTAAATATGGTAAAATATAGATTTTTATCAATTAAATTAAATGAAGAAGAGAAATAAACTTATCTAAAAATGGGTTTAAATGGATGATTTAGGAGCTAGAAATTGAGATGCAAGATTGGGACACTATCTGAAATCTAGATCTAGCCTTCATTTTATGATTGGATAGGGGCACCAAAAGTGGACAGGAGTGGCACTGGAACTATACTCTACCTATGGTTTTGTCTTAAAGATCTAAGTTTCTAGGTTTGGTTCCTATATACCAAATTTTGGAGGCTAGAAGTTAATAGAGCTCATTGTGGGTCTAATTTAATCTCCAAAACCCTATATTTATCTACAAACGTGTAAAAAGCAAATGGATTAAAATTAAAAGGGGGGGAAAATAAGGTAATGGGAAGAATGATCACATGATATAATACCCCTACTATCTTGATCACTATCTACATTAACCCTTAAGCTAAGGTCTCAAATCAAATGTAATTCTCCCTTAGGGAATGTGCATAATCAACATGCATGATAGATGCAAGAATGACTTTCACCTAAGCCCTTCTTTGATCAAGCATTCAAGTTTATGTGTGATGCCGAATGTTGAGTTATACTATTGACTAATTTTTATTAAGTTTAATGTACTAAAGTAGTAAGTGCTAGATATAAAATGCCTTGTGAAGTCCTTTGTATAAGAGACTCTTTATTTCAAATTTGAGAGATTTATTTGCATTTGGATGACATTGGGAAACTTAAGGACAAAGATAAGAAAGGGGCTAAGACTCATTAAGCAAATGAAATTTACCATTGGAACTCAAAATGGCCCTAGAGAAGAGTGCTATAAAAGGACACTAGTGGCACCAATGTTATAGTCCAACCTTATCACTCATGTCCTATAGTCCCAAGACCTAGGGGATGGAAAGAGGATAGAAAACCTGACCTGGATAAGGTATAATGAATCATTTAAAGGCTTGGGAAGATTGGGAATAGGTAAAAAGGTGACTTAAGCATAGAACAAGACCAAATTAAATAAAACAAATGACATGGCCAAATGTGAACAAAGGTCATATTCTCCAGTCAAAGTCTCCTATGAAAGGACTGTGAAAAGACATGATATGTGTGGTAGTTTGAAAATTTTAGGGTGTATAAATTTTCCCCCCTTTTAATCTAGTGATGTAATGAAATGAAGTACTAGAGTAAAATAAAGAAAATAAAATGCATACTTGAACCTACCTACATGGAGATAAGTGTGTTGAAAAAGAGTCCAACTCACTTCCTAGCCAAGGAATTAGATGGAGAGCCAAATAGTGCCTGGATATAGAAGGAATTCCTAAAATGGATGCCCCTTGTACTAAATCTAGAAATAGAATCTATATAACATAGAGAGGGAGGGTAATGTTCACCCCTATGTTAAATCTGACTAGAATGAGGAATACTCGAAGGTCCAAAACTAATGTCTACCCTTTGTCCCACATAAACTCATGTAATATGTAATGTGTTTATAGAATCTATATGCTATGAAGAGAAAAATATATCATGCCTCCACTCTAAATAATCTAAAGTAGAACTAAGAAGTGCTCAAAGGTCTAAAACCAATGTCTTCCCTCTATCCCATACAAACTCATGTAGTCTAGGTTTGGGTAATGTTATGGACCAACCATTATAGATGATCATACCATCTAACTTAGTGACAACATGGGTATAGTTGGGTGTAATTTGAAACTATAGTAAATGTGTAAGCATATAATGGCATGTCTTTACCATTCTAATCTGTATAATCTTAGATGATGAAGAACATGAACATCTATGCCATGCCCCCAAATTTGGTATATTAGTGATGCATATGTATAGTTTGGTAATCTATATAGCCATATGTGATCTGACCTATTATGTTATGCCCCATGTGCAAAACTAGAGATCAAAATAATGTGCTCTGCATTATGCCTATAATATGCTATCTAGTCTTGTAACTGTGGCATGCTATATGAAGCTATATGTATGAGATGTGTATTAATGTATATGCCCCCAAATTTAGTATCTAGTTTGAATATATATCAAAGTCACTATGAATCCATATAATCTAAACCACTGTATTTGACTTATATATATATATATATATATATATATATATATATATATATATATATATATATATAACTGAAAGTATGTCCCTCTAAATGTCTTGAGTGATGGTAACCCATGTAATC
This sequence comes from Torreya grandis, assembly GCA_037957365.1. Taxonomy (NCBI): domain Eukaryota; kingdom Viridiplantae; phylum Streptophyta; class Pinopsida; order Cupressales; family Taxaceae; genus Torreya; species Torreya grandis. The sequence goes on from JARHVA010000475.1 coordinate 3,921,744, forward strand.
TAAATCACTATATATTTTGATTGATCTAAGTTAAATCTAATAATATGAATACTCAAGGTGTAAGAACCATGTTGAGTAACCCATGTAGTCTAAATAACTATATGTTTTGACCAATCTAAGTTGAATTTGATAATATAAAAATTAGAGATGTAAGAACCATGTTGAGTGACCCATGTAGTCTGAATCACTGTATGTTTCAACTAATTTGAGATGAATCTGATAATCTAAAAATTGGAGGTGTATGAACCATGGTGTATCCATTTATGAGAGTGGATAGACATGTTGGATAAGTTTAGAAACAGAAATAGTAGGAATGAAGCCCCCATTTTGGGGAGAGGGATGAGATCTATGATAAAGGAGGTTGAGCCAAAAGTGATGACTAGTGATGTAATGATAGAAGTGAGGTTGGTATGACTTGAATTAATTGAGAAGTTCTTGATTGATTATACTAAGTTGTTTTGAAAGTTGAATGAGCTTTTTATTAGTTAGGCCAAATTGTTTGATAGTTAAATGAGTCTTTAATTGGTTAGGACCAAATTGTATGTTTGGGTAAAAAATTGGTATAAATATGTGTGTACCATAGTAGGCAAATGATGTACTAAGAGAGGGAGGCTCATGTGATATTGAAGGTATCATTTTTATGATTTTTTGGAATAAAAAGGCTTGTAAAATGGAGCTACAGGATTGAAGTTATAGGAAAAATGGTATTTTGCTTTAAATGAAAAAGTTGTTTGATATAGGAGAATTGGATTGATTCTTGATTCATTTGTGCATTAACTAGGTTGAGATTTGGAGCTCTAGAGTAGGAGATATGCTGAGGAGATGAGCACCTATCATGACTTGATTTGAGCAGTTGGCAACCTAGATTGAGGCTAGTGGGGAGATTACCATGGTAAGTAGCCAAAACGTGTGATTTTTACCTATTTAGAAGCCTATTTTTGATGTTTTTGAGTTATTTTGAAGTGTTTTAGGAAATTTTAACTAGTTTCAATGTTCTTGTCTAGGAATCAGTACTCATGTCCAATGTTCAACATTACTATTTAGTTTTTAGCACTATTATCCAATGTTAGTGCCCTTTTGTAGTGTTGTTGTCCACTGGGGCTAGTTTTTTAAGTTTCTGAGTTATTTCTTATTATTGTGTAGCTTAGCTATTTTCCTTGGCATGGTTAACTAATATATATACTTATTACTAGTGTTTTTATAGGGTGAGGTATGGATGAGGGATTTTCATAGAGGCCAAGTGATAGAGACCCTAAGAATGTTACATTTTTTAGATAATGAGATAGTTGTGATAGATAAGGTAGGGTTGGGTCATGTGTGTGACCTAGGCACTTTGTAGTGGGATAAGTATCTGATTACCACCTTATGTGAAAGGTGGAATTTAGAAACTTGTACTTTTTGGCTTCTTACTAGAGATATTATGATTACTCTAGAGTATGTGTACCATATTTTGGATTTATCAATTAGTGGATTGTTGGTGACATTACAGGATGACATAATGTGGATGCTATTGATCATGCATCCTTGTATATTTTTGTTGTGCCTTCAATCATACATAGGAGAGGTAGTGATAGTAATGTATTATTGTTAGTTATTGTGTAGTTGAGTGTTTTGTGTCTATATAAATGGTTGGCCATGTTGTTGGTTTCATTTGTTATTGTGGATGGGAATAGGGTATATATTACATATAAGATGAATAGGATCATGTTCAGTGTAGAAGTGTATGGTAATGTGTTCTCATGGGGTAGGACTATGCTTGCCCATTTATATAGGGACCTTTATAGGTTTACTCAAGAGGCATTCAATGGTGGTGTGAGCATGGATAATTTATTGAATTGTTAGGCTTATGAGCACATAATGGTTTTATGGTCGATGGGATTATCAAGGGAGAGGTGGGCACCTCCACAACTATTTGGAGAGTGTTGGATGAGTATGTTGGCTATCTGATCTCCTAGGATAGATCACTATAGATGATTTTTAGATAGATTGGTGGCTCAAGATATCATATGGAGGCCCTATAGAGGATTTCCTAGGTAGCCTGAGGATGAATTGAAGTTACAATAAATGAGGGTTAGTTGTTGGCTACATGACCATTGGGTTGGAGTATATGAGTGGGTGACTAGATAGTCTGGGGTACCACAAGATGTTCCCCTTGTAGTATGGGTATGGGTGAGGAGTACACAGGCACCAATAAAGGTAAGAGCTCATGGGAGACCTACTAAGACTGAGTTAGCACCATTACCTTTAGATGCATGAGATGCAGCTATAGATATTATTGATGTAGATGATATTAGATACATAGAGGTATATACCACATGGTGGATGAGGCATCTATGGGCTCTATTATATTCTATTGGTGGAGATGATGCCCTTGAGTATGAGGATCCTACATCAATCTAGATGATGGGAGGTAAGAATTGATTAACGTTTAAATTATGTATAAGTTTATGTTTATTTTAGCTTGTCTTGAAAATCTATGCTTAATGTAGTGTTTGTACTTTTGTGTGTCAATGGTGTGGGAGGTGCTCAAGATGAAGCACCTACTAGGGGAGGAGGTGGAGATGATGGGTTCTAAGAGACTATCATTAAGTTGACACTTTAAGATCTAACACATGTTCCTGATGATGGGGTAGAGGAGGGTTTGATAGAATGAGTGATAGTTATAGCTTTCATTTATGCTCATTTTTTTGAAAGGGATTTTATAGATGTTTCTACATATGTTAGATCAATGGGAGAGAAAGATGAGTTGATAGCTGAGCTAGATAGGAATAGGATGCCTCCACTTGATTATAGATTAGTGAGTACATGGATTATGGATGAGTAAATAGATCTTCAGAGGTAGTATGTGGACTTGCACAAGGAGCATGATTAGTTGCTAGAGTAACATAGTCATCGTAAAATTCATTTGGGAGCATAAGGAAGTGTAGGGCTATCAAGTGTAGGCTAGACTATGGGACTAGTACTAGAGGAGAGAGTGAGACTAAGAGTGAGGGCATGATTCCCATTCATGATTGATTATATTTGATACAGTGTATATGTATTTAAATATTGGGTTACGTATATATGGATGTTGGTTTGATTTTGGTGTAGGTGTTTTGTGTTATGGATTTTAGAATAGATTGGTATTATACTATACTGATTAGAAATAATTGAACTGGTATTGATGTTTAAGGTTGTATATGTTTGGTAAAATGATACTTGGGATATGTGATTTGATTATTTTTGTTAATAAGTGTTTTTCTAGTTTATGATTTTAAAATTGTATGTAAGTAAAGAACTTTATTTGGTTTGTGATGATATGTGAGAAAAAAAATTATTTGTTTTTATAATTGGGAAATTGTTGGGATAAATTGAGTTGGTTTGAGATTGGTAAATTTTTTGGATGGGTTAAGTTGGCTTAATGTTGGTAAAATAGGATTTTTAAGATCTAGATTTTTGGTAAGTTGATTTTTGGCTATGGATAATTATTTAGGAGTTAGGAATGTTAGTTGTTAGTATGTGGGGATGTAAGATAGCACATTGTGCATATTACTTCCCTAAGAGCGGATCAAGAATACAAAGGCTAGGTAGGCCTTTGGCTCCATCATTACCCTACTAAGTGAAGTTTATGAACTAAAACTATTATGATTATGTGTCATATCACTTTTTTTTGTATCACTATCTTAAACCTGATGGCCAACTAAACAAGTGCCCATACTACTCATATTGTGTAGGAGTATGTTCTATATCTGAGACTATATGTTATGTACTAACTATAGCTATGCATGGAGACTTTGTAAAATATAACTTGATTAGACATGCAATAAAAATTATGTGCTAGGAAGAAGGCTCATCTATCCATAATTGTGTACCCTATAGCCTCTACTGTGATGTGTATGATTGAGCCATAGATTGAGCTGCAACTGAAACATATGATGTGGGATCATTTAATCTCAATCATAGTAGATTGTTACATGAGATAGGACCCATAAAATCTATTTATAGTGAATATTTCTTGTGAGAAGTACTCTATGATGTGGGTTAATTTAATCTTAGTTGTAGTAGATTGCTACATGAGATAAGACTTAGAAAATCTAGCTATAGTGAATATTTCTCACGAGTAGTACTCTATTGCATTACATATGACTCTGCTAGATGTGTGTATGAAACTTCACTATGTACTCCACATACTATAGTGTTATATGTAGGTTTATCTTGTTGTACTAGTTTCCAAATCTTCTAAATAGGTGGAATAGGATATATCCTATGAGACTTTGTCCTAAAATTTGTATTTCTATCATGATGAGTGACCAATGATTCTTGTGAAGGAATGTCCTACGATGACTCAATAATGTATGAATGAGGTCTATGGTTCCATGATGAAGGAGATATCTGTGCCCCCTATGTGAATGTTATGATGCCATTATCAAAAAATCTATTAAAATAATCTCTAAGTCTATAAAAATCATTTTCTTTGTGTCCATGGATATGATGATAGTTGTAAAAGGGTCGATGTGGTTGTTTCTATAGGAGATGTGGATCTAATCAAAGATTGAAAGGTATTGTGATTAACCTCCTAGCTAATAGTGTTGATAATATGATAGATGGGTTATCTTGCCTTGAATCAAACTATAATGGTGCCTTGATCTTATTCTTTGTAGTGCATATTATAGGTTATACTCTAGAGACTAGCTCTTTATTCTTAACTAGTTATTTTTTTGGTTTTGGTCTCTTATCTTGTTTAGGACATGGTGGATGTTGTGCACTAGGAGAAGATGTAGATACTATTGTGAAATCTAGAGTAATCCAATCAACTTAATCTACCTCAATTAATCCCAATTTCTTGTCCAAATCTAGAACTATATAGCATAATTGCCTAAAAGAAGACTCTATCTGATATGGTAGATGTTTGAGGAGAGGTTGGTAAATCCCCTTAATAAATATATGGTGAATCTCTAAATCTACCAGTTTATATATTAATATTAACATGTGATTCTTGAATTATAAGATATAATCACTAACTAACTCTAAAGTATTCTAATCTAAAGTTGCAAGTTTCTCATATGTAACATGAAGGCCCATGTTTGCTATGTAATGTCTAAGAAATGCCTCCTCTAAGTCATCATATGTGTGCAAGGAACCAATGGGGAGGAGATGAAAGAACTAATTATGTGCTTCCCGCACTAATTTCTGCTAGAATAACTTCAGTATAATCAAAGGACTCGCATGAGATGGCAAAACCTTCTAAAAGACCTAAAGGTGTACAAATGGATCTCCAGTTCCATCAATGTGAGGCAATGATGGTATCTAGAAATTCTTAGGCAATGAAGATTTTATAAATTTATTTGAAAGAGGGTACCATGCAAATCATTTTCATCCATCCAAGACTTATAGGCCTTATTTTCCAAGGTAAGGAGATGTACTTGGTGTTGTAATTCACCAACTACATGCATTAAAGAGATAATCTCCTAGGATGGTACATTAGCATCTTAAAGTGGTTCATTTAATCATTGAATTTGATTGTTAATTTTAGCAATGGGAATGATATATTTAGCAATTGGATCATAAAGAGGGCGTGTGCTTACTTGAACCTTACCACAAGGATGTGAGATACCATTCTCTTTAGGTGAAGAGTGAGAATTGGGTTCTATTGTAGTGAGGAGTGGCTTGGGTATTCACTAGTATATTTATGTTTTAGTGTATCACATTCTAATTGAGTAAGATATGTTCTCTTAGCATGAATATGTGTGTTATTTGAAATATAATCATGCATATAAGTAGAAACAACATTTGGAAGTGTATTATGTTTGAGAGAAGTGAGAGATGAGTTAGAAACATGAGATGCATATTCTTCTTCACTATGTGCATAATAATCATCATTGTTCAATGAATTGTCATCATTGGCATATTGTTCATAATCACTCTCATTTTCATATTCATTTGCATGTTCACTATCATACTCATTATCACTTTTGGTGCAACTAGGGAGAGGTGTAAATGAAGAATTTAATTCTTTTCTAATATGAAATAAAGTATCATTTGAAATTGGAATATCATGTACATATATGCTATCCATGGAGGGAGTGTATGCATGAATTTTAGGTGCAATATGAGAGATAAGAGAAGAAAAGTTTTCATGTAGACATTCTTTCAACAAAGTAGAGTTAGGAAGATGAGATGTATCATTTTAACTATGCATTGGAAATTTGATTCTATTACATTTATATTGTTGTAATTTGAACATAGAAGTAGAGAGAGAGAGAGAGAGAGAGAGAGAGAGAGAGAGAGAGAGAGAGAGAGAGAGAGAGAGAGAGATTAGGTTCACATGGAAGAAAATAATCACCAATAAGAGGTTCACTTGGAAGTGCATTAATAATTTACTCATTTGGTGCATTGTGTATAGGAGAATGAGGTGAAAAGTATCTTTCCTATTTATCAAAATTATTTTCCTTAGAAGAGGGAATAAAAGAGATAGGTTTGAGAGAAGAAGATGCATCTATTTGTGTTTCACTATAAATTTCACGTATATCATCATATTCCTCATTACAACAATAGTAATTATCATCATTTTAAATGAAATAATTTTCCACATTTTTAGCTAATGTGTAATTTTGCAAATTTGTCCATTCATTGTCATAATTATGAGAAAATTTTAAAAATTGATCTATGGGATGAGAGGGAAGAAATGCCTTAGTGGCCATTTTATATATTTCACCAAAGAGAATATTGAAAAGTATTATTAAGCAAATAAATGAAAAAATAATTATGAACATAGAGATTTTGAAAATACTTTTGACTATACAAATAATTTGCAAAAATTCCAAAGTATTTTTCTAAAAATTGTAAGGGAGGAAAACTTGGGGTTTGAGGACCTAGTTTGGAAATCTAGGGTTTTGGGCTAGGGTTTTAGAATTTTTGAAAATTATGCAATAATTTTAAATTCTAAAAATGATTTTGAATAGAATAAATGCATAAAAAAATTTACAAAAATTAAAAATTTGAAATTTAAATTTTTGCACAAGAAAACTATTAATATTGAAATTTTTAAATTATTTTTGACAAAGTAAACAATTTGAATAAATTCCAAAATGTTTTTCTAAAATTTGTAAGGAAGTAAGGCTTGGGGTTTGAGGACCTAATTTGGAAATCTAGGGTTTTGGTTTAGGGTTTTAGATTTTTTGAAAATTATGCAATAATTTTAAATTTTAAAAATAATTTTCAATAGGATAATGCAAAAAAAATTATATGAAAATCAGAATTTTGAAATTAAATTTTTTGCACAAAATATGAAGGAAAAACCTTAAGGGTACCTAAGGTTTGAGATTTGTTCGAAGTAAGTCGAGTTCACCAAATGTTTTATTATTTTTGGGAAAACTAGTGTTTAGTTTCTAAATAATAAGGGATCTGAATTAAGGGGAAATACTAATTTAATATGGTAAAATATATATTTTTATCAAGTAAATTACATGAGGAAGAGAAATAAACTTATCTAAAAATGGGCTGAAATAGATGATTCAAGAGCTAGAAATTCAAATGCAAGACTAGGACACTGTCTAGAATCTATATCTAGCCTTCATTCTATGATTGGATAGGAGAATCAAAAGTGACACCAGTGCTATGGTCCACTTCTGAAGCTATTTTCCTAAGGATTTTAGCTTTTTGGGTTTTGTTTACCAGGTCAGTGTGAGCTTGTATACCAAATTTTGGAGGTTAGAAGTCAACAAAGCTCATTATGGGTCTAATTTTAATCTATAAAACCCTATATTCATCTACACACATTCAAATAAAAAATACATCAAAAAAGGAGGAAAATTGGGTTAGGGGAAGAATGATCATATGATCTAGAACCCCTATTGTCCTAATCACTGCCTACATTAACCCTGAAGTTAGGGTCTTAGATAAAATGTAGTTATCCCTTAAGGAATGCATATAATCAATATGTATGATAGATGTAAGAATGATTTTATCCTAGGCCCTTCCTTGATCAAGCATGCAAGTTTATGTGTGATGCAAAATGCTGAGTTATACTATTGATTGATTTTTATTAGGTCTAATGTGCCAAAGTAGTAAGTGATAGATATAAAATGCCTTGTGAATTCCTTTATATAGGAGACTCTTTATTTTAAATTTGAGATCTTTAATTTTATTTGGATGACATTAAGAAACTTAAGGATGAATCTAATAAAGTGGCTAAGACTCATTAAGCAAAGGAAACTAATTGTTGGAACTCAAAATGGCCCATGATAATAGTGCTAGAAATAGACACTAGTGGCACTAACATTAAAGTCCAACCCTAACACTCCTATCCTATAGTCTTGAGACTCAAGGGGATGGAAAGAGGATAGAAAACTTGACCTATCTAAGTTTGAATGGATATTTGAAAGGCTTGGAAAGACTAGGAATAGGCAAAAAGGTGATTTAATCATAGAATAAGACTAAAATGAGTAAAACAAAAGACATGGCCAAATGTGAACAAAGCTCATATTCTCTAATCAGAGTCTCCTATGAAAGGAATATGAAAATACATGATATGTGTGGTTAATTAACCAATTTGGGGTGTATATAGGCACTTATATGTGTACATTAGACTGCAGGACTTGTGTATAGAGTTTGAATTGGTTATCATAGTATATCATATGTTATTTGAGAACTCAACTTAGTTTATCATGTTCTAAGAGTGTGTTCATCCTCTTAAAAATCCTCATGGCATCTCCATGAATTTTCTCAAATCTTTCATACAACTCATTCATGTAACTATAAGTGAGTACCTGTAAGAAACTCTGATAGTGTTATAAATATGACTGTAACTTCATTGATACTGGCCTTTGAGACTAAGATTTACAAGGAATGGTGATTTTTATGAATTATTATAAACATGAAACATAAATATACCTTTTACTAAAAACACTATAGGAAATGAAAACTTTAAAAGTTGATGAACATGCCTACAATTACATTAGTGTACTCAACCTACAATTTGAGATGTTTGACTCATCCACTCACCTCTAAACATGAAAAAAATGGAAACCATGAGATAAATATCTCCACACTTTATATAATCAATTTCATTCATTGGTTTGTATGAACTAGCTCAAACAAGGAGAAAACTTTTAGGGTATGGGGATTAGCATGTAGAAAATAGTAGTCAACTTCTTAGCATTGGTTCATAAAACATAGACAACAAATATTTGAAATACTAACATTAAATTTAAGTGGACTAAGTTTAATAACATCCCTCAGAGGCACTTGACTTGAAACAAATCTTATTATTTGTACCATGAGAAAACCTGTTGACCAATTCTACATGCCAAAGAAAGTGATGGAGGAGTAGAATGGTTATAATCCAATTTTGAGGATTCAAAATCAAATAAAATGTGGAATTTAACTTAGGGAATTTTAATATTAATTTCACAACCTTCCATATGTGCCACAACACTTGCATAGGCCATACAACTGCCAAAATTTCCTCTTGTGTAACTATTTTCTTGATCTGACTTAATACCTATAAGTTTTTTAGTTATAATTGAAATGATTGAAAATAATCTTAAATATTTGATGTTGATGAATATTTTGGAACACTTTTCTACTTAGGAAAAATTTTACAACCTTCATTAATAGCTCAAATATGACCCTCTGTGATATAAAATGACTTAGGACTAAAATTGATTATGACCAGGGTTAATAGCACATCAAAAGACATAAAATACAATCATGACACTCCCTATAATATCTTAATATACCCCTATATAATTTTTTTTACTATAGTGGGTTGACCTATTTTGACTTGTGGTCAAAATAGTCAACATTATTAGTGATTTCTTAGGGGTGGTATGCTTGTTATGCCAAGACTAGTAGCCTAATCCTATCCATTATGCCATTGAGTCACCTATACACAAATTTTAAACTCAATTTTCCTTCTAAATGAAACCAAACAATAAGGAAAGACACACAAAATAAGACACACCAAAGGAAACACACATGTTTTCTCAAGAACACTTATGGAACACACACACAACTGAAACAAAGGCACAAACCTAACCTAGTATTTACAAGACCTCACTCTTGAGGTGAAGAGCATATTACCATGCTTCAACCAAGGTTAAATATGGTTACCCTTGAATCTTTGTCACTCCATGAAATCAACTTGTCATGTGAAGCATCCTCATCATCAAACACTTGACTATGTAGATGTTGAAATGACTTACTACTTTAAGATTTCAAGAATTATCTCTCTTGATTTCTAAATAAATTGTTTGGAGATGCAACTAACTTGATCTCTATCCTATCTAATTTGTGTCCCTCAAATTATATATTAAGAGTGATTATGACTATTTGAACTTCATTATATTCATTATCATGGTGTTTTTGATGCATGAGACTATTAGGGTCATCTTCTTCATGCTCTAACCCATCTGTAGATGATTCATCTTTAGGTTGAAGTGTTGACTATTCCTCAAACTCAAAAACTTCTACCTTGACTTCACTAGGCTTCGTAAGACACTTACTTTCATGCTTGATTAACCTTTCTCTTTCTTGTTCAATATAATATTCAACTTCATGCTTGTTAGGCTCATTAGTAAACATGTAATTAGATTCACACTCATTTTAATGAGGAATAGTCTTACCTAGCTGCTCAAATTCTTGACTTATGGCATTGAACCTTTGTCATAGGTCATCTTCTTCCTCATGGATGTCATATTCAAGATTTTTTCATCAAGTGCAAGTAGAATTACATGGTTCTCCTCATCATAGTGATCTATCATGTTATTTAATATTTCATCATCATATACATGGATCAAATAGTTACCTTCAATAGCTTGTGAAAAAGAATGATCAATGCTTACCTCAGATTGTTCAAATTTTCCTTCATGGATGATATAAGTGTCAAGTTTAGTTTTCTAAAAATAGGTATATGGATCATGTTCATAAGCATATTCACCATAATCATATATAAAAAAGTTAGATATGCCTTCAAGTTTTTAAGAAGCACCATCATCCACAATAGACTCTTCTTTTTCATTGATGACATAATTCAAGTTAGATCTTGATTCTACATAGGGCTTGATGTGAAACCTAGAAAGTGGTTGAGTCTTTATGGTCACTTTTATTCCATATCTTGTCCTAAAGGCTAAGAAATACCAATAAAGTAAGAGATATTCTCCTACCTTAGCATTGAAATCTCTTGAAAGGCATATTGTAAAGTAGGTAGGTAAGTCAACCACAATAATGTCTTAGAGGATGGAGAAACTAGGATAATAATGTAAGAAAACTTTCAACCCTTTGATCAATCCTACTAACTTGGAAAGTGTACCATCTAATTGAATCACTCTTTTATTATTTGATTCATAATTTAGACATAATTTGTCAGCTACAACCTTGGGCATCACTAATATTGTAGCTCTATTATCAACTATGTAGTTGTGGACTAGTTTGTCTCCCATAATGAGAGTGAGGTAGAAAGTTGGAGGATTCTCATATTTGGCAGATGGTTCCACAATTTTATTAGGGTAATTAGTAAGAGCTACATGACCATGACCATGGATTGAAGATGAAGGTCTAGCATGGATAGTGGACAACTATTTTTACAAAAGTTCCTTTTGGCCAAGCATATGAAGGACATCCCAAAGGGAAATGGATGCCTTAGCAATCTTAAATAAATATCCAATGTTTAGAGAATAATTACTTAATTTTTATTTAGTATTTATAGGCAAGGGAGTGTTTATATCTTGAGATATTGAAGAACTTTGAATAGACCTTCCCACATTTTAATTTGAAGGAGATGTAGGAGTGTTAGGGACTTCTGTGCTTGTATTCATGCCTTATTGCATTGTAAGAGGATTAAATGAACTTTTAGGTACACTATTAGCATCCCTTAAATCCTCTATTTTAGTTCTTATATTATCTACAATATAATTTCATTGGTTAATCACATAAGTGTCTTCAACTAAGAAGTTAGTGAGGCTTTCTCCTTGAGGTTACCAACCTTCACTTGTTTGTATTAAGACTTCATCTTCTATTGATAGTAGATGAGTGACTCCTCCTTGATAAACTAGAGCTTGATATCCACCCTCATTTACATCCATGAATTGGCCTCATTTCCATTCTTCTCCTTATATTATATTGTTATGCACTATTACCATTGCTTTTATGTTGGAGGTTGAAGTAAGATTGTATGCATTAGTAGGCCTATTGAAATTAGGCTTCCCTTGACCTCTCCCTTGTCCATATTCTTGACCATATTATTGATGATAGGGATAATTATTTTATTCACACCCTTTTTTAGTATTTCTTACCTAAACTAAGATTTTAACCATTAAATTTATGCATCTTTATCCATGGTATCATCTGCCTTCTTAGGAGTAGTCTTTGGTTTGGCATTACCATTAGGAACTTGGGAAAAACTTAGGATATCAGTAGGAATATTAGGTAGTAGAGTCATAGACATATTTGGATGAAACTTTCCTACTTGAATTAGGCCATTATTTTCTCTAATGGTAAGGTCATATGCTTTAGGAAGAGTGAAAACACACATGGATTATAGCATGATGGTAATATCAGTATCGATGAACCTCAAGTATGTAGGAAAGACAAAGTTAGCAAGTGGTATCATGGGATGAGGTAACCTATGTCAAGTATTTTCTAACATCTCATTTAAATCATGAATTATCTCCTTGGGGTCTCTTTAGATCGCATTGAGTTTGTGAATGAGTGAAGTGTGGTCACTCTGATCCTCAAATCTTGATGTTAGTAGCACTCTAAAATCATCCCATATTGTGATTCAACCACTAGGAAAAGACCTATACCAATCAAGTGATTTTCCTTTAAAGGAAATAAAAAGGATTATAATATAAATATTAACCTCAATGACATTATGAAAACTATATAATTTTTATATATCCCTAATGTGCTCACTAGGACTGACATGGCCTCCACCATTGAATGTAGGAACATTCTTTGTATCATTAAGGGGAATGTCATAATAGGAATCAAGATGGATTGGATTTTTAGTCTTAAATGATAGGAAGGCATGCTACCTATCCATGTTTTATTCGAATTCTTCCTCACTCTCTTGATCCTCTTGGATAGCAAAGTCTTCTTGATCTTTAAATGATAGAATAGGCTGAGGGTGTTGAACTTCAAAAGAAAGTTCAAGTTGAAGAGGTGGATTGAGAAGATTCAAAATTATACGAGAAGATTACCTAGTAAGTACCATGAAGTATGATCATAAATATATGACAAAAAAATGGTCTATATCTATATTTTACCTTGAATGGAGTAACCAAATGTTGAATATCACACCATATATAACTGATGTTGTCAAGACTATCATTTACCTTGATAATTTATATTTAAGACAATGGTTCCATTGGGAATTCCAAAACCATTTTCACCAAATATTTCAACCTAAAGGATATTTTTAAATTCTAATATAATATTTTGGAAACATTGTAATACCTCTATGCCTACGGGTTGTCTATAGTAGAGGTAGAGCTCTAGGTTTAAGGTCTAACTCCCTAGATTGCCCTTTATGTGCTTATCAATAAAAACTAATTGATTATTTATGGGAAGAGGGTCATAAATTTTCATGAAATTAAACTATTATAATGGGGTGATACACCATAAGTATTTTCATAATATTAGTATACTTTCTACACCAATTAATAATAGCTACAATAAGCTTTAAAGTCTTAAAATGCTCTAACATTAGTGTTTCAATATGGAGGTGATATGCATGAAGAGTATTAAATTTAAGTGAACCATATATCATTTATAGACATGAAGGATACTTTTACACTTTAAAATATACCCATACACTTTATAACACTTCATATGACCTGATAGAGTTGAAAAACTTGCATCAAACATGGAAGGATGGAGAGAAAGTACGGATAAATGAAAATCACTTGACTATTCGCTATACATATCTTCACACACTTTGAAAATATGATATATTAAATCAAAAATATATTTCATGTACTATTAAAAGGCAAATTACAACATCAAACTAGTAGGTATTCACCATACATGGTGTGGAATTATGCAACAAGAACCAAAATGGCTAGTACTTATAGAATGTGAGAGAGGAGATAGTAGAATGAAGTTCAAGAGTCAAAAGAACAAGTGTAAATATGAGATAAGGATTTTAATTTATAGGGTAATATAATATGTAACAAACCAATCAATATCTATTTGGGTAAATTTATCTTAGAAGCATCAAACTCCCCAAACTTAGCGCAGAGGTCTCTCAACTAACTTTTTGAAATTGCCCTCATCATTAGCTTCTTTTGAATGATCTACATCAGAATAAGAATATATAACATCATTTAAATATGAATTTAGGTAATAAATATAATCAAAAATGCATTGTATATATCCCTAATCATCAATATTCTTATAGACAAGTGTTCTCACTATGTGCAGTCATAATCACCTTTATTTCACTCATCCTTCAAATATGGCACCAAGGCATTCTGTAGTTTCTCAAAAAAATATATATAAGTGGTGATATGACATTTTAAAGAGTAATAATATCCATAAATCCATCATTAATACCTTAAAATTCTTCCTAATTAAACTTATTACCTTCTTACCTTCTCACTCGGTGATCACTTTCCATTCACTATGCCAGTTTGGACTGCTTGAAGTGAAGGTGATTGTAGAGGTACTTATGTTATTTTTTGAAGAAATAAATGGATATTAGGAGTTATGATATGTCCAACTTGATCTCCCAAGATTATCCTCATCCTTTAAAACTCCTATGTACCTAAAAAACATCAAAACTATCAAGAAAACTAGTTTTATACCTTATTCGTATAAATAAGGTAGAAGACAAATTGATGGGAAGAAGCCTGGTGGAGTTATCTACAATTTAAAATCATTTTTTAAGTCATAATATCTCATTTTTATGCATTTAATTCTTTGTTTTTTCCATCAAGTCATTAGTAAGGGTTTTGGAGGGTTTTGAGTAGTTTTACCCCTTATGGATTGTTCATAAAAGTTTTACATTGAACCTATGAACAAATTCCACAAAATGAAAGTTTATGACCCTCTAAAACAATCCTAACTTCTAAATCTCCCATGGTAATAATCTATACTATTGTTATCTTTCAAACATAGCCTCTTGAACTCTCATTTGCATTTTGTGCACCTTGTCATGTTTCTAAGCCAAAAAATGGCTTATCTATGATATTCTCTAAGAAATAAAGGCTTAAAAACATATTATATATCCCCATGAAGGTAACCAAATGATTTTCAAGGATCATCTATCCCTATAAGTGATATTAGATCCATTTAAGACTCTAAGTCTAGTCTAGGTCTAGTAGGCTTAGTTGTGCTTGGATTCTCACAACCACCTCTGAGTGGTTAGTCATGATTGTGAGACATTTTGTATGTTTTTTCATGTAAAACACATCTCTCTACATCTCCTTTTAATGTTTCAACACTTCCTAACTCACTTTCTCATAATATCTTACTAAACCTATAGGGTTTGTCTCCCTGGGAGTACCCTTTATCTGAGACAAAATAGAGGCACTTACCTTATTATCTCATAAAAAAATGTATGATAGGATTATACAATTTATTTAAATCCTCTATAAAAATTTATAGGGTTAGACCACACTCCTAGCATCTTCAAATACCATAAAACCCAAAGCAGACTTCTATGTAATACTCATTGTGCACAATTTTATGTGTTGATTGTAGGTTATTATGTAAAACCCCTCCATGATCTATTTCATTTATATGGTAATATCATTATATTTTTAACACTAATTTTGGGTTCCTTTCAAACATATTCATCGTTAAAAACTTTTCCAAACTTCTCAATGTGTACCTTCTACTTTGACAGGCTTAGTTTACAGTCAATTGTGTACTATGTTTCTCCTCAAAAAAGGGATGTCTGTAGGTGATAATTACATATTAGACCTTGTGTATCATGATTTAATGCATACTTAAATTTATAAAGGCCACTTATTATTAAATTCAACATGTCATTTCCCACTAGTCTAGTTCATCTCCATGTTGTATACCCATGGTGCTTTATCAATACATGGCTCAGCTATAGGTGGTCACTTTAGTAACAAGGAACCCCTGTAGGATGTTATGCATAATACATTATTTTTTATGCTTCCTTGGAATATTTTTTACTTGTTTAATTGGTGAAACATAATCATATCATGTCTAGATCTTGAAAATATCACTCAACTTTTAGGTTTTAGTATGTTACCTTTATTTGAAACCTGTAGGTGTACTTTCCTAGGCCAAAAGGGATATTTTTATATTTTGATATGAGTTAAAACACTAGATTTAAACTCCATTAAATTTTAATTTAGCTATATATAACTTTACTTGAAACCATTATAGGAAATGAAAATCTTTATAATTTATGAACATGCCTCTAATTCCATTAATGTACTCAACCTACAACTTGAGATGTTTGACTCATCCACTCACCTCCAAACATGAAAATAAATATTTAAACCATGATATAAATATGTCCACACATTAAATAATAAATTTAATCCATTTTTTTGTATAGACTAGCTCAAATAAGGAGAAAACTTGTAAGGTATGGGGATTAGCATGTAAAAATGAGTATTTAAGTTATTAGCATTGGTTCATAAAGCATGGGAAACAAATAATTTAAATCCTACCATGAAATGTAACTGTAATACTTTTATTAACATCCCTTAGATGCATTTTAACTAACATAAATCCTATTGTCTATACCATGAGAAAACTTGTTGACCAATTATACATGCCAAGGAGAGCGATGGAGGAGTATAATGGTTATAATCCAATTTTGAGGATTCCAAATGAAATAAAATGTGTAAGTGAATTCATTTAATTTTAATATTAATTTCACAACATTTCACATGTGCCACAATACTTGCATAAGTTGTACAACTACCAAAACTTCCTCTTTTCTAACTATTTTCTATACCTGACTTAATACCTACAAGTTTTTTAGTTAGAACTGACATGACTAACAATGTTATGACATATTGGACATTGAATAATAGTTTTGATCACTTTTCTACTCAAGAAAACCACACAACCTTCATTAATGGTTTAAATATGATCCTATGTTACATAAAATGACTTAGGACTAAAATTGATTATGACCAAGGTTAATAGCACATCAAAAGATATCAAATAGGACCATGAAAAACCCTATAATATCTTAATAGACCCCTATATCAATTTTTTTACTATAGGGTGTTGAATTATTTTGACTTGTGGTCAAAATAGTCAATAGGTGCTCAATAAAATTCTATTATTCATATATTTTTTTGGTTGATGTAGGAAGAACACTTGGTAAAGTATGAGGATTGTATAACTATAATGAGATCGAGTGAGATCCACCCATTTCATAGTCCAAATGCAGGTTCTTAGAATATTCATACAATAAACTTGTCATGTTTTTTTTATAAATGCATGGACTCTATATATAATGAGTGTGATTAAAATAAGTGGGTGGATGAATAGAGAAACAAACCTCTAATTCCAATTGACACATATCATGTTCCATAAACATTACAACTATAGATATGACATCATCACATGAATTTGACCATGTTTTTGATCTAGTGTAACTAGGTAGAATATTAATCATTATGTATTATTTATTGTCATTATCTATCTTGATAAAAGCATTAAAATGGAGTAGATTAAATTATTTATTCTCATTATCTATCTTGATACATAGCCTATTTTTACAATTATTGTTGATGAGGACAATAAAGAGGGAACAAATTACTAATTATGTCAGTGTGTAGAGGAAAATTAAAAATTGACTTCCCCAATCATAGATGGATAAAACATTGATTATTCCACTAGGTCTGTTGTTGTCACTAAAACTTGGCTTCAATGATATCCTATAAAAAATTCAAATGTATGATTGTTTGAAGCAATTGAAACACATAGGAAGATATTACATTATTCAAATTTGGTTTTTGAAACAAATATTCAATTGGTAAAATATCATGGGGGGAATTAAATAATAATGCTTAACCATGAAGCTATTCTTCTTAAAATCAAGAATAGTGTAGATCATACTGCTTCGTTGGATTAAAATTCTAAGGTATGTTAACTTGTAAAATGTAGATGTATTTAATTTTAACAAATTTTATTGATTTTGTAGGTAGTATATATAAATTTCACTTTTAATTAATTGTTAACAAAAAAAATTTAGGTTAATGGTGCCAAATAAGCTTCCAACTTCACATTATTGACACTGTTAGTAAAAAATATCATATTCTTAAAGCTAATAGAAACTTAATATAAGTACTTATTATAGAAAGGGTGTTCTTGAGGTTGGAATGAGTGGTGGGTCTCTTGATCAGGTGTGATGGAAGGCCAAGAAACTATTTTTGTATGTTATCCACTACCTTAGACATATTGGTAGTGCCAGTTTCAAGCCATGAAGCACTAAAGGTAGAGTTCACTAATTACCACTTCAACTTTGAAAAGATTAGTTGTTAGTGTTTCCATGCTCCTAAACAATAGTGAAAAATTATTTTTAATGGGTTTGTAGGTTGAGGTCATGAGATAACATGTCATTCACCTATCTAGACATGTTCAAATTTACATACTTTCATTTGGAGGTCCTAAAGGTGTAAATGTCAGTTGGATGACAAGAACTTGTCTCTTTACTACAAAATAGTTACATTTCAGGATCCATCATTGCAACTTGTGCCATGGGTTAGTAATAAAGGTTACACTTACATGATCAAGGTGAAATTATAGGTATTTTATATGCATATGAGGCTTATTTAAGTTCATTCCAATTACTTACAGTTTCTATTATAGACATGCATGAAGAAAGGCTAAAAAATACATTTTTCATGTATTGAGAAGTGTGTTCTTGAGTCTAGAATGGGTGGTGGGTCTCTTAATTTGGATTGATTTTAGGATAATAAATTGGTCCTATATGTTATCCTCCACCTTTTACATGTTTTCAATGCCATTTTTTATCCACAAAGAACTAGAGATTGAGTTTTCTAACTGCGGCTTCAACTTTGACAATATTTATTGTTAGTGTTTACATGCTTCTAAACATTAGTGAAAACATGATTTTGGGTGGATTTTTACATATTTATCTAGGTATAATGAATCATTAACATTTAAATACATGATTAAAGTGATATAATTTCACTTGGAGGTTCCAAAGGTAGAAATTTCATTTTGGAGGACAAGACTTGTCTTTTCATTGTAAAAAAATTAAATTTCAAGACCCATCACTGTAACTTGTGACATAGATTTATATCCAAGGTTACATAAACATGATATAAGGTTAAATTATATGACTTAAAAATTATTTTTAGGGTTCTTTTATTTTATTCCAAAAAATTATGGTTCTTATTTTATGCATGCCTAAAGTTAAGCTTAAAAACTACATTTTTCTTCTTTGGGGAAGGGTGTTCTTGAGGCTAGAATGGGTGGTGGGTCTCTTAACTTGGAATTATGGTAGAAAAATGACCTGGTTATATAAATTATAAACCAAATAATAAGTGTTTTAAATGTTATTTTTGAGCCACAAATCACAATAGATCAAGTTTTCCAACTACAACTTCAACTTTGACAACATTTGTTATCAGTGTTTCCATGCTTCAGAACGGTAGTGAAAACATGATTCCAAGTGGATTTAGACATCATGGTAATGGTATGACATGTAATTCAACTATATTTATTTACTAAAAGTGATTTAATTTCACATGGAGGTCTGATAGGTATAAATTCATGTTTGAGAATAAGTACTTATCTCTAAACTACAAAAAGTTACATTTTAGGACCTATCATTGTAACATGTGCCATGGATTTGTCTCCAAGTTTCCATTAACATTATATAGGGTAAAATTATATGTAATTTAAATTCACATTAGTTTCATTTTCATTTATACAATTACTTGTGGTTTATTCTTTATGCATGCCTAAAGTTAGGCTAAAATTGTATTTTTCTTGTTTTGGGAAGGGTGTTCTTAAGGATAGAATGAGTGGCGGGTCTGTCAACCAGACATGATGGGAGGGAAATAACCTAGTCCTAAAATTTATATAAAAAAATAAAAATGTTTAAAATTCCATTTTAAATCCATGAAGCACTAGATATGGAGTTCTCCAACTGTAGCTTCGACTTTGACATTTTTTTTAGCATTTTTACGCTCACAAACATTAGTGAAAACATGATTTTGGATAGATATAAAAATTATGGTCATATTATTACATGTCATTAACCTTTATAAATGTTCTAAAAGTTATTTAATTACACCCAAAGGTCTTATAGGTATAAATGTCAGTTGGAGGACAAGAACTCATCTCTTCACTACAAAAAATTGCATTTTAGGACCCATCACTGCAACTTGTGCCACAGAGTGATATCCAAGGTTCCATAAATATGATATAGGGTGAAATTATATTTAATAAAAATTAAATTATGGTCATTTTATTTTTTTACAATGACTTATAATTTCCATTTTATGCACGCTTGAATTAGGCTTTAACACTACATTTTTTTATTTCCAGAAGGGCATTCTTGAGGTTGGAATGGGTGGTGGGTCTCTTGATCGATCATGATGGGAGGATAATAACCTGGTCTTGTACATCATACACCACCTAATACATGTTTTAAATGCCATTTTTAATTGTTCTCTAACTATAACTTTAACTTTGATAACATTTGTTGTTAGTGTTTTCACACTCTTAAACAGTAGTGAAAACACACTTCCAAGTGGATTTGGATGTCATGGCCATGATATCACATTTATATACATGCTAAAATTTATTTAATTACACATATATGTCCTAGAGGTATAAATTCCAATTGAAGGAAAATAATTTGTCTCTTCACTATAAAAAATTGTATTTAGGACTCGTCACTATAACTTATGCCACATATTCATTTCCAAGGTTCCATTGATGTGCTATAGGGTGAAATTAGATTAATTAAAAACACATGTGATATTTCTTATATTTTTTTTTAATAACTTACATTTTCTATTTTACATATGCCTTAAGTTAGGCTACAAACAATATTTTTCTTATTTTGGGAAGGGCATTCTCGAGGTCAAAATGGGTGTGGGTCTCTCAATCAAACTTGATGGGAGGATAAAAACCTAGTCCTATATATTATATACCAAATTTAACATGTTATAAATTAAATTTTATATCCATAAAGTACTATATATGGAGTTCTCCAATTATAGCTTCAACTTTGACAAGATTTGTTGTCAAGGTTTCCACACTCTTGAATAGTATTAAAAACATGCTTCTAAGTGGATTTGGATGTCATGGTCATGGGATAACATGTAATTCTCCTTTAAATACATTTTAAAATTAAATTAATTTAACCTGGAGGTCCTAAAGGTATAATTTCCAATTGGAGGACAAGAACTTGTCTTTTCACTATAAAAATGTTACATTTCAAGACCCATCACTATAACTTGTGTCATGGATTCATCTCCAAGGTTACATCAACATTATCTAGGATTAAATTATAGTTATTTTATATTAATTTTAGGTTTATTATATTCCATTATAATTACTTACAATTTTTATTTTGTGCATGTTTGAAGTATGGTTTAAAACTACATTTTTCTTTTTTTGGGAAGGGCATTATTCAGGCTAGAATAGGTGGTCAGTCTCTTGATTGAGCATGATGAAAGGATAAAAACCTAGTATTTTAAATTATCCACCACATTTTGTGTTTTTAAATCATTATTTTCAAGCCATGAAGCACTAAAGATGGATTTATCCAACTATAGCTTCAACTTTGACAACATTTATTGTCAGTGTTACCACACTCTTGAATAGTAGTAAAAATAAACTTTTGGATGGATTTGGACATCATGATCATGGTAACACATTTAATTCACCTATATACATGTTTTCAAATTCATATAATTTCACCTATAGGTCCTATAGGCAAAAATACTATGTGGAGAATAAGAACTTATCTCTTCAATACAAAAAAAGTTGCATTTATGGACCTGTCACTACAACTTGTGCCATGAATTCATGTTAAAGGTTCCATAATAATTATCTATGGTGTAATTATAGGGATTAAACACACACATATGAGGGTTATTTTATTTCATTCCAATGACTTATGGTTTCTTTTTATGTATGCTTCAAGTTAGACTAAAAAACTACATTTTTTTAATTTTGGGAAGGGCGTTCTTGAGGATGGAATGGGTGGTGGGTCTCTCAATAACACATGATTTGAGGCTAATAACCTATACCTATATGTTATATTACACCTAAACCATTTTTTAAATTCTATTTTTGGGTCACAAAGCACCAAAGGTGGATTTTTCCAACTATAAATTTAACTTTAACAATATTTATTGTCCATTTTTCTATGCTCTTAGATAGTAGAGTAGATATATGATGAGAAGAGAATAAATGGCCAAGTTTATCACACAATAGAGGGAGAAAAAATATTTTATGAAACAAAACAAAATATATATAACCACCAAAAAATTCCAAGGCCTCAGGGGATATGATAATTAGAATCCTACACTACTTCAAAGGAACAAAGAAGAGTTTCCAAACAAGAATGCAAAGCATATCTAAAGAGAGAACATCCTAAAGGAGGAGACATAACATAACCACTTCATCAAACATACATAATAAATTTTATATGGGAATATAAATAAGGTATGTAATAAATGATTATTCCATTGTTTGTTTTAATCAAGTACTTATAATATAAATGTGGTATGCACATAAATTTAATAAATACAAAAGATGAATATCAAGTCCAAAATGATATTAAACAAGTGTAGAAATGGTATACACTATAGAATAGTGATAAATGGTATATCCCAATCATGAGATGTACTTCACAATAATATATGACTCTATCTCAAACATTATACTCTTTTCTTCCATATATCTTTAATCCAAACACATATTAAAAGATTGTAAGTTAGTATTAACAAATTACATGAAAGAAATATTAAAGATAATCATATCTAAATATGGCCATACAACCATACAATTTAATTTTTCAATAATAATTTGAGTCTAATTTTATGCACAAATATGATCACGATAAAATGTGAACATGTGTTTATGTTTGTGTTTGTGTTTGTGTTTATGTGTGTGTGTATGTCCATAAAATCCACAAAGGCATACAAAATAAAAACATAATATAATTTCAGATGAATGCCATATAGGTATACAATATAAATAATGTATATATTTCCATATAGGCATACAAAAAATTACATCATCTAATAACATGATAGAATGTTGGGTGAATGTCTTATATGTATACAATGCCAAAAATGTGTAAATTTACATATAGTCTTATAAATAATTAAATAATCTAAGATATATCACTCATTAAATAATCTCTCTCTCTTTGCCTTCCTTGAATAATAATCTCCCTAGTTTGCCCTTTTTGTAGATAAAGATCCCTCAAATGCCTTGGATTCCTCCAAAGTTTGAATATGATTCATTATACACTTATATCTCACCTATAATTAAACCTATTTTGATACAAATATTATTATAAAATTTACAAAATACATGCAACAAAGTTTAGAAATTAATTTTAAACTAGAATATATAAAAATACTTTAAACATGTACATACTGTAATCTTGTGGTCATGCTCAATTTGTGCTTGATGCTCAATAGGGTTAGTGATAGGTTGAGGTGCATAAATAGGCATGTGAAATGGGGAAGAAACATGAGGAGGTACCTTGTTAATAATATGAATGGGACTATCACATGTCATAATAAAACCCTACATACACAATACATTCACATAAGTTATATTTGCCCAAGTATGTAGTAAAATTATTAAAACAAATATATTTTTACAATTCAAAATTAAAAATTAACATGGACCTCGATGAGTACCTATGTAGATGATATTTCAGTAGTAATGCATGTCTCTATCTTTGCTCTTAGAGACAGAGGAGTGTTTATTTTGGTCATCAAATGAACAAATAACCTCAATTAGTTTTATATAGGACTTAAGTTATTGCATAGCATGTATGATTTACACAAATGAAAAAAATTGAATATTTAGAATATAAGTAGTGGTACTATAGGTAACAATGAAAATATTGAGTACTTAAGAAACACTATAAAGAAGAGATGACAATCAAGAAAAATGTAAAGCAATAAAATAAGTTTGAAAAGGGGAAAGAACACCAACAATAAGATTAGAATAAATATGAGGAATAATAAAGTCTCATTATAAAATTGGAGACTATCTAGAAGGTTGATCATTATTAGGTTATGCTTTTTCTCTCTATATCTTTCAACACATCTCACACACATTATTGTATTCACATCATTATCATTCAAATTTTAATTTAAACTTGTATGATTTTTAATTAATATCATAGATATTTATAAATAAAAACATGTACAAATAGTATAATATTTACTCAAAATTTTACCTCTGTATATGTAAATGGTGACCTAGTAACATCAATAGATGAAGTAGTGGAAGGTCCATAAGTTGGCTCTACATATGTAAACATTAGTTGGATAATATCCACAAATTTAGTTGTGGACCATGAATATGTAAGCACCATCTCCTCCTACAATATAAAATTTACATATGTATTATTCAATTTCTATGTAAATTAATTATTAGCAATTAAATACAAATATAATTTGAATTTAGCATGACATTTATATAAAAGATACTTGAATGTGTGTAGTGACTAATGTGTGCACATAAAATGTATGTGCCAAAAAATTATCAATCATGAGTATATCACCTAAGCCCTCATAAGCACAACCATATTCATCTAAATTTCTAGTGAAATAGCATCATGCATCTTCAATGTTAAGGTTAGGTACATACACTAGGTGCTGTATCTATAGCATTGGTCTCAGAAAGCCTACTCATATGCTGAATGAGTGTATCAATAACCACACTAAGTGCATGTAAAGTGTCAATATCCATGACCCATTTCACTATAAAGGGGATCTTGTGCTAAATTGGATTTTGAGTAGGGATCCTTATGGGTCGATTAGGTAGTTAATGTGCACCTAGTTGATCTTACGTAGAGCCTTTCCCCTAGTCTTAAAACTCACCATAGTTAAAATAGTTTGGAATCTCATTGAGTACAAACTTGTAGTATATTTTCATCAAAAAATATAGTGGGACCTCATGGTTGTTACATGGTGGGTAATCAAACACCATCCACCATGGGTCCTAGAAATTGTTTATAATCAAATTGTGTTGGCATCATTAGATTGAAAAACATTTAGTGGTTACTAGAAAAGGAGCATTATTTGCTAGGTCAATGAATAAGGCACAAATTAGGTATTTTGATATTTATTTGTCCTTCACCACACATGCTAATAATTTTTCATCATAATAATCCCTACATCAATCTCTATATGATGCCCATCTATCAATTTGACTTGTTATCAAGTCAACTTGATCTAACACTAACTCTAAGGTATTGGATAAATAAGTAAGGTGGGTGTTTTTTAATTTGTATTCCCTCATTCTCTTAATGTTTCAATTTTTATTTTATTTTCCAATATGTGTCCATATAAATCCTCATGACTGCCTAGGGGATCTTATGGAGCTATAAAAGGGCTAGGAGGGTTAGGAGGGTTAGGTGGATGGTTATTTATAGGGATAGTAGGGTTAGGTAGAGGGTTCTAAGGGTTAGGATGATGGTTGACATGTTTATTTATTGTATTGGAATGAGTTATTAAAAAATAATATGATTTAGAAATTAAATGACATAAATAAAAAAATTAAAAAATTTAGTGTTAATAGGTTTAGTAAACCTCCCTTATATCATGGCATTTTTTATTTGGCATGATATTAAGTGAGAAAAGTGTGTTTTTCTCCTCCTCCAATTATAACTCAATCACAATTTAGAAAATATAATCCCTAAAAAAGTAAGAAAATGAAAATAAAAATAGGTGTGCCCATCAGTTGGACCTTTTTATTATTATTTTTATGGTTTCAATAATGCATATTTTAGCAAAGATAATCCCTGAGAAAGTAAGAAAATGAAAATAAAATAGGTGTGCCCATGGGTTTGACCTTTTTATTATTATTTTTATGGTTTCAATAATGCATATGCATTATTGAAACATAGCACCTACATGTTATGGCCATAATGCATACATGTTAGGGTGAATGTGCATATAATTATCGCCCAATTCTGTGCACATACCCATTCATAATGATCTTCTCTTTTATATGAGAACATTGTGAGGTCATCAAGATAGATCACTATGATTTTATTCTTTATGTTATTAAAGAATAAATCCATTGCTCTTTGGAATATATCTCATATTATGATAAGACCAAAGTGTATTCTCTTATATGTAAACATTCCCCAAAGGGTGGTGAACATTATTTTATATTTATCTTCTAGAAAAAATTCCACTTGGTTATACCCAAAAAAACCATCTAGTATGGACATCATTTCAGAGCCTATGATAACCTAAAATATTTGATCCATGATTGGCAAAGGGTAATTATCTTTGAGTGAGGCTTGATTTAGATTGTGTAAATCCATGTAAATCCTAACCTCTCCATTCTTATTTTTTAAAAGCATAATGTTATCCACCCTTGTAAAATGATGAATAATAAATATGATTCTTGCATCCAAATTTTTCTTTATTTCCTTATAGATGGTCCACACAATATTAGGGTTGTAATGCTGAAATTTTTGCATGAATATATTGAACCTTGTATTTAAAGGAATATTATGTTACATACTTAGGTGTAAATTACTTTGGACAAGCATAGTTCTAGGTGAAAATGTATCTATATAATTTAAATAGAGCTATGCACCTCTTTCATTCTTCCTTTGAATAACATTTCTTGATGATCACATATCATGGTTTCTCTTTTATAAATATATTTACTCTTTCATACTCAAGTGAAAATTGAGGATCCTCTTGGATTTTCCTTTTTATATACCTGTCATGCTTATCATACATTTCTTCTAGAGAGGCTAAACCTTTAGTAATATTATTTTCCTTTATTTAAATTATTTTACCATTTGATCAAATGCTTTCAGTGTTAGATGGTTCTATGATTTCTATTTCCCTTTCCTCTAACATGAAATATTACCTATGTGTTGTTAGGATTCCCAAAAAATATAATTTTTTTAATTTATCTATCTATTCCAAGAAATTAATGATCTATTCATCATTATTGAACACTTTCCAATGTTCTAAGTTATCTAGAACACTCGATTGATATACCATTTCAATAATATATCAATCTTTATCAAACTTCAAATAAGTAATTAGAAAGTATATTCTAAGAGTAGAAAATCCCAAAGTTAATGTATTAATTATATATATATATATATATATTAATATAATTAATAAATTAAATTTGGGATTTTCTACTCTTAGAATATTATTAATGGAGAAATATTTGAAAGCTTTAATGTAGTCATAGACCATATTTCTATAATGATTTAGTCTATCATTTTGTACTTGGTATTGACCTTGTCTTTATTTCACAATCATCTTAGTATCTCCATAGATTATGATATTTTAAATCCCCATTTCTTATAATACTTTAAATCCTATAAGTATATCTTTTTATTCAATTGTATTATTAGTGTAGTCAAATTAGCATTTATATGAATAAGGAAATAACTCCTTTTGTGGAGAAATCAACACCACTCCAACACCTAAAATTGTAGTTAAATATATTCCATTGAATTCTAAGATACAAACATAATTTGTATAATATTTAATGAGTTAAATATGTTTAAGTTCTTTCTCATTATCATCATCTAGGTACATACAAAATATATGCTTGAGTATCATTCAATTTTTGTACCAAGTGTTTAGCTATAGGTTCTAGTAGAAGTTTCTCATGACTCCTTTTATATGAATGATATATTAAGACAAATACAAATGTATCTCACCTCCAATATCCTTTAAAAATGTCTTAATCAAAAGCATTCCATAGCTTAGAGGAATATTCACCACTGGAATAGTCATATTGGCCCTCTTTTGAGAGAATGTAGCTTGGGCTACCTTTACATCTTTTATTTATCCAATAAAATTAACTTATTTCACCTACATATTAAAGTAATGGCCAAAACTTTGGGTTCATTTTAGCCCTAAGGCATGTTATAATTTTCCTAGCATCACATTATTTAAAGCTCTCAAATTAAATATATATATTTTTAATTGAGATCCCCCAATGAAGAGTGAAACATAGAAAGGCTCAATTCTTTTGCTACTTTGAGTAGAAATAGATAAGTTATATAGAAAAGTGAAATCATCTAATCTGATATGATATCCATAAGGAAATGTGTTAAGGCCTTTACCTCAAATAAATTTGATCAATCTATTAAACTACTCAGGGTTCAGGTTAAGGTATTTAGTTTGAGTAATCTAAACCCTAGTCTTCTTCATGTGATCAATAATATCAAAGGAAGATGAACATGTAGGATTTTATTATTTACTAATGGATAAATTAAGATGAAGTGGATAATTTCACATCTTCTTGGCCTACTTATATTTTTAAATATTTATAAAATGAGTTCCTTTATTGAGAATACACTAAGGAGTAGTTATGGCTTTAGGAACTTCTTTAGCCTTTTATTTTTTAGACACTTTATTCATTTAAGTTGGTTTCAACTTCTCATTTTGAGATATAATTAATATAATATGCAAATTATTATTTATATCCTCCACTATATCATCATAATCATTGTAATTAGATTCATATTCAAGATATCTCACAATGGATTCAACATCAGGATCTTTAATTTAATGATCATAGGTGCCCAAAACACCTTATTTTAGTAGTTCTTCAATGGTGCATAATTTAAGGATCCTCACCATGGTAAGTTAGAAACATCTTGATAATTAGTAGAATTAAAGATATATGAATATTGAATTATCTTGGAAGCTACTTCGATAGAGAGTTGAGGAGTTAGAGCATGGAGTCTAGGGAAAACATTACCATGATATGGAACAAATAGTCTTTTATGCACATCTTTATATGTGGAAACTTGATGAATGTGAGTATAAATTTTTTAAGACAATATATCATTTTCCAACCTTTAAAGTAGAGGTTATGATGAAGTTTGTTCTTTACTTTTGAATGAATCATTTGTAGCTTTTTTAGCCATGATCATATCATCTTTTATTATTATAGCTTGAGTTTTTTTTATTTCTAAAGTTTGTGGGTGATTTATTTGAAATAGTAAACTCACATCATGAACTTGTGCTTTCAAGAAAAAATACCTCTAATTTTCTACACTAAGCATGCTAGTCATCAAAATATTGTGTATTAGCTTATTGAATCAAGTGATTAAATATCTCATGAGTTCATGAGTTTATTTCTTTATCTAAGATAATGATCCAAGAGGGAATTTTCATTTTTAGCTAGTTTGAATCTTTATTGAAATTTATTTCTCATCATCTACCAATATGGGAGAAAAGTAGCTGGTAGATGATAAAACCATTTTTCTACTCCTTCGGCCAAAATTTCTATGAATAATATAACTGATACACCTTCATGTTACACCCAAATAATACCACATGAAGAAATAAATATTTTATGTTCTCATCATAATTTTTTTTATTATCATTGGTAAAGTTAGGAAAATTCTTCATAGAACCCTTAGATAGTTTATGAAGTTGAGCACCTAGGGTGGTTAGACCAATACATGCACCCCATGGTACAAGTGCATACATGTTTTGCAACTATATTTCCATTGGGACCAAGATATTTGGCAAAGACATTGACATGATTAAATGTTATACCTACATTATGTATTTTGAGGAGAGCTTAAAATTGTATTATTCTTGTATGTCAAAGAAGGGATCAATAATACCCTTTTTATACTATATTTGGTGTACCTTCTCCCAACCAGGATGTAAAAATTATTTTATCACAATCAAAAAGAGTGGGTATTCTTATAACATCTTCGTGTTGGTATAAAATCATCACCTATCATACTAAGTGATAGGCTATATAGGTAGCATGTAAATATTTTCACGTGTCCTAAAGTGGGTGCCAAAAACTATTGGTGAAATATTTGGTACTTTGAAAATTTTAGAATTTCACAATAATGAAGGAGACAAAAATCTCTCCTCATATTAGAGGTGAGGTTCCCTTTATTTAAAATAGGAAAAATAGAAATAAACCTATTTATAATATTTATAAGTTGAAGGGAGTAATTGGTTTTATTAAGTTCAAATAAAAATAAAAATAAAAATAAGGAAGGTGAAGGGTCACACATGAATGACAAAATGTATATTTCATTGTATGCATGACAAGAAAGTATTTCTAGAAATTAAAATGTTGATTTTAGGATAAAATAGGTATTACTTAAATTTAGATTCATGTATTAACATAAGAATAACACATATCCAAAAATAAAATGCTAGATGCAAAGTTATAAAATTTCGCTTGTGTTTTTTATTGGAATAATGAACATAAAGTTTCTTTCTTCTTTCCTTTCAATCAATATTATAATGAACATCAAATAACCCTTATACAATTGTCATTTTCCATATTTATAGAGATAGTATGGAATTTGATGACCCTTCATATTATATTGTGAATTTTTACATATAATATTTTTCATTATTATATTTTCATTAATTTTAAAATTTACATAAAATAAAAATATAATTTTTCTAAAATAAAATATAGATAAAAATGAAAAATTAGTCCCAAACACCCTAAGAATATTTCCCTAGAGTTAAAGTTGATTTTGATGAACTTGGAGGTGGAGTTATTTAGTTAATGTCCTTCTCCTTATCTTTGGTTATTTTGAGTATTTTGAACTTATTCACTACTTCAGAATTTATATTTCCCTTAGGAAAACCTATATTTATGTAGTGTTTCAGCCATTTATCAAATATTAGTAACATTGTATTTGAGACATCCAAGAACTTAACTAACTAGTTGTTCATCTCCTCAAGTGAGACATAGAGATCATTGAGTAGTATCATTGAGGAAACATTTAAGGAATTTTACTTTGATAATTCATCCTTAATCATCTTTCATGAATTATTTTTTGATATCATGTATAGTATACTGATTGGTCCCATTTTCTTACAACATATCACAATGCAAGTCTCCCAGATTAGAAGATATTTTTATTTTCTCTCCCTTCTAATTTGAACTTGTTATTTATATCCTCTTTAGATTTATTTAGAATTTCATTATTATGTATAATGAATTCCAACCATTTATAAGAGGCCACATTTTCACTTTTATCAAAAATCCCATCCTTGACCATAAATTTTATATCAATGGTAATTATTTGTTCTAAATTTTCTTTCACATTTCCAATAACTTCAGTTCATTATCATCCTAGTCACATCTCACAACCTCATATCCATTATAATAACATACCCAATAGTCCTCAAAATATGGTTTGTGTTTATAGGAGGAGCCAATTTTGAGGTAAGTCTACACAAACTCCTTGATATCAAAAGAAACCCAACTAGTATATGAATGCATCATGAATTAAAAATTGAAAACTCAATGTTATGGAAATATATGGAATTATTTTATTTGAAGCGACCCAAAGAGATAGGAAAATAAACACCCAAAATATGATTTTTCTAGAAACATTTATGTACTATAATAAACTATCTACATAGCTTAATCAAGATTATTTTGTCATTTGTCAATATTGGCAAGTGTAGAGGGAAACCCTTAAATCCTCCAACTCTTATGTATGAAAAATTATAAAATTTGATGAATTATCTCCCATATTTTGGAATTAGGTTGTTTTTTTTGTTTGAAATCCTCCTTCCCCAATCCTCATACAAAGCCTATATTACTCTCTTAATTGTGAAGGCATCATTAACCCATTTAAAATGTTTGTTGCTCTATTCTAGGGTCAACTGAGGATATAATTGATACACCTTGGTGGATGAATCAACATTGGCCAACTAAGTGAGACCAAGGAACAATCTTTAGGAGGCCAACGAATATACCAAGTAAGAAGTCATGTAGAATAACTTGGTTTTTTGCACATTGACCAGTTGTTGGTGAATAGTATTTTTTAACAAAGCACCTCATTATATATATTTATTATTGATGAATATGATGTTAAAATCAATGAACATTGAAGGGTTAAAATAAATGGTGGCCATGTTACTGACCACATGATTGAGGAGAGATATAATGTTAGATACTTTTTTTTAAATCTAATAAGAAAACATTCTTTGGGAACTTATAAATACCCTTTCTTATGTTTTATCCATCCATAATTGATAGTGTGGAGATTATTATCTAGGATTTTATCCTATTATCATTTTCCAACTTTCACACTCATCCTTGCATAGGTATCCTTAGCTAGGATCTGTAGATTCATTCCCATAGTTTTACCATCTAGTTTAGTTGTTAATGAACCATTACTTGATTTTTTATCTCTGGTCTCAAGGTCAAAATGTTATGCATAATGGAAAATGAATTATGAACATTGCACTAAATAGGAAAACTAGTCACTTCAAGTAAACTAATTTTGGAGAGGAAAATAATTATGAAGGTTGGATTATTTGCATTAATCATCCTATAAAATTATTCTAGGTCCGCATGTCTAATATGAGAATTGTCAAGCTTTAAGATATCATTTTCAAGAACCAACATGGGTTTAAAACCTAAATATTTGTACTTCATCATTACTAACATGGGAATATTGAAGGTTGTTTTAGCTAGATATTTCAAATTCCTATAGAATCAAGAGATAAAAAATGTTTAAATAGTTATAGAGAGTAGCTATAGTGGTCATGAAAAATTTATCAAACCCTCTGGACTTATAATTGAATGATAGTGGTGAAAACCCATAATTTTTGAATACCTAAAGAACTAAAAATATCCATCTAATAAGAAACTACCAAAAAAAATTCTCACTCTACCAAAAATTGTAGCATTGTGGAGTACTCAAAAAATTGAATATTTTGACTATCTTTTCACAAAAATACATCATCATAGGAGGTACTAGTGTCAAGTTATAAATTTTAAGGTGTACTAGAACTTGGTGTAATCTATTTAAATAATTATTCATATAATGAATTATAAAGAGTTTAAGATAAATTTTAACATACTTTGGTTTCTGATCTTAAATCATTACACGTAAGATGTGACAAATTGGTAGGGTCCACCTATCCTCATGGATATATTATCTATGAAGTCATGTCTATGAAGAATACATACACATATTAATGTCCATTACACTCATATGGTTAGGAAAGCTTGGTTGTATGGGCATGAATAATATGAAAGCATGATATATGGGTCAAACACATTTTTAAATTGCCCATGCCCCATAGGTTTGGCAAGCCCAACCTCCTAGGCATGTGGGGTGTGAAGACACATTTAGATACTTGGATATATTTTAAATTCTTACACCTAGATTTTTCACCTAAGACATGAATTTCATTCAATCTTCAATCAACTTTTCAAACTTGGACCATGATCTAACTTAGAATTCTTTATTGTTACTAGACTTAGGGAAAAAAATTACTTGATAAATTTTGGGAATAATAGTGCTAAATATGGAAAGTAGTAAATATATCATGATACTTATCTTTTTTGATTAAGTATCTAATTTTGACTATGTTCTAAATTATAAATTAAGAATAAGCATGCATGTGGTTTGTCTGGTTTAAAAACTAATATGTTATATGTGTTGGGTCAATTATACAAGATTAGGTCACTATCACAAGTCAATACTAACATGTTGGTCAGAACTAACCTATGCATAAATGTGGCATAGTTACTATATGATCACCTATTACTACGTTTATTGATCTATGTTTATGATCTTGAATTATGATGACATTCTTAGATCTAAAAATTGACCTCCTTTGCCTTGAAACACTATATGTGCTTGTAAGGGTTAGAAAATTTTAAAAATGGGAGAAGTGTAATGGGTTAATCTAACCCCAATAACCCCACTATAGATAGTGACCACTACCTACATATCCCATACTCCAAGGAGGAAATCAAGCCACATGTAGTTCTCCCACCTAGTGTGATTACAAAATTTTCTCCTTCACTATATGAATGAAACTAATGATTAACTTTGGTACTTGACAATGCTTGATTTGACTTCACTTTTGAGTGCTTCAGACTAGGTTTGTACTTAATAATAGTGAATAGTATGTAAATTGGGAATAATATGGTATATTTTATCAATGTGCAATAGTGTATAAATGTGCAATAAATAGATTCTAGATGGATTTGAAACAAAGCCTTTATTTTTTTTTCATATGGATTTATTTAAGTAATTCCTCATGTGATTGACACACTAGGATTATAGGTTGACCCTAAGGATGGGTTTGATTTTAGAAAATAGAAGTTTTTAGGAGCTAGACAGTTCTAACCAGCTTAGTTGTTATAGATTAGAGATAATGACCATACCATTGGACCTAACCCATGTACAAGTGGACTACTCTAAGATTATTTAGATGTTTATGTAAGATATTTATCAAGTTTGAATTAGACATTGAGGTTCACATAAGTGTATGACATAAAAATTTAAGGTTTAACTCATAAGATAGAATGCAAGTGTGAAAAGATGTTAAATTAACACCTTGTTTAGGTGTTAAACTCATGAATAGTAAATGTGTGTCAAGATTTTCATTGTCAAGTAATGAAGACCATATTTTAGTATCCATATACTTTTATTTTTAGTAAGGGTTCCAAAAACATTTCCATACTATAAAATAAAAAATTTATGCTAATTAAAAATAAATTCCTCCTAGATCTCAAGTTATTTTTTTCAATCCTTCAATTCATAGAATAATTGCTACAATAGATACGAAAACATTATGGCACAAAAACTTTCCCAAATCAAAGCTCTTATACCTTTTGTAACTAAATTATTTAGATAAATCACAATAATATAAATATTATGGCATATAAAATATAATGTATAATAGTAATATGAGCAAATTTAACAAATTCCATACTAATAGTGATAGAAAATCATAATACCCAATGATTAAGATTGACCAACTTTAAGGGGGAAACCTCTACAACCATGTAATAAATATATAATTTGTAAAATGCTAATAAATTATTAACCACTACCTTGTGTGTGTGTGTGTGTGTGTGTGTGTGTGTGTGTGTGTGTGTGTGTGTGTGTGTGTGTGTGTGTGTGTGTGTGTGTGTGTGTGTGTGTGTGTGTTATACATAATCCATGGTTACTCAATAGGCCAAACCTACTAACAATATGAGAACATAACAAAATTTGATAAGATAAGGTAGGCCATAAGTTAGCCACACATATCCATAGATAACTTATAATTCATGTGTGTATCAATACCCTCAAATAAAGGTGATTATTTTGGGTTGGACTGACCCCCACCACTCCTTGATGAATTGTTAAAGATTTAGTACATTCTAATAATTTGAATAA
Organism: Torreya grandis; assembly: GCA_037957365.1. Lineage (NCBI taxonomy): Eukaryota > Viridiplantae > Streptophyta > Pinopsida > Cupressales > Taxaceae > Torreya > Torreya grandis. The sequence goes on from JARHVA010000475.1 coordinate 3,957,088, forward strand.
GGTTCAAAATGCATTTAGTTTTCCCATTTATGTGCATGTGTGAAACATATTAAACAATATATAATATACAATTCTATATTTTGAACTTTGATACTTGGCACCATGCAAATTTTGACTTCCTGTATTCAAATTTCACTCTATGGACTACTCTAGAGTTTATCCTTGAAGATTTTAAATATGTGTATACATTTTTATAATGTTTTAATATAGTTATAGGTGATTATAAAGTGATTCTCAAGTGTGGTAGAGTTACTAATAACTTTGGGGGTGATTTTTATTTAATCTTCATTAAATCCTATTGTGACCAAACCATGAAATGTGTCTAGGATAACCTGATGGAGAATTCCCAATTTGAAAAATAGTCATTGAAGGACCTTAGACATTATTTTTAGAGGGAGACACATGTCATAACCAACACTATCTTAGTTTATTTATAATTTCCTAAAAGTGTAAAATAGGGACCTAAAATATGGAGATGATATATCTAGGATTGTATAAAGTTCTTGCATAGACTCAACTAATCATGAATAAAGTTATTTGGTGAATAGAGGTGACTAACATAATAAATGGGTATATATATATATGAAAAGGTGCACAAGGGTAAAATATATGTGTAATATTTAAATGTGTCAAATTATGTCAAAATATAGAGGGAATGTGTGCTCAAGAGTCAAATACATGCATAATATCCATATGTGTCAAATTATATCAAATTTTATGTTTTCACTTTTCCAAAGATTAAATTTATGTGTGTAAAAGTTGTATTAATTTAATCATGGTTAGGGATCTTAATGAAGACATGCCTTATATCACTCAACTTTTATAATTACACAACAAAAATAAATAAATAAATTGTAATAATAATAAACTTAGTTATTTCTTCAATAAAATGAAATTATAGATCATATACAAAATAATGATAACATAATAATATTAAATGAGATGTATTTCAATAGGACCTCACATCTATGTCTTCCAACTCACAACCTTTATAAGTATAGGTATCTCCTAGAATACTCATGATAATCTATCTCTTAAATTGTAATGACTAGTTGACTCATATGTAAGGGTATGTTTAAATAGACACAAAGACCCACCTACTTACAATAATTCTCTAAATAACCCACTACAAGATTTAAATATTCATACATTAATGTGTTCCATAAACATTAAACATTTTTTACAATCCCAATGCACCTTAACACATCACAACATAAGGCATTATAGTGAAGCACATCATAAAGTGACATTAAATTAAACTAAAACATTCTTATGTGATTCAAGGAATCTAATGAAATTAGTTATGAACTGGAATGACTCTTTAACCATAATACATCAAAAGAATATATATATCTAGAAAAAAATGTATACAATAAAATTTACATAGAAGTCATAACCTCACAAGGATAAATCATAACACTTAAAACCAATTGATGAACAAAAACCTACCTACTAAATAATCCTCATAATCACATTATTGTGTTTTTAAACCTTATTGTATTTGATGAGGGTTAAAGGGGTTAGAATAAACTAATCAAATGGATGAATAAAACTAATATAAAGTAGTCCAATTAAATTAATTTAGATAACACATTATATTGAATCTATAAAATTACTAAATATATAAAGTACAATGTCAATTGATATTTTGATAATTAAAAAATAAAGAAGAGATAATATATAGTTGGTTTTCAAATGTGTACATGGATATAAGATGTGTAGAAATGGAAACAGGTAGATTGATGCTCAAGATCCCATCATCAAATTTTGAAAATATTATTTTTGGAGGCCTTGACATTTTCATTGAATTGTGAAAAATTAAAGTGATGATTTTGTCTATGGATCAATGCTTCTATCATATATATAATATTCATTATATTGAGAAATGATTACCTAGACTTGATAGGGTTTTAGGTTGCCTTTTTATTAGTATTTCTAGATTGCATGTATAGGATCTGTATGCATGTATATAACTCAAACCCTAGTTCTTGCCTCTTATGCACCTATGTCTTATTAAAATAGGGTTAGCACATGATTCAAGTTAACCCTAACAACATTTTTATTATTAATTTATACCTACATATCCATAGAATCTAAATAGGGCCTTAGAATAACATGTAGTTCTCCCTCTTAGGTGTGTTCGTAATGGTGATTGTGAAACTAAACTTTTTTTCTCCTATTGTAACCCTTGCTATAATCAATGTAAGTGAAATTTGAAAAAATTTAATACCTAATAATTTAGTGTTATGTAAATTAATTTTAGGTGTAATTAAATATTTTTTTAATAAAAAATGTATATGTTGATTGGGAGGCTTGCTTGGTAATTGAAAACTATGCCCTAGATTTGTATGCATAGGGAACCTTTTAAATTAAAATTAAGACATAGTGTTGTATGAAAGCTAATAATAAAAAAACATACAAACCCTCACAAATATTTAGAAGATGAAAAGTATATAAATAGATAAAAATATAAGGAAGGACACTACCATCAACTTTGCACAGTATCATTAATGCTAGTGTCCTAAGGTGAATGGTAGTGTATGAGAGATTAAAACATAGAGTAAACAATATAAACTCATGGACACATTCCACTAGGTGGATAAAGTGCAACACAATTATTATAAAATATAAAAAGACTATATAATTCAATCAAAATACATGAAACCGATGCAAGCCCATGAAACTAAACACTTAATATTTCATCCAAAGGTATATACATCCAAATCTATTCAAAAATATAGCATAAAATGAAGCTTGTACCAAATGTGGGTATCTACATTCCCCTCCCCCTTTAATCTAGTAAGTGGATGGAATTAAATTACTAGATTTAAATTAAGTATATACCTGGGTGTGAAGACACACCTTGGCATCATGATAGTTCTAACCTGACTTTATATCTCATGTCATGTAACCAAAATCATTATCCATTATAATTATCATATATAATATGAAAATGAACAATAGTCAAAGTGTCTAGAGAAATAAATAACATAGAAATAATACACCTATATATGTGTTGCATAGTGAATTATCTAGAGTGCTTTCCCTATAATGGAGGATGGATAAGTTAAGGGATATTTGAGGCCCCATCCACTTCATAACAAGGGAAATGAATAATTCCACAAATGGTTAAGTGTGCTACATCATAGAGATGTTTATTAAATAGGAGGGTTAGGAGATGATTAGGCCCCCAAATTGGTATAAAGAGAGAGGTGCTCAGGTCATTGAGGATATTGAACTTTGACCACATAACTAAAGGGTAAATGTAGATTATATAATATATGCAAGTTTAAGTGGTCTAACCATCTCAGCCTAAATAGAGTAGTGTTATGTCGTCGAGGGTACTGAATCTCAACCATACTACTCAAGGGTAAATATAGACTAGATAATATATCCAAGGTTAAGTGGTATAACCATCTCAACCTAAATAAGGAGAGTAGTGATAGGTCATCAATGATATTGAATCTTAATCATACTACTCAAGGGAGCCAACTATTGTAGATAGATAAAGGCTCAAAATGGTGATACTTGGTAAAATATTAGTGCTTCTTGGCAAGGTATCAATTCTTCTTGATGATTGTTTTGAGTATATAATTTAGTAATTTGGAAGAATCAATACATCTTAGTAAATGAGAGAAGGAATGAACTCAGTTTATGCCCCATATCATGTATGTTGTCAATGATGTATTCATTTGAATATGTATTTTGAAAAAAAAAATTGGTGCATTTATGTAGCATATACACCTATAGTATATATCAAGTTAAATTATATGTCAACATGTAACTTGTGCTCCAAAACTATATAATATCAATCATAAATATGAAAAGTGGGTCCCAAATTTGTGAAAATTGGTGTTAAATGTATAGTATTCTAACCCAAGTGTATATTTGAATCATGTAAATGGTATCACATTCTATGAATTATATATATGTGGAGTCATGCCTTTATGACATGCCCCTACTAATATGCCCCCTTTTGGAATGAGGGGAATAGAATTTGATAGTCACCTCATAAAAAAAGGATAATATGACAATATAATATATGTATAAAGCATAGAGGATTCCACTGTGCATCAGTATTATTCCTTAGTAAATTGATAATTGATAATTTTCTATATTTTTAAGCAACATTAAATTTTGTGCCCAAATTTTGAAACTTGGTATGAATTAGAGAAGAATTATGCATTTTTAAATTTTTTAAAAGTGATAATCAAATTTTTATAGTTCATAAGTACTCATTGTATGGATCTCAACACAACTCAGTTTTTAATTTTGATAAATAGTGTTCAAGATATCATAGGTTAAAGTTTACAAGTACAAGTGATGGTTGAAAAGACAACATTTATATATATATATATTTTGAAAATTTCTATTTCATTTTCATTTTTAGATTTTGCAATTTTATTGATCTAGAGCTATTGTTGAAATTCCTTAAGGGAGATCAATTCATCTAATGTGATTTGACATCCTATGAGCCACTTTGGGAGGATAGGATTTGGTGGAACTAGTACGTATAAATTTTTGCTCAATTCCAAGTTTTTTAAAATTTTGATTTTTGGACCTATTTGGGGCATTGAATTCATTTATGGAAACTATTTTCATTGATTGGGATAGTAACATCTAGGTGTTGATAGTAGCATCCATTTTTTTGATGGTAGTGTCCCACACTTCCATCTAAGAACAACGATATCATCTAACATTAATTTAAAACAATGATTTATTAAATTTTTCATTTGAACTTTCTAATATCTTAATAAATTTATGACTAATGAAAAAAAAAAATTATTGATTATTGTGGAAGGACGTTCATATCCATGAGTTTATGAATGGGAATAATTTATCTACCTTGTTGGATTTAGGATTAGATGATGCATTTGGGCCATTATTAATTAGGTCAAATTGGGTCATGTTTAGAGATTAGGGTAGGTCCATTATGATATTCATTTTATGATAGCATTAGCTAAAAGGTGGAATGTTGATACTTGTACTTTTTGTCTCCTAATAGGGGATATTATTGTTATATTCGATGATTTATATCATATAATATGTTTGTTAATTATAGGGGAGAGGTCTCAGGTTTCAAGTGATGATAGAATTGGATATATGCATAGATTTCATATATATATATATATATATAAGGTCATTAAGTAGATGAGGAAAACCCTCTGGCATAGTTCATCTGGAGGATACTTTTAGATCTAGTGTTCCATAATTATGTAACTTAAATTTATATTTGTTAGCATCTTTTATGGTTGTGGATAGTGGTGTTATTGGGTCTTTTTCCTTAAATTTTCATAACTAATTATTAGTTATGCACCTAATGGAAATAAGTTTCCAACAAGCTTGCATGTTGGCATATCACATGAGGAGTAACCTTACATGCTCACCCAAGGTGCATAGCTTAGACCAGTCCTTATCGAATATGTCATGTGGTGGTGGTTAGTAAACTCTATATTACTTAAGTGCTTGAGTTAATATGTTTATTCATTGTTAATACCAACATTATTCTAGATTCAATCATTTGAAAAATTCATATAATGCATATATCTATTATCATAAAAGTAAATTCAACACTATAAAGTTAAACACATCATGATTTTTAGTCAAGTAAGGATTCTATTGATTTGATTGAATAATATTACAAGATGTTTCCTTAATTATATTATCTCTTTAATTTTACATTGATATCCATTTCACAATTACATCTAACAGCTTCAACATCAAATATGATAATGAATCTATCAATTTTAACCATGGAAAAAATACTTTCTAAGTCAAGCTAAGGGATATTTATACACAAGTATACCCCTCACCTTGGTTGCATCAATAATAAAAAAGTGATTACTAATCAATGATCATTAACAATAATGAGTCATAAATAACTGTTAAAATTAATTCCTATTGACTCAAGCCTAACCACCCCTATATACCCTCTCTATGCTATATATTTCATATTCATGTTCTTCTTCTTTCATAGATTAGTGATAGATTTTCACTCTTAGTAATATTTGTTACTTATGTGATATAGTTTGTAACTACCTCTGCTCCTTATGCTCTTGTCTGAGTCTTGTGCTTCTCTGAGTCCTGAGTCTTCTATTCATTCTCTACTTCCTTGTATTTTTTTAATTACCCTTTTGTGCTAAGGTCTTATACACCATTACCATATGTTTATCTATTCCATGTCATGGTCTTGTGCACCTACTCTTTCACCTTTTTTTCTATGCTTATGGTTCCAAAATACTTAAAATGTATTATTACAAAATTTGGGGTCTAATAGTTATGGTAGTTATATCCTTCCATATGTATCATATTATTTAAAAATTTGATAAATAAGGTAGTAGGTGTTCTTGTGGGCATACCATGGTCTCCCACTTATATAAATATTTGTACATATTTTACTTGTAGAAATGAGGTGGTGGATTGGGTCCAGCCACACTTATCTATGTATAGGCATATGAGCATATTTCAGTTGTATGTCCCTTTAGTAGACCCTTGGCTATATGGCACATCCATAAGTTTTTTTTGTAAAATGGGTGCTACCTTATATTAGGGTGAATTTAACTATATAGGACCTTTATTGGGTGTTCTAAGGATGCTTAGAAGTTATGACAAGTTTTCATTAGTATGTGGTTGGTCAACTATCTCCTTGGTTTCTATGAACATTTTTAGTATGATTATATGTTGAGATAGTTTTGTATATAGTAGGCATTCATATTGGATCCATATCCATGGTATCAAAAAGTTAGAGATAGCCATAGGATACATGATAGGCCTATCTCCATAACTATAGATCTAGCACAATTCCATACTATAGAAATAGATCATGTTGTTCCTTTGTCTATTAGTGATGATGTGGAGTGCACAAAAGCTTATACATAATGGTGATTTGGTTCCCATTGGTCATTGTTATTTCTCATTATTGTTTCCCCCTCTAGTGTAGTATGTGTAGCATAGGGTGAAGATGAAGGAGGTAGAGGTGTGGGATTTCATACAGGCCCATTGCCTTTAAATAATGTAGTTGAACCACATGTAAGTACATTATTTTATTTTTTTTATTTTTGGGATATTTGGTATATTGTATTTTATAAGTATATCTAATTTATAAATTATTTAAATTAAATATAGGTAATTATTAGTTGTTCATGATGGTAGATCATGTTGTATGGGCCATGAAAAGTATTATGCCCATAGATATTATGGGTAATGGTTTTGTGGAGAGAGTAGTTGATATTTTTGGGTGCCCATTCACCCTTATTTGATCATGTGTTTATGGAAGTGGCAACATAGCACATGGTGTTTATGAAGTAGGATGAGATACATGTTGATTTGGATAGGTAGCATATTCATGAGAGGAATTCCACCAAGGTGATGTAGGTTTTGATATACCATTATAAAAACCTATGTCATGATCATGATCATAATTTAAATCATCTATGATCATTAGATGACATATTATACGAGTAGTCTCAATCTCATGGTACTAGATGAGATATTTGAGCCTCAACATTAGGAGGTGTGAGGTTGTTTGATATTGATAGTGATGATGATTCTTATACTCCCAAGGATATGCCCCTATTTATGATTGAAATTTTTATTTAAAATTTTTGTCACTTTTTTATATATGATGGTATCATTCTTGATATTTGATCGTAGTATATTTAACTTTATGTTAATGGTTTTGAATGCTTTAGTTTTATGTATTTAATATGTTTGAAATATGAGATTTGATTACATGGTAGATTATTATTTATTATTCATTTAGTTTGATTTAGTGATAATAAAGGGCAATAACCATACATAATGAATTACAATTAGGAATAAAAATTCTCAACTATAATGATCATGTGGAAACTATGTTTTTGATTTCTATTTTAACACAATATTTAGTGTATCTCTATAAGTATCAAGTGTATATATTTCACCTATAATCTTATGATTTAGTGTAGGTATCCATCTGTGTCATGGAGTAAACATATTTATCAAATTATGATTAGATTTTATATCATTTGGTTATGTGCTTATCCCAAGTACACCTCTAGCAAGAGCTCAATCAACCAATAGTTCATTGGTAGGATAAATGTGGGAGAGATCAATAATTGTATAATGTGTGATAGTAAAAATACTTATTTGATGGGTTTTATTATGAAAGGATTGATTGAGCATGTGTTCCTTATTAGTAACAACACATATGACTCGACCCTCTTAGATTGACCTCTAGAAGAAGTTCGAGAAAGAGATCTTGTTGTCTATTTGTAAAATGTAATAACTCTGCTATCTATAATTCATGTAATCTTTTGATTTAAATTAAGATAATCATTGTCATTATTTTCATTAATACCATGGTAAGCACAAAAGGGTTATCCTTTCACCTTTTAAAATTTGTGTGGTAGATGTTAATAATTTGGAGGAATTGTAGTCAATCAACAATTTATTTAAAAGTGTATATAATAAATCATGTGGTCTATCTCTTAATCAATCAAAATATCTTGTTGCCTCTAAGTAGAGGTATGTGTTTTAACTATAGGAGGTATTATATATGTGGATTCCTTTCCTATATGTAAGACCTTTACTTTTTGTTCCTTGGTATGAACTTATGATTTGGAATAAGGTATGTAAGATGTCTTGTGGACCTCCTTGTTTCATTGCTTCACTTTGTATGAATTGATTGTAACATGTTTGCATTTAGATAAATATGTATTATATTAGGTATTAATTTTTTTTAGTGAACATGCATAGTTATGCACATAAATGTATAAGATATCAAATGAAGTAAAAGTCATATGCAATGCTCTTTATTTAAGTGGATAAATAATCCCTCTACTAAGTGTTAATTTCACCTCCAATTATAATGATGTATAGTTCAAGGAATATAATGCATACTTAAATTGAATAGCATAATCTTTAATAAACTCCTCATCGTGTTGAGTTAAACCTATAAAATGATCCAATGGTAACTTTGGTAGTTTATGCTTATGGAAATCAGATAAAATATGTCTTAAAATTTTATGAAGATTGGTAGGGAACCATTTGGAATGATATATAACCAATTAGTAGCCTCTCATGTTAAAATTTTATAGGACTTTAATAATAAGCATTCATATTTATCCCAATGATAAAAGAATGTACATATTATTTCAAATGAATTTTAGGGTCTCCTTGACCATAAAATGAAGGTAACATAGGCATAAAAAGATTGGTAGAATAAGTATGATCAAGAACATATCTTGTAAGGGGTTGATAATATATAATGCTATCATGAAGAGTAACCTCATGTGAATGTACTTGTAACTTAAGAAGTATAATTTTATTATAAATATCTCCTATATTAGTAATCATAGATACAATGTCACTAGGAGGAATGGTTGAATATCTTTTAGATGCAATTATAGGTTCTAATTTACCATCCATATGAAACATAATAATGATGGCCTATTTAAAAATATAATTTAATTCTAAGGTAGGATCCTTATATGATTAAAAAGTATTGGGCAAATGATCATTCATATTACCTGATGATTTGAGAGAGTTAATTATATCAATTTTGATGTCACAAAGGTTGATAAAATTATTATGGAAAATAATTTGACTAATTAAATTTTCATTAGATGGAAGAGAAATATAAGATACACTTTCATTAATTTCATCTAAAATTGAAAAATGATTTTGAGAAAACAATGTGGAGGGTGGTGAAAGAGAAACATTTTATATTTTGTTTGAAACATCAACATTAGAAGAAAAAATGCAAGTTTCACTTTCATTTTTTAATTCAAATGAGAAAGGAATAGAAGATACCATGTCATTTTATAACTTAGATACATCATTACCAAATGATAAAGGAACATTAGCATTACTAGCATGTGAGTGTTTAGGTGAATTAATGTTATTTGGTTATGTAAATTATTTCATTAGGAACCCTTCAGAAAATGTGATTTGTTTTTTATCTTGAATTGGAATAAGAGGAGAATAACATGAATCTATATTACTTTGACTAGTATTATCATTCTCATCTATCCAACCTAAAAATATAGGGAGAGAAGTACTTTTGTGTTGTGTATTTTCATGAGCTAAAGAAGAAATATAATCTTCACTTTTGGTAACATTTTAAATATTTTAAAATAAGGAAAGCATTCATTGTTTGTAACATGCTCATAATATAATAAAGAGGATGTAAACTCAACTACTAACTCACCTTTAGAATGCTCTATGCATGAAATATTGTTATTTTAAACACTTGGAATGATATTTTAATGCATGTGCATTTTATAACATTGTAGGCTATGAAATGTGGTAACAAATGATACACTTGGTCTTTCTTCAAGAACCTAATCATTAGGTTTTTAAAAATCAATGTAGGATAAATAGGAGAACTAAGCTCCTTGCATTCATATTCAAAATATGTGGAATCATAATCATAATGGGAATAATAAATCATGCTATCAATTCCATTATATTTATCAATGTTTGCATTTACATTATTGGTATTTTCGTTATCATATTTGTAGGGAACTACTTCAAAGGAAGGATAGGTATTACACTTTTGAATAGTGTAAATATCCTCATAAGCAATGTATTGATCATTAAGAAGATTAAATAATATATCTAAAGGATGTGTTCCTTAGGGGTTGTTAGCAACCCAAATATCACTCGATAGAGATTATATTTCTCAAATCCAACTCATATCTAGACTAAAAATGAAATGATATTAGGTTATGGGATACCTATGTTTAAATCAGAGCTCTAGTTATGAGGCTAGTTCCTATGAATATATGAATTTAGGATAAATTACTAAACCCATTTTTATGTTGCAATGAAAAAATTAAGGAATAAACTAAAAATTAAATCTATCTATGATGGTGATGCACCTAAATAGTGATTGATCTTTTATAAAATTTGAAATTTAGGCACACATATGGATCAAGACAAAATATTTTGTCAACAAAACTCTCTTAGATCAGTCTTAAACATTAGTATTTCAAAGGAATTTTTGAAATACTATTTTCATATTGAAAGTGTGTGAATAAAGGTCATAAAGACACTACATACTAACAATCTTCAACTCGATTTATGTTCTAACTCTTCAGGTAACCTGTAAAGGATAAAACCATAGTAGTAGGTGAGGAAAAGACCTAAAAAAGGAGATATATATCACACTTGTATGCAAATAAACAATCATAATTACACATAAAAACTATTAATTTATCTACAAATAAACTCTCTTATTGATTTTAGATGCAAGTTATAATTTTTGTATAGTCTCTCTATACCAGCATGAGGGATCTATAAATGGATCAAAAGCCTAAATATATATCAAAATTGAAAAGATATAGCCAATGTGGCATATAGGGAAGAAGGATAAGTAAATTATAGTTAACTCAAGACAATATTTTTTAATAATTATAAGCAAATAGTCTTCAAAAGGTGTCTTCAAGTTAAAATTTTTTGCATGATCTTCTCTTTTGAGTTGGACAGGAAAGGTGGGACCATATTTGAAATTTCAATCCCATTTAAATTAAACCTATGCCAATATTTGGTTTTTGAATCCAATTGAAGTGATTTTAAGTTTATTGAAATCCCTCCTTTGCATGAAAACCATGGAAGATACATGAAGCTAGTCAATAAGTCAACTAAAGTGATTTGGTCTTAAAGACAAGTTAACTCTACATGAACTCAATCCTGCATGAAATGGAACTTAAAGGTTGAGTTTTTCATGGAATAAGATCATAAAATTGGTGTGTAAACTCCATATAAACTCTTTTATAGCTATCCAATGTCAAATTCCCTTTTGCTTATTGGATTAAATAGGCCTGGTAACCTATTTATTACACTTGGATACCATTGGAAGCTACATGAAAACCATCAAACCTAAAAAAAAAAATATATACCTATAACAACTCCTCACACCATGAGATAGGTGTTATTGATGAAGAAACTCCTACCACTTAGTCACCATGGTTGACTAGGTCAATTCTACCTCATTTTCTTATAGACTGACTACTTTGAAGGAGATTATAATGACACTAAAAATCATATTTATGAACAACTTATGATATTGGGATGAAAAACTAGTGTTAGTATTTAACATCCATGAATTTGATTTCATGTAAACTACTTTGTACCTTATATTCTTTAATTTTTTATCCAAAAAACTTGATTTATGCCCTGATCCATATAGGTACATACAAAAAATTGACATTTTTGGGATCATCTCTAAGTTTAATTAATTTTTTAATAGTTTTAAGGTTGATCCATGAGGTTTTTATGTCAATAAAATCAACTTTTTTCAAAACTGGTCACTATAAGGGTTTGGGAGGGTTTTGGAGTTGAATCTTCTTAGTGATGATTAATAAGGTATAATACTTCAAATCCAAACTCCTTGACATGAATTTTTATTATACATACCCACTCAAATTCCTTGAGAATATTTTTTCCCCATGAAAAAAGTATGAGAAGATAGCCACATGAATAAATTTGTCTATAAGGTTTACAAGCATTCTGGACATGTTACGCTCTTAGCAATTATTCATAAAGAAAATACCCTCAAAAAACTTAAATTTTTTATTAAATATAATTTTATATGGTTCCTAAAATCATTATAATGGAATTTATTCAAACTTATCATGTGGAGAAAGATACGAGCATTTGTTCAGGTAGCTTGAAAGGGTGTGTGGAATTACAAAATTTGAATCTCCTCCTTGGACTAAAACTAATTCCTCCATTACTTCTCCCTAGTTTAAAACCTCATCATGAGACCTACCCATGTCATCAAATCATTCTATATGTTTCATGTTGCTTGATAGGTCAAAAATATGCCTTTTGGTACTATAGGTCTTCTAGGCTTAAAACTAAGTTTTGATAATTTAGGCTCTTATAAGATTATATGGGGGATAAAATCACCTTTTTCATTCACTTTATATCCCTATGACCTCTCTTTTCATCAGGATCTCCATTTTTCTCTTTGTTGCCTTTGAGTTTGCCTGTAGACAAGTTAGTTGACTATGTAAAAACAATGAGGTTCTCCACCTATGCAATGGTCATGAAGATTATATGGAAGCTTCCTCATGTCATTATGATGATGTGCACAAAATTTGGGGTCTTAATTATTCCTATATATTATAAAAAACCTCAAAATTCTCTCAAAAATGCCTCTAAATGTTGACTATGCATGCACTAACTATATCTTCATGCTTTACCTCATTTTTCCACCTTGATTTCAGTTTGAGAATGGTGTGTATGTTTTGATTATGTCATGACAATACCCCTTATAGTGATATATTTCTCCATTGTTCAAACTTCATATTCATGTCATCCCTTTAAATATCTTATCTCTCAAAAAGTCTCACTATGACTATGTTCTCATCACTATTGTAGGTGAGATAGATGAGACTTGAACATGTTTAGTGACCATTCCATCTTCAATTGGTGTTTATAGATTGTTTAGAACAATAGATACCTTTAACCCATATCCTTCTTATCCATTTGACTCCTCAATACAAATTTTTAGGCCTCTTAACTGATCCTTCCATATAACCTTGTACTATAACAAGTACCTTCATATTAATAGTAGTGCCTTAGTGATTGATCAAGGTTTTGAAGATGTTCATGGTTACTTTATATTCTCAAAACACCTTCATAGGTTTTTCCTTGACTTGAATGTTTTTTTCCTTTCACCTTACTAGCATGGAACTGTGTTAAGGGTCTTGATCTTTGTATGGTTGTAGTGAAGGTGGATGACTATATGTAATTGACTTGTATTTGTTTATAACCATATTATGATCTCTTGTTGATCATAATCATCATTATCAACTTTATTCACTATCTTGAATCATGAAACTTTTCCCTAGGCCATTTTGTCCTTCATTTCTCCTTTGCTTAAAAGTTATTCCTATCTTTTCCTAACTATGAGTTCATAAAAGACTATTGTAGATTATGTTTCTATGATTATAGGTGTATATAACTATTAAACAATATTTATATCATGTTATTCACTCATATAAAGGTGACCTTTAACATGGTTTAAAATAAACTTAACCAAAACAAGTCCACCTTCACTATGTATGGTTGTAAGTGAAAATCTTATGAGTGACCTTATTGTAGCCTAGTGTTTGGCTTTGAGACCATGTTGGTGAGCTTGTACATCATTTCTCCCTTGATATAATGTTTCAACATGAAAATATTTAGAAACCACTGTGTCATCATAGTACTTGCCAAACTTGGATAAACCATTAGACCTATGGTTATAAGTTGTTTTGGTAGTTAACCTTGACTATGCTTTTCATGAGGTTTTAAAGACCTTCATGGCTTATTGATGATCTTTTTCATAATTTCATTATTCAAACCTCTTCATTCATTTTATATTAATCTCCTTTACATAGTTACTACTTACTCTTTCACTTGTTATCTTGAAGGACATTTAGCCTTAAGATAGTTGTAGGTTGCCTTCTCAAGTTGAAAATTTCCTATAGATTAATCTTGAACATCTTTTTGTATGAATCTTGATGATGGGATAAAAAAATTATTGCTTCCTTGAGGTAACTTTTAATCATGAAAATACTTAAGCTCCCCATGCTCATGTACTACTTGTCAAACTTAGGTACATGACTATGTTGTTTAGTCTCTTGCCCTTGTTGACTATCATGATGATTATGTCATTGTTTAGACACTCCCTATCATTCAAGTGGGAAATATATTAAATTATCTTGACATAATTTTATCATTACTTGGTTCATTAAAACTTATATGAACAAGAAAACTTACTATGATCATGAAACCCTCTTGAAATATTGCCTTCTTTCTCCATACTTGACTATAGGTGAGTGTACAGATTGGAAAAGGGTCAAAAATTTTATTAGAAGATTTAACAATAGGTAAGGTTTTTTGTGTCTTTTACTATCATAACATGATCTCTTAATAACCTTCACTCACCATTGGAGGTTTATGTCTTTTAGTCTCCTCAACTTTCATGAACTAGCTTCTTGGTTGTAGCCTTTACTTAGGGGTTGGTTGTATGTGTGTTCCTAAGTTTCTTAAGCCCCTTAATACCTTAATGTATCCTACCTAAACCACATTACTAAGGTTATTCAACTTAAAAATTATGAAATTTTAATGTCTAAATAGCTTCCTCAAACTTAGAAAATGCCTCTTGGTAAAGTTCAAATCCTTACCATACTATAGGTTGCTTAAGTGCAAGCCTATAGGTACACTCTAAGACATCAAATGCAAGGATATAACTCTTTATGTTCATTAATAAATCCTTAATAAGGTTAATACCCTATCATATATATTAATGTCCATCATCTATCATCTATTTCACCATGGTGTTGACCTTTCAAGCAAGTTTTATGTCCTTCCTTGACTGTAGGTTATAATTTAGTGCCATTTGTATGGATTATAATTGTGGTAGACTTTGAGTAACCTCAAATAGTCTTTTAAAACCATTAAAATTTTAACATTCCTTTTATAATTTATTCTTTAATTCAACCTATGATCTCATATTCTTGATTTAACATGTTGACTATCTTGATCTTAATCATCATCATCATGGTTATAAGTTACCTTTTGTATAATCTAAGACTATACATAAACCTTAAGGAAGGCTCAAAATGATTTAATCCTTGTCAAAAATCCCTTATATACTAGATTATATCATTGCATAGAGACCATTATGATGATATCCTTCCTATCACTCTGATATTGATGTCCTTGATGGAAAACCATGACTATGTTGAACTTTTTGTAGGTATATATCCATGAAATGGTGCCAAATCTCAAGGTCTACACAGCTACTTTCACATCTATGATGGCCTTTCACATATTTATTTCTCATGACCATGGATTTATTGATCTCATTATACCTTCAATAAGGTCTCTCTCACCTTGACTATTCATTATACCTTCATGGCCAACACTTGACTATGTTGAACTGTTGTAGACCTCATCTCTTGACTGTATATGATGTTTTTCTTGGCCTATATACTCTTATTCATGCTTGTGGTGAGTACCATCTTATTACACTCTTCAAATATTGATTACATGGAATTCAAATTGGTGAATGGTTGTTAAGGTGAAAAAATATGATGGAACCACATGAATGTGGTCAAAAAAGAACACAAAACATAGAGGAAAGATAGTGCCATGACAATGATATGGGGGTGAGTGAGATAGAGATGGAAAGGATCATTTTAAGAGCATGCCAAGATAACTTGAAGGATCAAATGCAATAATGGAGCTATCCTTAACCACGTACATCAATTTTGATTCCATTAGATGAGGGTAAGGTGTTAGGTTGTGGAGCTAAAAGCTTCAACCTTTGCAAATTGAGGAATAGATGGTTGCTGAGTTCTACAGGAACCGGCGTCGGCAGCAGGACCGACGTCGGCAGAGACCAGTGCAGAAGGCCACCGGTGATGGCAGGAAGTCAGCCGACGTCGACAGAACCAGACAAGTAGGGACCGACGTTGGTCACCTGTGTGTTCCAGAACTGCTTGTTTCATGGATAGTTAGTTAAGTGAACAAAGAGTTTGCATGTTGAGACCAGTTAGAGTCTTGGGCTGCGAGGACAATTGTCTAAATTAAGAGTCTAAGTTATTGTTTGAGTTAGGGATCTATTTATAGACCCATTGGCATGTATTGTATAAGGCATGAGATAGAAAGGAAGAGTTCCTTCTAGTTGTAAGATCTGTGAGTTGCAGGTTGTTACAAGCTCATTGGGGATCTACATGTAAGTTTGGTCTTTGAATTGCAGGTTGCAGGTTCATGAGAGATCAGCTTGAAGTGCTATAGAGTGCTTAGTGTACCGGCAGGGTTATCACTGACTGGTTGGTGAGGTGAACACCAATTCTGTGTGTGAGTTGGTTGTTGGGACCATTTTTGTGTAGGAGAGTGTGTGTGAGAAGAATTACTGAACACTTGAGGTGTGGTGAATCTCTGTAAGGTGAAAGAGTGTGGCGGCTCTTTGTTGTATTCTTTTCTATTAGTGTTAATACAAGATAGTGTATTGTCTCTCATATTCTATGCTATTGGTGAATTCTAGTTACTTGTGTTTCTGGTTATTTCTACATATTCAATTGCTTATATTTGGTAATCATATTGTGCTCTTTCTGAGGAGCAAGATCCTAGGAGGTGGAATTAGAACAGGTGTGTTTGTTCTTGGATTTATCTTCCATCTCCCCTCCCAACAAGTGGTATCAGAGCATGTTTGTTGTTCTAGATTCCTGACAAGTGGTATCAGAGCCTTGGTTGTAGGTTCTTAAGCTTGATACCAACAATTGGTATCAGAGCTTTTGGTTGGGATACTAACAGATTGGTGTAGATCTGGGTAGTGTGTTTTGATTACAGGTTACTCACAGGGTTTCTATTTGAGTGGGAGTTGAGCAATGACAGAAAGCAGTCAACTACGAATGGAGAAGTTCAATGGCAAGAACTACCAATTATGGAGGATGCAGATTGAGGACTATCTGTATCAGAAAGATTTGTACTTACCGTTGGGTGGGGTTGCTAGCAAACCCGTGGATATGAAAGATGAAGAATGGGAGGTTCTTGATTGGAAGGCTCTGGGATCTGTTAGATTGAGTCTTGAATCATCTGTGATTTCCAGCTTATCATAGTGTAAGACAATGGTGGAGTTGATGAAATCTTTGGCAAATTTGTATGAAAAACCCTCGGCTTCGAATAAGGTATTTCTTATGAAGCGTTTATTTAATTTGCAAATGTTGGAAGGTGGATCTGTTCATAGCCATCTTAGTGATTTCCATGGTTTAGTAAACCAGTTAAGTTCAGTCAATATTGTATTTGATGATGAAATAAGAGCTCTCTTAATCTTGTGTTCATTACCTGAAAGTTGGGAAGGTTTGGTAATGGCAGTTTCTAATACTGTGTCTCCTTCAAAAGTCTTAAAAGTGGATGATATTATGAGTGTGATCTTGAATGAAGAGATACGCAGGAAAAGCACAGGTGAATCATCTGGAGATGCTTTGAGTGTTGAAGGAAGAGGAAGGCCAAGAGAGAAGATAGAGCGTGGGAGATCAAGGTCAAAGATGGGCAAGAGATCCAAGTCCAGGTATGGCAGAATAACCTGCTGGAAATGTGGAAAGCAAGGGCACTTAAAGAGAGATTGCAGATCGGGTACAGATCAGCATGAAGAACATAAAGAAGAAGTAGATGTTGCAGGTTACATTGCACAGGATGCTCTGGTATGTTCTTTGGATAAAGTAGAATCTTGGGTATTAGATTCTGGTGCCTCTTTTCATGCATCCCCACATAGAGAATTTTTTCATGAGTATGTCCAGGGAGATTTTGGAGAAATTTGTGTAGGGGATGGTAAGCCTTGTCAGATTGTTGGCAAAGGCAAAGTGAAGCTGAAACTACAGACAGGTAACACATGGGTGTTAAAGGAGGTCATGCACGTCCCAGTTCTGAAGCGGAATCTGATTTCTGTTAGAAGTTTGGGTGAAGAGGGTTGCACAGTAACTCTCACAGCGGACTCTTGGAAGGTTACCAAGGGTACACTTGTTGTAGCTAGAGGTAAGAAAGTAGGTACGCTTTATCTATCTACTTGTTTTACTAATTCTTCTTATGGGTTATCTACTTCAGTTGTAGATTCAGAGATGTGGCTTGATAGGCTTGGTCACATAGATAAGAAGGAGATGCTGGTTCTTGAGTCAAAGAGTATGCTTTCAAATTTGGAAGGCATGGATCATGGTTTCTGTATGCAGAAGAAGAAGGTGAGGTTTCTTGAGGAATCTGATGTTAGTGACAAGAACAGGAAAGCCTTGGTTTTCAAGGAGAAGGTGACAGACAGAGTTCAGCACAAGGTGTAGAGGAATTCTGAGCAGAGCAAGGGTGATTTGGACAAGGGTTTGATCCAAAAGGAGCTCACGGGAAAAAGTCAGGTCTCACAAGAAAAACACAGAGACCAAAGTCGGCAGGAAAACTGGCGTCGGTGTCAAGACAGGGACCGACGTCGGCTATGTGCAGCCCGACGTCGGTGACTCGGGGCAGATAGAGACCGGTGTCGGCCAGGGCAAACCGACGTCGGCAGGAAGGCAGTCGCAGGGAACTGACATCGGTCGGCTGTAGACTAAGATGTGACCAGCATCGGTCACTGAGACGAATTTTGGGTGGACAGCAAGCTGTCATGGAGTCTCAAGCGCCCATATGGAGGACTGAAGGTGTAAGTAAGTTCTTAAATTCATCATTTCCCTTCTTTACACTACTTGTTGCTCACTTATGGCATAGGACCAGGAAGTTACTGAAGAAGCAGAATAGGTAGATCCAGGAAACAGTGGGAGCTAGGCATGAATGAGGATGTGATTCCTTGGAGGAGAACCAAACAAGTGTTTTGGGTAGTGTGGCCAGCTGGAAGTAAGCACTGAGAGACGAATGGATGTTAAGGATAAAGAAGAGCGGAAATGGATACGTGAGATGGAAGATCAGGGTATTTGATCTTGTATTAGCTGCAGGGCAATGGAGGTTTGTTCATTGTGTTTCTCTTTACCAGGTTGGATAGTATTAGCTACACTATCCTATTTTCTGTATGATGTGCTTGTTGCAGGGTTACATATACAGGTATTGCTGAACTAAAGGTAAAGCTAGTTCAGGGGTTTGTCATGGAGAATCTGGGAGCAGCAAGATTCTTTGGCAAGAGTGTGTTCTAGAGACATGGAAGGTCATGTGTTGACTTTGTTTCAGGATGATTGTGTGAAACCAGTTAGCACGCTGATAGTTAGATAGTTCATAGAACAGGTGTCTTGATTCACATAATGAGGTTGAGTGCATGGTATGTACTAAACCTGAGTTTTCCCAAGCAGTGGGAGTTATCACAAGTTGGAGTCAATCCGGGAAAGTAATACTGAAGGGCAGTTCAGTGGGACCAGCAGCAGGTGCACATGCTATGCAGGGTCAAGTTCTTTTTCTACATGGTTGTAGATGCGGATGTGGCAGGTAATTTGGATGACAGGTTTTGCACCATGGATTTTGTGGTGGTTGGTCTTCAAGGGTGATTTTGAAGATGGATACATAGCCAAGGGAACAAACTAGACGGTGTACAGGTACAGGTATAGGTTGCAGCTGTTTATCTCCAAGTGGGAGATTGTTAGGTTGTGGAGCTAAAAGCTTCAACCTTTGCAAATTGAGGAACAGATGGTTGCTGAGTTCTATAGGAACCGGCGTCGGCAGCAGGACCGACGTCGGCAGAGACCAGTGCAGAAGGCCACCGGCGACGGCAGGAAGTCAGCCGACGTTGGCAGAACCAGACAAGCAGGGACCGACGTCGGTCGCCTGTGTGTTCCAGAACTGCTCATTTCACGGATAGTTAGTTAAGTGAACAAAGAGTTTGCATGTTGAGACTAGTTAGAGTCTTGGGCTGCAAGGACAATTGTCTAAATTAAGAGTCTAAGTTATTGTTTGAGTTAGGGATCTATTTATAGACCCATTGGCATGTATTGTATAAGGCATGAGATAGAAAGGAAGAGTTCCTTCTAGTTGTAAGATCTGTGAGTTGTAGGTTGTTGCAAGCTCATTGGGGATCTACATGTAAGTTTAGTCTTTGAATTGCAGGTTACAGGTTCATGAGAGATCAGCTTGAAGTGCTATAGAGTGCTTGGTGTACCGGCAGGGTTATTACTGACTGGTTGGTGAGGTGAACACCAATTCTGTGTGTGAGTTGGTTGTTGAGACCATTTTTGTGTAGGAGAGTGTGTGTGAGAAGAATTACTGAACACTTGAGGTGTGGTGAATCTCTGTAAGGTGAAAGAGTGTGGTGGCTCTTTGTTGTATTCTTTTCTGTTAGTGTTAATACAAGATAGTGTATTGTCTCTCATATTCTGTGCTATTGGTGAATTCTAGTTACTTGTGTTTCTCTTTATTTCTGCATATTCAATTGCTTATATTTGGTAATCATACTGTGCTCTTTTTGAGGAGCAAGATCCTAGGAGGTGGAATTAGAACAGGTGTGTTTGTTCTTGGATTTATCTTCCATCTCCCCTCCCAACAAGTGGTATCAGAGCATGTTTGTTGTTCTAGATTCCTGACATGAGGAGTTTCTTGACCTAAAAATGTGTGGAAAAAGACTAAAGGAGGTTATTGAAAGGTGGATTGTGTTCCAAATAATTTCTAAAAACATTAATTTTCTATAAATGTTGCCCTAGTGGATATAAATTGAATAAAAATGGTTGCCTTCATGGGTGAGAGACTGTAGAAAATGGCCTAACTTAAAATGGATGATTCAAGAGGGAGAAGAGACCAATTATATAACCAGTTAATCCATAAATAATCCCTTTGATTCTAATTTATTTGACCAAAATTTCAAACATGTACCTTCTCTCTCCAATCCATACCATCATCAAACCTACAAGGTAGTCTTTATGTGTAAAGGAGGAAAGTGACTGTAGGATACTAGTTTTGAGCCTATATGGCCTCTAATTTCCATAAAATTCTTATAGAATAGATTTAATGACCTTATTATCCTATTTTAGTCTTCATATTTATGTAATTATGTACGGATCTTTACTTATCCTAGTAAAATGAATGAAAATGGGTTTTTCTTAGCTTTTAAAGAAAACTTAATCTTCCACCACCACAATTTGAAGATAATATAATAATTAAGAGTAATTTATAATTAAATACACAAAAATTTAACCTTTTACACAAATTTTAAATCCAAATTTGGCATGTGGGAGGTGAAAATAACTCTTTTTAACTTAAAACTACATTTAAACACCTTTTTAGCTTTTGAATCTTTGGACTTAGGCTTATATCATGGATATGAATATATTAAAATTCCTTAAGAATTATTTTTTAACATTTTGCATCTATATTTGTCATTAAATGACCCAAATTTATACCTTTTTAACTAAAAATCACCTATTTGACCACCTTGTAGAGGCTATTGACAGAATTTTGGAAAGTTTCAGATTATAGGGGTTAGTATTTGGCCTTAACAGACCAAATTGCCAACATTTATGTGACTCATAGGGGTTTACTAGCCTAATGGTCAAAATAACTCACTGGATTTGATATTTCAACAACAATTTGAAGCATAACAACTTGACTGGATGACTCTATGGATGTCAGATAAACTCTTTTGGGCTTTGTAACTCCTCTTTTGACTGTGACAATAATAAGACCGAAGGGAAACAACAACTAAAATAGAAATAAATGACAACTAACCTAATTAAATAGTAAAATAAGATAAACACAATAGAAGGGAAGAATATTAATTATTTTTTGATTCACTTATTGAAACATGACAACCTAAAATGACTAACATAAAATGAGAATATTTTCCTCCATGATCAAATGGAAATCTATTTTGTGCACCATGGAACTTTGAAACATGTTTTCCATCACTTGATGGCCTCTCCTTATATATTGGAGAAATTGTATGTTCATGTCTTCTTGATGATGCATTTGGGCCGTCTACCTTCATTCTTAGGTACATGGATTGAAGATATAGATCCAAGACCCAATCACCCTCCTCCCATATTCTTCTTTCTTGCCATCAACAATGCAAATTCTACCTCATTCATGGGTTGAAAATGATTTGATAAGTCTTATAATTATACCTTTAATTTATTTCATATAAACAAGTAACCTATTAAGATCCTCATGTTTGACCTTTTGTACTTCTTCATTTGATTTGTATTCAAGAATAATGATTTGAGGTACTAGATCAGCAAACACCTATTCACTCTTCTCATCTTCATGAACTTGCTCTTCTTGTGAGCCAAATCAGATAGATTTAGTATCTGATTGGTCTTTAAGATATTTAATAAGAAGTGTGTGTTGGGGATCAACCAACAATGGATTACACTTGTGAAAGCAATAAACACGGAAATAAATCAGATAGATAAGTAACTGAAATGATAAATAGCACAGAACAAGATATACAAGAAAACACCCTGAAAACTTGTATTAAAAACTCTTTACAATAGGAATACAATTTGAAGAAACTTCGTTCTTCCACACCTCTCTCAGATGCACACAAGATCTCTCACTAGATCTCTATTCCTCAAGAGCTCTGTCTCAAGTACAATCAAATCCAACAACTTGGATTGATGCAACTCAGTATTATCCTTCAAACATTCACAATGTTCTACTCTTACTGATACATTCTACTAACTAAGCTAAGAAGATCTTTCCTACATATAGAAATAGGAAACTTGAGCATGCTCTTACAACAAACAGTTAAGCCTCTTCAACAAGGGCTCTAAAAATAGTAATGCTAATAATAGAGATGCAAGCTTGAGTCCACAACTCAAACTTATCATGCAAACACTCGCTTCTGTCTACGAAAATAGCTTTCTAGACACACAGGTAACCGACGTCGATTCCTGCCTGTTCGCCTGTGACCATCGCCGGTCGACCCTACTGCCAACGTCGGTGCCTATATAACTGCAACTGACCGATGTCGGTCACTCCTGACCAATGCCGGCATCTATGTAGACCCAAACCTGTTTAAGTCTGCTCCTTGGTGAAGCTTTTAGCTCCACACCCTAACAATCTCCCACTTGGAGATAAACTAGCTGCACCAGTACCTGTACAGCAACATCTTCTAGCTCCTCCATCTTCAACTCAATCATGAAGACCAATAGAAGTTGAATGAAGATTCAACTTCTCCTTAGTAACTGGCTTTGTTAGCATATCAGCAGGATTCTTGTCTGTATGGATTTTCTCCAACTTCAACTCACCATCTTCCAATACCTGCCGTATGAAGTGGTACCTTAGTTGTATGTGCTTGGTTCTTGAGTGAAAAGCTGAGTTCTTAGCTAAATGGATTGCACTCTAACTGTCACTATACAATCTGTAACTCCCATGCTCCCTTCCAAGCTCTTCCATGAATTGTGTCATCCATATCATCTCCTTGCTAGCTTCTGTGGCTGCAATATACTCTGCTTTTGTAGTTGACAAGGCAACAACCTTCTGCAACTTAGATATCCAACTAACCGCCATTCCACCTACAGTAAAAACATAACATGTGGTGCTCCTCCTGCCATCCAAATCACCTGCCATATCTGAATCTACATAGCCATGTAGAGAAGTATCTGAACCTCCATAGCACAAGTGCCTACTACTGGTTCCTCTCAGATATCTAAGGATCCATTGAACCGCTTTCCAATGTTCCTTACCTGGATTGGCCATATACTTACTTACCACTCCCACTGCTTGGGCAATATCTGGTCTAGTACACACCATTGCATACATCAAACTCCCTACTGTGGAAGAATATGGAACCTTACTCATGTACTCTACCTCATCATGTGAATTGGGACATTGTTCTTTACTCAAATTAAAATGTCCAGCCATAGGTGTACTTACCGGTTTTGCATCCTGCATATTAAACCTCTCCAACACCTTGTTCACATAATCTTCTTGAGACAATATCAACCTGTGATTTTTCCTATCTCTCCTAATGCTCATGCCAAGGATTTTCTTAGCTGCTCCCAAATCCTTCATAGCAAACATTTGAGCTAACTTCTCCTTAAGCTCAGAGATATCCTGCATGTGAGACCCTGCAACCAGCATGTCATCTACATACAACAATAGAATAATATATCTACCATTATCAAATCTCTTGAAATACACACAATGGTCTGATTGACACCTACTGTAGCCATGCTCAGTCATAAACCTGTCAAATTTTAAGTACCATTGCCTAGGAGCTTGCTTGAGGCCATACAAGCTTTTCTTCAACCTGCACACAAACTTTTCCTTACCCTTGACCTTGAAACCTTCTGGCTGTTCCATACAAATTTCCTCATCCAAATCTCCATGAAGAAATGCTGTCTTAACATCTAGCTGCTCGAGATGCAAATCCTCAAAAGCAACCAAAGACAATACAACCCTTATAGAAGTCATCTTAACAACAGGAGAAAAAATCTCACCAAAGTCAATACCTGGCTTTTGTGCAAATCCTTTCACTACTAATCTGGCCTTATATCTCATCTATCCATCCTCACTTTCCTTCAACCTGTAGGTCCATTTGTTCTTCAGTGTTCTCTTACCAGCTGGCAATTCAACCAAATCCCATGTTTGGTTCTCTCTTAAGGACTCCATCTCCTCAACCATGCCACGCTCCCACTTACTCCTGGACTCCACCTGTAATGCTTCTTCAAAACTCTCTGGTTCTCCACCATCGGTTATCAATAAATAATATAAGGAAGGAGAATATCTAATTGGAGGCTTACTTACCCTTTCAGACCTCCTGATGGGTGTCTTGGACTCGTTCTCAACAATCTGTCCACCCAAATTTTCTGATAGTGACCGACCTCGGCCACCTATAGACCTGTTACTGGCCGACGCCGGTTCTTCCTAGCTGACATCAGTGCCTAGTCTACCGACGTCAGTCTCTGTATGACCGACATTGGTTTCTATACTACCGACGCCGGTTCCTAACCTGCCGACGTTGGTCTCTATGTTTTCCTGCAAGTGATTATTTCTTTTTCCCGTGAGCTCATTTTGGACCATAACTTCGTCCAATTCACTATTGCTCTACCCAGATTGATCTAGCTTCCTTATCTGATCACTGTACATCACTCTTTCATTGAAAACAACATCACGACTCCTGATTACCTTGTTAGTTCCTAGATTCCAAAATCTGAAACCAAAATCATCTGAGCCATAGCCAATAAACGTGCACCTCATAGACTTAGCATCAAGCTTCTTTCTATTTTCCTTATCTATGTGCACAAAGGCTTCACAACCAAAAACTTTGAGATATGAGAGATCTACCTTTTTACCTATCCATGCCTCTTCTAGAATTCCACCATCCAGAGCTGTAGAGGGTCCTTTGTTAATCAGGTACACTGTGGTGTCAACTGCTTCTGCCCAAAACTCTAAGGGCAACCCTGCATGCAATCTCATACATCTTGCACACTCCATGATAGTTTTGTTCATCCTTTTAGCAATACCATTCTGTTGAGGTGTCCTTAGAACCGTCCTTTGCCTTTGGATTCTGTGAGTGTAACAATACCAGTTAAACTTAAGACTGCAGAACTCACTACCATTATCAGATCTCAAGCACTTTAATCTTCTACCTATTTCATTCTCAACCATAGCTTTCCAAATCTTAAAAGTCTCAAAAACATCAGATTTCTTTTTAATATAGTAGATCCATACCTTTCTTGTGGTGTCATCTATGAATGTAACATAGTACCGTGATCTGCCAATAGAGGCTACCTGAGCTGGTCCCCACACGTCTGTGTGAACAAGCTGCAACTTTTGCCTTTTCTTAGTAGACCCAGTCTTGAGAAAACTAACCCTTTTCTATTTTCCAAATACACAATGCTCACAAAATTCTAGATCCATACTTTTCAAATCTGAAAGCATACCTTTAGACTTAAGAATTGACATCCCCTTCTCACTCATGTGGCCAAGCCTTGAGTGCCACAATTTAGCATCCACATCTGAAGTAGATAAAACTGAAGGAGATTTGTTAGTAACACAATTACACAAATAGAGAGTACCTTCTCTCTTACCTATGGCCATAACAAGTGCACCCTTGGTCACCTTCCAAGAATCTGCTGTGAGAGTTATTGTATAACCCTCATTACCTAGCTTACCTGCAGAAATCAAATTTCTCTTCAAACTAGGAACATGCATCACATCTCTCAACACCCATGTGTTGCCATTCTGCATCTTCAGCTACACTTTACCTTTGCCATTTATCTTACAAGGCTCATCATCCCCTAAGTACACTATTCCAAAATCTCGATGGATATAGTCACTGAAATATTACCTGTTAAGAGTAGCATGGAAAGATGCACCAGAATCTAATACCCAAGACTCTATATTATTATGTAGAGAGAAAATTAAAGCATCCTGTGCAATACCTACAATCTTGGCTTCTTCCTTTCCTTCGTGCTGATTGTCCTCCTTGGGCTTTGACCAACAATCTCTGCTTATGTGCCCCATCTTTCCACAATTCCAGCATTGTGGCTTCCTGCCATTTCTGGATTTAGATCTGCCTTTCCCCTTTGATTTAGATCTTGCTCTGCCTTTCTTGCTCTTCTCTTTTTGCCTTCCCCTGCTCTCAAAACTTAAAGCATTCTTGGATGCCTCTTCTGTGTTTTTCCTGCGTATTTCCTCATTCAAGATAACACTAACAACATCCTCTACTTTCAAAATATTTGATGCAGATGCAGTATTACTTACTGCCATTACTAAGACATGCCAGCTTTCCGGCAAAGAACATAATATTAAAAGAGCTTTTATCTCATCATCAAACACTATATTTACTGAGCTTAATTGATTCACAATACCATTGAAATCATTCAGATGAGTAGAAACAGATCCACCTTCATTCATATGCAAATTAAATAACTGCTTCATAAGATATACCTTATTTGAAGCTGAGGGTTTTTCATACATATTTGCTAACGTAGTCATCAACTCTACCGTTGTTTTTGCCTGTGACAAATTAGATATCACAGTGGAGGCCAGACTCAGTCTTATAGACCCCAGAGCCTTTCTATCAAGAACTTCCCATTCTTCATCCTCCATGTCCTTGGGCTTCTTTGCTATCCCACCTAACGGTAAGTAAAGATCCTTCTGATACAAATAGTCCTCTATTTGCATTCTCCAGTGTTGATAGTTCTTGCCATTAAACTTTTCCATTCTCAACTTACTTTCTTCTACCATTGCTTCTCCCACTCAAATAGAAATCCCTGTAGAAACTCCTATGAGCAACCTGTAATCCAAACACACTACATAGATCTGAACCACCTGTTAGTGAACCTGAGCTCTGATACCAATTATCAAGCTTTGAACCTGTAACCAAGGCTCTGATACCACTTGTTGGGTATCAACCAACAATGGATTACACTTGTGAAAGCAATAAACGTAGAAATAAATCAGATAGATAAGTAACTGAAATGATAAATAGCACAGAACAAGATATACAAGAAAACACCTTGAAAACTTGTATTAAAAACTCTTTACAATAGGAATACAATTTGAAGAAACTTCATTCTTCCACACCTCTCTCAGATGCACACAAGATCTCTCACTAGATCTCTATTCCTCAAGAGCTCTCTCTCAAGTACAATCAAATCCAACAACCTGGATTGATGCAACTCAGTACTGTCCTTCAAACATTCACAATGTTCTACTCTTACTGATACATTCTACTAACTAAGCTAAGAAGATCTTTCCTACATATAGAAATAGGAAACTTGAGCATGCTCTTACAACAAACAGTTAAGCCTCTTCAACAAGGGCTCTAAAAATAGTAATGCTAATAATAGAGACGCAAGCTTGAGTCCACAACTCAAACTTATCATGCAAACACTCGCTTCTGTCCACGGAAATAGCTTTCTGGACACACAGGTAACTGACGTCGATTCCTGCCTGTTCGCCTGTGACCATCGCCGGTCGACCCTACCGCCAACGTCGGTGCCTCTATAACTGCAACTAACCGACGTCGGTCGCTCCTGACCAATGCCGGCATCTGTGTAGACCCGAACCTGTTTAAGTCTGCTCCTTGGTGAAGCTTTTAGCTCCACACCCTAACAGTGTGAGACCCTAAAGAGCCTTATATTCATTTCAAATATCCATATATTTTTGCCAAAAATCATCATCATTACCTTGATACTTATCTTCTTTGGTTGGATTGCATTCATAAATAGTCAATTATGTAAGTTTTTGAGGATCATATTGACATGGGATAGTTGATATGTGATCAAGAGGCTCTTGAAAAATAACTTCTTGATGCACATCTAAAACTTCTTCTTCATGGATCTCATCTTCTACTTGCAGTTCATCCTTTAACGCACCTTTTTTGACATTATGAAAGACTACGTCATGGCTGTCCTTACCTACAAGTGTCTCAATGATGATATTATCTTGATATTTAAACAAAAACTCTTTCTCATCTTCATGAACTTCATTCATTTTAGCTAAACTTTCTTTATTTAACTCATAAAACAGAGGCTCCTTCTTAAGAATTGGCATGGTAAATCCCTAAAAGTATGTAATAAGATGAGAAAGGTCCAGAGATGTTACCATAAATACCTAATTTTTCCCATGGAGCTACTCCTCTTGGACAAAATTCACCTCCTCTCTTTGTTTCACTATTTCTTAAATGTATTTCCATGAAGGACTTAGGATTTTGAGGAGAAAAGAGTGGAGGCTGAATGATATCATGCTTGATCTTGATTTTAGCATCTTGACTCATGCTTAAATGTTCTTCTTTCTCCATCGACTACTTTATCTATTTCAATTCATGAACTTGGGTTTAGAAAATTATAATTATATACTTGTTACTTTTATAGGTATGAAAAAATGAATTTGTTTTGTTGCATTTGCAGTTGCCATTGAATACTGAAGATGTTGATTTACAAGCTCAATCTGCTTAAATAGATTAGCCTCAAAATCATGGACCAACTAATTAGAGATGTCTTCCTACAAAAATAAATATGAAGTATCATTTAAAATATATTGAGAAATATGAAGATTATTCTCCTCAAAACACACTTCTTCAACCTTCTATGTTCTCTTTGGATAAACTTCCAGGTGGAAAAGCTAGGCAAGGTCTGTGAGGAATTTTGAGAGTTATGATATACACTTGCCTGCTGATCATAAAGATAAAAAGTAAAATCAAAAAGAAAATTATGCTAATTTTAAAAACCCTAGTGTTTCTCATAAACAACCAACCTCTATTCAATGCTTATGATTATACCACCTATGTCTAGAATATCAGCACTGAACTTTGAGTGGCCTTACCTTATGAAAGATGCACATACCTCTTTAGCCTACTACAAATTATCTCTCATATTATAAATTTAATGCTTAGAGATCTCCTATCCATATCTCTTCT
Source organism: Torreya grandis (assembly GCA_037957365.1). Taxonomy (NCBI): domain Eukaryota; kingdom Viridiplantae; phylum Streptophyta; class Pinopsida; order Cupressales; family Taxaceae; genus Torreya; species Torreya grandis. The sequence continues at coordinate 3,986,897 of JARHVA010000475.1, forward strand.
AAATGTCTATGCTTAAAAACTATTTATCATATCCAAATAGAGTTTTTTTGAAGCTTGAGATGGATTGTTTTGGGACTTGATTAGGCTAATCAAGAAGATAACAAGATTCGTGAGGGCTATTATAAGACTGGTATGAGTCATTATAATATTGATAAGGCTATGTATATGGTTGGTGAGGCTCATCATAAGGCTGATATGAATCATGGTAGGGATTATATGGATCATAAGGATCATATTTGAACTATTGATAAGGAGATGGATGGTATAATTCTTCCTTGTAGGTTGCCATAGCTTAGAAAACATATGAACATCAACTAAATTATGAATAAAATTTGCCTTTTACCTTTAAAATAAAGACCATAAGATTACTTTAGTCTAATTTTAATACCAATATGATTTCAAATGTTTACTCTAATGGCTGAATTTGTGTCCCATCAGGTGTGCCAAAACTATTAGCAACCTAGATAACACCTAGTAGAGATCAGATTACTCAAATCTAACTCATATCTAGACTAACATTGGAATGATCTAAGGATTTGGGATACCTATGTTTAGAGCATATCTCTAGTTTTGATGATAGTTATTATAAATATATGAATTTAGGATCCATTACTAAACCTATTTTGATGTTGGGATGAAAAGAGTAAAGCAGAAATTAAAAATGAAATCTATCTATGATGGCGATGCACCTGAATAGTGATTGATCCTCAGTAAAATTTTTAACTTAGGTACACATATGGATCAAGTTATAATAATTTGTCAAAAAAAACTCTCTTATATCATTCATAAACATTAGTATTTCAAAATAATGCTTGAAAGATGGGTTTTAGATTAAAGGTGTGTGAATGGAGGTCATAAAGACACTGCATACTAACAATATTCAACTCAATTTCTATTCTAACTCTTCAATTGACCTATAAAATATGAAATAATAGTAGTAACTAAGTAAAATACCTTAAAAAGGATATATATATATATATATATATATATATGAAAATAAACAATCATAATCACACACTACAACTATGAATTAATTTTCAAACAAACTCTCTTATTGATTTTTCATGCAAGTTATAATTTTTGTATATTCTCTCTATACCATCCTGAGGAATCTAGAAAATGGAGTACAATCCTTCATATATAGAAAAATTAAAAAGGTATAGCTAATGTGGAATAGAGGGAAGAAGGATAAGTAAATTGGAGTTAACTCAAGACAATATCCTTTTACAATTATAAATAAATAGTCTTCAAAAGGTGTCTTCATGTTGAAAATCTTTGCATCATCTTCTCTTTTACATTGTGAAGGAAAGGTGCACACATATTTGACTTGTCAATCCCATTTAAATGAAATATACACCAATATTTGGTTGTTTAATCCACTTTAAGTGAGCTTAATTTAATTTAAATCCCTCATTTGCATTAAAAACATGGAAAATGCATGAATCTAGTCAATCAATCAACTAAAGTGATTTGGTCTTCAAGACAAGCTAACTCTACTTGAAATCCATCTTGCATTAAATAGAAATTGAATGTGGAGTTGTACATGGAAGAAGAGCATAAAATTTGTGTGGAAACTCCATATGAACTCTTTTATAGCTATCCAATGCCAAACTCCCTTTTACTTATTTGATCAAATAGGCCTACTAGGCCAAATCTACTTATTGCACATGGAAACCATTGGAACCTACATGAAAACCATGAAACCTAAAAAATAATGAAATTTTGACTTCTAACAACTCCTCACACCATGATATAGGTGTTATTGATGAAGAAACTCCTACCACTCAGTCACCATGGTTTACTAGGTCAATTCTACCTCATTTTCTTATAGAATGTTATTTTGAAGGAGCTAGTAAGGGTATTACAGGTATATTTCTAACCCATTGATGGTTTTCGGATGAATAAAAAGTCTTAGGATTCAACATTTATGAATTTGATTTCATGTAAAATGCCTTGTACCTCATCTTTTGTGTTTTTTCTCTAAAAACTTGATTTTTACCTGATCCATATAGTTATGTACAACAAATTGATTTTTATGGGATCATCTATGAGTTTAATTCTTGTTTGAAGATTTTTTATCTTGATCCATGAGGTTTTGATGTCAATAAAATCAACTTTTCTCAAAATTGATCACTATGAGAGTTTGGGAGGGTTTTGAATTTGAATCTTCTTAATGATATTTCATAAGGTATATTTCTCCAAATCTAAACTTATTTCCATGAATTTGTATTATACATACCCCCTCAAATTTCTTGATAATATTAGGTTCTCATGTAAAAGGTATGAGAATATAGCCATGAGAAGAAATTTGCTTGTAAGGTTTGCAAGCATTCTAGACATACTTACACTCTTAGAGATTGTTCATAAATCACATAACCTCAACCAAAATCAATTATTCATGAATTATAATTTTATAGTGGTCCTCAAATCATTCTAATATAATTTTTCCAAACTCTTGATGTGGTGAAAGATACAAGCATTTGTTCAAGTAGCTTGAAAGGGTGTGTGGAGCTATAAAATTTGAATCTCCTCATTGGACTAAAACTGATTCCTTCATTCCTTATCCCTACTTTAAAACATCATCATGGTACCTATACCATGTCATCAAATCATTTTTTAGGTTTCATCTTTCTTGATAGGTCAAAAAGATGTATTTTGGTACTATAGGCCTTATAAGCTTAAAATTGAGTTTTGGCCTAAAATTGAGTTTTGATAATTTAGTCTCATGTAGGGTGATATGGGGGATAAAATAACTTTTTTCTCATTCACTTTCCATCACTATGACCTCTCTTTACATTAATATCTCCATTTTTCTCTTTATTCCCTTTGACACTGTCTGTAGACAAGTAGTTGATTGTACATCATTTATCCCTTGATAGATTGTTTTGAACATGAAAATCAAACATGAAACTACATATAAACCACTATGTCATCATAGTACTTACCAAAATTGGATAAACCATTATCCTTATGGCTATAGGTCATTTTGGTAGTTAACCTTGACTATGCTTTTCATGATGGTTTAAAGTCCTTCATGCCTTATTGATGATCTTTGTCATCATTTCCTTATTCAAACCTCTTCATGAATTATTTATGTAGCTCATATACATAGTTATTTCTTAATTTTTCACTTGTTATCTTGAAGGACCTTTATCCTTAAGATAGGTGTAGGTTGCCTTCTCAAGGTTGAAAACTACCTGTAGCTTAATCTTGAAACTCCTTTTTGATGACTCTTTATAATGAGCTGAAAACATTATTAATTAATTGAGGTCACTTTGAATCATGAAACTAATTAATATCCCCATGCTCATTTACTACTTTTCAAACTTAGGTACATGACTATTTTGTTTAGTTTCTTGCCCTTATTGACTATCATGGTGACTGTGTCACTATTTAGGCACTCTCTTTCATTCAAATTGGAAAGATATTGAATTATCCTAACATAATTTTCTCATTTATTGGTTCATTAAACCCTATATGAACAATAAACCTTACTATAATCATGAAACCTTTTAAAATATTACCTTCTTTCTCCATACTTGATTGTAGGTGAGTGTACAGATTGGACCAGGGTCAAAAAGTTGCTAGTAACATTGAAAAATAGGTAAAGTGTTTGGTGTCTTTTACTATCATAACATGATATCTTAATAACCTCCACTCACCATTGAATGTTTATTTCTTTTAGTCTCCTCAACTTTCATGAACTAGCTTCTTGGTTGTAAGCTTTACATAGGGGTTGGTTGGTGTGTTCCTGAATTTCTTAAGACTTTTAAGACCTTGATTTGTCTCCTACCTAAACCACCTTAATAATCTTATTCAACTTAAATTTGATGTAATTTTAATGCCCAAATAGCTTCCTCAAACTTAAAAAAGGCCTCTTAATAAAGTTGAAATCCCTACCATATTGTAAGATGCTTAAGGACAAGCATGTAGGTGTACCCTGAGACATTAAATGCAAGGATATGACTATTTATGTTCATTAATGAAGATTTAAGAAGTTCAATATTCCATAATATCTATGAGTATACATCCTCTTTCATCTACTTCACTATGGTGTTGACCTTTAAAGCAATAATTATGTCCTTCCTTGACTTTAGGTTGTAATTTATTGCCATTTGTATGGATTATAATTGTGGTAGAGTTTAAAAAACCTAAAATATTCCTATAAAATAGTTCAAATATTCACACTCCTTTAATAAGTTCTTGAATTCAACCTATAATCTCATATTCTTGATTTGACCTAGTGACTGCCTTAATCTTAATCATTGCCATCATGGTTGTAGGTTACCCTTTATACAGTCTGAGACTGTGTATAGACCTTAAGGCTCAAAATAATTTGATCCTTATCAAAACTCCCTTATATTCCCTATTACATTATTTCATAAATACCACCATGATTATATCCTTCTTGTCATTTTAAGATTCATGTCCTTAATGGAAAACCATGACTATGTTAAAGTTGTTATAGGTCTATATCCATGAAATGGTGCCAAATATCAAGGTCCACACACCTTATTACACATCCATAATGGCCTTTCACCTCTTTATTTCTCATTAACATGGATTTATTGATCTCACTAGACCTTAAATAAGGTCTCTCTCACCTTGGCTGTTCATTATACCTTCATGGCCAACCCTTGATTGTGTTGAACTAATGTAGACCTCATCTCCTGACTGTATATGATGTTTTGTTTGGCATATATCCTCTTTTACATGTTTTTGGTGATTTCCATATTCTTTCACTTTTAAAATAGTGATTTCATGGAATGGAAATGGGTGAATGGTTGGTGAGGTGATAAAATATTATGGAACCACATGAATGTGGTGTGAAAGGAACACAAAACACAATAGAAAGACAATGCCATGACAATGATATGGGGTTGAGTGAGATGGAGGTGGAAATAATCACAATAAGAGCTTGTCAATAAAACTTGAAGTATCATAACCTATCCTTAACCACATACATAAATTTGGATTCCATTGGTGGATGTTAAGGAGGTGAAAATGAAACATAGGTTTCTATTAAAAAAATTGTCAAAATATGCAAATTTTCCTTAAAGTATGCTAAACTAGCCCTTTGAGATAATTTGAGAGCATAAATATGGGATAAAACATGAATAAATGGAGTAATTATTGATAAAACCTATTTTAAAACATTATAACATGAATGAAAACCATGCCATAGAGAAAACTAAGGAATCTTTAAAACTTTCTCTCTCCTCTAGATTGTACAACTTCTCTTTAGAAGCATCCAAACTATAAATTACCATCTTTATCTTTGTGAGATTTAAGTAAATTTAAAATGTGTGTAAAATAATAAGGATTGCATGGAAAATTGGATTAGGTTCCAAGTATTCTATAAAAACTTGAATTTTTTTAAAATGTTACCCTAGTGAAGAGAAATTGAAGAAAACTAGATGCCTTCAAGGGTGAGAATTTGCAAAAAATGGCATAAATTCAAATGGATTATTCATTAGGGAGAAGAGATAAATTATATAACTACTTCATCCATAAATAATCCCTTTTATTCTACTTTTTTTACCAAAAAATTAGACATGTACCTTCTCTCTCCAATCTGTACCACCATTAAACCTGTAAGGCATTCTCTATGGATAAATGTGGAAGGTGACTATAGGAGACTATTTTTGAGATTTTATGACTTATAATTTCCCTAAAATTATTATATAATGTTTTTCATGACCTTATGCTCTTATTTTAGGGTTTAACTGTATGGAATTCCATATGGATCCATACTTATAAAATGAATGCAAATGGGATTTTCTTGGCTTTGAAAGACAACTTAAGCTTCCACAGCCATAATTGGAAGATAATATAAGCATTTTGAGTCATTTATCATTAAATACACAAAATTTTAACCTTTTTCATGCTTTTGGAATCCAAATTTAGCATGTTGTAGGTGAAAATAGTGCCTTTTTTACTTAAAATTGCATTTAAACATCTTTTTAGCTTTTGAAACTTTGAACTTAGGCTAATATCATGAATATGAATATATTAGAATTCATTTAGAATTTTTTTTTGACCTTTTAAATCCATATTATTCATTAAATGACCAAAATTTAGACATTTTTAACTAAAAATCACCTATTTGACCACCTTATAGAGGATATTGACAGAATTCTAGAAAGTTTTGGATTATAGGGCTTGGTATTTGGCCTTAATAGGCCAAATTACCAATAGGGGTTTCACTATAAGCATGTATTTTTATGTTTTTAAACCTAAACACACCCAAAATAAAAAAATGCAAGGCCTAGGAAAACAAAGAGAACAAACTTCACTTATATTATGCCCATGTAATAAAAATCGTATATGAAAAATAAATTCAACAATATGAAAGTTTTTTGGAAAGATGAAACCCTTAATAAATCTAGGTGTTGGTGTGTTTAAAACTCATATGATGTGTTCACCAAATGTTTAGCTCTTTTTATATTGTATGAGGTTAAAAGGGGCTAGAATAGCCTAATCAATTTTATGATTAAAACTATTCTAAATCAGGCCAATTAAATTAATTTATATAACACAATATACTAAACTATAAATTATTAAATATATAAAATATAATACCAATTGATATGATAATAATTTCAACACAAGAAAGAGATAATATTTAGTTGGTTTTTAGATGTGTAGGTAGATCTGAGATGTGCAGGTATGGAAACATGTAAATTGATGCTCAAGATCCTATTTTTTAATTTTATAAATATTATTTCTAGAGGCTTAGACACTTTCATCAACCTTTGGAAACTTGCATTGATGATTATATCTAAGTATCAATGCTTCTATCATGTGCATAATATTCATTGTATTGATAAATGACTTAGAACTATTAGGATTTTTTATCACCTTTCTATTATAATGTATATATCATGCACATAGACCCTATATAACTATATATAGTTCAAACCCTAGTTCATTTATCTTACACAACTATGTCTCAATAAAATGGGTTATCATGTGATTCGAGCTAACCCTAGAAACTATTTTATTGTTAAGTGTTTCCTACATATCCATATAATCCAAGAAAGGCATTAGACTCACATGTATTTATCCCTCTTAAGTGTGTGTTTGTAATGGTGATTTTGAAACTATATGATGTTTCTCCTATTTTAACCCTTGGTACAAGAAATGCAAGTGAGATTTGACCTTTTTTAATACTTAAAACTTCAATGTTATGGAAATAAGTGTAAGGTGTAACTCAATAGATTTTGAATAAATAATGTATGTGTTAACTGAGAGGCTTTCTTGATAATTAATAATTATTCCCTAGTTTTGTATATATAGCGAACATTTCAAATTTGAATTAATATCCAGTGGTGAGAAAAATATGACAAAAAATCAAACATATGGACCCTCACAAACACTCACAAGATGAAAAAGTATGGAAATAAAGAAAAGGATAAGGAAGGACACTAGCATCAACTTTGGATATTAGCATTAATGCTAGTGTCCTAAGGTGAATAGTTGTATCTAAGAGCTTAAAGTATAGAATATATAATATAAACTTAGGGATCCCTACCACTAGGTGGTCAAAGTGAAACACAATGACAAGAAACTAGCAAAAGACTGGATAATGCAATAAAAATCCATGGATGCAAAGGGGCCCATGCAAGACCATGCCATTAATCACTTAATATTCCATAAAAATGGATATACATTTGAATCTATGTAAAAATAAATTATAAAATGAAGCTTGTACCAAATATGGGTATTTACCTTGTGCACTAACATCTTATATAAGATGTTACAAGCTTCACAATGTAAATTTATGCACTAGAATTATTTAACATCCCATAACTTCACTCTTCATTCCATTTGCATAGATATTTTGAACTTACATGAAATAAAAACAAAAACAAAAACCTTAAAAATTAATTTTCAAAAATATTTTCAATCTAATCTAAACTAGAACTAAAAAATCAAAAAAATTGCACATTTAAAGGTGACACAAAACAACACAAAGAAATTTTACATATATTAGGACTTATGTAAAATTGAAAAAATGCTTATTTTTTACTAAGTGGTTATGATTGATGTAATATTGTAATTTAACCCAAATTCTCTTGCATCAAGTACACTCTTAGTCAAAGAGACAAATGAACCTTAAACAATGTTTTGGATATTTTAGGAACATCCAAAGTCATATTAGGGAAAATAAAAAAATTAAGTTTTTAAGGGATTATAAATTGAATGTTTGTATTATCATTGCCTAAGGTGCACATAAAATTGAGTTATAAATTAAATAAAAATTATGCAAGGCAAACAAAACTCATTAGAATAAGGGAAAAGTGATAATAAGATATTAATCTAAATTAATGATTCAAAAACACATAAAAATGCTAATACCATATCAAATAACATCTCCTATATAAAAATTAGGTGTTTACATGGGAAAATTATTTACACCATACATGCTTCAAATATTACATCTTTCTATGTGAGACATCACTAGTTTTATATATTGTATCACACATGATGTGCATAGTTCCTTTCTTTTAAGATATGTATTGTCATCCCACATATTAAATGGAGAACATACATTACACTTATTTTTTTCATCTAGAATCCATGCACTCAACACCACTCTCACTCCTATAGAAATGACATTCATATTTTACTTATTTTCATGTCAAGATGTATTCAAGATAAACCACTTTGTTAATCTAAATTTTGAATTAATAGGTGCATTAACCCTGATTCAGATAAAGTGAATGGAATAGAATAGAATTTTTTAAATAACTTATGACAAGAAAAATTAAGGGAAAATATTTAATTTTACAAAGTTAAATGAATAAAATAAAAATAACTATGAGTGAAATGACAAACGTAATTTTTTTGTCTGAGATTTGATAATGTGAAGTTGACACAATTAAAACTGACAAATATGTACCAACCTTGAAATTTTCATATGGACTGAGACTAAAAATGAGGAAGTTTTGAATTATAAAACTTTGGATAGGATTAGCTGCCACTATAATCCTAAACTAGTCAATCTTGCCCTTTGTTTAAAAATCAATAAACTCAAATCATAAACATTTGTGATAACTTAAATTAAATTTATGTGCAAAGATTTGAATTTCAAAGTGTGTGTTATACCTAAAAATATTTTATTCAAATTCAAAACCATAATATGTCTTAAAATTATTGAAAACCTACAAATAGAAAAAGGGATATTTTAATAGGTTGAGCTAACCCTAATTACCCTCATTATGATTAAATGTTGCATATCTATCCCATACTAATAAGAGGGAAATCAAGCCCACATAATTCTTACACTTGGAGTGATTTGTGAAATTATGTTCATTTGACTATAATAATGCATCTATAATTGGATTGAATAATTGATCACAATTTGTTTTGGCTTGAATAAAACATGCTTTGAACTTGGCTAAGGACTACTTCAAGTGATTAGAATCAGAATTGGGAAGAATACAAAAGTTTTGCTCAATGTGTAATAGCGTAATTTTTAAATCCTAATAGGTCTTATAATGATTAAAAACTTATAAATATAAAAATAGGGAGTGTAATGCACTGAAATAACCCTAATCACCCTCATTGTGACTGGATATTATCTATGTATCTAATACTATTAAGAGGGAAATCAAGCTCACATATTTTTTCCACTTAGAGTGATTTGTGAAATTGTGTTCATTTGACTATAACAATGCATCTAGAAATGGCTTGAATACTTGATCATGATTTTCTTTGGGTTAAATAAAATAGGATTTTAACTTGTTTAATGACTTATTATAATGATTAGAATTATAATTGGGAAGAATAGGGAAGTTTTGCTCAATGTGCATTAGTGTAAATGTACTTTTGTATTAAAACATACAAGTGGTAGAATAGGTTACTTGAGCATGACTATATAGCAATATAAAATGGAAAAAACTCACAATAACTATCTTAAAAACATAGTTCAAACTATAAAATAGGTTTTGAACATGAAAACTAAATGCTAAAAGGACTATGGATAGAAACAATTCATAGGGGACAAAAAGGTTTGTGACTATTGTCCCCTACTATAAATTCTTGTCCATGAATGAAATGTGTAAATTATGCATCTAGGATTGTTTGTACAAATGATTAGGGGAATTTTTATTAATTATAACATTTTTTAGGCATCAAATAGTAATTTAAAAAATAAATAGGTCCATTTATGTGGTTATATTAGGGTGAGGTGGTGAAATAGGTCCAGATTAAGTGTTCAAGTTAATTAAAGTGAAACATGTCTAAAACTAACATTATAAAGTATTTATGACCAAATTTGATATCTACAACCACTTATTCATACTATAAAATATATTCAGGTAATTATTTATCATTGTTTTTTAGTATTGATAAAAAAATAGCTTAAGTTTTTATCACTAAAATTTATACTACAAATTATGCAGCATTTAGCTTACATTCAAAAAAAACTTATAGAGGCCTTATACACATAAATAGTCAAATACAGTATATTATTTTTGAGTTTTTGAGATTTAAATATATTGATATTATTGGTACTCACCCATACATTTATATAAATATTAAAAACTGTTGTTTTATTTTTTGTAATTACATTTGAGTTTTCATCAAGGGATTTAGGGGCACAAAATTGTGTATTTATATGTTGTTATTTTAATTTAATATGTATGTACACCAAAAAAAGTGGGGGGAATGTAGATAATTAAAATGTGATCTAAGCATATATTAGTGGTAAAATTACATATTTATAGGATATTTTTATATTTTTAAATTAAATACCCTTCATGTTTAGTCATGCCCCCTTTCAAAATCAGCTTATTCATCACATATTATGCATTCAATGACTCCTTAGTGCTTGCGAGGATTTAAATCTAGTTTCTTCCTTATGTGAATATTTAAATTTTCATGTGATGTTATGTGTTTAAAATAAGCTAATAAAATTTTATAAATACTAAATTCTTATACATAAAACAATTATAAAATTTAAATATTGAAAAGTGGGTGCATAGGTTTTCTAGCTTATAAAATTCATTTGAAAATGTTAGGTGTTTTTACAACATAATTCTACAAAAAATTTATATATTCTAAAATTGTATTTACTGTAGCTTATAAAATATGATCAAACCATCAAAATAATTTATGGGTTATTAAATGAATTAAATAAATGCTGTTTTTATATGTGTTTTATCAACTTAGAGATGGTGTGAAAAATGTTGATTGGAAATGTTTTTTATTTGGTGACTAGTTTGGTGCATATTTTCATAAATAAAATTGGTTGGTGATTAATATATAATTTTTATATCTTATGAAATGCCTTTGAATCATTATTTTTAATTATTGACCATAAAATTATTTTATGTTGATAGTGTTTTTATCACATTGTAGATACTAAAATCTAATTATGTATGATAAACTAGTCTTGTACACTTGACAAATATCATTTATGGATCAACCCTTTAGTTCATGATCTTCCTACTAAAAAAATTCTCAAGTTCACCATCTCACTATTTTTAAATACATATCTTATAGTATGACCATATTGTTATGATTACCCAAATCACCTGTAGCCCACAATCGACATGAAACCTGATTTAGATCCTACTATGGAAGTTACAAATCTTCAACAATTTTATATCCTTCCAAAAACTAATGTCTAAAATAGGACACTATAGTTGATAAAAATCATTGTGAGGCACTACAAAAACAAATTTATAAGTATAAAAATGAATAAGTATACATATTATGCAATAATAACAACAAATATCTTTGATCTCTAAAAATTCTGAAGTCAAAATTATAATGGGACATACTCAAAGATGCCCATGATATGAAGATCTAACTATTATTTCAAATATTAATGGGAATTATTATGAGCATATCAATACTGGCATAAATAATTAGGACATAATTTGTAGCATTACAAATTTATAATAGATGAGGCATGATATAGATGAGTTACAACACTGCCCACTCTTTCCAAAATATCTTGGGTACATTATATTATCCTGTGTAGACCAAAACTAGTTGATACCCCCATATGGGTAATGAACCAAACATCACATTTGACCTTTCATTTTGGGTAAAATTCATATAAAGATATGAAGTAAACATTAGGAAATATTTATATGTGCCTAAATTTTTTATTTGAAGATAAAGAGATTTGCATTCTAGATGATGGATATGGTGGTAGACCAATAGCAATAATATTTGGTAGCAAACTACCAGAAGATATCATAGAATTGGTAATGATTTAGCATAAATACTTTTGGAAAACAAATCCATGAGGTAGTCCTATACCTCCTAATTGTTAATATTTATAAGACTAGTTATTTACACTCTAAAAGGCAAAAAAAATAATCAATAAAATACAAAAAAATATTCAAATAAAGAAAAAATAAAAAAATACTTAACATTTAAATTTTTATAAGATTTTGCATATGTTGTCTAATTTATGTTATTATATATCATATAATTTTATTTATATACACACATATTTTTCATGGGTACTTGAGTATGATACAAGTATACACTAAATCCATGATATGTGAGCCTGAAGATGTTATACATTTCCTCTACCTATGTGGCACACTATGTTGGGGGCATCTACTTCTATTAATCATGATTTATATAGCTTACATTATTTTATGATCACTATACATTATGATGTTGAGACTATATACTAATGCTTATTAATTTCTATATTCATGCTTACATCTTACACAATGTGTTAGATATGTTATGCTACAGAAAAAATTTCTTACACATGTTTTTAGGGACTAATGTGATATGCTTATGATAGTTGATTTTATTACACCTAGTCATCTTCTAACATGGTTTACTTGAGTGTAATTCTTGTTTGAAATATTTTCTCAATTTTGGAACATGTGAACATGTTATCTATTTGTTGGCCATAATGCCCCTAAGTGTTCTTTCTTTGGTGTGCAGGCATTTCAAAATATCCTCCTTTGAGTGTATAGTAATTGAAAATGCTCCTTATTTTTAGTCTCCTTAGACCCCTTTTATGTAACATTGAGTGATCTTGTGTGTGCACTTTATTGTTTGTTGAGATTTTTACTTATATAATTTTAAATTATTAGGGCCTATTGTGATTGAATAATATGAGCTTCATTGATATATCTACTTAGACATCATACCACTATATGCTTCATTACTACATGATTGATTCATATATAGAATGTTTTTATTATCTTTTGAGATAAATTTATTATCATGTTGCATTCCACTCACCTCAAATTTGGGGGAATATCACTGGGGGCATGTCATAGATACATGAACCCACATATACATAGTTGGTAAAATTGGTAGAATTTGATGTAGTTTACATGATTCAAATATACACTTGGGTCAGAATATTATGCATTTGACACCAATTTTATAAATTTGAGAGAGATTTTTTCATATTAATGACAAATATTATACATAACTTATAGTGTAAAGGTTATATTTTGATATATACTTTAGAATAATACACATTAGAGGTGCATATGCCATGAAAATGCACCAAATCACAAATGCATATTTAAATCATATACACATTTATGTATCAACCTTACCAAGATGCATCGATTAAAATTTATCTATTTGAAATAGATGGATCCCTTGAGTAGTATGGTTGAGACTCAACACCATAAATGGCCTTAACACTACTTCCATTTTGTAAATTGATATGGTTACACCATTTGACCTAGGTGAGAATGGCTAGATTAGCTAAATTATATATACACTTGAGTTTTGTGATTGAGATTCAGTGATCTTGATAGCCTTTGCATAACTCACTCTTGCACCTAATTGAGTGAATGATCACACTCAAATTATCCTCTTCACATTTCCAAGGTTTAGTTGTGAACCTCTCTCTTTCTAATATTTTAATAAAAAAACATCATTACCAAATCAAACTACCAAGGGGCAACATGGTTGCATCGACACACATATGTAATCTTTTCTTGATCTCTTTTATTTAAAGCATATTAGTTATTAAATTTTTAAATTTAATGCACTAATTACACTATAACATGATCTTGGTTGTATCTAATATACAAATAACAAATTAAAATAGAGATCAATTCAAAGTAAGGTGTGTTGTACACACCAAGGTATGTATTTATTTATTTTAAACTAGTAATTTAATCCTTATGCATTAATATATTAAATGGGGGGAATATGTAAATAATAAAATATTATTATATATGATAATATAATATTTAAAACTTGATAAATATCACTTATGGCTCAACCCTTTAGTTCATGACCTTCTCATTGCCAAAAGGCTCATGTTTGCCATCTAATTGTGCCTAAATACTTATCCTATAGTCTAATGCTAATATTATAATTACCTAAATCACGTGTAGCCTATATTATTCATTAAAAATAATTTATATCCTAATATATAAGTTACATATCTAAAAAAAAGTATCTTCTTAGATATATTGTCCATACTAGGACACTAGCGTCAAAGCTAGTGTCTCAATTCTGAAGCTAGTGTTCAAGCCTTATAAACAATCAAATTTGTAAATATTTTTAAATTTATGGGTTAAAATATTTGTCTTAATTAACCATATTTTGAGATAATTTCAAAATTTGTGTAATAAATACAAAATAAAGAGTCATTCATTATCATCTAATAATTACCAAGTAAACACCTATCAAGCACACATATAACAAGTTGCATAACTAAGTTATACTACCCTATTCATTCATATTTCCAAATAAATCATAGGATAAATATCATTACATGTATAAATAATTAAAATATCATCCCATGAACATTATTTATCAATTTAAAATCTAGATCACTACATGCACTCGCATATATCATATTTCATAATTGTTCACAAAAAAGCCAACATAAGGGGAGAACTACATCAATCTGAGGACCTCTTAAAAGTATATGTCTATATAGGAAACACTAATTTATTTGAGGTCAAATTAAATTCACTTGAGCCCACTAACACCTATTTTTACAAGGTGACATGCCCATATTAGATGACTTAGGGTTTTGAGCAAAAGACTCGTACCCAAAACCTAGAAGCACAATATAAGTTGATATTATATATGATGACAATGAACCCTAACATGCATAATTGGTCAGTCCATAAAAGTACTTGTATTATTTACTATATATAATCATCATATTCAATATGTAAACATCAATTGTGGTGTCTAGATCTTGATGGTAGTGTTTAACTAATAGAGAGAGAATATTCATAATCTTATAATTCATTGTGGATATCCATCCTATATTCTCATGTACCTACATTTTCTAGATTTGCCTATACATCAGTAAATAAGATACGTATTATTTTTTATTTATGTTTTTACATTAAAATTACTATTGGAATTGTGCATTTTATATTTAGCATACATTCATAATTTAACATTGTATTAGGATATTATGAATTTGAATTGCTTAATTGGCCTATTTTTAGAATAGTTTATCCATTTGTTTGATTAAGATATTCTCCTACTAACCCTTACTAGAAACATAAAAAGAGTTAAGCACACACTCTATTAATATTAGGTAATATATTTATTAGTTTTAGAGTTGAGTGTTTTCTTGTAATAAAATCAAAATTAACTTTCTTAGACTTACGAATTATATTTGAGTCATTGTTTAACTCTTTTTAGATGTTTGGATGATGTTTAATGGGGTTAGAAGAACCCTATAAAATGTATGGATAAAACTATTCTAAATCATTCCAATAAAATTAATCAAATTACATAGTATGTTGAATATGGCATACCTTCAACCAGGACATGATGGTAATAAATAAACAAGGTTGCAGTGCAACCCTGTCCTCCTTATATGGACTTGTCTTAGTGTAATTTAAACCATATTTTTAGGTGACATATTTTCAATTATTTTCACCCAATTTTTAGTCACGATCAACATAAGGTTTTTTTTAGAAAGGTTTGAATATCTATAGCCTTATTTACTATTTTTATCTAATTTCTAGTTTTATAAATTATGTATTTCACTTCTAGATGTGTATATTTATGTATATCAATTTCAATAGTTTAGATCTATTTTATTGATTCATTTTAATTCAAAATAGGTCAAACCTTATGTTTAACCTATTATTTTTAGAGCACTTATTTTTTTACTTGATTTTTATCTTAGGATTTCATTCAATTTTTTGTAAATTCCTAACATTGAAATAAATTTATATTTAACCTTGGATATAAATTTGACACATAATTATTGCATATTATTAAATTTTGGATTTAATTTGACATTGAAAACATTATCTTGTCACCTTGGATAAATCTAACACTAAAGCTCTTTCTTTTAACCTTAGGTTAAATTTTTTTGGATAAAAAAGTGGGTTTTAATAGAATCTCATAACCAAGTACAAACTATGAGAAAGAACATAATAAAAATATATATAAATAGACATATAATGAACATTAAAAATACTTAAATAGAAGGCATACAAACAAGACTAGAGAAACTACTAACCATTAACAAGTCAACTAATGAGCAGTATCACACAAAGTAGATGATCACATTTTAGTTAGGACTTCAAGACATTTAACTACTTTTATCTCCTCTTGGAGTTCATTAATACTTATTCGTATGAGGTCCCCATAGTATCCTTTCTATATTTTTCCTTTTTAATGTTTTCAACCCCTAATGTGTCTACGAGACCTGTCTAGAGTTTCTTCAACATTCAACTTCTTAATATTCACCTCATCCTATGGAATGTAATTAGACTTGTTATTTATTTTTTCACACGATTAATTTAGATTATTCTTGATGTATTTAAATTCTTCCCCAATATTTTCTATCTTGTACCTTAATTTGACCATATCATTCTTTAACTCACCCATATCTTGATCAAGATTCATAAAATCCTTATTATATATTTTTTCTTTGTATCCAACTTGTCAACCTTAACTCTAATTTCCCCCAAAATTTTCATATTTTTATTAAATTTTACATTCATATTTTTTATGAAATAAAGTTAAATATTTTATTCATGTTCTATTTTATCTATTTTAGAGTTGACGTAAGTCACTTATTACTCTAGGTTCTTCAAAGCATTAGAAAAATGCTTACCTTATTCTAGCTTCAAGGTAAATGGGTATTTATCTATATAAATCTTGATTTTAGTCAAATTTTCTTTAACCTTATAATAAAATCCATGGGTAATCTTATTTTGAGACTTGAGGGCCTAATGGGCTAAGGTTTTGTCTCCTTCATCTTCATCATTCAAGCCTAACTCATTTTCAACCTTCAACTCATCTCTCTCCATAGGTTGATCAACTGGGTGGTCCATAATAGTTGGTATATTATGAATAATAATTAAAATTAACACTTTATGCAATAAAACATTGACATACCCCTACATGAATTTCCTAACAAAGCTCAAGATAATTTAACAAGTATAATGAAAGTTAATAAAGTCTCCACACCTGAAATGCTTAAGGAGAGAGAAGTGATGGGAGTAAATTTTATAAAACCTCCCCTTTATAGTGATATATTTCATGACCTATAAACATACATCTAGCCACAGCCTTGGTAGATCCTTACAAAGGAGGTCATCATTAGTTTCATGAATATTCTCATTTTGGGCAAAGAATATGTGAATGACTTCATATTTCTTACATGTTCTCTATAAAACCTCATGCCATTTGTGTACATCCTTTTGGATTCTATTATATTATTCTTTATGACCTCTATAACATGCCTCTTAGATTCACCAATCTATTCCTCAAAGTTTAAGCAAATTTAGTCAAGATAATCAAGTCCACCCAACTAATCCTTTCCATGTAATTGATTTATCCACTTTTGAAGATGTGCTAAACATACTTTTTCTAGTTAACATTTCTATATGATAAAATCTCAATCCTCTTCACATATTTGCCTATGATAACACTATATGTCCTAAAATGACTTCTAAGGTTTAAGAGAGGTAAAATGTCATAAAAAATAACATAGTTCCTACCTATTAATTTTTGACACAATGAAATGAGAGAGGTGAAAATATAAATAATGATTGAACTGGGATTACTCCCCCTAACCATGATATGAATACAACTCACACAGGGGGAGTGATGGGTCTTGATACTTGTAACCACATTCTATGAAAGTAAAGTGGTTGAAATAAATAAAATGGATATCAAAAAATAACCCCCCCCCCCCACACTAAAAAAATTGAAACTTAAAGTTTGGCTTCATTATTTAAAATATTGGTTATGGGAATGGGAAGTGCAAAACCAAATTTCCAAGAGAATAAATTTAGACACCAAACCCCCTTATTCTCCATATAATCCATACATTCATTAACATCCATGTAAGTATGGATAATTTTTAAGTCATCAAAGTTATTTAGAAGCATATGAGCATTGACAATAAAAAATTTAATTTTCCAACTTATCCTAGAAGAATATTTTAGACTATTAATGATGTTAATTGAATCTCCTTCCATAATGAGAAATTTAGGACCCAAATCAGAAGCCAATTGGATACCCCAAAGAACATCCTTATCATCAACTATGTGTTAATTATGAATCCCTAAATTCCATATAAAATTTGTAATTAGACTACCCTTACTATCCCTAATAACTCCTCCACCAACTTGACAATTATTTCCTTTAGTAGAACCATCAAAATTTAATTTGAACCAAGACTCCAGAGGTTTTTTCCATTTGACCTCATTCTTTTATATCATTTTCTTAACCCTTTTTAGGACTAAAAATTTACACTAGAGGATAATATTAACTTCATTATCTGATATATTTTTATTCCATTTGAAATAAACCACATGCATGTTTTCCTTAATGAATTCCCTGATTTGTAGACCAACTCTAGAAAGGCTTTTTTTACTATTGAGAAAATTCTTCTTGTTCCTTTCAATCAAAACTCCCTAGAAAAGGTGGTGGAAAGAGAAACTCAAAATATTTTTAAGTAAAGAGGATAACCATATGGTTTTTTATTGTAATAATAAATATAACCTATAATTAGATCTAATCCATGCCAAGTTGAAGAGGGATATAATAATATAGCAACTTAATAGAGAAGGGATAGTATTAAAAAATATGTTTCACATATTCTTCCTCCTCTTCATAAAGAACACACCTATTATGGATGGAAATTCCTCTTTTTATCATGTTATCAATCATAAGTATTTTATTTTAATCATATAGGTAAAATAAAATATTAATCTTGGGGATAAGCTCTTTTTTCTAAAGGGTCAACCAAGGAAAGGTATTTTTTACCAACTCAAGATCCACAAGGTATCTAGATTTAACCATGTATTCACCAAAATATCTAGGATGCCACATCAAGAATTATTCCTTATTAAATTGACTAATTTGATATTTATTTAATTTATTATTAAGATTTTTAAGGTTTTGGATGCTGATAAGATCATTGAATTTAAGAGTCAACTTTTTCCAAGTTTTTATAGAATGTGTATCTTCCCAATAATCTTGAACTTTATTTATTTGTGATCTCTTCAAGACAAGATTCAATTTTTCCCTAGGATAATTTGAGCTCAAGGGATGGACAAATATCTAGGATTCACTGCAAAAGGAGGATCTAGCACCATCTCTAGTAAACCATTTATTCCCTTTAAAAAGAAGATCCTTGCTTTTCACCAAAGCATCCCAAAAGGCAAACCCTTTTGGGGATCATCAATGGTAAAGAAATGGTTAGCATTTATTCCTTCCAATTATTTTTTCCTCATTTTTTTGATCCAAAGATAATCCTTGGTAATAATCTTCCAACCCATCTTAACTATCAGGGCTTTGTTCATTCTTTTAAGTTTTCACAAGCCTAAACCTCCTTGATATTTTAGGAGGTAAACATTATCCTAAGAAACTAAAGTAATCATGTTCTTAGACTTATAACCTAGCAACAAAAAGGTTATCTAGATATTCTTAAATTTGTCTTCTACCTTTATAGGGATATTAAATAAGGACATCATGTAGATATGCAAACTTTGGATTAAAATTTTTAATAATTAGAGTTTATCTACTTTAGATAGTAGGATACCTTTCCATCCAACTAATTTTTTTGAAGCCTATCCAATAGATAATTATATCTACTAACCTCCATCTTAATATAAAATAGAGGCATTCTTAAATAGGGTGAAGGAAGAGATTGGATTTGGCAATTAAGGATTCTAGTAATTATCATTTATTTGCCTTCAGGGATGTTGAGAAATAAAATGGAGCTTTTGTTTAGATTGATTACATGGCCCATAGAATCAATTTAGTCTTTAATAATCAGTTTTATATGTTTTTTCTAAACCATAGAGGCTTCCCCAAGCATGAAATTGTCATTGATGAACTTCTAATGAATGAGAGGGTCCATAGATGGATCAATCTAAAGACCTTTAAGGAACCTAGAAGATTTATCAGCCATGAAAATTCTACCTAAGTGTTCCACCAAATTGATAAAAATAAAAATATAAATGGCATATCCTTGATGAATCACTCTTTTTCCTAAAAATAATCCATCAGGGGAACCATTGACCAATACTAGAAACTTGGGGGTTGAGAAGTAAGAAGTAACGATCTACCTGATTTAAGGTAGGAAACCCAATCTATCCAAGATTTTTTCCAAACATTCCCATGAGAACCTATCATAAGATTTTTCAATGTTAATATTAAATAGCATGCCTTTCCTTTTCAATAAGTATAGGGAGTGAAGAGCTTCATTCAAAAGAATTAAATTGTTTGTTATTTTCTTTCCTTCAATAAAAGCACCTTATTAATCAAAGATTAATTTAGGAAGTAGGATCTAAAGTTTGAGTTTTAATGTCTTAGAGAGGATTTTCTATCTATTGTTAAAAATAATTATAGGATTGTATTCCTTAAGATATCTAGCTACATCCCTTTTTATAATAAGAACCAAAAAGGTATTATTAAGTTATTTACGAATGCATCATGATTGGAAAAAATTTATCACTACAACTAGAATATTATCCTAAACAATGTCCCATAAATTTTGGAAGAACATAAGAGTAAATTCATTTATTCCTATGGATTTATCCCCTTCCATGGTGAATATTTCAAACTTAATTTCATCTGACAAAGGAAGGTAAGTAAGTTTGTCATTATCTTGGATGTCTAACACCTTAGTGAATAGGTTCAGGATGGCATACTCCTTACCCTGGTTAGGTTGAACTCCCATAGAAAAGGATTTTAAAAAAAAGAGATATCTTTATCATTAATAGTTTTCTAACCTATACACACTGATCCTTCCACTTTTAATAAGATCTTGATTTTGTTGGAGTTTATGTAATTAAGTGAAAAAAGATGGAAAAACATTGTATTCATGTTACCCTATTTTAACCAAGGAATTCTTGATTTCTGACACCAAAACATTTCCTCCTTTGCTAATAATTTATGAAAAATATGGGTTAATAATGCTTCTTTAGATAGAATTTATTGATTTAACCTCTATCATGAATTTCCTTATCAACCATCAATAACTCTTTAACTATTTTATTCTTTTACACAAAAATATTCCTAAATACCTCTTTATTCCATTTCTTCAATTTGATTTTAACATTTTTGAGTTTGTGAGATAGCCTAAACATATTAGATCCATGAAAATCCTCTTTCCACTAGTCCCTAACATAATCCTTTAGACTAGGGTGAGATAAACACAGATTTTTCAACCTAAAAGGGTAGTTCTTGTCTCTCTTCTCTCTATCTAGATTAAGAATGATTTGATTATGGTCAAAACCTATTCTTGGGAGATTTTACATGTCGAAAAAATATTTGAGCACCCAACCAACTAAGAGAAGACATCTATCTAGTCTATTGGTTCCCAAGTCTTCTATTAGTCCAAGTATATCTAGCTCCATGAATATCCAAATCCATCAGTCCATTATTAGAAATGAAGGAACTTAAGTATTCCATGTTGTTTATGTACTATAGGAATCCACCATTTTTATCCTAGAGTTAATGGGGTATTTAAATCCACCACTATCACCCATATCTAAATACCACAAGTGTTCTTGGATATTTCCATAGTCTTTTTTTATACCCATTCTAGATTTGGGAGATTATATATTAGACCAAATCCACATTTCATTATTGATGGTGTTAGAAAATAGGACAATAATATGATTATTTTTTCTAAGGAAAACTTCCCCTTCCATCTTCTAGGGATTATAAAACACAATAAACCCTACAAAATCCCCAACAAAAAAACTCCCGCAAAATAGGCTCACTTCTAGACATAGTTCTTAATTTTTAAAATATTATTCTCAAACATTTTTGTCTCTTGGGTACATAACATAGTTAAAACATGATTATTTTTTAAACCTCTAACTAGTCTTTATTTATTTGAGGTGTTAAACCCTCTGATATTTCAATAAATTATTTTATTTTTTGGGTTTAGGGCATGACTTACCTATCTATTGTTTCAACTTTTATTGAGTTCCATTTTTAATTTATTTAGCAATTTTCTTGGTTCTAGCATCCATTCTAGAGGTATTAGACACCACTCCCACTTCTGGGTTCCCCCCCTCTTTTATAAATTATAATGGATAATACTTGATCATATTTTGGGGACAAGACTCATTGGATCATAAAATATCTTGGGATGAAGTCACAATCCTCTAATCAATCCTCCATACCCTGGGTACTATCATCTAATTTCTCATTCTCAATTTTTTTCTCTTTCTCCTTGTTAAGGTTAGGAGATCTAAAATTCTTCTCATTGATTTATATGTACCCATAATATTTATTTTCATGTTTATTATATCTATCATCCTCTAAAGGGGATGTCTAGTTCATCACTAAATATTCACTACCTTTCTTCAGAGAGATATCTTCTTTATTTGAAGTATAATTATGTCTATCATTCCCAAATGACTCTTTTCATCATTATCAAACTTGTCCATATTCTCTATATCTAGATCTAAAGTTTCCAAAACTTCCCTTCCTCCTTATCTTTCTAATTATATCCAACTCTTTATTGGTTTAGGATGTTTTCAAGGAATATATCCTCTTTATTTTCATCTTTCCCTACCTATACAACTTGTAGTTGAGATTCACTATGTAAGCAAGATAGACCTTATACATTAGCAACCTTTTTTCCATCCTCAAATTCTTTACTAAAAATAGGATTACATCTTAGGGGATACACCTAGATACCCTTCTCTTGGAACACTAGATATTTAGACACTTTCCTCTAGGTTAGTTTATCTAATTTTTTCTCAGGAATATTCTTGAAACTTATGACTAAGATTTTTTCATTTAGAATAGATCACCATGTATATTTCATATTCAATGTCTTGTTTCCACACTACATAAATTGATTTAAGATTGATAAAATAAGGTAGATGCTTTCTTAAGTAAATATAAACATAGAATCTAACATGAACTAACTTCGTTCTTGATTTCATTAATCCATCCAGTGCAACAAGTTGGCCAATGGATTTGGTTATCCCAAGGATCACTCCCTCCTCCTAGAATTCCAAGGGAAGGCCTAGAAGTTTCACCCACATAGATATCTTGTTAGATGATTTTGAATTAAAATTTAATCCTATTTTCCATTTAACAAGGAAGAGACTTAATTTTCCTAAGAACCAAGGCCCTTCAAGAAAGACTTTCAAATAATCTTTAAAAAAAATCCTTTATCCATAGCTACTATCTCCAAAAAAACTTTGGGCCTCCACTTTATATTGACCCAATCTTAAAACATGTCAACCAACAAGTTTTCCAAGCTCAAGTTGGATTTTTATACTGACCATCAAGAATCTTGAGACAAGGCTCACCTTTCTCCATTAGAGGTTCAAATAAATTTACTTCAATCCCAACACAATTTTTTTATTGTTTAAAAGTATTTTTACCCTTAGACACTTTACCTCCATACTATAAACCAAATCATGTGAATATTTATCATCTATCCCTTGAGGATCATTAGCTTCCCCTATGATTTATTCCTCTCTATGTTTTTCTATGTAAAACCAGGTTTGAATTTGCTAGCTGTTAGCCATTCTTTTGCACTATACTAGGTTGAATCTTTTTTATATCTATCCACTAAAATCTTTCAAATTTATGTCTTTTTTATTTTCTATTTACATGTGCTTATTTTTATAAACTTTGTTCCTAGAGTTTCAAAATTACTTAGTAATTGTCATGGAGGGCTACAAGGTGATCTATCTTACAAACATATTGGTGTGATGGGTATACCCCAATAATCATAACAATTTTAAAACATTAAACATATATTTTAGATTCTATGTACCTCAATATATATCATAAATTCCTAGGATCTCTTATTTATACTATAGAGAGCATCTTTTAGCTATTTGATTTATGGTGAACCTAAGAGGATCATATCTATCAAGGAAGTTACTCTCACTATACCCTCAAAAATAAGTTAGTGGGATATAGGTTTGGATTTTATTCTATAGTTAGTGCTCTAAAATATTGGGATAACACTAATGAATGAAGGAACAAGTATATTTGAGAGTCCACATAATCATTGAAACCCTTGTAAAGACCACCCTTATACCTTGATTTTTTCTTGAATTGTATTCATAGTCCTTGGCTCTTTTGTACATGAAAGATTAATTTAATATAATAAGAATTATTTTTTTTGTATTTAAATTCATTGTATATATCATGGATAATCAATTTTCCTTGTTATCTACTCATGTAATGGCTTTTACTTATGATAATGAATGGACAAATTGTAATAAACAAAAATTTATAAAAGAAGCATATATGGATGATTTTGATTTTGATGATGTTGTAATAAATGTACAATATGACTTTATTAACTCTTGAGAATAAGTTCTCATTAAACAAAATTTATCTCTAGAATCTTCTTCAGAATTTCCTTCTAATAATCTAAAGTAAAAAGAGTAATTCAAGTCTTAAAAAAGCAATATTTAGAGGTTAAGTTGTCAAATCAAGATAAAATATTTTCAAAATAGGATCTTTTAATAAAGACATTTCATAGTAAGAATAAATTTCTAAGGTTACTCATTTACAAATAGCGCATATTGAACCTACATGTCATATATCTTCCCCTTTGTCAACCAATAAGGATGAACATCCTTCCTCTTCCCTTAACACATAATAAGCTACAATTTAAAGCCATGCCATTCATTCTAACAAATATCATGATGTTTCCTCTAATTTCACCTCATGTTTATCTTCACATTATGTTAATCATGTGCCATAATGTTATAACCTTAGCATATAGTTACCACATGATTACAATGCATCTCTTACTAGTATTAATTCTTTCAATGTTATCGATCAACAATAAATAACTCGTATAAAATCAATGAATCTTTAAATCTAAAGGAAGATCTATTGGTGTAGATTTTTACCCTTGCATGGGTTTTTAATACACATATTTACTTTAGCTTTCTTAGGAGGCTAATTAGGTCTTTATTAGGTGAGTGATGAGCCTAAGAGTAATTAATTGTAATTACTTATTAAGCTTACTCATGGTATGTCAACATTATGTTGTTATTATGTTGACATACCTACCCACCCACTCAACTAGCCTATTTATAGGCCTCTTTTCTAAGGCATTCTATGTGGAGAAGTGTGGATTAGTGTGAAGGATTTGGTTTCTCATTCATATCCATTACTGTCTTGAGTATTTAGTGAGGCTTGTGGATCTGCATGGCCCTTGTGCCATTTGTGTAGTGTGATTATAAGCCTTGTTCATTGTGATACTTAGTTAGGATTTGTGTAAGTTATGAGTGTTAGAGTTATGAGCTTAGTGAGATATAATATTTGAGTCATTTTAATGTATTCCATTTTCACCTCATTCTAAGTTCATCTATTTTAGTTCTACTATCTTCTATTTCTAGCTTTAACAGTTATGTGTGTTCACTCTATAGTCACCATGTTGGGAGATTAGTGGTGGTGATGTGTTTTCATTGATGTCAAGTGGCATTGGTGATGATGAAGTGACATGAGAGTGATCTTGGACTAATATGCATGATCTTAATGATCAGCTCAGCTTAGTTGCTAATGAAAGCTTGTGGGAGTAGTTGGTTCTATGGAAGCATGAGTAGATGGCATGGATCATGGAGAGAGAGTACATTGTATGTCCATGTCATTGAGAGAGTAATTGAAGTCCTTCCATGTGGACTTCAGGTGGAGTACAAGTCATCCTATGCCTTTTGGGCTTGACCATGTGTGGTTTCCTATGGGTTTTTGAGTACTTTGAGAGATATATCATGATGAAGAGCTCAGTATGCTTGGATGATTTTCACATGGTATCAGAGCTCTAGGTATCTTGTATCAAATACCATTATTTTTTGTTGTTTATTATTGAAATCTTGAGTAGTTTTTTGTTTTGTATTATATGTCAATTCCAAGCAAGTTTTTAGATGGTTTATGAAATTTTGAGGTTGTTTTGAATTAAAAATCTCAAAAAATTGAAGATTTGTTAAAATCCCTCGATCACCTAAGTGACTAAAAAAATTGTAAGGGTCCTTTTTATAAAATTCAAGGATATTATTATTTATAGTAAAGGAGAATTGATCTTGGTTATGGTAGACTAGTAGATCTTGTTTGTTTTGTTGGATCTGAGTATTCAAGGAGATTTTATGCACTAAAGTTTACTTTCTAGCCTGCATTGGATCTATAATTGGCATCCTTAGTTTATAGCCTTGACATTAAAAAAAAAGACAAATCTAAAGTTGGTCTTGCCTATATCTGGGTTGCATTGCAAGAGAAAGATCAGGTGTCATCTTGGCCTTTTTTCCAACAAAAGGCATTTTTTGTTTGTAGGTTTTGTAGAGAAGAACAAAGAAAATCATTATATTTTTCTTGGACACTTGGCATCACACTTCTTACCTTGGTGTCATTTTTATATAGATAAAACATTACTTTTTTATTATTTTGATATTATTTGCCTATTCAGCAAAGCATTGAGATCTATAGATCTATTACATTAGAGTTTCTAATAATGATTGTAGGTTTGATCTAAAATCTACTTGGAATGGATTACATTGTTTTCCTAGAGCACGGAGAAAATTATGGCATTGATCTATAAGATAAAGATTGGATTTGGAGTTGCATTAGAGTAGAGATTTAGAATTATAGACCTCTAAGAAGAAATCAGATCATGTTTATAATGATCTCAATGAGAGACTTATGTTTCTTGAGAGCTCAAGTTCTTTGCTTAAGAAATTTGGTGATGGAATTTTGAGTAGTCCCAACCCTGCTTAATGGCATCTTCAGCTCCTCCTTTAGATGTATAAATACTTGTTGAAGATTTCATTTCTTGATAAAACCCTCCACACACCGTTACAATGATTTTACTAGCCTTTTAAACCTTCTAAGGTGTCTTCCTCCTCTGGTTAAGGCATCTACAACTTGGACCTACATTTTTTATGCTCTAAACCTCCAATGGTGGTACATACCTAAAGGTCTTCTCCTTGCTTTGATAAACAAGCTAAACCTAATGTGGTGTTTATCTTTCTCATAGTTAAGTCAAAGCTAAATAAAATTCATGCCCTAATATAATTATAAATAATAATTAAAGCATATTTTAATTTAATTTAAAATAGCTTTATT
This sequence comes from Torreya grandis, assembly GCA_037957365.1. NCBI lineage: Eukaryota > Viridiplantae > Streptophyta > Pinopsida > Cupressales > Taxaceae > Torreya > Torreya grandis. The sequence goes on from JARHVA010000475.1 coordinate 4,014,416, forward strand.
TTTCTAATTAAAATACTTTATAAGAGGACTTTTTAGAAAAGTTCACATAAGGGTGTATGGGCAAGATCATTTTTGAAATTTGATTGCTTGAGGAGGTCCATCATTCTATGTCAGTTCTAATGAGTGGTTGGAAGACACCTTTCACCCCACCCAAGGGTATTTTTTTAATCATTAAGTGTAATTTTTATTAAAAATAAGCTATTTATGGGAAATTATTTTGTTAATATCTTGTAAATGGTAGCTCAAAATTGAGTTCCATATTTTGTAAAAGTGTGTATTTTTTAATTTCCCATATAACTAGTCTATTTCCATTGTAAAATACACTAGATTATAAAGTGCCAAAATTTGGGATTACCTTACTAGTTTACACATTTACTTCTCCATAGATGCATTATTGACAAAGTCCAACATCCTATTGTTTGGCTTTATTGCATTTCATGTGTACTAATTTAATGGATATTATACTGATTACACACATTTATGGATGCATTTTCAATTGAGTCTGACATCCATTCATTAAGATGTGTTTTTCCACTCGTGCACTGATTGTTCATACTTGTGTGGACCCATTTTTTGTTAATTATAATGTCCATACTTAGAGTGTGCACTAGTACTTAATTATAATCATATATTTATCATTAATTGAGCATGTTTTGTTATTACAAACATAGGGGGTCACTGTTGATTATCTTAGGGAGATATTTTATGGGCCCTACATTTTCTCTTTCACACATTTAGTTTACATACTGTTACTTGTACCCATTTATTGTTTACTTGAATAGATTTCTCTTGTATTCATATATGCATTATCAATAGACCCTGATGTCTATTTGAGTGTGCATTGTCACTTGTGTATTGATTTCTCTCACTTGATTGGACTCATTTTTAATGTAGTCTAAAGTCCATCTCTAGATCGTGCACTATTACTCTCATTTGTGGTCATGTTGACTCCATTTGAGAGATTCATATTGAAGAGTGTTGTTTCATCTCTAGTTATCCTTATTGGGAAGGAAAACTATGCTTCATGGTGTATGTACATGGAACATTCACTCAAATAAAAAGAACTTATTTCATTCTTATATGGATAGATTCCTACTCCTATTGACCCAGGTCAATAATATGACTGGGCCAACTCTTGTGACTATGTCTATGGTGACTTGTTGTTACATGTTTCATAGGATTTACATCACTGTGTATAACACATAGAGTGTCCTTCCACTATTTGGATTACTCATTAGAGTCTTTTCATAGATCCAACTGAGACTTACATCACACTTCTTCCACTACCCTTTGTCTCTTCTGAGATAGTTATACTTTTACCTCCTAATTTATTTCTTGTGATGACATATCCATGGTAGATAATGCTCTTCCTTTTGTTAAGCCCCTACTATAGGATGAGATTTTGATATACCTTAGTTATCTCATTATATATTCTTCATCTCTTCTTGTGCAGATTGTTTCTCTTTTAGATCCTTTATAAACTTTCACTTCATAGGAGTCTACTATTTCTAGTATGAGTGCACATATTGAAAGTATCAATGAATCATATGTTCTTAAGGACATTCATCTTACAGATCTGAGTGTTTTATTTGCAAACCAGTCTTCAATTTTGATAGTTGTTGAGAATTTCTCTCCTCTTCACATGGACATTCCTTCAATGAATGGTCCATGTTTATCTTCTTCTCTCTCTATTCTCCCTCCTTCATTGCATCTTCATTGCCATCTTCTATAGTTAGTCTTGTGATATCTAATTAGACTTTGGCACATTTAAGCACTATCAGGGAGACATTTTATTATTATTTAGAGATTTACATCACGATTCCTACATGTATTCCACTTGAGTATAAATTCAATAGTTTGATAGTTCATGGTTTATTTCTTCTGAAAGGAAGAGACAACATTTATTTTAGAGGGACCTACTACAGCATTCACCATGCAACATTCTACATTCACATTTTCTCTCTTTTATGTGGAAACACATATCCTTCATATTTTGTAGGATATTGGGGATCATCGCTATGTATTTGGAGTGATGATTATTTTAGCATCTTTTTATAGGGGGTATTTTAGTCCCTTCTTAATTTTTCTCTTTTGGGGAGGATTTTTTCCCACTGGGTTTTCTTCTTTTCTCTACTTTATGAGATATTTCTTTGTACATGGGTACCTCGTTAGGCCTTATTATTAGGACCCATTTTTTATATCCACCTAAGCTATGCTTAGGGGTTGGTGTAGAGTTTTACCCTTGCATGGGTTTTTCCTACACCTATTTACTTTAGCTTGCTTAGGAGGCTAATTAGGTCTTTATTAGGTGAGTGATGAGCCTAAGAGTAATTATAATTACTTATTAATCTTACTTAGGGTATGTTAACATTATGTTTTCATTATGTTGACATACCTACCCACCCACTCAGCTAGCCTATTTATAGGCCTCTTAACTAAGGCATTCTATGTGGAGTAGTGTAGAGGATTTGGTTGCTCATTCTAATTCATTACTGGCTTGAGCATTTAATGAGGCTTGTGAATCTACATGGCCCTTGTGCCATTTCTATAGTGTGATTGTAAGCCTTATGCATTGTGATACTTAGTTAGGATCTATGTAATCTATGAGCTTAGTGAGATATAAGCTTTGAGTCATTGTAATGAATTTCATCTCTACCTCATTTTGAATACATCTATTGTAGTTCTACTCTATTCTATTTTAAGCTTCAAAAATTATGTGTGTTTGCTCTATAGTCACTGGTCTTAGATGTCTGATTCTGGATGATTCTCATAAGATCCTATCCATCCAACTTTCACACCTCCTTTTGATGGTGTTTATATGTATATTAAATCAAATATACCTAGGGTTTGTACTTTTTAAGCCCTTCAAGATCAAATCATCAATATGAGAAAGTCAATACAAGAGTTTCAAAATCAAAATCAATGTTTTAGTTCAAAAATCATATTACTTGAAAATAATTAAAAAATTATAAATAATCTAGATTATGCTAGTTTTAATCATATATCTTCATCTAGCTATCATGTGCCTTACAACATATATCTAGAATTAATGATTTTAAAAGTGTACAAAAGGATAATAATTATCCAAGTGAGTTTCTAAAAATAAGTTGATTACATTACCCTATATTCCTCTTCTAAAAAGATCAAAAATACTATTTTGCATATCAAAGAATGCATGGGCATCATACAGATATTTGTTTGGCTTTGAAGATTAAAATACAAAGTATCAGTGATAGTGGTGATCATATAACAAATAAATCAATTAAGCAACCCATTTATATTACATATCCTAAAAAATAAGTGAAAAAAGAACACAAAGGAAATATGGATACTAGATGAAAATTAAAAACAAGAACATATTCAAAAATCAAACTTAGATCAAGCAAGATTATAAAAAGAATAAGATGAAAAAGTAATAATTATGAAAAGAATAGTTTCAAAAACAAATTAAAGATAATCAATAAAGTACTTTTTTGAGAATATTTTTCATGAATAAAAATATTTCTACAAAATCTAATTATTCAAATATGATTGCAAAGGATTCAAGTACTATATCTAATTCATGCATAAAAGATCAAGACAAGGTAAAATTTATAGTTACACCTTTAAGTCAAGAATTCAAATCACAAATTACTTATCTTCCTAATATTCAACCAATCACACATGATTCTTATTTAGTTCAACATGACATGTAAGATCCTAACAGTGATGCACATATTCAAAAAACAAGCCCAATATAAGGTGTAGTAAGTTTCTCATACAAAAATTCAAAAAACTAGATGGCATGTCATCATTTCAAACACAACCTAAAAATTTGATTCTCTCCTATGATGATGATTACATTTATGATTATGATCCTAATTCTACATAAAATCAGTATGATGTTATTGATTATCTAGCCAATATATATGCATCCTCTTGATTTTATCCTTGGCTTCTAGTTGCAAACTTTCCCTTGTACATAGCTTATTTATTTTTAATTTTTTTTATTTCTTCTATCCCTTATCCAAACAAGTATTCTAGCACCTATATTTATTTGTCACTCTAGGGCACTTACCCTTTTGATTTTAAACCAATTCAAACAATTAAAAACAACCATATTATAAATGCTTTCAAATTGCATCATTCATAGCAATCTAATTATTCACTATTACATATCTACCATACTATGGCTTTCATTTAACTTAAATGATCACATACAATCTTTTGCATATCAATTCATTATAGTACATGGGGCATTATATCCATTCATATTTAATTTATTGTATAGAAATTTCAAATTCTTCAAGATAAAAAGTTTAAAAGTTGTAAATATAATCTAGATCCATCTATAGTGGTGTGATTAATCTCCATGTTATAAGTGGGCCATGTTAGAGTCTAGTGATACTCAACATCTATGGTTGTACTTTTTATATGTAGTGAGCCACATTTGGTGGTTCCACCCCTTCAATTATTTTACATAGTATTCTATATAGTCAAATGAGAGTTACAACATACAATATTTCCAACTTAAAATCATTTAAAGGTTTTAAAATTAATACTTGGCCACTCTCAATTTTCCATAGCTTCAACATGTATCCAAATGTCTCAATAAGGGGTAAGCACTTATCTACTTTCAAGTTATAGGGAAATTATATTTTATACTTTTTCAAGGCTATACTTTCCTTGATCCCTTTGAAAATTTAAAATTTCCAATTTCATATTTTCAATTTTCAAATATAGACATTAACTACTTCTAGTGGTATGGTTGAAGGTTGTACATTAAGGCATCTTGCACGTTTAAGCTTACTATTAAAATATAAAGTGTGTATACACACTTATTAGTTCACATCTACTTTACTCTATTAATTTCAATTTTTTGCATTACTAAAATAAATTGGAGCTAAATGTAAACACATCAAATTAATCATTGTATGTTTTATAATGTTTTATCTTGACATCCTTACCTCACTTGGCCCATTCACCATTATTCTAACTAATAACCTATATGGTAGCATACACTACTCTTTAAAATGTTTTAGAAATACTCATAACATCATTTAGACATCTTTAGTATGCTTATAGGCCCCTATCAAACCTTTTATAGTAGTTTTTGTCCTTCTAGGATAGGACTATGCTAGGTGAAATAAGGCTGCACTATGGCCCTATTCACTAGTGCACCCTTGTCTCCCATGCCCCACCTATAACTTTTTAAATTAAATACATTTTACTTAACCCCTTATATTATTTTAGCATGGTTAATTGATAGAAACATTCAAAATATTCCCTTATATAAGCACATCAAGGCTTCTCCAAACACATCTAGCAATCACTTGGTAATTCTAATGTACGCTAAGCAAAGATCACTATTTATTCCAATATAAATTCTTATGCATTATAAAAGTCATAGGCCAAGTCTATCTAATTTTTATTTCAAATTAAGGGCATCCATTATTAATCATTTAAATCAATACTCTTTTTGTATTCATATATTTACACAATCATGGCTCACCCTAGGATGGACAAATACATTGGCCTGAGGCCCATTTAGGCTATGTAAGTAACACTCATATTACACAGGGTTTTATAGGGGTAGCTTAGCTATCCTCTAACCTTGTTCCCCCATTTTAGCATTTGATATATATTATGTTTATTGTGTAAGAGTTAGGGGTTATTTTTTTCAAGTCTTACTCATGGCAAAATCAAAACACGGGATTAATCAATAAACTGTTGCAAGCAGTCACATAGACCCATATCAAAAAATTAAACATATAGTCAACTAGGATGCAACTATAGTCAATAGATAAATTTGTAATGCAGCCTAGTCCTCTTTCTATATACTTATCCCAACACAATTTGAATCCATGTTTCTAGGTGTGATATTTTATAGGTTTTTCAACCAATTTCTAGTCACACTCAACCTACACAGTTAGCATAAGACTTGTTTTATGGAGGTTTGCATATGTATAGGATTATTTATTATTTTTTAGCTTATTTCCTATTCTGAAATTTTTTTATTTCACTTCCAAATATATATATTTCCTATATATCAATTTCAATAGTTTATATCTATTAGCTTGATTGATTTCAATTCAAAATAGATTAAACACATACATATAGTGAAGAAGCACAATTTCAATAGTTTAGATTTATTAGCTTGATTTATTTTAATTAAAAATAGATTAAACACATGCGTATAGCAAAGAAGCACAATTTCATAATCACATTAGATGGGAGAACTAAATATGTCTCAACTTTCTTCCTTGGAATGTTAGATATGTAACCATGATAAATCATCAAATGGGGGTGAGTCAGGTCAGTTTATCCCATTATTATTTCCTCTATTAATAGGTTTATATCCCTCACAAGAACACCTAGGGTTACAAGGTAAAAGAAACTAATATTTTGGGTTATGAACATCATCAAGGTTTGGGATCACAAACATAGAGCAAGAAAAAATAGTTGTAGGTGATCATACAATCATTGTGTCTTATTTCTATGTAAGTTAATATTGGCTAGTGGTACTCATCTAGATCGATGGATATTGGATATTAATAGTGCATGGCATATTATTTAGTGTGTGTTTTTAATTAGTTATTATAATAAATCACCCTATTAAGTAGGGATTATGTGGTTGTTAGATATAATCCTAAATCTACTAATAAAAGAGATCTAATTATCTTTATACGTAATGTCATGATGAATAAATAAGTTGAGTTTATTATGTCTAATCTAAGATCAAAACCACTATTAGTATTAAAGAAAAAAATTTATATGATTGTGATAGAAAGATATTAGATATTTTCTAAGGAAACCCATATCTATTTTCAATATTTCCTCGATTATGAAAGCTTTGTTGATAAGTTTGACCTCACCGGTCAAATTGTCACCCCTATAATTCAAAACTTTGCTTGTCATACTTCTGCAACCTTGTTCATGGCTTTGTCATGTTTATGTGATTTTCAAATGGTCTTTGTAAGGTCTTGTTAGTATTATTTAAGGTAGTATCTTTGCTAATCTTTATAATGCTTTTAGACTCAGTATAGTGGGTCATAGGGGTATGTCATGTTGTGTCAAGAGGGTGCAAGTTTGTCAGGTTAAGTATTTTCACTTGGTATCTCAGTTTAAATCTTATTAGTCTTGTTTGATGAAACTAAGGTATTTTAGAAAATTTTATGCTTTTTTTAGAAACCTAGGTTTCAATTGTGACCAATTTAAGCCTTCGTAAGGTGTCATTATTGCATGTAACATTTGATCAAGTGCTCAATAGGTAATTTCAAACTTGATTAAGTCTTGACAAGTTGTACTTTATCTCCATGAGACCATTCTCACATATGTTGATTTTTTATACATGTCATAAGGATACAAAGTTATTATCTTAGTAGAATATGAAGAGTGGTGTGTAAAAATGGATTTTAAGAGATCATAAATGAAATATATAACATGCATATGAGTCAAATATGTCATTGCAAGTTTGAATATGGTCAGTATGATAGTTTTAATGTTAAAAATGTAGTTTTATGAGTTTGTACAGACTTGGGGTGGTCAGTTTTAAGTTAAAATGACTTAAAGGTGTTTTTTGGTATTATACATGTCATATCCATGATTTTCAAACTCTCACAGGGCCTAAAATTTTTAAACAAGTTTCCTCTCCTTCATCACCCTCTTCATAAGCTCATAAGGCTAGTTTTTAAATGCTTAGTATGGATAGAGGAGAGAGATTTTGGTCCTAAATTTTTTCCATACAATGGGGTCCTAGTAAGATTCATATTTGTGTCATTTGTCATTAGATTCATCCTTTATTATATATGAATAATTTCTAAGAAGGTAGGGCACTCTGAATGAGCTAGTTAACCCTGTAGGCTCATTCTCTTCTTTAAAATGGAAGCTTGAAATAAATTTAATGCATAAGAATAATTTAAGTGTATGTGTAAGTTCCATTCAATCATATAAAAAGTTTTTCCAAGCCCATTTGGCATGTGTGGGCTCAAGAGGGCAAGAAAACTCCATTTTCTACACATTTGCAAGCCCACAGTCATTATTTCTTATTTGTTTCAAGGTTAAATATTTAAGGCATGGAGGAAGGTATCACATAATTTTTAAAATATTTTAAATTATCTATTTCTTCATCATTATCCTCAATTCTCTTTCCAATACTATTGTTTCTAAGCAAGAATAGTGTTTCTAAGCCTTTTGGATTATGTTTTGGATCTACCTACAAAAATGGAGTAAGGAGGTCTTATATTGAATTTTTAAAAGGCATATTAATGTCTTAACATCATTAAAGTGTAATTATGTGATGGATAATCATTATTGTCAAGTTAGATGATAAAATTATACCAAGTCAAGTTTAAACCCATGGAAAATTCAGACCTATAGGTCTACATTTTAGGACACATTATGCTTTAATATATATCAAAGATGAGTTTGAATACCTAATAATCAATTTAATGTTATATTATAATAGGTTTTTAGATTTATAAATTATTAATAAGTTTTAATCTTATGACTCATTGTCAAAACATCTAAACAGATCTATAGGAAGGGCTAATTGCATATATGTATGGTCAAAGTTACTAATGGGTCTTTAGGAGGTCAACTTGAATGTGAAATAACATCAATTGAGTTTTCAAGGAATATCATGGTGTCAATTATATATTTTAAGGAGGTAATTACTCTAAAAAAAACTTTTTAGCCATAGACTCAACCAAATCACTACCTACAACCAACTTGTTTCTTGATAGTGTGAGGAAAAGGAGCACATGGTGCAATAAATGAGTAATAGAAGTTGAAAAAGACCCTATATGTCATTGGGAGGATTTCCATAGTTATTTGAATAAAATTTAAAAAGAGAGAAGGAATCCTCAATTAATATCATTCTCAATTATATTAGTGATCAGTCCCAATGGAGATCTACAGTCTTAATGTGGCATATAGAGAAATGTGCATGAAATAAATGGTGATTTATATAAGTATGGTCTAAGTATGAAGAGATATATGGGTTCATGAATAGCTTTAGGAGAGTTTAGATAAGTGGAACTTTAAGTAAAAATAGTTATATGTCTGAGAAGAAGAGTATGAAAATGTCTTAATTGGCAAGCTTGCATAGGCCTAATGGAAGATATCAAGTTTTCTTCTCAAGGCCTAAGGATGGTATGTGCTTTAAGTTTTGAGATGAAAGAGTTAATAATATTATGAATAATGATAGTTAATAAACATGGTATGGTACAATTCTCATGAGGAGATAAAAACATATTAAATATACCAACTTAGTATAAATTAGAAGCCTACATGCCAATATGAGCATATGGGGATTTGATGAGATTAAATACAATGTGCATTAAGGTGAAAACTTAATTGAGTAGGTGACTATGTGAAGTCAGTGATTGAAATTAATGGAAACCTAAGTAGGTTAAATGAATAAAAATGAACCAAATTCACCTTAAACACCATATGACTATCTATAGGCAAGGTATGAGAGGGCACATGAAGAATGATAAAGCATGAACATTGAGAAACAAGGTCATTGAAGGGTTTGCAAGTATCCAAGTAGTATTAAAACCTAAGATAATTTAATTCAGTTATATTATTGTGTTAAGGATCATACTCAATATCATAAACCCCAATATTATATTCAATAAGGTCTATAATGCTCCTACAAGCCTAAACACCCTCATGCAAGCCTATGTGTATGAAGTGTGGAGAAAGTTGTGTCTTCTTAGGTGGTTGGTAAGTTGAGAGGTGAGGTTGGATGAGTGATAGGTGTTAAGATATAATCAAGATCTTGGACTCATTGAGGGATATTGAAATTTTAAGAGGTCTATTTTTGGTTAATTGGATAGGACTAAGCACCTATAGTCAAATCAAACTTAGCTAAGACCACAGACCTATCATTGAATATGAGGAAGAATATAGGTCTAAGGAAAATTTAGAGGTGTTAGGGGGACATGAGAGTAAAGGAGACTTTTAAAATACCTAAGAGTGATATAAAGAGAGAACATACTCTTAATTTGTAGACCTATAGTCTCACAAACATATAGTCATACCAAGAAAATAGTGATGACATCTATAGGATTGTTAGATGATAATGGTAGATGAGACCATGAAGTATAATGGAAATAGCATACTCAATTTCAAAATGTTTTTGGTTCATATAAATATTCAAAGAATTCAATGAAGGTTATATACACCTATTCAAGGTCATCATTCCATTTACTCCTACCCTTATTCAAGGCTAAGAACTCCAAATGACCATCTACAAGTCAACCTAATTAAACTCAAGTTGTCTCCAAGGTCAAGAAGACGGATTTGAATCACAATGGTTAAGTTTAAGTTTCGATTAACAAGAACTTACATAGTAACTTGTAAAGTTACAAAGAATCATTCAAGGCAATAGATCTCTCATGAACTTGGTCATAAGGTCTAATGAGGTTATAGATGCATGTGCACTAAATGGATGAAGAAAGCTTGTGTGAGAGGGAGAAGTGAGAGTTTAGACATTTTCACAAGGTCATAAGAAGTTTTGAGTGGTTTCATAGACCTATTCAAGGTATTTATACTATTACCAATATCATTTGAATGCTAATAAATTATGATACACACTATAGTTGGGTATGTGCACCCTGAGTGTTGTTTGAATAATTAAGATCTAAGATTAGTCAAATAAATTTATAAAATCCAATAAAATTTTTAAAAAATTATTGTTGAGGTGTGGAGCTAAAAGCTTCATGGATGAGCAAATGCAAAGTTACAGGATTTACACAGTCACTGACGTCGGTCAGGGATCAACTGGAGGCTGCCAATGTCAGTTATGGATCAGCTGACATCGGTCATGTGTAAGTAGATAGGGACTGATGTTGGTCACCTGTGCATTCCAAAAAGTCTATTTTTGTGGATGAAACAGATTGTTTGCATGATTAGTTTAGCTGTTAGTTGTAAGTCCCCATTTCTATTTTTGGCAAGACTATTTTAAACCCTTGATTAAGAGGTGTATCTAATGGTTGAGAATGCATAGCTCATGATCCCTAATCTTATATAATAGGGATAGATATTCATATATTTTAAGGTGTAACAGACAATTCAAGTAGCTAAATTGTGTTTGTAATTGTGAGAGAGAACTCTTGAGGGAAAGAGATCTATACATCTAAGAGGTGTGGAAAAAAGAGAGTTTTCTTCAATTGTATTTCCTTATGAGAAGAGTTTAATACAAGTTTTCATTATTTCTTGTATCTCTTGTTCTTTGCTGATTCTAGTTTCTAGTTACTTATTACTTTTGATTAATTCCATGTTTAGTTGCTTGCACAAAAGTAATCAATTATTCTTGTTACGATCCTGACAAGTGGTATTAGAGCTAGGTTGCTAGTTCACTAAGTGATACCAACTGACAAGTGGTATCAGAGCTTGGGTTCACTAACAAGTGGTTCAGATCTATTTAGTGTGTTTTGATTATAGGTCACTCACAGGGGTTTCTATTTGAGTGGGAGTAAAGCAATGGGAGAAGAAAGTAAACTACGAATGGAGAAGTTCAATGGCAAGAACTATCAATTATGGAGGATGCAGATAGAAGATTATTTGTATCAAAAAGATCTGTACTTACCATTGGGTGGGGTTTCAAGGAAGCCCACAGATATGGAAGATGAAGAATGGAATGTTCTTGATAGAAAGGCTCTGGGATCCATAAGGTTGAGCCTAACATCTTCTGTGATTTCCAACTTGTCACAGGCAAAGACAATGGTAGAGTTGATGGACACTTTAGCAAATTTATATGAAAAGCCCTCAACTTCAAATAAGGTATATCTTATGAAGAAATTATTTAATTTGAAAATGCAGGAAGGTGGATATGTATCTAGTCATCTAAATGATTTCCATGGTATTGTAAATCAATTAAATTCAGTCAAAATAGTTTTTGATGATGAAATTAAGGCTCTTTTAATATTATGCTCTTTGCCTAAAAGTTGGCATAGTTTAGTAATGGCAGTTAGTAATACTGCATCTGCTACAAATATCTTGAAAGTAGATGATGTTGTTAGTGTAATCTTGAATGAAGAAATTTGTAGGAAAAGCACAGAGGAGACATCAAGTAATGCTTTAAGTATTGAAAGCAGGGGAAGGCAAAAAGAGAGGCACAAGCAAGGGAGATCAAGGTCTAAGTCAAAGATGAGAAGAAGATCCAAATCCAAAAATGGAAGAAAAATAACCTACTAGAATTGTGGAAAGATAGGGCATACAAAGAAAGATTGATGGTTACCGGTTAAAGAAGAAAATCAGCATCAAGGTAAAGAAGAAGCAAAAGTTGCAGGTATTGTTGCACAAGATGTTCTTATACTTCCTTTGGATAATAGAATAGAATCTTAGGTTGTAGATTCTAGTGCTTCTTTCCATGCAACCCCAAATAGATAATTTTACAGTCATTATGTCTAGGGAGATTTTGGAAAAATCTATTTAGGGGATGATGAGCCTTGTAAAATTGTTGGCAAAGGAAAAGTGTAGTTGAAATTGTAGAATGGCAACACTTGGGTAGAATGGCAACACTTGGGTGTTGAGCGATGTCATGCATGTACCCAACATGAAGAGGAATTTGATTTCTATAGGAAAGTTGGGGGATGAGGGTTTTACAGTAACTCTCACACCTAAATCTTGGAAGGTTACCAAGGGTGCACTTGTATTAGCCAGAGGTAAGAGAGTAGGTACTCTCTATTTATGTAATTGTATTACTGATTATTCTCCTTCTATATTGTCTACTTTAGATGTGGATGCAAAGTTGTGGCACCAGAGGGTTGGCCACATGAGTGAGAAGGGAATAAGTATTCTTAAGTCAAAAGGTAAGCTTTTAGATTTGAAAAGCATAGATCTAGATTTCTGTGAGCACTGTATTTTTGGAAAATAGAAGAGAGTGAGATTTCTCAAGATTGGGTCAATAAAGAAGAAGCACAAGTTAGAGCTTGTTCACACAGACGTGTGGGGACCAGCTCAGGTAGCTTCTATTAGAGGATCATAGTATTATGTTTCTTTCATTGATGATGCTACAAGAAAGGTATGGGTCTATTGCATAAGGAAAAAATCTGATGTTTTTGACACTTTTAATAAATGGAAAGCTTTGGTTGAGAATAAAATAGGCAAGAGTTTGAAGTGCCTTAGATCTGATAATGGTGGTGAGTACTGCAGCTATAAGTTCAATAGGTATTGTTCTATGAATGGAATATGTAGGCAAAAGATGGTTCCAAGGACACCTCAGTAAAATGGAGTTTCTGAGAGGATGAATAGAACAATAATGGAGCATGCACAGAGTATGAGATTGCATGCTGGTTTGCCCTTATAGTTTTGGGCAAAAGCTATAGACACTATAGTTTACCTAATTAACAAAGGACCTTATATTGCACTAGATGGTGGAATTCCAGAAGAAGCCTAGATAGGTAAAAAGGTAGATCTTTCATTTCTCAGAGTTTTTGGTTTTGAAGTTTTATGCACGCTGATAAAGAAAATAGAAAGAAGCTGGATGTTAAATCTATGAGGTGCACTTTTATTAGTTATGGCTCTGAAGATTTTGGATTTCAATTATGGAATCTAGAAACTAATAAGATTATTAGAAGCTGTGATGTTATTTTCAATGAGAAAGTGATGTACAGGGATCAACTCAAGAGGTTGAATGATTCTGAGTAGAGCAATGGAGATTTGGATGAGTTTGTGATCCAAAATGAGCTCATGAGAAATCACTTCCAAAAAAAACACAGACACCGACGTCAGTCAGGCAAGAACTAACATCAATCAAATAAGTCAGACAATAACCAACATCGGTCAAGTAGGAACTGACATCGGTCAGATAGGAACTGATGTCGGTCAGGTGGAACCGACATCGGTCAGGTACAGACCTAGAGATGATTGAGATCAGTCACTGACAGAGAATTTGGGTGGATAACAAGCAGTGAATGAGTCTTAGACACCCATAAGGAGGTCAAAAAGGGTAAGTAAACCTCTAATTTGATATTCCACTTCATTATTCTACTTATTGCTCACTGATAGTGAAGAACCAAAGAGTTTTGATGAAGCAATGTAGGTAGAAACCCAAAAATAGTGGGAGCTTGGCATGAATGAGGAGATTGATTCCTTGAGAGAGAACTAAACATGGGATTTGGTTGAGTTTCCAGCTGGAAAGAGAACACTGAAGAACAAATGGGTTTACAGGTTAAAGGAAGGTGAGAATGGATAGATGAGACATAAGGCTAGGTTGGTAGTAAAGGGATTTGCACAGAAACTAGGTATTGACTTTGGTGAAATTTTTTCTCCTGTAGTTAAAATGACTTCTATTCAGACTGTATTGTCTTTAGTTGCCATTGAGGATTTGCATCTTGATCAGCTTGATATTAAGATAACATTTCTTTATGGATATTTGGATGAAGAAATATATATGGATTAGCCAGAGGGTTTTGAGGTTAAAGGTAAGGAGAAGCTTGTGTGTAGGTTGAAGAAGAGCTTATATGGTCTTAAGCAAGCTCCTAGACAATGGTATTTGAGATTTGATAGGTTTATGACTGAGCATGGTTTTAGTAGATGTCAATCTAACCATTGTGTGTATTTTAAGAGATTGGATAATGGTAGATATATTATCCTCTTGTTGTATGTAGATGATATGCTAGTTGCAGGTTCACACATGCAGGATATTTTTGAGCTTAAGGTAAAATTAGCTCACACATTTGCCATGAAGGATTTGGGAGTAGCAAAGAAAATCCTTGGAATGAGTATTAAAAGAGACAGGAAAAATCACAGGTTGATTTTGTCATAAGAGGATTATGTGAACAAGGTGTTGGAGAGGTTCAATATGCAGGATGCAAAACCGGTAAGTACACCTATGGTTGGACACTTTAAGTTGTGTAAAGAACAGTGTCCTAATTCACATGATGAGGTAGAGTACATGAGTAGAGTTCCATATGCTTCTATAGTTGGGAGCTTAATGTATGCAATGGTATGTACTAGACTAGATATTGCCCAAGTAGTGGGAGTTTTCAGTAAGTTTATGGCCAATCTAGGGAAGGAACACTGGAAAGCAGTTCAGTGGATTCTCAGAATTTGAGAGGGACCAGCATAGGCATTTGTGCTATGGTGGGTCAAACACTTCTCTACATGGATATGTAGATGTAGATATGGTAGGTGACTTGGATGGCAGAAGAAGCACCACAGGATATGTTTTCACTGTTGATGGAATGGTAGTTAGCTGGATTTCAAAGTTGCAGAAGGTTGTTACCTTGTCTACTACAGAGGCAAAATACATTGCAGTCACAGAGGCTAGCAAAGAGATGATATGGATGACACAGTTCATGGAAGAGTTGGGAAAGGAGTAAGAGAGTTTTAGATTATACAGTGATAGTCAAAGTGTAATTCATTTGGCTAAGAATTCAGCCTTTCATTCAAGAACCAAACATATACAGCTTAGGTACCACTTCATTAGACAGGTATTGGAGGATGGTGAGTTGAAGCTAGAAAAGATTCATATAGATAAGAACCCTATTGATATGTTAACCAAGCTAGTTACAAAGGTGAAGTTGAATCTTCATTCAACTTTTATTGGTCTTCAATATTGAGGTTGAAGATGGAGGATGTTGCTGTACAGGTACAAGTGCAGCTGTTTATCTCCAAGTGGGAGATTGTTGAGGTGTGGAGCTAAAAGCTTCATGGATGAGTAAATGCAAAGTTGCAAGACTTACACAGTCACCGATGTCAGTCAGGGATTGACTGGAGGCTACCAACGTTGGTTATGGATCAGCCAACGTCGGTCATGTGCAGGCAGACAGGGATCGATGTCGATCACCTGTGCGTTCCAGAAAGTCTATTTTCATGGATGAAACAGATTTTTTGCATGATTAGTTTAGCTTTTAGTTGTAAGTCTGTGTTTCTATTTTTGGCAGGACTATTTTGAACCCTTGATTAAAAGGTGTATCTAATGGTTGAGAATGCATAGCTCATGATCCCTAATCTTATATAATAGGGATAGATTTTTATAGCTTGTAAGGTGTAACAGACAATTCAAGTAGCTGAATTATGTTTTTAAATGTGAGAGAGAACTCTTGAGGGAAAGAGATCTATACATCTGAGAGGTGTGGAAGAAAGATATTTTTTTTCAATTGTATTTCCTTCTGAGAAAATTTTAATACAAGTTTTCATTGTTTCTTGTATCTCTTGTTCTTTGCTGATTCTAGTTTCTAGTTACTTATTACTTCTGATTAATTTCATGTTTAGTTGCTTGCACAAAAGTAATAAATTTTTCTTGTTACAATCCTGACATTTATAAGGTAGTGAGTTCCATATTCATAATGTTGATAAATATTTTATAAGGTCTCAGTCATTGTGAAAGGGTAAATATAACAGTTAGGGTTAAGAGCATGATTTTGCTCACAAACCCTAAGCTTAAGATAGAGATGTTGCAGGTGGTCTTGAGGGAATAAATTATGAAGGAAATAATTTTATAAGGTTAAAAATATTTATTTATAACTCCCTAAATTTTTTTAACTAAAAAACAAATTCTAAAATTTGAATACAAATTCGTCTCCTCTTTTTTAACCTCATAGAATGTAGTCTGCCTAGCTAAAGAGGTACTTTCTTATGCTCAGAATAGTATGGATGATTTTAATTGGACCCAAAGATATTTTTAGGTATTATTTGGTATTTTTAACTTAAAACTTGTGGCATTTTTTTTTGGTTAAGGTCTTGTACTTTATGAATCATCGTTAAGATGATAAGGCACTCACAAGTTGCCTAGAGGATCAATTTTGAATAGTCAAGGTAATCTGGATTTTAAAAGACATAAAATGACCTATAATGCTTCTAAAACCACCTAAAAATAATATATAAATCCAATTAGGTCCATTTTAGGAATTTTTTTTACCTTCACCTATACATATTCAAGTAAAACTATACTTTTGTAAGATTTTGAGCCTAAAATGAGGTATTAAAGATCATGAACAGATGAAAACCATTGGAATATGTGATTTGGTATGTATTTCACCTGTTAAATCATTAAAAAAATGAACAATACACCCTATAAGTTCTCAAACTAAACTATTTTTTTAGGGCAAACCAAAATAGGCTTAAAGAAGGGCTAGTTTTTTAGCCATTTCTTGGTTTGCCTACTTGCACAAGATTTTACAAGCCTAAATTTGGCATGAAGGGGGTGTTATTCTAATTAAATTGAATCAAACACTTTTGGTAGGTTTCACAAATTTTTGATAAATATGGAGCAAAATCTCAGTTTCTAGGCAAGGATGCCTAATTAGAGAGAGAAAATGGGCTAAAAGGGGTGATTCCACTTAGATTTAGATCCTAAAATTTGGAATGAATTTATACTGGGATACTATTTCCTCAAAAATGTGCTTAGTTTTATATTATATTCTATACATTCTTCTACACAATGAGATTTACCTAGTTGGAGGGCTACAAGGAATTAGGAGAAAATGTAAGGTTTTGGTACAAAAATAGGTATTTTTTAGTCTTTGATGACTTAAAGTGACTTATTAAAGATATTATATGATTTAAATAATCCATCCATTTATAAATCTCTTGAAGGAAAAATCAAAATTTCATCTTCTACACCAAGTTGGGAAAGGAAAGATTCAAGTGGTTAAATCACCAAATCGGTACTTAAAGCTCTTCAACAAGCTTTATAAAGGTTAATTTTTGTCTTATACACCATTTGGAGTGTTTGAAGAAGTCATGAAATTTTTTTCAATAAATATTAAAAGGTTTAAATAATCTCCAACATTCTAAGAAGACTCTTTCCCTCTCCTATGCCAAACCAAGAAGACAAAGTCAAAACAATTTAAGAAGTCTTATAACGGCCTCATTAAGATGGGAGACATAATGAAAAGTTGAGGAAGTTTATGTAAGACTTGCCTACCCAGGGTGCAAGTTTGAGAGATAAAAATCCTTTTAGCGATATTATTTAAGATTAAATTCCTTTTTTTAATTAAAAATGTCACTAGATTTTAGTGAGATATTATAAGTGTATGAAATATCATTGAAGCCTATGAAGAAACACTTGAAAGGAGAGGCAACACACATCTATCAAATTGGAAGAGTAATAAATAAGTTGAGGGAGATCAAAAACACTCCATTATTTGTGCCTAAAGCATGATATATTGTGAGAGAGGATCCCAATAAGGAGATTCCATTATCTCAATAAAATAAATAGATTTTTTATATGTTTTATATCAACCAAAAGGTGCTTTGAAGCTCCCAAGTCATACACTATGATTCTTATATTTTTGAAAGGTTTACTTTTGAATAAATATGCCTAGGTTTGGGATATAATACATTTAATAAACATTAAATTATAGCCCATATATATATTTGAAGATGAAAATATCCTCAATCACCTGATCCATCATGTGTGCAATTTTACATGCTCCTCTATCACTATACATGCTTGCCCCAATCAATCAGTCTCTTTAGATGTTCCACCAAACCATCACACTCATCCAACTCAATTTATTTTCATTGTATGAGATCATATTTATATATTAGTGGTGGTTTTATTTTAAATAGTTTTTTTTTGTCATTTTATTAGATAGTCTATCTACATGGTTTTTAGTGTCCCTTAAGTATAGTTTTCAATAGTTATTTTATAAATTGTTTAAGAATTTGATTAACATCATGTATGGTTTGTTGTTAAAGTTTATCATTTTTAGTATAATGTCATGGTCTATGTTTATTAGACATAAGATATTAGTTGTAGTTCAAGTTTATACTTAAATAATTTTTTTAATATTGATTTTTTTTTAATTTTATTTAAATTTATTTATTTATTTATAGTTTACAATAGCCTAAAACTATAATTAATGTTGTTAAGGTGTTATAGGGTTCCTTTTTTACTATTGGAATGCCTCGTATTATATTAATAAATCAAAATATAATATAGAAGGTTACATAGCTGTGGCCAAATAAATCATGGCCCAAACTCCCACACTACATAAAGAAATTGGCTCAAAACATTAACAAACTTCCAGATAGAATAGGCAAGAACAAATATAAATAACTATAAATATAATCAAGCATAGGCCAATATCCTAAGAGGTGGAGGCATATGGTCATCCTTGGGAATAAATAACCAAGTAGGTGATTCCATGTCTAGGATCTCTAAAGTAATTCAGCCAGCCACAGGGGTCATCATGTATAGTGATCAACCAACCATTAGTGGGATAAGTAAGAATAATAGAACTCACTAGAGACTTTTGTGTAGGATCAACATTATATTTCCCATAATCACTCTAACCATCCCTATGGGAAGGTGAGGTGAAAAGTGGCACTTGCTTATTTCAACCCTTTCATCCTGAGCCCTTTTCTTGGTAGTAGACACTTTTCTATGGCATCTATAGAATTTCATTCTCTAAGTTTACTTGTAGATCTAGGCTCAAGTGGAGAAGATGGTTCTGTACAACCACCTATAGGATTGGAATTTACACTATTAATAAAGTTATACCAAATGGCCCAACCCATGGGCCACTGCCACCTCCTCTTAGGGTTTTTTTAATTAGTACCCTTTTATTTTTATAAACTAGGTCTAGATTTGGCTTACACGTGTCAAATAAAAACTTGTATATGTCATCAATTTATATCAAGATGTCAAAAATTTATCTTTTTAATGGACATAATATCGGCCACACATGACATCATTGAAAGTAGTTATGGTGGAAATAAAATTGTAAAATGTATCCCCTATTGTAAAAGTGCCTCATATGTGATTTTTTGGTGAAAACTTTAGGACTCACTAAAAGTGAAATCATGAAAAATTGTGTTTTTTGTATATAGGTGATCAATTAAAGCATAAATTTAAGTGATATACTAATGAGAAGCCTAGGACTCACTGAAATTGAAACTGTAAACAATTATGTTTTCATATATAGGTTTATCAATTGATGCAAAGTACATATTTAGTCTATTTTTTATGAATGTATGTGTATATGTTGACATACATGTTATTTTATAGTACATATGGTGTGGATCTTGTCCTTATATGTTTACATTAAGGTGGGATTATTTAATATTTCTAGTGATTGACATATTATTTGGTGTGTTTGTAATGAGTTATCATAACAACTTACCCTATTAAGTAAGAATTGTGTGGTTATCAAAAATAAACCTAACTCCACTAATAAATGAGATCAAAGGTTATATGTAAGACATGATATGATAGATAAATAAATGGATTTTATTTTTTATAATCTAAGATTAAAACCATTAGCAAAACCAACCCAACATAGAGAGGTTAAATCAATTCTTGAACTAAATGAACCATAAGCCTTATTTATCCTAGATTACACTTCTAGAATACAATCGCAATCAAACAATTACCTAAAAAATTTAATTATCTTGATCTCCTTATTAATTTTTATATTTATTATATGCCACTTTTCAAAATATAATAATCAATCTATCTTTTACATTGAGATGTATGTTAAAATATGAATTACATTTCAAAGTTCTATCTTAATTAGATTAAACTTAACTATTAATCCATTTTAAGGTTAAAAAATATGACACATTCTTTTTGAACTTGATAAGTAAATAAAATCAATCCAAACATTAATTAAATCATGAATGGGATAATGGTCTGCTAATTTAAAAGTGATTGATTACTTCATGTGATTAATTACATTGAATACATTCTTATAATGTTGTAATACTCAATGCTACTTCAATATAGTATCACACTTCCCTTATGATGTATGTTTTTTGATAATTTAATTAATTAATTAATTAAAAATTACCATGTTTTACTTGGTTTTGTTGGATGAAAATATGGGCATGACATTTGGTACCAAAGCCTAGTTTCAACATTTGGAGCTCTAGGTAAATCAGCATTTAATTCTTCATTATCTACCACAAAGATCAAAAAATTATTTATGGATTTTTAGTGTGGTCCTTTATTGGATGAGTTTATTCATGATATACTTATGATACTCTTGATGAGCTAAGATACTATGCACATGAATGCCTACTTTGACATTCTTTATTTTGACAATAGTTGAGATCACATTTGATTAGTGATTTAAAGATATAGAGAAACCATTATAGTTGTGGGTTGATAAAATGACCACTTGACACATGCATAATGAATGTATTATTATTATTTTTGTATTTTTATGTGCTTGTATCCATTATATACATAATTTATGAACCATTATGGACTAGTGTTACTTAGGTTCTTCATATGTTTTTTAAACACTTATGGCATTACATGTATATGCATTTATGAAACCTCTTCCCTGATTCCTTGCATGATTTTATATTTTTATGAAACCTCTAGGATTAAACTCATCCTCTTTAAAATAACTATGGTGTATGTGTTAAGATGTAAAATTTTCAATTATATTATGTCACTAACATATACCTATGTGATTGTGGATGTATGTGTGATGTACCTTGTGTGTATAACACCCATGTAAAACTAATGTGTAGTATAATTCTCATCCTTGTAATATCATTTTGTATTTTATGACCCTGCATCATTGCTTTATATATTGAATAATGATTCAAGTGTTGGGTTTGAGGGAAATGTTGAGCACTTGTTAATACTTATTTAAATTGGGTTATGGGATAGGAATTGGAGCTTTGTGTAGGATAAAAACCCAATTATTCCATTTGCACATTTAATAACCCTAAATGGAAACCTAAATTTTTCATGTGTGTACACAATGAGTGATTTATGACTAATATTTTATTTATGAATAAGCTTCCCCTTCACTCACCCCTTAGTGGTTATTGAGAGTAAAACCTTTATGATGAGCACTCTATGTTGAACCTCATGGAAAAGATGATATCCTATTACTAGTCAAAGAGATTATGGAATTGTTATATTGTTCTTTACCTTAGGGAGCTAGTAGAGGCTTCTAAAATGATTAATTGGTATTTTATATTCATTATCCCCTTGATTGAATTATTAAGCCACATAATGCAAGTAATGTGAAATTTTTCTTTTAATTTGCTATCTTGATATGTTGGAAATTTATTTTGAATTGATTGATGATCTAATTTCATTTCAAAACAAACATTATTCTTTTGAATTAATTCAGTAAGGCTACTTAGCCACTTATTTCTTGGGTTTCTCATCCTTTAAATTTTGAATAATAATTCATTATTTGATTGCATTCCTTTGAGGCTATTTCTCCATGGATTTATCTGATCATCATGTTGATTCTTTTGAAAAAAATATTTGGTTATAAATGTCAATTTCTTGTATGCTCATGATGTGAATACTTTCTAGCTTGTGCAGGTATGGGGATAAGATGATGACTTTTGGAATAAGATATAGGGTTGAGATGGGAAATATTATGGCTAACACACCTCCTTTTCTTCAAAATGGGGGACCCTTCTTCTAAAATCCCATGAACCAGAACTCCAAGGTCCTTTATTTTATTCTTGATGGTTTCTCTTGAATTTAAATCCTTGGAATATTATGTTACCCTAATTTCCCCAAGTAGAAACAAGCCTTATTTATTTTTATGACTAAGTTAGACTTGTTATTTTATGTATTAGGGTGTTAACATTATAGATCTATTTTTTACAAAAGTTCCCAGAGTCTCATTCCATTCCCAAAGCAATAGACCCATCACCCTTTGTTGTAAATCAAAATCTTAATGATAGATGAGTAAGTATTAAATGTATTGCATATATTTTCACTTATTACTTAGTCATTTTTTGTGAATTTCATAGGATATATCTGGAGATGTCATCCCAATCAAAAGGTTCCATGTCACCTAGTTATTAGAGTGGCTAGTTCATGAACCTATCAGAGATGTTAGAACCTAGGAGATCCAAACCCAATTAGAATGTGCCAAGTCTCCTAGTTATTAGAGTGGCTAGTCCTTATACCAGTTAAATATTTTAGAGACTAGTATAATTTGACCCAATTATAAGGTATCATGTCACCAAGTTATTAGAGTAGTTAGTCCTTGAACCTATCTAAGATGTTAGAGCCTAAGAGAGCCTAACCCAATCAAAAGGTGTCACATTGCCTAGTTATCAAAGTGGATAGTTATTAAACCTATCTAAGATGTCAAAGACTAGGATATCTCAACCTAATTAAAAGTTGCCATATTTCCAAGTTATTAGAGTGCTCAGTCCATAGGCCTATCAAAGATGTCAGTGCCCTAGAGAGTCTACCCTAATTAAAAGGTGCCATGTCACTAGGTTGTTAGAGTAGCTAGTCTCTAGACTTATTAGATATGTTAGATCTTAGGAGAGATAAACCTAATAAAAAGGTACCACTTCATTGAGTTATTAGAGTGGTTATTCCATAGACCTATTAGAGATGTTAGAGCTTGAGAGCTTAGCCCAATGAAAAGGTACCACATCATTGAGTTGTCAAAGCAACTAGTCCTCAAACCTATTAGAAATGTTGGAGCCTAGGATAGCTTGACCTAATTATAAGGAACCATGTCACCTAATTTATATATTTACTAGTCCCTAGACCTATCAAAGATGTCAAAACCTAGGAGATCTTGGACCAATTAAAAATCACCACATTACCTAGTAAGGGAGATGAACTGGTGGCCACCTAAGGTCCCAAAAAGGTCATAATTTGGTATAGATGAGGCTTAAGAACCAATCAATATATGCCATATGTCCTTAAATGACACTCACCCTTCTTAAGGGTATGACATAAAGTACTAAGCCATTCCTAGGTGTTGATTATTAGTATGAGGACCAATGATTAGATGGCATGTGTTTTAAAGTAAGAATTAGTTGGTAAGCCTCTAAGGGATGTGATCGCATGCCTACCATGCATTAAGCATTAATGAAATAGAAAATTAGGCCTAATTAGACAACTTTAAAACATCCCATTGCCATTTTTAAATCTAGTTGGTAGCATAAGATTATGGGCTCAAAATTTAACTCTATATTTAGAAGTAAAGAGACTAAGGTTAGCCACCAACTCAAATTTGAATTCATATAAAATGATATAATAAATTATATTAATAGGGATTTATATGCATGAATTTATAACATCATAAGGAAATACCACTAATGGTTACCACTGGATACCTTTGAGAGCACTCATAACTCTTAGTTTTCCAATTCTCATAGAGTACCCCTATATTTCATGCCTTACATTCTTATATCTTTCCTATTACTCCTTCATCCTACTACAATGTTTGCATCCTATTCAAACCCAAAGGTTGAGTCTGAGTACTAGGATACCATATTGCCAATTGGCTTGACCAAGTTCAATCACCATAGTGGCATTTTCAAAGTAGTTGAGAAAATGCCCATATACTCAGGCTCCAATGATGACTAATAAGCAAAATTCAAGGATGCCCTTTGATCCTACAAGAAATTTATAATTCATAGAGTTATAGCCAAGCTAGAGGAATTTCCCTACACTAACTTATTTAGATATATCCTTCTCACTGCCATTCAAGTTTAGGATGGGGTCTATGGTTGGGTATACTTGCCCAAATCTTTGCATTAGATTATTGATATCTCTAAGAATGCTTACAAGGCATATTAATCCCTCTCAAACTACACCTTCTCTTATGATGTGGTGGTGGTGAAGGTCTGAAGGGAAACTTACCAAATATATGATGTTTTGCATGATTGGGATGAGAATCAAAATGTTAAATGGGTTATTAAGGAAGACATAAATGTGTACATAGTCCACACCTTCTAAAAAGAAGTATGGGTAGCCATGATTCTATTGAACCAATTATTCAAGTCCCAGGACTACTTGTACATTAATGAACTATGGGTTCCCCTCCATATTATCCTCATATGCTCAAAATTTCAATACATGGGAGGATATATCAACTTCAAGTTATTAAATTCCATTACACATTCCCAAACTGGAGGAAATGCATATATGATGAGATACCTTATGGATGTAGTCTATGAGACACTCTCCTTTAAACCTTTAATTTTTTCTGCATGGATTCCCAAGGGCTCAATTGTCTATGTGATCTTATACAAACTATATGGCCACTATTTTCAAAACCACATCTGAGACATCTTAAAGTACTTATATCTAGTGATCTACCAAATGATCAATGATGCCCTAATTCCATTAACTATCACAAGAAATTTGATACTCCACCACCACCATCATAGAATATTGGCTCTATAAAGAGGACACCATTATCTAAATGATAGGTTTCATCAAGTATCCCATCCACTTACCATATTTTATCCTAAATCATCTAGAAAATTAGGATATTTCTTACTAACTAGTGGAGGGCATCTTTGTCTTTTGTATAGGCCACCAATAAAATGTGTGCCCATTGCATTAGGCACCACTTATACAAGACCTTCCCTCCCATCTAGAAGATGGTGACTAGGTAGGACTCATTTTCCCTATCAAGAGTCAAGATCTAACATTAGGACCCTAAGGTGATGATCAAAGCTCACTTGGCATAGTATTCTACCCACCTTAATATCAAATATGATCATCAAATAGAAGATGATGATGAGATATACTTGGACATCCCTTACGACTAGAAGGTATTATCTTGAATCACATTAAATAATATGAAGAAAATAAAAAGGCAATAGGCCCATATGCTCCCCTCCATCTCATGCTCAATTTATGGATGATCCAACACCAACTCTTGTTATCTCTAGGAGGATTTTATAGGACATCCCACCACCTTTTCCTCCTCATGCTCTAGTTCTAGATCTACCTCATATAGTGGCTCCTAATAATCATGACCTAAATCTACCTATGCCTCCTCTAGTCACTCCTCATGACCCAGTTCCACCTCCACCACTTTTGATAGTTCCAATAGTCTAGCCTTAACTAGGTAAGACTCATTTTAACTCCTCTCTACTCCATCCATTTCACAACTTGAAGCCCTCTCGTGCCTTCTTTAGGTTTTCCCTCAATCCAGGTACTATCAATAGCATCTTCATCAATGAGCATGGTTGAAACCATTAAGATCATACCACCAATATAAGGAATCATCCCAATTCCCCCTTCAATCATCCTATCACCTCCATTAGTAGTTTTAGGTCCTTACCATTAGCCCCCATGCTTCTTACTATTCTATTCAACCCTTCCACTGCAACATCAAAACCAACTTGGGTAAGAGGCCCAAGAATAAGGAGAAGGCAACCCACACTCTGACTTCAATTCAAAATCCTTGTACTCCATTCTAACCTCTTCTATTGGCCTTAATAGTTCCTTCAATCTCAGTCCTAACACCTCATCATATTATTCCCTAGCCCCCTCTTTTCAATACTGAGGCTACCTTGGGATTTATCTTTGACCAACCCATCTCTTCCCTCTTGTTTAAGGACATTTTCTTGAGGGAAATTTCCCTCAATTTAACATGAGATAGGATTAGTGGTGAGCATATATGTTCCCATGGGCCTCCCCTTTTTTCCTTCCTCCTTTTTCCCCATTCCCTTTGTACCTCCACTATTTTCCCTATTCACCTCCTCTACTTCCTCTATTTCCCCTCTACCTTAACTTCTACCCTCCACCACCATCTAGACCACCCTTCTTATACCCCCCAAAATATGGGTAATGATCCTAATATTTAAATAAATATATATCACTACCTAGGACAACCTAGATGTGCAATGGAGCTTTGACCAAACTTTGAAGAGCATGAAGAAGACATTAATGTAAAGGTTTGTCCAAAAGTGGAATCCAGTGTTTTAGAAAACCCATCAAAATTTATTCTCCCTCACTAAGGTGAGGACCACCATTAGGGAATAAATGATGGTTGAGGACCCACTCTTTATTCTTTCGGAAACTCATGAAATGTTAGAAAAGCTCTTCAAGGACATGAAAATCTAGGTTCAGACCTAGAAGCCCAAGTGAAGAGCTATTTTTCCATTAGATTGATTGGACAAGGCAAGGATGCCCTCTTAATACTTTTCTTAGTTCTTTTTAAGGTATTAGATACTATAGCTAAGATTAATGTGTTTATCTAGCAGACTTAGGCTTATATGAAGAGAATTATAGAGATAGACAAAAAGTGTATGAAGTTACAAGTGGTGATTAACAAAGTCATGTTTTCAGAGTAAAATTTAATGCCAACCTCAGACTTGGGGTTGTATCAAATGTACACTAGAAACATGAAAGATACTATGGAGGAGTTTTTGAATATGGATCATACTGTAATTAGACCCTTGAAAGAAGGTAGGAATAATATATTGATCTAATTTAAAGAGGTCAATATCTCTATGTTATTCCACCCATATGGCACCCTATTAGACCAAGGATAATTTGGAGTCCACCTAGGTCAATTCAACTATGTCATGAGGGATAAGGTCTCCAAAGAAAACCAAAAAGGTGAGTGGGTAGTGTTAGAGCTATCAACACATTCATGGAAAGCATCAACTAGGTCTTTGGAGTATAGGTGTTAATAGAAGAACCCTTCCAAGTCTATCAAAGGCTAGATACTTAAGATAAGATTATATTTAGCAAGGCCCAAATGAACCTTGCCAATATGTATAAGGATTTTGATCTCATGGTGGATGTGTTAGGGGCTAAAGATGTTAAATCAAAGTAGTTGGGAGTTAGACCTTCACATCGTGAATTAAGGTTGTAGCTATCATGAGTGGCCATCATGTCCTAGGACAGGATCTTCATGCTATTTGGAGGTGAGCCCCATACTTATCTATATAAGGTAAAGTTTTATTTTGATATATGGATTGACTAAAACTTGCTCGAAAGTGTTGTTGAATTATATCACCAACTTTTTCCTTTATCTCTCTAAACTATAAAGTTAGCCAAGATTGATTATTGAAATAGCACTTACTTCTTTTAATGAATACAATTCTTATTTTATACAAAGGTTTTGTTTTGTCTCTCAATTATCTTTCATCTCCTTTTTTGGATGCTTGTTAATGCTAGATTAATTGTATTAATACTATGCTACTATATGTGTGTGATGGATATGATGTGATTTGTTATTATAATAATTATTTGAGCTTTATTGTTTCTCCTTTATAGTACTATTAATTTATGTGTTAATCTATAGATTGTTTTTTATCTATGCTTAAGAATTAAAGGGTGTCTAGCTCTTACACCATATAAATCTTATGACAAAAAAGGGTCATCTTGTTTAACATTAAAAAATGTTAAGGAAAAATTGACCCATCATAACCAAAAAAGATTTTCAAGAGAACCACCTCTAAATTACCCATCTAATAAAATGGAAAATCCATTATTATTCTTCTTATCCTCTATATTTATACTAATATTTTTGGATGGTGAGTTAGGGAAAAGTCTACCTTTTTTCCTACTTATAACCACCTTCCATTCTTCTTCATTACCCAAAAAACTGAATCTAAATTTAACACTTCTTTTTCCTCCTTGGATTTACCTCTAGATACTTCACTTTTATTTACTCTTTTACCACTAGAAACAACTAATTCTTCCTTATTATTAGTTTTAAGCAGTGGATTAGCCTTTTCTAAATTATTTTCTATTATCATCTCAAATACCTCACATTTAAAATGATCAAAAAAGATTGTTAGATGCTACACATTAACCTCCTTACCCAAAGATGATACAAACTTATACTTCATTTTCTACCAAGAAGAAGAAATATGACCAACCTAAGAATAATTCTAGCATTTAAAATGAATGCCTTTAAAATCTAAATTTTGCATCCAACTCCTTTCTTTCACTTTCAACTCAATTATTTCAAGAATATCTTGAGACGTATATAAAAAAACTAGAATCCTTACAAGAGTAGTCTGGGAAAATTTCAAAGAGGCATCAATACCTAACATAGCACCTAACATAGAACCAATGATTGAAAGACCAAATACTGACCAAAACTAAAGTAGAAGGTAAGGCAATCTTACCTATATTCGACGTAGATAAATATTTTTATTCAAGGGATTAAAATTAGGGGTCCAGGGTTTCATGAGCAAAAGGTGATTTTCAAAGCTCCATGTTTGATTCAAAAAAATATTTTCTCTATCTACCAAAATATCAAAGGTGACAATAAAAAAAGCTATAGCACAAGGGTAAATTTCCATAGTGCCAACCAAGAGTGAACTCAATGAATCTAATAGAAACTAATTAAGAGCATAAAGAGAAGGCCAAAACCTATCAAAATGATAGAACAAACCCCTCTCTATGAACCATACTTCACCTTCCAACACCTCCTCTAATGCTTTATTTTCAAAACTGATAGTGACTGAGTGATATGGTGAAACCCCTTCCTACTCCATATTTGGGTCTATTAAAGCTTCATTTAATTGAAAATACAATTTTTTTGGTGGGATCTAAGGCTTTAAAGATCCCATTTTGCCCTACCTAAACCCTTCATCTGTTTCACATTGACGTGTAACACTCTACACCCTATGGCCTAGCTACACTTATCCCATGGACTACCCCTGACTATGCTCCAAAATAACATGTAGTTTCATGTCATTTGACTCCCTATATGTTTGTGTTATCACCAAAAAAATCCTCACACAAGATTCCCTAGTCTTCACCATCTACACAGTAGCAAAATTATAGGAGCTCTCTAACTAGCCACCTATTATCCCATCAATCCAAGGAAGATTTTATTGAAAATGTAACTAGTTTCACTCCCATGTTAATATATAGATTACCATTGGGTGTTTATGTGTAATTTTATATAAACTCCTAGTACTTATATTTAGTGAGGGTTCATATTTGAATCATACCCCTTGTTTCCTCATACTCTTCCCACTGTGTGTTATTGGAGGTAGAAATTTAGTAAAACTTAGTCTATAGTGGTATAACTATAGTAGGTACACTTGGTTCAATGGTTTATGTATTGAGTTCATTATAGATTTAGAGGCTCTCTGATCTGCCTTGCTCTTCCCTCTCTTTTTGTGTTTATTTTCTAGGACTAAACTACCCCTTCCCCTTGTGTTTATAAATAGAGAATCGTAATACTCAAACTCCCATAATAATATTTGATAATTAGACCTATGTACATGAACTTCATAATTGAAATTTTGGTGGTAATGGTACAGCTCTTAGATACTATTCATGTAGAATCTATTTATGAAGTCAAATACCCATAGCCATGCCTTGGGTTGATCACAAATTATTCCTAAAAGGGAGGAAAAAATTCTATAGTTTTACCCATCTTCCCTTTTAGGGAATGCTCAATTTCATGGGTATTTCATGAATTGAAAGATTAGAGTGGAAAATAGGAAATTGTATGGGTAGTTTCTTGATTCCATCCTTCCTTCCCTCACTATATGTGGTGGTTTCTAAAAGATTTAACTAAAGTAAATACTCTCATGTTTCAATCTTATGAAATCTTGTACTCATATGTCACTCAAGTTTATATAGTTTACTTTCACTATGGAATGGTACCTAGATTTTTTCAGTATGATATTTTAAGAAAATATAAATTTATAAGTAAGAAAGTAGTTCCTTATTTATGAATTTTGGTGGAAATTTTACTAGGTAGTATTTTCTATTTAATTACCAATGTTTACTTGAGTGGGGATTGAATATTCTTTTTGGAGTTTTTGTTTCTTAGCGCTTGTTCGAAGATGAATCTTGGAAAAAGGATCTTAGAGCATTCTCAATAAATGTTTGGAGGCTCAAGGTAAGTTTTTTGTTTCTCCATTACATGATTATTTTATTTTCTCTCTAAATTTGTTTGAAATAATAGATATTTTATTCATTATTTTTGGAAGGTTATAGGAATAAGTTACTTCTAATAATGGAAATTTTAAGAGTGTTGCATTATTTATTTAAAACACCTCTACCTCTAAATCATTTTGAATGTTTATTTGATGTAGAACAAGTCACCTATGTTTTATGGTTGAAATCAACCTTTTTACTTGTTTGATATAAATTATGAAATGTTGTGTTTATTGGAATAAATCCACTTATAGCATTCTAATAATGGAGTTTTATCTTTATATTTTCATTAATAATATGTAATTGGTGTAAATTTTTGGGAAACAATTGATTATATTAAATTACTAGTGTGAAAATCATTGGATGCAAAAATATATGAGTTCTCCTTTGAACAAAAGAATTCATCCTATTGAGAGTGGGAAAAATGTCACTTACCTTGTGAGATAGCTAAATTTTAGAATCAAGTAAACTAGGAAAATAAATGAATGCAAATTCATAATCTAAATCTAAATTAAAACCTTAGAGTGAGCTATTCAAACAAAATAAGACAAAGCAAGTACTTAAATACCAACATGCAAATGCAGTCACATTATCCATTAATTGAATTTGATTTTCTATTATAACTATGTATGTGGATTCTCAACTCAATTATCCAAAAAAAGGTAAACTCAACAACATATGGCCATATGATCTTTATTTTTTCAATGGATGCATACAATAATTTTGATATCAATTTTATAGCTTGACGGTGGATAGTTTAAAATGAAGGATGACACTTCAATTTATAAACTTACAAATGAAGATATTGATGATTTAAATTAATTAATATTTATTGGATTATGTTAATTATGGGTATCTAAATTTGAGTCCTTATCCAAGTGGAAGAGGTCAATTCCTCGTGTGTGTGAGAGAAAAGGAGAAATTTAGTTGGTAATTGAAATTTTCTCATGAATGATTCAATTTATTTGAATGACTAACCATGTTGGTTTAAATTTTCAATGATAACTAAATAATTGTTTGAGTAATTTAAGGAGGTAGTTGGATGACTTAACACTTGGTTGATAGAAGCATGGAAGATGTTTGGCAACTTAGAAATTCCATATTTTATTGGTTTTGTGTAATTATGTGTGTATGATAATTAATTAATTATTTGAAAACGAGAAGAAAATTATGTTAGGATGAAAGTCAAATTGTGAATGATGGTTGAGTTAGTGTGTTGATATTTAGGAAATTTAATTACAACACTAAATGTGGTAAAATTTAGGTGTATACATTTGCCGCTCTTTGAAAAGGTATTGTGACTAGAAGAAATAATGCCTTTTCAAACATAAATAAAAATAGAGTGGAAATAGATGTATAAATATGATGCCCCAAGTGGATTTAAATTATTATAAATGATTCCCACTTAATTGGTCATGCGAGGAGAATGGACACGAATGAGTGCTCAAAATGAATGAATGATGGAAGGTTACATAGAAAATGATGTAGTTAATACCATAATAAATGAAAGTACCATTTTTCATAAAATCCTTACATGATTTGTATGCATATGTAAAATGATTTGCCTCAAATAGGTAGTTTTTAGGGAGCTAATTAGAGAAAATATATTTCTAGAGATAAGTTACAAGCTTGGGTTTTACCCCATGAAAATTGTTACATGAAAGAAGATTTGGAAATGATATTTATTATTGATAATATGTGAATTATAAAGAGGAGAAATATATTTTTCAAGGATGAGTGATAAAATTTACTAGATTGATTTTCAAGCTAAAATAAAGATATTGAGTAATCTGATGAAATGGTGGTATGATTGGAAGAGAAAAAGAAGTGATAGGGTGGAAAATATGAGAAAAAATATTGGGGGGTGGGTAAAATATATGAATGGGGTGGGTGAATGTATAGGGGTAGGGTAAATTTAAAAGCATTCACTGTTTGAAATTCATTTGCATTACTGGGTTGATTAGCCACCTAGTATTTGATTTTATTCTAGATTGTGAGAAGAAAATGGAGCATATACTGGCTGATAGGCATTACAATGAGTGAGTTCAAGTGTACTAGTGGCTAGAAGGGATTGGGAATGTAGTAAGTCATATTTTTTGTTCCATGTTTAGTCATTTAGTATCCATAAATACTTAGATAAATAGAAAATACTAATTTTTCATTTTCTTAATGACAAAATTGAAGTTGATTCTATCAATTTCATCATGGAAAATGATAGTTTTGTGTTAGATTACAACATTTTTTTGTAAATTATATTTTTTTCAAAAGTCATAATGAGTTTGAGGTTTCGTAAACCAAAATCATTAAAACCTAAAGTGATTTTTTTGTGATGTACAACAAATTTATTTAAATTATGTATTTGATTAAGGTTGAAGCAAATTTGACTTACGGTGTAATGAAATCATCCATTCATATGGTTATTTCATCATGGATGGTATGTGAAATGGGAAAGAGAAGAATTATTAGTTTGAAGTGACATTTGATGCTAGAAAGAGTGAAAATTATTTATTTTGATAGATATGGGTCATAAAAATATTAACATTGTGTCATTTTTATGTGTGCATGAAAGACTTACCATACTTGTTATGTAGGAGAAGTAATCTAGGGTGTTGGAGCTAATGACAAGGTTTATAGAGTATGAGGTTAGGGTAGTAGAGGTAGTGAGGTTGTCATATATTTTAGAGATGCCATAGATTTAGGTTGATAGGAAATTTATAAAAACATTCATAGAGTGTTTGTACTTTGAGGCTAACATATTTTACTTGCCTATAGGGGAGATAATGGTGACCATAGAAGACATATAGAGGATACCTTGAATCCCTGTATGGGTTGTAAAGGTTTATTAGAGAGAAACTACTCATGTTGTACCATTATCCATGGTTTTTGGAGATAATATCATTCTCATGATTAGTTTAAGGATATACTTAGATGCATGTAATTGAAGGAGACATACACTTTGACTCTTGTATTGATGGCTTTTGTTAGTGGCATATTGATATCAGACAAGAGTGGGAGATTTTTTCATGTTGGGATTTAGATGTGATTGGGGACATAATAGAGACTGTGAAATTATTTGCATGGGGACCACATGTATTATCTCACTTGTATAGAGACTTACATCATGTCATGTACAAGGGAGGAATTAACATAGGCTCACCCATACTTCTACAAGTGTGGGCATGGGAGCACATAGTAGTTGAGAGGCCAATTGGTTAGATCAGAGAGGGATGAGATGTAGATTTATTTGCTTATAGATGTCATGTTGTTATAGGTGTATAGAGGGCTCATTTGGGTGATATAATTTTTATCAAAAGGCATTTGATGAGTTAGTGCCATTAGACAATAAATGGAGGTTATACATGGAGTTAGATCCATAATAGATACAAGATGCATTGTATATGGAATATATGATGTCATCATGATACATCATTGTGTCTCATGAGTATGTGATAGAGAAATAGAGTCTAGATAGGGTATTATGGTAGTTTCATGTATGATAATATGTGCCAATAAGATATCATCTTTATGAATGAGTGGTATGAGGTAGACCCTAGTGGGGGATAGGTATAGATTAGAGATTAGATGAGCATTATTTAATACATATGCAGACTATATCATACCATCTTAGGAGGGGCATAGTTGATGCAGGGATGATGGATGCATATGAAACATTGTGGAAGCAATAATGATCATTGAGGCTGATAAAGCCTTACATGAGACCTATGACATGAAGATAGAGATTCCATTTTGCATTTAGAGTAAGACCATGGATAAGAGGCTTGTGGGTGAGGAGACAAAAAATATCCCCAGTACAAGGTGATGGAGGAAAGACAAGTGGTGTAGATGGTAATAAGGTTAAGTATACATAGGCAAGAGAGGTTGAATGAGGTAAATCAAGAGGAGATGGTCTATTGTTAGTATTTAATAGTGATGAGGATGGAAATGGGGAAGATGTGGTGATAAGACTACTACCAAAGAGTTCACCAATAAGGTATGGGGTAGGGTTAGTAGGGTCAATATGGTCAATAGAGGATGAGGCCTTGATCTAGACATTACATTAGGAGATTAGGGCTAGAGATATTAAGATAATGGGATTAAAAAGATATGGGAGGATGGTTATTGTTAAATAACCACTAGTGTCATAGATATTCTTAGGTTATAATTAGAGGTAGACTAAATGAGAGTGGATATTGGGAGTAGAGAGGAGGGTGTAGTGACTCATGATGTGGGCACATAGAATCCAAAATATATTGGGCTTATACAAAGATATAGACAAGATTGAGATACACTATAGATTGAGCTATAGAGAGCAAAGGAGCTATTGACTAGATTTGGAAAACTAAAATAATTATAATATGTGATGAGGGATATAGAGTAGGTGACCTACTATAATAGCCTTTATGAGTAGGTAGTGTCACTAGAGTAGTGATCACCATCTTTCAAAGAGTACTCTACTAGGAGGTCAACATCAACTAAGACATTTTAGCTGATATCATCTAAGTGGTATGTGGGGTAGCCCTCTCAACATGCCATGGGTACCCTAAGGAGTACACTAAAGTATCCTCATTCAAGATCACCCAAATATTTTCAGCTAGAGGGACATGATGAGAGCCAGTGGATATAATATAGACACACATTTTTTAAATGTATTTTAGATGGATTGATGTATTGGACACATTTGAAATGTGTGTGTGTGTGTGTGTGTGTGTGTGTGCGCGCGCGCGCACGTGCGTGTGTGTTTTATTATGGCATGTGATTATGTTATGGATATTTTATTTTGATATATGTAGTAGATGGATAGATGGATATATGTATATGTGATTTCTTCTCTTTTGAATTTTATAATTGACACATGTTAGCCTTTTCATTCTAGCATTATGATGCTATGTACAAAATGGATGTGAAAATGTATTTATGAAAGTGAGATGGATTAATAGTTGCTTTTTATAGCCTTTTCTTGGAGTTTAAATAGTAATTCCAACATTATGTTCTAACATGAATTGAAAAACCTTTATTTTTTATTTTTAATAAGATAATATGCACCAATGGTATGGAAAAAATATGATGGCTATTGTTTTATACTCATAGGGACTGATAGAGTCACAAGTGTTAGACTCAATGCATCATGATATGGAAGATCATAATAAAAAAAATTGTAATGCACATAGTGATCTATACTTTAAAAAAATGATAAAAGGATTTAAAAAAAGTGTTTTCAACAATGAAACCAAGGAAAACAAACAATGAAGTAAAAAAACAACTATATAAGCAAGTAAATCACATAATGTATACAAATGATAAATCAAGTAAAAGGTCAATATAAACAAGTAAACAAATGTTTGTTTTTTTAATTTCTTTAGGTAGAATAGAAGCCTTTATCTTATGATATATTTGACAATTATAACCATATGATGTTTAATCTATGTAAGGGATGACTATGGTATGCTAATAAGGACAAGGGATTTTTGAATTTTGGGGGATTTTTAGGAATGCATGACTAAACCATATACATAAGGGAAAACTAGTTTTAGATGTTTAGAATGAAGAGAGGGAATTTCTTATTGATGGTTATTTTGTGATGGATGGGTGATTTATTATCTAAATATTATATATAATTTGTTATATAAACATGATAAAAGGTGGATATACATAATCACCAAGATAAAACCTTCAACTAAAATTTGATAGGTAATGGGGATAACTATAAAATGGGTTATATACAAGTAGATAATTTATGGATGTATAAATGATATGGGATTCCAAAAATTAACTAGGGTTTATATAGGCAATGGTTTATTCATGGCACCAAAAAATAATTTTCACAATGGTACTTGTCTAAAGTGCCATAAGAATGGTTTCCACTTTTAGACAGATTATTTTTATTTATCTATTTTAAATTATTTTACATATATACAATAACACTAGATCAATTTACGCATGGAATAACTTGAG
Organism: Torreya grandis; assembly: GCA_037957365.1. NCBI lineage: Eukaryota > Viridiplantae > Streptophyta > Pinopsida > Cupressales > Taxaceae > Torreya > Torreya grandis. Next base: position 4,050,921 of record JARHVA010000475.1, read on the forward strand.
ATGAATGATATTCATTGGTTCATCAAGATCTTCACCTTCTTATATGGCTAATTTATAAGCACCCAATCTATATTTGACAATGACAATGTATGCACCTAACCAATTAGGTTCAAACTTGCCTTTATTTTCACAATCAATGTTGGTGTTCCATTGGTTTTATTTTAGAACAAGTTCTCTAATTTATATCTTTTTGGATCTAATTTTATTGTTATAACTATGACAGAGACAATTTTGATAGTGTTGTAAATGGTTAAGGTAGAAAATTATTATCTACTGGATCAAGCTCATGTAGCCTTGAGATGTGATATGTTTCATCATCAACTAGATTTTGTAAAGAGACATGTAACAATAAAAGATCAATTTCAACAAGTAATATGGACTCAGTGTTGTAAATAATAGAATATGGGGTTACCCTCATGGGTGTGTAAATTCTAGTACAATAAGCCCATAAAGTAGCATAAAGTTGTAAATGACAATCATAGGCAACATCATTAACAATGCACTTAAATATTTTGAGGATGTTTTTATTTTAATACCTCTACTTTATCATTGCTTTAGGGATATTATGGTGTAAACCATTTGTGCTTGATGTGGTATTCTTGGCAAAGGAACTTGACATCTTTATTTTTTAAATAATTTTCATTATCTAATATAACGGTGGAAGGAATACCATAATGCTAAATTATATGGTTAAAAATGAATTTGTAAATCTATTTATCGATTACATAGGTTAGAATATTGATTCAACCCACTTTGTAAAGTACTTAGTGGTGGTAATTATGTGCTTATGACTGTTAAAATAGTTGGGATTGATTTTTCCAATGAGGTATAACCCCCACATGTAAAATATTATGTAGTGGTAATAGGTTGTAAGTTCACCATGTTTTTAACATGGTAAGCATTTATTAACATATTTTTATGAATCAATTTCCATCATGGGCTAGTAATTAATTTTAAAAAGCCTCTTGGCAAGGACCATTCCATTGGTATGAGCACCACAAATATTATTTTGAACTTATTTAATGACCAAGGCTACTTCTTCATATTTTAAACATTGTAAATAAGTTCCATTGGAACCCTTATGTTACAATTTATTTCCAAGGATGATAAAGTGAAAAACTCATTGGATGAAGGATTTATTATAATTGTGGGATAAGTTGGGAGGGATCATATTTTCATGAAGGTATGTGTATATATCCTAGTACTAAGGGTAAGTAAGACCAATAACCTCATATACCATTTCATATTTAAGAGTTTCATATGTTGGACACTTAAATTTCTCAACAAAAAACTAAGTGTGATTGACATCTATATGTATGTTGAAGAGTGAAATAATCATAGCCATAGCATCAACTACCCTATTATTGACTTGAGGAACTTGCTCAAATTGTATGGGATAAAAAAATTGTTTAGTATTATCCACCATATGTCTATAAGGAATTGTCTTATCATCTTTAATTTGGTATTCATTAGATAATTTTTTGATGATTAGCCATGAATTCCAAAAAACTAGGAGATAATAGATGCCACATTAATTTGTGAACTTGAGACTAGAAATAAGAGCTTCATATTTTTTATGTTATTGGTACAAGAGAATCCTATCTAAAATGATTTCAGAATGAGATCACCTTGTGGAGTGATGATAAAAATACCTACCCCCAAGCCATAACTTACAAAAGACTTTTCAAACTATAACTTCCACTCTAATTATTCATCCCATGACATGATAGCTTCATATAGAAAATTTGTGATTAAAGGTTTGATATCCATTAATGGAACTTCTACCAAGGTATTTATAAGTAATATTACTTTGATATATTTTTGGTTGACATAATCTATATCAAACTCACTTATGATCATGACTCACTTAGCCATTCTCCCTATTAAATCTGATTTGGAATGGAGATACTTAAGTGGATCAAATTTTGTAATGATTTTGGTTTCTACCAAGGTATTTATAAGTAATATTACTTTGATATATTTTTGGTTGACATAATCTATATCAAACTCACTTATGATCATGACTCACTTAGCCATTCTCCCTATTAAATCTGATTTGGAATGGAGATACTTAAGTGGATCAAACTTTATAATGATTTTGGTTTGATTATTGAGCATGTAATGGTGAAGTTTTTGGGAAGCAAAAATAACTGATATACATGTTTTTTCGATTGTAGAATATTGTAGTTCATATGATACCGAGGTTTTGCTTATATAGTACACTAATCTTTCTATCCCATGTTCATCATGTTGTGCCAATAATTCACCCAATGTATGTTGTATTGCTGAAATATATAGTAGTATAGATCTCCATGGAGTTGGTGGAATTAGGACTAGTGGATTTTCTATATAATGTTTAAGATTTGCAATTTTTTGTTTACATTCTTCATTCTAGTGAAAATTAGTTTTATTTTTTAAAATAAAGGTGAAAGCATGACATATGTCTACAAGTTGTGATATAAATCTATGGATTTCTTGAATCTTACCTTGAAAACTATAAAGTTTCTTTAAATTTGTAGGTGAAGGCATTTATTTTATAGTTTTGACCTTTGTAGAATCACTTTTATACCTCTTTGTGATATAATAAATACCAAAATATTACTTTAAGTAACTCCAAACACATATTTCTTTGAATTGGCATGAACCTTGTATTCCCTCAAACATTTCAAAAATTTATGTAGTACTATGGGATGATCTACTTTAGTTATATTATTTTCCAAAATATCATCTACATAGTCTTCAATAATATCATGAAGAATGTCATGAAAGATAAATATCATTATGCATTGACAGGTGGCTCCATCATCATTGAGGCCAAATAACATTTATTAATAAATAAATGTGCCATAATGTGTGTTAAATGATGTCTTATTTTGGTATTTGGAGTTTTTTTAATTTGATTTTACCCTAAAAAACCATCCATTAAAGACAACATCTCATGCCATGTCATGGAGTAAATAATCATGTCTATGTTTTGTAAAGGGAAGTCAAATTTAGGACATGTTTTTTTTTTATCCCATAAATTTTTTTGGACTCTAATCCCTATTGGTTTATTAGTGATTTTTATTATATTATATATCTACTATGGGTAGTATTTTGGTTGTACGAATCCAACTTCTAACTATTTTTTCAATTCCTCCTTCACGAGTAGTGCCACTTTTGGATGCATTTTTTTGAATTTTTATTTCAATTTTTGTGTGTTTATGTAAAACAAGGTGATTAAAAACAAGTAAAGGATATAACCTAGGAATTTATACATATGACCATGCAAACACATCTTAAAATTCCCTGAGGAGTAGAGTCAAAGTTGAGTGTCTTCTAGATTGAAGGAAGTATCAAGTTTCACAATATTAGGATTTTCTTTTGTTCTAATATTGATGTCGATGGTATTTTGAATTAATAAAGTGGAATATTATTGAAAAATGTTGTAGGTAGAGTAAGATTAAATTCTTCCTCAAGGTTTTTTTGATTTGAAATGTCTTTATTTGATATTATAGAGGATGTAGTTGCATGGATCTAATTATTTTTTGAATGATTTGAGTCTAAAAGTCCCCAAAGTATATATAATTATCTAACTAATTTGAAATTTTCTTGTGATCTCCTACTGAGATATGATATCTAACTCTAAAAAACTTAGATATGGCCTTATCATTCTAAAAATGATCAATTGGGGGTGGTTGTTTTTGGTCCTATAAGATAAGCTATGGAAAGGTTAATTCAAGGGTAAAAGTAGTTGTGGAATGAAATAGATTTGTGATGAATAGATCCTCATAGTATATATAAATGTAATTCATTTCAGTGTTTGAAGAGGTTTCTTCAGATGTGGTAGAAGAGTCATGATCATAATTACATAAACTCACACTAGGTGGTTTCAATCCAATACCTTGAAAGGATTCATTTGTTCTAGACATTATAGGCTTGATGAAACCATGTTCATGGAGACCAAGACATTTTCCTTTATAATTCATGATATTTCACATAATGGTTTTAGGTATGGGAACTTGTAAACATGTATAAAATTCATCAATTTAGATCCAAGAGGATTTTTAATCTTTAACGTGTTCTTCATAAAGGAACCCACCTTCCACAAAAGATATTTTTCCAAACTTATGAACCACTTGTGTTTACTTTCTATGATGGGGTCTACCATGATTATTGGGGGACATATGAATTTTTCCTATAATATGGCATCGTGGATTTCATATTCTCCCATACCTTTATCCATAATGGTGATTTTAAATGGGGTAGAGGGATTAATAAATTTTGATGTGTTTCTTACTTGTATATGGTTAGATTCTGGATGTAGAGGTAAATAATCATGATGGATATAGTCAAAAATCTTTGGTGACCCCTCGATAGGTTTTTAGGTATCTTTTGTAAAGGGTAAATTATTCAAACTTTTATATCTCCCTTATAATAGTTTTTAATATTTAAAATGTTGAGGATCACCTCTAATGTAACTTCCACACCATCATGAAAAAAATTAAACATTGGGGGAGGGAGGATGGAATGGAATTCATGACATGGATACATGGATGACTAAGGAGTAGGTTTTATGGGATATATAGTTTAATAAAAATAATTAAGGTTGTTTGGATGACATTCCCCATCATGAGTGAAAGATACATAGTTCCCACTAACTAGTTCCCATTATTAGCATATACATTTCTAGTAATAGTATTAGTCTTTAGTGTTATCATAGAATGTCCCAAATGCTTTATTAAACTTAATGTACAAATATTTAATCATATCCCATTATCTATAAACTCCTTTACTTTATGTTTGGAAATAAATACTTGCTTTTACAATGCTAAATTATGAGATGAACCCATTGGTGAAATGTCTGAATTATCAAAAATCACTTGATTATTGAAGGACAAGTGTCTTAAAAGTTATTGGAATTTAGATAAATTTATGTCTTTTGTAACTTTAAATTCTTGCAAGGTTTCGTACAAAATGTCCTTGTAAATGGGAGACATCTTTGAGAAGGTCTAAAATGTAAATCTGGGATGGCATTTTCTCAAATTATTTTATGATGTTATATTTTACTTCAAGGGTAGGCAAAGGAACACTTAGAATTATAATATTTTCACACCTCATGGTGATGGTGAAATCTTGGGAATTGGTTTTAATAACAGAAACATGATGATCCATATCATCAATGTGATTGAATATAGAATCAAAGAGATAATATCTTGGTTAACATTATTCATTTGATCTTGACTTTGGTTTTTCTTAGTAAACCCTTGTTCATTCTTCAAGAAGGGATATTGATATATCTTTATTTATTTTATTTTTGGAAGTTAATTCATTATTTTCTACTTCTATGTTTCCATGATCAATTAAATCTTGGACATAGGCTTGAGTATCATACAATGCTTAGTATAACTCCCTTTGATTTTGTGGTAGTTACAATATTCATTATCTCTATACCACTTAAGTTTTGGAACATTCTCATTAAAGGGTTTGGTGTGTACAAACTTTATAATTTTTTCAATGACCAATTCTTAAAAGACTACTTTGAATGGTTCTCCCAAAGGAGTGAACATTCATTTTCAATTGTCTTATCAAACTTGAATTCTAGGCATGATAATTTTATTGATAAATTGGTTGCTTTGGATTTTTTTAACATCAATTACACCACCCATTAACACATTATTTTTCTTTGCATAAAACTCAAGTTTTTCATTTTGACTTGAAGATGAGTTGCCTTGTTTGAATATTTTGATGGTAATTTTGGAAACTAGTGCTCTTTTAATTTGAACTCACTTTTTAATACTTTCATCAAATGATGTAGTGTAATGGAGTTGTATTTGATAGGCCAATTTTGAATTGATCTTATTTATAGTGATATCTATGAGTTTCTTTTTTATAGGTGACCATGGTAACTAGCTTGATAAGGCACACCATCTCTACAAGAAAGAGGTGAAGCCCTACCCATTGCATTGTTTAGTGGTGTATAGATATAACATGGTCAATTCATGTTCAACATTATAAGAAAAATGTCTCACAAATTTCTTGAAAATGTCTACAAAGGTTATGATGGATATTTTAGGTAGGTATAATAATCACTTTAATGCTTGACCCCCTAGGCTACGTGGAAAGAGTCTCAATAGGTCATTATTGTATAAGTAGCATATGAACATGCCATATAAAACTATTTAAAGTGTTCTCTAGGAATTCCTTTTCCTTTATACTTATCAAACCTATGGGGTTAAAAATGTGTATGAAAAGGTACCATAATTATATTAATTTCAAAGGGATATGGATAAATTTCCTCAAATGTTTACTTGTTGCATTGGGAATAACTACCATTTTGTAATCCTTGTATTTGGTCCTCTATACTTTTCCATTCTTGGAAAAATTCCATGTCCTTGAATGGTGATGGTTGGTTTGGGTTTTTATTTTAACTTTTATTTGGATTTAAAAACTGATTTAGATTTATATTTGAACTTGAAAATTATTGGGATTTGAAAATTGAAATTAATTTGGATTGGAAAATTGATTTCAATTCAAGAACTAAAATTGATTTGGATTTGAACCTAGATTTAGATTTGTATTTTATTTTTTATTTTTATTGATATTTTGATTTATATTCAAAATCAAATTCAAATTTATATTTTGATTTCTTGATTGAATTTAAAATAAGTTTGGATTCAGATTGGGATTCAAAGTGAAATTTAAATTTTAATTTTGATTTTGATTTATGTTTGTATTTAGATTCAAATTTGAATTGGATTTTAATTTTTATTAATGTTTGGATTTGGATTTGAATTTTAATTCAAAGTTGGATTGGTATTTTTATTATGCTAAATTTATCCTAGGTTATTGGTATTATTAATATGATAACTCTGATTTATGATTAGACTGGTTAATTTGTTGATTGGAGGATTATTTAACACATTGGATTTAAGATCAACTATTTCCTTAGTTCAAATTTTGACATATTATTTAATGGAAAAGACATGGATTTGTTGGGATGTTTTGTTTAAAATCACCTTTCCCTTATCCATATAGGTTTGGGAGACATTTTCATAATTGGTATTGGATGACCTTGTGATGGCCTTGTTGTTTCCTAGAGAGTCATTAAATTTCCTTGATCATGTGTAGGAATGTTGTAATTTTTATAGAAATTAGGAGAGACAAGTCTTTGGGATCAAAATCAAGTGGAAACTTGGCTCTTAACCTTAAGATTTGTAAAATAACTTCATTCTTATATTCTAGGAGGTAATCGATAACTTGGGATAATTATTCTATAGGAAAATTAATAGCATATTCATATTGATCTTAAAGGGGGCCCTCATCATTATCATTATCATTGATTTTAATATAGTTTTCTTGGTTTTCAAATTGGAAGGGGTCACTTCCAAAAGGATCTTCTCTAAATTGAATAATATTAAACTAGGTTTGTTGACTTATGATGGGAGACATTGTTTATGTTTTCACTTGACTCCAAAAATGTGTATGACTCAATATTGAAAATAAAAATGCTTGATAAAAGTTGAGTTACTTAATTTTGGATTTCTTGATTAAGGCTTTATTGATTTTAAAGACTAATTGGAAGATTCAAACTTTTTTTTTCAAACACAAAAGGATTTAATTACATGGATTTCACAAGGAGATGGAAAAAAAAGATATACAAGTAAATTCTACTTTAAAAAAAAGAAACATACAAGTCACATAAAATGATAAAAACTAGGCAAGGGACCTGAGTGACTTCTGGGGTTTCTTGCATACTTACTTTCCCATTAAATAGTGTCAACCCAATATTTCATAGGACTAACTATGGAGGTAGTGCCATACCCATAGCCCACTAAACCTAGTTTTAAGGGTACATGGAAAGTAACTTCCCTAGATGATGCACTCCTCTTAGGTGCACCACAAGTCAAATGGAAAAATGACTATCTTAAGGCTTAAGGTTTATACAATTTTAGCTAAGGTATGTCCTCTATATATATTATGTTATATTGAGGCCCAAGTCCATGGAAGAATTTTATTAATAAACTTACACAAAAGGGGTATAGTCTCTATGTGCCCACTTTAGCCATAAGTTTTAAGTGAAGTGTTGTCAAAAACTTTAACTTTAAAATCATTATTAAAACCCTAAGTATTAGAGGATGAAACTCCCTCACATCATGGTGTGCTTAAAACACATAACCACTTAGCTAATTAAAACATCTAATCTTTAATTTACATACCCCATTAATGCACTAAGTTTGGCCTATTATGTGGTGGTTAAATCTACATTTAATAGAGCCCCTAGATTTTTTTTATAAAATACTAGACTCATTTTTTATTTCTAAGAATTTTCACCAATGTAACATACAAAAAGAACATATTCAAGAATAGCCTATGCAATATGAAATTACAATAATCACTTTTGTTTTCTATGAATCATCACCAATGTGACACAAGGAAATAGCATACATGACTCTTGTAATACAAAGAGATATGATTGTAAGGAAATAAAAGTGAATTAATTATTACTAGATTAATTGGTCAAAAATTAAATTAAAATAATGTTAGAAAAATTAAATAAAATAAATATTTTTGGTTTAGTTTATTATTCATTGGCAAGTGATCATGCCTAAAAACTATTAGTATTTTGTATGTAAGGGTTTAGGTAATCCAAGGAACTTACAAGCTAGCCAAAAGAAAATATAAATCACAAAAATCAACTCTTTGAAACAAAATCATTGTTATACAAAGAAATAAAATGACAAAAACATAAAATAAAAATAAAACTTTATGAAAATTATAGAAAATAGAGAAGTGAAGAGAGTAAAACCCTTTAAAATTTCAATGAAACCACTAATAAATGAAATAAAACCACTGAAAAGTGCAACTAATTCATAGAAATGTTAAACAAAATAATTATTCTGCAAAAATACAAAAAATAGAAAACAACCACCTAGAAATAATAAAAATAGTAAATAATGAGTGTTAGCAAGATAAAAAATAAAAATAAAATAGAAACAAAAAAAATTATGAAATAATAAGTAGAAATGCACAAAAAATGAAACCTTCATTTAGTAGTGTGAAATATTATAACAAAGGACAAAACCACTAAAAATTTCAATGAATTCTTTACGAAGTGCCACAAAACTGACATTTTATGAAAAATAAAAATAGAATATTGTTGAATTATAAAAATTATAAAAACAACATGTTAATAAGCTAAGAAAGACACAAAACCAAAATAAAAAGTTGATAATTTAGAAAGGCCTAAAAATAACTAAGAACAAAACCATTGAAAGATGTTGCAAAATTGTTGAAATGCTCTAAAAAACTATTATTTAGCAATATGAAACTATTGATCTTCAAGATGAAACCACTATTACATAGTATGAAACTACTATTCCATAGGTGACCATACATCAACTCAAAATTTTCTAAAAATGCACCTAAAACTAAAACTAACACCCTTCCAAACTAAGATTAAATAGATATGCACCTTGAAATAGTTTGAAAATGACTGAAAAATCTTAAAGAATGTAATTATGATGAACAAGATGTGAGAGGTGTCCCACAAGTGTGCCAAAATGTGATAGTTAAATTTTAGAATCAAGTAAACTAAGAAAATAAATGAATGCAAATTCTTATTCTAAATCTAAAATAAAACCTCAAATTGAGTTATTCAAACAAAGTAAATACTTACAATACCATCATTAAAATTAAGTAAGTCACCTTCTCCATTGATTAAATTTGATTTTCTCTTGAAACTATATATGTAGATGCTTAACTCAATTCTCCAAACAAAGAAAAATTAGATAATATATGGACGTATGATCTCAATTTTGTTAATAGATGCATAGGATAATTTTGATAGCAATTTGTTATTTTGAAGGTGGATGATTCAAAATTAAATATGACACTTCAATTTATGCACTTAAAAATGAAGAGATGGATGGTTGAGAATAATTAATATTTATTGGATTATGTTAGTTATGGATGGTCAGATTGGAGTCCTCATCGAAGTGGAAGAGGATAATTCCTCATATGTGTGAGAGAAAGGGGAAAAGTTAGTTGATAGTTGAAAGTTTCTAATGAATGTGTCAATTTATTTGAATGAATCACCATTTTGGTTGAAATCGTTAATGATGACTCAATAATTGGTTGAGAAATTTAAGGAGGATGACTCAACACTCAATTGAGAGAAGCATGAAAGATGTTTCGTGACTTGAAAATTCTAGATTTTAATATATTTAATAAATTATGTGTGCATGATAATTAATTAATATTTGTTAATTAATTATTCAAAAAAGAGAGGTAAATGATGCTAGGATGAATTTTTTTATTTGATAGTGTAAAAATACTTTTGAAACTTGAGCTATGAATTGGGGAGTGAGGGTTTTGACAAATGGACCCATATCTAGGTACAACAGACAAGGTAAAGGAACCCCAAAAAAACAAGAATAGAAAAGAGGGTTTGAAGGCTCCCCCAACCTTAAATAAGTACATTAAAGGTACCCACAACCTTGGAAAGACTAAAGGATATGAGGGTTTTAAGGATTCCCACAACTAGGAGTCTTAAGGATCCTATAACCTGAGAGTATAGAAAAGAGGGTTTGAAGGCTTCCCCAACATTTAAAAAGTGGATTAAAGGTCCCATGACCAAAGTGAGATAAGATAACATGAGGGTTTTAGGGTTCCCATAACCAAGGGTTTTAAGGTCCTGTAACCTGTAGTACATTAAGAAACACCTTAAAAGTGAATCTTGAAGGGTGATCTCCCTTCATCGTGTCTTCTTGGAGGGTACTACATGTGAAAAATCCCACTCAAGAGGTAGGTATTCTACCACCAAGCTCTTTAGCACAGCCTCCATATAGTGGAATTATAATGAGAGGGTTTATCTTTCCTCTAAGATTCACAGCTAGGCAAAACACAACAAGAAGTAAGGTACAAAACATTAGTTCAAATAAAAAAAGAGGTCTTTCACTTCCTAAAACATCTGCACAACTACAAAAAAAGTGGATTCCTCTATCATCCACTCTATAAAATTAATATTTGGTTGGAAATCCTATATCTATCCCAAACTAAGTTGATTTAAACTAATATGGGTCCTCTCCAGATTTGATTTCTCTGCATAAACCCATAACTTAAAGAAGATTGAATCGGGCTCCTCTATCATCCACTCTTGACCAGTAAAAGAAGGTAACATTAAATTAGTATCTCCTTGAACCCATAAACCAACCTTCCATAGATTTTATCACTTTAAAATAGATACTTACAGTGCTAGCATGAAATTTGAATTATGAATGATGGTTGAGTTAGTATGTTGATATTTAATAAAGTTAATTATGAAACTAAATATGACATAATTTGGGTATCTGCACCTTAATTTTATATATGTGTTTAAAAGCTATATGCAAATTTTACCTTACTTATTCCATGAACTACTTTTTTATGATGATGGAGTCATAACCACATTAAAAAAAATTAGGATTGTATATAAATTTATTAATAAAAATATACACATGAACATATGCACACACACACTTTACAAAGTTAATTAATCTTAGTTCAGATCCCATGAATGGGTTAATGGAATTCTCTATGCCAAGAAAGATATATATATATATATATATACAAAAATATATACTTGTATAAATATGGAAAAAAATTATTATTACACACACATACAAATATATAAATACTTATATAATTTATAAAGTTAATTAATCTCAATTCAAATCATATTAATTAGTTCACCATGATTGAAAATAAAAATGTTTTATTGTGTGTGTGTGTGTGTGTGTGTGTGTGTGTGTGTGTGTGTGTGTGTGTGTGTGTGTGTGTGTGTGTGTGTGTGTGTGTGTGTGTGTGTGTGTGTGTGTGTGTGTGTGTGTGTGTGTTTGTTATTTTATATAAAAATATTATATATATAATTATAATATATAGAAATATTATATTATATATATATATATATATATATCTTTCCATATTCATATAGGTGTGTGTGTGTGTGTGTGTGTGTGTGTGTGTGTGTGTGTGTGTGAGAGAGAGAGAGAGAGTGAATATGGAAAGATAATACACACACACACACACACACACACACACACCTATATGAATATGGAAAGATATATATATATATATATATATATATATATATATATATATATATATAATATTTCTATATATATAATATTTTTATATAAAATAACATACATATATAATAAAACATTTTTCTTTTCAATGGGGGTCAAACCCTAGCCCACTGACCCATAATAAGGGTTGGTGAGCCAGGGTTTAACTCCCACTAAGAAAACATAAATAAATAAATATATAATATAATATAAATAAAATATATAGTATATAAGATAAATGTTTTTTACAAAAATGGGTACAATTTCATATTAGTTTAACAAATATATGTGTGTGTATGTGTGTATTAAGTGCTATATTAAATCTTGAAACCTCATACCTAAATAAATTCTTGATTTATAGTAAAATGATATAAAGTTAAGACTTAAGGTTATAAATACTTTTTAAAATATGTTTATGGAAACTCTAGGGCATCATCTGTTCTAAATTCTAGATTTACTTGATCCAAGGGTAGATAGTGGTTACCCATTATAGGAGGGAAATGCTCTTCAACTTAAGTGGATTTTTTATATTTCATTCATAAGTTAGTGTGTCCCTTTTATTTAAGTTGAATATTTTTCTTGGAGAAATATATTAAAATTACCACTTTTAATTAACCCATGATTAAATTTATGAATGCACATTTTATATATAAGTGGTTTTTAAATTTGTCTTTAATAATAGTAATGTTAAAATTACACCTAGGTTATTTCCTTAGTATATAAACATTAGATTTTAGCTTAGGACCTATATAAACATTGTGGAATATCATTATGTGTACCTAGATAATTTTATTCTAGACGTTCTTATAACTTTTGTATGGGATAAAGCATTGATGTAATTTTAAATAGAATGTTACAATTAGTCTTGGAGGTAAAAACTAGATAGTGACTTAGACTCGACTAAGAACCATGTGGTATTTTGGGCTTATTATGGAATTGAAATACTAATTGTAATTCTTCAAAATAAAATTCACATATCTAACTTGAGTCTTTAAATTAATTACTTTAATGTAAACCCTTTGTCTATTCTGAAAATGGATTTTGTGTCAACATTTAATCGATCAAAGTCTAAGAATTTTAAATTAGTGAACTTCTCTAGCATCTTTATGGAGTTTGTTGTGCAGTCGTGAACTTATTTGGTGTCTTCTCTTAGTCATGATGGCTCCATTTGAGATATTATAGATGAGGAGAGTTGATCTTACACTAGTGGTTCTTCTTGGCAAGACCAACTATGATTTTTGGCATGCATATATGGAACACTTGCTCACATGCAAGAATAATATTCCATTTATATATGGATAGTTTCTTTCTCCTATTGATCTTGTTTGATTTGATAAGTGGGATAACACTTATGACAAGGTTCTTGGTACCCTATTTTTACATGTTTACATAGACCTTTATTTCCATGTGAAGCATATAGAGTATCCCTACACTATTTAGAGGATCTTATAATCTATTTTTAGAGATCCCACTAAGATTTACATCACACCTCATCTTCCACTTCTTATTATCTCTTTAGAGATTATTGTACTCTCTCTTGATTGTATTTCCTATGTTGACACATCCATAGTGGATAGTGTTCTTATTTATGTCGAACCACCACTACTATATAGGATTATAATAGACCTTAGTTATTACATTGTAGATTATACTTCTATTCCTATGCATGATGTTTTTCATCTAGAGCCATCACAGATTAATACTATGGAGGACTCTATTATTTCTAGTGAGAGTACACCTTATGAGAGTATTGATGACTTTTCTTTCCCTATGGATATTCAAATTATGGCTCTGTGTGATTCATCTATAGTCTCTTCTTTAGTTTTAAAATTTGTTGAGATGTGTTTTCCACTTCTCATAGATATTTCTTCACCAAATGTTCCATGTCATTCTTCTTCATTAGACTCACTTATACTTGATGAAACTTTTGATCTTGAACATATTTATAATATTGAGGACTCTTATTTTGGCATAAATGAATAAAGTAGTGATGCAGACATACCTCCACCATATGCTTATCACCTTCTAGATATTGAAGAGTCATTTCTTGATCCACCTACCTCTAGTACACTTTTAACATTATAGGGTGCAAGTATATTGATCAAGGACTCCTCAAACATCAAGCAGTCTATTTTATAGCTATAAGGCACTCAATAGTCCTTCCCCACCTCTTCTTTCATTTCACCCTCATTATATATAGTATTTGGCCCTCTTACCATGCATGAGTATAAAAATTCATTGTTTAGGGACTATACCTTGGTTGGAGATCCATCAGGCACTTGGAAGACACATTCACTAATCTAGGGTGATTCACTCTTCACTATACCTACTTTCAATGGGTTCAGTTCAATGGCATTACATTCAATTCTTATGCACGATCTGGTCAGACCTATGCCACACCTTATTTTTGGACCTCTTTTAGATATCTTAGTATTATTACCTTCATCTTCCTTTATAAAATGGGTAGACTTCCAGTACACCATTCATGTTCTTCCTTTGGAAAAAGGGAGAAACATTATTCGATGTGGATGGAACTTCTATAATCTTTAGGAAGAGGATCTTGTCATCAACATTGGTCATCTTCTGAGCTATATTTGGAGTGAATATAGCTTTAAAATCATCTTTTATGGGTTTTCTTAGCTCTATATTGTTATTTTTTCTATTTTGGCGAGGATTTTTTTCCTATAGGTTTTCTCAAATTCTCCACTTTATGGGATTTACTTTGTACATGAGTACATCATTAGGCCTTGTTGTCAGGACCCATTTCTTCCATCCACCTAAGTTTTGTTTATGGGGGGTGTTAGTGTAGGTATCTATTTTTATTTTATTGCATTTTTCCTACACTTATGAGAATATTTTACTTAAGTGTGCACATCATATGGAGTTACCTTGACTATCTATTTGAGGTAATGGGATTTACTCTTTTGATCAATTGAATGTTAACTAGGTATTTTGGGTTTGGGGGTTTCAACTATTCTAGGGGGAGTCAAACATTCACTCACCTATTTGTATATATATAACTAGTGAGATATTCATGGAGGAATTTGTATTATTTTTACTGATCTCTTTGATTTTTTGTTTTAATAATTACGTGTGTTTGATTTACACTCACTAGTCTTAGACATCCTCATTTATGGATAATTATCACATGCATCAATTTTCCTTTTGCTTAAAATGGTTTAACAAATATCTAATCAACTTTTGTATAATGACAATGTAATTTATATTATTAGAATTATTATTTTTTCATTTTCTATAATAACTTAATAAAATCAATTTGGAATTGAAGTAAAATAAAAACCTATAAATAAAATTTATTGAATCTAAGATTTTAACTATTTTTTAAATGATTAATAAGCTCTTTGGGGCATTAAACTCATTTCATGATCTATGTCATCAAGCTTGCCATTGAATGAGACTCACTTAATATTCTTAATTCCCTCTCTAACAAGTCTACTCCTTCCCATACTATCAAGCACATCATTGATGATGATAAATGCATCATAACTATTTTTAGTAAAGTCTCCATAGGTCATATTTTTAGGGAGGGAAACTCAACCACCGATTACCTCATCAAATTTAGAGTAAGATCCCCCTTGATGGTCACATGGTAGGGAGATAATAATATTTTATCTCATTTATTAGACATAATAAAAAATGATTTAAATTGAAAGTCATAATTACTTCAAGTTTTGGTTACATGCGAGAGTCTCATCATTGAGTGTGCAGAGTCTTAATCTCATCATGTTTAATGATTCTAGAGTTATAATTTGAATCATAAATATGGGAAGAACTGTCATTGAAACTCATTTTTAAAATCCTCCTACGGTGACAAGGAAGGTTAGTGATGTTTTCTAGAATATGAGGGAAAATAACTTGGTGAAAATGGGAGGTGATAGAGATAGGTTGGAACCACTGTCTTGCATGGAGGCCCAAGTAAATGCATGGGTTTAGAATAAGCTTTGAAAAGGAAGCTTGTCTAAATTCATGCAAATAATCATAAGACATGATGCAAAGTTATTGAAAATTTTTGTGTTGGCCTAGAACAAATGTACCATAAGAATGAGGGGCATAAAATTGTTGTCTTAGAGGAAAACATTAGAGAGGCTACCATAATAAGTTGTGAGGGGGTAAAAGCTTTTGACTACAAAATTATAAAATTGGAATTAATGTAGAAGTTATTCCATAATCATGTTGCCCTGAAGATTGAAAAGAAAGGTTTTTCATGATAGGATCTATCATGTTGATGGTTGAAAATTTTATTACAAATTATGAAGTACCTAAAACTAGAGGGTAATTTTACTTTGATATTTTCCCACCATTTTCTATTATTAAATCACTTCCAAGGTTATAAAATTAATATCTCATTCTATTTATTGAAATCATTGGAAAGCACCACCCTTACAAAATATATTAGCTAGGATGATAATATAATCCATCAAGGCATGATATTTTTGTTGGTTCAACATGGTGAAACCTTGATTGAAAAACTTATGACCCCCATAGTTGAATCATCTAATGAGGACACTAGTTTTTTAGAGGAGGAAAAGTATCCCACCCTTTTTAACACTCAACCTAACTTCCCTTGTGATAGCACCCCAAGCCCCAAATACCTCACAGGTTCTAAATTGGGTAAATGTATGAGAGTAAACACCCCATATTCAAGGGATAGAAAACCTAAACTCATCACCATTTCCTAGGGTGAGAAATATGGTTACAATGGAAAATAAGTTTGTGAATTGTATGACCCTAGATGGGAACATAAAAGGAGGTTCCATGCTTTTTAGGAAAGACTAAAGGATATGGGAAGGGCCATGGTGTGCCTTATTAAGGAGTGAAACAACCTAAAGGATGAGAATGAAAAACTCAAACTAGAATTTGGCAATGAAAAAGAAAATAAAAACATTATAAAGCCAAAATTCATCAATGTCGAGTCTAACTAGAAAGATGTTGAAGACACTTACCCACCTTTCAAATATAGAAGGGCTTAGAAAACACTGTTAAATAAAATTATGAAGGGACTCACAGAAGGCTTGAGTAAACATATGAGGGGTAGAGCAACACTGAACCTGTTGAAGGATAAGATCAAGGTAATGAAATGAACCACCCCAAAGAATTAGGTAGACTCTAAGGTACTTTAAAAATCTAATTAGTTCTTTTGTTGGCTTGTCTATTCAGCTTAAACTTGGGCTTTTTTTGTATTTTTTCTTATATCTGGTTGAAATCCCTTTATATTGTGTTTTACAGCCCATTAGTTCTTTGTTTGTTGACTTTTTGTCTATTTCTTTTTGTTTAAACTCTATGGTTACTAGATCCTTGTAAAACTAGATTTATTTACCCTATCTAATAAAAAATAATTACTAGTTTAATGGTAAGATAATTTTATTACCAAAAATTACAAATAAATTTAGTCATATTTCAAAACCAATTTCACAAATAATTGGTTAGTGTGTTTTCTAGCTTGTAAAAGTCATTTCAAAATGCAAGGTGTTTTTATAACATAATTACACATAGAATTTATTTAACTTTAAATCATATTTTTTATAACTTATAAAATACTTTCAAACCATTTGAATAATTTATTACTTATTCCATGAATTAAATAAATGTTATTTTTACATGCATTTTATCAACTTAGAGATGGTATGAAAAAATTGATTGAAAATTTTATTTTCTTTGGCGAATGGTTTAATTTGTATTTTTATAAATAAAATTGGTTAGTGATAAACATACACTATTTTTAGCGTAGGAAATTCCTTTGAATCATTAGTTAGGATTATTGGCCATAAATGTATTTTATTTTGATATTGTTTTTGTCACACTCTTTTAGGCTTAGGAAAGATACTTGTTAGTTATGGATTTGAGTGTGTTCTTGTAATAGACCCAATATTCCCTTGATTAGAGTTAGGAAGTCTACTTGATTCATATTTATGTGTGTGAAGGCATCTCTTCTTAACACTGGTGAGGAGTAACTATGTGTACAAGCCAATTAGTGGTCATAATGCAAAATATGGTGGTAATTTGGAGAGAAAACTATATGAGGTCATGTGGTGAAGGTTAATCACCTTCAAATTAAGGACTAACACTTATTTTTCTAGTGGATGAAATAAAACTAGCCATGATTATGATTATATAGATGTGCACAAGCTTATATATAGGCAATTCATTGAATGAACATGGATAATTAATAATTAACATTTAGGGTGATTTCCCATGTGAACTAAGTGTACTTCCCCATGTTATCAACCTTATAGGATAATTAATGTGTATCCCCTAATAACATATCTACATGGTGACCTAAGTTTGTCATAATGTTGGGTAATCTTGGAAATGTGGGAATAACCCAATAAATCATTATCATTAATGAAAACTCTCTTGGATATAGAATAAATTCTAGTTGATGTGAGATTAATTATTGTTAGAAATTCATAATTGTTTAATTTTAAGAAAATAGAGGCTTCTTAAATCATTTTGGTACTATAGATTATGTTGTTGTGAGATAATAATTTTGTGAGAGAACAATGAACTTAAGATGTGGGATCACCTTGTATCTCATTCTCACCAAAATAAAAAAAATGATAAATGTTGAGATATAATGAAATCAAATGTTTTTTTTCTACACTTATAGAGATTATAGAAGCTTATTACAATCATGATGGTTTTTTCTTTGTATATGCTTAGATAGATAACCCAATTTTGATAGACATATTATGGAGGAGATGATCCACTTATACAAGTAGAGTACTAGATCTGAGCTTGATTTTTAGGAGCAGATATTTTGGTTTCCCAATTATGGGGACATTGGGTCTTTAGTCTTAGGTTAGGTTAGGTTCTCATTTTACTAACCCTCACATTAGACCTAGAATATTTTGTAGGAATCATCAACATATTAAATAAGTAAATACATATATGTTTAATCTAAGTTATAAGTGTTGTCGACCTTACTATTATGTAAATAACAAGATGATTATTGTTAGTCTATGTATTAATTTCAGTAGAGTAGCACCTATCATGTTTGCATGTTCTCTTGAAATGATGTTTGACTAAGGATTGTAAATAAACTTATCATTCGATTGACATGGTGTGGAAACCCTACTAAATTTAACTTATAACCTAAGTTTATTAATGATTGACTTGTTTACTAAATACAACTATTGGATGAATGACCTTATCAAAATGATAGTTTGTTTACACGCTCTTGAAGTAATGAAAATAAGATATAATTAAAAGATAATTTTTCATTGTGACATATTATTTATATATATTGTTGCTTGTATCTTTCCCTGCATGGAAATAATGATAAGTTATCATCAAAAATAGTATTTACATTATGTAGCAAAGGGGCATAGCATCTAGTAAATATGTATGTAAGTTGTTATTATGAAAATAATTGGTGTTAAATTATCTACTTATAAATAATGCATGACACATTTTTGTTGAAGTTGATAAGGAAATTAAATAAAACCAAACCTTAATTGAATCATGAATGGTATGATGATTTTCTACTTTAAAAGTGATTAATTATTTCATGTGTTTCATTACATTAAATACATTCTCATAATATTTTAATATTTATTACTACATTGATACATTATTGTATTTCCCTTATGATGTATGTTATTGGGTGTAAACACCCTAATATGGTTAAGCAACCACAAGTACTATGTCTTTTTTTACTATTTCACTTGAAGGTCTTACTGATGAATATTGTCCTTGTTTGTGTGGTCATTTTGAGTATTTTGATCTTTCTTATGTCTTGTTTTCCCTATTTTTTCACCCTAATGGTCTAAATTCACCTCCTCCTAATCACAGGTGGCCCTAGCCTATCCTTCTTGGTCTTAGATTTATTTTTAGGCCTCAAGACACTATTACAATTTTCAATATAGTATCACCATGTGATGCTAGTGTCTAATTATGGATCTAGTTTTTGATGGTCCCTTTCTCTCATGTTCAGATCTTAACCCTACCTTGAACCTTATCTTATGTTTTTATCCCTCTTTTATAATTTTTTGGCTAGCGAACAAGGTCTTATATTTAAATCAAATTTTCCTTCTATATAAAGAGCCTCACAAGGTATTTTACATCTGGAAATTACTATTTTGGCACATAATTATATAAAATTAGTCAATAGTATAGCTCAATACTCTTTATACTACTCAATTATCACATATAGACATTACATGTTTGATCAAATAAGGGCCTAAGCAAAGGTCATTCTAGCATACTATGTAATTTGATTATGTGCATTCCTTAAGGGAGAGCTACATGTGATCTAAAACCCATAACATTGGGGTTAATGTAGTTAGTGGATAAGACAACAAGGGCTATACTCTGTATAATCATAACATCCCATAACCTAATTTTTCCCTTCTTTTTTACATTTAATCTAGTTGTTTCATGTGTACAAGTACTCATTAGGGTTTTGGAAGAGATTCAACTAAAATAGTGACACATGTGAGCTCTTAGATGACATATAACCACCTAAAATACCCCCATAAACTATCGCATATTCCCTAAAATTTCCATATAGTTCCTATAGGAGGGACACTAGCACCATAATTAGACACTAGTGTTACATGGTGTTACTATCTTGATATTGGTGCTACTATCTGAGACTAGATTTTAACCACGGTCATAGAAAAAATATGTCTACCATTTTCTCCAACTTGTTTCAACTCCATAATCTATAGAAAGACCTATTTTATTATAGATAAGTAATCTTTCTCTCTATACTTATTATTTTGGGAAAGGTTTATCAAATCAATTATTTTTAGTTTTCATTATGTATGACTGTCATACTCAACCCTTTAACAACATTGTATTTACACTATATAAATATTAAAAGGTTAAAACATTTGGTGAACCCAACTTACTTTGAATATTACTTAAAACCCTAGTTTCACCTAGGGTTTACCTTCTTCCAATTTTTTGCATTAAATTAGGGTTACAAACTTTTGTTTTTTTCCTAATTTTTAGCATAACCTAGCTCATTAAAATTAATCCTATATTAGGGTTTCATTAATTTAATGTAATTTAAATTTTTGTACAACCCTCATTCAAAACCTAGATCCACATACTAGGTTCTTATACACCCAAATACTAGCAATTAGGGTTTCACTTAAAATCCTAATTTATTTTAGACATTTGGTTTTAAAAAATTCATATTTGCACATATACTTGTGTTAGATTAAATTCTACCTATTGTGTGCTTGTTACTCATTATTTACATTATATTATTTGGCAAGTTTGAAATAACATCTAAAATTCTTTTACTCCTCACCCAATTGATGATTTTTTTAATTTTTCTCATAATAATAACATTAAATGGAAAAAATTTCAAGATTATACATTAAACAGGATAATTATTCATTTATAATGATGATGATGACTATTTTTATAATTATGGATATGAGGATTACTATAATAATTAAAATGAAAATGTAGATCATGATATGTTAGATATGTCTTCTTCTCTTTCCTCTCCCTCTTCTCTTACACCTCAAAATCAAACTAACTATTTAAGTAGTTTTTAATTTTTCTTTAAATTTATATATTACTTACTAAAAAATCAAATGAAAATAGGGTTTATGGTGAATACCTATGGATTAAAATATGTTTCACACCACTTTGACTTCAATGACTATGAGAGCTTCTTTTTGACTAGGAAGAATTACATTCACACATGTAAAAACTTGACAAAAATGGATTAATAGATAATTAGGTGAGCTTCCTGGTCAAAACCAGTACTAGGAAGTTGTGATATTATTAAATGGATGTAATCTCACTTGTTTACACAATCAAGTGGATAAACAACATATGAAATTAAAATCAATAAAATATATGATAACAATGATAATTAGGATTCAATCCATAATTAAGCTATCAATATAAATGTAATATTATTCCCAAGTTGTAGTAAAGTCTATATCATCCTATATGATATATAGAATGTTTTCAGTGGATTCAAGAGAGGGAGAATAAATAATTACATAGAGAGATAGCTCTAAATCTATGTCACTCTGATCAATAAACAAGGATTAGGAAACTGTAGGGATATAAGTGATACTAATTACATCATACAGTATGCTTGGTAGAGTCATCTACAAATAAGGACCATATTAAAATGGTATTAAATCAATAAAGGATTGTAGACAAGTGTCTAAGATTAAGGTTTGGGGTCCTACAAATTAAACATAGTGGATTGATGTTGATCGTGATAAGATCAATGTTGATCTATAGAATTGATGTTGATTTAGAATGAATCAGTGTCAATTCTCTTTGTGATTGAGTTTAATAAAAATAGAGAGAAGATGAGATAGATTGGATGATAGATACTGATAAAAGGATAAAAAGGGATATAAATGATATTCTAGAGACTAGATAAATAGATAACAATAGAATATATTGATAGAAAATGAAAGAAACAAAAACATGATGACTTACCTTGGATGTGATTGCAAATAGAGTTAAATCCCTCCACAAATGTAGGAAATTTCATGGGATTGATAGAGGATATGGATTGAATGCAGAAAAAAATTGGTAGAGTATTATTAATAATGTCAATAATTCTCTAAGAAATCTAGTAGTAATTCAAGATTTTGAATGTCTAGGTTTAAAATGCAAAGGTTGGTCAGGTATTTATGGATTGATGCCAATCCAAAGAATTGGCATTGATCATAAAAAAATTGGTGTTGATTCACCCAAATTTCCACCTTTGTTTAACTATGGGTAAAATTAACTTTGATACACATGGAGGTGTTGGTAATGAACTCATACGAGGGTAAAGTGGTTAGGGGGTAGATTCCTTAGGTTATAAATGGATTTAAGAGGTTAAGGGGGGTAGAAAATTAATAGTAAAGGCCACTTACTATGTTATAAATGTTAATAATATTAAACCTTAGGATAGTGATTATTTAGGAGATTAAATAAAAATAAGGACCTATGGCAATTAATCTTACATAGGGTATAAAATTATGGTGTCTACATTTGCCCCTTTTTGTGGAGCAGTATGGAATATGTGTTGTAAGACAAAAAATATGAGAGGACCACTTCCCTAAGTTTATGTGAGGAGGTATCCCCCTCAAATCAAGAGCTAATAGAGGATAATAAGTAGGTGATGGGTTTGAAAAATGGAATAATATATGGGATAGGTAGATAACATATGGGCTCTAAGAAACATAGATGCATAACATGAAGTTTATGTTTTGCACTGACAAGATGTAAGGTAATAAAAGTAGAGATTCCACAAGGAAAATATTTTAATAAAATGCCAAAGCTAAGAATAGGTGGACTTAAATGAAGTTTAAAAAAGATGACAAATGATAGGTTTGGTTGACTAAATCATCTAATGTGTTATATGATGTATGCACTACTTATAGATAGTTGTTCTCAAGGTAGAAATTATACTTTCAGGACCCATTGAGGGGAGATACCCAAAAGCGTATATGCCTTATGCAAGATATGGGACCATTAGGGGGTCAAAATCCATAAATGTAAAATGATATAGGTCAAATAATATGGTAGATGTGGTAAGGTACCATGATAAATCTAAGGAGTAGGGTTGGGTGTACAAAAAATTTCAAGTAATACAAAAAGGGTCCAATCAAAACCGATCTAAAATGAATTGGTGATCAACCACCAAATTGGTACTAATCCAAAATAGATCAAAATAAATTTGAAGCTAGGTATATAAGTAAGTCTAATATGGAAAATGGTACATTTACTATTTATGAAAACCAAATTATGCTTGAGAGCTCAAATGATGAGTGTGTTATGAAATGAGATGGAGGATATTGACATCATCTTAAGGTGATGATGACGCTCACAAGATGAGGTAAGTCCATTATTTTATTATTATTATTTTTTTTTAATCGTTTAAGTTTCTA
This sequence comes from Torreya grandis, assembly GCA_037957365.1. Lineage (NCBI taxonomy): Eukaryota > Viridiplantae > Streptophyta > Pinopsida > Cupressales > Taxaceae > Torreya > Torreya grandis. Next base: position 4,074,892 of record JARHVA010000475.1, read on the forward strand.
ATATTTTTTGGAGCTAAGATAAGTCTAAGATTATGGGAAGAAGGTATTAGATAATCAACATCAATTCCTCAGTGAATCAGTGATGATTCATAAGAAATCAACATAGTTTCACTGAAATGGTGTCAATCTATAAGGGATCAATGCTAACTCACATAAAAATGTGAAGGGATTAGAATAGAGTCTAGGGTTAGGATAAGTTAAAGTTTGTAAGAGATATTTTAGTCTTATAGGATATGTTGGTTACAAGCATGATTTTTAATACAGATGTGAGATTGAGTGCCACCCTTCTTGGAGTGAATATGAGTGTAGTTTGGAGATGATGATTGGGCCCATTTGGAGGCCATAGGCCTAGGATGGGTGTGCCATTATAGATGCATTCATCAAGACACATGCTTGTTGGTGTCTTTACTGGAGTAGTGGGATGTCACTACCAGGACCTTCTAGCTATCGATTAGGGAAATGACCATCATGAAGGATGACATCTTCTAGATTCTATGACTTTTAGTGTAGGGAGTACCCATAGTACTTATGGATGAGTAGGGATGAGGAATAGCCTTAACATGCCTATATGGTGATGGCGTAGATGCTATTAATTTTGTTTTGGTTTCACTTTTAAGCCTCTATATAGATTTGATATAGCAGGAAAAGGTATATTCATGATGATGATGATGATGATGATGATGATGATGATGATGATGATGATGATGATGATGATGATGATGATGATGATGATGTTGGAAATATCCTAATATGCACTCCTAAACTCAAGGGAGGTAGAATTTTATGGATCCTAATGGGAATAGTTATAGACATGTTAGATTATTGCACATTTTTTTCATGGGCATCCACTTTACTAGTGTAAATTTATAAGGAGCTCTAAGTTTGGAGGACCTAGAGGTGTTATAGACTATATGTTATTGTCATTTTATAGTGTTAGGCCTATGAGCACATTAGGATAGTATAGCCCATTGGTACCCCATGGATACAGTGGTAGGTATGACATAGATTAAATCATGGCCTTCCTATGATGGAAGTTTGATCTTGTATGAGGCTTTATAGATGGTAGCACTTAGAACCTTGATTACTATAGAGGGGTCATAGAGGGAATAAGAGAGACAAACATTATTTGGAGACCCTATCTAAGATTTCTTGCATGGCCTAAGGTGGAGGTAGAACTGATAGGGATATGGTGGGAGCATTAGGTGATGGGGAAGAGGATAAAGTACCTAGATTGCCTCCATTTTGGATGAGTGTAATGGTAGTTCAAGATAGTGTAGGACATTCCATAGGCCCCACACATATATAAGTGAGATGAGATAGAATGGGAGCTACTAGGACTAGTCACTAGACATGTCCTAGTTAAGGAAGAGTAAGTGCTAATAAGTGATGATGTGGATGATGTGGGGTATACTATTGTATATAAAGTATGGTGGGTTGAGATGTGGGTAGTGAGGTAGGATAGGGTGGTGTATCCACACTAGGGGAGAGGGGATGAGGAGGTTTAGGAGGTGGAGGATGAGTCTGAGGAGGATATTGAGGAGGATATGAGAGATGAAGAGGATGGGGGAAAAGAAGAGATTTATGTAGTAGATACTATCATGGAGAGGGATACATTAGGGTCTCAGTGTATCACCTTACAAGGATAGGTAGCTACAGCACAGGGGGCATTGGCCATAGTGTGGATAGAGTGGGATACAATGAAAATGTGATTAGATAATCTATAGGTGGATTTTGACTCTTTACAACTGAGTCATGACATGCTAGTGGAGGATCAAGATCTATATAGGGTAGAGAGTGACACTCTAAGGAGGGAGGGGAAAAGAGAATCTTTAGTACAGATTATTAGAGAGGTGGTGGGGCCAAGCACTAGATAGGCAGGGACCATAAGCATCACATGATATAGGGAGGTAGTAGCAAAGATGAGACACTATGAGTAGATCATTTTAGATTAACTTCTAGAGACTCCATGATATGTTTCTCATATATCCACACATGGTAGGTCCTCCAAATTCACACATAGGGTCAGTGATCATGGGGAACATTTCTAAGAAGAGAGACAGGGACAAGGATAGAGGAGATGGGTTTGAGATGGGGGTGGATCCTTTCTGAGCACATACCTGATAATTTTATAGTCTACCCAATAGCCTATGCATGTATTTATATTCATTGTACTGGCCAAAGATCCATAAACATGTATACCATTACTTTATTGTGTATTGATCATTTTATATATGTGATTCATGATTATGGATTATGTTGTTGTTATGGATTTTATTATGGATTATGGATGTTCATGGATTATGTTTATGCATTATGGATGTTCAAGGAATATGTTTACATAAATGTTTACATTGGATGGATTAGGTAATTATGGATTTAGAAGATGTGATTTATTATTGTTATATGGCATGTGATAGATTTATATTTAAAATGTTTATGGATTATGGATATTATAAATTTAAATTAGATCATGTGGTTATGGATTTAAATGTGATGTGATTAGATTATTTGATTATGAATTAAAATGTTATAAAATGTTTTATGGATCATGATTATATTATTGTGGATGTGTTTTTAAGATATATATTAATGCAAAAAATGTTTATGATTAAAATAATATGGATGTGACTTTGATTGTGTGATTATGGATTTAATGAGTTGATTAGGTTGTGGATTATGGACTTCTATGTAAAAACGGTTGTGGATTATGGATGTATATTTGATTATTTGATTATGGATTATAGATTTTATGTGATGTGTTTATAGATTGTGGTTTTAAAACTTTAAAATGTCTTAAATTATGATTTAGATTTATGATTGTAGACTTTGAATCACATTATGTATTATGAGTAATGTTTATGAATTATGATTATCATGGATGCCATTTATAAATTTCTGATTTCATGTTTATAGATTTTTAAATTACTAGATTATGATATTTGTTAATATAGATGGAAAAAAAATGTAATTAATTTAATCCACAAATGGATTTTTTTTATTATTAGCTCATAAAATGACCCAATAAAACCACTTGAAAGGGATGCATGAGCATTCTTAACCAATTACTAATAATAATCCTAACAACTTTAGGTCAACTAAGTTTAGGATCTATTTGATTTACTTTTAGGATTTGATAGAAAGTGGATTCTAAGAATAATATGTTTCCATCTTGCATACCTAGAACTAAGGTCACCCATAGAATCCTTTTGTGCCAATCCACATAGATTGAGCAATGTGATAAGTTTGCTAAATTAAAGAAATATGATCAATGCAGGAAGCTTTCTAAGGATATTATATACATGATAGCCATCCTTTGAGGTAGTGGTCTATATTTATAAATATGATTTGTTTGAAATAGCTATCCTTTGAAGAAGCAATCTATGATTTTGATATTTTGTATATTTTCACAAATTTTGTGGATTTACATAGCCATCATTCAAGGGAGTAGTCAATTTATTTTGATTTTCTATTATAGATGCTTTGTTTTTGTTTTTTTAAACCTAGTATTATTATGGATTAGCCTCAGGTATCTTAGGATAATTTCCCAAAGCTTTGATACATAAGATAAAACACTTATTCTCAAAATGAATTAGTGATAGGGAGGGAGTTTAGGGAAAAATATTTGGATCTCTTTCTCATTATAAGGGAAACTTATCTAATTATAGCATGTTATGAATAGAGATGGGGTATTCATATTCAAGGTTAAAAAATGGGCAATGTTTCTAGATAACCACATCCCTCTATATATCATTATTTGGTATAAAAATAAGAGGGATATGAAACCTATAAACTAAACTAGGAAGACCAAGTGATTAATATTTATTAACATTAGAAAGGATGTAGATGAAATGCATTAATATATTCTCATTATAATTTTATATTAAGAGAGGCCAAGTGATATGCCCCAAATCTATACTTATAGGTGATGAATGAGCCAATTTAGAGCTAATTTCCCCTTTTTTATTTTTTCCATATTAGTTACATGTTGATTTTATTTTAAGACAAGGTCACCAATATTAAATTCATTTTCTTTTAGATGCTTATTATAATCACATTTAATTTGTTCCTAATATACATGTAAATGGTCAAGGGCAATTGATTGACACTCATCCAAGAGTTTGAGTTGGGCTAATCATTCCTGATGGAAGTCATCCTTAGAAATGATATTGTTTAGGGATATTAAAAGGGAAGGAATATAAACTTAAAGAAGAAGTATAACTTCAATACCATATACTAGGGAGAAAGGATTAATACCTATATGGGTTTGAATACTAGTTTGATAAGCCCATAAGGTAAAAGAAACCTGAAGATACCAGATCTTGCCTGCTTCATTAATGAATTTGGTTATGATCTTGACAAGTGTTTTATTAGATGGTTCGGCCTATCTATTAGCTTGAGGATAGTAAGGTGAGGAAAATCTGATTTTAATTCTAAAAAATCATATATTTATTGAACTTTTTTGTTCTTAAAAGATTTTACATTATCTACGATCATCTTGTGAGGGATGTCAATACGATAAATAATATGTTGACTTATGAATTCAATAATTTTATCTACTTTGGTCAAGAAAATGGGGATATCCTCTACCCACTTAGTAGATTACTTAGTGGTGGTAATAATAAATCAATTATGTTGAGAAGATTTAAGATTGATTTGACCTATAAGATTAAGCCCCCACTGGGAAAAAGGCCAAAAGTCATGAGCTACCTACAATGCTTAAATAAGGACATAGGATAGGTTGGCATGCTATTGACACTTGATGAATTTCTTAATTTAATCAAAATAATATTGATTTAAGGTGGGCCAATAATATTCCAACTATAAGATTCTCTTAGTGATAGTGTGGCCACTAAAATGCCCCCCATATGACCCATCATTAGCTTCTTTAATGGTAAGGGTAACTTCATGATCCTAGAGACAAAAAAGAAGGATAACGTAAAAACCATGCTTATAAATAACACTCCTTAGTGTGAAAAAATGGGTGACACTATGTTGAAAGGCTCACTTTCCTTTTCTAGATAGATTTGGAAGAGTAATCCCCCTAGATGGGTAATCAAATATCTATGCATACTAGATATCTAAGGGATTTTCCTCCATATTATGGATGGAAGAAAGCTTAATTTTGGTAAATTAAGGTTGATTAATCTTGTGAATGAGGATAAACAACTTACTTTCCTAAGATGAAGATGTAATAAAGGAGGCCAAGGAAGCCATAATATCTACAAACTTGTTAATTGATCAAGGAGTGGCTTGGATAGCATAATGTTTGAAAGTGGCCAACAACTAATCAACTAGGGTTTTATACTTTTTAAGAGTATCATTTTTACACTGATATATGCCTTTAATTTGATTGACTACAAGTTTTATATCACCATAGATATTAATTATTTTAACACCCAAGGCTAAGGCAATTTGAAGACCTATGATTAAAGCCTTATACTCTACTATATTATTCATGCAATCAAAATAAATCTTAAAGGATAGAGGGATAGGTTTCCCTCCAAAAGAGATTAGGATATTTCCATCTCCCCCACCATGTTTGCATTTGTATCGATCAAATAAATTAATCATTTGATATTGAAGATCTAGTTGAGATGTGGAGGCTATATATTTGTGTAGGAATTCATAGTTAACTAGTTGATTATCATAAAGAGGTGATTCATCAATCTTATTATCAATTATTTGACCTTTAAATAATTTTTGATGGATAAACTCTAGATCAAATTCTACCAAAATCATGATCCATTTGTCCATTCACTAATTTTGATAAGGCTTAGAGTGCATAAACTTGAGGGGATCGATGTTCATGATGACATAAGTTTTATAATTGAGAAAATAATGTCACAAATTAGTAGTTAAAATGTCCAAATCCAAACAAAAATTATCTATATTAGAATAACATGTCTCATACTCAATAAGTTTGTGATTGATATAATAAATTTTTTGATCTTTATGTTATTCATCATGATGGGCAACCATGACTCCAAGGGCATGATTAGTAGTATAAATATACAAGAAGAATGGTTGTCCTTCTTTTGGAGGAATGAGAACTGGTGGTGAGAGAAGGTAGCTCTTAAGAGCTTTAAAAGCCTCCTAACAACCATTATCCCACTTAAAATGGATATCCTTCCTTAGGAGGTGATGAAAGGGTAGACATCAATCAAATAACTAGGATATAAAATGATGGATAGATTAAAATTTACCTTAAAAATTATGGAGTTGTTTAAGATTGGATGGGGGTGGCATATCTAAAATGGATTTTGTTTTGGCAGGGTCTAATTCTATCCCATGAATGGAGATAATAAAGCCTAAGAGCTTACCCATCAATACTCTAAAAATGTATTTCTTATGATTTAGACATACATGAAATTGGATTGAGTGAAGATAAATTGTAGGATATAAAGGTGGTATTTTCATAATTGTGATTTATCAAGGAGTTCATCCACATAATTCTCAATAATTTTATGGATTATATTATGGAATATGTAGGTCATAGTTCTATAATAGGTGGTTCCTACATTATTTAGACTAAAAGGCATAACTTGATATCAAAAGGTCCCCTAGGGAGTAATAAATGAAGCCTTATATTTATCTTTTGATCTGATGAGGATCTAATTATATCCAAAAAAATCATCTATAAAAAATAATGTTTTGTGCTCAATGGTTAAATCTACTAACTGGGTAATATTAGGGAGAGGTAAATCATCCTTTAGATAAGTGAGATTAAGGTCTTAAAAGTTATTACAAAGGTGAAGTCCCCCTTTAAGGTTGGTGATAGGGACAATGTTAGATACCCATTAAGGGTAATCGATAGGTTGGATAAAATTAACAGATAAAAGATGTTACAACTCTTCTTTGACCAAGAGCACACCATGAAGATGCATATTTCAGAGCTTTTACTTTATAGTTTTATCATTAAGGAATGTGATGATGTTATGGATGATGATTTTAGGATTGATGCCAGGTATATCACTATAAAACCAAGTGAATACCTCATTTTAATATGTTAGAAATGTAGTGAAATACTAGTATTCTTGGGGATCTAAAGATTTACTAAACTTAACTATTCATGAAATATCATGGGATCCTATATTAAAATCAATAGTGGCCTCATTTAATAGACTAGAGGTTTCTAATGGAAGGGATTTATGTATATGGGAATTCTCCACACCTAAATGAGTCCATATTGACTCATCATCTTAGCAATGAAGAATGGGGATGGTGGGAAAATCTTGCTCTATCATGTCTAGGTAAGATAAAGGAATGGTTCTAACCTCTCCATCATGGTGATAGATGAGAGGTTCAATAGTAATGGTATTGACTAAAAAAATTAAAGGAATGGATATGACATTGTCAGTCAAAGAAAGGGTGTTAGATGGTGAGGATGGTGTATTCTCAATAAGGATGGGAAGTAGAGTAATCTTCGAGGTAGTTTTAAGATTTTTTTAAAACTAAAGTCATGATTTTCATGGATTTTTATAAAATCCATCAATGCAATCTCATTTAATCCCTTTTCATACCATCTTATGTTGAAACCCTTATAGGCACACCATTATAGGTATGTCTTTGTGAAGTGGGGTTTATCGATGAATGAAAAGCTTGATGTAAAAGTTTAGCATGGATTTGGTTAGAAAGGCCTAAAGAATGTTGATCAATTCCCCCATAAATCAAATGTATGTAAATTTAATGTGGACCAAAGGGAATAATTTCCCCCAAATTTGGATAATAAACCTATTGTTTATTCAAACATCCATATTCTTGTAGAGTAGGGAGAGTATTGAGTGTCAATAACTAATACTCTTCAATTGATAGCTGCTAAAACGCAAAATTAATGGACTCCTTATCAATTACAGATGCAAGGAAAATCATGCTAGTGGATACTTTATTAGATGAGGATGGGGTAACACATTATAATGGAATTAAGACCTCATTTGGTTAGAAGGTGAGGTTACAAGATTTAAATTGATGAGGATCAGCTAGGATGTTACGGATTTTCCCTTCATGTTTTAATTTAATACATAAATGTAAGGTAGAGGGAATGTAGTGCATAACATGTATCCAGGGATGTTCTAAGAGAATGGTGTATTGAAACTCCCCTTCAATTACATAAAATAATTTAGGGAGAACATACACACCTACTTTAATGTGAAGGACTACCATTCCTAATATAGGGGAAATAGTATCCTTGAAGGCTCAAAATAGTAAGGAATTGGGATAAAACTATCTTAGGTAGATTAAGTTATTTAAACATATGAGAGGAGATGATTTTTATACTAGAACCATTATCAATCATGACTCATTTGATTCAAGTTTGATTAATTTGGGTAATGATAAATAGTGTAAGATCCTAGTTGTTTGGTTGTAAGGGTGATATTTTTCAATCATGAAAGGTTATGGATAAGGGATTTTGAAGTGATGTAGTGAAATTTGATAAAGGTTTGGGTGCATCAACTTGTATATTAGTCGCCTAAAAGGCTTTTATCATGGCCTTGTGATGTTTCAGAGAATTCTAGAGAATTTCATAGAAGGACATCTTGACCAAAAGCTGATGAAGCTACTTTAGAATAGATATTTTTATTATTTATAAAGCATTGTTATTATTTACCTTTCCTAAAATAGAAACTTTAGTTTTAGGATCAAGCATTGTTAGACTATTTATGTTAGGAGTTAGCACTTTGGCTATAGTCACTTTGGATTTTTCATGATTGTGGGTCTTATGACCCTGGGCTTGGGATTGTATAGCTATGTGAACTGCATCTATCTAAAATAGAGGGGGATTCACTACATTCTAAAAATCATCCACATCTAGAGTGAGAGATTGATACTAAGCTCTACTAGATGTTTTATCTTCTTTTATAGCTTGTCATGATACTATGGGTGGTATGATACTTCATAAAGTGGATGCTCCCCTAGTAGTTTGATTGTGGGGATGATCATGATCTAATTATTCCTTGAAGAGATCATCTTCTTATAATAAATTTTAGATTGTGACTTTTAATGCATTACAACTTTCCATGTCATGACCTAATATTTGATGGTATATGCATTTTCTATTTTCTCTATACCATGTTGGTTTTTGAATATGAAGATTGACAAGCTTTACAAGGGGCAAAGTGATAAGGTAGGTCTAGATAATTTGATCAACGATCTTAGAATAAGACCCCTTTAATTAATCTTGACTAGGCTTTTCAATCCTTTGAGGTGTTAATACGTAAGAGGTATGTGACATCAAACCTTGGCCTTTTGAACTAGTTGTTTGAATGGTCCCTACTACAAGTACTTTATATTTAAGATAAGTCCTTACACTTAAACCTTATGGATAATATGGGTTTAATGGGTTATGGATTGTCATGACCATAGTGGAAATATTCCATTATGATGGTACATGTGTTTTAATGGAGGATTCTATAATGGTAGCTTTTAGTTTGGCTAACGGATGGGGTCTTAATATAGATGTTCTTATCCAAATAGGGGATAGCAGTGCTTTTCCTTTTTGAATCTATTTAGGGGTAGTGGGTATGTCCTCTTTAGGTAACTAAATCCTAATAGGAAGACACTATAAATATTTACCCTTAGGGACTTGAGGTTTTGTTTTTGATATCTAATAGGGCTTTCTTCTCACTTTATTTAAGATTTAGCACCTACCTAGTAATGGGGGGAATTGATATTGATCTAGTCTAAGGTAATGCAATAGTTTCTTCAAGGGGTAACAAGCTAGAGGGAATGGGTATGTTAGATGTAGGTATTGAAATGATGTGAGTAATAGTATGTGTATCTTTTAGCATCTTTAATAAAACCTTTTACTCGATAGTTTTTTTTCATTTTTTAGTTCTTGAGTGATTTTAGATATGGTTTCCTCTAGTGGATCCCAAATAATGAGATCCAAAAAACCAGAGGAATTTTTTGGGATGTCTTCACTTAGTTATTATGGTTCAAAAGTGTCTCCTATAAGGAGATCAAGGATAGGGGTACTATCAAATTCTTTTGGTAGAAGCTAGTCATGTATTATATTAATTACATGAATTTTGTGTTATGATGTGGATCCTAAATTAGCTTACACATAATTTGATGTGGAAGTGTGATTAGGAAATCGATACCTAAATATATCTATAGATTGATTTATAGGCATGTTAGGGTTATCTAGTTGTACCTCCCCCTAATTTATAAGATTTTGTACCAATCCCTTGAAATAATGAATGTACTGACATCATGGCCTATTATGAAATGAAAGTTACAAAAGTCATTTCCCTAAACCAATAAGGTTTAGGGTGTGAATCATCAAGAAGTCTTACTTGAGTAATCTTGATAAGATATTCCTTTAAGAGTTTATCTAAGATAGACACATAGGATTCTCCTAAAGATGTATACTATGATGGGGGAAAGCATGTCAATGGCTTTTGAGATTGTGCCTCTGAGGTGGAGGGATTAGATTGGTTTTTAGTTTGTGGTGGGATGATTTTACAACTACAACATTAGTAGCTCCTTTGGTTTTATTTTCATTGTTATTAGTCCCTTTAAAAGGCTCTATTTTGAAGATTTTCTTCCATAATTTAAATTTGCCTTCTTCTAGGGCTCTAATTTCTAGTTTACAAGCCATCAAAAAGGCCCCATCAAAGGTTTTAAAATAATTTACCTATAATGTCAATAAGATGTGTTTAGCACATGCTCTTGAGAATAACTTGATCATTTTGGGTTGAGAAAGATAAAAGGTGAGTCAATTTATGAGACTTCTCCAACTAGCCACAAAGTAATAGATTCATCATCAAACTATCAAATGGCATAGAGGCTAGTAATAGTGACTTTTCTTGCAATATTAATAGAAAAGTGCTCAAAGAATTTTTGAGCTAGTTTCCCAAAAGAGAATAGGGAATGTTGTGGGATTACATTATACCAATCTAGTGTAGGTCTAGCTAACAACATAGGGAAGGTCCTAAGAAGAAGTGCATCATCATGTGATATAAGGTAGAAAGCATGTTTAAACACTCAAATGTGTTGTTGAGGATCTTCCTTATTTTAAAACTTCATAAAATTTAAAATTTCCCATTATGGAGGATAAGGCCTAATAATAACTATTGGGTTGATAGGCTCGTTACAGATTTGCTCATAGGTGAGCATATTCTTTTACACAAATGTAGAAGCCTCCAAATTGGCCATCATATTCATAAGGATGCTCATGATATCTATTTGGGAATTGTATTGAGGGATTATTCCCAAAATATTTTGTTATGGGAGTTGATATGTAGGAAAGTGGGTGGAGAAATGTTAGGATAAGGGATAACCAATTGATATGGTTAAGATTGGTTGAGAAGCCAACACATCCTATGGGGACTATAAAGGGATATAAATAGACCCAATAGATTTCATAAATGTTATGTATTAGGTATTCAAAGGGACATACTATTGAGGTAGTTGACTTATAGGGGCTTGTTATAATGGATGCATTTGGGTACTTAAGGGTACACTAGTTTGGATAGGTGGAATGGTTGTTGGGACTAAGATGACTAGGTTCTAAAGTGATGTGGTAATATGTTAAGTAGCTATAGTATGAGGTGTGGTAACATTCTAAGTTTGGGTAATGATTACTAAACATTTACAAAGGTGGATAACCTAAGGGTTATGTTATCATAGTATTAGAACTAGTCAAAAGAGGATTATTATAGGAAGACACCATAACAATGGAAAACCCTTTACCTTCCTCTAAAGTCATGCCATATGGGTTCCTATAAAACTATGTATAGGGAGAAAATGGGATGTGTATGGATTGGGAGCTAAGATAATGGTTAAGTGTGATGGGGTTTCTATTTAGTATAGTGGAGAATTCAAGATCACCTTGGGTATAATACTAAGGAATGTCTTCCCTCATGGACTCAGGGGAAGTAGGAGGGCTAGGAGAATTCTCCATGGATGAGGATGAATTTAGGGGTTTGGTTTTCTTTTATGACTATTTTTAGGTCAAAACCATGTAGTGATAAAAAAAGTGATAAATAAAAACAAAATGCATGCAAAAATTATTTTTGATTATCTCATATTTATTGAAGATGAAAAGATACACATGCTAAATACATACCTAAAAAAAATTTACTTTTTAACTTAATAGTGTGATAAAAGAAAAGAAAAGGTTACTGAGGGTCCTAAGAAGTAGCAACCTAAGGATGGCCTCAGGTTTGTTTAGGCTTATAGATATTTTCATATTGGAATTGATACTTAGATTAGTATTAGGGCCTACCCCCTCACTTCACACACCATAGCATAAGGGTGTCAGGTGTTTATCAAGTATATATCAAAAGACAAAGGTTTATACTCAGCTAGAGTACTAAGTTGGTTCTCCCCTTGGTGGTGAAATCCAAGTGGGATAGTCAAGAATAAGGTTACCACTAGGTGATGAAATCCTAGTTGATTTCCTAATGTCAAATATTTTTGATGAGTTTTTTATTAACATGGTTTGGTATGTGTGTGATAGAAGTGATGACTATGGTAAATTAACTACCTATATTATTTTATATGAATCAACTAAGCAAGTAAAATAGATGTAGATTCTTTTTAACTTTTAAAAAGTATAAAATAAATTTTGGATTTTCTTTGAATGAATACAAAACACAAAAGAAAGGGAGATAAAGATAAATTCATAATGAAATTTAATAATAAAAGTGAGACCTTAAGGGTCCCACCAGGCATGCTAGAATGTTTAATTAGTTTTTTTTATTTTCCTTAAATTTAAATATTACTTACTAAAAAATCAAATTAAAATAGGGTTTATGGTGAATGCCTATAGATTATAATATGTTGCACACCACTTTTAATCCAACAACTATGAGAGCATCTTTTTGGTTGGGGAGAATAGCATGCACATATGTAAACACTTGACAAAAATGGATAAATAGATAATTAGGTGAGATGCCTGGTCAAAAACCAGACCCAAAAAGTTGTGAGATTTGTCAATCATATGTTATCTCACTTGTTTACATGATCAATTGGATAAACAACATATGAGGTTATAATAGATTAAAGATATGATAACAATGATAATTAAGATTCAGTCCTCGATTAAGCTATCAATATAAATGTAATATTCTTCCTAGTAAGTTAAAGTAAAGTCTATATCATCTTGTATGATATCTAGTTGGAATTTAGTGGCTTTAAAAGAGGGAGAATAAACAATTACATATATATCTAGCTCAAAAATTATACCACTCTGATCATCAAATAAGGATTGGGAAACTATAGGGAGATTGGTGATACTAATTATGTCATGTACTATGCCTGAAAGAGTCTTCCATAATTAAGGACCATATTCAAATGATAGTAAATCAATAAAATATTATAGATAGGGGTATAGGATTAAGGTTTTGGGTTATACAAATTAAACATAGTGGATCGATGTCAATCCTGATAGGACTAGTACTGATTCAGAATGAATCAGTGTTGATTCTTTCTATGATTGAGTTTAATAAAAATATAGAATAGATGATATAGATTGAATGATAGATATTGATCAAAGGATATATAGGGATATAAATGATATTCTATAGACTAGATAAATAGTTAATAATAGAATAAATTTATATAAAATGAAATAAATAAAAGCATGATGACTTACCTTGGACATGATTGCAAATAGAATTAAATTACTCCACAAAGTAGGCAGTTTCTCAAGCTTGATAGAGGATATGGATTGAACATAGTGAAATTATGGTAAACTATCATTAATAACATCACTAATCATCTAATAAATCTAGCATCAATTTGAGGTTATGAATGTCTAGGTCCAGAATGTAAAGGTTGGTTGGGTATTTATGGATCGATGTTAATTTGGAGAATCAGCACTGATTTACCCAAATTGGCACCTTTGTTTCAACCATTGGTAAAATTTTCTTTGATACACATGAATTTATTGGTAATGAACTCATATATGGGTAAATTGTTTATGGGGGTAGATTCCTTAGGTTATAAATGGATTTAGGATGTTAAGGGGGGTAGAAAGGTAATAGTAAAGGCCACTTGCTAAGTTATAAATGGTAAATATACTAAATCTTAGGATAAGGATTATTTAGGAGATTAAATAAAAATAAGGGCCTATGACACCTAATTAATTGTACATAGGGTATGAAATTACAGTGTCTACACTAATAATATAATGCCAAAAGAGCCTCTTGTTGGTAGTGCTTTATTCCAATGTGATCCTAGCTTTTCAATTACTTTCATTGCATCCTTATTAAATTTAAATCAATATAAGTGCAACACATGAAACCTTTTGTTGTGTGATTAAGGTGAAGTAGATAAGATCAATGCATCTTCTTTACCCTTCTCAGTTAAATTCAAAAAATTAACTACCAATAATATTACACCTTTTACCAATGCACAAACTAAGGTAGATGAAATTATTGTATTGCCTTGTTTTACATTTCAAGCTCAATGAAATGGCTATTTACAACAATTTGATAATTCCAATGTCTCTAACTCTTCTCCTATAGGTCATAACATGAAAAAAGAAAACATGATTCATATTTCTTCTACCCTTGAATCTAAGATTAAAAGTAATAATCATTCTTGCATTCCACACATAGTTAGTAAACAAATGCATTACATTACACCTACATATGATGAAATATTGCATAATAGTAAAATTTTAAAATATTCTCCTACTCTCTCTTAGTGAGCATGTGGATGATACTTCTTCTACTCTTACTTTTAAAAATGAATTAAAATATTATTCTGATGAACTTTGGGTTAATGAAGACTATTGTGATTATGATGAAGAAGACATGGAGTCTACACCTTATAATTCTCCCCCTTCTTCACCTATTTCTCTTGTTCAAACAAATTCTAGGTCACATGTAACAAAATACATACACACTTATTCTTATGTTCATAACTTGTATTTACTTGATAAAAAATTACATTTTACTCAATTAGCATGTGATACTTCTTTACAAATTAACAAAATAAGAGATACAAATGAATCTCCCTTAACCCCCCTTACTAAAATATAACTTGTTTCTCAACCTAACCTAAATAAGGGTGATAACTCATTGTCTTCTAACTAGGTCCCAGCTATCACACCTTCAAAGGTTATAGAGAGAAAACCAACCCTCCCTAAAAAAGTTCCTAATGTAATATACCAATGGCCAAGATAAATAACAAAATTTAAAAATTAAATGAACCCCTTAATGATGATAATATACCTTCATAAGGATTAATTTACTTGATTCATGTTGTGTGTGATTTACAATAACAAGTACACCATCTCACAATATAGAATAAATCATATCAATCTCAAGCCAATGCCAATATTATCCATGACAACCCT
Organism: Torreya grandis; assembly: GCA_037957365.1. Classification (NCBI taxonomy): domain Eukaryota; kingdom Viridiplantae; phylum Streptophyta; class Pinopsida; order Cupressales; family Taxaceae; genus Torreya; species Torreya grandis. The sequence goes on from JARHVA010000475.1 coordinate 4,090,199, forward strand.
ATTACATGTAAAATCTCCACTAAAATGTTACCACCCAACTTTTAGATACCAGTGTTACCTATGTTTGATGGGCATGGAGACCCATACTTACACCTATTATCAATTTTACCCCCATAGGTCAAATAGTCACCCTATCATTTGAAACTTAGCATATCATGCTATTTTACCTTGTGAGTCAAGTTGGTCCTAATATTTCTTTAAGATGACATCCTTTATGCCCTAATGATACCCTATAATTTTGGTGCCTTGGTGTAATTTTTATCTATAAATATAATCCTTCAAAGTTAAGCAAGTAGAATAAAATGTGCAAAAAGATGTCAAGCTTAAGCCATGGGAACTAACCATTTGAGTTTAAAATACTTTAAGGATATTGATCCCAAACATAGAGATACCAAGTGGTAGAGTTGTATTAAATCAAATCAAAAGATACAATGGCACATGAGAAATAGCTTAATTTAGTGGGTCTAGGTAGATCCAATGGCATGTATTTAATCATGAAAAAGAGATCAATGATGAGCATCAATTCAAAAGGTTAGCAGACCCAAGACAAATGTAGTGAAGATAAGTGTCCAAATCATGGAAGCCAAGTTAGGATCCAATAGTGAGAAGCAATCTCATAAAGTTAATGGGTCTAGTTAGATTAATTATACACATTAAATCATGCTTTGAAGATCTAATGGTGAGAATAAATTTAAATAATCATAGGATCCCAAGGACAAACATTGATGCACCAAGTGTCACAATCATGACAAGCTAAAGAATTAATGGTACACATTTGATCTCACAATTAAAGATCAATAGTACACAATGAGTCATGCAATAAAGATCAATAGTATGAATAAAAGGTGGAAAAGTCAAGGAGCCTAAATAAAACATGAGGTCACCATGTGGCAAAAGTGCATGAGCTATATGAGGATCTGACTATGGGTTCTATAAGATGAAAGTGAGGCTACCAAGTAGTATGATTTAAAGGGAAAATCAAAGATTGACAGTCGATGATAAAGGATAAAGTTATAAGGATCCTTTGAGGATAAATGGGGAAGATTTGATCAAGTTCCATGGAAGCATAGGGTGTGGACATGTGTCTAGACTCACAATGGTTAGGTGATTAAATAGAACACATAGCCTAAGAGGATGCCATTAAGGCAAACACATTAGACAAAGGATTTCACCACCTCAAGTAGGTAGAATACATAAATTCAAGATCAAACATGATCTTATTTACCAGGTGAAGACCCTAAAAATATATCTAACACCATTAAATCCTTGTAAAACTTTTTAAGAGCTTCTAGATGTAGGTTTTATGTCTCAATCAGAGTTAAGAAACCCCAGCCTATGGATCTTCATTTGCAATCATGATTACATGAAAAATGATAGGGTGATTGGTTTTCATCCATAATAGATCTATATTTAAGATTTATAAGCAATGGTATAATGATGACTATGTAAGAAATGTTAGAAGGAAAATCAAGGAGCAAGCCCAAGTAACAACCTGATAATGTGAAGAACATAAAAAATGATTGAGGAAGATAGTTGGACATTTAGTGTTTCAAAGTCCTTAGGGACTTGTTCCTATTTGATGGATTATGACTCATTATCCTCAAATCAATTTTAATTTATCAAATATGGTTGGGTCACATTTATTAATGTCTATTTGTTTAGTTCCCTCTCTCTCTCCCCGCTTTCTTCTATATATTCCATTTTCTTTCCCATTGAAAAAGGTTGACTCTCAAATATTTCTCTAAGAGGTAAAGACTCTTATGCTTTGTCCATGCCAAATTTTTACTATAACACCTATTTTATATAATAGAGATTAAACTCCTCCATTTACAAGCTGAATTGAAGTGTGTCTTATGAGTTCATTGATGTGGTTATGTGAATCCATGCTTTCCTTTACCTTTATCTCAATTCCTTCAGCTTCATAAAGTGTTTGGTAGCTCACACAAGTAATTATAAGTTAATATATAGTTTTTTGATTAGTTTGGAAGTGGAAACTACCCTCCCATACTAGATTAATAGCTAATTCTTGCCTTTTAGTGAAATACTTATGTGGAAGATTTTCAAAGAGTGAATGAAGTGATGTTTATCAATCTTGAAAGTTACCTATAATGTGTTTTGCACAATCATAAGTGTTTAAAACATTTTTTCATCACCTCATCTTTACTTGTTTTCATGTAATTAGTGTCTTTTTCTCTTCCTTTTCCAATTTATATGTTAGTGTAGGTGATATATCCAATAGGAATCCAACCTTCTCTAGAAGCTTAACCTCAACATAAGACACCCATATCCTAAGGTTGTTCCCATTTTATGGCTTAGTTGGAGGGATCCTAAATAATTCCACCCATGGGTGTAAACTAAGAACACAATATCACCTTCAAGCTTATGATAAATCCATGGCACATGTCACCAATAAGTTTACTCAACTACAATTATTTTTGAGGTCCCTAAATGGGAAAGAATTAAATTGGTTCCAACATATGATTCTTAGATGGTCACTACATATAAATCAAGAGATAGAAATTATCTTTCTTAGGTACTACATATAGAATAAATGGCCTCTCATCACACATGAGAGGTTACCTTCATTACTCTAGGGTGAGATAGAACCAACAACTAAATACATTTTAAGATTCAAATCATGTTTGCATCAGTTCATTTACTAGTTGATAGATTTAGAGGTACATTACATATTTACCAAAGGCCTAATTTTTCCTCTTAAGGAGAAATTATTATATCAGATATCAAAATCAATCTGACATTTATGTAACATAGCTATAGCATGAGTTAGAATTGGGACTTGTGGTTACACAGTCAGAGGCAAATTTGGATGTAGGTCTACCAAATCCCTAATCATATAACATGGTATAATAACCTACTCCACTTATTATTAATCAACTAATGGAATAGAAACAATTGATAAAAATACTCAACAAGGGCAAAGAGCCACTTCATAGAGCACCTCTTATAGTGAGTAGAGCACAAGACACACACATAGGAGTTATACAATTATTAGACAAGGATAAGCCTCATGAAATATTTATTACATATTAAATAAGGCTATTATCACACTTCCTCCTACTAATAATCATCTAGAACACCATTTACATAGGGTACACAACAAGCCATATTGTAATTTGCATAAGATAAATGGGCATCTAGATAATCATTATTATACACTATGATCCTACATTGACTAGTATGTCAATTGAGGCATTATAGAATTCACATAGGGAGCACTGAGATCTTAGTCTCCACATTCTCTTAGATCACACTCCTATATGATAGAGTTATCCTAGGATGTTCCCTTTGAGGAGTTGCATGGTTTCTAGAACACCTATTTTTGAGCAATCTTGTGAACCATAGATTTAGTAGATATGGTCGCTAGCTCACATAAATCAAAGCATAACATTAGTTCAAACATCTATTAAGATATTTGGAAACAACTACAAAGATCAAAACACAACATCAGTTTAAGCACCTATCAATATATCTGGAAAAAAACTATAGATATCAGATCACAACATTAGTTTAAACATCAATCAAGATATTTGAAAATAATTACAAAGATTAAAACATAGCCTTAGTTTGACTACTAATAAAGATATTTTCAAGATGTCATAAACATAAAAACATAATCTAGTATCTAATCAAGATATTTTTCAGAGATCACAGAGATCAAAGTGTAGTTTCAACACACCAACCAATCAAGATCTTTGCTATAGAGTTTGCACACCTATCCACTAGAAATATATCACACATAGTTTTAGTTTTAGAGCCTCCTTATACACTGACACAACATTAGTAGTATGATCATTGGTTCATCATGCCATCTAGGTTTAGATAGTGTATACTATAGTCATATGATTTACATGTATATATCTTACAAAACACCTATAAAACCTATATCAATAAATAACATTCCTAGTCCACTAGATATATATACCTAAACATTTATAAACAGATAAAAATTCATTACCTATACTTAGATAAATACCATATACCAATATCACCATTTAAAATAATCAAACACATATAAGTATACATAATATAACCAGATATAGATACTAATATACACAGTTCCAATATAACAATGAGAATCCATATATATAACTCAAAATATATTTTCAATACAAGAATTTTACATCACTCAATAATATAGACATGGCCATTAGGACCAGCCCCTCACTATCACTCTCAGACATATCCATGATAGAAATGGAAGCTCCACTCTCCCTCTATGACCTTAATCAACTATTGCATTTGCTCTCCCTCTTACAATACATAACCAACTTAGCCATACACTTTTCATGATCTCATTGTAGATGTATGTATTCATCCACTATCTGACTACTATCCCCACCTAGAACATCATCTATAGGCATGGTCCATCTATGTAACTCTATGTGTGCCTTGTCTTTATCAATAGTCATTCATCTATACATTATATTAACTATTATAGCTTGATATAACAAATGAACATGAACACTAGCAACATCAGTGGCCCTCTTTACTAATCTATCCTCCATAGCATCATCAGGGATATGTCATGTCAATACATAGAGTGTAGACTCAATGGTAGTATCCCAATACTCATCATCACCTACACCTACACATACCCATGAAATACATTAGATTCATAACTAATTAAATGAGTAACCAAATACAAATAATGTACAAACATACAATAACAAGTTACCATTGATAGCCTTAAGGGGCTCTACTTCCATTACATCCTATATGATAATCCCACTTCTAAAAAATTAAGGTGCACATATATGATCTCTTCTCTAGGTTGTATAGGCATCAATGACTCCTACATCATCTACATCTAGAATTTCAATCATAATATCCCACTCTATTAAAAAAATCATGGCTAACTCCATAGTCGATGGCCTAGGCATACTACCTAACTTCATAAGAGCCTGAGAACTCCTCAACCACACCATTAGCACTAGGGGCACATATTAAATCACACCAAACTATCATGTAACCTACTCATAATAAAATAGCTCATACACATTGACCCCATGGTCATGTAGCCAGTAACTCACTCAAATACATCCAAACTGAGCACCATCTTCAAGCCATCCCTAATAACCCCTATAGGGCCTCCAGATAATGTCTCCATCTATCAAATTGTCTAGAATATACTAACACTACATCATGATCCTCTTGTGTAAAATAATATAAATCCCAATACAGTTAGGCTAGCATCATCAGACCCCATGACTATATGGCATCATGCTCTTCTATATCTTATACTATCTCATGCATCCTATAGGAGATTGATAACCCACTCCCATCTATATCAAAAAATGAAGATAATAAAATATCTAATAACTTTTTCAACTATGAAACATCAGCAATGACAATCAATGTTAATAATATATCTTATGGCTCCTTATATAATGATTATCTATAGCAGTAGCATAGAAATGCCTAGAATCCCACCATATATCCCAATCACCCATATCCTCCTATAATATGTCTCTCTACCTATAAATAGGTAGTCACAATATCATGTACACATCCTCTAAAGTAATGGTCATCTCCTAATAGGTAACTAAAAAGTGCAAATATTTGCATCCCATCTCTCACAAAGTGAAATCATCATGTGTTTATCCCAAAGAATCATATCTAGAAATGCCAAATGATTCATACCCACTCTCTCAAGCATGACCATCTCTATGTATAACATGGGTAGACCCCGTAAGGTCTCCATCATCTAACCAATCTGTAACTCTCCCATACGTGCATTAACCTGCAAAAGTATAACCAAATTTTTTCATTACCAACACAAAATATAAAACTAATAAATAAAAATAGGAACCAAAAACTAGTTAGAAATAATAAACATTACAAATAAAGCCTAATGGACACTAGTGTTGCATATAGGATAATATTTTTGGATAGTACCACTATATCCTAGACATTAGTGCCTAGTCTTGGACAGTATCACCAATATTAGAATAGAACTACCACTTTTCCAAAATAGGCCCTAAAACTATCAAATTTTAATAAAATAGTAAAAAATGTATTAAAAATGATAAAAATAGGAAAACATTGGGATCCTTACCAAGGTAACCACCTCCCCAACTTGGATTAGTGCTGCCACCTCCTCATATTAGGTCAAAGTTTCTCCTCGGCATATTTTCTAGCTTAAATAAATAATTGCTCTCAACTAAAATGCTTCAAATTAATTGATAAAATAATAAAATAAGATATTTAAGTCACATTTATCAAATACCATCTTATTAAGGTTGACCTTGCATGCCAATTTCATAAACTAATACCACTTTTAACCGGCATGGTATCTGGAGAATCATAACTCTAATTTACAAAATGTCTCTTACATGTAAGACTTGACATCAATTTTCTTTGCCCTATATTCATTAAACTAATATCTTAACCAATTTTAATTCTTAAAAATGAAAAAATGATACTTACACAATAAACTTGATATTGACAAAATGTTTATCCTATTACCAATTTCAACAATCAACTTCATCATAGTAAATAAACTATTCAAACAATATCACACATGCTAATTAATATCAGCACATCTAATTATTACCACTTTTATTTAGACACCCTCACCCCAATCTCACCTCTCACCAAAAGGCGGGGAAATACACATAGATTACTTTAAACATATAGATATTCTTACACATATGTTCACTTAGATACATATTTAGACACACATGTCTACTTAGATACATCTATTCAAACACATAAGTATACATAGATATATAAATATTCATATGCAGATGTTTAGATAGATAAATAGATCTACTTGGATACATCTATTTAGATACATGTCTATGTATATATATAAATATTTATATGCATAGGTTCACATAGATGCATAGGTCTACTTAGATATAACTATTCAGACATATAGGTCTACTCAAATACAACCATGTAGATATATAGTTTTGACTCAGATATATGTGTTTACTCATATATAGATATTTAGATGTATGGGTCTACTCAAATAGATAGGTTCACTTATATATAGATATTTAGACACATAAGTCTACTCAGATTCACTCAGATATAGCTAGTCAAACACACAAGTCTACTTAGATATAAAAGTTCACTTAGATATATAGATGTTTAGATGCATAATTACATTACTTAGATATTAAGATTGGGGGAATGATGTAGATCACACATCTTTGATCTCTATTTTTAGATTTTTAGGTTATACTTAGTATCATCACCAAGGTTTTCACCATTTTGGGTTATAGGACCATCTACAATGGTTGATCCATAGCCTTCTACCGAACCCAATTTACATACCCGTATTTAGTTCAAATATTTGAGTGGGAAAAAGCAAGCCTTGTTTCTCTACACATTTAGTTTACATACCTAGATTTAGTTTAGATATTAGAGTGGGGGAAATCAAGACTTATTTCTACACACATTTAGTTTACATACCTATATTCAGTTCAGATATCAGAGTGGGGGAGATCAAGCCATGTTTCTCCATGCATTTAGTTTACATACTCAAATTCATTACATATATCAGGGTAGGGGTAAAACAAGGTTTTGTTCCTTATGATTAAGTACACCATTCAAATTCAATATATAGGACATCCACACTATGGAGTTTCTCTTCACATATTTCACTCTAGTTCCTATCCACTTCTCTAACTAATAAGTGGGATAGGTCCATAACACATCCACATAGGTAAGTATAGGTACACATTCCTCTTTTTCTTTTACTCAAGTACTTTCATTTAATTATATTACTAGAATAAAGCAGGGGGAATGTAAACACCCTAATTAGGTTAATTAACCATAAGTACTATGTCTTTTGTTACTCTTTCACATGGTCTTAGTGATGAATATAGTCCTTGTTCGCATGGTCATTTTGAGTCTTTTGATCTTTATTATGTTTTATTTTCCCTTTTTGTTACACCCCAGTGGTCCTACATCACCTCCTCCTAATAATAGGGGGCCCTAACCTATCATTCTTGGTCTTCACTCTATTTATAGGCATTTAGACACTGGTGCCATTTTTAGGACACTATAACCATGCGGCACTAGTGTCCAATTATGGCTCTAGTGTCTAAGGATCATTTTCCCTCATCTTTGGATCCTAACCCTACCTTGAGCATTTTCTTATGTTTATATCCCTTTTTAAAATGTGTCAGCTAGCGAACAAGGTATTATATTCAAAGCAAAGTTCCTTATATATAAGGATCCTTACAAGGAATTTTACATCTAGCACTTATTATTTTGACACATGATTACATAAAATTAGTCAATAGTACAACTCAATACTCTACATACTACTTAGTTATCACATCTAGACATTACATGTTTGATCAAATAAAGGCCTAAGAAAAATTCATTCTATCATAATATTGATGCTTCTAAATGAACCACAGTGCTAGTAGTGTTTTAAAAACACTTGTCATTTTATAATTTAGAAAATTTAGAAAATGAGTTGAAGGTTTTGGCATTTTAGTTTCTTGTGGTGAAATAGTTATAGAGAAAGATAAAGTGTTCCAAAATATTTATATGATTTCATGGTTGGGAGACACCCTAGTCTGTTCTTTATGAATTATAAATAATATATGCTAATACTTAGTGAATTACATTCTAGATTTAAGATATAAACTAATCTAAATGGATATTTATATTGAAATTAAAACTATAGTGATATGGTATAAAAAGGGAGCAAAGAGAAGGGTAGGGTAGAAAAGAAACAAGTGATTATCTATTTTATCCTTAAACATTATGAAAAAACATCAATTTCAACTGAGTGTGCATCCAAACCAATGTATATTGTAAAATATCCTAAGCTCAAATTTCATGATATACCAGGCCAATTTTGGAAGATAGTGTGAATAATCACAAGTAAGAACCAGGTCCTCTTTTAAATATTTACTTCTATGATCAAATAGAATATGCACATCTAAAACATAATAAAATGAAATGAATCAAAACCTAAAATCTTTCAATGAATCTAACATGTTGCACAAATTAGAAACCCTGTAATTATAAATTGCAACTCAAAATTCAAAGAGACCATTCAAATTTAAGGCATAAACTAGAAATTGAGAGAAAAGTTATATTAGTAATTGACATATCAAAAACATGGACAATCTTTATAGAATTTATTGATTATATTAATTACTTCAGGTATATGAAATTTTCTCAAAATTCTCTTCCTTTTACAAATGGTAATACTTGCCTTTATATAAATATCAGCAGTATACTAGTCAGTTATAATAACAAGGGTATAAAATACAAGGATAGTTTTCCTTCCTAAGATGATTCTAGAATAAACTTACTTTCCACAATTAGAATTACCTAAGGTAATATGCTAACAAACTAGAATATGACTTTACAATGGAATATTTCTATTCAAAATATTACAAAATTATACAAAATGGAATATTGTCTAATTTTTTGGTGGGGCCTCTACTTGTTTTTGTTAGAGGATGCTCATGGCTTTATCATGTTTCTCATCAAATAGATCTAGATCCACAGTAGGTTTCAAGATACATTCTTCTTCTTGATCTACCAAGTCCCCAAGTTCCCTATCATTTCTAGCCATGACCTCTTTAATGCTCCTGGCTCCATTTATTCTTTCTCTAGTATTTAATATCATGTCTAAGATCTTATTTTTATCAATCCCAAATTGGCCTTGTAACTTTCCTTCAATTTATTGAGTTACCAAAGTATCCCTATGTTTAAATTCCTCATCACTTATGATTCCAAGGGTAGTGGGTTATGTATTATTTTCAAGCATAGTCCCAAGAAGTTGTTTAATCCTTATAATTAGCTCATTATCCTCTTCTATGAGTCTTTCCACATTATTATGCCATGCACTCAAATTTTAAACCTTGTCAACCAAAATTCTTAAAATTGTGCTCAAGTGTCCTAAACTGATGGTTTTGAAGCCTAAGTTTATTTCCTTACTTAACTATTGAGAAGCTTAGTTATCTTGTCTTTTGAGGCTTGTCATTGGCTGACCAAACCCTTAGATAATGTACCCTAACATCCCAATGCACTCTACCTTAGCTTCATTATTTTGAGTGCCTCAAACATGTCATAAAATGAATCATCAGTCATTTTCATCATTTCCTTAGGTACTAATAAAATTACATGTCTCTGGGTTTTCCTTTTCCCTTTCTAAATTATAAATTCTCTATTTTATTCCCTTGACCCTAGGTTTAGCCTATGCTGATTAGGCCTCAATCAATCTTTCCACATCCTCTTCATGAATAGTAGCTTCACCAAGTTATTGGCCTCCCACAGGGGTTAATCCTACAAAGGGATCCACCTTTTGAAAGGTAAATTCCTCTATTCCAACCGTAGTTATCTTGGTGGTAACTCTTTCCAATCTAGTTGTTTTTTGGTTGAATTAGATGGTAATGACTAGTTTATTGAATTTAGGAGGTTCTAAGACCTCCACACTTGAGCTACATGATGCCCCTGGGGAATCCATCTTCTTGCTTTCTAGTCCTTGGGTGACCATAATTATCCTTTCTTATTTATCCCCCACCATAGCCCTTATCCATGGCTTCATGTCATCTTATATCTCATCATTAGTAAGTATTGTCATAGCCCATGATTGGGAAAGAGAAGGAATCTTTTGTAATTTCCCATAAATGAATTAATCAAGGATGACTAGACTATGAATGCGAAATTCATCACTAAACAAATTTATCTCACTTGTGGAGTGAGAGATGGTTAATATTGGCCTCTTCTTTGTTGGCCTCTTCTTTGGTCCTATAGGAACCAATGCTAGCTTTGATTTCCTATTTTCTTCAGATGCAATAGAGACCATACATAGAGCAAGCTCTTTTCCTTAATCCTTCCTAGGTTATCCTGATTGGACTTGAGCTTCTTCACATTGTTCCTCTTCCCTATCAATATCATATGCCTCTACAAGTTCCTTGAGGGCACCCTTAAGTTTCTCTTTTGATTCTAAGGCTATCATATCTATGTACTAAACTATGGAAGGTGGAATTTTTGGGAGTGTTGAAGATGAGGGCCCCTTTCTAGGTCTCTCTTCCAATTTCACTTGTCCCACTTTCTCCTTACCTCAGCCTTGGTCACCTTTCCCTTACTCAAGTTGCCCTTATGGCTATTTTTTTTATATCTAGGGTTGTTCTTTAGTTGGTTGAAATGGTTTAGGTAGTAAGTGATATTTCAAAGGATGCATATTCCATGCTTCTCCTAATGGCTTGTCATCCTTGGTCAATTTGTGTTTCATTTTGATATTGTGCCCTTGGATCTTGGCCAACACCTCTTCATAATTCCTAGCCTTGATATAGATGATGTCATGAACACCCTCATGAACACCAAGCTGATACATGTACTAAAGCTTAGGGAGTTTCTTATCTTTTAAATGCTCACCCATAGTGTTCTTTGGATACCACATTTTGAGTTCATTTAGCTGAAATCCAAATGAATCCCTATGTGTGGACATGATTTCCACCTATTTCTAGTATTTCAATATGGTTTTCCTAATAATAATGGGGAAAGGGTGGATTATACCCTTCCTCTTCTCCTTACATATCTTTTTAACTCCATTAATGAGTTGAGAATTAATTTCCTATTCAGCAAGCTTACTGGGAACATATACTGGTAATCGATAAGGTTGGGATAGGATTCCCTCAATCTTGATGACTGTATAATCAGGGTAATACCAAATTTCTACCATCATATAAACATACTTCTTGACAATTGGGTGCACCCTAGGCATGGGAACACCTATGATGGCTTCCATGATGGTTGGGTAGACACAGTCATAAATAAACTACATGTGGTTCTTGTACTTAAAGATGTTCAATTTGGAGTAGTGGTGGGAAATGGTATTTTTTCCCTCAGGAGACTAATTTCTAATACCATGAAATTTGATTAAAATGAGAAGGTAATTTATTAGGTATGACATCATATAAAATTTCTTAGATGTCTTCCTTTTTCATGGTAGTGAATTTCTTAGTGAGGAAGTCACTGATAAAATCTCCAATTGAAGGGGTAAGCTTTTATTCCACCATGAAATGCACAAAGGGGACCTAGGTTTTATTCACATAGGTGGTTGAGGGGGCTCCAAAGGCTTGGTTCAATAGGTTCATTATAACTCTAATACCCTCCCTAAATTATATTATTAGGATCTTGCCTTCAAATTACCTGAAGATATAGGGTCCTTGGTGTAGCCAGCATCTAAGGACAAAATCTAGGTCATGAGTGTTGGTTTATTCCTTAATTTTAGACAAGCCTACATGGGGAAGAGGGAACCTATAATATTTATCAAAGGCTATAAGATAAATATATGCTACCTTCTTAGAGTTTCCCTCCTAATGATCCATTCATTATCAATACTATAGTAAATAAAGATGGGAAGAAGGATGTCTATGCAATGAAGTATCTCAAGTTTTTCCATGACATAGTGGAGTCCATCCATCTAAATAGTGACTAGGTCATAATACCCCTAAATCACTATGGTAATCCTTTACTCCTATTTTATGATAGGATTCAATTCTTCCACCATGAAGGAGAGCTCAAACCAGTTCCTAATTCTTGGGTAATTCAGGGTTGTGACATATAATTATGTGTCCTTAAATATTTAGCCCTCATTATCCATCTACAAGTAGAACTCAGTCTCCTCCTTCAATTATTGTCTATAAGTTGCCATGGTCTTTATTTTTTTCAAATTATTCACACTCATTTGTAAATGGTCTATGAAATCCCTTTTTATGCTCAAAAACACAATCAAGCTCTCTTTGGATCAAATTATGACCAAATGAATTCAATTGGATCATTTTTATGCAAAGTTTAGGGTTTTTGAGCTTTAATGATAGGATATATTAGACTCTAGGTTATACGAGCCTTGGATTTTATTTAGACCTGTGCCTTTATACCTTTGCATTTTTGATCCCATAATTTATTTTGTTTCATTTTTTTTGCTTATGTGGTACCTATGTGGCATTGGTTTGGACCTTTTGTAGCATTTTTCATAAATGCCTTTTGAGAAATAGCTATTGGCATTCAAAAACACCTATTTTATTTTGCTCTATTGGATCAAAATATAGGATTAGTGTGAGTCATTAATTATAATTTCAGATCACACCTTTTAATTGGCTCTTTGTATTTCAAGATTCATGGTTATGACACTTTGCATCTGTACATGCTTCCTCATGCTTCATATCCTAAGTTAGTCATTTGACAAATGAGAATTGGCCATGTGGAGAGCTTTTAGGCCTTTGAAAATTCATGGGATCATTCATGCCATTGGATCATCTATTAATGACAAATCACAAACCATTGATCATTTTTTAGTTCTACTTTGAAAGGGCTCCTTCCATGTGTCAACCTCACAGGTCCTTAAAATTATATTAAAAAGTCTTTGGGGCTTTCATACCATTAGATCATCTTCCAATGATGAATCATGAGCCATTGATCTACAAAGATACCTAAATTTTAAATTAGTGCACTATTAAAATGGGACTTAGTTTTAAATTCCTTAGGCTAAGGTTTATTACATGTTTATTAAGCATGAATCAAACCTTAGGTTAAGGGATTTATGTCTAAGTTTTTTGGATCATATAAAGGGAGCCCAAGGTTAAATGTTCTAATCCAATGTTTACATTGTGTTTAATAAACATAATGTATGCATTGGTCTAAAATATTTATGCCAAGGCTTCATGAAATATGCTCAAAGGGACCAAAAAATGGTATATTGGTCTAATAATGAATAGGATTATATTTTATTGATAAAACACATTAAAACCTTTAGCTAGAAATAACTTGGTCTAAGTCCTTTGTAACTAAGATCTCCTTTTAAAATAATACTTAGCACAACTCTATAGTTTAAGGTTCATGATATTTAAACAAAAATCCATGGGGACCCTCAAGTATAGATTTAGATTAGGTTTTATTTTGCCTATATTTAGACCATAAGACCATTTCAGTTGAATATTTCCGATGTTTGAGCACCCTTCGAGAGCTCCTAGTCATCTGCACGACACATTACAAGATTTTTATCAATAGTTTTGGAATGCATTTTGACCCTGAGTAAGATAATTCATTGGCTTAATTTTTATGGTCTCATGAACATCAAATACATCTTTGAAAATGTCAAATGATGATCGTGTAACTGTCAATTTTAAGCTAGTGAAACTTTTATTTTAATGGACTTAAAGTTGACTATCACATGTACATCAAATACGTCCTTGTATAAATCAAATGATCATATAAATTTAATTCTAAGCTCATTAAATCCTAAAAATAAAATGTGAGGGTGCCACTTATCACTTCTACAAGGCTTCCAAGAGTTTTGGACCTAATTCACTCCATTAGATCAAAATCCATGATGAAATGAGGGTCGTAGGATCATGATCTAGAAGCTTGCTCATGATTGGCTTTTTTTTAAGTGGGTCCCTTTAATTTTAATCTTAAAATGTGAGAGTGTCATGTGTTAATCATTCAAGGCCTCTATAAACTTTTGACTTTTCAATTGTGCCTCACTCTATTGGATCAGGTCCTTGGGATGAAGCATGAACCATTGGATATAAGCCAAAGATGCAACTTTATCAGGACCTTTGCATCATTGGATTGATTTACCATGACATAATGTGAACTTTTAGATCATTCAAGATGCATATTATTTAATTCAAATCCTAAATTTTCCTTACTCCATTGGATCAAATATCCTAATAAATTAAAGGTCATTGGATCCTGCAAGATGTGAGGAAGTTAAGTTAGGACTATAGTGAACAAATACTTGGGCTAAGGTGTTAAGCCTAAGGTCTATATTGTATTAATAAATAAATCGGGGCCTTAGAATTAAAACCTTAGGCTAAAGTACAAACAAGGGATTGAGCTAACATAAAATTGGACTCGAGGAACTAGAACTTAACCTAAGATGTTAAGACTAAGGTCTCATTTATATTAATAAATGAAATGGGGCCTTAGGTTTAAAACCTTAGGTTAAGTTAGGAAATATTAAAAGGGACCCTACAAAATGAATATTAGTTAGGCACATAAGGAAACTTAAAAGGGGGAATAATAAAGGGGACCAAATATTTTAGGCTAAGTTCTAGTCATGTTTAAAAACATGAATAAGCTTAAAACATGAAATTTATAATTAGGTCTCGAAAAGGATTTTTTAAAAGGTTATTTCCAATAGGTTCATACCAATATTCAAATTTGAACTGAGGGTTTTATTTACCAAGGTTTTGGAACATGAAATTATCAGGAACAAACACCATGGAACCTAAAACTTAAAAGCCAAAAAGACCATTTATTAGTGTTGTTAGTCAAAATTAAAGTAAAATATAACTAAATAAGATTAATTTTGATAAATTGGATGATCTTAAAATTCTACAAATGACTTTAACATGCTAAAATTTCATGCTCAATCTGAGGGTTTCTCAAGGGTCCCATTTTTTTAAAAATGGGAGTATGCTGGCCCCAAAAAATGGAAACTCAAGGGGAAACATAGTAATATGTTCTAACCTAGAGACTCTAATTTAGATAAATAATGAGGTCATCCACTCCAATTGATAAAAATCATAATCTAGATCAGATTATGGTTGAAAAAAACCTTGCACTTGTAGACTTACGGTCAAACACCAAGATATAGCCATACTATGTGTGTGCTTTAATTCCACTTACTATTTGAGATGGGGTTCAAGAAACAAATTTCAAGTTGCATTTCTTTGGTCACTAACACCTAACTTGGAGCATTTTTAGATATCTATTAAGAACCATGCTTTTATCTTAAGGATGGCTTGGGCATTGCTCTGCGTCTAGCTAGGTATCCATATCCCCAACATAGATGCCTTTGGCTCCACTCAAGGCCTTGATCCACTGATACCTAAGCATCCATATCCCTATTAGAGATTAATAAAATCACCTATACCTAAAAGCCTTTAATTTTACATTGTATCCTTCTTTTTTGTGGTTTCTTTTAGATTTTTGCTTTCAGAAAGGTTGGGAACTAGAATAGCCAGGTTTTAAGATTTGGTTGAGTGTTTGATCTTTAGAAAATCACCTATGGTTACAACCTTTATTCTAGGAAAGTATGTTGATTAAGTTATAGTTTGGGTATACCATGATAATTTGAGCTTTCACCCTTACAAGTGCAAGTCTTCTTAAAAGTAGTTTGAGGTCAAAATAATGGGCAGTTTCTCATGCAATTATTGGCCTTTTCTATTGGTCCTTACCAGTTTTTACATGTTACAATATTATGCTTTACATTTTAGGACCATGATCATATATGTATGGGGCTCATACTTACATTTTCAAATTTTTGGGTTTTCACGAAAACTTCATAACTTTGAGCTCAAGATTATCCAAGAGGACTTATTAGAACCAATGAATAAGGAAATAAGAAAGGAACACACCAAAAAAATTATGAAAGTAGGAAAGTAAAGGAAATATGCACATACTTATATACAAATAAGGGATAAGAAGGAAAGAACTAAAAGGAAACTAACTATCTTACCTACACTAAATCTAACCATCTTATAGTTTACTCCATGAAGAGCTCAAGAGGAGTAGCAAAAGAAGTAGTGCTTGAGGAACTACCCATTGGTGGTCAATGTAAACTCTACTCCTTGTAGATATTTGAGCTTAAAGGTGTTGTTTCCAAATGTTTCTACAATATGGTATGGACCAATCCATAAAGGTCTAAATTTTCCATGTTTGCCCTTAGGCTCAGATGCTTTATCCCAAAAGAGAACTAGGTCTCCTTGTCTAAATACCTTAATCTTTGATATTTTATCAAAACACCTCTTCATTATGGTCTGATGCCTACTAAAATTAACAAAATATTTCTCCCTTTCATCTTCCATTTGAATTATGTCTAGCAATCTAGAGTTAGCAAGCTCTTGGCTTTCTTCCATGTATTCTTGCATAACTTTGTACATGGGCAACTTGAGAGTGTTAGGAAAGATAGGTTCCTAACCATACACCAATAATAATGGTGAGGATTATAAATATTTCTTGATTTGTATCCTATCTACCCATATTTCATATCTAAGGATTTTATGTCAGGTCATGGGCTTGTCTATAATAGACTTTTTTATTGCCTTCATTAAGTTCTTATTTTTAGACTCTAAGACTCCATTTACTTAGGGGTAATGGTTGGATTCAAACTTGATATTAATGCCATTATCATAATACCATTTATTCATCTTTATATATATTAAGGTTGATCCATTGTCACATAATAGAGAGACTGGAGTTCCAAACCTAGTGCAAATGTTTTCCTCCAAGAAGTTGATCACTTCTTCAGTCCTACATTTTTTAGTGGCTACAACTTCAGTCCACCTTGTATAATAGTATGTGGTTATCAGGATATATTTTTTACCTTTAGATGAATTTAGGTTGATCACCCCAATAAAATCTAACCCCCATTGTGCAAATGGTTTATCAACCATGACTAGTTGCAAAGGCATTATTGCCTTTGGTTCCTTAGTGCTAAAGACTTGACATGAGTGACATTCCCTTACATGTTTATGAGCATCCTTAAAAATAGTTGGCTAATAATAGATAGCTCTAATAATTATGAGTTTTGGTCTTCCTAGATAGATGTCCACTACCCAACTTTTCATGGAAGGTGCTCAAGATTTGGGTGGCTTCTTCATGTGAGACACATCTCAAATAAATTCCTTAAAAATTTCTTCTATACAAGATCCCATTATTTATTAAGTAGTGGGAAGATTTCAATATTAAGGCCCTCTTTTGCTCCCTAGATAGACCTAAAGGTCAATTACTATTAATTATCAAATGTATGATTGAATCATACCATTCACTAGCTTGAAAGTTTTGTTGATCCACTTGCATAATACTTATTCTAGGGTTAGTGTTAGAAATCATATACATCAAACCTTGGCACCTTACCAATTTTATTTTTTTTATTTCCAAGTCATAATGTTTTAAGACTAACATTCACTTACCTCTACATTCTCCCAACTCATTATGGCTTAACATAAGTTTGGTGGCAGGGTCAGGTAAGATAGCATGTACATTATTTCTAAGGATGTAATGCATTAATTTCTTAACGACCTTTACTAATGCATATGTTTACTTATTATTTAATGTATAATTTTACTTATCAATATTAAAATTAGTGCTCATGAAACCTATTGGTTGATCACACCCATCAATATTTTAAGTCAATATAGTATCCATAGTGTGGTCAGATGCAAAGGAGTAGAGGTAGAAGTCCCTTGAGAAGTCATGGCATAAAAAGACTAGATTTTAGCTAATGGAATCCTTGATATCATTGAATGCCTTTCTAGATTATTCATTCCATGTGACCTTGGCATCCTTATATAGCATGTCATTTAGTGGCTTGAAAATTCTTAAAAATCCATAAATAAAGTTTCTTAAAAAAATTATCTTACCAAATAATGACTTTAGCTATTTTCTTATTATTTGGAGGCTCTATTCTAGATATGGCATCCACTCTTTTAGGATCTATAGAGATCCCATATTTGGTTATAACATGACCCAATAATTTCCTTTCTATAACACAAAATATACTCTTCTTAGGGTTCAAGGAGACTCCATACATTCTACATCTTTCAAAAACTTGTTATAAGTGTATGAAGTGATCTTCCCTATTTTTAGAAAAAATTATTAGATCATCCATATATATAATAATGTACTTACCAATCCAGCCTTGGAAGGCATGGTTAATAGATATTTGGAAGGTAGTTCCTACATTTATTAGCCCAAAGGGAATTCTCTTATAAGCAAAGGTTACCCACTTTGTTATGAAGGTTATTTTCATCATGTCATCTTTATCAACTAACACCTAGTTGTAACCTAAAAATCCATCAAGAAAAGACATCATAATTAAACTTAAAAAATCTTGAATCACTTGGTCTAGAGAGGGAAGGTGATACTTATATTTTTTTAATGCTTTGTTTAAGTTTATAAAGTCAATACAAAGTCTAATCTCACCATTATTCTTCCTGAATGGCACTAGGTTTACCACCTAGGTAGAGTACCTGATGGGGAAGACTATCCTAGCATATAGTAATCTTTTGACTTCCTTAAAGATCATGGGTTCTAGATAGGGTGCATTGGCCTTTTTTTATCTAAATAGATTGTAACTTTATTTATGGGGTATAGTATGTGTGATGACCCTTGGATCAAATATCTTTAAGTCATCATAGGACCATGTTATGACATCCCTGTATTGGGTAAGGAGCTCATTAGCTTTATTATTTTCCATGTTTGTGCAAGATTTTCCAATATTTACTAGCAAGGGTTGATCTTGGAAGCCAAGATAAATAGAATTATCATCTTTCTAACTTATCTTGGGAACCTTATAAACTTTAGCTAGTTTGTCCTAATCAAACAGTCTCTATAAATCAATCATCCCCTTATGGATCTTATTCTCATTCAATTAAATGACTTTACCATAAAATGTGTCATCCTTAAATGTACCTTCATTAGTCTCATCAATAATATGAGCATAAAATTATCTATAATTGGTCATGAAATCCAATATCTATTGATCATCATTGAAAACTTGAAAGTGGTTAACATTATTAGGTACTGAAGGATATGGGATCAACTCAATGCTGAAAATTAGGGAATCTTGGTTGGGCATGAGGTTGGCTATAGTAGATGCCAACTCATCAACAACTTGGTTTTCCTCTCTTTGGATGGAGTTAATGCTGAAATCATAAAATGACTCAATCAAATCCAAAACTTTGAAATTATACCTCTTAAGATATGAGAGCTTTCATTGGTATTTACTTCTTACCTAGTTGACCACTAGTTCTAAGTCTCCATAAACTAATAGTTCCTTGACCTTAACTTTTATAGTAAATTATAGACCTAGGATAAGGGCTTCATATTCAACAAGATTTTTAGTGCAAGGGAATTGAAGTCTAAAATAAGCATGGTACTTTCGATCAATAGGATCAGTTAAGATAACCCTAACCCCCAATCCAGCATTACACCTAGCACCATCAAAATGTAATTTCCATAATCTAGGAACAACATGAGTATTCTTAGGATCACATACCTTATCATCCTCTAGGGTGAAAACCCCTAAGTCTGAGTCAATTATGTTGACCCTCTCATTTATATCATTGTATTCTCTTATCATGTGTTTCATTCTTGGTTCCCTTTCAACCCTGATTTGATTAGGAACTTCTTTCTAAGGTATCCAAAAATGTGAGAAATATATGGACATGTAACCATTCAAAGCCTTGGTCCATTCCTTACTCAATAATATTCCATAAACCTTAGGTATATCAACAACTTGAATATCAATGAATTGTTGTACCATAGGTTCAAAATTTATTTGCATGTGAACATTCAAAAGTTCCCTAATTACCTTAACCTTTATTTTGTCTAATTGAGTGACAAGCCTATCAGACTTAATAGGTGTCAAGCCAAGTTGTTTGCATATACCTACAGGCATGATATTAGTAGAATAATCTGAGTCTAATAAGTAATTATGTAATTTCTTACCAAACATCCTGATAATGAGCAAGAAAGGAGATTCACCTTTGGCTTTGTGCACATTCACATTGGCATGATCAGCAGTAGGTGGCTTGTTAGAATTTAATAAATCTAATATAAGGTCCCTTTGATCTATAATCTATGTTAGTTCATGTAAATTAATATTAGCCTTTATCTTAATCATATCCTCAACTATTTTATATCTAGTTTTAGTAGAATTAAGAATTTCAATGTTGGGTTTAGAAGTACTCCCTTCAAGGGGTTTAGGATTGTTGCTTGAAGAAATATCTAGAGGAGTCCCAAAGGTATTGAGTTATTTAAGGGTTACCTCTACTCTTTATTCCTCAAGGATAGGTCTTCTAAAAGAAATTTTGAAAAGCTTGGATCTCTTTAGGTATCTCATCAGGTTCATTTTCCTTTTGAAAAGGGAAATTAAAAGTATCTACCATGAAGGATTGATCAAATGGTTTGGATCTAGAGGTACCTACACCACTTTCCTTATTATGGACCACTTCAAATGTATCCAAATCCTCTTGGGAAGCCTCAAAGGCTTTGAAAAACTCTATGCAATCAATTTCTCCATGTTTGGCTATGCAGTGCACTCTATAATAATTAGGTAATGCAATATCAGTAAGGTTAATGTCCATATTCTTGTTACTATAAGATGGCTCATTATTCCTTTTTTTTATGAAAATTATCATTCTAAAATCTATTATTTGGCCTATTATACCTTTTAAATGATAAGTTCATCTTGATCTTTTAGTATTATTTTCAACTTATTTTTTCAACTAAAGAAAATTAGTGCTTAACTTATGTACCATCTTTAAGATAGATTCATTCTCATTTTTAGGAGCTTCAGAATTATGTACCTAGTTATTTTTAGTGCTAGTAGTTGATACAAAAGCTCTTTGATCACCTACATTGAATCCATTAGTGATAGGATGACTTAAGAACCCTAAGTTTTTATTGGGGGTAGCATGACTTAAATGCAATTGAGGGAGGTTTGGGAGTTGATTAATGGCTAGGATGTTCTAGTTGTTGTTAGGGAATAAGTTCATCACAGACATGTGTGGGTTAATGTTTGGCATAGAGTATGAAATTTTCCCTTGGGGTTACATATGGTCATTAATGGTTACTACCTCAGAGTAGGCTCTAGCTAATGAAGTTATAGTTGTCATGGATATCTTCAAAACTATAGAGGTCATGGGATCTATTGTATCTTTTTAAATTTATAGAGCTAAAACATCATCAAAATTATAAGTATCTATGGTCCTAATAAATATTTTATAAAATATAGCATTGAAGGACCTAATAGACTCACTTTCATCCCTTTTAATGGTGGTGAATTGATGGTAAATAACATAAGGACTAACAATTTTACTAAATTGATCTACAAACACATTGTTGAAATCATCCCAGCTAGTGATGTAATTATCAATCATGTTTAAAAACCATTCATAAGTATCATCCTTAAAGGTAAAGGGGATTAACCTAAAAGCTACATCCTCATGCATAATATTCAACAACCTTAAGGTAGCTTTAAAATATTTTACATGTTCTTCAGTAGTTACTATACTTTTTAGACTAAACATAGGTAGATACTTTTTAGGGTTGCATGGGAGGCCATGTACCACACCTGGTACATTGATTGAAGACTCTCCCATCTAGGCCATAGTTAGATGAAGATTGAAGGCAAAGGTACCTTGAAGGGGTGAATTTGGTAAAGATTTGGATCTCTTACATTTGTCATTGTCACATCTGGCTTTTTTGTGAACCTCAAGCTCAATCAAAGGTTCCCTAGTTTCTAAGTGTGATCTTGTCCTAATCTTGGGCAATTCTAGCTTGAAATTTGAATATCCTACCTAAAATATGATGTATCAAGTTAACTTTTATAAGGAATAAGAGTTAGACCTACACATTGAGCTAATTTTGCAAAGGTTGTATGAAAATTGTGAAGGACATTGATCTTTGACTAAATCAGTTCAAAAATCCATTCAATTACGTCTATTTTATAATTCTAAGCCTAAACAAACTTATATCTATGAAAGATATGCCAAAATTTGAATAAAATGAGCTATCCTAACCTCAGATACTATGGATTTTCAAAGTTTAAGCTAAATTGACCAAAAACAAGCATCAAAACCCAAAGAACTTCAATCTTTGTCTAAGGAAGCATAAAGATGCATCACAAATAGCAAAGGTCAATGATATTTATACTTCTAAGTATGGAATTCACTAAAAATCACAAAGATACACTAATCTTAGATTAAAACATGTTAGGATCAACAAAGATTCAAAGAAACCATGTGCCCTCCTTCTAGCACCAGTGGAGTTTCTCTTGTTGATGCTTCTAAATGAACCACAAGTGCTCTTAGTGTTTAAACAAAACTTCTCATTTTAGAATTTATAAAATTCATAGCATGAGTTTTAGATTTTGGAAATCTAGTTGCCTATGGTAAAATAGTAGTAGAGTAAGATAAACTATTCGACAATATTTATATCATTTGGTGGTTGTGAGCCACCTTTGTTCATTGTTTATGAATTGTAGAGAATCTATGCTAATACTTAGTCAATTATGTTCTATATTTAAGCTACAAACTAATCTAAATGGATATTTATAATGAAATTAAAACTAGAGTGATCTAGTATAAAAAAGGAGTAAAGAGAAGGGTAGGGCAGAAAATAAATAACTGATTGTTTATTTTAGACTTAAACATTATGACAAAACATCAATTTTAACTGAGTGTACATCCAAACCAATATATAATGTAAAATAGCCTAAGCTCAAATTTCACCATATACCAGGCCAATTCTGAAGGATAGTGTGAAGAATCACAAGTAAGAACCAAGTCCTCTTTTAAAGATTTATTACTATGATAAAATATCATATGCAAATTTGAAAATAGAGTAAATTGAAATGAATCAAAACCTGAGATATTTCAATTAATGTAGCATGTTGCACAAATTAGAAACCCTGTGATTATAAAGTACAACTCAAAATTCAAAGAGACCGTTTAAATTTAAGGAATAAATTGGAAATTGAGAGAAAAGCTATATTAATAATTGACATATCAAAAATGTGGACAATCTTTGTGGAATTCCTTGATTATATTAATTATTTCAAGTATATGAAATTTGCTCAAAATTATCTCCCTTTTATAAATGGTAATACTTGCCTTTATAAAAATATCAAGTAGTATATTGGTCAATCATAATACATAGGTGTACAAAAGACAAGGATAGTTTTCCTTCCTAAGATGGTTCTAGAATACACTTGATTTCCATAATTAGACTAACCTAGGGCAATATGCTAACAAATTAGTATATGCCTTTATAATGGAATATTCCTATTCAAAATATTACAAAATTATATAAAATGGAATATTGTCTAATTTATTGGTGGGGCCCCTTCTTGTTATTGTTCGAGGATGCTCATGGCTGTAGCATGTTGTTCATCAACTAGCTCTAAATCCACAACAAGTTTTAGGATACATTCTTCTTCTTGATCTGTCAAATACTCAAGTTCTCTATCATTTCTATCCATGGCCTCCTTAATTTTCTTCTCTTCATTTATTCTTTCTCTAGAATTGAATATCATGTCTAGGATCTTACTATTATCAACCCCAAATTGGCCTTGGCTCTTTCCTTTGATTTCTTGAGTTAAAAAAATAACCCTATGTTTGAATTCCTCATCACTTATGATTTCAAGGGTAGTGGGTTATGCAATATTTTTAATCATAGACCCAAGAAGCTGTTTAATCCTTTAAATTAGATCTTTATCATCTTCTATGATTATTTCCACATTATTGTGCCATGCACTCAAACTCTAAACTTTATCAACCACAATTCAGAGAATTATGCTCAAGTGTCCTAAATTGATAGTTTTGAAGCCTAGGATTTATTTCCTTACTTGAATTTTGAGAAGCTTATCTATCTTATCTTTTGACACTTACCATTAGGTGACTAGACCCTTGACTAATGCACCCTATTATGCCAATACACTCTACCTCAGCTTAATTATTTTGAGTGCCTCAAACATGTCATAAAATTAATCATCAAGCATTTTAGTTGTTGCCTCAGGTACTGATAGAATTGCCTATCTTTAGGTTTTCCTTTTCACTTTATAAATTATATATTCTTTGTTTCATTCATCTAACCCCAACTTTATCCTATGCTAATTGAGACTCAATCAAGATTTCCACATCCTCTTCTTGAATGGTAGCTTCACCAACATACTAACATCCCATAGGGGTTAATCCTACAAAAGGATCCACCTTTTGTAATTTGAATTCCTTTATGCTAACCATAGTTTTTCATAGTGGTAAATCTTTCCAATCTAGCTATTTTTGGGTTGAATTAGATGGTAATGATTGGCTTCTTGAATTTGGGAAGTTTTGGGACCTCCACACCTGAGCTAATTGATGCCCTTAGGGCATCCATCTTCTTTATTTTTGGTCATTGGGTGACCATAGTTCTCCTTTCTTCTTTCTCCCTCACCATATCCCTTATCCATGGCTTCATGTCATCTTATATCTCAACATCAACAACTCTTGTCATAGCCCATAAATGGGAGAGAAAATGAATCTTTTGTAATTTCCCATAAATGAACCAATCAAGGATGACTGGACCATGAATGGGGAATTCATCACTGAAAAAAATTATCTCACTTAAAGGGTGAGAGATGATCAATATTGGCCTCTTCTTTGGTCTTATAGGAACCAATGCTACCTTTGTTTTCCTCTTTTATTAGGATGCCACATGGACCATACCTAGAGTAAGCTCTTTTCCTTCATCTTTCCTAGGTTATCTTGCTTAGACTTGAGCTTCTTCAAACTATTACTAGTCCCTATTAATATCATATACATTTGCAAGTTCTTTGAGGGCACCCTTAAGTGTCTCTTCTAGTTTTAAGGTTATCATATCTATGTACTAAACTAGGGAAGGTGGACTTTGTGGGAATTTTGAATATGAGGGCCCCTCTCTAGGTCTCTCTTTCAATTTCACCTCTCCCACTTTCTCCTTACCTTGGTCTTGGTCACCTTGCCCTTACTCAAGTTTCCCCTATGGTTGTTGTTATACTATCTAGGGTTGATCATGGGCTATCCCAGATGTTCTAGGTAAAAAGTGATATTACAAAGGATTCATTTTCCATGCTTTTCTTGATGTCTTATCATCCTTGGTCAATCTATGTTCTAGTTTGATTTTATGCCCTTAGATCCTAGCCAACACCTCTTCTTAATTCTCGGCCTTGATATATATGGTGTCATGAACACTAATTTTATGTATGTACTTAGGCTTGGAGAGCTTCTTATCTTTCAAATGCTCACCCACTGTGTTCTTTGGATCCCACAGTTTGAGTTCATCCAACTGAAATCCAAATGAATTCCTGTGTGTGGACATGATTTCCACCTATTTCTAGTATTTCAATATGGTTTTCTCAATAATCAAGGGTAAGGGTGGATTAGACCCTTACTCTTCTCCTTACATATCTTGTCAACTCCATTAATGATTTGGGCAGCAATTTCTTATTTAGTAATGTCACTAAGAACATATACTGGTAATTTGTAAGGTTGGGACAAGATTCCCTCAATCTTAATGACTATACAATTAGGGTAATACTAGATGTCTCACATCATATCAACATATATATTGAAAATTGGGTGGACCCTAGGCATGGAAACACATATGATGGCCACCATGATGGCTAGGTAGACACAGTCACAAATAAATTGCATGTAGTTATTGTACTTAAATATTTGCAATTCAGAGTAGTGGTGAGAAATGGTATTTTTTCCCTCAAGAGACCAATTTATAATACCAGGGAAGTTAGTTGAGGTGATAAGGGAATATAATAGGTATGAAATAATATAAAATTGCTTAGATGTCTTCTTTTTAATGGTAGTGAATTACTTGGTGAGGAAGACACTGATTAAATCTCTAATTAGAGGGGTAAGTTTTTATTCCACCATGAAATGCACAAACAGGACCCAAATTTTATTCACATAGGTGGTTAAAGGGGATATAAAGGCTTGGTTCAATAAGGTCATTATAACTCTGATGCCATCCATAAATTGGACTATTAGGATCTTTCCTTCAAAGTCCCTAAAGATATGGGGTCCTTAGTGTAACTAGGGTCTAAGGATAGAATCTAGGTCATGAGTGATGGTCCATTTCTTAATTTTAGACAAGTCTACATGGGGGAAGGGGAGCATATAATATTTATAAAAGGATATAGGAGAAATATATGATATCTTCTTATATTTTCCCTCCCTAATGATAAATTCATTATCAATCTTACAGTCAATAACGATGGAAGTAAGGATGTCTATGTAATGAAGTACCTCAGGTTTTACCATGATGTAGTGGATTCTAGCCATCTAAATAGTGACCAAGTCATAATACCTCTAGATAAATGTGGCAATCCTTTTCTCCTCTTTTATGATATGCTTCAACTATTCCACCATGAAGAAGAGTTTAGACTAGTTCCTAATTCTTGGGGAATTCAGGGCTACAACATCTAATTCTATGTCCTTAAAGATCCGGCCCTCAGTATCCGTCAACAACTCAGTTCCCTCCAATTATTATCTATGATCTACCATGGTCTCTATTTTTGAAAATTATTCACACTCATTTGTAAATGGTCTCTATGAAATCCCTTTTTGTGCTCAAAAACATAATCAAGCTCTCTTTGGATCAAATTGTGACCAAATGAATTCAATTGAAATGCTTTTATGTAGGGTTTAGGGTTTTTGAGCTTTAATGGTAAGATATATTAGACTCTAGATTATACATAGCTTGGATTTGATTTGGACCTTTACCTTTATACCTTTGTATTTTTTAGCCCACAAGATATTTTGTTTTGTCCTATTTTACTTGTGTTGCACTTATGTGGCATTATTCTAGACCTTTTGCATTATTTTTCATAAATATCTTTTGATCACTAGCTATTGGGATTTTATAATGCCTCTTTTATTTCACTCTATTGGATCAAAATATGGGATTAGCATGAGTCATTGATTTGAATCCAAGCTCTCACCTTTTAATTGGTTTTTTGGCTTTCAAGTTTTATGGTTGTTATACTTGGGATCTTTGTGTGCTTCCCAATGTTTCATATCCTCAGTTAGTCACTTTTTGAATGAGCATTAGCCACATGGAAAGCCTATGGGCCTTTTAAAAT
The DNA here is from genome assembly GCA_037957365.1 of Torreya grandis. Taxonomy (NCBI): domain Eukaryota; kingdom Viridiplantae; phylum Streptophyta; class Pinopsida; order Cupressales; family Taxaceae; genus Torreya; species Torreya grandis. The sequence goes on from JARHVA010000475.1 coordinate 4,117,836, forward strand.
TCATGGGCTCATTTTTTCCATTGGATCATCTATTAGTGAAAAAGCATGAACTATTAATCATTTGTCAATTCTACTTGAAATAGATTCTTACCATGTGTCAAGCTTGTGGGTCCTTAAAATTCCATTGAAAAGTATTCAAGGCCTTCACACCATTATATCATCTTCTAATGATGAAGCATGAGTTTTTTATCTATAGAGATACCCAAATTTTATGCACTATTAAAATGGGACTTAGGCTTAAATTCCTTAGGCTAAGATTTATTACATGTTTATTAAGAATGAAGTAAACCTTAGGTTAATGGATTTATGTCTAAGTTTTATGGATCATATAAAGGGGGTCCAAGGTTAAATTTTCTAAGCCAATGTTTATGTTGTGTTTAATAAACATAATGTATGCATTGGTCTAAAATATTTATGCCAATGTTTTATGAAATATACTCAAAGGGACCAAAAAATGGTATATTGGTCTAATAATGAATAGGATTTTATTAGATTGAAAAAACACATTAAAACCTTTATCTATAAATAACATGGTCTAAGTACTTCGTAACAAAGATGTTTTAAAATAATACTTAGCATAAGTCTATATTTTAAGGTTCATGATAATTAAACAAAATGCCAGTGCGACCCTAAAATATAAATTTAGACTAAGTTTTCCTTTGCATATATTTAGATTATAAGACCATTTCAATTGAATATTTCCCATGTTTGATCACCCTCTAAGGGCTCCTAGTCATTTGTGAGGCACTTCACAAGATTTTTATCAATATTTTTGGAATACATTTTGACCTTGAGTAAGATAATTCATTAGCTTGAATTTGATGGTCTCATAGACATCAAATATGTCCTTGTGGACATCAAATGATGATCATGTGAATGTCAAGTTTAATCTAGCAAAACTTTTATTTTAATGGGCTTAAATTTGATGGTCATGTAGGCATCAAATACGTCCTCATAGATGTCAAATGGCAGTCACATGAACATCAATTTTAAACTCATTAAATCCTCAAGATTGACTGTGAGGGTGCCACTTGTCACTTTTGTGGGGCTTCCAAAGGTTTTGGATCCAATTTGCTTCATTGGATCAAACTCCATGTTGAAGTAAGGGTCATAGGATTGTGATCTATAAGCTTGCTCATGATTGGTTATTTTTTTAGTGGGTTCCCTTTGCTTTTAATCCTTGAATGTGAGAGTGGTGCATGTTAATCATTGAGGTCCTTTGTAAACTTTTGTATTTTCAATTATACCTCACTTTATTGGATCAAGTCCTCATGATGAATCATGAACCATTGGATGCAAGCCAAGGATGCAAATTTATTTCAACCTTCATGTCATTGGATTGATTTCCTATGACATAATACAAACCATTAGATCATTCAAGATGCACATTGTTTAAGTTAAATCTTGAGTTTTCCTCACTCTGTTGGATTAAATATCCTAATAAATCAAAGGTCTTTGGATCCTATAAGATGCAAGGAAGTTAAGTTAGGACCATGGTGAAAAAATAATTAGACTAAGGTGTTAAGCCTAAGGTCTAGATTGTATTAATAAATAGTAGGGTCCTTAGAAATAAAACCTTAGGCTAAGGTATAAACAAGGGACCAAGCTAACATAATAGTGGACTTGGGAACTAGAACTTAAGATAAGATGTTAAGACTAAGGTTCCATTTGTATTAATAAATACAATGGGGCATTAGGGTTAAAACCTTAGGTTAAGTTAGGAAATATAAAAGGGACCCTACAAAATGAATATTAGTTAGGCACACAAGGAGCCTAAAAGGGGGAAAAATAAAGGGGACCAAATATTTTAGGCTAAGTTTTTGTCTTGTCAAAAAATATGACTAAGCTTAAAACATGAACTTTATATTTAGGTCTCCAAAAGGATTTTTTAAAAGGTTCCTGCCAATATTTAAATTTGAATTGAGGGTTTTCTTTGCCAGGGTTTTGGAACATGGAATTCTTATAAACAAACACCATGGAACCTACAACTTAAAAGCCACAAAGACTATTTATTATCACTATTAGTCAAAATTAAATCAAAATATAACTAAATAAGCTTTCTTTTGACAAAGTGGATGATCTTCAAATTCTACAAATGACCTTAACATGCTAAAATTTCATGCTCAATCTAAGGGTTTCTTAAGGGTCCCATTTTCAAAAAAATGGGGTATATTGGCCCCAACACATACCATGTAAGTTGATTATGAATGGTCCCTAAGGGAGAACTACATGTAATTTGAGACCCCTAGCATTAGGTTTAATGTAGGGAGTAGCTGGGACAATAAGGGTTCTACTCCACATGGTCATAACATACCACAACCCAATTTTTCCCTTCCTTTTGGCATTTGATCTGGTTGTTATTTCATGTGTGCAGGTACTCATTAGGTTTTTTTAAGAGAGTCATCTAAAATAATGAAACATGAAAATTCTTGAATGACATAGAACCACTTATAAGACCCCTAAAACCTCCTGTAGCTTCCCTAAAAGTTTTAGGCATTTATTATAAGAGGGACACTAGTGTCATAATTAGATACTAATGCCACATGGAGTTACTATCTTGATATTGGTGCTATTGTCTGAGACCAAATTTTAACCATATTCATAAAATGGAAGGTGTCTACCTATTTCTCTATCCTATTTCATTTCCCTAATCTACATAAAGACCTCTTTTATTTAAGATAAGTACTCTTTCTCTTTATACTTATTATTTTGGGAAAGTTTTTGTCAAATCAGTTATTTCTAGTTTTCATTCTAGATTATTGTCATACTCATCCCTTTAACAACATAGGATTTATACCAAATAAGTTTTAAAAGGTTAAAACATTGGGTAAATAAATTAATTATTTAATACAAAATCACCATGTTTTAATTGGTTTTCTTGGGAAAAAAATATGGGAATAATATAAATGGTTTAATTTAGGCACTATTAGTGTAATGGTTCAATCCTTCTTCTCATCCTCCTCAACTCTCATTTTCTTCTTTTCTCTCATACATTTTACCTATCCCATTAAAGTAATGTATTGTATAGTCTTAGGCCTTTATAACACCATATTTTATGGTCCTAGGTCTACCAAAACTACATTTTTTGATTCTGGTCGCCTATGTTGTGGTCCTCTTTGGCTTATGTAAACATGTCACCTATCCTTTTTTTTCTCTTTGTAATTGTTACGATATCACTATGTGCATTAATAGGGTTCAAATTTGAACACAATATGTCTATAAATACATAATCACCCTAGTGTAAATAGGGGTCTAATAATTATTAACTAAAAGGGAATCTAATAAAACATTTAACATTTATTATTTAAAGATATCCATTGAGAATCTACAAGCATCTTATAGAAACTAAGCAATCAGTAGAGCATTATTATAGCACTAAAGTTTATGTTAAAGACACGATTCATTGCATTAGATTTCATAGTATATGAATTATTGAAATTATTAGTGTTGTTTTTTATATTATACACTATTGAGGGGTATGTAAAATATCATTGAAGATTATCAATTATTTAGCATAACAAATGCCCAAAAACACATTGTTTTTTTTACTATTTTTAGATATAATTATCTTATTATGTCAAGGAGAATAAGTGTATTTTCATGATGATCAACATAGTGTTTTAAAAAAATTATCAAGGTTTTTGGAGACCTAAATTTGTCAAATGTAGTTGTCAAAAATTTCTCACCTACCTAAAGTTTATTATAAGTGTATAGTCTACAATTTTGGGTCCTAGAAACATATTATTGATAGATTAGATAAGGTCCTTTGCTTGCAATTAGATTTAAGGGTTCTCATTATTTTTCCACAAAACCTTAAAATTTTCCCATCAAACATAGATTATTATCACCAAATCTTTGTATATTTACATTAATATACATTTTACAATGACAACAGGGGTCGAGTGTAATGTAATGAGTTGTTCACAATTATGTTTGACCTTAACTTCGGCATCTATTTGAATATCACATGAAAAAATTTACTCTAAATTTGACATTTGATTGATCACCACCTATAAAAAAAAATTTACTTAGAAATGTCAATAAAAATCACAATATCTTGGCCATAAGGTGGAGTTTGGATCTAATGTTTTGCTTTGAAAAGACTTATTTAAGCACAAGATAATGGTGTAACTACTATTATCACTCTAAGTTTTACCCTTGAGGAGGTTTGTCAAGCCTCCTCACTTAGGTAACAGCATGTAAAAACCTCTAGGTTATGGGTGGCCTAATCAATGAGGTGAATCTCTAGATAAGGCTAGCTCCCTTGATGCTTCACCCTAAAATGAAAAATTAAGCCCATTGCTTGAAAGGGAAAAGGGATATAAATAAATAAAAATATATTAACTAAGGAGGTGATGCACCAAAAAATTTTACCATTGCCACACATTTTTAGATGCACAATGAGCATTGAGTTGACCTATTCATACACTACTCCTAATGTATTGATCTTACATTAGTATTTCATTATGAAGGTGGTAGATGATGATTAGGATAAGTAGACTAATTTTCAAGAGGTCTAAATACACTAATCAAATATTTCCTCACTTAACCTTCACAAGAGTACTTAAACACTCAATATGACCTATGAGAGTGAGTTCAAACTATGTATAGGTGAGATAATGAGATAGCATGTCAAGGAGAATTGAATCAATAGTAGACAAGATCAATAACTCATGTATAAAAACTAGAATAAAATCATAAAATAAGGTAAAATAAAAAAATTTATTGATTTAATGGCTTACAAAAGGATCAGGGCTTCACCATACTCAAGTGGAGGATCCATTATAATGCAAAAATCAGGCATACATATAGAAGAGAATGAGGAGAGAGAAGATGGGTGTTGGATAATCCCATGAAAAGTGTGATATAATGATGAATAAAGTTAAAAAAAATTAATTTGATGAATAAATAGTCCTAAAATATCCTTTCAATTGGTGTAGGAGTTTTGTTTGGCTTGATGACTCATCCTTGAGCTCTTGAAACTACTCTTATGAGTGATTATGAAGTGACAAGTCATATTATTGGAGTCTAATTGTTTTTATTTACCTTGGAAACATATGTAAGATCTATATCTTATCATATTTCCACCTATGTTCTATAATTTCATCCATAATTTTCATATTTACTCTCCTTAAGGCCCATTCTTTGTAGTCTTATTTTGACACAATGTTCCTTGGCTTTAATGATATAAAACACTTCTATGAAAAGTAAAAAAAATATTTTATTACCCTTTATCTATCTCTAACTTCACCCAAATTTTAATGTCTCAACTCCAAATGTATACTTACTAACCTAACACCTATCTTTCATAATTAGGCCTAATTATGCCTAAAGCAAACCTACAATACTCGAGACTATACAATACCATATGTTCCTACTTGAAAACCACAAAAATATTGTAATTTAAATTAAATAATGTCAACTTTAAAAATTTTATTCAAATTCATGGGTTAGAACTTAAGTTATGCAAAATACAAGTTTTTAGCCCTAGGTTGGTCATGTCGTAGCCCTGAGTAGGCTGAGAGAAATAAGAAAGGCATGGGGAGAGTTATAGGATGATTAAAATAAAACCAACACCTATTTAATGTCTACCTAACTTTCATCATCTCCTCCAATAATTTTTTTCTCTTGAACAATCTTCAAAGCTCTCTAACATGTCAAATTTCAATATTTTACATGCATTTTAGGACTATCAAGTAAGATGTAGGTTTTTTTGTCCTTTTGATAAACTTAAAAAAATATATAGTACCTTAAAATTCCTATCATTTATCCCACACATATTTTTTATTTATTCTCAATCCAAAATCCTAAACATAATGTAAATTTTTCATACTCACTTCAATCCTTGGAAGCAAACTTGTGGCTTTCTAGCAAGCTTGTAAGTGTTCTTTGGCCTTGATATTTATTAGGGGTCAAGGAAGGGTTTTTTTTCATTTAAATAATTTTTATACTCCCCATATACCTTTAAATCATCACATTATGTCCTTAACTCTTAATTTACTCTTCAAACCTCATATTTCATGCAAGATTTTCTTCTCTTTATTGCGAATGTGGACCTACAAGTCTGTAGAATTGTAGGTCTACATTGTTCTCAATTTAATCCATTGATGATGTTTTTCTTGGTAATTTAATCCTTTTATTATTTTCCTTTAACCATTATACCAGTTTAAAATATCAAAAACCTCCTTAACGTCTCTTAAATGCCTCTGTACACCTAGTTTATTTGTAAACATTAGACTAATGTTCCGAGGTCTATGTCTTGCAAGTTCACATCAAGGATGATTTTAAGAGTTTGTTACATTGATATATTTTGTATGATATTTTAATATATCCACCATAAACTAATCCAATGCACATTTCACTTATACCTTATCTTAACACCTTGATGATGTTTGCTCATGCAATTATCTCTTTTATCTTAGAAGGTTGTAGGGGCACATTTGGATGTATCTTGGATTGAGTGTAAATTTGGGGGTACTTTAGGAGTTTTAAGAGTGATTTTTTCCTTTTTATAGTTCAAAATTATTACCCTTTCTTTTTTATTATTCGTATTACCTACATGTTTATACTTGAAATCTTATGAGGGTATTCAAACCAATATTGCTAATGAGTTCCCACCTGCAATATTCTACTAGAAATGTTTGTGAAGTGAGATCATCAAATCTCTAGATGATTTTCCAAGATATAAATATCACTAATATAAAAAATAAACCAATGTTCCTATCATTTTCTTAAGGAACAAAACTTTGAAGCAACATTACTTCTTTTAGATTCAACAAGCCTAAAACCTCCTACAATAAGGTCTTGATCAAAACACCATTTGGATGGCTTAGAATAGTTATTTTGGTGGATTCACAACTATTAAATAATTAAAAATTGCCAAATTATTTTATGTCTCAAATATTCATTTTAATACCATGGATCTTCCTTTTCTATGCACCTTTTGATAACCACCTACAGGCAGTTTTATGCACAGTCAACATGCTTTACTAATCTCTTTGATATTTAACCCTGTTAATGTTGGTAGGAGACCTGAAGAGGATAGAGGAGGATTTTTGGAGGTTATTAAAATATTTTCATTCCAAATACAACTTCTTATATTCTCAATGATGTCATCACTTGAAAAACCTTGTCTGCCATCTTCAAGAATAATAAAACACAACACTTTCTACTACATTGGTTACTCACACATGATATCTGGTGGTGGAAGATGATTTTATATGAATATTTAGACCATTTAGGATATAAAAAAAACATTCATTTAGATCCATTAACCTAAAAACTTCCTAAGATAATAAAAACCCTACTTGTGGGGCTTTAAGAGGGTTTCAGGTTACTTATTTTGTTAACAATTATTCATAAAGCATAATCCTTCAAACCAAGAAATAATGCCAAAATTTTTAAGGTAATAAGGTACCCTATCCACCCATAATATTACTAGATTCAACTCTCTTTACTCTTCATGAAATGAACACTTGAAAATGTCCTTCACTAGCTTATAAGGAGCTCAATAGAGGAGATAGAATGCTATTTGTCTTATTTGGACGTGCCAACATTACCACAAACATGATTTAAACCTAAAAATATCATAGGTACATAAAATCTTAAATTTATGACCTGAATTGACCATATCCAAATTAAAAATTTGTTTTATAATCCCTTGACAAGTTTATTTCTACATTATATTTCATTTTCTTGAGCTTTAGAATGTCCCACCGCTTATTGCACATTAAACTGACTTAGATGAACATTTGTAAGGAAGAAAAAACTTTGGCATAGCTTGAAAACATGTTATATACCTCAAAATTCACCTGATCCTTTGAATTTGTAAAGGCAACCATTACTTTAATTTCTCCAAAACTACCTTAACCTTTGTTAACCATGAAATAACAATGTTTTCCTTCCTACCTTATCTAGTCTCTAGAATCTCTCATCCACCATAAAACATTATGTCACCTTGGAAGGTCAATACACCAATACTTCACCATGGGTAAACATATCTTAACCTTTGAAAATTAACCTTAAACTTTTATAAAATACATTAATCTCTCTAAAACACAAACAACACCTCCATGAAGGGGATTAGTGACAAGACTAGGCTCTTGACTCACTCTCCTAGACCTTGCAAGAGACCCTAAGATGAAAAATCACACTTAAAAATAAATCATTTATGAAAAATATTGACCAATAGGATAATAAAAAACCTATGAAAAGATAATTAACAAGGTTATGAAAGATTAGAAGCAAAGTTTTGAATTGTGCTCACCTATGGTAGCCAATTTTTTCTTAACATCTTTGGTGACCTCCTGGGATTGCATGATTGTTATGCATCTAGACTAGTTTCCTTATTTCCTCCATTTTTATATATAGTAACTCATTCTTAAACTACATACATGATTTGACCTTGACACTTGATCGTAATCTTTTTAACAATACAAGATAGTTGATATACCTCCAAAACACATAACACAAGGTAAAAAACCAACATTACACCAAAATAACACACCACACTATACACACCTTGTACTATGAATCACTTAGGAAAATAAAACACAAGAAAATAATTTTTATAACTAACCTTCAATGTTTGATCCACCTGGGTCAAAAGGAAAATTTTTGAGATCCTTTCTTTGTGGTGGACAAGGAGAAAAGACAACCTACTTTTAGAACACCATGCTTGTTGGATCAGGATTCTTATTTTCCAACTTATTTTTCATGTTTTCAAATGGATAAATATCATAAAATAAGTTCCCAATGAACACAAATTTATCTTTATCTTTAACACTTACCTCATATTACTTCCCACCCTTGGCAATGTTTTCCAAGTTGATCATACTTTTATTTGTAAGGACTATTACAACCCTAGTCTCCAATGGTTATTTGGAACTTTAATATTGGTTTTAAATGAAATATTAAATTATTTAATTCATCTTACCATCAGCTAAAAACTTTTTATATTATTCAATAATCTCCATAAACTTGTCTCTAGCTTTGTTATGATCTTCTTGAGACATACCTTGATTTGTATCCCCTTGATCATGATCTTCAAGCTTGCCAATCATCATATCACTTCCCTCACCAAGAGAAATAGTTTTTATAAGGTTTTCATAATCTTTAAGGAGTTAAAAATACTAACTCCAATCTTCATTTATATCTTCTTCTTGTCCCCTTTCATGGAGGATAGCATTTTCAAGGCTTTCAACCTCATTAGCATCCCCAATCTACCCGCTAGTGTCTCTAGGCATGTCTTGATCTTCAAATTCATCAAATATATAAAAATATCCTTGTTATTTTTTAAGGATATCATATCGTTAAATGTTTTATATAACTTTTTCTAAATTTTTCATACCAATATCTTAAATCTCTTTCAGGAAAACATGGTATAATTGTTTCCAAATCTCATCAAGTTTATCTTGCTCATCAAGAACCCCCATTTCAACCATTGGTGTAGGTTATTTTTAGACCTCTTCAAGTTCATGTTCTAAAATCTTATCACTCTCTTCCTCCATGGAACATAGAAGCTCACCTTCCAAAGAAAGGGTTAGTTCATCATGTTTCTCTTGTTTCACACCTACTTTCTCTTTTCCCCTATGAAGGGGACTACCAATGGTAATTTATTCATCATACCTACTATATACACTCTCTTCCTTAGCTAAAATATCTTCACTTTCTTCCCATAAAATAAGTTCTCCTTTCAAAGTGGATATGGTGGGAGGGAAAAATGATTCATTTTGTGGAGGATGAGGATGAAATTGTGTCAAGAGGTTTTGATTTTATTTCTTCCACTTAACTATTAGCTTAATAACCTCTAATTTAATTTGAGACTCATGAAAATCTAAGACTTTAAGGATAGGTGAAGGGCTTGGGAATTTTGGGAACTCCTTTGGCTTGACTTTTAACATATTTTATCTCTATTGATCTTGGGCTTGCATATGAAGAGTTTCCTTCCAACTTGGAAATTTTTTTGGTGTGGTTTATATGACCTCTTCTCTCTTTTGATTTTGGATAGGCATAAGAGGAGGTTCATTCTCAAGGATTGGTTTAATGTAATCAAGATTCATAATCTACGAAGGCCTCTAAGATGGAATGGTTTTAAGTTCTTGAGGAAAATTGGATAAATCTTGCATAGACTTGAGCCTTTTTTAATGGCATATTGTAAGTTAGAGGAGATTAGGAGAAAAAAATGTTGACTTAGGGTTAGAGAGGGTAATTAAGTTTGATGGTTTTTAACTTCTTGCTTCTCCCGTATTATTAACCTATTCTTCATGTATTGACTTAAATATCTTATTCCCAGCCTTTCATTGGTTAGGACATGTTGGTTTCTTTCCTCAAAATTTTCCTACTCACTCCTTAAAAATTGTAATGAGTCCCTTATATTTTGAATGAGATGAATAGTGACTACTTATCCAAGCTCTACTCTTATATCCATCTTTCTCATTACTATTTCATTCCTTAACATTCTCATAAGTAGTTGAGAGTCTTTCTCTTTCTTATCTTGAACTTGTTTAGCTATAAACTCTTCCTTATACCTAAACTCTTTCTCAGGGGTAAAGGCCTGATATTAAATCTCTTATTAATGCCTATTATACTCCCTTATTCTGTCATTATCTTTCATTTACCTCTAAAACTAAATTCTTACCTCTCCAAAACTTTCTTCAAGTTGATTAGGGGAAGAATGACTTTGCCAAGGATAATTGAAACATTAGCAAGGGTGGGAGGTGGGTAAGTCCTATGACAAGGTTGATATGTTATTGAAGGGATACTTGAGGATAAGCCATAAACATCATTAGATTGATGTGAAGGATATTTAGGTAAGGAATATGCATTTTCATAAAATGAAGAGTAATAATACATACCAATTTATGATTTTCAAGTACTTGGGATGCTTATACCAAGTGTAAATAGATTGGAGTCACCATTAATTATTTTTTTGATGCCTCCAAAGGCTAATGTATTAAAAACCAGCATCAAGAACTCTTCAATGGATGAAATCTTGTCCCAATGATTGTTTCATAATTATTATCACTCTAAATTTCATCCTTGAGGAGGTTGTTTATTCCTCCTGAGGAGCCCAAAATATGGCTCATTATTGATATGGAATTTCCTTCATTTCATCTCTCTAAGGATATAATCTTATGCAAATCATAGACCTTTTGCTAACTACTAAATGTAAAATAGATACTTTATCTCATTTATGTCAAACCAAAGGTTGAGTTACCATTTTGTCATTTATACTTAACAAGTAGCATGTTTAGTGTTTAGGTTTTGAAAAATACACAGGAAGGATGGAAAAAATAGCATTTTGGAGAAGTTCTAGTTTTTACCTCAATTTCTCAAATCTATGGATTTAGACAGTCTAGGATCTACATACTCTACTAGTCCAGGATATATGGACTCTGCAGATCTAAAATCTGAGAAGCAAAAAAGTTTATAGATGATCTGAAGAGTAAGATTACTCTAGCTGAAATCACATCAATGAAATACTTGCCTCCTATTTTGAAGGATTCAATCTTGATATATTTTATATATATTTGTACCTTAAAACTATTATAGGGATAATATAACTATCTTATCAAGACAAATAGATTTTTAGGATCTTGATCAATCCAAATCTCCTATTTTGAGGATGAATGGATTGACTAAGAAGTCATATTTTCCTGTGTACTATTTTTAGTCTGATTATATTAGCATAAATATGTAAATATTTTATATGAAAAGGAGATGAATAACTATTACACTTAAAATTTTGGATATATTGTAAATGTTCTAGCTTTCTATTAATTAATGCAATATCATTCCAACTTTCAGTACTGAGTAAATTTTGTTCCTAACTCTAAGAAGAGCAAGGGCCCACTCTCCTTGGAACCAAGAATTTTTATACGGTATTTATATTTATTTTTAATTAATTTTGCATTACTAGATAATCAAAATATCTTAAATACTTGAAAATATTAGTAATTCAAATTCAAATATTTACATTCCAATAACTATCTTCTTTCAAAACAAGTGTGAATTAGTCTTAGTATTTCTTTTGATTTATTTCATAGGAGTTAGCTAGCTTAGAATTATCTCTCTAGTTGAGTGTTTACATTTCCATAAAAGTTTGAATTAGATATATTTACATTTCTATGCAAGTGTGACTTAGATAGATTTACATTTCCAAGCAAGTGTGAAGTAGATTAAGGGTACTTTAATTTCAAGCAAAGGATTGAATTAGTTAGTGTAATGGTTAATCTCTTCTTTCAGCAAGTGTGTGAATCAATTGGCCTAGAAGAATTCTTTCATTCTTAAAATTTAGATTAGAATCATCAAAATCCCCCAAGACCAGCTTATAGATCTACCACCATAAACCTTACTACAGATAGCTTTGGACATTAGCCTCAATTTGATAGACATCAATTTGAAAGATTAATTAAATGAAGGGTTAAATGACACTCATCATTTTTGGCATCATTTTCATGGATATTATTAGGTGTTAGTAAGGTAAACCTTATTTATCTATAGTAAAAAAAAAACATAAAAAAAAAACAAAGATCAATCAATTTATGTTTCTACCTAGAGATTCTAAAGGAAGGTTTGTCCCTAAATACCCTCTAAAAATAAAAGATGAAATCTCTACTTCAAAACTCCAAGAAGGAAGTCCATCATATTTATCTAAGAGCCTTGAACAAGCTATAGAATCACATCTTCAGGATTCTTGTAAAATATTATTTGGGACTAGAGTATTGTCTCAACTAAGTTCTATAGGAAGAATTCACCCAGAACATCCATTTTCAAGAAGAGAGTACTTAGAGTTTGTAAAATATTTAGAAGAAGCATTTGAAGTTATCACTGAAGATATTTTTGAAGAATTTGAACAACCTTCAACCAATATTCATTGGGAAGATAATCCTAGTTTTGAAGAACCATCAAAAGAAGAAGAAGACATGGCTCATCAACAAAACCAGCAAGTTGTAGTACCAGGGAGGACTTTTTCCTTTCCCAATATTTCAACTATTAATGATCAAACTTCTATGAAAAATAATTCTCCTACTAATTTTCCAAATTTTTGAGAAAAATCTATAAAAGACCCTGACCAGTTTCTATTTGAATTTAAGGTACTTTATCAAACCTATGACTATACAATAGACAATCAGAAACTAAAATTGTTTCCATCTACACTCAAAGATGCAACCATGAGATGGTTCATGGGCCTACCGGGTAACTCCATTCACACATGGGATGAAATGGAAACTATATTTCTAAACAAGTATAAAGATTATTTTAGGGTATGGGAAAGAAAGGAATATTTTTTTAAAAACAAATAGAATGATGATGAATCCTTGGAAGACTATCTAGATAGATTTACATTTGTTCATAAATGAAGTAGTTATGTACTCACTAAAGAAGTCTTGAAACTTGTTTTCCTCAAAATATTAGATGAAGAAACTAGAGATGCAATAAACCTAATGGGAGGAGGAGACAAATAAACTAACCTTTCATTATATTTCAGAACTTTGTACTAACTACTACAAGATAAAACTAGGGATTAGAAGAACAAGACTAGGGAAATAGAATGAAATGAGTAAATTAATGGAATAATTTGTTAATTTAAAGATATAAATTTTGGTCAAACTTAATATTACATTGGATGGCCTTCAAGCTAAAGCCAATATAATATAACCATTGAAAATATATTATCCTAAGTGTAGGTTGAAACATGCCCTTAGAGACTGTCCTTTGGATAAAATAAACATTTCATCTTATGAAATATATGAAGGAAAAGATCATGACATGGATCACTGTATTTAATCTACCCACTTTTAAAAATTAGATGAAATCAAATGTTCAACCTAGTGAAGAGCTAAACTATATTCAGAGGTAGAGATTCTTTCCACAAAACTAGCACCAAGGATAGTTTGCTTCTAGAAATCTAGGTAACCCTTGGACATCATCATGGAATGTTCCAATGCCTCCATCCATATGAGAAAAAACATATATTCCATAAGCTCAAATGACATGGCAATGACAATAATGGATACCACCTCAACCATGGATGATACCACCTCAACCATGGATGATGCCACAACATCTATGGGTGCCCCAATAATAATCACATACACAATGGAATCCTAATCCATAATATAATCAACCAAGAAGACAACCATAGTAGTAAACTATAATTCCACCCCATATTTTCCAACATTCAAAATAATTTAATCATCCCCAAATGCCTACATAACCAAATCCAATCTAAAGAATACGTATCCACCACCTGTTTATGTTAGTGAACAAGATAGCATAAAGAATGTAGGAGCAATTGACTACTCTGATATTTAGTTAAGATCAAGGAAAATTATAAAGGAACCACCAATTCTCATTTTTGAAATACCAAATGGAAATGAAGAAACAAAACAATCTCAACTAAATAATAAAGAAATTGAAAGTAAGGAAAACTCTGATAAATACAAGGGAAATGTTGTTATACCAGTAGTTCATTTCCCTAAGAGGTTAAAAGAAATTGAAACCAAAGAAGAATCAAATTTGATCCATGAGTTGAAAAAGATGACTATTGAGGTACCCCTACTACAAGCTATTAGGTATATTCCTAAATTGAATAAAATCATTAAGAATTTATGTGTCAAGACACCTAGAAGAAATAAATAATATCCAAAAACCATACATGTTGATGGAAATCTTGTTGATTTGTTAACAAGAAAAGTCTTAATACCCAAGTATGTAGAGCCAGGTAGTCCTATCATAATAGTCACAATAGGAGGAAAGTAAATTCCAAATGTTCTAGTGGATTTAGGGGCTACAATCAATGTCATGACAACTGATACTCTCCAAATACTATCCCTAATAGGAATGCAACCTACCACTACCATCCTTCAAATGGTAGATCAATATGTGGCTAAACTAGAAGGAAGTATAGATAATGTTGTATTACTTGTTGAATCTTGGGAGTATCTAGTTGATTTTATGGTGTTGTAGCCCAAAACTAATAATTTAGGATATTTACTAATCCTAAGAAGACCATGGCTAGCTACTATGGTAGCACTAATTGATTGTAGGTCAGGAGACATGACCATTTTCAATGGTTTAAAATCCAAAAATATTTCTTTGTACCCTCCTACAAAACCATCAGTTAACCAAATAGAAAATCTTTGGGTAAATAAGCTAGATAATATAACAAATGACTTTTCATCTTTAGTTACAATTACAATTAAAGAGCATCTAGAAGAATTGAATGAAGAAGTAATTAAAGGTTCTGAATAATATGACCATTTAGAAAAAATCTCTACCATTCTAGAACCTGTGGACTTAGCTAGTCCAAAATTTACAAACTCAGCCAGTCTAGAATCTATGAACTCAGCCAGTTCAAAATCTATGGACTCAGCCAGTCCAAAATCTATGGACTCAGCCAATATAGGATCTACAAACTCTCTAAACTTTATTGAGATATATTATCTCAACCTTTTTTCTACTTATTCATCATATGATCATAGTCTAATTCAATAAAATATGTATAATTGGGTAGAAACATAATAGACCTACTTATTGAGTGTATTCCATTGCCCATTAGCAAGAGATATTCCTCTTGGAAAAGGATTTGTTGAAAACATAACTATATTCCATATGTTATTTCCTCATCCATATCCTTTAAATTCATTAATGATTGAATTTAATAAAGTTTAACCTAATTGTCCAAGCACTAAACCTCTCATGGTGTTATCATAAGAAGTCTTGAACATCAATAGTTGGCTAATAAATGATGAAGAGGATCAACTTTTTGAAGTCTTAGAATGACACACTAAGTCTTTTTATTTGGATTATAATAATATGAAGTGAATTCACCCAAGTTTATGTACACATCATATCAACACATAATCAATAAAACCAATACGATAACCACAAAGAAGAATAAATCCAGCATTGAAAGATAGTCAAAACAAAAATTCAAAAATTGTTTGATGTAGTATTTATTTACCCCATTTAAAATAGCCAATGGGTTTCACCATTGGTAATTGTACTTAAAAAGAATGGGAAATGGTGTGTATGTGTAGATTATAGAGAATTAAATAAAGCCACTTTAAGATATTATTTTCTATTGCCTTTCATTGACCAAGTTCTAGATAATTTGGTAAGGAAAAAATATTTCTCTTTTCTAGATGGATTTAGTGGATAAAACTAAATAATGGTAGTAGCTAAAGATCAACATAAACCACATTCACTTATCCTTGGGGAACATTTGCCTATTGAGTACTTCCATTTGGACTTTGTAATGCTCTTTCAACTTTTCAAATAGTAGTCTTAGAAATATTTTTTGACCTCACTAATGACTATGTGGAGGTTTATATGGATGATTTCACTATCCATGGATAAACCTATGAAGAAGATCTTACTAATTTAGAAAGATTTTTGACAAGATGTGAGGAACATAAATTATCATTAAGTCATGAAAAATGCTTGTTGATGATGGATCAAGGAATAGTGTTAGGACATCACATTTCTGTAAGAGGCATTTAGGTAGATCCCAAGAAAGTTAACATAGTATCCAACCTACCCATTCTACATACACAAATATATGTTAAAAGTTTCTTAGGGCATGATGGCTATTATAGACACTTTATAGACAACTTCATTAAAATAGTTGCTCCTATGTTTCCTTTGCTCACAAAGGACAGTGAGTTTATATGGAGTGATGCTTACCAATTAAGATTTTGAAAAAATCAAAACCAAGCTTAGTACTACCCAAGTATTAAGAGGACCAGATTAGACATAACCTTTTCATATATATATAGATGCTTCCAACACAGCAATGGGTGTAGTCTTGGGACAAAAAGATGAGAATGATCACATGAATGTTATCTATTATATCAACAAAAATATGACATCTAATAGAAAAAATTAAACCATAATTGAAAAAGAGTTCCTTGTTATAGTCTATGAAATAAATAAATTTAGACACTATATAATAGGATACAAGGTGTTTATCTATACAAACCATTTAGCTATTAGATACCTTACCAATAAACTAATAGTGGGAGGAAGGATTATCATATGGATATTGATTTTATAGGAATTTAATATAACTATTATAGATAAACTAGCAAAATTTAATGTGGTTGATGATTTCTTGTCCAAACTTGACACTTTAGGTGAAGAAGAACTAGTGGAGGATGATTTTATAGATGAACAACTATTTGTTGTTTCAACAGAATCTCCATAGTTTGTTGATATAGCTAGTTACCTTGCTACAGAGAAGTTTCCTCTATATTTTTCAAGAAAGCAAATAAAATGTTTAATCAGATAAAGTTCTTCTTTTAAATGGATTAATGGAATGTTATTTAAATTTAGACTTGATCATGTGTTTCATATATGTGGTACTAATCATAAAGCCTATGACATCATCATAGCTTATCATGATGAACTAAGAGGAGTACATTACACAACTCAGAGGACTATACCCAAAATCCTAGGAGCAGGCTACTACTGGCCTTCCCTTCATAGACAAGTAAATAGATATGTCAGATAATGTGATGCATGTCAAAGAATGGGACAACCCACTCTTTTAGTTGAGATGCCTCTCCATTCTCATCTAGTTTTAGAACCATTTAATAAATTGAGAATTGACTTTGTAGGACCTATAGATCCCCCATCTAGAAGAAAGGAATATCTATTAGTCTACATAGATTATGTTACCAAATGAGTAGAGTTTGAACTTTTAACACATGTTCAAGAAAAATTTGTAGCAGATTTCCTATATTTCTAAATTATGTAGATATTTGGTGCTCCAAGAGAGATAGTATCAGATCAAGGACCCTAGTTCGTGTCAAAAATGATAAGTACTTCATGAAAGTACATCAAGCATAGCATAAGAAGTCTTCTCCATATCACCCACAAGCTAATGGAAAAGTTGAAGTCACCAACAGAAAATTGGAAACTATTCTGACCAATATTTTTTAGTACCAATAAAAAATATTGGGTAGATAAAGTACCAAAAGTAGTTTGGGCCTATAATACCACCTAGAAAACAAATATTGGTTTCTCTCCTTATGAGCTAGTTTATGGTAAGAGACCCTTATTCTATATTGAATTTGAATTATAAACATTAAAAATAGCATTAAAAGTGGGAATTGAATTGGAAAAATTACAGAAGGAAAGACTCATGTAAATCAATGAATTTGATGAAATGAGAATTGAAGTAGTATAGAGGACTGAATTGGTGCAAAATTAGAGGAAAATTTTGCATGACTCACACATCAAACAATAAAATTTTTAGAAAGGAGACTGGGCATTATTGTTTGACTCAAAATTTCAACAATTCAAAGGTAAACTATAGACAAGATGATTAGGACCATATCAAATAGAGGAAGTCTTTGAAAATGGTTTTGTCAAGATGATGCCCATTGATGACAATAGAAGGACTCCAATGGCATAGACTAAAACTTTATCAGAAACCTCTCAATAAAGATGAATTTGTACAAAAAATAAAAATTGAAATAGTTTTCTTGGAGGAATCATTTTCCTGCAAGGAACTTGTTATTTAATGATTTATCTTTATTGGAAAAAAATAATAGTGAAAATCCTTTCAGGGATGCTATTGATAATGCATAGCTAGAAAACCAGCTTGTTGGCTGGTTATGATTTGCTAAAAAGGGCCTTGACTAGAAAACTAGTAATGGTTGGTCAAGGGGCAAAAAATTAAAAAAAAAGTTTGATCATGCAATCTTGATTGATTTTCTCATGCAATGAAACTTCATATTTTTGTTTTGAATTATGCTAACTAGTTCATGTAATCTTACTTGTATAAAACAAATGGCAAGAGAATAACAAGATCTGAGGTAAGAATAAATGAGTTATAAGTTTTATTTATTCATGTTTTAGTGAAATATAAGTCTTTTAATTTAATTAAGAAAATCCTAGAGAGATGAAAAACCATAATTAGATAATCATCTATCCCCTAAAAGAGAGGAATAATCATAGCATGTAAAATAAAGGGATAAGGAAACACATGTCATAATGGATACATGTATCCAATGTAATTAATTGCATCATTATCATTATGATGGGACATTATGACATCATTTCATAAAAATATTGAAATAAAAGGGCTTTTAATCATTATTGATTTGACATAACAAATATCTATGGTGATGGAAGTAACTATTCCATCCATGTGAGCAATAAAACTACCACCATGCCATGCCATCATTCAAATGGACATAATAGTGTTCACACCACCTTAGAAGTTAGTAGTCTCAATCCATAGATTTTGAGTGAAGCCCAAGATCATGAAAAATAATGATTATACTCTCACTAGATCATAGTGAGTTAAATTTATACACATAGCATGCCCACAAAAGTTACCAGTCTCTATGAAGTGCATTAGAAACCTTTCTCTATGAATCCCAAAGGAAAATAGTGTAAACATTAGTTTAATTTGGCAAATTTCTCCACATTCAGTGATAATTTAGATGGAATGGGTCAAAAGACAAGGTTAGAACTAAAAAAGGCAACCAAATTCCTCAATGATAGGTATTTTGTTATAGTGTTTGAGGTGAATGGTTTTTTATCATTCATCCAAAAATTCTAGGGATTTCATGAGACACTGGTAAGAGAATTCATGAAAAACCTTACTCCTAATTTTTTAATGTTGAGGGAGTAGTTATTCCAATGTCTAATTAGACTATTAGTGAAATCATAAAAATCCTAGATGAAGAAATGAAAGTCGCAGTAAGAATTCCCATTTAATGACCTGATTGCTCAATTCAATGGTAATGAATAGATTGGAGCACATGTGAGGGGCAATGTAGTATTTTGAGATGAGAATCTATGAAAATTTTAATACATCTTAAGCATGGAAGGTAAAATTCCCATTGTAAAATTAACCTTCCATAGTTCTTGTATGGTCACCTCCAAGTGATGACCATAACCCCTAATGCTTTCCCTGGGAATCATGGCCTCATTCACCTTATTATTCAACACCATTTCTCAAAACAAGGGAAAAAGTTTTGGGAAACCTTTGAAAATAGGGTCATTAGACAAATTCCATCCCTATCTATTTAGGAAGAAACTAGAACATTAGGTTCAATCCAATCACAACCAAGAAAGTGAGCTCAAGGAAAAAACCAAAATAACCTATAGTTATACAAAAAAAATACTCCCTCTTCGATAAGGGTTACTAGATCTCAAGATACTCAAACCCTCATTCTTTCATAGCCTTCGCAAGAACCTCAAGAACTGATTGAGAAAACAGTCCTCTACCCAGAAAGAAAGAAACTAAAAATTAACATTGGTGTCTAAACACGACCTGAGAAGGGCTTGACTCCTATATTAGAAGGATCAAGTGTGGCCCTCATGACTAAAATAAAAATAAGATTGATTCTTTTGGATGAAGATGAACAAGAAGCAGTCCATACCTTAGATATCCTTCAATATCTATCCCAACCTTCAGAATAGAAAAATAATAAAGAAAAATAAACTCCTATAAGATTTCTTGTAGAGGAACCTACTTAGAGCTCTACCATGCAACCATTGGACCAATTATAAATATCTCGAATAAGGGAACCAAAATATGAACAAGGTAATTTAATAGGAGAACAAAATGATGAAATTGAAGTTCCATTAGACAAAGGTAAAGCTCTATATACATTTGAAGAAGGAGAACCATCTAGTCCCAAGGATCCTATCATATAGATAACCATGGAACTTTATAAATCCCAAAATTTGATTTAGCAACAAGCATCAGATATTAAAAATCTATTCAACCAACTATAGAATAAGGATCAGCTCAACTCTATGTTAGTACAAAAATTAGAAACAACATCTTTGAATTTTACTTTGAAAGTTAATAATCTAGAAGAAATAATAGAATAGAAAGAGGAGGAAGAAGTCAATTCATTGACATATATAAAGAGTCTTTAGAAATAAAATAGAAGGTTAAAACTAAAACTGTTAAATTCTTCTTAGACATTTTTTGTTAAGGGTAGTCAACCTACCTCTTCTCTGAAAACATTTATTGATCAAGGATGTCACACTAGCTATCTATATATTCCTCCATTATAAATGTTACATCAAGCTCAAGATTAATATAAATCAATCAAATAAAAGAATGAAGTTTTATTCATTACCAATAAGAAATTAGAAAATGAAAAACAAATATTAGAAACTAAAACTCAGACTTTAGAGGAAGACTTGTAGAATGCTTGAAAATTATGAGAGATTCTTTTGGCTTGTAGAAATCCATGTCCTACATATAGTCTGTTCTTATTTGAATAATTCTATAGATGGAAAATTTTTAGGATATCCTTCCATCTTCCTTATAATATTATGGATCCATCTACATTTTTGTAATTGTTTTATAGTTCTGGGTCTGATACTCATGATCTCCTCTGTGAATTTTATCTACATGATTTGATAATAGGAGATCATGAACATAATAAATTTT
Source organism: Torreya grandis (assembly GCA_037957365.1). Taxonomy (NCBI): domain Eukaryota; kingdom Viridiplantae; phylum Streptophyta; class Pinopsida; order Cupressales; family Taxaceae; genus Torreya; species Torreya grandis. The sequence goes on from JARHVA010000475.1 coordinate 4,139,269, forward strand.
TGATAAATTTACATGTAGGAGAAGTTTAATTGAGATCACTTTATTCTACTTTCAAGAATCAGTTGGCATGGGAAAAAATATTTAAACAATATACATATCATATTAAAACTATAGGGTATGCATCAGACCAGCCTCCTCCATTCTAAGATTGATTAACCATAATTTTAAGGGATCTTTTTTGCATACTACCATCAAAAACCACTATTTGGAAGATTTGTATAACTATATTGTTTCATTTAACCTATTTTTTAGACAAAACTTTGATTCAGTTATTGCTACTAGTGTGAAAAGATGGGGCCAATTATTAGTATCTCTCAAAAGATGAGAATTTATGTCTCCTAACAATTTAAGGTGGGGTAGAATAAGATATTAAACAATTCTTGAAGAAACTATAGAAGTAATAAACTCTAGAGGAGAGAAAACATGGATTGGAATTAGGTATAGACCTCTATTGTTTATCATACTAGTTTTTAGATGGAAAAATTGGGCACCACAATCTGATGAAGAGTTTGACATATGGAAAAAAATGGTTTAAACATATAAATGATTTACAAGTAATATATATCAGCATATCAAAGATGAATTTGATGAATATGATCTCAGCAAGGGCATGGAAAACAAGCCAAAAACCAATGAAGCTAGTTAAATATTTACAATGGGACTTACAAAAGATAAAGTTTGGGGGAGATGATGAGCCCAAAATATGGCTCATTATTGACATGGAATTTTATTCATTTCATCTCTCTAAGGATATAATCTTATGCAAATCATAGACCTTTAGCTAACTATTGCATGGAAAATAGCTAGTTTATCTCATTTATGTCAAACCAAAGGTTGAGTTACCATTTTGTCATTTATACCTAACAAGTAGCATGTTTTAGTGTTTTGGTTTTGAAGAATACATAGGAAGGGTGGTAGAAATAGAATTTTGGAGAATTTCCAATTTTGACCTCAGTTTCTCGAAGCTATGAACTCAACTAGTCTAGGATCTATGGACTCTACCAGTCTAAGATCTATGGACTCTGCCAGTCTAGAATCTATGAACTCTGAAGATCCAAAATTTGAGAAGTAAAAGAGTTTGTAGATGATCTGAAGAGTAAGATTACTCTATATTGAATCACATCAATGAAATACTTGCCTCTTGTTTTGAAGGATTTAATCTTGATAAATTTTGTATATATTTGGACCTTAAAACTATTATAGGGATAGCATAATTGTCTTATCAATACAAATAAATATTTAGGATCTTGATCAATCCAAATCTCTTATTTTGAGGATGAATGGATTGACTAAGAAATCCTATATTTTTGCATACTATTTTTAGTCTAATTGTATTAGCATAAATATGTAAATCTTTTATCTAAAAAGGAGATGAATAACTATTACACTCAAAATTTTGGATATACTATAAATGTTCTAGCTTTCTATTAATTAATGCAATATCATTCTAGCTTTCAATACTGAGTAAATGTTGTTCTTGACTGTAAGAAAAACAAGGGCCCACTCTCCTTGGAACTATGAATTTTTTTACAGTATTTATATTTATTTTGAATTAATTTTACATTACTAGATAATCATAATATCTTAAATACTTGAAAATATTAGTAATTAAAATTCAAATATTTACATTTCAATGGCTATCTTCTTTTATAACAAGTATTACTTAGTCTTAGTGTTTCTTTTGATTTACTACACAAGAGTTAGTTAGCTTAGAATTATCTCTCTAGATGAGTGTTTACATTTCCATGCAAGTGTGAATTATATAGATTTACATTTCCAAGAAAGTGTGAATTAGATAGATTTACATTTCCATGCAAGTGTGACTTAGATAGAATTATATTTCCAAGCAAGTGTGAATTAGATAGATTTACATTTCCATGCAAGTGTGACTTAGATAGAATTATATTTCCATGCAAGTGTGAAGTAGATTAAGGGTGTTTTAATTTCAAGTAAAGGATTGATTAGTTAGTGTAATGGTTAATCTCTTCTTTCATCAAGTGTGTGAAGCAATTATCTTAGAATAATTATTTCATTGGTAAAAGTTAGATTATAATCATCAAAATCCCCCCAAGACTAACTTATAGATATACCACCATAAACCTTACTGTAGATAGCTTTGAAAACTAGCCCTGGCTTGATAGACATATCTCTAAAATATTGGTTAAATGAAGGGTTAAATGACACTCATAACCTCTTCACTTAGGTGATAGCATGGAGACACCTCTAGGTTTTGGGTAGCTTAATTAATGAGGTGTATCTCTAGATAGGTTTAGTTCCCTTGATGTTTAACCCTAAAATTACAAACTAATCTTATTATTTATAAGGTAAAATAGATATAAATAATTGAAAACAACCTAAAAAATGAGGTGACGCACCAAATTTTTTGACCACTACCACATATTTGTACATGCACAATGAGCATAGAGCTGACCTATTCATACACTACTCCTAATCTATTCTTCTTACATCATTATTTCAATATGAAGGTGGTAGATGATGATTAGGTTAGGAGTAATAATTTTCAAGAGGTCTAAAGACACAAATGGAATATTTCCTCATTTAAACTTCACAATACTACTTAAACACTCCATATGGCATGTAAGAGTGAGTTCAAACTGCATATAGGTGAGAGAATAAGACAACATTTCAAAGAGAGTTAAATTGACACTAGACAAGATTAATCATTCATGCACAAATACTAGAATACAATCATAAAATAAGGTAAAATCAACTTTTATATTACCTTAATGGCTTACAAAATGTGCAGTGCTTCGCTATACCTAAGTGGAGAATCCATTAAAATTCCAAAATCAAGCATATATAAAGAAGAGAATGAGGAGAGAGAAGATGGGCATTAGATAAGCCCATGACAAGTGTCATCTCATGATGAAGTAAGTTATAAATAATAAATCCTACCAATAAATATTCCAAAAATATCCTTTCAACATGTGTGCACTTCTTTTTATGATGATCTTCTCAAGGTGGTGTAAGAGTTTTGTTTGGCTTGAAGACTCATCCTTGAGCTCTTGAAACTACCCCTTATGAGTAATTGTAAATTGATAAGTAATATTATTTAAGTCTAAGTAATTTTATTTTCCTTAGACACCTATTTAAGATCAATATCCCATCATCTTTCCATCTCTATTCTTTAATTTCATTCATAATTCTCATATTTACTCTCTTTAAGGCCTATTCCTTGTAACTCTATTTTGACACAAAGCTCCTTAGTTTTAATTATATAAAAAAACTTCAAGGAAAAATAAAAGAATATTTTAGAACCCTATATCTTATTCCATCTTCACCAAAAATTTCATGACTCAAATCCCAATGTAGACTTACTAACACAACACCCATCTTTCACAATTAGGCCTAATTATGCCTAAAGTACTAGAGACCATACAAGACCATATTTTATTACTCAAAAATCACAAAAATATCTTAGTTTACATTAAATAAGGTAAAATGTAAAAAAATTATGCAATTTCATTGGTTGTAACTTAAGTTATGCAAAATACAAGTTTATATCCCTAGGCTAGTCATGTCACAGACCTTAGTAGCCTAAGAGTAAAGAAAAGACATGGTGAGAGTTTCAATAAAATTTAAAGACAAAAAATACTTATGTGAGGTATGGAAAACTTTAATCATCTTCTCCAATAATTTTTTTCTCTTGAATAATCTTCAAATCTCTTTAACATGTCAAATTTCAAGATTTTGCATACATTCTAGGACTGTCAAGCAAGATGTAGATTTCCTTGTCCTTTTTATCAACTTAAAAAAATATTCACTAACTTAAAATTCATTTCATGGATATCAAATTTATTATTTCTTCATTCTCAATCCAAAATCCTAAACTTAATACAAATTTTGCATAGTCACTTCAATCCTTGGAAGCAAACTTGTGGCTTTTTAATAGGCCTGTGAGTTCTCTTTGGGCTTGATATTTATTAGGGGTAAAGGAAGAGTTTTTATTTAAATAATAATCATTTTTATACTTTAAATATACATTTATATCATCTCATTATGGCCTTAATTCTTCATTTACTCTTCAAACCTCATATTTCATGCAAGGTTTTATTCTCTTTATTAAGAATCTAGGCCTACAGGTCTGCAGACTTGTAGGCCTGCCTATATTCTTCTCAAATTAAACCATTTATAATGTTTTTTGGGGTAATTTAAGCCTTTTAGTCTTCTCCTTTAACCCTCATATTGGTTTACAATATTAAAAATCTCCTTTAAGTCTCTCAAATGCCTCCACAAACCTAGTTTATTTGTAAACACTACACTGATATTTATAGCTCTGTGTCTTGTAAGTTCACCTCAAGGATTATATTAAGAGTTTGGTACATTTATATATTCTCTCTAATATTTTAATATATCCACCCTAAATTAATCCAATGCACATTTCACCTGTACTATCTATTAAAACCTCCATGATGTTTGCTCGTGCAACTATCTCTTTTATCTTGGAAGGTTGTAGCTACACATTTGGACTTTTCTTGCGCTAAGTGTATATTTGGGAGTAATACAAGAGTTTAAGGAGTGAAATTTTCAATTTTATATTTCAACATTGATACCCTTACTTCTTTTCTAGTCCTATTACTTGTTTTTTTATACTTGAAATCTTGTGAGGGTATTCAAGCCAATAATTCTAATGAGTTGCCACCTATAATATTCTACTAGAGATGTTTACAAAGTGAGTTAATCAACTCTCTAGATGATTTTACAAGATATATATGTCCCTAATATCAAAAAAAAACCAATTTTCCTATTTTTTTCTTAATGAACAAAATGTAGAAGTAACATTACTCCTTTTAGATTCAACAAGCCTAAAATCTCCTATAATAAGATCTTGATTAAAACACCATTTGGATGAATTGGATCACTTATTTTTGTGGATTCACCACTCTTAAATAATTAAAATGTACTCAAATTAATTTAAGGTCTCAAATATTCAATCCAACACCATGGATCTTCCTTTTCTATGCACCTTTTGATAACCACCTATAGGTAGTTTTATGCACATTCAGCATGTTTTGCTAATATCTTTGATATTTTACCCTATTGATGCTAGTATGAGACTAGAGGATATAGGATGATTTTTAAAGTTTATTAAATTTTTTTAATTTCAAAAACAACTTATTATATGCTTAAGTATGTCATTACTTAGAAAACCCTAGCTACCATCTTTAAAAACAACATAACACAACACTTTTTTCGACATTGGTTACTCACGCATGCCAAATAGTGATGGAATATGATGTGAGATGAATATTAAAACCATTTAGGATCACAAATAACCATTAATTTATACCCATTAACTTTCAAACTCATTGAGATGAGAAAAACCTTGCCTGTGGAGTTTTAGGAGGGTTTTGGTTACATATTTTGTTAATGATTGTTCATAAATCATATCCATTCAAACCAAGAACTAATGCTTGGAATTTTAATGGAATAAGGTCCATTTTCCACCCATAATATCACTACATCAAACTCTCTTTCCTCCTCATGAAATGAATACTTAAAATAGCCTTCACTAGCTTACAAGGAGCTTGATGGAGGAGATGGAACATTTTTTGTCTTGTTTGGACCTACAAAAACTGCCACAAGGATGATTTAACCCTAAAAACATCATAGGTCCCTAAAAACATCCATTTATAACCTATTTTTTCCATATCCATGTTGAAAAATTATTTTATAATACCTTGGTAAGTGTATTTCTATGTTATAATTCACTTTCTTGACCTTTAGAAGCTCTCATCACTTATTTCACATTGAAATTGACCTAGATGAACATGTGTAAGGAATAAAACACCTTGACAAAGCTTTGAAACATGATAGAGACCTCAAAATGTATTTGGTCCTTTTAATTTTTAAATGCAACCCTTAACTTAATTTCTTCAAAACTACCTTAACCTTTTCTAAACATGAAATATCAATGTTTCCATCTTACCATATCTAGTCTATAAAAGCTCTCATCCACCATAAAACATTATGTCACCTTAGAAGGTCATTAAACCAATACTTCACCATGGATCAATGTAAACACACTAATTTGGTCAATCAACCATAATTACTATGTATTTTATTGCTCTTTACATTAGGGTCTTAGTGATGGTTATAGTCCTTGCTTGTATGGTCATCTTGAGTCTTTGATCTTTATTATGTCTTAGTTCCCAAAATTTTGACATTATCATCATTCATATGTCACTTTTCCTAGTCTTAAGGGCCCATATCCTATCCTCCCTAATGTTTTCTCTATTCTAAGCCTTAGAACATTAGCTCCACTTTTAGGATAATAGTGTTACATGGTGTTAGTGTCCACTTGTGGCTTCAAATTTTGATGGGCCTTTTCACCTGTGTTTGAGTCCTAACCCCTCCATGAACCTTTTCTTATGATTTTTATATATTTTTCATGACTTTTCAACTAATGAACAAGATATTATATTCAAAACAAATATTTTCCTATATAAAGAGCCTCACAAGGCATTTTACATCTAGAAATTACTATTTTTGCACTTATTTACATAAAATAAACCAGTTATAAAACTTAAATACTTTGAAATTACTTAGCTTTCACACTTGTACATTTTCATGCTTGATAAAATAAGGTCCTAGGCAAAATTCATTCTAGCATACCATGCAAGTTGATGGTGCACATTCCTAAAGGAGAACTACATGAGATTTGAGACCCCTAGCATTGGGCTTAATGTATGTAGTGGCCAGGACAATAGGGGTTCTATTTTACTTGATCATAACATCCCAAAACCTAGTTTTTCATTTTATTTTTCATTTTATTATTTCATGTGTGCATATATTCATTAGGGTTTTAAAGAATATTTAACCAAAACAAAGACACAGATGATCCTCCATGTGACAAAGAATTGCATATAGGACCTCCAAAATCTATTGTAACTTCCCTAAATTTTAGAGATAGTCACTAGAGAAAGGACATTAGCAACAAAACAAGATACTATCACTATTATCTTAAATGGGGTACTACTATCTAAAGCTAGATCTTGACATAAATTCAAAATATTAAAGATTACTTTATATCTACTCGACTATTTCTAGTACCCTAATCTATGAAAAACTTTGTGTATCTCCAAATAAGGTCCTTTTCTTCTTACACTAGAATTAATAAATTTCAATTTTATTATAGATTAACAATAGTCCCAACCCTTTACTCTAGCTTAGGATTTACATATTAAAACCTTAAAAGGTTAAAACATTTGGTGAACATGTCTTAATTCAAATATTGCTTCAAAACCCTTGTTTTCCTATGGGTTTACCTTCTCTAAATTTTGTACATTAAATTAGAGTTATAAATATTTGATTTTCTAATTTTTTGGACTAACCTAGCTAATTTAATTAACCCTATACTAGGATTTCATTTATTTAATTTAATTTAAATATTTACAACACAACCCTAGATTCACATATTAGGTCCCTATACACATAAATATTAGCAATTATAGTCTCAATCATAATCGTATTTTCTATTACAAAAATTGTTCAAAAAATTTACACATTGCACACATACATATGTTAGATTATATTTTACCTATTATGTTTTTGTTATTCCTTGTTTACATTATCTTCTTTTGCAAGTTTAAAATGGCATCTAAAAAGTATTATACCCCTCATCCACTTGATGTACTCTTGAATTTATCTCATGATTATAATAATGAATGGACTAATTTTTAAGATTATACATTAGATCATAATAACAAATTCATGTATAATGATGATGATGACTATTGTTATGATGATGGATATGAGGATTACTATGAGCATGATAATGATAATGAACATAAGGATATATTAGATACATCATATTCTCTTTTCTCTCACTCTTCTCTTACTCATAAAAATCATACTAAAAATATAATATCAAAAGAACCACTTGTTGGTAGTGTCTTATTCCAATGTGATCCTAACTTTTCAACTACTTTTACTACTTCTTTATTCAAAATAAATCAATATAAGTGTACTACACAAAACCTGCTTTTGAATAATTCACATAATTTATATATAAATAATGAATCTTATTTACCCTTCTCAATTACATTTTAAAAATCAAATATAAATGATATTACACCTTTTAACAATGCACAAACTAAGGTAGATGAAATTACTTTATCACGCTCATTCACATTTTAAGCTTAATGCAATGATTCTTTACAACAAATAGACAATGTACATGTCTCTAACTCTTCTCCTATATGTCATAATGTGCAAAAAGAAAACATGGTTGTTACTTCTCCTTCCCTTTATTCCAAAATAGATAGTGATAGTCATGATTACATTTCAAAAATGACTAGTGAACAAATGCCTTGCATTACAGATACATATGATGATATATTGTATAGTAGTAAAATGTTAAAATATTCTTCTTCTCTTTCTCTTAATGAGCATGTGTATGATACTTTTTCTACTCCTACTTCTAAAAATGAATTAAATTCTTATTTTGATGAACCATGTGATAATGATGATTATTGTGATTATGATGAAGATGAAGATGACATAAAATCTACACCCTCTACTTCTTATCTTACCTCACATATCTCTCTTATTTAGCCAAAAAATAGGTCACATTTCAAAAGACACACACACACTTATTCATATGTGCATAATTTACATTCATTAGCGAATAAAACACCTTCTATTCAACTAATATGTGATACTCCTTCACAACTTAACAATATAAAAGATACCAATGAATCCCCATTAACCCCCCTTACCACAATAGAACCTTTTTATCAAACAAACCTAAATGAGGATGGTAGTTTATTTCCATCTAACCAGGTCCAAGATATCACACCTCTAAAGTTTATTGAGATCATACCAACCCTTTCTAAACAATATTTCCAATATAAAATTCCAATGGCTAAAATAAATAATGAAATCCAAGAATTAAATGATCCCCTTGATAATGATAATATACATTCACAAGTGTTAATTTCTTTAATACATGTTGTGGGTGATTTGAAATAAAATTACATCATCTCAATTTGGAGAACAAAGCACACAAATCTTAGGTTGATGCCAATGTTATACATAATAATACTATTCCATGTAGAGTCTCAACTATGAGTTTTCCACACAACTTTCAGATACCAGTGTTACCTATATTTTATGGATAGGGAGATCCATACGTACACCTCCAATATTATTATAAAACCATGGCTCATATTAAGAAAAAGTTAATTCTACTACAAGTGTTTCCAAAATCCCTAAATGGGAAAGAACTAGATGAATTCCACCATATAATCCCTGGTACATGTTTACATACATATGAGGATCTAGAGATAGTATTTCTCAAGAATTACATATAGAATAAGGGACCTCTATTTACAGATGATATATTACCTTTATAACATCAAGGTAAGATAGAGCCTACATTTTAATACATTCTAAGGTTCAAATCTTGTTTGCATCAGTTAATTTATCAACCAACATAGTTAGAATTACAATACATCTTTGCTATAAGTTTAATATATCCTCTCAAGGAGAGATTGATATATCAAACATCTAAATCATTCAAAAATATATGTAGTGTAACTATAGAATTAAAGGCATAATTAGGATTAGTAATTACATAGTCAGAGGCATATTTGGCTACAGACCCCTTAGAATCTCACTCATCAAATTTGGTACAAGATCCCACTCCACTTCTAATTTAGTTTCTAGTGTAATAGAAACAACTAATAAAAATACTCAATAAGGGCAAAGAGCCACTCTACATATCACCTTCTATAATGAATAGAACACAAGATATATGCAGAGGGATTATATAGTTTTTAGACAAGGTTGGGCCTCATGACATCTTGATTACACTATTAGATAAGGGGATGATCACACTTCCTTCAACTAATCATTATCCACCACAACATTTACACTAGGTATCACATAAGCACTATTATCATTTTCACCAGATAAATGGAATTGAAATGATCATTTTTAAGACTCTAAGCTCATTTCAACAAGTATGTTAGTAGAGGCATCATAGATTTTACACAAGGGGCACCAAACCTCATTCTCCACACTTTCCTAGATCACACTCCTCTAGGACAGAGTTATCCTAGGATGTTCCTTTTAGGGAACCATTAGTTACTCATCAAATGAGCCCTATGACTTATAGTACACCCATTTATCAAAATTATTATACATCATAGCCTCAGTAGCAATGGAAACTAGTTCATAGAGTTTAAAATGCACCTCTAGTGCATACATAGATTAAGATATTTGGGAACAACTATAAACCTAAAGGCATAGTTTTGGTATGATCACCAATTAAAATCTATGGAAATAATTATAAAACTTATAATGCACCTCTATTACACACACCGATCAAGATATTTGGGAATAACTATAAACCCAAAGGCACAGTTTTAGTTTGACAACCAATAAAGATATATAGTGATAATTATAAATATTAGAACCCTATTTTAGTGTGCACATTGATTAAGATATTTTCAAGAAATCATACAACTCGGAGTGCAGTTTTAGAATGTCAACTAGTAAAGATTTTTCCATCAAAGTCTACACAATCATACACTAGCAGTGCATCATAGGTAGCTAGATTTTCACATTTTATGTCTACATCAACACAACATGAGTAGTATGTTCATTGGTTCTCTATCCCATTCAGGTTTAGATAAGGCATATCTCCATCACATGTTATACATGAAAACATATTATGAAATATAAACAAAAACCATATAACAATTAAATAAAAATACTTAATATCCTATGCATATACCTAAAAAATTCATAAAACATATACAGAGAAATTAAGTTTACTCAAACCAAAAAAAATTTCAAACATCAACAATTCAAACAATAAAACTAATTCAACACAACAATGTATATAAGATAAAAAGATCTAATTACTAACACACAATGCCAAATTAAACAATAACCATCTATATATATATATATATATATATATATATATATATATATATATATATATATATATACATATATATATATATATATATGTATATATATATATATATATATATATGTATATATATATATATATATATGTATATATATATATATATGTATATATATATATATGTATATATATATATATGTATATATATATATATGTATATATATGTATATATATATATGTATATATATATATGTATATATATATATGTATATATATATGTATATATATATGTATATATATATGTATATATATATAACTTAGAACATCATTTCAATACAGATATAGTGCATCACTCAATGATGTAAACATGATTGATAAAACTAGTTCCCTCAGTCTCACTCTTAGATAAATCAAAACTAGAACTAGAGGCCATACTATCTCTATGTGACCTCGACATATGGCTATGCTTACTCTCTCTCTCTCTCATGATAAATTCCTAGCTGAGGCATACACTTGGCATGTTCTTAATGAATTCATATGTAGTCATCTAATATACTACTACTAGCCCCACCTAGAGCATCAGGGGTGGGCATGGTACGCCTTTAAAGCTCAGTACATAACTCATCTTTATTTGTCATCACTCATCTAAATGTCATAGTCATTATTGTATCCTGATCAAATAAATAGACATGCACCTTAGCAACATTCATTGCCCTCTCCACTAATCCATCCTCCATGGCATCATCAAGGATATGTCATGTCAACTCACATAGTATTGACTAAATAGTGAGCTACCAATACTTATCATCTCTTGAACCTAAAATAATTCCATATAATTCATCAACATCCAATCATATAAAAACATAATCAAATTTACACAAAACATACAAACATACTATCTAACTTATCATCAACATCCCTTAGGGGATATATATCTAATACCTCATTTGTAATCATCCCACCTCTCAGAAATAAATGTTCCCATATGTGGTCACTCCACTAGGCTACATAGGCCTTAGTCACTCCAATGTCATTTATATCTAGTATCCCAATGTTAGGATCATGCTCCATTAATGACATAGGATCTAGCTTAGTAATAGATGGCCTTGACCTACTACTTAGCCTCATAAGAGCCCAAAAACTCCCCAACCACACCACAGGTGTTGGGGGCACATCTTATATAACACCAAATTGTTAGGTGACCCTCTTGTATTAAAATTTCTCATATACATTATCCCAATGATCATGTATCCAACAACTAACATGAATCTACCTTAGTTGTGTCCTATCCTTAAGCCACCATTGGTAGCCCCTATAGTGTCTCTAAATGATATCCTCTATTTTCAATTTTTTTAATAACTACTGACATTGTGTAGTACTCCTCCTTAGAAGATGCCCTATCTTAGTCCATCTCTCTATAAATACCTACAGATGAGCCCATCCATCCCATGGATATGCCACTAGCCTACTCAAAACTATGTGCTTATATGCCTAGTAGTTGAATAGTGTCGATGCACTAATACCTCCACCACTCATATCATACATAAAATAGTATAGATACATATATAGATGAGATAAAATGGTATGACCCCAAGAGTACATGGTTCCATGCTCTTTTATGTCCTACATTATCTCATGCATCTTATAAGAAATCAAGACATCACTCTCATATACAATAATAAATGATGAGAACAACATAGCTACAAATTTTCATAATCATGAAACATTAACCATCATAATCATGGTCAATAATATATCAGTCTCACTCCCTATGTAATGAATCCCCATTGCCATGGTAAAGAAGTACCTAGATGCCCACTATATAGCTTAAGGACTAGTGGCCTCCTGAAATATAGTTTGTTTCCCAAAGATCAGTAATCATATGATCTAATATAAATCCTCTAATGTCATAATCATCTCACTCATAATTAGACAAAATGTACATGTGTTTGCATCTCACCTCTTACATAATGTAGTAATCATATATTTATCCTAGGGCATAGGCTCCAAAAAATTAGCATATCTTAGGCATGCTTTGTTGAGCACCTCCATCTCTACATTAGGCAAGGGAAACCCCTACAAGGTCTCCATCATCTTCCTTGTGTGTAACTCTCTTATATGGGCATCAACCTACAAAATTACAACTAAATCAAGCATCATAATAATAAAAATAAACCTAGCAAACAATAACATGCATCAAAAACCAATCAATAATGTTAAGCATCACATTTTGGGACTATTGGACACTGGCACTACCTAGAGGATAATAATGCTAGATATTAGTTCCATACCTTAGAAACTAATTCTAAGACTTAGATAGTATCACCTATGGACACTAGTACTAGTCTATGTAAAATAGCTCTAAAATAATCCCTTTTTAATAATAAACACTAATCAAGATAATAAAAATGATAAAATTAGGAAAAATTTTGAGGTGCTTATTAGGTGAACCTCCTTCCGATCCTAAATCCATGCCTTAACCTCCTCATAGCATGATAAACTATCTCCTCATCTCCTTGACATGTTTCCCTCACTCAAATGCTTATCTAACTCTCTTTTTATTAACAAATCTCAAGATTCATAGCTCCAATTCATGAACCATTTCTTGTACATAGGACTTGATAGTGATACACTATGTCCCATATTGGTTAAACCAATCCCAATATCATTTTAAAACCTAAAAATGACAAAAACAACTATATTATATTTAATAATATAATGGACCAAGTATCTATCTAATTACACACTAAATTATCAACTCCAACATGATCAATACATTATTCAAACCTAATACAATATTAAAATTATTAATTAATACTAGCACAATTGATTATTACCACTTTTAGTTACATATCCTCATCACAATATTGGCTTTCTCACCAAAAGGGGGGGAAATATGCATAGATTACTTCAAACATACAATTTTGCATTCAAATATACAAACACATGAGTCTACATAGGATTACACAGGCATTTAGATTCATATATTTTTAGATATATAGACACATGGGTCTACACAAGTTTACACATGCATTCAGACTCATAGATTTTTTGAGATACAGACACATGGGTCTACACAAGTTTACACAGGCATTTAGACTCACAAATTTTTAGATATATAAATAGATGGGTCTACATAAATTTACACAAGAATTCAAACTCACATATTTTTAGATATACAGACACATGGGTCTACATAGGCATTCAGACTCATATTTTTAGATATATAGACACATGAGTCTACACAAGTTTACACAAGAATTTAGACTCATAGGTTTTTATATATATATGTAAAGGTCTACTTAGGTTTATGAAAATTTTTAGAGGGTATCATATATATAGACACATAGGTTTACATAGGTTTAAATGGGTATTCATATGTACACTCTACATAGATATAAAGCTTTGACTCAGGTATACTAATTCATTAAGATATTAAGATACATAACTACATCACTCAAATATCAAGATTAGGGGGCATGATGCAGAGTGCATATTCTTAGTCCCTATTTTAAGATTTATTGGGTTACACCTAGTATCATCACTATTATCATCATCAAGTTTTCACTAGTTTGGGTCACAAGACCATCTGCAATAGTTGATCTATAACATTACACCAAACCTAGTATACATAATCAAATTCATAGTGGGGGAAGTAAGCCTTGTTTCTCCACACATTCAATTTACATATTGAAATTCAAAGTGGGGGAAAGTGAGCCTTGTTTCTCCATACATTTAATTTACATCACTCAGATTTATAGTGGGGCCAAGTGAGCCTTATTTTTCAACACATTTAGTTTACATTACTTAGATTCAAAGTGGTGACAAGTGAGCCTTGCTTATCCACATATTTTGTTCACAAACCTAATTTCAGTACAAGGGGAATTCACACCATATGTCTCCCCTTCACATCTTACACTCTTGTTCTTATCCACTTCTCTAGCCAAGAAGTTTTCCAAATCCAAATTACATTCACACAAGTAAGTAAAATTACACATTTTTATTTTCTTTTACTCTAATACTTTCATTTCATTACATTACTAGAATAAAGTGGGGGAAAATGTAAACACCCTAATTTCATCAAGTAACCACTAGGACTATTTATTTTGTTGTTCTTTCACATCAAGGTCTTAGTGATGGTTATGGTCCTTATTTTCAAGGTAATATTGAGTCTTTTGATCTTCTTTATGTCATATTTTCTCTATTTTGACACTCCCAATAGTCACAAGTCACCTTTTCACAGTCCCAAGGGCCCCTAGCCTATCCTCCCTAATTATTTCTCTATTATGAGACTTAAGACATTAACACCACTTTCAAGATAGAAATGCCACATGGTGTTAGTGTCCACTTATGGCTTTAGTGTTTGATAGGCCCTTTCACCTATGTTTGAGTCCTAACCCCTCCATGAGCCTTCTCTTATGTTTTTTATATATTTTCCATGATTTATCAGCCATCAAATAAGGGATTATATTCAAAACAAATACCCTCCTATATAAATAGTCTCATAAGGCATTTTACATCTACCATTACTATTTTAGAACTTATTTACATAAAATCAGCCAATAACATAGCTCAAATACTCTAAATATTACTCAATTTTCACACCTAGACATTTGCATACTTGATCAAAAAAGGGCCTAGGCAAAATTCATTCTAGCATACCATTCAAGTTGATGGTGCGCATTCCCTAAGGGAGAACTACATGCAATCTGAGACTCTTAGCATTGGGGTTAATTTAGGTAGCAAGGACAATAGGGGTTCTACTCCATGCGATCATAACATCCCACAGCCCATTTTTTCCTTTACTTTTACATTTGATTATTTCATTGTTTCATGTGTTTAGGTATTCATTAGGGTTTTGGAGAAGATTCAAACAAAATAGTGACATAGATGATCCCTCATATGACACAAAATCACATAAAATACCTCCATACGCTCCCATAACTTCCTTAAAAGTTATAGATAATCACTACAAAAAGGACATTAGCACCAGAACTGGACACTAATGCCACATGACACTATTGTCTTAAGGGGGTGCTACTATCCTTAGCTAGATCTTGATAGATAGTCAAAATATGAAATATTCCTCTATATTTATTCAATCATTTCTAGTACCCTGTCTATGAGAAACTCTATGTATCTCAAGATAATTTCCTTTTCTCCTTACACTTACTATTTTGGGAAAGTTCCATAAAATCAATAATTTCCAATTTTATTCCAGATTAACAATAGACTCATCCCTTTAATCTAGATTAGGATTTATATTATAAAACCCTAAAAGGATAAAATAATCAACATATATTAACCTTTTAAAATTAACCTCAAACTTTAATAAGATACCTTAATCTCTATAAAACATAAACAAGGCCTTCATGAAGGGGATTAATGACAAGACTAAGCTATTGACTCACTCTCTTAGACCTTGCAAGAGACCCTAAGATGACCAAACACACTTGACAATACATACTTTTATGACGAAGCTTGACCAATAGCTAAGACAAAACCTATCAAAATATCATTAACAAGGTTAGGCAAGACTAAAAGTAAAATTTTGAATTATGCTCACCTATGGTAGCTAATTTTGACTAATAGCTACATTGATGTCATTTGTCACCAATCAATGGCAAACTGGCCAAAAATATAATATAATTATTAATCAATGTGGTATGTGAAAAATCTAAAATAAAAACTTGGAGATTGATGTCTTAAAATATTTCAAATAAATAAATTTAAGATAGTTTTACTAATTAAAATATATTTCTAAATCCTAATCATGTCTTTATTTTTCATTTTAAAAATTAATTAGTCGTTGTTTATTATTTTACATCTATTTTTTACTTATTTAAATGTTTATGGGTATTTGTATTATGATTTGATTAAAATAGTTTTTTTTGTATAAGTAAAAAAAGGGCTATTTCCCTCTATTATAATAATAGTCAAAATCTTGAAGAGTTCAAGTACAAAGAAAATAAGGCTTACAACTATATGAATCAAATTTTCTAGACTATAAATAAAATTTACGTATGTATATAAACCTATAGGCACAATAATAAACATCAACATAACACTAGCCAACTCAATCATCACTAGATTAAAAAACCATCACAATTGGCCCTCTTTTATGCCCTTCACCTTCCATGAGTAAGGTGGCAACGGATGTCACTAGATGCAACTCTTTGAATTGGGAAGTGTTAATATAAAGATTGCCACAAATTGCATCTTGTTTATGCCCTTTCAAAACATAATTTTGAGAAAATGCCTTAAAAAGAACCCATATTTCTCCATGTCTATTTTATGCTTAGAGACCCAACTAATTAATATATTCATGCACCACATATGTATTGTTATCATTTCCCAAGATAGTTTTCACCGTAATAAGTTGAACAACCTTTAAAGTATGGAGCCTTAGCATTCACTACCTAATATCTTTCATAATGTGAAGATGTATTCTATAAATTCACCTTCTCCCATCTTATTAGTTTATTATTCCTAAAATAAGTTTGTGTTTAACCACTTCAAAATCTTTTCATCCTTGAGTCCCTCTATCAGGGCACTTTTCCAAAAATCCAAGGTTTCCTCATGACAATCTAGGTATTTTGATCAATTAAGACCCCTTCAATCATAATTTTCCTTAGTTTAATATCATTAACTAACCTAAGAAAATAGTTATATATGTCCTCAAGATAATATATATTTTTCATGTCTACACTCATCTTCTTGACTATATTAACCATAATTTCTTTTACCCTACTCTGTCTGGTGTACCTAAAAGAACCAACTCCTACCATGCTTACAACAAAGAGAATATTAGAAAATATAAAAAATATCCATTCCTTTAGTATTTTTATATAATCACATAATATGATAAACAAAAAATAGAAATAAAAACTCCCCATATTACAAGCCTTCCAATCAACCTTTCTATATAAAAAGTGGTTGAATAAAAGAATTGGATTTAAAAATCTTGAGAAGTTCTAGATTTCCAAAAAATTATAACTAGAAAGGAAAGGGTTTTAACAAGCTAAGGTGTAGCCTTACCTAAAATTAAATTACCAAACAAACATTATCCCAAGTAAATAAAATTATAGGATACAAACTAATTATAATGGCTTCATATAACAGAGTCCACAATAAGAATAAATCTATTAGGCTTTTCCTTTGAAAGTAACTATACAATTTCTCCAATTGTAGAAGGAAATATAGATAAGGGAGAGTAAAAAATAAACAATTATTTATCTCAAATATTTTTTTCTAAAATTTAAAGCCTTACTTTAACAGTAAAAAAATCCTTTAAATAGTCAAACACACTAGACAGAGCAAATGAAAACAATAAAAGAGGGGATAGGACATACCTATGGGTGAGACTTGAGACAACCATGATGTTTTTCACTTGAAAATAATGAAAAGAGATGAAATGGAAGGTGGGTTTTAATTTTCCCCACATGTGCCACATTCCTCTTCCTAATCTATGCAAACAAATAATAATGTGAAATCTCGACTTCTTATGCCAAATCACAATTAACACCATGATTGGAATTTGAGGGGTGAATATATTTATATACTAAGTTTATAATCCTACCCCATAGGAGAGGATGAGAAACCAAATTCAAATATTATCATTGAGAGTTGAGACCCACCGCAACATTCAAAAGATGTTCAGTAATTTGATTGCCCTAAAGTCAGATGTGGATGAGAATAAGGCTATTTTGGTTTACAATGAGGGTCATGTAATATTTAATTATATTTTAAATATGCCATTTATCAATGTTTCCCATTCTCATAGCTTCTAATATCACATGAGTCTCATTCAATAATTAAATTAATCCAATGATTGTTTAGGGCTATTGATAATCCTCTCTAAAGATCCTTCATTTTAGCAAAATAGTAGTGTATTTTCTTAAGGCTTCACTGAATCAAAGGATGGGTGAACTTTTTTAATTTAAAAATATTCCTCTAACTTTGTCCCATAATTTTTTTATTCTTTTAGCCCCATCTAAAATTAGGTTTATGTTTGTGCCTTGAGGAGGTATCTAACTAGCCTGCAAACTACATCTAATAATTCTCCCAACCCTTTTATCAAGGACCCCTTTAAGTGTGTTTTTTCAATGATTAAAGATATAAAAATCTTCAAGGGAAATTTTTAACATATTTTTGGGGCCAATAAATTAGAAGTTCCTTGAGTGTATTTAAAATGGAGGCCAAGACTACATCCTCTTCCTTCACTTCCCCTCTAAAGAACCTTCTATTTATTTATAGCCAAATGTTTGAGAAAACTAAAGTTGGAATGGAATTCCAAATATATCGAAGAGGGGTGATTTTAAATTTACATACCAACTAAATACCAAATTCTTGACATTATGAGAGAGAGTGATTAATAGGTTGAATTTATAAAACAAGGAATTCTAGATTTGATGTAAAATTTGATAATGTATAAGAAGATGTTTGCATATTCTTAATTTTGTCTGCACAAAACATAACAAAATGGACCTTGAAAGCCTCTTTTCATTAGATTAGTTTGAGTAATAATATTATCCAAACAAGTTGTCTAGATAAAGGCATTTACTTTCAAAATATTGTACTTGAACCAAATTTATTTTGAGGGAAAGGGTCAAAGACTTGTAGGTCCATAATGATAAGAGCTTTGTATCCATATTTTGTATTATAGCTTCCATTATTATACCCCATCCAAATATATGTCTTTTTGGTTTTAAAAATGGAAGGACCTAAGATTAGTCAAGAGAGAAAAAAATTCATCTAAGAGATGACCAGGGCTTACAGGTCCAACCACCCATCACAATTCCAATTAAAGTAATCTTTGGTAAAAATGTTAATTTTATCAATACACCAGACTTAAAAATTACTCAGTTAAATCAAACTATTTAGCAGTGATAGACTAAAAGATGCTTCAGTCCATAATTTATATTTAATACCTTTTCCCACATTTCATCTTAAAAAAGGCCTTAAGATGCTTAAAGTTTTTGTCATTAGATTCCAAATGTGAGAGCCTTTCAAGTGAATATTAATAGTGAAGAACTTATCAAGAGTCATATTGGCTACGTATTTATTTATAATAATTATGATCCAAAGGGATTGATTATCATAATAAAGTCTTCAATCCATATTTTTTCCAAGTGTATAATTCATTTTCTTATTGATCCTAATTAGCACCCCCACCCCAATCTTGAGGTAAGCTGACTTGATCCCACTTAACAAGAGGAATATTTTGACATCGTGAGTTTTGATCAAAAGAATTTGATTTGGATGTACATTATACATTTTTTAACTTTGTAAGGGATTCCAAGTATTAACATCATATAATGGGCATATATTGTATACATGACTTTACTATTTGAATCCTACAAGCAAAGGAAATCCATTTTCTCTTCCAACCTTCCAAATTCCTAAGGATTCTATCCACCATGTGATTTTAAAGGCTAGAATAAATTCTTCCTTCAAATAATAGGATACCTAGATAGGATTAAGGCAAAGTTCTTATATTTATGCCTTAATTTATGTAAATGGAAGTTTGGGCATACCTATTAGACTTAAAGCATAAAAATTTAGACTTCTCTTTATTGACTTATTTTCCTAAAGCTTCTTCATATAGTTTGAGGGTTATTTATAAGTGTGGGATTCAACATTAGTGGCTACTCTAACAATATCAGTGTCATCATCAAACTTTAGGTGGGAAATCTTATGAGCATTATTTGTTACTAGTATTCCATTCAATGTGTGTGCATCTTTAAGATGATAAATATATCTACCAAAAGCTTCAACAACAATGATAATAAGATAAGGAGATAATGGACCACCTTACCTAAGACCCCTAGAGGCTCTAAATAACCTTATTGGCTCACAATTTATAATAAAAAATAATTGTGTTGATCTTATACAACCAAATACACTATCTTTATAGTCTTTATTAAAGCCTAATGTTTCCAAAATGATGAATATAGAGTCCCAATTAACTCCATCAAAATATTTAATTCATGTCCAATTTTATCAACATGTTGCTTTGACTTTGAGAAGTCAGAAAATTGATCAACTCATGTGTAATGACAATACCATCCAAAATTTGTCTTCCTGCAACAAATTCACCTTAATTCGAGGAAATAATTTAGGGTAAGAGATTTTTCATCATATTAGCCATAACTTTAGAAATAATCTTATAAATGACATTACAAAGAGAGATAAGCCTATAAGAATCAAAATAGCTAGCCTTTTCCTTTTTGGGAATTAGGGTAATAAAGGTGGAATTAAATTGTTTTAGAACTCCCTTCATTATACCAAACCCCTAAATAATAGTTATAACATCATTCCCAATAAGGTCATAATAAAATTGAAATAACCTAGATAGGAATCCATCCAAACTAGGGTCTTTGTTAGGTTTGAGGGAGAAAATAACCAACTCAAATTCTTCGTTAGAGATAGGAGTAAAAAGGGAGTGATTATCTGCTTCTAAAAAAGAGGTGGGATTTGGCTCAATATCTCATTTCTAGTCATTTTTATATCTTAAAATATTTAGAGAGAAGTTATTTGTAGAATCTTTTAACTTTTGAGTTGATTTCCTCAAATTCCAATAAAGTTTCTAGAGAAGGGGTAATGATTTTGGAAATCATATTAAAGATTCTCCTCGTTATATTTTTCTTGTGGAAAAAACTTGTTGGTGGGTCTTTCTATTATCAAAGGTTCTTGGAATTACTCTAAAACATGTTGATTATATGGATAGCTTGTGCAATGGAGAGTAATAACAAGTGTAGAAGAGATGATAATATTATAAGCCATCTATAGTATACAAGAATAGACAAATATACAAGAATAGACTAAAGATCAAGACAAAATAGATACAAATAGAAGCTAACCCATAACTAATATCTCATCAGATAATAGATTAAACCAAAATAAAGTAATTATTACATATAAACCATACATAAAAGGAGATAAGAAAAACCATAAGATAATGATTCTATTAATCTCAATTAGAATGGAAAGTATAATACACAATGGTGCATGGATCATCATCATGTTTTTTATATCTTCATCTTCTATAATTATAAGTAATGCCTTGGCATTAGATTGTTTTTTTTAATGTCCAAGATGAGCTTATCCAATCTATCTACTATTCTCTAGGATTGGATGGCTAAAAAAGTATTGTGCATCATTTCATTATGTCATACTTATCGCTTGTGTATGGTAGCATCCTTAAAATCTAGAAATTATTTGAGTGCACCACTAATTTTCTCCACAGTTACCATTTGATCCTCTAATATGGCTGTAACTTTATCAGTAATGGTAAATTTAGGATACTTAGTGCCTAAGGATTGATTCAAATGTTGTATCTAGTTTATCATATCTTAGGCTATCTTCTTATCCTACTTCATAGTGATGTTTAGGACATGCTCATACTCATCAAGGAGTTGATACATGACCTCTATTTCCATCCTAAGAGCTTATCCTCTTTGTGCACAATGCTAAAATTTTATGTGTATTTCCCTAACTCTTTGTGAGTTTTGTCAATAGGGTAGTGAATTGTTTATCTTTTGACATGACTTGATCACCTAGTACTTTCATAACTAAGGTGCAAAAATTATTATTATTCAATTTCCTCAAATTCACTAGCTTATCTTCTACTTCAACCTTTTCATCCTACAGTCTTAGGACTTCCTACTCCAAATTTAAGGCTTTCTACATAATGGATTCTTGGAAGGTGACTGCTCCTTTAATCTATTTAGAGAGTAGTATCAATGTCACATCTAACAATGTTTCCATCGTAGTTGTGGTAATTGCCATGGATGTGGTCGTGAATGTTATAGGAGAAGGTGTGAATTGAGCTAGTGGGAGTAAAAAAGTAGTCTACCATATTGATGTATTAGGTACATCCCATAGTCATTGGCTAGAGATCTACATTGTTTCTTCAGTGCCCTTAGTGTGAGTGGTGGTTGTTACCTCTACTTGTACTTGCATGTCCTTGAAATCCTTGGCCTAGGTTATTGCCTCTACCTTGTTATTGGTCTTAGCATCATCTTTCACTTTCTCTTTCTCTTTAGCCTTAGATTGAACATCAGCTTGGGATTTGGCTTTAGCATCTTCCTTAGCCTTAGCTTTGGATTTAGCTTCAACCTTTGCTTTGGCTTTTTTCTCCTTCTATTTTTTTTGCATAGCTTACACCTCTTATTATCACCTTTATGCTTCCTCTTATTGTTTATTATTTGCCTTCACTTCTCTATCCTACTTTTGCATGGCTTCTAAATCCTTGGCTTTCTTCTTTATTTTTATAACTTCTTTGACTTATTTTTATGTATCCTTTCCTTCCTCAACTTTCATTTTGATAGCCTTCGCTTCTTTGGCTTACTTATATATAATATTTACTTCCTCATATTTATTTTGTTTCTTGGCATCTATATCTTTCTACTTTTATTGTTAACTTTAAATAGCTTCCTATTGTGTGGTTGATGGTGTTATTACTTATTATTAAATTTCTTTGGTCCTTTATTCCTATTTCATCTCTGTAGGTTAAAGTACACCTTGTGTAGTTTATTTTTCCTCAAAAACCTTTGTCATAGTTGTATCCATGGGTTCATCATCCCCTTCAAGCTCATTATGGGATTTGATCTTCTCAGATGATTGCACTTCACCTAGTTGATCTTTTTTTACCAATTTCTTTCTATTAGATTTTGTTGGAGCCTTAAGGGTCTACTTTTGTTTCTTCATACCCTATGGATGAGGTTTTTATTGAATTGGCTAAGGCTATTGTGCATAAATTTATTTTGTTATTTCACCAAAAGATACCATCCTTTCCTACACCATTTGTGATGGCTTAGCAGTTGGATGTGTGTGTGGTTTCCTAAACAAGGTATGTTTAGGACTGTCTTATATAGATAAATCCACTATGTGCATAGTGGATAATCTCATCATTGGTTATATTGAAAATATTTTGACCTCCAAATTTCGTTGAGTTGTTTTTTATCCTATAGTATCAACAAATATAGAAGGAGGTGGTTGAATAATATCAACTCAAAGGTCTTGTCTTACCTAATTTTTCACTTAGCAAGTATGTGCTACTTTCCAAAAGAAAAAATACTTATCATTTGCATCATAAAGCTCTAATATAATGTCTTATAACATTTATTGAAGCACTTCACATTCTTCTACCCCTATCTTAGGTAGTTTGCACTTAGTATTTATTCATGAAATTATGGGATGTTTGAGCCATGACTTCATTTGCCATGTTCTTTTCTTTGGTGGAGGTGGTGAGGCTTTATACATAGGTGTTTTCCTCTTTCCTTTATTTTTCTATATGGTATCATGTGTTTGTGCTAGTTGTGTTAGCTGGGCCTATGACTATGTAAGTCATTGCAAAGGTACTTACTCTGCTTATGGTTATTGGCCCTGTGGAGGGATGACTTACAATGCAGGTACCAACCTCATAACTAGGGGTTTTTAGTGGTATACTTTAACCTTCACTTTAACCGCTGAGATAAAAAATGGCATCAGATTGATAGTTGGGGCAGCCAACTCATGAACCTTAATATGTATGTCATTGTGCAGTTTAGTAACTGAAGTATGTTGTCTTAGATACTACATTACATCTAGGCAAATTTTGGGGTATGATCAGATCAAGGTTAAATATTCAATCCACCATGAATTAAATCACATAAATTTCTCATAATATTGTCTTGTTTTTGTCCATGTAATACTTACAAAGGTATTATCAGGCCAAAAATTGGGAGTTACATTCACTAGCCCTAGTGGAGACTTCCTTTGTGTGAAACACAATAATAGGACTAAAAAATAGTATTAAAAGGCTTGTGTGGTTCTTCAAATTACCTTTTATATATTTATGGTAAGCTTGGTTACCAAAAACTTAGGCTAGTTAAAATTCTACCATACCTTCATCATTCGATAGGCTATGTCAATGATGCCTCTCGTCACTTGTTTTGCTTGCTTTGTGGTTTACCAAATTCTTTTGGTGATATATTGCACCATGATTCATAGTGAATCATCCTCAATCAAATCAATAATATTTCCTTTCCCTACCCTAGAGGTATATTTTTATCTAATATCCAATTATATTGGTGGTACTATAGACTTATATGGCATGAGAGATTTATCATAGTTGGGTAGACCAATTATTCATGACGTAGTGTGCGTATTAATCTAGATTATAACATATTGAGATAAATGGATAGATCCCTAATTATATCATCTTATAAAATTCATCATAACTTCATCTAACTACCCAAATATATGTATTTTAATAACTATTTGATGTTGGAACCTCACGGTAGATGTTGTAGTGTTAGGGTTCTTGCTTGAGCTACTCCTTGAGCATCTTGGGAAAATAGAGTAGTTTCTACCAAATATATGAAGTTAAATAGTTATATATCATTATATTTAGTCTATCAAATCCCTATCCCAATTAATATTTCCTCTTTTTAGGCATTTGATAGTGGAGTCAATAGCTAACCTCTATCCATAGATTGATGAATAATCTAGGTTGAATGATTGTTCTAATAAATTACACTTTAGTTTGAATTTTATTCATGTTGGTTTTTTATTCTCTTATTCACATTTTATTAGGTGATAAAAGTGTATCCCCAAAAAGCTTGTGCATTATCCCTTCACATAAGACTGTGGTTGTATGTGCTCACCCAAAGCATGCAACAAAAAACTAGTTCTCATGGGTTATGTTGCTCGATAACAAACTAGCCATATACTTGAGTTTATTTATATATCTAATTATTCATTACATAGAAAAATAAATACACTACTATAGACCCTGACTCATTAATCATAACTATATACATGATATTTTCAAACTTTTATCAATTATTAACACTCTTTATCTTGCAAGAACCCATCAAGTCTCAATCTCTCTAAGTACACACCTTAACAGGTACACTAGGAAAGGGGTAGAGAGCCCATTAGAACTTTTGAATATTTTTGTCCCTTTTTCCACTCATTAACTACATACTTGTCTCTTGAAAACCTTATCCCTAAGCTTATTCTTCTTTATTTCACACTCCTTAATCATTTTATACATTTTATCCCCCTTTTCCTAGCCTTAACCACCTTTCAACTATTCACTATACTAGGTTGACTAGGTCAACCCTATATAGTTTTGGGTAAAATTCATTTAGGGTCTAGTTCAGCTCTTAGCTGACCTACCCTGTGACCTAGTGAATTTTTATCCATAATTGTGCTAGGTCAACTAGGTTGACCCTATCAGCCAAAACTTTTAAAAGGGGATTAGGGTTAAATATGCCTATATATACAAGATCATTTCATCATTATTTAGAGAAGAGAATAAGAAGTAAGAGTTATTTCACATCTTCTTATTGACCATTCTACTTAAGGAGCAAGCTTAGGGTTTCATACTTTCTTTGGAGATACAAATCTTCTCTTGTGGAGAATCTTTTGGATGCATTGATAGATTTTATACCCTAGAGAATATTTGTCCTTTTCATCCTTACATACCACAACAACCTCTTGTGAATCACCTTGGCCAAGGGAGATATTGAGGCTTGATAGGCTGATCTTCAAAGGTAAGTATTCCTAAATTTGTTCCTTCTTTGTAAGAGTAGATAGATATGAATTTGTACTTATCTTCCATGCATTAGTATTTTATATACATTAACATGAGTATATTCTCTTATGCATGTTTACTTTTGTTATTTATTACCCCCACTTTGTGCCATAAGCTTTGGTGAGCACTAGATTAGATTTTACTTTAATTGTTATTAGTTTAGTGAATATAAAACATATAACCTAACTAGTGTTATTATATGATTGTGCTTAAATGGAGGCTTTATAACCCTCCCTAGTATTATGTATTTTGATAATAGATCCCCTTATTGGGTCTAGAAAATCCCCATATTAGTCTTGTTCCTGATTATCTAATGTATCCCCATTCAGAAGTGTATAGATTGATCTATCTTATTTGAGTTAGGATTGATTTATAGACATGATGCATTTTTTATTACATACATTATGGTGAACCCAATGTGAATCTAACACTTGTATGTTTTATCTCATGTTTTTCATTATTTTATCATTTTATTCCTCTATATTTGTGATACTATGTTGACAGTGTTAGTATAGTTCTAACTTCTATGTGAAGTTTTATCACATAGTTGCATCAATATGACTCTATTCTATTTTTGTAGGTTTTTCATTAGGTATAGGCTACTAGGTCGACTCTATCAACATAGCACAAATTTTATACTTTCAAAACACATACTAGGTCAACCATGTTGATGCAATATGCTTCACAATCTTCAGTAGTAGGGTTTCATAGAACTAGGTCGACTCAGTTGACTTAATTAGTAGAACTTTCAAGCAGATTAAACAAAAAAATTCAAATTCTAAGCATCTTCTAGACCATGAAGGTTCCTTTCTCTCCTTTGTCATTTTTTTATTTAATACAGTTTTATTTTTCATAGTTTGTAGTCTTTACAACTACCCCTATATAACAAACTAGGTCAACCCTATCAACATAGTTTTGTATTTTGCCTTCTATCTAGAAAACTAAGTCGACACTTTTAACATATTTATTTTTTAGACCCTTGCTTCAGTAGTATAGTAGAGACACTATAACTCTATTATGTAATCTCTACATACATTATCATTTGAACCAACACTAGATTATGTTTTAAAGTTAGAATTAACACTTATATGTTGGTAATTCGCTCACATTTTCACTTTTAGTTACTTGCATGCTTATAATAGATCACATAATCTAACTAGGTGGTTTTTCAATATATCATTTAGTTGTACTATGTTTCTCTATTATGCACACACTACTAAAAACATAATCTTAAAATGCATTTTAACAATTGTCTACCCAAGGCTTACCTACTTGGATTTCATCACCAAGAGGGAAGCTAACTTGGTTTGTTATCCACATATAAACATGTGGTTAATGGTATATATTGGCTAAATACCCAGTACCCTTATCACTGATGTGTGTGAAGTGAGGGGGTAGGCCATAATACCAAACTAGTACCATTACCAACACAAATCCCTTTCATCCTAAACATACTAAAATCATCCATAGATTAATTTCTAGTTCTTTGCTTATATCCAACTTCTTATCACATCTTAAAATCATACTCTAATAACCTAATAACACTCAAGATTACCATTTAATTAGCATTTACTTTCCAAATTTACTATTTTTTCTTTGTTTAATTGTATGTTGTATTAAAAAAATTTACATAAATCCAATATTGGTGCAAGATTTTTTGTTGTGTGCCTCAATCGAATCATCCTTATTAGCCCAATTAATTATGTGTTTCCTTTCATTTCTTGCTTTCAAAATTACTTGCAAAAAAAATTATTTCAATACACAGTCGTTCTAATTGACACATTCTCTTATAGACTATCTATTTTCCCTATTTGTAGTACTAGGTCAACCCTATCAACACAATACTATTTTTTTCTACCCAAGATATAGAACTGGGTTGACCCTTTTGACTCTATAGATTTTTATGTCTATTTATTTCCCAAGTTATAGAACTAGGTCGACCCAGTTGACTTTGTATTCTTATTTTCTTAACTTTCAGACCATGTTTTCTATATTATGTTGACCCAATCAACTCTATACTATTATATACCTCTTCCTATTTTCCTTGCTTTCACATCACTTTTGCCTTATTTAGTCCTTCTCCTTTATCATGAACTTCTTATTTAAAGACAACAATAATTTGAATTCAATGGATATGATGAGTCTTACTAACCCTCATAGGGTTTCCCATAAATATATTAGGGCTCCTCTCCTAGATGAGAGTAATGTTCATATAGCCACTTGCACAAAATATTATGGGACCCCTCCTCATTCCTCTTTACTTTTTAATCCTCTTTTCTCACTTGAATATCAACCCAAATTAGAGTATACCCTTGAAATTTTCTTATTTATCTTTGAATTTCCTCAACATTGAGGAAAGGATCCTTCTATCATTTACCAACTTATGATTAGTGGTCAAGTTGAATATCACCATTTACATTCTCCTACATTCTTGCATGAATTTGGGGATACTAGTTTCTTTGATTCTTATCATCTTCCCTCTATTTTGACCCCTTCTCATACCATGACTTCCTCTTTAACTTCTTGTACCTCCATGCTTAGTATCTCCACTAACATGGTAGGTTCTACATCTAGTGGACCTCTCCCAAGACCTAATCTCCTTAACTCTTCCACTAGTGCATCATTTTCTACCCATGGTAATAATGCTTCTAGTGTTTCCTCTTCTCATCCCTTCACTAATCCATCTTTTGACACACAAGAAAATTTTACCACTAGTGCTTCACATTCTAACAACTCTTCTCAAGCTCCCACCAGCACCAATAGTGGTACCCAAGCCACTACCTCCAAATATAATGTTTCAAATAATGCTAACAATGAAACTCAAACCCATCATCTTTTATTATAAACACTTAATCAAATGAATAGTTTTCAAACTCATAATATAAATCAAATATTGTGAATACAAAACCACCTTATCCATCTTCAAAACCACCCTCAATAGATGTCATGGGGCATGCATAATCAAAATATTCCCCCACCTATTCTTGGGATGCCCATGGTAATATTATCCCTCAACCTCCTCTTGTCAAAAATATAATTAAGCATCTTCAAAATGATCCTCTTACATATCAAATTGTTAATATCGATATAAGAGGTATCACCCCTACCATTTATTATAATGGGTCAACTGATCCTACTCTTTATATAATAACATTTGGAAATCTATATAAAGAATGGGTCAAATTAAACACATTTTCCACTATCAATATATTATCAAAAACCCTAATACATCATTATTTATATTGGTACAACTAACTTAAAATTCATTCTATTACTAGTTTAGAAGATTTAGTAAATGCTTAAGTGCAAGAGTTCCAAACCAGTGATCGTCCTGAGAATACCTTGGCCCATTTTATCAATTGTAAGCAACTTGAAAATGAAAATGACCAAGCTTTTGTTAAAAGGTGGAAAACATTTTCCAATAAATGTGAACATAACATGGTTGATGATAACCTTTTCCATCTCTTTACCAATTCTCTTTTTCCCAAGTTATAATATCAAGTCTGCACTCTTTCTCTATGTACCTTGGAGGAGGCCATTAACCAAAAAAACATCAATATTTCCTTATGTGTCAATTTAATCCACCCTAAAATTCTATATGTGCTCATATATTACTTAAAAACAATAATAATCATGCTACCAATGATGGTGTCATAGACTATTATGATACCATTCACACTATTCAAGTTGGTATTCCTAACCAATCTTGAAAACCAGCTCTCCCATCTCAACAAATCACCAATCCTCATTTAGCTTCACTAAATAACATCAATAGTCACAAACCTTTATCCTCAACTAAATTACTCAAATGTATACCTAGGCCTCTTCCACAATAACTTGATCCCACTCATCCTCTGAAATCCTAGTATGATCCTAATAAATTTTGTTCGTTTCATGCTAGTTGGGGTCATTCTCATGAGACTTGTAGGAAGCTTCATAATTTGGATATGGATTTTATTCTTGATCCCAATTTTGACCATGATTATATCATCTAAAAACTCCAACAAGCTTATGGCATTGCTTTCAAATCCCATGAAACACATACTAAATCTCAAGCTTTGAATCAAGCTAACATTCATTTGACCATCTATAAAGATGCTCTTCCAAATCACCAAGATAACCAAGACAAACCCACCCCTTACACCAATTATGTTGATAGTCTTATTGACCCAAATCTAGAATATAATGTGGTTAATATGACTAATATGCAAAGGGTGGTTACTTTCATTGATCCTGAACCTATCTACATGCCTCCATTGTCTTGCATATTTTGTGTTATCTAAGATTCTTATCCAACTCACTTAAATGAGTTGGGGAAATATGACCTTATAACTTTTGATGAACCAATTATAAATTCTCCCTTAGATAAAACTTCCCATTCTATTTCTACTATTCCTCCATCTTCTTTACCTAACAACAATGATACTCAATCTTCTATCAACACTTCTTCTAACGATTCTCCAAACCAACCGCACTAATTACTTCAACTTCTCAACATAATTTACAACCTTGTTCTCAACCTTTTTCCTCTTATCAACATAAATTCTAATGTACTTAGGTTCCTCCTTCCAAAGGCCTCCTTCAACACTATGCACCTCTTTCTAATAATCTTCTTATGGATTATGATGAATGGGATCCTATCATGGAACTCAATAATCTCCCATCCAAATCCCATTTATTGAGATTATGAGGACTTCTCCACATCATCAAAACCATCTTATGAAACTTTTATTTTAAATGAGAAAACCTCATCCTCCCCTAGTATAATGTGATGTAACCTTATCTAGATCTAAAAATAGCATATTACAACAATGCAAAGAGATGTCCATCCATGTTGATAAAATAATGGACACTTCTCTTTCCCTCAAACTCCCTATTGCTTCCATAATCCTCAATGAGATTATAATCCATGTAAATGATCCTCCTCTATTCATTAGTGTCCAAATTTTTGATATCCAAGTCAAGCATGCCTTGATTGATGAGGATTCTCGCACTTGTGTTGCCTCTCTTGATTTTATCAAAACCCTTAGATATTCAGAATATAATCTCAAATCCACACATATCACATTTTAAGGATATGACTTAAGGAAAAATTTTCATTTAGGTTTTGTGTGTATCCCCATTACCATCCCACCTATTACCATTCATGTGAAGGTGATGATATTTAACTTTCTTCTATCTTACAATATCCTACTTGGTAGGCTATGGACTCATCATATGAGAGTAGTTACTTTTTCCACCTACCAATGAATTAAATCCCTCATAATGTAGTTATCTATATTATTCAAGGTGAACCTAACACTTATAATTTCAAATAATTTAAATGTCATGGTGTCTTCAAGATTCTTACTCTTAAACCTTTGCCCAATATTTCTTTTTATGAGTCTCAATGATTTAGCTTTCCCATCAATTCCACTCAAGGTTATAATGGTCATCATGAATTCATTGGGAATATTTCCCCTAAAATATTATATTTTAATTATGATTATTCTTATAAGATCAATCTCAATATTAAAACTTTCAATCTCTCAACTCATCTCATCTCTCAGCTTCCTACTTCTTTGCAAACATGTTCTTGTAAACCACATTGTGATGGCATCCCCATTATCTTGACTAAGACTTAGAATTTCATTCATCTCACCTCATAAAATGATAGTTCCATATCTAATTATGTTATTTATATTCATACACTTGATTATTATGGTGGTTATACCTTAGATGATACATTATTAGGTGATATTGTTCAAGATTATGATGTTGAGATTATATGTTATCATTTCTCTTTGCTTCAATTTTTTAGTATATCTTCCCATATTTCATCATATATAGTTCCTAATTTTATAATTTTTACTCTTTATTTTAGGGTAGAGATGGTGTGGACACCTCTAGTTTTTGAAAAACCTCATAGGAGTATGCTTATGGATCATGTTATGATTGAGCCCTATCACTTTTCTAGGTACGATGTCCCATATAGCCTGCTTATCCCTGAGATGAGTATAACCCTCCTTTAACCTTATATATACCCTAAACCTCCCAAAATATTGCCTAATTTAGATCTCATTCATTATCTCACTCTAGCTCAGTTTATTTTTACTTCTAATACATCTCTCCTTCCATCGAGCCTAGTCCAGTCCCTTCACCAGCACCACCTTCTCTTGGTGATAGTTTGTTTTCTTTAATGTAGATGGATTTGTTGCCCACAAAATGGGTTGATGAGCCTTCCAAAACTCCTAATTATTATACACTTCCTCTTGTGAGTACCTCTACTAATCCTACTCATAGTTATATTTATTACTTCCATGGCATAGATAATCATTCATCCATACATTATCACAATCTATTATAATATATTGACACTTTGCATCCTTTTACCCCTCAGTCCTTAGACAAGGCCATACCTCCCCCAAAGTTACTACCTTAGTATATTCCTAAGTATGGAGATTAATATTATCTTAGGTACCAATGTGGCACCCATCACACTGATCATTTTTGTATCCTTCAGTAGTACCTTAAAGATCATATCTCAACCATTCCCACACCTTCCACCATTCCCCCCATAAGTCATTCCCACAAGAATGCACCCCCTTTTTACCCTATGGTTACACCTCCTATGGTTCCATCTCCTCCTATGGTCCCTTCTTCACCTCTTATTCCTCCACCACCCATGAATCATTCACCCTTGGACCTTCCCTCACCTATGGATTCTTCTCCACCTATGAGTCCCTCACCTGTGGATCCTTCCTCACCAGTGATCCCTTCATATCCTATAGAGTCCAATCCCATGCATTCTTATAAGCATCCCTTGCCTAATATCCTTCCTTAGCATGATCCATCAAACATTACTACCTTTTCTATTGAGGATATTTGATGTGAAGTATTTTCCTAGTTTTCACTAAAGATAGATGAGATATTGACTGTAGTTCACATCCAACTTCATAGAGACTTATCAAATGTTTTTTAAAATGTATGTGGGAAAATATATTGGTACTTATGAACACATTCATGGTGTTATTAATTTTTCATTTGGATTAGATGTGTGCTCTAATCTTATCTTTATCCATTTTGTTATATCATTTCACATTATGTCAA
This sequence comes from Torreya grandis, assembly GCA_037957365.1. Taxonomy (NCBI): domain Eukaryota; kingdom Viridiplantae; phylum Streptophyta; class Pinopsida; order Cupressales; family Taxaceae; genus Torreya; species Torreya grandis. The sequence continues at coordinate 4,172,847 of JARHVA010000475.1, forward strand.
ATTCTTATTTATTTTACATGGTGACTTTGATTTCGCACTCTATATTGCTTATAATGTCATTTATGTTTGCTTATGGATGTCTTCTTTATCTTTTTTTTATTTTTATTCTTGATTTTATTTCTTAAAAACTCCATTATTATCTTCCCATGATTGTTTGCTTTCTTATCTCTATATACACAAATAATTGTCATTGTGACTTGGTTTTACAAACCTTGTTTCCCTTAGTCATTCCTTCTATACCATGTGATCAGTTAGCAAAAAATTTATCTTATTAGAATTTCCTATTACTAATCCACTTTGGATCTCTTTTATTCCTTTTATTCCCTTTTTATAAACTAAACATATACATGGTTGATACTTGAGATAACATGTTGGTTCATTTTTTAGCCTAAGTGTTCTAGTCAGTCTTGTCTTTGGTCACTTAGCTTTATTTAGCCTAAGCCTATAGCTCATTCATATTTATCACTCCATATCTCACGATTGTTCATTCCAAGTCCATATAGAGGAGGAATATTAAAAAAACCTTATAAACATTCAAAATCTAAATCATTTAACAAAAGGCAATAATCCAAAAGGCAAAAACATTCAAAAGTCTCAAAATTCAAATCACACTAAAAGAATTTATTAAAAACACATCTCCTTATAGTTAAATATCAAACCCCATATTTGTCCTCATGATATATTTGAGGTCCATTTGGGTGTGGTAGGCTAGTTGATTAGAAAAAGAGAATAAAAAAATATTTTAGTGCTACCTACTTTCTCATGCAAGTACCCAATCTTTATAGTAGACTGATGGCTCTTTAAGGGCTCCTAAGGAATGGGGAACATGTCTTGGGAAGATAGGTTCATTTTAATTTTATTTTAGTAATCTACCTTCATGACTTGATCTTAGTATCACACTTATTTGCCTACACAACTTAGTATCTATAGAAAATAGGTTTCCTTTATACATTGATGGTCATTAGTCACTTATTATCTCCTCATATCCTTAGTATGCCTCTTATCTCCTAAGGTCTTCTCATAAGATGCCTAAGCTATGATTTTTACATTCCCTTTTTTACTCCCTACATTCCTCATATTTACTCTCGATCACTATTATTTTTTTCACTGATCACTCTCCTAAGGATTCCATTTATGAGTTGTATTGTAAGACCCTGGATAAGACTTGGCCTTCCTCACAAATTACCATAATTTCACAATCCTATTACCAACATCCATTTTTAAAAAATTTCCCCTTTATTTATACCTCATTGATGTTCTCTTTTTGAGTTGTGTAATACCATGGGTAAGACCTAGCATTCCTCACAAAATTTTCTAATAATCCAAGTCACACCAAAATTACATGTGTAAAATATGAGATAATATGTGATTGATTATGAAATTACATGTCATTGACATGATTCCCAACTTGATTTAGTATGTTTTATGCTTACTTAATTATTATTTCACTTTTATCTTCTTATTTTTTATTGCATGTAAGAATCCAACCTTTTTTTGAATTTTTCATACTTCCCAGCTTGAATTAGTGTGATATATTTAAGACCAATTTTTCTAGTTTTATTTTTATTTTATACTTCCCAACATGATTTAGTATGATTGAATAACTTAATTGATTTGTTTTTATACCATTTTTTCTTTCACATGTTTTCCATTTTATTACATTATTTTCATACTCCCAATGTGACTTAGTGTGATTCTACTTGTCTTAAGTTGGTGCCAATTTTTCTCTTGGGTTTAAAAACAAACTTTTTACCCTCTTGTTTACCATTCTTTGGTTTCTTATACTTATTCCATTTCTTTTTATTACTCATTTCCCAACGTGAAATAGTGCATAATAAATTTTGATTTTGATTTATTATATTTTACCAAAACCTATTTGCCTATTTTTTTTAACGATCCTACATAATGCTAAAAAAAAAACCACAACTCATATTTCCTATAGCATATACAACAAAATATAAAAATATGTGCTAGAAATAAATATCATCCATAACCACAACCATAATTTAAACACATAAATATCAAACATTCATTCCTAGCTCTATGATTGGGCTCTATCTTGTCTATCCCATGGCCTAAACACACTACCTATAGATGCCTTATATAGTCCTCTCTAAATAGTATGTTTTAAAGACGTTGTTCAAGATCTTAGACCTATCACATATCCCTAAAGGTTGGCCACCACTTAGGCCTATACCTACACTAGCTAAGCATGTACCTATGTTAGCTGGGTCATGGTAGCCATATGCATGGATCTCTCTTGAGCTAAGGCCTACCGTGCCTATTCCTCTCTCTCCCCCACCCCTGTTGGTGGTTATGGTTCCTTCCTACTCACCCATACTCACCTCATAGCCTCTCATACTAGTCTGAATCATCTCCCTAGGGAAGACATGATCGCAAGATCCTCTAGTGTTGCTAGGTCATACAATATCAATGCCTTATCAAATATTTTATGAAGTGATCCCATCACCTAAGCTCCCCATATAGTTTCCTCTATTAAATATGCAAAATCAAACCAAATAGATATCAGATCATAGATATATCTCAAAAATATATCTATCTATATTCTATCTCAAATAACTTAAGAAAATTTTAAACCATCTATTTTTACCTATCTATGTGTCACCTACTACTATCTTGGAATCTACGTGACCATCGATCATGGTCTCTCCATTAGTGCATCCTCTAAGTACCTCATCTATACTTCACCACCCAAGATAAAATCATAGGGTCACCACTCATGCCCATCTCAAGCTACACCTAAGTGGTACCTCTACCACCCAACTCTATCCTAAACTACTTGATGGATTATTTGGGATGACCATTGTCTCTATTCTCTCCCAATACGAGTGTCTTTATCGATGGTGTGACTAAGGTGGTCATCACTCCTACTATGATGTTAGTGGTGGTACCTTTGTCACTCCTACATTCACATCCATCTCTTCTCTATCTATTGCCTATCATGTTTGACCAGTCCATGGTCTCTCACACCATGGTTTGATTGTTAACTTAGTAATTGGCAACCCTAATCCTCCTCTCCCCTTAGCTCTATCACATTCTTGTCCCAAAATGTGGGCACCACTATTATTTTCATTAGGTGATGGATTCCCATATATCCTCGTAAATGCACCACTATATGTGGCTCTATTAACCAAGTATAGTGGCCTATAAATTGTGTCCATGCCAATGTTGGTGCCACTTTCTCCCAACTCAGCCATACCATAGAAATTTTCCCATATAACTACCACATGATGTCTACCCACCTAACTATTTGTAGTCCTAGAACATGGGGCATGGCATGTGCTACCTAATCCTACCACCACCTCTATACTTGAGGCAATTGATCATTGACCACATGGGGAAACCTAGATAGCTGATACATAGGGAATCTCTCATATATCCATGAACTTAGCAAGATAATAGGCCTCATAGATTTTTACACTCTGAACAACATCCCATATATGTCATGCATAAGCTATACCTAGATGACAAAACCTAAATCACATAATACCCCATGATCCAATATATTTTGGCATAAGGCTATCACATATAGTGGTACCTTGCCATTTGACTTATGACACAACATCTATGTTGTCATAAATCATATAACTACCTTCTAGATATCTAGAATCTATGAATGTATAAACATCAAATAGGCTAACTCTTAGTTTAAGATATATCCTCTCTGAGCCCATCACCCATAGGACTAAGTGTTATCATATAAAATGTAAAAATTGGTAACTTGAGTGTGGCTTATGACACCCAACCCATAGATCCCTCTTACTTATTCTCATAACCCTCATAGGCATATTTTCATGGATTCCTAGTCATCTGTAGCCTTCTAAACTTAATTTAAGCTCAACTAGACTACTATTTCCATGACTAATCCATCCCCCCAAGCCCCATCAACTCAGGACAATAGCACCACATTTGGACTATAACACTGGTGCCACTCCTATCTACTTTTGGTGCTCCTATCCAAGTGAATTTTTATCCTCAATGGTTAGTTTCTTCTAGTTACCCATCCTTCTCCTTGTCAACCTAATGTGAGTACATTCAGCTCATGACCAATAGATCCCTATAAAATCCCATTCAAAAATCATTTGGAGAGGGTTGTAAAATATCACTAAGTAAGCAAGACTACTCAAGCAATCTTCCCTATTCTCTGCATATAGCCAACCAATATACTTAAAATATTATTTAAAACCTTACACCAATCCCTACCCACCTCAAGAATATCTAGTTTAGTATTTTTCATCTTCATACACACTATTTCATAAAGCACATCAAGTGGGAGAACTACATATGGCTTGATCCCTCTTTAGAGTATTATTATATAGGCAGCATTCCCACACAAGGGGTATGGATATATGCTCAGTGAATATTACACATACTAACCACCCCTTTTTCTTAAAATTTTTCAAATTACAATGGAGCATAAGTTTTGAATATAAAATATACTCTACAAGGAACTCTACATATTTCCAACTATTGAAACTTCATAGATAGGGTCACACAGACATAGTGAACAAAACCTAGAAAGCTCAAATCCTTAAGATAACAATGACAGATGTGGACTACAATGTTGGTGCCATTCCTATCTAGTTTTGTCACTCCTATATAATCATAAAATTAAGGTTATATCTTAATTTTTAATAGTGTCCTACTCCTGCATTGTGAATATCAGACCCTATCTCAGTCATATCAATCAGTTTCTAGCTAAGTCCTCTTTTCCATCTCTTATTATTATTTTTAGAAAGGATAAAATTGAAATATAATTTACACAAATTAGTAACTTAATTATTTCATATTTATTTACTAATTTTAAATAATACGCCAATATTCACAAATAGGTTAAATCATTTGGTGAACCCGACTTACTTCATTTGTGCATAAAAACCCTAGGGTAAATTTTCTACTAATTTTTTCTATTTTTTATGATTTTTTACTTGCATAATAAAATCAAAAATTATCATAAAATTTTAAAATTCATAGTAATTTTAAAATAAATTTTCTTTCAAACCCTAGTTGCCCATACTAGGCCCTAATATTTTTCCAGTAATTTTCCAATAATTTTATAATTTTTACTAACTTATTTAAATCAAAAATACACTTAAAATTTAAAAATTCAATAGTAATTTTTAAACATATTTATCTTTTAAAACCCTAGTTACATCTACTAGGTCTCTTTAAATCACAAATTTTCCAATAAATTTCTGATTTTTTACTTGCATATCTAACTCAAAAATTCACTTCAAATTTCAAAAATCAATAGTAATTTTCAAAAATGTTTATTTTTTAAAACCCTAGTTACATCTACTAAGTCTCTTTAAATCACAATTTTCCAATAAATTTGTGATTTTTTTACTTGCATATCTAACTCAGAAATTCACTTTAAATTTCAAAATTCAATATTAATTTTCAAAAATAATTATTTTCTCAAAACCCTAAGTTGAATATACTAGGTCCCATTACTTCTTGAGGTATCACCTTACATGTTTGTGAGCTTCATATTATTTTTATGCATATTCAAGTTCCTTGTTTAGATTATATCCATTTCATCTTTTCTACAATTATCCAAGTTGTTTTCCTTATGCCACCTAAGTTCCTTGCATCTCTTCCTTTGAGATGAAGTGAAAGACATAGTGGCAATCCTCCAAAATTTACCTAGATTCTTACAACTCAACCACATACCATGGATAAAAAACCAACTCAGGTTCTTGTTATAGATTCTACACATCCAAATTACACCAATTTTAATAAGGATAATTTTGACAAAGAGAAATATGAGAATAATAATGATGATACCAACACAAATGTTCATGATCCACCACATCAAACTCTCGATCATCTTCCACCAATTATTAATAATGAAGTTGTCCTCAATAAATATTTGATATTAAAAAGTTTTTGAGAAAGACTCTAGAACCAGCCTTAAGATCTTACTCTTATTTTACAATCTATCATGGAAATCAAAAAGCTAAACAAGTTGAGCCTTTCATTTCTTTAGAGCAACCAGTTATAAATGACATTATAGGGGCAACTATGTCTTAATAACCCCCTATAGCAGCCTCACCTACCTCTATGCCACCAGTTACAACTAGTACATCTTTGTCTCTTGATGTGGTAGCCCTTGTGTAATAGATAAGATCTCTTCAATCCAAGGTACTACATCTTGAGCAAGGTGCCTCTAGACTTACATAGGCTTTGGATTATCTTGCTCTACTACATACACCATTAGCATGTCACATTGCTTTTACACCCTTGACACAAGGTTTTATTCAACCCAAGCTTACTCTATATGATGGGAAGGGTGATCTAGAGACACATTTGAGAACTTTTCACATGGCATGCTTGGAATATGTACCAAGTTATTTCCACAAAGCCAAAAGGATTATGTTTTATAATGGTTTTATAGTCTACTGAATCAGTCGATCAATACATTCAATCCTTTAGTCGACATGTTCTTAGCTCATTTCAACATTAGCATTGGTGATAAGGTTTCATATGCCCAAGTTGGACAATAGAAATAAAGGTCAAATGAGCATCTCACATATTATATTCTTTGATATAAGACTATTTTAGATAATATGACTAACCCCATGGCTGATCAAGAGTTACAATATCTCTTCAAATATATTATTCTACTAGCTTTGCATGAATCAATTATATTTAAAAGATTCTCTTCTTCCACTGAATTGTGTCACACACCAAAGGAAAGATAATTCAAACTAATTTCAATGGGAAAACTCAAGTACACAAGTATCTCAGAAACAATAAACAACAGTAACATCAAAGTTCCATACAAAGTCAAGGTCAATGATAACAAAAGTTAGAATCAACTAACAGTTAATGTAGCTTATGAGCCCCCTTCCTGAATGGTTTTATCATCACCCCATTGATGAACCTTCACCAATCTACTAATTTCTCTAGCCAAATTTTTATAGAAGATATTCAAATGTAACATATATCTCTCATTCCTATTTAGGAATTAGATCCAACAAAGCCTCTTCCATGGGGATATGATCAACATGCATTTTTCAAATTTCATAAAGCACTAAGCCATACAACAAATAGATGTATCAATTTTAGATATAAGATATAATATTTAGTAAATGGCGATCATATTGATCTTGGCACTTCAATTAATCCTTCTCAAGCAAAGCAAACATAAGATAAAGCTTTGAAAATCTTCTTAGATCCCTTTCTACAGCAATCTAAATAAGATACAGGGGACACGTTAGGGGTTCACCATGCATATCATGTACATCCACCACCAGATATATATAGGGCACCTTCAGTTGAGACACATTCTTTGAGTAACATGATTGGTGTATACAATTCCATAATTCTAGCTAGACCTTCCATCTCCTTCTCAGATTAGGAGATAGTCAAGGATGATTTGGATTATCATGCACTCTTTATCAGAGCTTACACTCATAATCATCATATTCATAGTTTTCTCATAGATAATGGATCTTATGTGAACATATGCACTATGAAATTATTATAGCATTTAGGATATTCAAAGCAGGATATTACCCTAATATATGTATTAGTAGATTTATTGGGCACATACAGACTTCGTTGGGTAAGACCATACTTCCTATACATGTTGGTCCAACACACATGGCTACACCATTCACTATTATTCCCAATACGTGATTTTTTGATATATTACTTGGTCAACTATGCATTCAAAACTTCATACAATACCTTCTACAGCTCAAAAATGCATGAAATTCATTCACACTAATTAGGTTGTTATAGTTGGTTGAGTTCAATATGAGTTACCACTCCCCACTTCAAATCCAGCTTCTACTTTATAGTTACCAATTTTAGTTCAACCTCCAATTATAATTTCTCCACTATTTATACTTCTTCCTATGATTTTGATTCAAACATAGTTGAGGCATCTATCAATAGCATAGAGAGTTCATACACCTCCACAGATTCAAGATTCTAAATACCTTTCAGCTATAGTGTTCACACCTAGGGTAGTATTCTTGAGATCTAATGCATATACTCATAGAGCACATGTTCAAAGAGTTTATCTTATGACCAGATTGGTCCCTAAGAGCCCTAAAGTTGCATCCACTTCTTATATTTATAGAGGGACCCCACACTCAATTTTTACTTCAAATATTTTAGAGAATTTATAACATATATAGCTTTTAGAGCCACAGTCTCAGCATTTTCATCATTCTTCATGATCACACATGATTCCTCTCCTTGATACAAGACACCATGATAGGGAGTCTCCCATGAGACTCATCGGTTAGTATCATCCCATCCTAGATTATTTGTATATATCTTCTCTTTAATTTCTTATACATAGTCTTCATGTGATTGATTGTATATAGCTTATATCAAAAATACCAAAAACATTCAAATATTTCAACATATAAAAACATGCAAATAATTCAAAAAATACCAAAAATATTTTTATTATATGCATCATCCATGATTTAAATTTTTACTATCATTATAGACTTATATTTGTATTGTTTATCAATTTATCTAAATTACCATGCTTCACTTGATCTTTTTTGATTGTGTGTAGTGACATCCAAATCCTTGATTGTTTCAATCCAACTATTAATAGAGAATCCTATTTATACATCAAAACATACATCAATATACATACCCACTAGGGGCATCTTCTACGTGACTACACCATCCAAGTTATGTGATTCCTAAACCACATGCTCTAGTTATCATGTTGATTTAAATTACTTACTCACTTACACATATTACTATATTGAGATCTCACAAGTATATAGAACTTGTGTATTTCTTAGCATATACCTAGTCTTGTACTAACATGTCTTTCATACTTTCCCTCTTGTTTTGATTAGTTAGATGTGATTTTATTTTTGGTATGGTTATAGGCTTTCCTTTCTTACTTTGCATAGCTATATTATTTGCATTCCTCAGTTCCTAATTTATCTCATGTATGTGATTTAGAAAATTTTCCAATGTCCTTTGCTTTTATTCATTTGTGTGTTTTAGGACATTTTCCAATGTCCTTTTCCTATACTCTTCAATTTGATTGTGGATTTCACACCAGCCTTTCTTATTTCAATTGTATGTGTATGTGGCATTTGAACATGCCTTGTATGCTTTCCTTCTAGTTTGAGTGACATGTGCCCATGTACCTTGTTTTTTTTCCCTTAGCCACCCTTGTATGCTTCTAAATTCTTGCCTTGCATGCTTGTTGCTTGATTTCTTTTCAATTATTTTCAATTTCATCATCCACATCATACATTATATTGTTATCTTAGATGCCATGATGGACACCATGATCCATCCCTCCTTGTCAACTAATAACTAAAAAATAACCCAAATTTTAGTTATAATTTATTATATTACAAATGTTTTTACATTATTATATCTATTTAGGCATACCTCTATTGATCTAACAATCTCTTATTACAAACCATGCTATATATTGAGATATCTTGTCGATTATCATTGTTATATCATGTATCTTTGTAGAAAAACATGCTTGTAGTCTTTATTCTAATGGAATTCATTTTAGGGTCTTCATTCCTACCCTCAAAAGAGGGGGAAATAAATAGGGGTTTTGTCATAGATATTAAATCTCCTAACAGTCAAAAATCTAGCCTTTAGCACACCCAAAAATAGTAATTAGACATCAAACTAGTCAGAATAGACTAAGCAGACAATAAAAATATCAAAACAATCATCAGATTTAGCACAAGACAATATCACCAAGATTGGACAATAGTGTCAATGACACTACTATCCATATTTGGTTCTCCTATCTAAATAGAAAAAAAATAATATTTTTCAAAAGTAGGTTCAACTATAGTTTTGTACTTTCAAACTAGTTTAGAATTACTAGTTTTCAGTACACTTTTACTCAAAGAATATAGATATAGGGGGCATCATGCATGGCATGATGGCTCTCACTTCTAGTTTTAGATACGGTAGTTGGTATAAATTCTAGATCAAAATCCATGTTTTAGACAATAGTGATTAGGGGCAATGTACATGACACATGTGTGTTCTTTTCTTTCTATGTTCAACATTATCCAAGCATTCTTAGTAGTTGTGTGCCTTATTCCATCTACAAGTTGTTGGAATCATTTTAGAGTGGCTTTCATACAATCCTAACCTCCACATTTTTAGAATGGCTTTCATACAAGATTAGTGCCTAGTTTTAGAGTCGCTTTCATACAAGCCTATCTCCATCTTTTAGAGTGGCCAAAAGTGGCCTAGTTTCCATCATACAATTGGTTATCCACATCAATATTATCATATTATATAATATTCATGAGATTTAGGATCCATATCATATGACATATATTTCATACTAGTATCAATTTATAACTTTACTTTATGGGGCAATGATGGAGCCAAAGGACTAGCTAGCCTTTGTATTCTTGAGCCACCTATTTAGAGGGACTGGACACATAGTCCAAACATCAATTAGCACATGCATGATCACCTAACTTCACTTATTAGATGATGATAGAGCTAAAGGGCTAGCCTTTGCATTCTTGAGCCACTTTTAGGGAATTAAGTAGTCAACTCTATTCATAATATCACTTTTAGTACAACATACCTAGCATATATAGGATCACAATAGGTTTTATATCAGTATACATACTTAGTGAGGTGTATTCATTCATTTTTATTTCTCTCTCTCTCTTACCCAACTTTGTATGTTCTTATTTTAGATATAGTGTATCTAGTATGAACTGATCTACGCTTTATTTTCTCTTGCAAATTTATACTTCATAGCATGCTCTCTCTATACACAACCAACATCACACAGCTTCATGAGCTTCACCCTTATAGGTAAATTTAGGTACACTTTTTATTTTTCCTTTATCCTAGTATTTCACTTTTTTGCATCACTAGAATAAAGCGGGGGAAATGTAGTCATATAAAATGTAAAAATTGGTAACTTGAGTGTGGATTTCGATACACAGCCTATAGGTCCCTCTTGATTGTTCTCATAACCTTCATAGGCATATTTTTACTTATTCCCAGTCATTTTTAGCCTTCCAAACTTAATCAAATCTCAACCAAACTACTCTTTCCATGACTAATCCATCCCCCTAGGCCCTATTAGCTTAGGACAATAGCACCACACTTGTACTATAGCACTAATGTCACTCCTATTCACTTTTGACACTCCTATCTAAGTGCATTTTTATCCCTAATGATTATTTTCTTTTGGTTCCCCATCCTTCTCCTTATTGGCCTAACGTGAGTACATTCAACCTATGACCAATAGATCCCTATAAAATCCCATTCAAAGATCATTTGGAAAGGGTTGGAAAATCACTAAGAAAGAAAGAATACAATTAAGACTACTTAAGAAATCTTCCCTATTCTCTACATACAGCTAGCCAATATACTTACAAGATTATTCAAATCCTTACACTAGACCCTAGCCACCTCAAGCACATCTAGTTTATCCTTTTGCATATTCATACACACTATTACATAAATCATATCAATTAGGAGAAATACATATGGCTTGATCCTTACCCTCCCCCCCCTCTTTCTTAAAATTGGTCAAAGCATAATGGAGCATAGGGTTTGAAGATAAAATATGCTCTATAGGGAGCTCTATAGACTTATGACTACTGAAACTTCACAAACATAACTAACAAAACCCAAAAAGCTTAGATCCTTAAGACAATAGTGTTAAAGGTGGACTACAACATTGGTGCCACTCACAGCCACTTTTAGTGGTCCTATCCAATCATAAAATGAAGGTTATATCTTAGTTTGTGATAGTGTCCTAATCCTGCATAGTGAATATCAGACCCTATCTCAGTCGTATCAGTTAGTTTCTAGCTAAGTCTTCTTTTCCATCTCTTATTACTATTTTTAGAAAGGATTAAATTGTAATATAATTTACACAAATTAGTGGCTTAATTATTGCATATTTATTTACTAATTTTACTACTTAGACCCTTTAACTAAATTAGGAACAATACACCAATATTCCCAAATAGGTTAAAGCACTAAGGCTCTCCTCTCTTCCTATCCATATGGTACTTTTGTGATCATGGGTGTACCTCATATTTATATTCTAAGAATCACATGGACATCCACTAGGGTGATACCCATCCACCTCCCACCTAAATGTGATAGTCAATCATTCTCAGGCTCCCAAGAACATGACTATCAAATTTGAACACAATAGAACTCTACTCATATCTATAATCCCTCCTAAATCTAATTCCATCAATCTCAATCAATCCTCAGCTGATAATCACTCTAAGAGGTGTGGGATCCATGCCACATCTACCAAGTGCCAAAATATTGGATGCCCCTACAACCATAAAATAATAAAATATGTATTAGATCCTCCATGTCATTTATAATCAAAATATATTATTTTCAAATTTTAATAAAAACAAGTCTATTTTGCTTTAATTTATCCAATCTTAATCAATTCAACTTATTTTTAGCCTACTTGGCCATTTAAGTAATCAATCGGCCATTCTAGGCCTTTATATCACTCTTTCAGCCTCTTTCACACATTTTTGTACTATTTTGGGCACTTAGTCAAATACTAGGTTGACCAAATTTTATTCATTTTGACCAAGTTGACTTAATAAACTAAGTCAACCCTTTACTTTTCCCCCCTTAGTACTCAGTCATCACAATGGATTTTTTTATTCAGTCAATAGTCATGTACTAAGTAGCATAAAAAACAAACTAAGTCAGCACACACCTACTAAGTTGGTAGTGTGGATTTAATAAATTTTTAGCCTACTAGGTCAACTGGATCAACCTAGTTGATTCTTCATATCAACCCATTTCATTTCTAGTAATAAATGCCTTCTGATAGTTATTACTCTGATCCCTTTAAACCCATTTCCCTATTTAGTTTCTAATACCCTTAACAACTTTTTTGGGTTCATTTTAGTTCTTAAAATTTCTATAAATCACAAAATTTCTATAAAACACTTAATTTCAATAAAATATTCAAAAACAATTTAAAATTCTCAGTTGTCTACCTATGTTACACCCACTGCCACCATTGGGAGTCCCTCTCATCTCAACTATTGTCTCCTTACCATCCTAGCTCGTTTTATCTCTCAAAGATCTTTTCCTCTCAAAACAAATCAAAAATAACTAAATGACTTCCCTTTCACCCTATTTAAACTTACTTTTCTTAATTTTCTACCTTTCAAATAGTTTCTATCAGAATCCTTATTTTGCTCATATCTTTTTTTTTACTAACCCATTTTTTTAAATGTAAATTGTTCTATAATCATGATGTCATAAAGAATATTTTCCAATAAAATATTCATATCTTCCAAAAAAAAATATTTTTGGCTATTTTTGCACTAATCTCTAAAGGTTCACCTAATGTTCTTCATATTGGACACCTTCACTTCTCTTGCAATCTACTTCTTTATTTAGAACACTAAGGTAAGTAAAGGTATTTGTTTTTCAATTTTATTTTTTCATTTATCTTATAATCTCTTTACTACATTTTACGTAGCATTAGTGTTATGTGTTATCATATTATATTCTCAAATCACCATCCTGTATTACACTCCCATGACATGTGATGAGCTTTGAGTGGGGCATATATATACACATATTATTTTTAAAATTTTATCAATTATTAATGTTATTTATCTTGAAAGAACCCATCGATTCTCAATCTATCTAAGTGCACATATTAAGGGGTTCACTAGTAAAGGGGTGGGTAGACCATTGGTGCTTCATAGGATTATTGTCCCTTTTTCTTCCTGTGATCTACATACTTGTCTCCTAAAAACCTTATCTATAAGCTTTTTCTTCTCTATTGCACACTCCTTAGTCATTTTTACCTTTTATCCCTCTTTTCTTAGATTTAACCCCCTTTAGACTATCACTGTACTAGGTCGACTGGGTTGACCCTATATAATTTTAGGTAAAATTCATTTAGGGTGTAAGTTGGCTCTTGGTGGACCTAGCCTATGACCTAGTAAATTTTTGTCCATAATTGTGTTAGGTCGATTAGGTTGAGCCTATCAATCAAAAATTTTAGAAGGGATTAAGATTAATTCTACCTATATATACAAGATAATATCTCCATTATTTAGAGAAGAGAAGAAGAAGTAAGAGATATTTCACATCTCCTTATTGACCATTCTACTTGAGGAGAAATATTAGGGTTTCATACTTTAGTTGGATATATGGATCTTGTCTTGTGGAGAAGTATTTTAAATGTAATGATAGGTTATGTATCCTAGAGCTGATTTATCTTTGTCATCTTTACATACCACAACAACCTCTTATGAAGCACCTTGGCCAAAGGAGATATTGAGGCTCGACAAGTTCATCTTCAAATGCAAGTATTCCTAACTTTGATCCTCCTTTGTAAGAGTAGATAGATATGCATTCATACTTATCTTCCATGCATTAGGATTCTATATACATTGATATGAGTATATGTCTCTTATGCATGTTTACTTTTGTTGTTTTCTACCCCCACTTTATTCCACAAGATTTGGTGAGCACTAGATTAGATTTTACTTTACTTATTATTAGTTTAGTGAATATAAAACATAGGACATAACTAGGGTTATTACATGATTATGCTTGATTAGAGGCTTTAGAACCCTACCTAGCATTGTGTATTGTGATAAGAGATCCCCTTATTGAGTCTAGTGGATCCCCATATTGGTCATGTTCCTAATTATCTAATGTATCCCTAATCAGAAGTATATGGTATGATTTATCTTCTCTAAGTTAGGATTGATTTATAGACATGATGCATTTTTGATTGCATATAACAACCACCAAGAACATAATCATGAATGTCATGGAGTTCAAGGGATTTTCAATTCATAATGCATGTTTCTTTAAATTCCATTATGAGAGATAAGCAACAAAAGTAGTTAATCCAATCCACTATTCATACTCAATTAAACATAAACGCACAATTCCTCAACTTATTATAATATTTATGAGTATATATTATATAGTTATAATATTCTATCCATAATTGGTCACCTTACATGATTTCACACAGGGGTATTTATACTTATTTTTACCTAACCAAATAGTACATAATAAATGACAAAATGGGTGATTGGCCAATAAATTCTTAGTAGACTAAGATTCATGATAGTGTCTTAATCATTCTCTCCTAAGGAATCAAGCCTATACACCCCATATATTCTTGTTTGATTCAAAATCCTTACTTCCATATGTCCTCCTCTTAATGGGCCAATGTAAAACTCATGATGGTTAAAGTCTAAATGACCCTTGAGAATCACTCCTCAATCATCTCTTTCTTCCCATGCATTCCCCAAGTATTTCACTACTATTATAAGTCTTATACTCTTGGGTTCCTCATATTTATGTTATATATTTGACTAAGTCTTCTCATGTTGATACTTTCACACCCTTGTCCTTTTGTGCCTTGTTGGTTTTATGTCATGGTCTTCCTACGCATGGCTAGTTTTATGCCATGGTCTTCTTGTGTCATGCTCCTCTCACATTATGCCAATTCCATACCAAATACTAAAATACTTAGTTAAAATTTAGGGTCTAACATCATCCCACACTACGCTCTTAGTCCATCTTAGACTAAGTCTTGGTTTTATCCTTAGCCAAAAACTCGACCCCATATTATTCAATCTACTTCCTGATATTGTCCCAATATGACAAAGTGTTGAGTAGCTTTGACATTATCTCTTTAATGGCCACCTTGGATTTATTCATATCCTCAGTCTGGTTAGGATACTTATTAGCCTTCTTTACCAATTGGTTAAGGGATGTACATGCATCCTTCTAAACTTCTTCTAATGTTGAGACCTTAATGACAACCTATCGTCAAAGAGCTACAAAATTGGCATTGAGTTGATGTCGATGTGAATTTATTTTCTCCTCCATAGATTTGATATCTTTGAATGCCTTCATGTGCTCAGTATGATCCTTTATTAGGTGGTAGTATCTACTAATTTTTGCCTTTCAGACTCCTCTTTGTTTATCTAATCCTCTAAAACTTTATTAGGTCATGCCAATTTTTCAAAAATCCCATCCAAGATGGGGATTACTTCCCCAACTCTTTTGAGGGCACACTTAAAGACATATATTTCCTTAGTAAACTTATCTACCACTAATAATTCTTCATTTAATGGTGCAAGATATTCCTTTAAATGTTTCAATAAGAGAGTCATTAGGGTCTCTAATTTATCCATAGCTTCCCCATCTAGAGGCACTCCGTCTTTTAATATTGATTATTGGCCCAAAATTGATTTACATATATTCAAATTTTTTACCTTGGCCTCTATGGCTTTCTTCATTTTTTGTCTTTATTCATACACTTACTTGAATTCTTTCAAATTAATGACCTCTTTCTTATACATTATCACTATATGGCCATGTTTCTTCTCTGCATCACGCATGTCAAAATCAAAAAGTATATTTTGGTGCATGACTTCAAAATTCATTTTCAAAAATGTGGTGTTGGCTTTAATTGGGGATATATTTTGAGGATCAACCCATAATGGATTTGGCAGCACTAGTACTTGATAATTTAATAGGAGGTTATTTGAAAGAATCTCAAAATGGTGTTTTTCATTGTACATGTCCAAAAGGAAAACTATTTGTCACCTTATAATAATAGTTACATCTTGGGAAAGGAAATGTGACCATAAATAGAGCATTATATCTGGAACACCTATTTGATACTAAATATGCAAGTTGTTGGATGCATCAATCAATGGTGGTTATCCTTTAGAAATAGTAGGCTCATTGTTTTTATTTGGGTCATGCTTAAAAATTTTGACCTCTATCGGTAACCAAATAAGTGTTATCAATGGTCATCTTGATTATATGTTGATTATCATAGCCATCCCCATCTTCACCAAATATACCCCCAATGTCTAATTTCAAGTCATCAAAGGTGGTCTCCTCCTCTCACATTAGGGAGGGTGTCTTTTTAGAGTCAAACTCTTTCATTTCTTGCTTGTGGCTATCAAGGTTCTTACATTGGTTTTAGAGGTAATGGTATTTACCCCTCAATTTCTATCTCCAATGTACTTTGTAAAATAGCCCTTGATGGTGAAAACCTTAGTGGTGATGCCTTTGGTGAATAAGTTTTTAGAGGTGAACCCAGGGGTGGAGAAGCCCATGGAGGTGAATCTCTAGGGGGAAGCCCATGCTAGTGAAGGTCTAGGTGGAGAAACCCATGGTGGTGAAGGTCTAGAAGGTGGCACTTAGGTAGTCCTCTACCATTTTCAAGGATCCTATTGTAAACTTGTGCTAGCATCATGCCCAGTCCTCTTCTTCTTCACAAGTTGTGGTACTAGTGGAAGTTTTTCTATTGTATGCTCTGTACCTTTTGAAGTCTTCTTCTTGAGCCACAACATGTAAAATATATTATGCACTTTTTCCCCCACTATGGTATGCTTGACCTAAATATTAGTTTTATTAGTCTCCTTTTGTCTCTGTAGACCTTTTTACCAAGATAGATGTACATCTTCCAAAAAGTGTGAATCTCCAAGTCAATTTAGTCTACTTCCAAGGTGAGAGGTTATGCATCAAAAATGTGATTTAACAAATTGATGAAGAACCACACAAAAAAGGCATAGGGTAGCTTTAACCACATTGAAATTTATCCAAAAGGGACCATTTTGATACATGCTAAATAGAAATGTTATTTTACAACAAACTGGGCTTTCTCACCAACCTGGATGGGCAATTCTTTAGGAATACACCATTCATTCCCAAAGGCCTCCTTAATACCATCATACCATGATTTCATATTATTTTTGAAAGTATGGGTGATGTGCCCAGTGCATGTGAATTTCTTATAGCACTTAGTGGGGGATTTGTGTTTAGGTGGATATACCTACTTCAGCTCTCCTGAGGTGTAGTATGGTACACCAATCTTATCAAATACCATTATAATAGAAATACCCCCATGGAAACCTATGGCTTGATATATGATGGGTCTTCTCAGTATCTTCTATGATCTTGTGGAAAAATACATTGCCTAGTTATATTTCAATCTCTCAATTACATGGTGATAAATATAAAGGTGAGCCATATCCACCTATTTTCAATGATTGGTGTCATTGATCTTGGTCATGATGATGCACATAGTCACCTAGAGGGTCAGATCTTACAAGTTATTAATGTGCATGATGTGGCCTTGATTTTGGTACATGAGCACCATTATTGTTTTCCTTATCTCCTTTCAGTCTTCTAAGTCAAACTCCACATCCATGCTAGAGTACTTCAACCATAACACCTTACTTATTCTCTTAGGTATAATTT
Source organism: Torreya grandis (assembly GCA_037957365.1). Classification (NCBI taxonomy): domain Eukaryota; kingdom Viridiplantae; phylum Streptophyta; class Pinopsida; order Cupressales; family Taxaceae; genus Torreya; species Torreya grandis. The sequence continues at coordinate 4,191,126 of JARHVA010000475.1, forward strand.
TCATGCTATGCCTAGAAAAGTAGAGGTAGTCCTCATAGATGTGTGAGAGTATAAAGTTAATTTCTTCCATAGGTTTTTCAAAGTATGGAAGGTTGACCAACTAAAATAACCACACATCATCTAAGGAATTGAAAATTTTGACATTATACACTAGTTAATTTTTTATTTTCTGGTGCTCAACCTGGTAGTCATTTTATAACTCAACCTCATTCCCTAGTTGATGATGGTTGTAGTTAAATATGGAAAAAGAGGTTAATTTTGAGACCCAATATTCTACACATAGTACTATTTTTGGGTATTACATCTCCTCTATCATCAACATCAGGGGTGGAGATGCGTGTGACTTTATTTTTTGGCATGTCATCCTAAATTCTTTGCCTTCCATACATTGTGCTTGTTCTCTTTTATTTTATTAGCACTACCTCCCCCAAGTACTAATTTTGGTATAGTTGGTAATGGATAGTTTCTTAAGGTATTCTTATTATGTTGCATCACCCTTTGAGAAGCTTTAATGTTGAGGCATGACCATCAGACTTTCCTAAATGAATACATGATTGTAGTGTAGATGACTTTGGATTTTCCTTCTTTGATGCCCTCTAATGGTGGATGTCTACCTCTGCACCCTATAACTATTGGTTCTTTCTATCATAAATCATGTTTTAGGGTTATCTTTGTGCTTGATTACTTAGTTTAATGTTCCTTTCAATAGCTATTTATAAGATTTTGGTGCTCTAACTTGCACTTGATATAGAATAAATCAAGCTTAGTTCACTCTATGGCTCTATAGACTCAAATGAAAGTAAAGGTAAAAATTAAACTAAGCTCTCATGTTCTTTTATAATTTTGAGGGGATAACTTGCATTTACTACTCCCTTTCTTTTTTACCATCACTTCTCATTATTAATGCATTTATAATGGCCACCATTTTTTGGCCATCACTTTTCACCATAAATGCATTCAATGGTATTGTCTTGTCATGATGTTTTGCACATTTATCATAACTACTACATTAATGACATGTCTTATCCCATGCTTTTCGTTGGAGTGGAAGACAATTATTTCCCATGATTTTCTTTGGATTGGAAGATAGTTGTTCTATTTTTTTCAAATTTTCAAACTATTTGGTGTGAATATCTTATCTAGGGTTGTTTATCTTTTGTGCCTTTAGTTGCATGTGTATCCTTAGCATGAATACATGTACTACCTCTTACCCCACACTAAAAATTGTGTTGTGGTCCTCCAAAAAATTACAAGCACAAAAATAAACCAAATTTTATAAAAGAACCATTGTGAGCCACTAAGGTATCACTTTTATTAAAATAAATAAATCCTAAACTAATGTCATAAGCCTTATTGTTACAAAATTTATACTATTAAAAAGAGAAATACAGTCGTAGTCAACTACCATTATAATGTCCAAGAATAAATTAGTTGTCCAATATTTATAAATAATAAGCACCAATAGGTTGAATGTTATGAATGATAAAAGGACCATCCTAGTGAATAAAAAGTATTCCATAATGGTGCATGAACTTGAAGTCATAGAGCAAGACCGTCATTTTAGGGGTAAATGTCTTATGCTTGATATGTCAATCATGCCATGCCTTTTACTTGCATTTTTCTACATATTGACTCTAATGAACAAGGAAATGGGATTCATCCAACTACAAAAAAATATCCAAGTGTGTTTTTAATGATGACTCCTCATCTAATTATCTAACATTCATAATACAAAGAGAAGGTAACAATAATTCAACTAGTAGAATTGCTTCTTTACCATATACCATATTGAATAGTGTGTTCTTGTTCAAACACTTATAAGTTGTTTGGTAAGCCCAAAGTGTTTCTACTCATTTTTTCTATTTAATATTTAGAAGAAATAAGAAACTAAGATTAATGGTCAGGGGTTTGTACATACCCAGATGAAGCTGCGCATCGTTATCCAAATGTTGTAGGAGCTCCTCTTTGGCTGTGGAGGATGACACCTGTAGATAAGAAAGAAACTCAAACAAAGAGATTGTTAGAGATAGATATGGTGGACTGCCAAGCAAAAGCTTGGTCCTAGAAGTGCAAAGACTTCCTTGAGGGATGATAGTCCACTGTTTATAAGTAAAAGTGTTGGAAATAAAGAAATGACAAATGACTAACAAAGAGGAAATTAGATAATGTGTACATGTTTCTTTGTAGTCAGTCTGCCATAGTCACCGATGTTGATAGTTATGCCATCATCAATTTGTCAGTGTTGTCGATGTCGGTTATACTATTGACATCGATAGGGGAAATGGTCGATGTCAGTCAGGGCAATGGCCTTAGACAGGTCTCAAGGTTATGTCTGTAGTCGACAGAGGGATTCTATAGGTTTAAAAGGTCTGTGCAAGGTTGCAGGGAGACGAATAAGGTCTGCAGAAGGACAAAGGTAGAGGCTAGGTTGTCAAAAAGGGTACGAGTGAGAAGAAGGCTTTTCAGCCTCTCCAAGGAGAAAGTCGAGTCTAGTTGAAGTTTGGGTCTAGTCTAGTTGATAGTATTTAGAAATAGTATAATTACTAATGCTTTCTAAATTACTAAAATTAAAGGGCAGAAGAAATACTTAGCTCTGGTGAGATGAAGAACCAAGGTGTTGAATGCTTGTGCCTGTTATGACTGATGTTTAGGTCCTCACGTAATGCTTCAGTCTAATCTGGAGTGATTGGTGTAGAGTCTCTTGGCCAAGGGAGCGTTAGTTGAAGTTTGATGCCTGTTGATGTCTTAGAGTCTGAGAGGAAGAGAGAGAGAGAGAGCCAGATCCCAGCGAGAGAGCATCCCAGAGTCTAAGAACCAAGATTCATCTAAGAGTTTTTGGGGGGCCTTAACTCAATGTTATACGTCCATTTATGTAACTGATGTTGGCTATCCCATCGGTGTTGGCTGACATTTGACCGACGTCAGTGGGTAGAGAACTGGTAAAAGGGCTTAACAGCCTATTCTCCATCTACCAAGTGCATAGTCCATTGAAGAATTATCAAAGGTTAGGCTAAATACGCACGAGAGTTAGTTAGGAGGTTAGGGAGGAGTAAGAATAGGTCTTAGGTGAGTCATGGGGTGAGAAAAGGTCTAAGGGCGAGGTGTCCAAGGTGAGGTGTCCACGGTGAGGTGTCTTAGGTGATGTGTCAAGGTGAGGTCATAATTTAAAATAAGTTGTTTATTTTAAATTAATAAAGTGTGGGTTAGGACCAAGGGGAGTCGACACAATTTAGGTGTCTACATTTACCCCTTTTTGTCTTATTGGTTGTTCTAGACAAATTACAAGACAAAAATAGGAGTAGATGCCCCAGGTATGGTGATGAGGTATTCCCCCTCAAAGTGGGAGTCGAGGGAAGGTAACCTGATATTGATTGCCAATTTGATAGGCAGTCAATGGATATGGTGAAGTTTGAGTGTGAATGCTGCAATAGTTGGGATTGCGTGTACACCACTTCATGTGATAAATAGGTCAAATTGTCACAATCAAAGGTTGAGGAGTGATAAAATCAAAATAACTGGTCTCCAACATTTAGTCGTAGCTGATTGGGTTAAATGATCATAACTGTAGCTCTAATGGTCATCGTGTTCCAAGTATTCTGGGCTCAAGAAGTGTTCTTGGAAAACATGAAAATGTCACAAGTAGTGGGGATCAACTAGAGTATGATCTGATACTTGTGAGGGTCGTAATATGAGGTGCACACAATTTTTCTAGTTATCTGTGAGGTAGCATACATGCAATCAAAATAACTAAGGTAGAGTTGTCTCAAAAGTGGTTGTGGTCAGAGGAGATAGGCGTAATCTCCATGGTTGTTGGTCGAGTCAGATTAAGATATAAGTGATCTCAAGGTTGTTTATTGGTGAGATGGATACGATCTCTGATGTGCCCCATGAGAAATCAAATGTGACTTCTACAGTGTTAGGGTTGGTCGTTTGGTCATGATTTGAGTTGGTATAGATAGTTGGTCCATTAGATGGGTGGATGAAGGAATGGCCAAGCTGACCTCAAATGACCCTATGTCAATTGAGTGTTGCCTACATAGCCCCTATTTTTGTTGGGGAATCCGAGAACAACACACCTATTTTGATCCCACTTGTTAGGATCTTACTCCTCAAAAAGAGCACAATATGATTACCAAATACAAGCAATTAAACATGCAAAATTATCCAAAAGTACAAGTAACTAGAATTCACAAATAGCACAAAATATGAGAGACAATACACTATCTTGTATTAATACTTGTACAGAAAAGAATACAATAAAGAAGATGCCACTTCTTCTCCCACCTTTCAGAGGCTTCCCACACCTCAAGTGTATAGTAATTCTTTTTCAAAATTTCACTTTCCTACCAAAAATGGTCCCAACACACAACTCACACACAGAATTGGTGTTCACCTCTCCAACCAGTCAATAATAACCCTGCCAGTACACTAAGCACTCTAAAGTACTTCAAGTAGATCTCCCATGAACCTACAACCTGCAATTCAACAGACCTTACTTACACATGTAGATCTCCTATGAGCTTGCAACAACCTGCAACTCAATGATCTTACAATGGAAGGATCTTCCTCGCCTTCCTTTTTTAGCTCATAATTACAATATATGCCAATGGGTCTATAAATAGATCCTAGACTTAAACAATAACTTAGACTCTTAGTTTACTAATAATAGACACACAGCTCAAGACTCAAAATAGCCTTTACATGCAAACAATCAGTTCAACAAACTAACTATTCGTACAATGAACAGTTTTAGAACACACAAGTGACCGACGTCAGTCCCTATCTAACTGGTGCTGACCAACATCAGCTGACTCCCTGCCGATGTCATTTGCCTTCTGCATTCATCATGACCAACGTTAGTTATACTACCAACATCAATGTCTCTAGAACTTCAGCAACCTCCTCTTCATCTACATAGTTGAAGCTTTTAGCTCCACAACCTAACAATCTCCCACTTGGAGATAAACAGCTACAACTATACATGTACCTGTACATCATCTAGTTTGTTCCCTTGGCTCTGTATCCCTCTTCAAGATCACTCTTAAAGACCAACCACCACAAATCCTATGGTGTAACACCTGTCATCCAAATCACCTATCACATCCACATTTACAAACCCATGTAGAAAATAACTTGACCCTGCATAGCATGTGCACCTACTGTTGGTCCCTTTAAGAATCCACTGAACTGCCCTTGAATGCTTCTTTCTTAGATTAGATCCAAACTTGTAACAACTCCCAGTGCTTGGGAAATCTTAGGTCTAGTACATACCATGCACTTAACCTCATTATGTGAATCAAGACATTGTTCTGTGAACTATCTAACCATCGGCGTGCTAATTGGTCTCACACAATCATCCTGAAACAAAGTCAACCTATGACCTTCCATGTACCTAGAACACACTCATGCCAAAGAATCTTGTTGCTCCCAGATTCCTCATGACATACTTCTGAACTAGCTTTACCTTTAGTTCAGCAACTCCCTGTATATGTAACCCTGCAACAAGAACATCATACAGTAATAGGATAATGTAGCTAATATTATCCAACCTGGTAAAGAAAAACACAATGATCAAACCTCCATTGCCGTACAGCTTACTCAAGACCATATACCCTGGCCTTCTATCTCACATGTCCATTTCCACTCTTCTTCATCCTGAACATCCTTTCATCTCTTAGTGCTTCCTTCCAGCTAGTAACTCCACCCAAAACTCTTGTTTGGTTCTCCTCTAAGGAATCACATCCTTCATCCATGCCAAGCTCCCACTATTTCCTAGATCTACCTACTCTACTTCTTCAATAACTTCTTGGTTCTTTACCATCAGTGAGCAACAAGTAGTGTAAAGAAGTGAAATGATGAATTTGAGGCTTACATACCCTTTAAGTCCTCCATATGGGTGCTTGAGACTCCTTGACAGCTTGATGTCCACCCAAAATCTGTCTTAGTGACCGATGCCAGTCACATCTCAATTTGCACCCGACCGATGTCAGTTCCATGCGACTGCCTCATCACTGACATCGGTTCCCTCTGACTGACACTAGTGTTTATCTATCCCTAAGTCACCAACATTAGGCTACACATAGCCGACATTGGTCCCTGTCTGGATGCCGATGCCAATTTTCTAACTGACGTTGGTCTCTATGTTTTTATTGTGAAAAAAGACTTTTACCCGTGTGCTCCTTTTAGATCAAACCCTTGTCCAAATCACCCTTGCTCTGGTTAGAATTCTTCAGCCCCTTTTGATGATCTCTGTCTGTCACCTTCTCCTTGAAAACCAAGGCTTTCCTGCTCTTGTCACAAACATTGGATTCCTCAAGAAATGTTACCTTCTTCTTCTGCATATATAAATCTCGATCCATGTCTTTCAAATCCAAAAGCATACCCTTTGACTCAAGAACATGCATCTTCTTCTTATTCATGTGACCAAGCCTATTAAGCCACATCTTCAAAACTACAGTTGAAGTAGATAACCCAAAAAGAGAATCAGTAATACAAGTAGATAGATAAAGTGTACCTACTTTCTTACCTCTTGCTACAACAAGTGCACCCTTGGTAACCTTCCAAGAGTCCACTGTGAGAGTTACTATGCAACCCTCATCACCCAAACTTCTAACAAAAATCAAATTCTACTCCAGAACTGGGACATGCATGACCTCCTTCAACACCCATGTGTTACTTGTCTGCAATTTCAGCTTCACTTTCCCTTTGCCAACCATCTGACAAGGCTTACCATCCCCTAAACAAATTTCTCCAAAGTCTCCCTGGACATACTCATGAAAAAATTCCTTATTTGGGGATGCATGAAAAGAGGCACCAAAATCTAAAACCCAAGATTCTAATTTATCTAAGGAACATACCAGAGCATCTTGTGCAATGAAATCCACAACATCTACTTCTTCATGTCTTTCATGCTGATCTTCACCCAACCAATAATCTCTCTTTAAGTGCCCTTGCTTTCCACATTTCTAGCAGGTTATTCTGTCATACCTAGACTTGGATCTCCTACCTATCTTGGACCTTGATCTCCCATGCTCTATCTTCTCTCTTTGCCTTCCTCTGCCTTCAACACTCAAAGCATTCCCTGATGATTCACATGTGCTTTTCCTACGTATCTCTTCATTCAAGATCACAATCACAACATCATCCACTTTTAAGATTTTTAAAGTAGACGCAGTATTGCTAACTGCCATTACCAAACTCTCCCAACTTTCAAGTAATGAACATAAGATTAAGAGAGCCTTAATTTCATCATCAAAAACAATATTGACTGAATTTAACTAGTTTACCAAACCATGGAAATCACTAAGATGACTATGTATAGATCCACCTTCCAACATTTGCAAATTAAATAATTACTTCATAAGAAATACCTTATTCAAAGCTGAGGGTTTTTCATATAAATTTGCCAAAGATTCCATTAACTCTACCATTGTCTTAGCATGTGATAAGTTGGAAATCACAGACGATGCAAGACTCAACCTTATAGATCCCAGAGCCTTCCGATCAAGAACCTCCCAGTCTTCATCCTTCATATCTCAGGGCTTGCAATCAACCCACCCAATGGTAAGTACAAATCTTTCTGATACAGATAATCTTCAATCTACATCCTCCATAATTGGTAGTTTTTGCCATTAAACTTCTCCATTCATAGTCTACTTTCTTCTGCCATTTCTCTACTCCCACTCAAATAGAAACCCCTATGAGTAACCTGTAATCAACACACACTAACTAGATCTAATACAACTTGTTAGTAACCCAACCAAAATCTCTGATACCAGTTGTTGGAGAATCCAAGAACAACACACCTATTCTGATCCCACTTGTTAGGATCTTGCTCCTCAGAAAGAGCACAATATGATTACCAAATATAAGCAATTAAACATGCATAATTATTCAGAAGTACAAGTAACTAGCATTCACAAATAGCACAGAATATGAGAGACAATACACTATCTTGTATTAATACTCGTATAGAAAAGAATACAATAAAGAAGATGCCACTTTTTCTCCCACCTTTCAAAGGCTTCCCACACCTCAAGTGTACAGTAATTCTTCTTCAAAAGTTCACTCTCCTACCAAAAATGATCCCAACACACAACTCACACACAGAATTGGTGTTCACCTCTCCAACCAGTCAGTAATAACCTTGCCAGTACACCAAGCACTCTAAAGTACTTCAAGTAGATCTCCCATGAACCTGCAACCTATAATTCAATAGACCTTACTTACACATGTAGATCTCCTATGGGCTTGCAACAACCTGCAACTCAATGATCTTATAATGGAAGGATCTTCCTTGCCTTCCTTTTTTAGCTCATAATTACAATACATGCCAATGGGTCTATAAATAGATCCTAGAAATAAACAATAACTTAGACTCTTAGTTTACTAATAATAGATAGGCAGCTCAAGACAATCAATTCAAGAAACTAATTGTTCATGCAACGAACAATTCTAGAACACACAGACGATCGACGTCGGTCCCTGTCTAACTGGTGCTGACCGACACTCCTTGCCAATGCTAGTTGCCTTTTGCATTCACCATAACTGACATTAGTTATACTGCTGATGCCGGTGTCTCTGGAACTTCAGCAACCTCCTCTTCGTCTGCATAGTTGAAGCTTTTAGCTCCACAACCTAACAGTTTTAAGGGCCTCAAGCCAATGTAGTTCTCCCTAAAAAGGGAGGAAGAGGGTTGGTTATGGATGTGGGTTGGATGAGGTTAAGTCATGGTTAAAGGTTAAATTATTTGTCCATCAAGTAAATGAACAAATAAATGTGGCTGAGCTAACCCCAGAAGACGTCATGTCATCTAAGTGTTGCCTACATAGCCCCTGTTTGAAGGGCCTTAGACCAATTTAGTTCAGAAAAAGGGTCTAAGTGGTCGATAGTTGGTCAGGTTAGAGATGTCATAATTTTCCATATGTGTGATGGTATATGCTCAAAATGATGAAAATATGATGATGTTATAGCCTTTTCCATATTATGTGATGGTGTATTCTGTAACATTAGTAATATGGTCTTTCATCCCTAGCAATTTTCTATATTGGTGATGGTGTATGCTAAAAATGAATTGTAGATGATGTTATAGCCTTTTTCATATTGTGTGATGGTGTATTCTATAACATTGGTTGGGTGTGGTTGATAGTTTCCATGTGTATTGTTTTCCATAGAAACTAGTGTGAATGGGCTAAGTCATGTTAGTGGTCTGAAAAAGGTTTGGTTTGGTTTGGTTGGATATGACCAAGATGTATAAGAAGTGAAAGGCACGTTGCTCTTTCATTGACAAGGACTATAATGATAACATAGATAAGGTTTTTGGAAACAAAAGCTCCGTTCATGCATTATGTCGGTGACCATTGGTTTATGTTAGAGAAGTATTCAAATCACTTAACGTTAAGTGAGCTCAAAATCCCTTGAGTATGTTCGGGTGATAGGCATGATTGTGTGAGATGTAAGGATAGGGTAACCCTCCTTTTAGTAGGGATAACTTTGACCCTTTTATAGGTGACCCTGAGAACGACTATAAACAAGTCCATGACTTAATAATTTGTCAGTCATTTTTTTTTTTGGACTGATCAATGCGGGAAGTCTACTTGGGGATGTTGTTGTGTTTTATGGTCATGTTGTGATATATATGTAGAAAAATGTTAGGCATAGCCATCCTTCAAGGGAGTGGTCTATATTGAGCTTGTTGTATGTTTTGATGGCTTTTGAATAGCTATCCTTCAAGGGAGCAGTCTATCATGCAGTTGTCCTTCGAGGGAGCAATTTACATTTATAGTTTATGACCTTTGAATAGGCATCCCAGTTTTATGTTTTGTTTTTGACTAAATTTTTGGTCATGGACTTGACTATAGAGATTTAGAGGGTTTCCCTTTTATTAGGACAAAGCATTCATGCTTGACAAAAGGGTTGACAAAGGGTTGAAAGGAATAGGAATGACAATGATGGGGGTTGCTCAAGGGATGAGCTCAAGTTAAACATCAAGTGAATGATTTCTTGACTAACAGTAAAATGGTCATAGACATAAGGCATTAAGAGGCTCAAGTTCTAGTTGGCCTTCGAAAGAAGACAGACGATAAGTCCCTAATCTATGCTTGTGTGTTGATGTGAGGTCTGAGTCAATTAGGAGCAAACTTGCCCCATTTGCTTTATTCCAAATTGGTCACATGTTGGTCATTGTTGTAGGTAGGTTTTGGTTGATGCTGGTCATGAAGTTGGTTAGTATGATGTTGGCATTTGGTGCAACACCAAACATAGTTGTTGTAGTCTTGGTTGATAGTGGGCCAATAATAGCCCAGGCAAAGGATGCACTTGGCAACCGAGTTACCACTGAAATGTACCCCACAAGTCCTGTCATAGACTTATTTGATGACATGGGAAGTCTCAGTGGTTGTTAGGCATTGGATAAGGAGTCTGTCTTGACCTTGTTTGTAGAGATGTCCCCCCAGCATGGTGTAGCAAGCAGTGTTTTTGATAAAAGCCCACCATCCATTGCTAGAGAGATTGGGAGGTATGATAAAATATGTCAAGTAGTCCACAAGTCGCTTATACCAAACGTCATGTAAACTAGAGAGGTTAGGAAGAATTTCCCCAGTGATGTTGGTCAAGACATGTCCAAGATAGAAATCTTGGGTTGTGTTGGTTGAGAGGTCTTGATGAATAATGGATATGTCAAAGGTGTAGAAGTCTGGTCTTTTCCTTTATCCTTCACAGCTTGGGGCCTAGTGGCCACATCAATTGTGTTGATTTTGAATAAAAGAGTGGATGGTGGTAAAGGGACCATAGTCTTGTATGGGGATCCCAATTTAGGTGAAAAGGTTTGGGAGGCATGGGATGGTGTCAAATTTTTGTCAAAAGAGTGGTCAAAAGAAGCCTCAATGTGAGGGGTGTCTTTTTTCAAGTGTTATGAATGGCAACCTTAAGGGCACAGCAACGCTCAGTATCATGCCCAGGTGTGTGATGATACCAGCAGATTTTAGTGTCATCAAACCAAGATGGTTTTGATCTAAGAGGTTGATATGGTTTAATAGGTGAAAAAGTGATGCTAGATGACTGCAACAATTGGCATAACATCAAAGCATAGGATCCCCTTAATGGCTTTGTGCTTTTTGTTGTAGTTGGGTTTGACAACTTCTTTTTAGGAGTTGTTTGGGGAGTTTATCGTATCATCTTTATGGTTGGTGGTATGGCCACACGTGTAGATGGCACTTATTTGATGAGAGGTGATGGATGTTTTAGAGGAAGTGTGTTTTTGGTGGGAAAAGGGTGTAATGGAGGCAATTTATTTTTGTTTTTGGTAGGTGTTGGAGTAGGAAGCACTCCTATTAAGGTGGAAGGGTGTGGGCCCAAAATAAAGGGTGATGATGATGGTGGGGGAGGAGTTCTCTGATGTGGTTTAGTAGCCTTCTTTAGTTTAGTGCGAGGAATACTATTGGGTGAGGTGAGGTTCAAGTCTACCTTCACTTGTGGGTGAGTGAGGTTTGAGAGGCATGGGATGGTCATGGATTTTGTGTGTGGTTGAATAGCAGGGAAAGTATGATCCCCTAATGATGATAAGAAGGATGAGGGTGAGGCAGCTAGCGTTGGCGCTATCAAAACATCCTCCAATATGGGAGAGATCAAAATAGCCTCTCCTACATGTAAAAAGGGGTTAGATGGAGGATTATCCTCCATTTGTGGAGGACAAATAGGAGAAGAAGGTTCTTCTACCTATGGTGGACAAATAGGAGAAAAGATTTCTTCTACCTGTGATGGACAAATAGGAGAAGAAGGCTCTTCTACCTGTGATGGAAAAATAGGAGAAGAGGGCTCTTCTACCTGTGGTGGACAAATAAGTTGGCTAACCTCTTCAGACTATGGGAGAGGTTGGTTAGAAACCATGTTGACCATGTGTATATTATGCTCGTGAAGTTCATCGGCTATGATCTGAATGTTATGCTAACTAGGAGGATGGTTAGGGAATGGTTTCCTAAAGACATCCATGTTTTGGTTAGTCGGCATATGTGGGTTATCCAAAACAAGATCCCCTTTGTCCAACATGTCTTGAATGATGTTTTTGAAGGTTTTATAGTTGTTTATGTCATGACCATTGACACGGTGGTAGTGACAGAAGTCATGTTCCCTATACCAGGTAGGGATGGATTTTTAGGGGTCAAATTGCGGTGGTCAAATTTGAGGGAGGTTGAGGAACCCCTGCTTGATGAGTTTATCCAACATGGAAGCGTATGACTCTCCTATTGGAGTGTATTGATGCTATATGTATCGTTGTTGGAATTGTTTTGTGATGTAGTCTGATGTGGAAGGTTGAGATGGGTTGGTTATTGTTAAAGGTGATGGCCTAAGGACCACAGCATTTGTCAATCCTTTGGACTTAGACCTAGAAGAAGAAGGTTTGGATGAAGAAGGGTCATTGGATTTTGTGTTACTATGCAATTTGACCTTGTCTTCTTCAACTGCATGGCGTTTAAGCTTTCTGGCCATGGTGAAAGCTTCATCAAATGTGCAGAATGTTTGAACCCACAAGGTGGAAGAGATGTGCTTGGCACATGCTCTTGAAAAGAGCTCAATGAGCTCAATTTGAGGTAAAGAAAAGCAGATTTAGTTAATCAAACCTCTCCAATGGGCAACGAAGTTAGTTATTAACTCATTGTCGAATTGTTTAACAAAATAGAGGTCTGTAATAGAGACCTTCTTAGTGATGTTGATTGAAAAGTGGTCAAGGAATAGTTGGGTGAGTTGAGTGAAGGAAAAGAGAGAGTGACTAGAAATAGAACTATACCAGTTAAGGGCAGCCCCCAAAAGTGACATGGGGAATGTGCGAAGTAATAACGCATCATCATGTGCTATGAGGTAACAAGCATGTCTAAATGCTCATAGATGTTGTTGTGGGTCCTTTTTACTCTAAAATCGAGTAAATTTGGGGAGTTCCCACTGGATAGGATATGGTCAAATAGGAACCAAAGGGTGAATGGGTTTGTTGCATATTTGTTCATATGAAAGAACATTGCTTGAACCAGAAATGGATGTCTCAAGGTTAGACATCTTATCCATCAACATCTTGATTAGATCTACTAATGGATTGGCAGGTGGGGCACCCCCCAAGTTGTAAGGTACCTGGAAGGTGTTAGGAGGGGCATATGATGTACTTGGTTGCACACAACATATTGGTATTTCATCATAAGGACTGAGGTTGAGGTCAAGGGGGCTTGTACCATGAAGTTGGAAGGCACAAGTTGACTAGATACCACCAAAGATGGTTGAATGGTGGCATTGGTAAAAGGATAGGTAGTCACTCTTATGTTTATGGGTGCAAGAGTGTGTAGGCTAGAGACAATCAAGTTCTGGTATGGTGTAGAACTTGGTTGAATTGTTTGTGGTTGAGGCGGTACGGAAACCCCAATGGAGGTAGGTCCAAAAATAGATAAGGAGGCCAAATCTTGAGCATTGGCCATGGTCAAGTTATTAGTCGAGGCAATAGTTTGAGTGATTATGGGTTGGGTAGCAGAGGCTATTAAGACTATTGCTGCTTTAACCAAGGAAGTTGGCATCCCATAAATGGGATTACCTGAAGGGTCTCATATTTGGCTTCTCGCGAGATAGTGTTGGAGAGCCTTGACATTTTGGTCAAGGAATCTCTCAAAGTTTTAATCCCCTTTGGGAACAATTGGATGTTGGTCGGGGGTAGGCTAGATAGGAGTATGTTCAATGTTTAAAGTATGCTCCATTTAGGGACTTGATATGAAAGGCGAAGGCAGAAGTGGTTATTGCCTCATGTGGTCAATAAAGGATTTGGTTTGAGTGTGTGTCAAATCCATCAAAGGTGAAAGGTGTCTAGGTTCCAGGAACTGTATATTTTAGCTTCAAAAAAACCAGAAGGGGTGTTTTACAACACGAAAGTTAGGTTTTAAACTTGCTATTTTGGAAGAAAAGTTTGATGATAGTGATCAACATCGGTGGAAAAACTGATGTCAGTTGATAAAAGTTGCCAACGTCAGTGGAAAAACTGATGTCGGTTGATAAAATCTGTCGATGTCGGTGGAAAAATTGATGTCGGTGTCTATGTGTTTCTAGAAACTCAAAAAACTAAAAGTTTTTGGAAGAAAGAGAAAATTCCAAGTTGTTTCAGAACTTAGAGTAATGCATCCTTACTAGCTCAAAAAACTAGATAAAAATAGTAGAAAAGATGATGAAGGTAAGCAACCTCTAAACGTTAAATTCCTAAGAATAAATTTTAGAGTCGTGGTGGCTTATGCCTTAGAAGAATATGTTGGAATAATGGGATTTTTAGAATGGGTCCTAAAAGAGGCAGTCTAAGGTTGGTTTTGGGTTAGTTTTGGTGCTTAAAAAGTCTGTGTTAGGTTCTGTACATGGCCTGGTGCTAGGAGCTTGCTCCCCTCACTTCATGAGCTCAGAGCCAAGCTGGGTCGCTTAGCCAATATATACTTCCCCTAGAGTTTATACTCTGATAGAGAACAGAGTGGGTCCTCCTCTTGGTGATGAAATCTAAGTAGGATCGTTGGGAAGGGTAAGGTATCTGCTAGGTGGTGAAATCTTAGTCGGGCCTTGTCTCAGGTATGTTATATGTTTGATTTTGTGAATGTGGTCAGGTCGTGTAACATAATTGCACTATGATTTATTCATAATTTGGTTAATTACTAGATGAGCTAAATATGCATTCACGCAGGAGTGAAATGCATTTAATTTTTAACCCAAATTGAAATGTTTGTTCAGATGCAGACAAGTGGGAAAAGTTTTAAGAGCATGAATTTCACTACTCTAAGATGCAGAAAGAAATGACAAGAAGAAAAAGAAAGATTCTTTTTAACTTCTGCTTATGGTTTCTTTTCGAAAGAAAAAGAAGGAAGAAGGTTGCAAGGAGATAAAATTTCCCTAATGTAGCTATATGAATGATTGCCTTTAGAAGAAATATGAATGATGAACCCAAGGAAATTCCAGGGGTCCCATCGGGTGTGCCAAAATGTTTCTACTCATTTTTTGCTATTTAATATTTAGAAGAAATAAGAAACTAAGATTAATGGTTAGGGGTTTGTACGTACCCAGATGAAGTTGCACACTATTATCCAGATGTTGTAGGAGCTCCTCTTTGGCTATGGAGGATGACACCTGTAGATAAGAAAGAAACTCAAACAAAGAGATTGTTAGAGACAGATATGGTGGACTGCCAAGTAAAAGCTTGGTCCCAGAAGTGCAAAGACTTCCTTGAGGGATGACAGTCCACTGTTTATAAGTAAAAGTGTCAAAAATAAAGAAATGACAAATGACTAACAAAGAGGAAATTAGATAATGCATACCTATTTCTTTGCAGTTAGTCTGTCACAGTCACTGACATCGGTAGTTATGCCGTTGTCATTTTATCAATGTTGCTGACGTCGGTTATACTACCGACATCGATAGGGGAAATGGTCGATGTCAGTTACGGTAATGGCCTTGGATAGGTCTTAGGGTTATGTCTATAGTCGACAAAGGGATTTTGTAGGTTTAAAAGGTCTGTGTAGGGTTGCAGGGAGATGAATAAGGTCCACAGAAGGACAAAGGTAGAGGCTAGGTTGTCAAAAAGGGTACGGGTGAGAGGAAGGCTTTTTAGCCTCTCCAAGGAGAAAGTCGGGTCTGGTTAAAGGTCAGGTCTGGTCTGGTTGATAGTGTTTAGAAATAGTATAATTATTAATGCTTTCTAAATTACTGAAATGAAAGGGTAGAAGAAATACTTAGCTCTAGTGAGATGAAGAACCAAGGTGTTGAATGCTTGTGCCTGTTACGGCTGATGTCCAAGTCCCCATGCAATGCTTTAGTCTAATCTGGAGCAATTGGTGTAGAGTCTCTATGGCCAAGGGAGCATTAGTTGAAGTTTGATGACTGTTGATGTCTCAGAGTCTGAGAGGAAGAGAGAGAGAGAGAGCTAGATCCTAGTGAGAGAGCATCCCAGAGTCCAAGAACCAAGATTCATCTAAGAGTTTTTGGGGGGCCTTAACTCAACGTTAGACGTCAGTTTATGTAATCGACATCAGCTATCCCACCGGCATCAGCCAACATTTGACTGACATCGATAGGTAGAGAACTGGTAAAAGGGCTTAACAGCCCATTCTCCATCTGCCAAGTGCATAGTCCATTGGAGAATTGTCAAAGGTTGGGCTAAATACGCACGAGAGTTAGTTAGGAGGTTAGGGAGGAGTAAGAATAGGTCTTAGGTTAGTCATGGGGTGAGAAAAGGTCTAAGGGTGAGGTGTCCAAGGTGAGGTGTCCACGGTGAGGTGTCCTAGGTGATGTGTCAGGGTGAGGTCATAATTTAAAATAAGTTGTTTATTTTAAATTAATAAAGTGTGGGTTAGGACCAAGGTGAGTCGACACAATTTAGGTGTCTACACAAAGTACTATAAATACTTTATCATCCCATCTATTTTAGCCAATATTACAATTTTTTGTAAGTGTTGTGCCTAATATTTTATTGAATGCCTTAGCAGTGTCATTGGCCTAGGGATGATACGATGTTATTTTTTCATGATCAATCATGAACTCAGCAAATAGAATGTGAATAGTTTCATTAAGGAAATGTGTATCATGATCACTAGTAAAACTTAATGGGCTTCCAAAATGGGTTATGATATGTTCGCATATGAAGTACACAGTAGTAGTCGTAGTAGTATTAGTAGTACAATCCCTTTTCGGCATGCCTTTAGCCTAGCATGTGAGATAATCAGTTATTGTAATGATATAATAGGAACTTGTATGTCATCCAACTAGATTGGTGGGGCCAAAAACATCAATGGCCCACTTTTCAAAGGGTTCTTGGGATAGAATTGTATGTAATGGCATGACATCCTAGTGATTTGGTTTTCCCACACACTAATAAATATCACACTTACTAACATACATCTTGGCATCTTGAAAAAGGGTAGGCCACCATAATTTGTCCAATAGTACTTTGCATGTAGTAGCATCTCCAACATAGTGTCCACCTACAATGCCTTCATGAAATTCTTGGATTACTTTAGAGTGCTCATGT
Source organism: Torreya grandis (assembly GCA_037957365.1). NCBI lineage: Eukaryota > Viridiplantae > Streptophyta > Pinopsida > Cupressales > Taxaceae > Torreya > Torreya grandis. The sequence continues at coordinate 4,208,152 of JARHVA010000475.1, forward strand.
TTCATGACATAGTGCTAAAGAATTTCATCTCAAAAAATCTCGTAGAGGTCCCCTCTAATGAGCTAAAAAGGTGTAATGTAGACTATGAATTTTTTCTTAACCTATGAAGTGAGATAATCGGGTGTTGGTCTAGTAGTTAAGAAAGAAGCAATATCTTCCAACTCTTCAAGAGCATGAGAAACACAAAATAATTGAAAATTAGATAGGTCATCTTCAATGGCATGTGGTGGTTCTCTAGAATTAATTTGAGAAAGATTGTTAGGGCCATAATTAGTTTTTCCTAGTTTAACCATGATAGAGAATTAAAATTCTTAAAACAACACTATCTAGAAGCATATGCATCTATACATCATAGGTTTATTTACTAGATATTTTAAAGCTTTGTGATCTATACAAAATATAAAATGAGTTGCCAGCAAGTATTATCAAAATCTCTATAGAGAATAAACCATTGATAGTGTTTCATGCTCTGTGGTGGTGTAATTTTGCTTAGCTAGAGTAAGATTTCTACTAGAAAAATAGATACGGTAATTATTGATGCAGTGGATTGCACCTAGGGTAGGAGGTCAAGCTCCTGCCTTTCCACACGCAACAATGGAAACTCCCCTCTCACCTATGGGACCGGCGAAGCTGGAGGGGAGAGTCTCTAGATGAGGGCTAGCTCCCTCTAATGTATCTTTAGGCCCTAGTTTCTCCTACTGCTAACAAATAAAATGAAAAAGGGGGGGATGAAAAAGGAGAGAGAGATGCTGAAAATAAAACCTAAGCCTAAAAATGAAAAGGTGATACACTAGAAAAGTGATGACCCACCCAGCCTGAATATACACTTTTTAGCAAAAAGAAGCATCTATACACTTCATCTAAAGTGGGAAGCTCTTCTGCAATAGCCACGGGTCTATGGAAGTATAGGGAGGAAGGAACTAGCATAGGTGCTCTAGGACACTTTGATAGCTTATTCACAGGCACCTATATTCCTTCTGGACACTTCTAGAAGACCTACAGAAAGGAGACTTCACAATGCATTAGACATGTTATGATCAATCTATGAAAGCATGAAAGACAATGACTTAACACAAAAGAGAAAATAGACATATACTTTAAAGTGCAAGTCCAAATAGAGGTAAAAATAGCTAAGTTCTGATTCAAGGTAAAAATTTGGTAGTTCTGCCTTACAAGCCCGAGAGATTTTTTGCATACATTTTTGCCTTAAGGCTAAGAGAGTGGATGCTTTCTCAAAAGATAAGTTTACAATATATAGAAGGAGGAAGAGAACTTGGCACTTCTTGGGAAATATTTTGGCACCTTTTTCTGCCAGTGCCCCATGTGCATTCTAAACCTTGGGAAGAGGAAGCCACTATTACTGATGTCATTCTTCTAGAAGAGGCCTGCTAGAACCATGTTGTATAATCACCAAAAATGACTTTGGCATTCAAGCATTAATGTAAGAACATGGATGTGCCTCTTTTCTACAAACAGACTTTAATTTGTCCCCTCATCAATGCCAACTAGAGAAAACAGGCTACACCACTCATCTAGCAATAACTCACCTTCCCCTTACCACTTGGATGCTTTGTCCTTTCTGCTCCTTGTCTTCTTCCTACTCTTTCAGCCCTTGGGGGTGATCTTCTGGCAGGTCACTACATTCCTTGGGCTCTTTCCATGGTTGGCGCTCAAGCAGTTCAAAAATAAATGGCCACTTCACTATGTTAAATTTGATGACTTTTGGGACGTCACTATCCTTGGCAAAAGTCATCAGGTCTTTTTTGTGGGATTTTTTCTTATGGGTCTTTTGTCCTTTCATTTTCGAGATCTTTTTGCTTCTTTTTGCGTTGGTGGCTTTCCCTTAAATTCCTTTAAACTTTTTGTCTGGAGGAATTCCTTCAGACAAAAGTTTGCAGGACAAAAGTCTGAAAGAATTTGACCTTTAAGTCTTCTTCGCACCTTTGAAATTCTTTTGGTTGCCTTTGAAATGTTTCCTACCCTCCACAAGGGCTCCTGAACCATGAACTACCCTCCACAAGGGCACCTACCCTTTGGCTTTGGGACACCTCATTAAACCATTCGTTTGAACCACTCATTGAACCAATTCAACGGTTCAACACTACACACCGAGCCCTTCATTAAACCAAACATTGAACTGAATGATTGAACTAATCGCATTGAACCAACACATTGAACTAATGCATTGAACTAGTCTATTGAATCGGTTTAATGGTTCAACACTGCACACCGAGCCAAGTGGTTGAACCAAATGTTAAACCGAATGTGATTGAACTAAGGCATTGAACTTTAAACATTAAACCCACCAATGAACCTATTGATTGAACCAAGGCCTTAAACCAGAAGCTGATTGAACTAAAAGCCACTAAACCAACTAAATTAAACTAAGGCTGATGAACCTTGCATTGAACTTGAACCGATTGAACCAAGTGTTGAACTAAGGCATTGAATCGGTTCAATGGTTAAAAGATGCCAACTTTTCTTGTGATTTTCTTTAGATAAAATCCCAAAGAATCCTTGTAAAACCTAGCACTCTCTGAGCTGATCCTTCATGCACCAAAGACTAACCTGTTGAGTCTGTAGAAATCCAAAACTTGCACAGTCCATAGTTTTAGACCTACAAAGTCTATAGATTTAGACCTATAGAGTCTATAGAAATCTTGTAGAGTCTATAGAAATGGATAGATTCATACAAAAATCAAAAAATGAAATGGCCTAGAATAGCAGGGACAAAAGGGGACTAAATTTTGGCCTGTTAGGCAAAAAATGGTCAACAAATTGGTGACTCCCAAGGGAAGCATGCCTGCTATGCTTAAAGACCAGTTGCCTTGTAGTCCATTGGGCACAAAGTTAGATGTAGCTTGAATAAAGATCAGCAATAGCCCTAAAGATACAAGAATCAAACATGAAGCTTTTACCCCACACACAAAGGAAAAAACACACACAAAGCTAAAAACACTACTTGTGTAAACTGCACTTAGGGAAAGCAAGAAAAGAAACTAAAATCAAAGTACTATATATAGCTAACCAGGAATGTTTGCTTCCCTCCGGGATCAAAGGGAAATTTTCTTAAGGCCACTTCCTGGCAAGTGAACTTATGGTGCCAGACAAGTGGCTGAATGAAATGGAGAGCTAATAACCTGCTCCTCTTGCTTGCCACCTGAGTTGGCTTGTACTCGAGTAGATTAGATTCAAACATGCTTCCAACGTATACGTACTTTATTTGTTCTTAGAAGCTTACCTCCTGTTGGTTTTTTAGGCTGGTGTATCTCATCAAGAAATCAATTGCTACTAGCTCATCACCATAAGCCCCATGATATGCATCATTGACTGGCTTGTTCTCTTCTACCTCATGCTCAGGTTCCATGGTATGACCATCCTCCTTGTTGATTTCAAAGAAGGTATCTTTAGATTCACCAACCTCTTGAAGGGGTAAATCTGAAAGCCTGCATCCCTTTTGCATACTTATTTGAGTCCCAATGTTGCCTTCTCCACTCTTATCCAGCTCATAGCCTCCTTAAAGAATAGTGTAGCCTACCCCAATGACTTTAAATGAATCATTCAAAACATGAATAAGAGATTTTCCATGCTCCTCCATGTCACCTAAGGTGATCTCCTCCTCATCCATACTTATGAAGTCTCCCTGGTCAGTCATAAACTAAGCATAATCTATATTAGGCAAGGCCTGATAGCTTTCTTAGAGGTGTGTGGATGGAGTGTATTAAGACATGGAATCTGCTATTTGGTCTGAAATGTCCATCACACATTCACTAAGGAGACCTACTCTAGACTCCAATTCTACAATTCACCTATCCATATCTTCCTAGAAAAGCCTTTCTTGGAAGTCACAATCATCATCAGGGGTAGGAGTAGCCCCATCTTCTTCAAGGTTTTGAGTAAAACCTTTCTCTTCCTCTTCCTTTTTGCCCTAAGATTCCACTGTTTGCTTCCAACTCATGATCTTGGGATTGGAATCTTACTCCTATGAACAGGTAGCAACTTTATCCTCTTCAAGGTCCTGAGCTGGTTCATGATGTTCCTTCTTCCAACTTAGAATTTGGAGATCATGTTGAAAGACTTGAGGAGGTTGGGGAAGATTTGGGAGGGTCTACTCATGTACGGGAAGAGTTGTCTGAAAAGAGGCATGCTAAAAAGCTTGGCACATGAGATTGATGGTAAGATCGATTGATGCATCGAATGAGTCAGAATGAGCAAGTGCCATCTGATAGAAAGGATTTGGCACACAAGAGGGATTTTTCTCTATAATAGGAGGGGGCAGACCTTGGGCCAAGATTTCTTGATTTTCATCCCTCCACTTTACCAACACTTCATCAATTTTTAAATTAGCTTATGGATTGGTGGAAGGGGTGTATTTTGGCATCACTCCTCTACAAAGTCTGAAAACTCCATCTCTCTTTCTCCAAGTAGTCTCATCTTAGCCTCTAATTCCTTAATCCACATAGCCAGATTATCCTCATTTTGTACCTCTTGGAGCTCGTAGGAATCATTATAGAGATGGGGAGTGCATGAAAGTTGCCATGAAATGTAAGAAGATTCTTGAGGAAGGGTGGGAGGGACTGGAAAATGACTAACCTCATTTTGTACCTCACACTCTTGGACAATGTCTTTCTCCTCCTTGTTCCATGACTCAACCACTTTATTCTAGCTCAAGACATTCAGACTGGGCATCTCCTTTTAGGGTGATGGGGCCATAATGTGAGAGGGTAGTGAGGGTTTAGATTCCACTTCCCTCACTACCAAAATGGACTGCTACATTTGAAGGTTTGCCAATTTGATCTGTCTATCAAGATTAGCCTTAGACACAAGATATGCTATTTCAAAACTCTCCTCAACATGATTGGGGAAAGGACTTTGACAGGCTTGACTTGGCTCATAAGCAGGGGTTGTATATGACTGATATGATACTTGGGGTAGCTAGTATGCAGGTTGATAGACTTGGTAAGGCTACCTCTCATGAATACTCAGCTTCTCTTTTAAAGATGCAATCAAACCACTCACATCTAGCATCTTAATTGTAAGCCTATGCCAATTGGCTCTTTCAATAGGAGCCCATTCCTTCTTAATATGATCCAGTGCATTCCTCACTTGATGGATGACGTGATTAGGAATTTCTTGGCCACATCCCATTTTGGTGTCAAGATCTATTACATATTTTTTGTATCCTAATAGTGCTCATTTAAAGGTGGAAATGGGTTGATTGGCAAAGAGACTGGGTTGAGAGGGAGAAGTGACATATTGAGAAGACTGGGCATAAGGCTGATATAGATTATGATAGGGCTGGGACCAATCATATTAGACCTGATAAGGATTAACATAAGGTTGGTGATGATCATAGCCATGCTGGCCAAGGAAAAATGGGTCCATGGCTCTAAATGATGGGATTATACATACCAAAATATTGTTTCTTGATGGTACCGTACTAGAACTGCTTAACCAATTGATTTAACTTGGAGTCACCATTGGTGTTGATGTAAAAGACTCCAAAGGCCAGTTGGCTAAAGAATACACCTAAAAGTCTTAAACTCTTTGGATACAACTTGTCCTAGTTGGTCCCACCAGGTGTGCCAAAAAATTGTTGATGCAGTGGATTGCACCCGGGGCAGGATGTCGAGCTCCTACCTTTCCACACGGAACAATGGAAACTCCCCTCTCACCTGTGGGACCAGTGAAGCTAGAGGGGAGTGTCTCTAGATGAGGGATAGCTCCCTCTAATGTATATTTAGGCCCTAGTTTCTCCTACTGCTAACAAATAAAATGAAAAAAGGGGGGGATGAAAAGGGAGAGAGAGATGCTAAAAATATAGCCTAAGCCTAAAAATGAAAAGGTGATACACCAGAAAAGTGATGACCCACCTAGCCCAAATATACACTTTTCAACAAAAAGAAGCATCTATACACTTCATCTAAAGTGGGAAGCTCTTCTACAATAGTTAGCCAGTGGTCTGTGGAAGTATAGGGAGGAAGGAACTAGCAGAAGTGTTCTGGGACACACTTTGACAGCGTATTCACAAGCACCTATATTCCTTCTGGACACTTCTAGAAGACCTACAGAAAGGAGACTTCACAATGCACTGGACATGCTGTGATCGATTTGTGAAAGCATGAAAGACAATGACTTAACACAAAGGAGAAAACAAACATATACTTTAAAGTGCAAGTCCAGATAGAGGTAAAAATAGCTAAGTTCTAATTCAAGGTAAAAATCTGATAGCTCTACCTTACAAACCCGAGATATTTTTGGGAAAAGATTTGCCTTAAGGCTAAGAGAGTGGATGCTTTCTCAAAAGAGAAGTTTACAATATATAGAAAGAGGAAGAGAACTTGTCACTTTTTGGGAAATATTTTGGCACCCTTTTTTGCCAGTGGCCCATGTGCATTCTAAACCTTGGGAAGAGGAAGCCACTGTTACTAATGTCATTCTTATAGAAGAGGCTTGCTAGAACCATGTTGTACAATCACTAAAAATGACTTTGGCATTCAAGCATTAATGTAAGAACATGACCACACCTCTTTTCTACAAACAGACTATAGTTTGTCCCCTCATCAATTCTAACTAGAGAAAATAGGCTGCACCACTCATCTGGCAATAACTCACCTTCCCTTTGCCACTTGGATGCTTTGTCCTTTTTACTCCTTGTCTTCTTCCTACTCTTTCAGCCCTCGAGGGTGATATTTTGGTAGGTCGTTACATTCCTTGGTCTCTTTCCATGGTTGGCGCTTAGGCAGTTCAAAAATAAATGGCCACTTCACTGTGATAAATTTGATAGCTTTCAAGACGTCACTATCCTTGGCAAAAGTCATTGGGTCTTTTTTGCAGGCTTTTCTCCCACTGGTCTTTTGTCCTTTCATTTTTGGGTTCTTTCTATGCTGGCGGCCTTCCCCTGAATTCCTTTGGACTTTTTGTCTAAAGGAATTCCTTCGGACAAAAGTCTAAAAGAATTCAGCCTTTAAGTCTTCTTCGTGCCTTTGAAATTCCTTTGGTTGCCTTTGAAATGTTTCTTTCCCTCTGTAAGGGCCCTTGAACCATGGACTACCCTCCACAAGGGCACCTACCCTTTGGCTTTGGGATGCCTCATTGAACCAACCCATTGAACCATTAGCTTGAACCACTCATTAAATCGGTTCAACAGTTTAATGATATGCGTTGAGCCCTTCATTAAACCAAATGTTGAACTGAATGATTGAACTAATTGCATTAAACCAATGCATTGAACCAACACATTGAACCAGTCTATTAAACTGGTTCAATAGTTCAACACAGCATGCTGAGCCAAGTGGTTGAACCAAATGTTGAATCAAATGTGATTGAACTAAGGCGTTGAACTTTAAACTTTGAACCCACTAATGAACCAATGGATTAAACTTGCCGATTGAACCAAGGCCTTGAACCAAAAGCCACTTGAACCAAAAGTCGTTGAACTAATTGAATTGAACCAAGGTCGATGAACCTTGTGTTGAACTTGAACTAATTGAACTGAGCATTGAACTAAGGCATTGAACTAGTTTAATGGTTCAAAGACGCCAACTTTTCTTGTGATTTTATTCAGACAAGAGCCTAAAGAAGCCTTGTAAAACCTAGCACTCTCTAATCTGATCCTTCATGCACCAAAGACTAACCTGCTGAGTCTGTAGAAATCCAAAACCTGTAGAGTCTGTAGTTCTAAACTTGTAGAGTTTATAGATTTAGACCTACAGAGTTCATAGAAATCCTATAGAGTCCGTAGAAATGGATAGATTCATGCAAAAATCAAAAAATGAAATGGCCTAGAATAGCAGGGACAAAAGGGGACCGATTTTTGGCCTATTGGGAAAAAAATGGTCAACAGTAATCAAGGTGACCTTCACCTTGTTTTGAAAGGATTATACCAATTGTCATTTTAGAGGCATCAATGTGGACATGGAATGGTTTTGTCCAATTAATGAATTAGAAAATTGGAGTGGTGACCAGTTTTTCTTTTAAGGCCTTAAAGGCTTCTTAGCAAGAGTAGGTCTAGATAAAATGCTTGTTATGTTTTAAGAGTTCTTTCAAAGGCATGATAATCTTTGCATATCCTCAAATGAATTTTCTATAATACCCTGTATGTCTTAGAAAATCACAAACCTCACACTGAGACTTTGGTACTAGGAAGCAAAGAATGATAGATACTTTTGTTGAGTCTACTAGAAGTCCATCGTCGTAGATAATATGTCCTAGACGAACACCAAACTATGTGGTAAAAAGACACATATTTAGGTTTAGTGATATTTGTAGTACTTAGCAATGCTCAAACATGAACCATAGATTAGAATAATGGTCCTTCATGAAGCCATAGACTGTCCAATCATCTATGTAGACTTGAAGAAATTTATGGATGAAATATTTAAAGGCCTTAATGGCTATATAGTAAAATACATTAGGTGCATTTTTTAACCCAAAAGGCATGATGGTATATGTTAGGGATCCCCATTTGGTGACAAACATAGTCTTAGGTCAATCTTCCTCAGTGATCTAGACCTAATGGTACCTGAAGAATCCATCTTGAAAAGTATAAATTTCACACCAAGCGATGCTTTCAAGGATTTATTCTATGAATAGTATTAGGAAGAGATCAGTAATGCAAGATGCATTTAAGTATATGGTAATCAATGCAAATATTAATGCATCCATTTTTTATACTTATGATTATGGGCCTGACCTGTTCAGATTCATCAATTGGGGTGTTCACTCTGACATGCAGTATATTATCAATTTCTTCCTTCATGCATGCTTGTATATTTGAATTCATCCTATATGGCCTTTTCCTAACTATTTAAGTGTCATTAACTAGTATGATATGCATTTTTCCTAGAGATGGATGAACACCTTTCATCTTACTATATCTTCTTGGGAAGACATCTTAGTATTCTTTTAATAACTTAGATATTTTTGAAACTTCTATGTTAGTCCAATAATTACCTTCAGTAGTTATTTTTGTTCTTCCTCTATGTTGATGTTGCACTAGATAGTTTGAATTGGTTCTGAGTAAGGGTGGTCTACATCAGGACTAGTATCATAAATAGTTCATGAACCATAGTCTATAGGGACATCCAAATGATTTTCCAATGGGTCAAGTGGGTTATACCCTTCACCTTCATCTACTTAAAAAACTATTTTTTGCTTCCCTACCGTATCTTTTCATAGCATTTTTGATCAAAGATAGGGTCTAGCATGGGAAGGAGTTGTGCAGATAGATCATTAAAGATAACTAGACCTTCTTCTAGGACATTATGGATATATCTCAAGTGATCTTCAATGGGTCTAGGGTTTCTAACAACTACTTCATGCATGGCCTAGAGAGTGAGTCACAAATCCATTCTTGGTGATGAATAAGATAATGTTAAATGCATGCTCTTTTTCATTAGATGCCAAAAATGAGTACCCAATGTCCTTCTTCATGAACATATCATTCTCTAGTCCAAGTTTTTAAATTTTCATAAAAAACATGTACCTAGAGGTACTCTAGAAAGAAATACTCTTTAGTCTTCCACATGGATTCACAAGCTTCTATGTGTGTTTCAGGTGCTCGTATTCTACTATAAATGATTATACCCTATATTTGGTTGTCATGATGAAATTAGTGATGCAAATCATAATGTACTTGATCCCAATGGATAAGTCACTCATTATGGGTTCGTTACCACCTTGTAGTTGTATTGTCAAAAAGGTGAACCAATGATCATATATGATCATTTTCAGAGTTATAAAAGACTTCAAGGCATTGGATAAAGTCAAAAACTTCCATTTTTCCATGAAACCATAGAGTTTCATCAAGTCTTTCTAAAGGTGCATCTATAACTATTTCTCTCATAACTTTTCTCATAATAAGGAAAACAAACATGTGGTATTTATGATACTAGTGTGGGATGGTCTCATAACTACCAATGGCTCTACATACTCTTTTAGTGAGGTCATAGTCACCATGGGCCCAATAATTACATGCATTACTTGTAGTATCATAAAGGGATTAGGTATCTGTCCATCAAAGGATGCCATCAGGAATAGGATCATGTTACTCACCATCTCTGGCTATGACATTATAGATATGGTTAATGTATTCTTCCATATTAATAGGTTCTCTGTATGGGGGCCCATGTGTTTGATCCAATGAAATAATAATGCATTGATCAATATTCTCAAAATTAATGTAGCACCTTTTAAAACTTAAGTCTATATTATTTGAATAACACCAAAGTTTCCCCAATAGAGTTTGCAAATCATCTGCCTCAACTAACTTGAGAAATTCAAAGTCAATTTTGAAATGTAATCTAAGGATATCAACCATTGCATTCTTAAGGATACCAATTAATAGAGCATATGTTTTATTAGACATAAATAATATATGCATTAATGGTTATAATTTTAGACTAGCCATTTTGTGTCATGCATCACTTATGAGGACATTAACCTTAGCGCTAGTGTCAATTAAGATTTCCTAAATCACCTAACCATCAATGGTAGCATTCACCAATATTTCTTTGTCCTATTAAGGGCTATGAGGGATAGAGGTATCTTTCTACCAAGCTTGATTCAATAAATGATCCTTAGTTTACTAAATTGATTGAGGTTGATCATTAGTTGGTGTTTGTACCTAATTTTAAATCCAAGTACTTAGTTGTGGGATAATGTCTCCATCTAACATACACTTTAAAAGTTCTTGAGAATCATCTCATGTCACATTTTGAGGTTTTGTTGCCTTTTACATATTAGCACATTGTGTTGCTTCTTGGTCCTTAAGAAATTAAATCTCTCCTTGTGGTTCCCATACCAACATCATAGTATTTTAGAGTAAATCCTTATATTTTTAGCCATTAGGATACTTCCTTACCTAAGGCTCTTCACATTGTACCTTCTCAATAGGTGTAGATGTAGACTAAGATTATCCATTATTACGTGTAGTGATATTTACTTGTTGAGTTGTTGAGGTGATTGATCACAACCACCAATGAGGTTTCTCAATGCTAATCATACCTAAACCTTTTTCATTTTTTTCCATAGTGATGGTCGTGTATAGGTTAGAACATTATTTCAATTGATGCTTCTTTTGACAAAAAACACATGTTGGATAAACTAGACAATCCCATCGATAGTGGTCTAGGTATCCACACTTATAACACATTCTTGGTGGGAAAAGACTACCTCCTCATCCTTGCCCTAGGCCTCATCTATGATAGCCACCATTATCTTGATTATTACACATAGAGGTTTGGCATGTACCATGCACATGTACCTCATAGATATCACTAATGAGCTAATAATCATTCATATATGGGTGTAAACATCACATATTTTTCAATATTTAGACATCTTATATTTTGTAGCCCATTATAGGAGAGGACAAGACCATACATCATGATCTTCATGGAAAATTTCACATGACTACTTTAGTACAGTGTGGATGTTCTTGCATGTATGGTTATAACCTTTAGACTCATAATCAATACACCAAAGACCATTACAAGTGTCATACATATTATTTGTTGTTAATTTTTCTAGTTGTGATTCCATTGGTGCTATTTGGGATTCCATGAAAGGACTAATTATAGTGTCAATACTATCAATAGTTTAAGTGTGGAGGGTATCTTTTAGGGCTTCATATGGGCTACTAAAGGTCTTATGGGATAGTGTTCATCTAAAGGGAAGCAACAAACCTTCCATAAACCATTGTGTATGCTGAGAAGTATTAATTTTAAATGAAATATTTGATATAAGTGTTTTGAACCATGCATCATACTCTCATACACTTTTGGTGAGCTCTTGATTTATATCTTTCAATGTAGCAATAATTTATTTCTCAAATTTGAGAATGTCAAATTCCTAAAGGAATGTGATTTTGAGTTTATCATATTCAATGACCACTTGGTGAGGATAAAACTTCCTATACCACTTGTGCACTCTCTCCATAAGTGTTTTCATAAAATTTGTTGCTTTTCACTTAGAATAAGTGATGCCCTACACCCTCCAAATGAGTTTACACTTATGTACATGTTCCATATCATTATCCATGCCCTGATATTCAGGTAAGTGAAGCATCATTTCATAATATATGCTTGGCAATTGAGGTGCTTGTGGTGGTAATTGTTGATAACCCCTAGATCTTGTTCCTTGAGGGGGAATTCCACAACTTCCTCTCGTGTTACCTCCTATTATACCTCTAGTACCTCCAATAACAATACCCATGATGTGGAGCATGGCAGCTGGTTGATTAATAATATTTGGGCTTGTACTCTATCCACTATGAATGCTAGGTTTTATAGGCATCCCAAGTTGGGCCATAAAATTCCCTTGAAGATGAAAATAAAGTGTTAATTATGGATGAGTTATAATTTGCTCAACTACAATTTACCTTATAAGATCAGTTTCTAATTCTACACTATCTATATCCCAATTATGTATACGTAATTCATCTAATTCAAAATCATAAACGTGCACTATGGTTGGGGAAATCAATTGCTTTAAACTTTGTTCTTCAATCTCTTTTGTCTAGCTAGTTTCTCCTTCATATGATAAAATTATCATGGAGAATGGTTACAAATTGGAATCCTCTTTATGCATTCCCACTTCCCTATAGACCCTAACATCACTTCTTGAGCTCTCTTGATCCCTTCCCATGCCACTTCATCCTATGATCCCCTACCGAGCAACATCATATTTTCACTTTCATAATGCTTGCTAACTAGCTACCATTCCAAACCTCAAATTCTTTACCAACACTTTTATACTCCCCTTCCAACTATGTAGCTCATGCTAAGATGGATTTAGACTTCCATTGGTAGAGTTTTGAGTCCACAATCAATTAATAATTTCTTGACTTCTAGTAGGAAATGTCTAATATATTAACCACATGGCTCTTTGAGAAACTAAAACTTGGCTTCTTTAAGATAAGAATAAGTGGTTACAGCATACTCCATAATGTATTTATTCAACACTCCTCTCCACTAGATATTAATAGCTTATTTCCATGATGTTCCTAATCATGCTAAAACCCTTTGATGTTCTAACATCCAAGCTTGTCTTTTCCCAAAATTTCATGATCGACCTTGAGTATAAGTAGATAGCCAAGCATGTAAATGAATAGAGACTTCAACAAAGAAGGTTTCATATAATGCACTGTATATATGTTATTCCACCCACTGATGTGTGGAAAATCTTGGTTCAAGATAAGGAACCACAAAATTATCCTCGACCTCAATAATATATTGTTCAATACTTTTGAGGGTTATATATTCAAGCTTCTTCCATTAATATGTAGCAAGTGCTATGGGTCTTGATAATGGAACCAAAATGTTGGGTTTTTTTTATCTTATTCACATTTTATTAGGCACTAAAAATGTATCCCTAGTAAGCTTGCACATTGGCCCTTCACATAAGACTGTGGTCTTGCACGCTCACCTGAAGTTCGTAATAAGAGCCCAACTCCCATGGGTTATGTTACTTAGTAAAAAACTAGTCATATACTTAGGTTTTTTCATATATCTAATTAGTCATTATGTATAAAAATAAATACATTACTATATACCTTGACTCATTAATCACAACCACCAAGAACATAAACATGAATGCCATAAATTTCAAGGGATTTTCAATTCATAAAGCATGTTTATTTAAATTCCATTATGAGAGATAAGCAACAAAATCAATTAATACAATCCATTATTCATACTAAATTAAACATAAACACATAATGCCTAAACTTATTGAAATATTCATGAGTATATATTATATATTTCTAATATTCTATCCATAATCAGTCACCTTACATGAATCCGCACAAGGGTATTTATACTTGTTTTTCCATGACTAAGTATTACATAATAAATGACAACATGGGTGATTGGCCAACAAACTCTAAGTAGACTAAGAGTCATTGTAGTCTTTTAATCATTCTCTCCTAAAGATTTAGGCCTCTACACCCCCTATATTCTCATTCGATGCTAGATCCTTGATATCATATATCCTCTTCTTCATGGGCCAGTGCAAGACCCATGATAATTAAAGTCTATATGGCCCTTGAGAATCGCTCATAAACTATCTCCCACTTCCCATGTGCTCCCTAAGCCTTTTTATATTATTCTAAATCTTATGTTCTTAGGTTCCTCATAGTTATGTCCCATCTTTGACTGGGTCTTCTCACACTGATACTTTTGTGCCCTTGTCTTTTTGCACCTTGTTCATTCTGCACCATGATTTTCCTATGCCAGGATAGTTTCACGTCATGGTCTTCTTGTGCCATGTTCCTCTCGTACCATGTTGGTTCCATGCCAAAATACCAAAATACTTATTTCAAAATTTGGGGTCCAATAGTTCACAAATATATATTTGAAAGGTTGATTGTAGAATTCTTTTATGAGATAAAGGTTGTAATGTTTGATCATTGTCCATACCCTTCTCTTTTATAGTTATTTGGCACCCAATTTCATGTCACCACCTCATTTAAATGCATTGACTATGTAGATGTAAATGTTCTCTTTTCAATTAATATTAGGTGTTAGAAATCACCTTGATAGGGATGTTTGGTGTCTAGGATATTTAATTTACTTTTGGGGTAGTTATTGTAAGTGAGTAGTTGTTCTTTCATTAATAAATTTATTTTATGTATCCACTTGTCATTTTATTACTAAATCTACTTTGAAACTAATGCAATCTTTTAGAATTTTATGTCATTAATAGTTTTACCTAACTATTGGCCTTCCACTTACCATACCTATCTATCTTCACCTTCCTAGGATTAATTTCAATGCTTAATGTAGTTATGGCCAACTATCTTTGATTCACTATCTCTAGAATGTGATTGCATCTTGTGATGATGATTGGAATCTGGTGGTTATGATGTGTTGTGCAGTGATGAGCACACTATATAAACATTATAATTTATGAAAATAAAATAGAAAATTAACAACATTAAATTAAATTCTAACTACATAGTGTTACTCATCACCCACTCAATTTTTTTATCAAAATGATATAGATTAAAGATGATATGGCTTAAGCCTACAACCATTTATTCATCTTATTAATATGGTTCCCTACAAATATTTCATCACTATGGTACCTTGTGGTGATACTTCATGAATGATGTAGGGCCCTTTCCATCTTATGCATAGCTTTTTAGGGAATGCTTTAAACCTTCTCTCATAAATAATATTATTTGATATAGGTAAAATTACTTAGATCATAGGTTATGATCATGTCATGTTTTTTTAATTTGTTTATTGATATGTTTCATCTATTGTGATCTTAATTTTTATTCCATCCTGGTGAAATCCATCAGTCGTGCCCTTAATGAATCCTGGTCTCCTAATCTCATGATCATCACAGTGCATAAACTAGGCATAATATATTCCATAGGCATTACTACCTCAAATCCATATACCAATTGGAATGAAGTAAATCCAGTATCTCTCTTATAATGTGTTTTATAGGCCCATAAAATTGTAGGAATTTGATCTTCCCAATCATCTCTCTAAAAATTGAAAATTTTTGTTAGCATCTTGCCTAAAACTTTATTAGATGTTTTTTCCTATCCATTGGCCTGCAGGTGGTAAGCCATGCTTTTATGGTATGATATTCTGAACCTTTTAGTGAGAGACTTGATAGTATTATTGATAAAGTGCATTCTTATATCACTTAAAAACTTAACTGGACATCTAAACCTCATGAGATAATGTTTTCATATAAAAACTTGGTAGCATCCTTCACACTGCAACTTGGAGTGGCAACAACTTCCTCCTATTTCATGACATAGTCAATCATAGTGATAATGTATCTAGAATGAATACATTAACTTGGGAGAGTTATAGGCCCAAAATAATCAATTACACATTGCTCAAAATGTTATTCCACAATCATATGTACCAAAGGCATTTCATCTCACTAGTTGGGCTTGCCCATTTTTTGATAGACACTACAGTGTTTAGCAACTCTATGCACATCTTGAAATAGTGTAGACAATCACAAACCACTCTGAAGTATTTTCCTTACATTGTCTTCTCTTATGAAGTGACCTCGTATAATCCCTTGATGAGCCTCTTGAAGAAGCCATGATCATTCATGTTCTAGAGATACCTTGCATAATACATCAACTTTACCAAGCTTATACAAGAATCCATTAATGAGGCTATATAGTATGGATTGCTCTATGTAATGTGCTATAAAATTTCCTTATTGTAAGAAATTTTCAATGTCCTCCATGTTATCAAGAATTATAAAAAATTTAAATAAATGTGCATCAAGGGTTTCATCTTCAAGTTCCTTTGGTTCTTCCCTATTGCAAAGTCAATTGATATGATCTAATCCCATATTATCCCATCGTAACTTAACATTAATCCAAAATTTGAATTCCTAAAAGAGAATGAGTCACCTTGATAAATTTCCTCCTAGAATTGGTTTATTGACTAGGTATCACAATGTTTGGTGGTCCATGAAGAACTCAAAAGGATTAACCAATAAGTAATGCCTAAACTTTTTCAATGCAAACACCATAATTAGTGCTTCTCTCTTTGTGGTTGTGTAATTATTTTTCATAGTTGATAGTTTCCTACTAGCAAAATATATCAGTTGGTCTAATTTACCTTTGCCTGGATGTGCTAAGATAGCTCCTACTGCAGTGCCACAAGCATCCACATATATGTGGAATGGGTTCTTCCAGCCAAGAAATACTAAGATGGGTATTGTTACCAACATTTGATTTAACATAATGAATGTTGTTTAAAATTATAGTTTCCATTCAAATTTGGTATCTTTACATAATAGCTTATCCATAGATGCATATATAGTTACATGCCTTTTTATAAACTTCCTATAATATCATGTATGGCCAATAAAGGTATACACTTTAGTTTGAGTGGGTAAAAGGTGGAATTCCTACTATAGCATTAAATTTAGCTTGGTTAGCCAAAATTCAGTCATTACACACAACATCACCCAGTAAGACACCAAAAGGTGTAAATAATAGATACTTATTTAAATTTAAGGCAATGCATAAATCTTGACATCGCTCGAGCATAAATCTTATTTTAAACAAGCATTCTTTAAATAAATAGAAGACTAACCAATCATCTAGATAGACTTCCAAGAAATCATGGATGAAGTCTTTGAATGTATTTACCATAAATCTAGAAAATATAGTAGGTGTGTTATTTAAACCAAATAGAATTACCTTTAATGCATATAATCCCCATTTATTGGTGAAGGTGGTCTTGTCTTGATCTTCTTTAGTAATCAAAATCTAGTGATATCCACTAAAACCATCCATAAAGGAATATACCTCATGCTCATCCACTGAAGAAAAGTACTTCATCTATAAAAAGAATAGTAAATGGATCGTTAACACAATCTTCATTGAGTGCACAGTAATCCCTACACACCTAAATTTCTCTTATTTTTCTTATGTTGAACAATTATCAGACTCACCCACTCTACCTTTTCAATTAGATAAATAATTCTAGCTTCTTGCATTTGATCTAGTTTGGCCTTTAATTTGGTCTTCATATTATGATTGAGCCTATAGGGTAATTTTTGATAGGGCATGCACATTATTTTAACTCTATATGCATCTCTTCAAGAGATCGATCTATGCCTTTTACCTCTGATAATTTGCTTAGACACACATATTAATAATCTCTTAATAGCTATAAGGCCTTAGAGATATATTCTTCTCCCTAATAATCTCCCACTATTATAATCATAGGGGCTGATTCTATCCTAATATTTCCATGAGTCTTTCACAATGGTTCTTGGTATATCTTGCCTGATCTACTAGGCATAATATCTTGTAAAATGTGTTTGCCTTCATGTTGTAGAATGTCAATATTGTTTAGTTTCTCCTATTCTATTTACTTTGCCCTTTGTACTAGTTTAGGCTTATATTTATGTTGTGGCTCAAATAACCCTTCTAAATCAAGATTTCCATCATTGTCGATATCACTTGATTATGTGAGATCATTGTTTATTCTATTACATGACTGAACCTAGAGTTATTGTTTCTGGTTATCTTTGTAATTTTATAGTGTGAGATCCAAGTCCTATGTAGCTTTTTGATGAGAGGATGATTCAACAACATTTTTTAAATCTTATATGTGTCTATGTCATAGAAAAATTTTGATTTTCTGTAAAGCATTATGTACTATTAAATTATCATCTTCAAACACAAAAGTTTGAATGAAATCTTTCTAAAGGGTTACCCAATGTTTATTTTCCCTCCTATGCTCTTGTTGCATATACTAAGCTATTGGGAGAGGTGCAAGGGTATCACTAAATATGTGTGCCCAGTATCTTGGTTTTAATCCTTGGGTGGTCCATATATCTACGCATTGATGGATGTGTATTTATGGACATTAACCCTATTGAAATAAAGGACATTCTACTTTAACACTAGATGGTAGCTACAATTTTTCATGAAATATTTTGCAAGCATCCTCCCAATGTATCTTTGAGTTTCTACATATAGCACACCATGTCATAGTAGTTCCTTTAATCACATACCTAAGTGCATCGACTCCCTATTCCACCTCTGGTACATGGTGTTTAAGCCTCAATATAAATGGATTAAGATCCTATGTCACCAAATATTGAGGTATTTGGCATTATATAGTGAATGCCATGTAGAGAGGTTGTAACTCATGATCCCTATGAGATCAATTCAAGATGTGTGTGTCTAAGTCACCACTTATGGATGATGTAAACTCCTAGGGTAGAATTCTTTCTAGGTTTGGTTCATTATAATCCATCATAGTTACATTATTATTATATATAAATTCTACCTTAGATCTTATTTATGAACATACTGAAGGGAAAACAAATTCTTTGATGTGAACTTGCAAGGCCTAATCGAAGACTTTGTTATAACAAGTTTGAATACCAATAGTTGTTTTTATTACATAGTGATGGGTTTCCACTTTTGACATTCTACAATCTGCACCCCATTTTATCTATCATCTATCCCCACTTTAAACCAACTATTTTCCTCATAAGCATAAGGAGACTCTAGCTCTTTAGGAATGATATATGGCTTTTATTCAGATTTATTTAAGGTATGACTGCTATTTTATCTTTTTGATGTTCTTCTAACTGATTTCACATATTATTAATAGTCATTTGGCCATCATAGGCCCATTTTTTTATAGATTAAGGTAGGGTAATGGGTCTCTATTATCTTCATGTCAATGACCTAAAACTCCCCTCATAAGCTAAGCTTATCCTCTTTAATTTCAACATCTTCTAGTTGGCCAATGGGTTTAACTCTGCCATAATCTACTAAGCTCAATGTTACTAGATTGTAGCTTATAGTTGGTCAACCAATGGCTTCCCATGTTAATTGGGGAATCATATTAATTATACTCCCTAAGTCAAATACTGTATTTGAGATTTCATATTTAGCCAACTCAATATCCATTCATGAATTCATATCCCAAAGCTTCTTGGTCTTGACATACCAAACTACTTCATCAACCATTTTTTGTCTTCATTGTACACACTTCAAGAGATTGTGTAGGAGGTTAGTGATATTTTGGGATATATATTTATCACGTAGTCTACTAAGTAGTTTCATCAAATCTATTAGAGTGGTCATAAATCCATCTTACCCTATTATCCTAACAATTTTCCCATATATTTGAGTATCAATAGTAGTGTTGTCATCATCGAAGATTGGTTTCTATTGTATTTCATGAAATACTTGCATAAATTTATACATTAAATTATTTTTATTGTTGGACCAGGATACTTATCCCACTGAATTTTTCTAATACCATGATCTTGAGAAAATTTTAAAGGAGGTAAGCCTTGTTTAACTCTATGATACCTTGTGATGGCTTGTACAAATGTATTTTTATTTATTATGCATTAATCATGTTTACATTACACACTGGCTTCTCCTTTCTTTGTTTCTCTAGAATAGGGCAATGTTTCATTTTATGTTGGCCTTCGATCCTATAGTATACACATGTAATGTCCTGATTTTTAGTAATACCAATTTTCTAGATTTTATCCAATTCTAGCTTTGACTGAAGCAACTTAGTATTTTATGAGGGAAACTCTAAGGTTCTTGGAGTATGCAAGTTATGTTTTGCAAGGATGTTTACTATTGGTAGTGAGCTTAGTTGGTATTGAAGACTCCTATGACATTTTCTAAAGTGAATTCTTGCTCTAGTGTGTTCTTCAATATTCTTGGAGAGAGCATCTATTTATAGAAAGTCACCCGATCGACTTCGATTATCATTATTCATCATCAGTATCATTTTAGTATAGTCAAATTTTGATTCCAATGTTGTTTTATGGTTTCTAAAAATTAGGTGAATTATTGATATTTAATTTAATTAATTCACTAAGGTTTCTTAATTTTATAAAATAATTTAAAAAACACTTAGTCTAATAGCTCATTAGAAAGGGAATTAAAGTTTGTAAATCATGTATGCTTGAAAAAGGGACTTTGCATATCAAATATAATCATTATTTCATAAAAAGGGTCTTTGGAGTAGAAAAAGGATTATTTAATTAAAAAGTGAATTTAAAAAATATGTCTTCTAGAAAGTTTAGTGCAAAAAGTATAAAAGGAGATTTAGAGGGCTCATATGGATATGCAGATTATTTTTATTTCCTCTTGTGAAACCCTTATGGTTATGTGGGTTTAAACCTGCTTCATCTTAGCCTTCTTAAGGATGAAAACCCTCTAGGAGAATATTATTGATGGTGGTGAAAGATCCTCCCTGGTTAATACTATGTGATTCATTTAGAGTCACAATTTATGCAAGAAAGGTTTGCTAGTAGATTTACTTTAGAATCAACACTTGTGTTGAATTCTAAAGGTTTGGAGAAATTTCATATAGATATTGCTCATGTGTTGAATTTTTTTAGTTAGAGGGTTTGATGGTAAAATTACCTTGTCACAACTAAAACAAATATAATGATATTTGTGACAAATATTATATTGTTAGTGTAGATTGGTAGAAGATTTATAAGTGTGTTTAAATTATTGATTTGTGCTTGTTTTGGAAATGGGTGCCATAGGGTAAATGATAAACTTAAGTTTGTTTGAATGTTGAATTATTTTTCACTCCTTAGTGGAGTCACATTTTGATTAAAGGAATATTGATTGCTTGTTCTGAATGCTTGTTGTTGAAAGGTATGGAGCAGATGGTATAAAAGACTCATATGGGGGTTAAGAGTAGATTGAGATTACAATGTTGAGATTGCTAAGGTTAAAAAGCGTGGAACATAGTTTTAAGGGTGTCTTATGGGTGGAATGTAGCACTATAGATGTCAAGCACTTAATGTTGGAAAAAGAGTTGAAGTTACAGCAGTAAGCTTTGTTTTTAGGGGTAGATTTCAAATAGTTTGGAGTGGACCTCAGGCATAATTTTGAGCATAATCAGCTATAGGTTAAATTTTGGCATGCTATAGCTGAGAGTTTTGTATGATAGCAATCACCATCATATAAGTTACATCATTTTGAAGCAATAATTTGATACATAATTATAATCTCTCTATAATACATCCAATAAAGACTTCCATGTTAGATTGATATGCTCTCTATATTTTAACCTCATTCTTATGATAACTAAATATACTATTGCTAAATATTTTTGCATGCAAAGTGTTCATTAAAATGGCTATGATATCTCTATACATTGTGGATTTACTTGTTGAACTAGTATTATCACAAATTTCACTTTGAATGATCCCATAATAAAACACATTGAAATTTAATTAAATACAAGTATTTGATGAAACACCTACTCACTGGAAGTCAAAAATATTTGTAAGTTTTGGAAAATTTTGGTTTTAATTTGGGGTTGGTCATTATAATGGTATCAGAGCCCAAAACTTCTTGCCAGCCTATTAGGTTATTTTCATGTCAATTTTACTAGATGCATGTTAGTGATTAGCACATACATGTTGGTATTTATCATTGCATGTCAGTGATCCACACTTGCATTTTAGTTTTAAGCTTTACATGTTAGTGATCAACACTTGTATGTCAATTTTGAGCCTTGTATGTCAATGTTCTAGACTTGCATGTAATTATTTTGGTCTTTATTTATCATTTGAATCATGGAAGATAGAAAGATAATAGATTCTTTAGTTGAATCTTGTAGAAAAAATCCATTTAAATTAAAAATAGGTTGAAAATCATGGAGTCATTCAGTGAAAAGGATGTTAGAGATAGGCTTTATATATGTTAGGGATCTTGAGTTTCTATATTAGTCAAATGATTTTTTACTTAGTATGTTGAAGGTAGTGGAGAGTAGTTTGTCCTAGATAGATCAGTCAGATTCAAATAAATTGCTTTGGGAAATGAAGCCATCAATGACTTATTTGATTAAGTCAATGATTATGAGACATCCTGATAAGAGGTAAGACATGTTATCATTTATTGCCTTAGTGAAATTAAAAGAATTTTAGCTCCTGAATCAACCTACAATGATGACATAATGAGGGGGATATTATAGTTTATTATTGAAATCTTTCAGGGTTAAGATTTTAGAATTGATGGCAAAATTTAGATCATGTGTTCTTTTGATTGATTTAGATTGTGATGATCTTATTCTTGAAATGTTTCATCATTTCATATATTTTATCAATGAGGATCATGAAGAAATTATTTTTTATCGTATGAGAACCATTATGTCTCTATCCCAGCCACTCTTAATCACTTTTATCAACTATTTTGAGAAATGAACAAAATGTTTCTTTAACTACACATGAATTGGTTAACAATGTTTTCAAATAATGTGAGAAAAACCTAATGTCATACTTATGAATTAATAGGATAAGATATGGAGAATCACATGATGTATCTACAAGTAGACATGAATATGGGAAAATTAATAAAGTTATTAGAAGGGCTGAATAACTCTCCTGTGAAGAAGAAAATGACTTACCTCATGATACATGCATGATAGAGTACTAGAATGACTTCATAGAGGTACATTCAACTACAAATGATGGGATTGAGCTTCAAGGAAACTTCAGAACAGCTACCTTGGTTACAAATTCATATCAATCCATTGAAGATTATGAGATCTATGATTCCCATGATGACACCATTATAAGGTATGAAAATAATAATAATTTTAAAGTCACTAATGATGAAATTGGGTTGGATAAAAATTCCAAATTAGTAGGTAAATTTGTATAATTTTAATGAAGCTTTTTCAAAAATTCAAGAATTTAGCAAGGTAGAAATGGAGAGGAAGATGACTTTTAAATTCATGTCAATGAAGACAAATCATAAAATTTGAGTTTTGTTGAGCAAAGTTTCTTTACAATTTTGATCAAGGGCCTAAAAAGATGAAAGTTTTGAAGGATAAATTAATGGTTCTAAAAGAGAAGATTGTGAAAGTTTTATCAATATTTGATAACACACAATTTAATTAAATAACTCTACTATAACATTTATATTGAAGAGAGAAAAAATGGAGTTAAAGATGGAGTCACTCTTTCTAATATGCAAACTATCAAAGAAGTAGTGAAATCAATGAAGATAGATTATTTGCATTTGCTCTTAGATAGGGATCATGCCATAAATTTTGAATAAGAGACATTAGATGCATACCAAGAGTAGAATGAGGTTGATAGGCTTTACCTTGACCTTATCCTAGCTCACTAATCTCTCTACCAAGCTAAAAATTAGTCAACTATTGTATCCATGAACAAGGGGAAAGTAGAAGATACGAGGTTCATGGAGACCAAGTAATTGGTTAAAGGTATTAATGAGCTCTAAAAGGATTTTAATTTGGAGCCAAGTTGTTCACCAATTTATGAATAAGAATTTAACAAGGATAAATTATTGCATGATGATTATAGCATGCCACTTGTGGAAGAATTGGGTACATAACACTAGAAAATGCCAAGCCTTATAGTTGGTAACCCTCTATGAAGATCACCTAATAAAGAATGTGTAAATTGGGTGGAAGATGACGATTTCACTTGGAATGTGATGATTCATGGAGGAAACAACATTAATAACTTTCAAATGTTTTTTAAAAGATATTTTGAGCTTGTTGTAATTTTCATAATAGTAACAAAAAAAGCAAGTTCAGAACTTATCTTGCATGAAGATTTGGTAAGACAAGGGTCTACACATGATTCCTTCTCATTGGATAATCCACCTCTTAGATTGGATGCTAATTTGACTTATGATATCTTCAAAAATCCTAGTGATTTGAAGGTTCATTGGATTGATAGTGCTTGAATTCATTGTATGAGAGGGATTTATTTTGGAAAAGATGCTTTTGAAAGCATTATAAAATCTTCTGATGAAGCACACAAGAATAGCAGAGTTACATAACACAAGTATAGTGGATTTATTTATTCACTATGAATGTATGATAGAGGTCACCATCAGAGTTTGTTGGAAGGCTATGGTGACTAGAGAAAGCTTACATGGCATGAAATAGTTTAAATATTTATTTTTTACTCTATTTTTTGGTTGTAGATCAGCCACCATATGACTCCAATTGCATACTTACAAGTGAAATGGAAGGAAAATTCAGTTAAGGAGTGGAGAAACTTTAAATTGGAGATTGTTTAAGAGTTTTTCCTAAACCCTTCCAAGTTGATTTTGATCAATGAAAGTTCACCATTCATGATTATATAGGGAAATTTCATATTTGTAGTTATTACTCCACTACCTAGTCACTGATTTTGGTAAAATCATATTATTATTTATTATTTTCATATATGAACTATTTTGAAGGTACCAAACATTTGGGAAATGTTGATAAGTGTTTCCATCTGAAGAAAATAGATATTTAAACCAACACAATCTTATTTTTGAGGAGTAATCAGGTGAGTTTGGATTGTCATAAATTATTTTCAACTTACACACATGTTATTTCAAATATTTTTTTGGAATGAGAACCCTTTAGCTTCATTAATGAAGGGTATGTTGCAAAGGATTGGATTGAAAATTGTAATAGAATATATTTAGAGCTTATTTAGAACAATAGTCTTCCACTTATTTTTAACCATTATTTAGAGACACTTAGTTTAGAAATAATGAATATTTTAATGGATTTCCTATATTGTATCAGAGTGGTGCAGCAAAAACTT
Source organism: Torreya grandis (assembly GCA_037957365.1). NCBI lineage: Eukaryota > Viridiplantae > Streptophyta > Pinopsida > Cupressales > Taxaceae > Torreya > Torreya grandis. The sequence continues at coordinate 4,233,241 of JARHVA010000475.1, forward strand.
GGTAAGGCAAAAGTATGTGAAGGTGAGTTTGATTATTTCATGTAGAGTATTGTTATACTTCTATCGAGGAGAGATAAGGAGTTGTTATTCACAAGTATGTTGTAGCATAGTGTATCAAACAAAAGTTCTTACAAACCTCCAAGATTAATTTGGAATCCTTGACCCATAATGCTTATTCATAGTTGAACCATTAGTTGAGATGGTAGTTTCTTTAGGGAAAGCAATTCTAGGGAGGAAGGATTGTAATGTCCCCATTTTTAGTAATATTAATTTGCTAGCTTTTGTTTGGTTCTAATTTTGATCAAAGTAGCTTAGTGTTTTATGAGGGGAACTCCAAGATTCTTGAAGTATATAGGTTATGTTCTATATGAATGTTTATTGTTAACAGTGAGCTTAGTTGGTCTTAAAGACTCCTATGACACTTTATGAAGTGAATTCTAGCATTTGATGTGTTCTCCAACATTCTTGGAGAGAGTGTTTATTTATATAAAGTCACATGATTGGCCCCAATTATCATTTTTTATCATCAATATCATTTCAGTATAGTTATATTTTGATTCTAATGTTGTTTGATAGTTTTTGTAACTCAGGTGAATTATTGAGCTTTAATTTAATTATTTCACTAAGATTGCTTAATTTTATAAAATAATTTAAAAATCAACTTAGTGTAATAGCTCATTGAAAGGGAATTAAAAGTTTAAATCATGGACACTTTAAAAAAGGACCTTGCATATCAAATATAATCATTACTACATAAAAAGGGTATTTTGGAGCATAAAAAGGGTTATTTTATTAAAAAGTGAATTTAAAAAATATATCTTCTAGAAATTTTGGTAGAAAAAGTATAAAAGGAGATTTACAGAGCTCATTTGGATATGTAGATTATTTTTATTTCCTCTTGTGAAACCCTTGTAGTTATATGGGATTGAACATGGTTCATCTCAACCTTCTTGAGGATGAAAACCCTCTGAGAGAAGATTAGCCACAGTGGTGAAAGATCTTCCTTGGTTAATACTATGTGATTCATTTAGTCACAGTTTGTGCAAGAAAGGTTTGTTGGTAGATTTACTTTAGAAATAATGCTTGTGTTGAATGTTGAATGTTTGGAGTAATTTCATATAGATATTGCATGTGTGTTAAATGTTGTTATTTAGAGGGTTTGAAGGTAAAATTCCCTTATCACATTTGAAACAAATATAATGAGATTTGTGCCAAATATTATATTTGTTAGTGCAAATTGGAAGAAGATTTATAAGTGTGTTTAAATTGTTGATTTGTGCTTGTTTTAGAAATGGGCACCATAAGGTAAATGATAAACTTAAGTTTTTCTGAATGTTGAATCAATTTACTCTCCTTAATGGAGTTACATTTTGATTAAAGGATGATTGATTACTTGTTTTGAATGCCTATTGTTGAAAGGTATGAATCAAGTGGTATAAGAGACTCATGTGGGGGTTAAGAGTAGATTGGGATTGCAGAATTTAGACTGTTGAGGTTTAAAAGGGTGTAACATAGCTATAAGGGTGTATTTTGGGTGGCATGCATCACTATAGATGTCAAGCACTTAACGTTGGAAAAAGAGTTTAAGTCATAGTAGTAACCTTTATTGTTAGGGGCAGATTTCAAATAGTTTGGATTGGACCTCAGGCAAAATTTTGAGCATAATAAGCTACAAGTTAAATTTTAGCATGGTATAACTGAGTGTTTTGTATGATAACAATCACCATTATACAAGTTATGTCATTTTGAATCAATATTTTTGTTGGTTGAATATTTTGTCTATCAGCGTATTGGTAAACAAAATAGGTCTAATCAACCAAAGTAAGAAGATTAGTCATCCAAATGTGTAAGTTTATCACATCAAAAGGAGACTGCTCTCTCCTCTCATCAAGGGGAGGTTCCCTATGGATATGTTATATATATGTATAAACAAAAAATAATACTCAAGGGTAGCACAAGACATCCATCTCTCTTTCTTCAGAGATGATGTGTGCAAAACAAAGGAAAAACTCAAGGGAAATGATAGACAACACTCCTCTTCTTTCAGAAGAACTATTCATCCAGCCACAAGAATACTCCTAGAAATAAAAGCAGAATATAATTGAGGGTGTAGTAACCAGCAAATCGAGACACAACACAAAGTCTCCACCTGAAATGCTCAAGAGTAATATATGAAGGACAATGAGAGCACAAAGTCTTCTCAAAGTCCTTTACATAGCAATGAAAAGAAAACACACTGAATGTAGCCATGGGGGCACAAAGTCTCTCCATCGTTGATTCTTCTAGACACCTTCTTGACTAATTTTACTAATCCTACTTGTTAAATTAATGGAACAAAAAATATATCAAGGAAAAAGACATAAGAGTAGTTTCCTCAACAACAAAGATATCACAGCACAAAGTCTAAAAAAGTCCCTTGCTTTCTTATTCCAGTAACAAAATATGTAAACAAACTGAGCACAAAGTCTCAATGATGCCACTCAATTTGGGTAGAGTTTCATTCAGATTGTCAAAAAAGATATATATTTATAATGAAAGAAAGTCCCTTAGATAGCCACTTCAAGAAGGACTCAGGAACAGTAATACATCATGATGCATTGGGAACTATTAAGAAGGCAAGCTAAAACTTTGGGGAATTTTACCCATTTGATATTCTCAATGTAGATAAACAAGCCATGCAATTGAAAGATTGCAACTTTCAATGTCCACCTGGCGGTTTGATCTTGTTTTCATCATTCCTTCTTATTTGACTAATTGAATCAGACCCTAGATTCATTCGTTGTTCTATCTTTCCTCACTTTTAGTTGGTTTTGGTCTTGAATTCTAGGAATGCATTTAAGTCTATAAATTAAAAGGATCAACAGCTATTTCACAGACTTTAAAATTGACATTTGCATGCCCGTCGATGTGCTCTCAATGGCTAGTTCACTGTCTTGAATTTGACGTCTTTGGGCACGTCACCCCTTGGTCTTCTTTTGGATTTGGGATTTTCCCTTTCAATCCTTAAGAAATGATCCTTGAATGGGTCAGAAAAGAGCCCTTTTCTTTGGCCACCAAGAGTCCCCCACAAGGACACCTGCCCTTCGGGGTCCTTCGGTAGCCCTTTGCCTTGAAAGTTCTCGCAGACAAATCCCTAGGCTTTCTCCCGTGAACATTTCCTCATGTGAAAGTTTCCCGTGGACATTTCCCCAAGGAAAATACCTATAGACAAAAGTCTAGGGAAAATTCCCGCAGATAAAAAGTCTGTGGAATTATTTGTTTCGCCAAATCTTTAAACAAGTCTTCAGATTTTGCCCCTGCAGCCACTTAGAATTCTTACAGAATTTTTGTCTGAAGGAATTCCTTCAGACAAAAGTCCAAAGGAATTAAGTGTTAGCTAATTTTATATGCCTTAAACAAATTTGAAAGAATTACCTTTTGGCTTCCTTGAAAAATGACCCTTTTGAAGGGTGCTTTTATTGATTAAGTGTCCTCCACAGATGGTTCAAGCCGATAGTTCAATTGGATGAAACAAAATGATGAACTAAGCATTAAACTAAACATTATGAACTTTCCTTTGAACCAACAGTTGAACCATCTCATTGAACCAATTAGTTTAACCAAGGCTTTAAACCAAAATGGTTCAAACCAATGGTTCAATCGAATGAACCGAGTGAATGAACTTGTTGTTGAACCTGGTCATTGAACCAAGACATTGAACCAAGTTTTGGTTTAATGGTTTAAACAAATCTTTGAAAAATTTCCTTGAACCTGTTGTTGAACCTGTAGACATTGAACCAAAAGATGAACTAAAAGAATGAACCAACTGAGTGAACTATTTGGTTGAACCAAAAGACACTGAGCGAAATAAAGTGTTGAACCACTTGGTTGAACTGAGCCATTGAACTATTCCTTTAGTTAAACTTGCCATTGAACCTTAAACCTATTGAACCTTTGAACCAAAGTGGTTCAATGGTTCAATGGTTCAAGCCACCTTGATTTGGCCAAGTGTCTTGAAGCTGATGAACCAATTGAAGTAATTGAACTTTGAACCTTGATGAAGTGCTTAACTCTTGCCAAAGACGTTGAACTTGTTAAACCTTGAACTTGTTGAACCTTTGAACCAAATTGGTTCAATGGTTTAATGGTTTAATGGTTCAAGTCTCTCTTTGTACTCAGATGCCTGCAGATAAAGATTTTCAACTGAACCAAAGCTCTGAACCAATCCTAGAGAATGACTAAGTGTTGAAAATTGATTCTTTGACTGAAACCGCTTGTAGAACTCTTTAAACCTGTGCAAATGAACCTACCTATAGAGTCTATAGATACAAAGTTCATAGAAATCAACATGTAAAACCCATTGAACCTGACCTGCAAAGTGCGTAGATTTTCTGAGAAGCTTAGAAAATGAGGAATCTGAATGTCTTGGAAAAAATTTGAAAATGGAAGAGACAATTTTGGTCTATAAGACCAAAATAGTTCAAATGTTGTCCCAAAACTGACTGCTACTTTTGGGGAACAACAGCTGGCTCCAATTGGGGAACTTCTATCAATTGCAAAATGAATTAAAAGGAGTAAAATCTAGAATCTCCAGTGTCTTCAAGTATGCCATTGGGTTATGGAGTCATGCTACCAAGAAATGTAATGCATCAAAAATGGAAACAAACAAAACAAAATAGAATTAAAACTATATAAATATACATATATATAGAGGCAATGATCTGATACTTCAAGATTTAAAGTGTTTCAGATGCTACCCATTGTGAGGCAGAGAAAAGAGTGTGCAATCTTGGTATTTTAATAGAAAGCTATTTTCACCAATGTGTTCATAAATTAAAAATGGTCCTCTCCAAAGGGAGTCAAACTTTCCATGCATCCCCTTTGGTTCTCTTCTTTTATCCCATAGTAGGACTTGATCCCCAATCTAAAAATCATGATTTTTGGCCTTCTGATCAAAGAGTTTCTTTACCAGACTTTGATGAGTAGCAATTCTGTCCACCACCATGGTTCTTTGTTCCTCTAGCTAAGTCAGGCACATGATTCTTTTGTCAAGAGAACTCTCATATGTCTGATCTTCAATGGCCTTCACCAATTTCAAGGCTGGAAACTCTAAGGTGATTGGTATCTCAACATTAATACCATAAAGAAGTTGAAAAGGAGACATACCAATTGCCCTCTTTGGTGTGATCCTGTCTACCCACAGATCATCAACCAATGCTTTATGCCATTTCCTTTGATTATCATCTACTAGCTTTTTGATAATAGTTACCAAATTCTTATTGCTGGACTTAGCTTGTCCATTTCCTTGTGGAAAATAATTAGAAGAATGAGAGAGTGTAATTCCATAATGAAAATAGAATTGCATAATCTCTTGAGAGGTGAAACAAGATGCATTATTAGTAACAATTTTGAGTGGAACTCCAAACCTAGAAATGATATTCTCTTTGAGGAAGTTGCATACAACTTTTGAAGTAGCATGCTTAGTTGGGATTACTTCTATCCACTTAGTGAAATAATCAGTTGTTGTAAGGACATAATCATGTCCAACACTTGAAGATGGGTTTATTGTCCCAATAAAATCAAGTCTCCATTGCTGAAAAGGTTCCTTTATGATTACTGGCTTGAGAGGCAGGGCAGCCAACTTGGGTCTTCCAACAAATTATTGGCAAAGTTCACATTTTCTCACCCACTTATGTGCATCTTGGAAAAGAGTTAGCTAGTAATACCTAGCTCATAGAATTTTGTGAGTAGTCACAGAAGCAAACAAATGTCTTTTGTAGGCCAAATTGTGAAAAAATTTCAAAAGCTGAGTTTGATGTTCTTTGTCTACATAGCAAAGGAATACTCCATCTATGCTTCTCTTGTACAAGTTGTTATCTCAAATGACAAAATTGGTAGCTTTCAACCTGATAGTCCTCCTTTCTTTGTAAGACAAATGAGCAAGACATTCACCATAAGTTAGAAAATAGGCAATATCTAAGTACCGTTCATTAGTAGTGGAGACAAAAAGGACTATTGGCATATCTTCCACTTTAGCTTCTTCACGCTATGTATCTTCTGGCTCATTGTCAACCATTAATTGGCAAAGGCCTTTACCTCTAACCAGCTTTGTCAACTTGATATCCAGATCAAATTCTTGGATCTTTGCAATCCAATTACCTCTCTTTGTGCCAAACTCCTGCTGAGTTAATATAGACTTGACTGTAGTGTCAGGAACTAAGGCAGCAGTATGTGAATTTAGAATATAAAAGCAAAAATGTTTGACTGCTTTTACCAAGGCATAGGCATGCTTCTCTATATTTGAATACTTTATTTCATGGGTTTTGAGAGGGTAACTCATGAAATAGTTAGGGGATTCCATACCTTCCTTGTCTTGTTGAACAAGAATCACTAAAAGAGTATGCTCAGTTGCATAGCTGTATATGATGAAATCTTTGTGGTAATCTAGACAAACCAAGGTAGGGGCATGAGCAATGGCAGTCTTGATATCTTGAAACATTGATTTGCCTTTTTTAGTCTAGCTAAAGGTAGTCTTTCCTTTCATCATGTTTACAATGTGTCTTGTCTTCTCAACAAATTTAGGGATGAATCTCCATAATAAATTCACTTTTCTGAAGAAAGAGTGAACAGCATTCTTACTTGCAGGCAAATTCAGCTCTTAAATAGATTTGACTCTGTCTGAGTTAATCTTTATGCCTTATTTGGACATAATGTGTCCAAGGATCTTCCCCTCTGTTACTCCAAAAATAGACTTCTTAGGATTCAAAGAAATACCATTATGGCAGCAACACTCTAGCACTTGTTGTAATTGGCATACATGATCAAATCGATGCTTTGAAAAGATAGTTAAGTCATCAAGATATACCACTATGAATTTGCCAATCTCATCTTTGAAGGCCATCTCCATAGCTCTCTAAAAGGTAGCACTAGCATTTATTAAGCTGAAAGGAATTCTTTTATATGTAAATGTACCCCAAGGTGTGATGAATGCAGTCTTGTGTTGGTCAGCTTCACCAACTTCAACTTGATTATAACCTGAGAATCCATCCAGCATTGATAACATCTCTGACCCTGTTACTATTTGAAGCACTTGGTCCATGATTGGTAGAGGGTAATTGTCTTTCAAAGATGACTAATTCAAATTCTTAAAATCTACACAAATGTGGATTTTGTCATTTTTCTTCCTTACAGGCACTATGTTCACAATCCATGTAGAATGATGGATTGAAAAGATAATTCTAGCATTTAACATTTTCTGTATCTCAAACATAATAGTACCTAAAATTTTTGGATTGTATTGTTTGGATTTCTACTTGTAGGGCATTGAATCAACCTTGAGAGGAATGTGATGGCAAATTTCATTAGGTCTAAGAGACTTCAGGTATTCATAAGATTACGCTAAGACATCAATGTATTGATGAAGCATAGAGGTGAACTTGGATCTTTATTCAGGGGTGTAGCACTTACCAATGTTGACCATCTTGGGATTTTCTTTGTTGGTCAGATTTATTTGGTAAAATCCCTAAGATAAATTTGAATCTGTTTGTTATTGTTTGATGAATCTATCATGCTTGTCAAACAGCTTTTCAAGAGAAACCAAGCCTTTGGGAATTTTGTTTCCTTTCAGCTATAGGAATTCTTCATTCATATCTAAACTAGATTCAAAAATAGATTCAAACTTTTGAGATTCACTGCCTTCAAAATACAGTTATTCAAAATTGTCTTTTCATTCTAGGAAAGCAATGATCTGATGATCATCATTAAATATTTGCCAATGATCAGCCTTTTCAGGAACATTTGGTCTATAAACCAGCTCAATCGTATACTTGTCTTTAAAATTTGAATGAGGAACTAACAGAGTTCCTAAAATAGCAAGTGCATCAGCTCTATCATTAGACTCTCTGCGTATGGCATAAATATTGAAAGCATCAAAGCTTTCAATTTAGTCCCAAATCAGGTTATGGTAGTGGCGTAACCTCTCATTCTTGGTCTGATATAGATTTCTCACTTGACAGACCACTAACTCAGCATCTCCTTTGGCATGAAAAAACTTGATGCCTCTTTCTTGAGTAGCCTTCATACCAAGAAACAGTGATTCATATTCAATTGTATTATTAGTGTTATGAAATTATAATTTATAGGATGAAGGGAACATATCTCCTTGAGGAGATATCAAAACAATCCCAGTTCCCAAACCAATAGAGGAATAACTACCATCAAATTCTAGAGTCCAAATTTCATTAGACACTGACTTTACTTTAGACTTTCTCTCATCAGAGATGAAGGGGCCTTCATCTATATATAAGAAATAGTTACCCATACCTATGAATTCAAAAAGGATTTGAGCTTCAGGAGCTGATGTCTAGGTGACTACATACTTCCTTTTCAGGGAGTAATCTCTTCATCACGCCTTGGATAGGGATCCTTGCCTCAGATAGATCCATGTTCAGTTCTCCTCCCACATCCTTGTAGAAATTTCATCCAAGCAAAATGCCATAATATGTTGGGATGTCAGCCACCAAGACAGTCATCTTAATCCTCTTTTCTGAAAAGGCTGTGAATGTAAATTGGGCATCTTTGATTTGCCCCAGCAATGGTACTTGCTTACTCTCCATGGAGAAACATCTCCCAAATGTCTTGGTTAGTGTGAGACCAAGAGACTCAGCAACTTTAGCAGGAATGACATTGTCAGATGCACCTGAGTCTATAATACAATTACTCAGCTTCTAGCCATTGATTAACAGGGAAACATAAAAGGGTTCTATTTTTATAGAAGCAGCTGGAGGGGTAATGATCAAATTATTTGGAATAGGTGTGTTCTTTGGAGAATCAAGAATTATCTTTTTAGCCTTTTATCTTATAGGGATGGTTTAATTTTTAACATATTGAACCAGCTTATTTAGTTGATCTAGATTGGACTGCAAGTATTCAAATTCAAACATCTATATTTTTGTCTTTTTGACATGATCAATTATGTCAAATGGCTGAATCAAGCTAGGTATAGAGAAAGGTACTTCAACTTTTTGAGTTTTAGGAGGGATGGGAGGTGGGCTGGTTTGTGAATTAGGAGTAGAAGGTGAAGGCAAAATAGATGTATTTACTTTTTGGGTGATGACCAAATCTTTTGATTGAAAACGCAGAGCAATCCCATGTTTAGCAATTATGATTGTTGGTTGAGGTTGTTCTTTTGTCTTTTCTTTATCAGCTTGCTAGACTGATTGGTTCTTGGATCTTGTAAACACTGCATATGATCCATCTAAAGATTCTCCTTTGCTTCTAGGTTCATCTTGGTAATTTAGGAAACTAATGTGGGAGTCATCAGTTGATTCTTCTTGATTGTCTTCAATGATATCAGCATCAGTTTCTTGATTCAATTCAGGCTGGAAAGAAAACTCTGATTCTGCTTCAAGGTATCCCATTGTTGAATTGGTTAGAGGAGCTTCCAGGGCAAGTTTTCCTTGTGGGGGAGGAAGGTGATTTTGTTGCCCTTGGTTCCTGGCAACATTGCCCTGATATGACTAATTTGGGAATGTCCTTATATATGTAAGAGAAAAAGACATTCCATGAGCCATTTTTTTTTTGAGAGCAAGCAAGTCATTTGCTAATTTTTGCACCATTAGATATGTGGTGCTTATAGATGCAAATTCAGAAGATGATGAAACTCTATTTCTATTTAGATCTCTTCTTATTTTCCCAGCTAAGATGAGATCATCTTCTACTTCAGTGGCCAAAAGTTGAGCTACAATGAGATCTATTTGACCAGCATGTCTCAAGAGAAAATTGACTTTAGGTAGCTAAGAATTAATGAAAAAGCATTTGAGATTCTCAGCTGTAGGTCTAGCAATTACAGGGATTCTATTTCTCAATTTTTCAAATTTAACTATGAAGTCTCTCATAGGCTCATGAGGTTCTTTCTTCATCTGTGTAAGTTGAGCCAGAAGTGTATGTGCATCTTCTGCAGGTTTGAATCTGGCTTCAAACTTAGCTTTAAGAGTATTCTAATCAGTCACAGACTGAGCCTGTAGATGGTAAAACCAATCTATAGTAGCACCTTGTAGTGTTTCAACAAAAAGCCTGACTGTTACATCTTCAAATTCTACTCCAATTACTCCACAAGCTATACTGAATGTTGCAATGTGTTCATCAAGATGAACTTTCCCATCACCATAAAATTTAGAAAAATTCTTCCTAAAACTATGTGTAAGTTCATGTAGAGGAGTAAGATTAAGAGGACCAAAAGCATTACCCTAGGGGCCTTGAACTGCCACTATAGGATTCTGAAAAGAAGCGATAACAAATCTCAAAGGGGTAATTATAGGCACAGCTTTATCAATAGTAAAAGTAGATACTTCATCTAGTAATGGAGATTTGGCTTTAGTAGGAGGGAAGCTCTTGGTTCATTGGAGACGAGATGGTGAAGAGAATAGATCAAAATCACTTTGTTGTACTAGCTCGAACACAGGATTAATGATGCCTTTAGCCCTTTGGCTTCATGTATACCTTGAATCTACCAAATTGTAAAACAAAAATGGAAAAGAATTGACCTTGCTTAAGTTAAAGCTTGGGGCTTTAAACTATGCTAGTGTGGAGGTGAATGGATAGGCTATAAATGGATAATGGGTATATCCCCAGTGGAATCACCAAAAACTATTGGTTGAATATTTTGTCTATCAGCGTAATGGTAGACAAAATAGGTCTGATCAGATAAAGTAGAAAGATTAGTCATCCAAATGTGTAAGTTTATCACATCAGAAGGAGACTACTCTCTCCTCTCATCAAGGGGAGGTTCCTTGTGGATATGCTATATATATGTATAAATAGAAAATAATACTCAAGGGTCGGACAAGACATCCATCTCTCTTTCTTCAGAGATGATGTGTGCAAAACAAATGAAAAACTCAAGGGAAATGACAGACAGCACTCCTCTTCTTTTAGAAGAACTATTTAGCCAGCCACAAGAATACTCCTAGAAATAAAATTAGAATATAACTGAGGGTGTAGTAACTAGCAATTCGAGACACAGCACAAAGTCTCCACCTGAAATGCTCAAGAGTAATATACGAAGGACAATGAGAGCACAAAGTCTTCTCAAAGTCCTTTACACAACAATGAAAAGAAAACACACTGAATGTAGCTATGGGGGCACAAAGTCTCTCCACAGTTGATTCTTCAGGACACCTTCTTGACTAATTTTACTAATCCTACTTGTTAAATTAATGAAACAAAAAATATATCAAGGAAAAAGACATCAAAAAAGTTTCCTCAACAACAAAGATATCATAGCACAAAGTCTAAAAAAGTCCCTTGCTTTCTTATTCCAGTAACAAAATATGATAAACATACTGAGCACAAAGTCTCAATGATGCCTCTCAATTTGGGTAGAGTTTCGTTCAAATTGTCAAAAAAGAGATATATTTACAATGAAAGAAAGTCCCTTATATAGCCACTTCAAGAAGGACTCAGGAATAGTAATACATCATGATGCATTGGGAACTGTTAAGAAGACAAGTTGGAACTTTGGGGCATTTTACCCATTTGATCTTCTCAATGTAGATAAACAAGCCATGCAATTGAAAGATTACAACTTTCAATGTCCACCTGGCAGTCTGATCTTGTCTTCATCATTCCTTCTTTTTTGATTAATTGAATCAGACCTTGGATTCATTTGTTGTTCTATCTTTCCTCACTTTTAGCTGGTTCTGGTCTTGAATTCTAGGAATGCATTCAGGTCTGTAAATTCAAAGGATCAATAGCTATTTCATAGACTTTAAAATTGATGTTTACATGCCTGTTGATGTGCTCTCAATGGCTAGTTCACTGTCTTAAATTTGACATCTTTGGGTGTGTCACCCCTTGGTCTTCTTTTAGATTTTGGCTTTACCCTTTCAGGCCTTAAGAAATGATCCTTAAACGGGTCAGAAAAGAGCCCTTTACTTTGGCTGCCAAGAGTCCCCCACAAGGGCACCTACCCTTCGGGGTCCTTTGGCAGCCCTTTGCCTTGGCAGTTCCAGCAAACAAATCCCTAGGCTTTCTCCCGTGAATGTTTCCTCATGCAAAAGTTTCCCATGGACATTTCCCTAGGGAGAATTCCTACAGATAAAAGTCTGGGGAAAATTTTGGTGGACAAAAAGTCAATGGAATTATTTGTTTCACCAAATCTTTGAACAAATCTTCGGATTTTGCCCCTGCAGCCACTTAGAATTCTTTTGGACTTTTTGTCTGAAGGAATTCCTTCAGACAAAAGTCTAAAGTAATTAAGTGTTAGCCAATTTTATATGCCTTAAACAAATCGAAAAGAATTACCTTTTGGCTTCCTTGAAAAATTACCCTTCCGATGGGTGCTTTTATTGATTAAGTGTCCTCCGTAGATGGTTCAAGCCGATAGTTCAATTGGATGAAACAAGCTGATGAACTAAGCATTAAACCAAACATTATGAACTTGCCTTTGAACCAACAGTTAAACCATCTCATTGAACCAATGAGTTAAACCAAGGCTTTGAACCAAAATGGTTCAAGCCAATGGTTCAATCGAATGAACTGAGTGAATGAACCTGCTATTGAACCTGTTCATTAAACCAAGATGTTGAACCAAGTTTTCATTCAATGATTCAAATAAAGCTTTGAAAAATGTCCTTGAACCTACTATTGAACCTATAGATGTTGAACTAAAAGATGAACTGAAAGAATGAACCAACTGAGTGAACTATTTGGTTGAACCAAAAGACACTGAGTGAAATAAAGCGTTGAACCACTTGGTTGAACTGAGCCATTGAAATGTTCCTTTGGTTGAACCCACCATTGAACCTTGAACCTATTGAACCTTTAAACCAAAGTGGTTTAATGGTTCAATAGTTCAATGGTTCAAGCCACCTTGATTTGGCCAAGTGTCTTAAAGCTGATGAACCAATTGAAGCGATTGAACTTTGAACCTTGATGAAGTGTTTAACTCTTGCTAAAGACATTGAACTTGTTGAACATTGAACTTGTTGAACCTTTGAACCAAATTGGTTCAATGGTTCAACGGTTCAATGGTTCAAGTCTCTCTTTGTACTAAGATGCTTGCCGATGAAGATTTTCAACTGAACCAAAGCTCTAAACCAATCTTGGAGAATGACTAAGTGTTGAAAACTAATTCTTTTAACTGAAATCACTTGCAACAATCTTTGAACCTGTATAAATGAACCTGCTTGTAGAGTTTGTAGATACAAAGTCCATAGAAATCAACATGTAAAACCCATTGAACTTGACCTGCAAACTGCGTAGATTTTATGAGGAGCTTGGAAAATGAGGAATCTGAATGTCTAGGACAAATTTTGGAAATGGAAGAGATAATTTTGGTCTGTAAGACCAAAATAGTTCAAATGTTGTCCAAAAACTAACTGCTACTTTTGGGGGACAACAATTTTGATACACAGTTATAATCTCTCTATAATACATCCAATGAAGACCTTCATGTTAGATTGATAAGCTCTCTATATTGTAACCTCATTCTTATGACAGTTGAGTGTATTATTGTTTGATATTTATGCATGAAAAGTGTTCATTAAAATGTCTATGATATCTTTATGCATTATGGATTTACTTTTTGAACCAATATTGTCACAAATTACATTCTAAATGATCCCATACCATAACACATTGAAAATACATTGAAATTCAATTAAATACAAGTGTTTGACAAAATGCCCACTCATTAGAAATCATAAATATTTGTGGGTTTTTAAAAAAAATAGTTTCAATTTGGGGTTAGTCATTATAACATAGTAAACTTATCTTTGAGGATTTTTGGGGTAGTTCCTCGCATAATGGTTATATGCTCCACATAGATAACATTGCATGGGAGGTTGAGTTTGTTGATTATCATTATGGCAACCTCTTTGATATCAACCATATTATCCTCCTCTATATCCCCATCTGTAGACTCCTTTATTCTATTGATATCCCTACCCTTAGCATTATTGTCTAATATATCCTCCTTGATTATTCATTTGTGTATCATATCCCCCATACTAATATTGAGGGGAGCTTGGAGTCTAATTTTCCTAGTTTTGCTAAAGATTTTCATTGTTCTAGGGTTGCACATACTTACCAGGATATTGATATGATGTATTATTCCAACTTGATAGGCACTATGGCTGATATTTTAGTAATGAAGGCATCTGATATTACAGTGATGAAGGCATCCATCCTAGACTACCTTGAGTTTCATTTGTCATCTCCACATCTGGTCCTATAATTGTTTGCTTTATAGTGGGTATTTATTGGGCAACAATTGTGAAGACATTATTTTTTGTATATTGCTTCAATTCTTATAGGGCTTGGTAGCTTGTCTCATCATGATTTATATATTTGAAAAAATTATAGTACATGCTATGTGACTTTTGGATATATTACTATAAAAAATGTCACTTAGACTTAAGATGTCCAACTACCCTATAAATATCACAAAAAAAAATTAATTATCAGATAGTCATTTTTATGATGTCCCTCATAGTGACACTCTATGCACCATAAGCCTAATTTAGGCTTATCATTTTCATTCATCTTTCTCATAAAAGCATCTAACTTAGCTTTTATTTTTGATCTTGTCTATGGAAGATCTATAATCTTCTATCTATTCAAATCTTATGACAACAGACCAACCATTTGTCTTATTGGATAACTAGGTTTGTACAATAACAAACCTTATTCTTGGTCGTAATCCCTCCATGAACCAAGCAGCCTTATCTTTATCTTTTAAAATAAAATTGATTTTATTCATCACAATGGACAACCTATGATCATATTCTCCCATTTTTTCTCCTAACTTTTTCCAAAATTTCCTTTAGATCTTGAATCGCTTCACTGGAACATTTTTTACCTTAAATTCTAATACTATCAAATATTTAATTTGTGTGAAATCAAGAGCATTTATATTTATTTTTCAAATGAACTCCAAAGTGCATCTTCTTAAAACCCTTATGAGTTTGCATTTCTTCACATCATCTAATATTACCCCTTTTATGACCCATTTCATTTTTCAAGTCACAAATTATTTTTTAGGGTCTGAAGATCCATTGTATGACATTAAAGGTAGAAACATACCTGCATGAAGTGTCATAGTTGGTAGGCTAATAGTTGTTACTATATATATATATATATATATATATATATATATATATGAATACTAGTAACTATGGCTGGTGGTGTTTGTGCACTGATTATTGCACTATTAAATGGTTGTATAGTGTTTATTATGACTATAGGTTGATTCACACTACTCTTTTCAGGAGTAACAATAAATCCTACTTCTTGTAACTTTTTTTTTTCTAATTCCTACTTAGTTTATACACTAAGCCTTCCAAACTTATTAGTAAAGGAATCAAACCAACCTAAATCAGCTTCTCTCTCTGTATTTTTCTAACTTCTATAAATAAAGTGGGTTTGGGGGATGCATAACCCTGAAATGAATAATGTTTATTTCTAATTTCTTCTTGATTTGAACTTGAACCTGTAATATTACTACTTTTAGTTTTAACATTTTCCTAGGAACTTTCCTTCCTAGTTATAGCAAAAAATCCCTCCCTTAACTATGATCTACCTCTACTTCCTCACTGGTCCACCTCAACATCACTACTTCCAACATCCTCTTTCTCATTGGGCCCTTTCTTATATTTTATATACCCTTCTCTTTCAGTAGTTTCCACCTCTTCTCTTAGCAACCTCTCTTCTCTAACATCTTTTCCTTTTATGTTTCTAGCTCCAACACTTTCTTATCTACTCCTATCCTTACTCATAGTTACTTCAATGTCATTTGTCTTATTCCACTTTCTTTCTTTTTGTAGTTCTATTTCGAGTCCCAAAATTTTATTCTTACTCTGAGTCTTTTTGCCTCCCATTTTATGGGATCAGGTTCAAGTTCTTTTTACTCAACTCTTCATTATCTACTTCCTCTCACACACACCCCCATGGTGCCCAAATTGACTACTCCATGTGAGGTAGTGTAGGCACCATGGCCTTTTTCACAACCAACATCTTGATTAGCAAATGTAGTCGCTATAAAAATTTCCCTCTGATTCTTTAGAAAAATTAATCTTATGTATACTCAAAAGTTATGTATCCTTGTACTTTGAACTCTATGATGTATCCATTAATCACAATATTCATCTAGTAATCTACTTCTTGGGACCAATCAGTATCTAGGTTGTCTAATATTTTTAGTTTTTCCTCAATCCAAACTATAAATTTTATTCTCCTCAGACTAAAGGAATAGTATTCTAAACTAGCTAGCCATGCAGCTAACAGTCTAGGCAAATCACACTAGAAAATTTCATAAAATTCACCATATAAGTTTTCTTGGATAATCTCCTTTATAGCTTTTCTAACTCTCTATGATTCTTCATCTATAAAGTTCTTTATTCTCTCATCTAGCAATATTTCTATGTCTCTCTGCCCTAGCAACCATCTCAGCATATTTCATTCAAATAGGTTTCACATTCACCACACCATTTTTAGCTAAGGTTATTAAAATTACTTTAAAACATGCTAATTATAGGGATAGCTTACATAGTGGAGAGTAATAATAGGAATAAAATAGATGAAAATATTATAATCTATCTATGATATACAAGAGTAGACCAAAGATCAAGATGAAATATATACAAATATAAGTTGAACCATAACTAGTATCACATAAAATAATAAAATAAATCAAAATATATTACTTATTGTGCATATACCATACATAAAAGAAGATAAGGAAAACTATAACATAATGATTCTATTAATCTCTATCAACACATTGAACAAGATTATATTACATGAAAGTGTTATTTATAGTCTTTTATAATCCTATTGTCTCTTCACATTTCAACCTTTTGTGATACAAAAGGAAACACTCTTCACATTACTCTATTACCTAATTAGGCTTTAATGGCTGAATACATACAAAATTTATACAAAAATACAAAATTAAACACTGCACACATGTGTTCATCTTATACACTTCATGATTTTATCAAGTTCCATTCTTTGCATAACACTTTTGACATAGCCAAATTAGGTAGGGGTTGTTAGGCCATGTCTCTCTTGAAAAGAAGAAGATCCCACAAGGTAAATACTTCCCCAAGGTCTAGGTTACTAGGTCTTGGTACATAGGGTAACCCAGTTGGTTCATTGTGACCATTCCATAAGAAAGGATTTTGGTGAAATTGACTCCAGATGATGGCTTAAGCTATATAAATTATGAGGCTCAATTAGTCTACCCCTAATCTATTTAACAATGCTCAAGTGGTGATGGATGACATAGCAATAATGATATAACATTAAAAGTGGATTATTATTAGTCTTAAGCTAACACACTAATAAAAAAAGAGCAAAATAAAAGGGAAAAGGGAAGAAAAATCCCTACTACCATAGAGATGAAGTTATAATGTCTGATTGAACAAATATCATATAAACCATTCCTTAGATAAGTCATACCTAGCATAACTCCAACTAAAATGTAGTGTGAGAGTCTAGGGAGAAATTATTGTGAACAAAGAGGGGCATAACCACCATAAGAAATACATAAGAAATGGCCATTTGACTACATAACAATCTGAATATCAAGATGTTTCTTATTAATTAATGATAGTGAGATTTACAATAACCATTCAACTATAGACTTCATGTTCATAATATCAAGAAAAACATTAATATATAAAAACATGAAAAATGATTTATATACTAAATATAGAGATTCCAAATATGTCTAGTCCACTAATCTATGCTCTAATCTAAAGGGAGACATCCCTTAATATAATGTAATAATTGATATTATATAGACATGTAGGTCCATAAAGTTCAATAAATTAGCCACCTATCAGGTGGTTTTAGGAATTAAATGGGACATACCCATCTCTGTGCAAGTTTGAATCTAACCTTGTGTAATCCCAATAGAATCAACTTCATGGCCAACTCACTGATCTTTGATTAAATGTTGGGTCGATGGAAGAAGTTGAAATCCATCAAGATGTTCAATCATCCATACTCTATGAAGTTAACACCATGACTCTTTAAGGCAATATTTTATCCTCTTGTGCCTTCTCCTGATTGATTTCAACATGAACATCAAACCCAAATCTAATGCCACCTCCTAGATTGTCTTTGAATTTGTCTTTTATGAAAAACTATAGCATTAAGAGGCCCCTACAAGTTATCATTTGTAGGTTATATTAGACATAGTTCATTCTTTATTTTTGATAGTTTTGATAGCCAGAAAGGCCATTAATTTTAAACTAGTGTCTTTCTAACATAATCATCAGTGTGTTCTTCATTGGCAGGACCTTTCCAAGTGTCTTCCCTTTGATATTCCACTGCATGGTTAGGGAATCATATGTTTTGACCATGTTTTAGTTGTGATAGAGAAATATCATGACACACAACATAATTTTACTCACATGGAGCCCTAATGGATATGTCAAATTACACAAACTACCCTAGGACTACGGAGTAGTAGGGTGTTGCCATGTGGGAACATCCCATAAACCTTCGTACCTGGATGTTTTTGATGTTGCACAAACATTACTGGGATAGTGAATCCCTAAGATGCTTTCACATGGAACCATCCCACTAACCCATTCATCTAGAGGGATTGGCTTTATATAAACTCAATTGGGATTGTAGATCATCAAGATCTTGCCACTTGGTAGCATCTCACTAACCTGCTTACCCAAAGTATTTACTAAGTTGAAGGCTACTGAGCAAATTTTGAAGAAATTGACTAAAATATATATTGTGTAAATTTGACACATGTCTTTAAGAAATTTTGAATAATTGGCTAAGTATTTGAAGCTCTTTTGAATATGCCTAAGCTATCAAGAGCCATGGGAGATTACCATGTGGCACTGGGATTAATCTAGGCACCTACGAGCAAGACAAAGAAAGGCTCAGTCAGTAAACATTTAAATTTCATAAGTAAATGGCTAAGAAACTTAAATTTAAAAATAGCTAAGTTTTTGAAATGTAAATAGAAAGGGCATAGAAACTTAGCAAAAGGAAGTCATTTTGTCTAAAAACAAATCCATTTTTTAAAGAAACCTTTGACCATTCTAATGAAATCAATCAAGGAAAAAGATTAAAAAAAAAGGTAAAAATTTAAGCCAATTTAGATCAAATTAAAATAGAAATGGATCAAAAAGGGGCAAGTTAATTTAGAGAACCTTAGCAATATTTGGCCTATTTTAAAGGAATTGACTAAGTCCCAAGATGAAACTAAGTGAACATATAGTCAATTTATCCTGAATTAATGCACAAATAAACCAAATTACTAAATGAAAAGGCTATAAAAACCCTAAAAATGGTTAAAATAGAAATAAAAATGGTTGACTCTTTAGAATTTAAGTAGATTCAACAATTATAGCAGATGATTCCTAGATGAAAAGATTAAAATGAGTGTTTTTAAATAAAGAAACATTAAAATGAAGCATACACAGTCACTTAAAACTTATCATCTAAGAACCTATAGATGTGGGCTAAGGTTTAAACAACCAAACCACTAAAAACTCTTGAAATGAAGAAGATCAAACTCCAAATCAAAAATACATTCCATGATTTTAGATATGAAATTAGGGCATGTTAGTGAAGGGAAAAAAATGAAGACTCATACTGATAAATACTCTTGAGTATATAAAGAAATCCAAAATCTCTAGTTCTTGCATTTAAAAAATAAGTATTAGCTATAAATGATTACTTGAGATAAAATTAGAAGGATAAAATCACTAAATTTTAACTCAATATGTGGCATACTCAGTTTCAATCCCACCAAATACCATCCATGTGTGCTCAAGTGATTTATTATTTTAAAATATTGCATATATATGCAAAAATTCATATTTGATTAATAGAACAAAACTTTTAAGGGGAAATATTTAGTTACTTGGCATGGGGGGAATGTCATGGGCATTGCTCTAATGTTAGACAAGCATCCATATCCCTAATAAATATACCTTTGGTCCCTTCCAAAGACCTAGCTCCACTGCCAGCTAAACTAGAAAGCCTATGGTGGAGGTTACTAAGGTTACCCTTTCAAGGAAGAATTTTTTAGATATTGTGTTTTGACTCAACTCTTTTGAAAGGAAACTTTACTTTTATTATCTATGGAGGGTTGGGGACCAATCCATGGGTTCATAAAAAATCATAAAGTTCATGATCAATTACGATAAACCCAAAAATACAATGTTACATTATCTTAAGAGGTTTAAGTTAAGTTTATATATGGATTTAAATTAGAAAACAAACATGTAGACACCTAAATTTTATTTTGTGTCAAAATGCACCTAAAATATATTAATAATTCTCCTTGAAATAATTCATCACATATCTCTCCACATTCAAATAATTGGATAAGTAAAATTAGTCAATTGTTCACACTTTAAATCCCTATTTTAAATTAAAAAATCTAGATTTTACACCTTATCTAACATTTTCCACCTTTTCCCATTCATCCCAACCAAACCCACAACTTTCTCAACCTCCTATGAGTCATCCTCTGAGTTGTCAAGAAGTCTAACTTATTCTTTTGACTCAACTAACCAATCTCATGCTTCTTTCAACCATTTCAAATGGTCTTCATCCTCATGGGTGAGGACTCATTAGCCATCATTGATTATTTGGATCATTTAATAAATCTAAATAATCCTCCACCATTAGATCTTCCTCCAAAAATATATAAATAAACTTGAAAACCTTCATTTTCCAGAATCCAAGAAATTAGAATCCTGACTTATGCTAACAAAGTTTTATTCACAAACAAATAAAAGCATACAAAAACTCTTTTTTCCCCAAAATTTTTCATGTCCTCCTTTCCATTGGAAAAGTGAGCACCACATTTTTGAAGAGTAAATCAAGTTTACATTGCAATGGAAAAAGCTTGCACATTTGAAGTATAAGTCTGCGTTTTCTATTTTATTTGTTTCTTGTTCTATCTCAAGTTGAATTTATCTTATATCAAAATTAGTTTATTTCTTAGCACTTCTAAATTTAGTTCACACATTTTTGGTATGCCTAGTGGGACCTTCCTTCATCTTTTTCATCTTTTGATCATTATATTTGCTTTTAGAATGCATTTTTCATTTGATTTTTATTATTTGTATTTGCACATGTATTTAATCTTGTCTTTTTGAGTGTTGATATAAACTATAGGTTTTTATTAGGCATTTTGTGCTCGACTATGTATGACCACTGTGTAACAATGAATTCAAAAATGTTAATAGTAAAATTATAACTCATAAGAGTAAAATCATTTTTTGACTTATTTTTAGTCTCTTTTTTCTTATTTGCTTTACATCATTGGCTTTTTGTTCACTTTTTGCTTCTATCTATATTTTCAATTTTTTATAACTCTTTGCTATAGGGAAAATGTAGAATCAATACATTTTTTAATAAAATCATTGTATCTAAGAGCAAAATTATCAGTTTTAGCAAGAAAAATTGTTCAACTGAGTAGCAAAATCATTTTGTTAGTTCCTCTATGTTTTATGTTCCATGCCTATAAGTTCAACATCAAAATTATTTTAAAATAGCAAAATCATCATCCATAATAATGAATTTATCTTTTTGTGCAATGAATTTGTCTTTTTGTGTAGTGAAATCATCCTTTCTAGTAGCGAAATCATCATCTTTAGCACTAAATTCATCTTTTTGGGTAGAAAAATCATCATTCAGGGCAAAAAAATCATTCTATAAGCATGAATTTATTTGTTCTCTGCTTTTGTATTCTATCTTTTTCCTATGTTTTTTATCATAATTTCACTTTCTTGTTTTTCTGCATAACTACAAATCTGTCACAAAGAGGTAGTTTTTTACTTCATTTTTATGGTTTTTGATTATTTTATTACAGGTTGCCTTGTTTCAAGCCTAAGTAAACATTCTAACCATTTTTTTGTATAATATTTGTCAAAGATAATTAACAAAAAATATAAACAAAAATTAATATATTTATTTTACTAATGCTTTCAATCTTATTTTCAAAGTTTTTAGTAATTACATTACATTTTTTATGATGGTGTAAATTGCATATGCTCTTCTTTTGGTGTCATATTGGTGATGATACTCAGGAATCAAAACATTTCCATAATTTTTTGTGTTACCTAAGTAGTGCTAATATATGCTCTTTCTTTGGCATCACATTGGTGACGATACTCAAAAAATAGAAATAGATACTTTTTATTTTCTTTTTTGGGGGGCTCTATTGAACATGGATTTCACCACCATGTAGTAGACCAAACTTCCTTTACCAGAGACATATATAAATCAAGATCTAAATATTTTATTACTTAAGTGGTTGTGTGTTTTAAGTACATTGTGACATGAGGGGATTTCATGCTCCAATACCTAAGGTTTTAATAGCTACTTCAAAATACGATATCATTTATTGTTAACACATTGAGACTCCTACAACTGTGTTGAAAATTTTGGTACAAGACCCAATAGTGTGCATTTATTTTATCTATTTCTTCTATAGTTTTCCCCTAGATAATCTTGATTAAACCTTAAGCCTAAGATAACCTCTTTTATCATTTGACTTTGGTGCATCGATTAGCAGTTAGCACCAAGAAGCTACCTTCCATACACCCTCAAAATTGGATTTAGTGGGCCACGGGAACAAAAAATCCTCCATGGTTAGTGACTTGAAATATTAGGCTATAGCTAAGAATATGGAGGAGTCAGTGACATTAGAAGGCCCAATAGTTGTTCACGACCCATATCTTAGTTTTTCACCTTTTATATGCAATTTCTTGACTGTTTAGAATATAAATTTTGTTTGTTATTTATTTTTGTCTGCCACATGCTAAAAAATCTTTGTTTGAAAACTAACTCTTTTAATTTCAAATCATATTCTAAAATCAAGCCTTTATATTAAAAACATAAAATAATTGGTTCAAGAATTTGATTTTTTCAATCAACTTTTTGTTTAGTATTGTCAATTTAAAACATCCTTTTTTTAGTCATTTTTAATTTTTTAACCATACTTATTACTAAGCAAATTTACATGCTAAATCCTCCTAATGTAAAGGAAGAGCCTTTTGGTAATGACCCATTTCGATTCCCTAGTCAAGAGCATCATGTAGAGATACATGAAATAACTAAGCAAGAAGAAGATGGAGGGGCTTACCAAGATGAGTGTATCTAAAAAATTATCCAACCTCCACCCTCCTTTGACAATTATATCATGTCCAAAAAAAATAAAATATTTTTTTAGCTTTAAGCTTTAGATCAAAGTTCCCATCTAACTTTGGTGTACATAATTTACAATATATAATTGAAAGTAAAGAACGTTCATCTTCTAATCCCCATCAACAAATCTCATAAGGTTATTTAGAGGGTATAAATGCTCTTATTCCTTCCTCACAACCTCATCCCCAAGTCTCTCAAGACAAATGGAAAACTATTTCACATGAAGAGTCATCTCAAACTAGCCATGGTTTTCCACAGAAATCCATGCAACTCAAGGAAATCAAGAGATTATGAACTTTCAATCTCATCAATCAATAAATCCATATGGAAATCCTAATATGAATGTAAATACAAATTTACCTTTACAAAACCATCCAAAAAATCCAAGTTTAAATCTACCTTCAAACTCGTCAATCATGCACCCCACCCATCAAAACTTGAATCCTACTTCAAGTTTACCCATCATGCAACAAACTAATCCAAACTTGAATATAGGTCTCCCATCTAATTCAAGTTTAATCAATCAACATTTTATTACACACTCAAATTTTCAAGGTTATAATCAAATTAATCTGAGTTTGAATCTTCTTTTAAACTCATCAATCAATCCCAATTAGAGATTTCAAAGCTCCTCAATCATATCCAATCAAAAATAAATCTTGAATACCCATTCTATCTTTCCTAATCAATCATCCAATCCTAGTTTAAATAATGCTTCATGCACATTTAATAATCTAAATCATAGTGTACCAAATCAATATTTACCTAGATTAGTTCCATTCAATCCAACTCCAAATGAATTTAACTCCAATCTAAATATTTCATTTTATTCTACTCCAAATCCCAACACTAATTTAAACCAAAACCAAACACAATCTAATGCCAAACTTAAGTTCAACAATCCAAACACAAATTTTATCTCAAACTTTAACCAAAACCAAACTAACCCAACCCAAATTTAAAACCAAACTAATTCAAACCTAGGTTTTAATTAGTTTAACTCAAACTCCAACATGATTCCACAACAAAATAAGACAATTTTTTTTAACCAAATAGGTTTTTGTCAAAACAAAAATCTTGGTTCCATAAACTTCAATGCCAATACACCAAACAATTCAATTTTAAACCCAAATCCAAATCAAACAAATTCAAACTTTACACAAAACCCCAACCTTGGTTTCAGTCCAAACCCAAATCAAACCAATTTTTATTTGAATCAAAATTTAAATCAATTTAAATTTGGTTCTAATATAAATCAAAACCTTGGTTATAACTCTAACACAATTTCACATCCTCAAAAAGTTAATTTCAATAATCAAACTCCAAATAATTTTAATCAACACTCTCCCCAAAATAAAAATCAATTTCTAAATCAACCACCTAATTCATAAATTCAAATGGACCAACTATCCCCATATCTCATGTAGGAATTTCAAAGCATAAAGGATAGAGTTGAAGGCTTTCAAGATGGATCTTATAATCAATAAAAATAATTTAAGCTTGAGGAAACTTGCTCATATCCATATGATTTGAGTAAAATGACTACATCTTTTCCCAAATACTTTAAACTTCCAAAATTTGATAAATATAAAGGTAAAAGAGATTTGAAACATCTAATTGGCTTCTATCATGCATGTGTAGACATTGATTATATAAATTAATTCATGTTTCATTTATTTCTATGAAATCTTGGGGGACAAGCCTTTTATGGCTCTCATGACTTTCAAAAGGAGCTATCTTCACTTTTGAAGACTTATCTAAAAAATTTGTCCAGCATTTCTCTTATAATATTGAAAAATACTTGACCACTCTAATTTTAAACAACACCAAACAATGCAATAGTGAAAATTTTTCTTCCTTCCTCCCAAGATGGTGAGTAATCGCAAGTCATTTTACATGGTCATTTCCTAAAATAGAGCTTGTGAACATTTTTATGAACAACTTAAATTGAGATTTGGGACATCACTTGTTATTTCTTTGCCCAAGATCTTTTGATGAGATTATTGAAAAGGAAATCCAAGTATAAATAACTTTGATTAATAGAGGTGTAATCAAAATCTTTAAACTAGAAAATAACAATTACTCAAAACCAATAGACAAATCAAAATTCTTTGCCAAAAATAAAAATCTTGTTCGATACAATGTAACTGATGTAAAATAGATTTAAAACCCACAAACACAAACATATAACCAGCCAATCCACAACATTACAATTCCTAGTGAGCAACTAAAATAAGGGAGACCTAAACATAAGTTCACTCAATTGGGTGACACTTACAAGAATGTTTTTTAAAATTTGGCTCATGTAAACATGATTATATGGCCAAACACTAAACTCTTTGAATAAAATGTTCCCAAACCTGATTGGTACAAAGAAGATAAATACTATGATTACCATCAAATTAAAGGTCATTTAACAAATTAGTGTATGCACTTAAAACACTATGTTTAAGACCTCATTGATATAGGTGACATAGAAATTGTAAATATATTTTACCTAAGGTTTCAATTTGGCCAAAATAGTTATAATTTCAACATTTAAATCTCATAATTTATAAATATGCAAAGAACTCATAACATGGTTTTGGAAATGAAGCCATTTTGACTAGGGTTTTACATAGTCATGTATTTATCTCTGTGGATGGCCGAGCCATCCCCAGTTCTAAATATATAACCTTGGTTATTCTATTATTTAAAAATAACAAAAAATAAAACCCTATTCAATTTAAAATGTAACAGGTCATTGATTTAATTCATGTTATGTATCTATGAAATTTAATAAACATATCAACCTGGTAAAAAAGTCATGGCCTCACCAAATTCCAATTGCCCTTCTCAAATCTTACTCGAATCCTTCACCTTTCTCTTTCTCTCTGTCATGTACCCCCAAACATTGATTTCTTCCTCTTTTTATTTGTATCCATGCTATGTTCATACTAACTGAATTCCCCATTTATTTATGAGAAATCACTGCACTAATTATGAATTTGATGAAGAAATCATCACAAAAAACCAACTAGAAAAATTTGGTCATAACTCCATGTCTTTACCATGAAAATACAAAGTGAAGTCTATGTTTTGCATAATCATCGATTAATATAATGTCAATGCCAAAACAAACCCTGATCTCTCAAAATTTCAACATAATAATAATCATTTCAAACATTATGAATGTCAATATTAACTTCCCAAAATTAATTAAACATTATAATAATAATAATAATAATTTAAATACTATAACATTGACTAAATACAAATATCATGCCAAGTTACATTATAACCCACATTTTCTAAATTAGTCTATTTAATAGTCAAATAACAACCAAAATAATTAAGTCCCCTATCTCTTTAGCAATATATCTTATAAACAAGACACTTATAATTTTAAACACATTCACACTCATTGAGGTATAGCCATTTAAGGAATAAAAAATGTTTGTTGAATTATTCACACAAATACCCAAAGGCAATAGCAATTAAAATTAAAGATCTTAAAGCACACATTATGGTAACATCATCATGTGAAGTAATTTAATTAAGACAACACATATAAGAGTCTAAATCTTAAATTATCAAACACAAAACTAAATTAACATGAGAATCCACCATTTCAAATATAGATAACATAATAGCAACCAATAAACATATTATCTATTTGTGGTGTGTACAGGGTTCTTAGTTTTCATTATGTCATCCCCCAACACCTCCATCTACTCCACCCCATTTGATGATGTTCTCCCTCCATCATAGTCTGAGGGATAGATCTATCATGTATCCACATAAAAATAGTAAAGGTAGTTAACTTGAATCAATATAAAATCCATAATATACTATTGTAATGAACTAAATAAATATGATCATCATGTACCTAACATACAAGTATAGCTAACTCATAAGTTAACAATCATGTTAATAAGCTACATATAATTTCCAATACATCATTATATCAAATCTAGCTTAACCAAAAATAGTAATTATCAAAGCAATAACCATAAAATCCACTAATCAATAGGTTATTAAGTCTAGAGAGGAATCAGGATGTAACACAATTTTATGTAAGTGTTCAAGATAAGATTAACTTTTATGCTTAGAATACCATTCATGTTGTTTACTCACCATCATGCCTTTCATTTTAATTCTTTAATTAATGGGGGAACCTCAAGGCCAAAAGGGAAGGATGAGAAAAAACAAAATGAGAAAGGAAAATTAAACTAACAATAAATGACAAGAAGCAAAAATCATAAAACAAAAAAATAAGAAAGGGGAAGAAAAATTATTTACAAAGGTTCTTTCAAGCAAGAGTATGTTTGAATTTAGTTAGACACCTATGTTACAATATTTTGAGAATTTTTATGTGATATATACTTATGTCTATGTTTTCTTCTATGTTGGAAAACATTATCTAATAATTATTTTTCAATGTTTTTTTCATGTAATTCAACCAAACTAGGACTATAAAATTATGTACTATGTTTGTATCTAGTTTACAAAAATCATGAAGGATATGGTTTGAGAAATGCCTCCACCAAAACATTAAATTGTATTAAAGAGAAGGATAGAGAATCAATACATACTATAATAACTTGATCACCCAACCTAACACAGGCTTCCTCTTCGTAGAAACCAATAGATGGATCAGTTGGCGGCTACTCTTGAAATGAGATGATGTTATGGCAGCACCTTGATATTCATTTTTATTGTTAAATAGGTATAAGAATGGTTTTTCCCATGTCAATTATCTCATGGATTTGTCAACTTTGGCATAGGTATGAAAATAATTGTATTGAATTAATGCATGTTCATGTCTAATTTATATTGGCATACCTCCCATGTCCATGACCTCTACATTAAGGACTTTGCCATTTTCTTTGAATGTAAGGTTAACTAGATGTGTAATATCTTCTATTATGTCTTTTGTCAATCCACTAATTCCACATAGATAGTGTACTTCATATTTGTTTTATTATTTAATCTCACTCATCTCTAATGATGGGTTGGGAAAGATGTTTCTACTATTGAGTTACTTGCCACCTTGAGTCAACCTTTTGTTTGGAGAGGGAGCAACATAGGACAAGAATGCTTTAGATGTATAACCTGCATATTCCTCATCCAATGTTTCCAACTCTTCAATTTCATATTCAATCTAGTTCTAATAGATTTATGATTCACCCTTTTAAATAGGTAGCTCACCTTTGATTTAATCTTTTGTTACTAGGTCGCTCAAGGTAGCAGCCACTTCCTCATCATGAGACTCATCATCGATGCTCTCAGGGATTAACCCAGGCATTGTCTATTGGTGACTTCCTATAATTAATGGCACATAATTAAAAAAAGTATCAAAATATATGATTATTAAAACTAGTAAAATCATCCTACTAATTGCATATTGAATTACCAAAGTTATATACATTAATGGATCAGGCAGGGTCATCATTTAATACAAGAGAGTTCATTTGATAGCATATATGGGGTAATACTTGGGGTAATGTTTATTTATAAAATTTGAATTGGTCAATGGGTTAACTCACAGGCAAGTAGATTCAAGGCTTTTGAGGGTAAACACTTGATTGTCCCAATGGGTAGGAAAAATTAGTATTATGATCATGAGACATGGTTTATTCTTCAATGGTGAAAATTGATTGGTATGTTAACACCAAGGATGTGAGAGCTAAAGGATTCCTTTAAAAAAACATATAATTGAGGGGGGGAATTTTTATAAGGTTAATCTCTATAGATATTAATTTTATCTTTAGGAATGGGTCTCTTAATCTCATCTACAGTTAATGAAAGCATTAGTTGAAAGCACTCAAAGACTCACTAGGTTTCCTATAGGCTGTAGCAAACTGGTGGTATGGGGTAGCAAGATCAATGGGCTCTCTAAAATAGATTAGAAATAAATTTTCAAAATCATCCCATGTGTTTACACTCCCATTTGGGATTTGAATGTACCAGTAGTATGCATCCATATCCAAAAAAATAAGGGAACAAATGACAAGCCACATCTTCATGCTAGATGCAAGTCCTAATGATGGCATTCTTGAATTCTTGAATGTGTTATTCTACTATCATAATCCTACCATGTGTATATTTTGGGAAAATTTAACCAGGATCCTTATGTAGGTCATGAATTGGCCCTGGGATGTCCACTAGGCAACTACACCCACCTATCCATGCAAAGGCCATGGGACTGGCTAGGCAATAAGTCAAGAGTGTTTTTAGTTTAAAATTTTCATGAAAGGGACTTCATTTTTAGATTGGCCCTCCTTTTAGTGCTAATATATTGAAAGGGTATTTCAACATAACTAATTTATATAAGGGTTATTAGACCCTATCTCTCCTAAAAGGAAGAAGATCTCAAGAGGGAAATGCTTCCCCAAGGTCTAGGTTACCAGGTATTAGTATGTAAGGTAACCTAATTGGCTCATTTTGACCATTCCATAACAAGGGGCTTCAGTTAAATAGACTCTAGATGATGGCTTAAACTATAGACACTATGAGGCTTGATTGGTCCACCACTAATGAATTCAATAATGCTCAAATTATGATGGATGACACTTAACAATCATGATTGATTATTACAAGTGGATTTCTATTAGTCCTAAGCTAACACACTGATAAAAGAAAATGGAAAAGGGAAGAAAAATACCTATTGCCAAAAATATGAGTTTATAGTGTCTAATTGAATAAATCTCATATAAACTAGTCCTCATCTAAGCCAGACCTAGCACAACTCTAGCTAAAGGACAGTGTGAGAGTTTAGGTAGAAGTTGTTGTGAACAAAGAGGGGAATAACCACCATGATAAATGCATCAAAAATGGCCATTTGATGACATAACAATCTGAATATCAAGATGTTTCTTGTTGATTAGTGATGGTGAGATTTAAAAAATCCATTTATCTATAGACTTCATATTCATAACAAAAAGAAAACACTACTCTAGGAAAACATGAAAAATGCTTAGTCTACTAACTATGGAGAATATAAGCATGTTTGATCCACTAATATATGCTCTAATCTAAATGAGTTAGCCCTTATTACAATGTAATATTTCATCTTATATAGACATGCAGGTTCGTGGAGTTCAATAAACTAGCCACCTATCTGGTGGTTATAGGAATTAAATGGTATGTACCCATGTATGTGCAAGATTAAAGGTAGCCTTTCACAATCCCAATGAAATTAGATTCATGGCCAACTGACTAATATTTGATTAAATGTTGGGAAAATAGAAATTTTTTAAATCAATTAAGATTTTCTATCAACCATATTCAACATAGTTAACACCACACCTCTTTAAGGCAATATTTTGTCCTCTTGTGCCTTCTCATGCCTAATTTTGATGTACATGTCAAACCTAGATTCAATGTCACACCTAGATTTCTTTTGAATTTGTCTTTTATGATAAAATTTTTCATTGCCTATAATTCAACATTTGTAGGTTAGATTAGACACATAGTCCATTCTTAGTTTTTAATAGTTTTGATGGATAGACTTGTCATCAACTTTAAACTAGTGTCCTAATGACATCATCACTACTACATTATTCAATGGTAGGTCCTTTCCAAATGTCTTCCCTTTGCTCTTTCATTGCATGGTTAGGGCTTCATATGTGTTGTTTATGTTTCAGTCATGATGTATTGAGATCATGCCACATGATGTCAATTCCCTCACATGGAGCCCTGATGGAATTATTAGATTGCATAAACTACCTAGCCTAAAAAGTAGTGGGTGTTTCCATGTGGTAGTATCCCACTTAGAATATTTTACTTTTTCACAAACATCTCTAGAATAGTGGATCATTAAGATGCTCCCATGTGGAAGCATCCTACTAACCTACTTGCCTAAAGGGTTTGATTTGTACTGACTTAATCAAGATTGTGTGTCAATAGGATCTTGCCACTTGGCAGCATCATGTTAACCCACTTTCCTGGAGGCTTCACTGAGTTGGAGGCTATTTGGAAAACTTTTAAATAAATTGACTAAGTCCCATCGAGTGAAAATTTGACACATAGATCTAGGTAATTTTGAATAATTAGTTAAGTTTTTTAATCTATTTTGAATGGTTTGGACCATCATGAGCTACAAGAGATCACCATGTGGTACTAAGATTAATCTAGGCACCTGTGGGCAAGACAAAGAAAGGGCTATCCAATAAAATTTTCAAAATTAAATGGCTAAGAAACTTTAATTTTAAAATGGCTAAGCATTTCAAATTTAAAACAAATAAGTTTTTGAAATGTAAATAGAAAGGGCATGAAAAACAAGCAAAATGAAGCCATTTTGACTAAAAACAAATCCATTTTTAAAGCAACCTTTTACCATTCTAATGAAATTGACCAAGGCAAAAGATAAACAATAGCAAACTTTAAGCCAATTTAGATCAGATTGAAATAGAAATGGATCAAAAAGGGGTAACTTACTTCAGGATAAAATAGCTTTTTTAGGATAACCTTAGTGATATTTGGCCCATTTTAAATAAATTGATTAAGTTCCAAGATGAAAATATGAAAACATATAGTCAATTTATCTTGAATTAAAGCACAAGTGAGCCAAATTGCTAAAGGAAAAGGTTGTAGAAACCCTTAAAATGGTTAAATAACATATTAAAAGTCAAAGTTAGATATTCCAAAAGGGAAATTTATTGAAAATGATAAAATCAAAATAAAATGGATGAGACTATTTATAATTTAAGTAGAGTCAACAATTATATTAGATAATTCATATATGCAAAGCTTGGACTAAGTTTTTTGAAGTGAAGAAAAATTATAGTAAAGCATACTCAGTCACTTAAAACTTATCATCTAGTAACCTAAAAACTCAAGCTAAGGTTTAAATAACCAAACCACTAAAAAATCTTGAAGGGAATAAGATCAAACTCTAGTGAAAAAAGAGGTTCCATGATTTTAGATATGAAATTAGGGTATGTTGGTAAAGGTAACAATAAATGAAAAGTCCTATTGGTAGATGCTCCCAAGTATCTAAAGCAATCAATAATCTCTAGTTCTTGCATTCAAACAAAAATCATTAGATAAAAATGATTACTTCATATAAAATTAAAATTATAAAAACACTAAATTCTACCTCAACATGTGGCATACTTAATTGTAATCCTACCAGATACCATCTTTGTGTGTTCAAGTGATTGATTATTTTACAATCTTGCATATACATGAAATAATTCATAATTTTTTAATGGAACAAAAAATTTGAGGGAAAATATTTAGTTATTTGGCATGGGGGGGATGGCATGGGCATTACTTTGCTACTATACAAGCATCCATTGCCTTGATATAGATACCTCTAGTTCCTTTCAAAGGCCTTGATCGACTATCAGCCATACTAGAAAACCTACGATGGAGGTTACCAAAATTACCCTTATGAGGAATATTTTTTTATATTTTTCATTTTGGCTCAACTTTTTTTAATTTAAACTTTACTTCATATTTTATGTGGAGGGTTGGGGACCAATCCATGGGTTCAAATAAAATCATAAAGTTCATGATCAATTAAGACAAACCCAAAAAGAGAATGTTGCATTACCTTTTGAGGTTTTAATTAAGTGTATAGATGGATTTAAATAAGAAACAAACTTTTCTAAATCCACACATTCTATTTTGAATCATTGTCCTTTATCAAACTGAAAATGCACAAGAGAGATGACAATTTTATGTAAGTTTTCAAAAAATATTAACTTTTATGATCATAGTGCCATTCATGTTGTTTACTTACCATCAGGTCTTTTATTTCACTTATTTAATTAATGGGGGAACCTCAAGGCCAAAAGGGAAGGACTAGACAAAACAAAATGATAAAGGTAAACTAAACTAATAACAAGGGACAAAAAGGAAAAAGGAAAAAATAAACAAACAAGAAAGGGGGAAAAAAATTATTTACAAAGATTATTTTAGGTAAGAGTATGTCTAAATTTAGTTAAAAACCCATGTTAAAAGATTTTTAAAAGGCTGAGGAGACATATACTTACATATACATTGTCCTCTACATTGGAAAACACTATCCCATAAAGATTTGTCAATGTTTGTTCATACAATTCAAGAAAACTAGGACTGTAAAATTATGCATTATGTTTGTATCTAGTTTTCAAAAAGCATGAGGGATAGGGTTTGATAAATAACTCTACCAAAACATTAAATTTGAATAAGTGGAAGGGGTTGGAATCAATACATACCATAACAACTTTATCACCCAACTTGGCAAAGGATTCCTCTTCATTGTAGCCAATAGATGAATCGATTGGTGGCTACTCTTGGAATGAGAAAGATATTATAATGGCACCTTGATCTTCATTTTTATTATTGAGGAGGCATGGGAATGGTTCTTCCCACATAAATTATCTCTTGAATTTTCCTTATGTGGCATAGGTATGCAAATAATTTCATTGAATTAATACATGTTCATACCTAATTTGTATTACCATACCTCTCATGTCCATGACCTCTACATTCAGGACTTCAATATTTTCTTGAATTTAAGGTTTATTGGAATTGGAATATATTCTATTATGCATTATTTCAATCAACTTATTACACATAGATATCCTACTTCATATTTGGTTTTTTATTCAAGCTCACTCATCTCCAATGATGGGTTGGGAGAGATGTTGATACTATTAAGTTGCTCACCACCTTGAGTCAACCTTTTTATTTGGAGAGGGATTGACATAAGACAATAATGCTTCATATGCATAACATGTATCTTCCTCATCCAATAGATCCAACTCATTAATTTCATCTTCAAGCTAATTATAAGAGATTTATGATTCACTCTCTTGAATAGGTAGATCACCTTTGATTTGATCTTCTACTACTATGTCGCTCAATGTAGCCATCACTTCCTCATCATCAGACTCATCATCACTACTCTCAAGGATTAACCTAGGAATTATCTATTGGTGAATTCTTATAATGAATAGCATATGATTAGTAAAAGTATCAAAAGACACTTGACTAATAAAACTAATAAAAACATCCTATTGATTTCATATTGAATTAACAAATTTATATTCATTAATGGAGCAAGCAAAGTCTCCATTCAATACAAGAGATTTCATTTGATAGCACATCTATGGTAATGATGGGAATAATTTTTCATTATAAAATGTGAATTTATTGATGGTATGACTCATAAGTAATTATATTGAAGGATTTTGAGGGTAAAACCTTGATTGTCATAATGGGTAGGAAAAATCAATATTGTGATCATGAGATATGGCTTATTCTTCAATGGTGCAAGTTGATTAATATGTTAACATCAAGGATGTGATAGTTAAAGGAGTCCTCCAAAAAAACATAACATTGAGGGGAAACCATATCCTAATTAAAATCTCTATGGCTATTGCTTATGTTAGTGTCTCTTAACTTCATATATAGCTATTGAAAGTACTGGTTGAAAGCACTCAAATACTCACTAGATTCCCTACAGGCTATAGGAAAGTGGTGGTATAGGGTAGTATGATTAATGGATCCCTAAAATGATTTAGGAACAAATTTTAAAATCATCTCATGTGGTTATACACCCATCTAGAAGTTGAATGTAATAGTTATATGTATCCTTATCCAAAGAATAAGGGAACAAGCAACAAGCCACATTTTCATGTTGGATTCAAGGCTTAATGATATAATCCTTGAATGCTTGAATGTGTTATTCTACTCTCAGAATCCTAACATGTGTGTACTTTGGTCAAAATGAACCAAGATCCTTAGGCAAGTCGTGAATGGGACCTAAGACATTCTGATATGTACTTAGGGATATGATATATTAATGTATATAGATTAATGGATATGATGACATGTGGCACACATCCCCCTTAGTTAGTTATATGGGTACAATATATTAGGATAATTTAGTAGCTTGTGGAATTAGTGCATTGGGTAATCGTCGGCCTATATTGGGATTAAGAGGTTACCCATCCATTGATAGTCACATAGAGGTCTATATAAAGGAGATGATTATCATTGTAAAGAAGTGAAGTAAGCATTGAGTCTTATATTGTAAGAGGATATTGGAGGTTGTCCCCTCAAAGAGACATTATGGAGTTATTTCTTCCTAAAAAAGTATTGTATGGCATTGCCCTACCTTAAGGGTATATTATTTCTACATATATTGAATATTTATGCATCTTATTCCACTAATATATATTGTGTTGTGTTGATCTACATTATATTCTGCATATTTCCAATTATTATAAGTATGGATCATAATAATTGGTATCATAGCTTTGATTTGGACAATTTGTGTGGGATAAATCCCTAGTTTTGTGTAATCATTAATATCTTGACATCAATTATGAATTTTTATATAATGTTTTTACTAGAATTGGATAACATTCTAAGGAAGTCACAGTAAAAAAATCAAGGTTTTATGATTAGTTTTGAGGGATTTATTTATATTTTAGCATTTTTAATAATTTCATCATATCTTATGAAATATAAGGAATTTTCTATGAATTTTTCACTAATACTTTATCCAAATATATGAGATCAAAAAAATTCAAAAAAAAAAGAAATGTTTTGAGTGATTTATTTCAATTTTATGATTTTTAATAGATTCACTTTATAGGCCAAAAAATTTGGATTTTTTTCAAAAAATTATCATTGAAGTTTGAATGTCATACTTGGAAGATACATTAAAAAAAATTCATTGTTTGGATTAGTTTTGAATGAGTTATTGACATTTTAGGGTATTTCATTAACCCTAGTTTTTTTTGTGGATCATGAAGTTGCAAGTATTTTTAGGGGAGGATGATATTGATGTTAGAGAATGGTGGTTCCTTTTTAAGGATAATAATACTCAAATAATTTTATGGTAAACATGTTTGTCTCTTTCTTTGTCTGGGCCTACACAACATTGGTTTAAATAATTGAGCTTCACACAAAGGTATTCTTCATTGGAAGAAATGAACAGGTTTTCTTAGATCGATGGGATATAAAAGAAAAATATGATGAAGAAGAGGAAGAAAATAATGATGTTAATTAAGAAGATAATGGAGATAATGAAGAATAAAAATTAGTGGACTAAAATAATGATAATGAGAAATAACATGCAAGTGATGATGAAGAAGAAGAAATTGAGCATAATGATAATGAAGAGAGTATAGATGGTGCAAAAGCAGCGTAAAGGATCTCAAAGAAAAATAAGAATAATTAGATGATAAGAGTTTAAATAATTTATATCCAAATAAATCTAAGTCAATTTTTTAGTTTCATAGATGCATTCAAAATAAGAAAGTTATTGTGTCTATAAACCTTACCAGTAAATATAATTTCATCAACATGAATGTGGCCTAGCATCTACATGTTCAATCAAATAATATCAAGGAGGTTCAAGTAGATGGTAATAATATTATAGTGTTTTAATAGTTGAATCTCATTATGGAAAAATATATTTTGCATTCAAATTTGTATGCTTTAGATATGGATGGTGTGGATATGGTTATTAGATATCCATGGTTATAAACTTTAGGAACAATAAATATTAATGTTTAGAATAAGTTCATAAATTTTTGGTATAATAAAAAGGTCACTTTATAGGATATAATATTGGTAAAGGCACCAATAATATTCAAGATATATCATGAGGATGATATTGAAACAGGTGACGAAGAGCATAAGGAAGATTCGATTGACATAGATGAAGAAATAATACAATCAAAAATGGATATTTCATCTACTCAAGAGACAAAGAAGAAAAAGGTGGAAGAGGTATAAGAAAAGGTGGATAAGGTCAAAGTATCAAAAAAAAAATTAGTTATATAGTCAGCCACATCATCATGAGAGGAAACAATCATGGAGACATGTGATGGAGTGTCATAACAATAGACACTTTGGCTATATAGAAAATCAAAGTTATAATAACTATGGCTATGCATGGAATCCAAAGAATAATTACTATGGTCAGGTATGGAGTAACACAATGGCCTATGGAACATGGAATCAGTGGGGAAATCACTATGAATATGCATGGAATAATAACTACTATGGTCATGAATGGAATCAAAGTAGTGCAATAGAATATGGTACAAGGAATCAAAGGAAGAATAATTATTCATGGACACCAAGGTGATATAGTTATGATCATGAATGAAATTAGAGTAGTACTTTGGAATTTAGAAACAAGTTTGGAAAGCTATCACCTACTAGAATCACATACTGGTGCTTGGATAATTGAGTTTGGAGACAAGTGTGTAATGATTTGAATCACACTCATTATTTGGTTTCTTCCTATGTTTTGGGGATGAAACATGTCAGGGAGGGAAGGAATGCTATGTACCTAGGTATATGATATATTAATGTATATGGGTTGATAGAGATGTCAACATGTAGCTCACATCCACCTTAGTTAGTTATATGGGTACAATATATTAATATAATTGAGTAACTTGTAGAATTAGTGTATTAGGTAATGGTCAGCATACATTTGGATTAGGAGGTTACCCATCCATTGTTAGTTAGATACAGGTCTATTTAAAGGAGATTATTATCTTGTAAAGAAGTGAATTAATCATTTAGTCTTCTATTGTAAGAGGATATTAGAGGTGTCCTCTTGAAGAGACATTGTGGAGTTATTCCTTCTTAAAGGAGTATTGTATAGTGTTTCCCTACCTTAAGGGTTTTCTATTTTTGTATATATTGAATATTTGGGCATCTTATTCCACCAGTATCTATTATGTTATGTTGATCTACATTATATTATTCATATTTCAAATTATTATAAGTATGGATCATAACATGTTTACTAGGAAATTATGCCCACCTATCTAAGTAAAGGCCATGGGATTAGCTAGGTAATGATTCAAAAATGTTTTTAGATTAAAATTTTCATGAAAGGCACTTCAATTTTAGATTGGCCCTCCTTCTAGCACCAATATATTGATGGGTCTTTCAACACAACCAACTTAGGTAGGAGTTATTAGGCCATGTCTCTCTTAAAATCAAGAAGATCATGCAAGGGAAATGCTTCCTCAAAGTCTCAGTTATCAGGTCTTGGTATGTAGGGTAGCCTAGTTGTCTTATTATGACCATTCCATAATGAGTGGCTTCAGTGAAACTAACTTTGGATGATGATTAAATTTATAGACACTATGAATCTTTATTAGTCCACCACTAATCAATTCAATAATGCTCAAATGGTGATGGACAACACATCAATTATTTTTAACATTACAAGTAGATTGATATTAGTCTTAATCTAACACACTAATAAAAGAAAGAGAAAAAGAAAAGGGAAAAGGGAAGAAAAATCCCTATTGTCATAGAGATGAAGTTTTGGTGTCCAATTGAAAAAAATTCATGTAAACCAGTCCTCAACTAAGCTAGACCTAGCACACTCCAGTTAAAGGATGGTGAGAGAGTCTAAGGTGAAGTTATTGTGAATAGAGAGGGGTATAATCACCATAATAAATGCATAAGAAATGTCCATTTGAATACATAACATTCTAAATATCAAGATCTTTCTTATTGTTAGCAGTGGTGAGATTTACAATAGCCATTCAGCTACAAACTTTATTTTCATAATAGCAAGTAAAACACTACTCTAGGAAAACATGAAAAATTATTGGTCTACTAACTATGAAGAATCTAAATATGTCTAGTACACTAATTTTTACTCTAATATAAAGGTATCTATCCATTATTACAATGTAAGAGTTGATCTTATATATACATGTAGGTTCATGGCCTTTAATAAACTAACCATACACCTAGTCGTTATAGGAATTAAAGAGGATGTACCAATCTATGTGCAAGTTTGAATCTGGCCTTACATAGTCCCAATAGAATGAGATTCATGGCCAATTGAATTATCTTTGATTAAATTTTTGGAAGATAAAAGCTGTTGGAATCTACCAAGATATTTTATCAACCATACTCTTTGCATTTAACACCATGCCTTTTTAAAGAAATATGTTATCCTCTTGTGCCTTCTCTTACTTTATTTCAACGCGCATGCCAAACCCAAATTCAATGCCACCACCCAAATTGCCTTTGAATTTGTATTTTATGAATAATTTCACCACTATGAGGCCCCTATAAGTCAACATTTTTAGGTTAGATTTAACATAGTCCATTATCGAGTTTTGATGGTTTTGATGGCCAGATGTGTTGTCAACTTTAAACTAGTGTCCTACTAACCTCATTGTCAGTGCATTTTTCATTCATAGAGACTTGCCATGTGTCTTCCCTTTGCTCTATTATTGCATGGACAAGGCTTCATATGTATTATCTATGTTTCATCCATGATGCAATGAGATCATGCCATGTGGTGCAATCTCACTCACATAAAAACCTAATGGATGTTTTAAATTACACAACTGCCTAGGGCTTGTGAAGTAGTAAGGTCATACCATGTGGCATCATCCCACTTAAAGGATTTTTATTTTGCATGAACATCTATGGGATAGTGGATATTTGATATGGTGCCATTAGTAGCATCCCACTAACCTATTCATCCAAAGGGCTTAGATTTATACATACTTGATTGGGATTGAAGGTTGTCAGGATCTTGCCACTTGGTAGCATCCCACTAACCTACTTTCTTGGAGTATTTGTTGAGTTTGAGGCTATCGATAAAACTTTATAATAAATTGATTAAGTCTCATGGAGTGAAAACTTGACACATGGCTTTAATAAAATTTGAATAATCAGTTATCTTTGAATCTCTTTTTAATAGGATTGGGCCATCATGAGCTATAAGAGATCTCCGTGTGGCACCAATATTAATCTAGGAACCATCAAGTAAGATAAATAAAGTCCTAATCATCAAAATTTGAACTTTAAAAACTACATGGCTAAGTAACTTAAATTTAAAAATGACTAAGCTTTTCAAATTTAAAACAACTAGTTTTTTGAAATGCAAATAGAAAGGGTGTATAAACTTAGCAAAACCAAACCATTTAGACTAGAAACAAATACATTTTTAAATCAACCTTTAACCATTATAATTAAATCAACCAAGGCAAAAGATAAATAAAATCAAACTTTAAGCTAATTTAGATCAGATTGAAATAAAAATGGATCAAAAAGGGGTAAGTTGCTTTATGATAAAACATCTCTTTTAGGATAACCTTAGCGATATTTGGCCCATTTCAAATAAATTGAATAAGTCCCAAGATGAAACTATGTAAACATATAGCTAATTTATCCTGAATTAAAGCACAAATGAACCAAATTACTAAAGGATAAGGTTTCTAAAACCCTAAAAATGGTTATATAACCTGTCAAAAGTAAAAGTTAGATATTTCAAAATGGGAATTTATTGAGGACTCTAAAATAGAAATAAAAATATCTAAGACTCTTTATAATATAATAAGATTAAATATTTATATTAGATGACTCCTATCTGTAAAGCTTGGACTGAGTGTTTTGAAATGAAGAAACATTATAATGAATCATACTCAATCACTTAAAACTTATCATCTAGGAACATGCAGACTTAGGATGAGATTTAAATAACAAAACCACTCAAAACTCTTGAAGGGAACAAGATCAAGCTCTAGATAAAAAATAGGTTCCATTATTTTAGATATGAAATGAGGGCATGCTATTGAAGGCAATAACAAATGATGACTCCTACTGGTAGATACCCTTAAGTATCTAAATAAATCTAGAATCTTTGGTTCTTGCATACAAACAATAATGATTAACAACAAATGATTACTTGATATAAAATTATAAGTATAAATGCACTAAATTATGACTCAGCATGTGGTATACTCAGATATAATCCCATTAAAGACCATTAATGTGTGTTCAAGTGATTGATTCTTTTACAATCTTGCATACACATGAAACAATTTAAATTTGCTTAATAGACCAAAACTTTTGAGGGAAAAGATTTAGATATTTGGCATGGGAGGAATGGCATGGGCATTGTTATACTACTAGATAAGTGTTCATAGCCTGATAAAGATACCTTTGGTCCCTTACAAAGGCCTTACTCCATTGCTAGCCATGGTGGAAAGCCTACAATGGAGGTTGCTAAGATTACCCTTTCAAGGAAGATTTTTTTATATTTTAAATTTTGGATCAACTCTTTTGAAATGATAAATTACTTTTTATTATCCATGGAGGGTTGGGGACCAATCCATGGGTTCAAGGAAAATCATAAATTTCATGATCAATTAAAATAAACCTAAAAGGATAATGTTGCATTATCTTTAGAAGTTTTAGTTAAGTGTATGGATGGATTTAAATAAGAAAACAAACATTTATACATCTACACTTTTTATTTTGAATCATTGGCCTTTATCAACCTAAGAAATGCATAAGAGAGTCATGATAGTTTTATGTAGGTGTTTAAGAAAGATTAACTTTTATGCTAAGAGTGTCATTCATGTTGTTTACTTACTATCATGACTTTCATTTTGATTATTTATTTAATAGGGAAAACTTGAGGCCAAAATGGAAGGACCAAAAAAAAAACAAGAAATGGAAACTAAACTAATAATAAGGGACAAGAAGGAAAAAGCAGAAAACAAACAAACAAACAAACAAAAAATGAGAAGAGAAATTATTCATAGAGGTTCTTTCAAGCAAGAGTATGTTTTAATTTAGTTAGACACCTATGTTGTAATATTTTGACAAGTCTTTGGGGACATATAATTATGTCTATGTTATCCTCTACATTGGAAAACATTGTCCCATAAAGACTTGTCAATGTTCTCTTCATGCAATTTGAGCAAACTAGGACTATAAAATTATGCATTATGTTTGTATCTAGTTTTTATAAAGCATGAGATATAGGGTTTGAGAAATACCTCTGCCAAAAATTAAATTTAGGTAAGGGGTATGGGTGGGCATCACTATATACTAGAAGAACTCGATCACCCAATGTGGCAAAGGTTCCTCTTTGTTACAACCAATAGATGAATCGATTGGTGGTTGCTCTTAGAAAGAGATGGATGTTATGGTAGCAACCTAATCTTCATTTTTATTATTGAGGTATGTGAATGGTTATTACCATGTTAATTATCTCCAAACTTTATCATATGTGGTAGAGGTATGCATATAATAACATTGAATTAATGCATGTTCATGTCTGATTTGTATTAGCATACCTCCCATGTCCATGACCTCTACATTCAGGATTTCACCATTTTATTTCAATATAAGGCTTACTAAAAGTGGAAGATCTTCTATTTTGGCTTATTTCAATCCACTAATTTCACATAGACAACTTTCTTCATCTTTGGTTTTTATTCAAGCTCGCTCGTCTCCAATGATGGGTTAGGAGAGATGTTTCTATTATTGAGTTTCTCATCACCTTGAGTCAGTCTTTTGTTTGTAGAGGTAGAAACATAGGACAAGAATGATTAAAATACATACCATGCATCTTCCTCATCCAATGGCTCCAACTCCTTGAATTCATATTCGATATGACTATAAGAGATCTGTGATTCACCCTCTTGAATAAGTAGCTCACCTTTAATTTGATCTTTCACTACTAGGTCACTCAAGGTAGTTGATGTTTCTTCATCATCAGATTAATCATCATTGCTCTCAAATATTAACCCATGAATTGTCTATTGGTGACTTCCTTTAACAATAGCACATAGTTAAAAAAAGTATCAAAAAACATGACTATTAAAACCAATAAAAACATCATGTTGATTACATACAAAATTAACAAAGTTATATGCATTAATGAAGCAAGCAAAGTCTTCATTAAATACAAGGGATTTAATTTAATAGTACATCTAGGGAAATTTTTAGGGTAATGTTTCATTATTAAACATGAATTTATTAATGCGCTAACTCATAGGCAAGTAGATTGAAGGATTTTGAAGGTAAATGCTTAATTGTCCTAATGGGTAGGAAAAATTAGTATTGTGATCATGAGACATGGATTGTTATTCAATGGTGAAATTTTCTTGGTATGCCAATTACAATGATGTGAGATCTAAAGGATTTATCCAAACAAACATAACACTGACTAAAAACAACATCCTAAGGTAAATCTCTATGGCTAATACTTTTGTATATAGGAAAGGGTCTCTCAATATCATATATAGTTGATGAAAGTGTTGGTTGAA
The DNA here is from genome assembly GCA_037957365.1 of Torreya grandis. Taxonomy (NCBI): domain Eukaryota; kingdom Viridiplantae; phylum Streptophyta; class Pinopsida; order Cupressales; family Taxaceae; genus Torreya; species Torreya grandis. The sequence goes on from JARHVA010000475.1 coordinate 4,276,461, forward strand.
AACACTTAAAGACTCATTAGGATCTCTATGGGTTGTAAAAAACTAGTGATATGGGATAGTATGATTGATGGGCTCTCTAAAATGGCTTAGGAACAAATTTTCAAAAGTAGCCCATGTGGTTCCACACCTATTTAGTAATCTAATATACCATCCATATGCATCCTTATCCAAATATTTATGGAATAAGTGATAAGCCACATCTTCATGCTAGATGCAAGTCCTAATGATGACATCCTTGAATGCATGAATGTGTTGTTATATTGTTATAATCCTACCATGTGTTTACTTTGGGAAAAATGGATTAGGATTCTTGGGTAGGTCATGAAGGGGGCCTAGGACATTCATTAGGTAACTATACCCACCTAAACATGCAAAGGCAATGAGACTAGCTAGGCAATAATTCAAGAGTGTTTTTAGCTTAAAATTTTCATGAAAAGCACTTTAGTTTCATATTGGGCCTCCTTCTAGTGCCAATATATTGATGGGTCTTTTGACATATCTAACTTAGGTAGGGGTTATTAGGCCCTGTCTCTCCTAAAAGTAAGAATATCTCATGAAGGAAATGCTTTCCCAAGGTCTCAGTTACTAGGTCTTGATATGCAAGGTAACCTAGTTGGTTTTTTATGACCATTCCATAATAAGGGGATTGGGTGAAATTAAATTTGGATGATGGATTAAGCTATAAACATTGTGAGGCTCAATTAGCCCACCACTAATTTATTCATAAATGCATAAATAGTGATGGAAAACACTCAAAAATTATGATTTATCATTACAAGTAGATTCCTATTAGTCCTAAGCTAACATAATGATAAAATAAAGAGCAAAAGAAAATGGAAAAAGGAAAAAAATCCCTATTTCCATAGAAATGAAGTTGTAATGTTTGATTGAATAAATATCATATAAACCAGTTCTCAGTTGATCTACACTTAGCACAACTCTAGCTAAATTATGGTGTGAGATTTTGGGGAGAAGTTGATGTGAACAAAGAAGGGAATAACCACCATAATACATGCATAGATTTTTCTTATTTATTAGCGATGATGAGATTTATAATAACCATTCAACTATAGACTTCATATTTATAACAAAAAGAATCCTAACATGTCTAGTCTATTAATCAATACTCTAATCTAAAAGCAACCATACTTTATTATAATGCAAGATTTGATCTTATATATACATGTAGGTCCATTAAATTCAATAAAGTGACCACCTACCTAGTGGTTTTGGGAATTAAATGTGATGTACCCATCTCTATGCAAGTTTGAAATTGTCCTTGTGCAATCCCAATGCAATTAGCTTCATGTCTATCTGACTGATATTTGATTAAATGTTAGGCAGATAGAAGTTGTTAAAATTAGTAGACCATACTTTGTGTAGTTAACACCATGCCTCTTTAAGGAAATAATTTTTCCTCTCATGCATTCTCCTACCTAATTTTAATGTGCACACTAAACCCAAATTTAATTTTACCTCCATATTATCTTTAAATTTGTTTTTTTTGAATAATTTAGCCATTAAGAGGCCCCTATAAGTTGGCATTTATAAGCTATATTGGACACACAATCCATTTTTGGGTTTTGATGGTTTTGAAAGCCAGACAAGCTATTAACTTTAAACTAGTGTGTTGTTGATGTCATCACCAACATGTTATTCATTGGCAGGGCCTTTTCAAGTGTCTCATTTCACTCTTCCAGTGCATGTTTGGGGATTCATATGTGATGAATGTGTTTTAGCTATGACATAATAAGATTGTGCCACATAGTGAAATATTGCTCACCTAGAGACCTATTGGATCTATCAAATTGCACAAACTACCCTGGACCTACATAGTAATAAGGTGTTACCACGTGTTAGTATCCCATTATCCCACTTACCTCCAGGATTTTACTTTTACATAGACATCTTTAAGATATTGGATCATTGGGATGGTGTCATGGGAAACATCCCACTAATCCACTCGCTTGGAGGGCTTGGATTTATACTGACTTGGATTAGATTGTGGGTCACTAGGATCTTACCACTTGGTAGCATCTCACTAACCCACTTACCTAGAGGATTTTCTAAGTTAAGGAAAACTTTTAAAGAAATTGACTAAGTCCCACAAAGTGGAAATTTTACATGTGGACCTGAGTAATTTTGAATAATTAACTAAGACTTTGAATCTCTTTTGAATGATCCTAGGCTATCGAGAGCTAGAGGAGATCTCCATGTGGCACCAAGATAGGCACTTGTGGGCAAGACAAAGAATGGTCTAGTTAGAAAATTTTGAACATTCAAAATCAAATAACCAAGAAACTTAAATTTAAAAAGGCTAGACATTTCAAATTAAAAATGGTGAAGTTTTTGAAAATTAAATAGAAAGGGTATAGAAAATTAACAAAAGGAAGCCACTTTAACTAAAAATAAATCCATTTTAAAAACAACCTTTGGCCACTCTAATCAAATTGACTGAGGCAAAAGATAAACAAAATCAAACTTTAAGCTAATTTAGAACAACTTCGAATAGAAATGGATTGAAAAAGGTCAAGTTGGTTTAGGATAAAACAACTCTTTTAGGAGAACCTTAATGAGATTTGGCCCATTTTAAAGAAATTGACTAAGTCCCAAGACGAAACTATGCATACATATAACCAATTTACCCTGAATTAAAGCACAAATGAACCAAATTACTAAAGGAAAAGGCTATTAAAACCCTGAAAATGGTTAAATAATCTACCAAAAGTCAAAGTTAGATATTCAAAAAGGGGAATATATTGATCACTCTAAAATGGAAATAAAAATGTTTGAGACTCTTTAGAATTGAATCACATTCAAGAATTATAATAAATGATTCCTAGATCCAAATCTTATACTGAGTGTTTTTAAATGAAGAAACATTACAATGAATCATATTCAGTCACTTAAAAATTACCATCTAGGAACCTACAGACTCAGCCTAAGGTTTAAACAACCAAACCACTAAAAACTCTTGAAGTGAATAAGATCAAACTCCAAATAAAAAAGAGGTTCCATGATTTTAGATATGAAATTAGGGCATGTTGGTGAAGGCACCAATAAAATTTGTATTCCTATCTCCCCTTATTTCATCCATCTCACCCTGGATTATTGCTTCTAATGAATTTATTCTTACAAAATAAGCTTACTCCAATCTTCCATAAGCTTTTCTTCCTATACTTTTAAGCAGTCAATAATTCCATTCTATTGGATGAGACTTTCAACAATGAAAATCTTTAATTTCAAATTTGATGACAATAATTTCTCAAACTCTTTTCTATTCCAAAATTTGAAGTATTTTTTAAGTATCTTCAGTATTTGGGTTATCACATACATATTTTGTCCTATAAATTTTTGAGTTATACCATTCCTTAATTTTATTTATCCACATTAACTCAAACTTAAAATGACTTATCTTTGGGGGAGAAATAAAGTATAAATAGAGGTTGATGGGCTAATGGTTAGAATAAGCCATCAATAAAATTTTGGTTCAAAAACAATATCATGCTAGATCTAATCTAGACTTAAAATAAATCTATCCAGACTTTCATCTACAAAAAAATTACTTCTTATATTTTTACCAACTTACATTCCATATCTAGGCTTTACATCTAGTACTAATAAATTCTTTGTGAATTGAGCAAAGTTCAATGCAAATTGAGAGAGAATACCTAAGTTTCCAATTTCTTCCCAAGGTGAATGATGGTGTTGAACTCCCCACCTGATATCCATTTTTCATTAGGATAAATGTTCTTGAGAAATTTTAAGCATGGATAATAGAGACTCTGATCATGAATTGAGTTTTGGCTATAGACATTGATATAAATGAGGATTTGATTAGACCCAATCTCATCAAATTTGAATGTTGGCCAATTATCACACTCATATAATAAAAATCCAAAAGTAATAATAGGGTTCCAAATAATAATTAATCTACCTAAAAATCCTAAAACACTTTATGTTGTGAATTTTAAAATTCTCAAAAATTTCTTCATACTCTCACCAAAAAGAGACACTTCCATGTTTATTTATTACAGGAGTAAGATATCAAGTTTTTTTATCTAAAATAATTCCCATCTTTTTTTCCTTTTTCCTCTTCCTCATGACTAATAGGATCCTAATTTTATTTATTAATGTTTAGCTCCTATGATATAGGCAACATGTCTAAAAGTTACTTTTGATTGCCTTTCCCAATGTTGATTTTTGTTGATCTAGAGGTTAATTTTACATTTCTATCTTGTTTAACCCTGTTTGGTTTAAATAAAATTTTAATTGTGAATAATACAAATCTTCTAAACAATGGACACTATTTCTAAATTATACAACACCTCAGTCTTATACACTTGGCAAATATAGAACTTGGTTGTTCCTCTCAATTTTAGACATTTTCCCACTATCAAAAGGATCACATCTAATATCTCTCTATGTTTTTTGCTTATCTCTTAGTTTGACCAATGTTATTACGATGGTCCAAGCCTTATATAATGTCTTGAATGATATAAACCTACTTATCATATATCTCAACAAGTTTGGGACATATACCTACTTTCCATATTCCTAGACCATTATGTCCTAGTTAGATGCCTATGTTAATGTAAGTGTCCAGTGCCCTAAAGTCATCAAACTTGTAAATTAAATGTATCCCTATGGTTGATATAAGTGATTTATTATAAGATATTTCTTGATAGGATTGGTATATATGCATGATCAATCCTCATTCCAAACCTCACCTAGTAGCTTCATGCCTATCACAAGGCAAAGTACCTGTTATAACAAAATTATACACCATTAGAAAATGTGGTTTATACCTCTCCAAATTTGGATAACATGGGATTACCCCTATACCTTTGGGTTATCTACAACAAGGGTAAACCTCTAGATGATGGGTTAACTCCCTTGAGCTACCTTTTAGGCTCACACACTACACTAGACTAATCACTATTGGGGGTGAAAAGGGAAGAAGGAAACTAAAATTAACTTATGATAATTAGGGTGATACACCAAATATAACTCCACAAACATACTTTCATGTACACTAAGAAATAAAATTGTTAAAACTAACCTCAACTCAATGTTCTTCTAGCATAAGTGTTTCTACATGGAGGTAAATTTTTATTCATATCCAAAGGTGGGTGAAAAGGAGGTTTCATATTAGACACTAATAGTCTCTCTCACACTTCAAAACACACCTAACAAACATATACATGTCATGAGACCTATTAGAAGAGATTTTACTAATCACACAATGCATACAAGAGTAAAATGGAAGCAAGGAGAAGACATTCATCACTTGTCATCAAAATACACTACTTCACATACTCAGGAAAGAGTTTCAAAGACAAAATCAACTTCAAAAATTTATTCAAAGGAAAAACAAGATGTCAAACTAGTATGGATTTTCCATACCAGTTGTGGATTTTTTACAATGACAAAATGGCTTACATATATAGAGCATAGAAGAGGAGAGAGAAGGACTGAAGTTGAACGGTCATAAAGCCAAGTTTCAATACTTGGAAACTAGTTACAATGTAATGATGTTAAAAATAGTTCATGAAGTCCTCTTATACAAATGTCCATATGAAACATGACACCTTCTTGAGGTTGGTGTAAAGATCTCCATGGCCTTGTTAAAACTATCCTCATGATGATGAGTCTACCTATCTATCGTTAACTACCTTAGAAGTCCTTAACATATATCCTATAACATAGGAAGGCAGATATATGATTTGTGATATTCATCTATTCCTTTCAACTAATAACCTCCCCTTTGTCACTTGCCATTCACTTTCTTCTAACTATTCACTAGCCCTTTAGGCCTCAAACCTTACACTTATCACTTAGGTGGCTTGTACATGTTCAAAGAGACTCATTTTATGGATTTAAGACACATTTTCAAGACCTATGTGTCCTTTGGTATATCAAATATACCTCAAAATATTCAATATCACACTTCTCATAATCACACTTAGGTAGTCACCCTCTTTCTCACTATTTTGCTCAAGCCTACCTACAATGACCAACTTAGTAGAAGGGTCTTCATGCTTAAAAAAGGAAATAATTGTGTATGAAGAGTTATAAAAAGTCTCAACACACCTTCAATAATATAATTCACCTATCAATTCCCTTCTTTACCTATAGAACACCTCAAATCCTACAAAACACATAAAATTAAGCATGTTTGTACAAGTGATGGTATAAAACAACTAAGTGGTGAGGATCCTAGGAGATTTTCAAGCATGGTTAAATGACTTTAAATACAAATTGACCACATCCAGATGTATCTCCCTTCATATCTTCTTCATCAAGTTTATGAGAGGGTTTTATGAGGGTTTTAGGTCATTTAAAGGTTAGACATTTAACCATCAAACCAATTCCACAAAGTTAGATTTCATGACCCTTTTCAACTATCCCTAGCTTCTTGAGACACCATGCAGCTCATTCATATAGATATGAACAAAATAAAATTGCTTCTCAAGATCTTACTATGCATTTTGGATAGGCCTCAGATAGATTTAGGCCAAATATGGCCAATTTGAGATATTATCTACAAAAAAATGGGTCTTAACAACCCTCCACTATCTTATGAAGGCTCTCAAACTATTTATGAGTATCATGTGGTCATGTGAATCAAGTTAGGCACCTTGAGGATTTAGGCCTAGTTCTAGGCCTAATAGGCCTAGACTATGTTTTTGTGTATATGACCACCTATGATGGTTTCAATGACTGTAAGGCCTTATAAAAAAAATCATTTTCAATCTAACCCTTCACATTATTCGATATTCCCTCAGGAATTTTTTATTCATCCTCTTCTCATTCATGCATTAGGTCCATAGGCTACCTTGTTCATGGAGTACCCCCTATCTGAGATAAAATAGAGGATGTCTCCCCTATTAGTACAACTAAATTAATACCATGGATGTCTTTATAAAGTTATGAGGACCCTCTATGTCAAGTTTCAAAGCTTTATCACCTCTCTAGATCTCTCAACACTTTAAATCCCAAAATTGATGTATAGGCCTGTGACTATGTAGGGTTTTGACTTGATGGAGTTTGAGGTTCAAAACCTAGTCTTTACTCTATCTCCTTGCATCTAAGAATCACATGAAAATTTGTTATCATTATTGTAATATTGACTTCTTATGTGATCCTTCACCTTATATCTTTTGTCAAACTCCCCAATATGTAATCTCCATTAACTTGGCTAGTCTATAGATTATCTCTAAATTGTAGGTGTACATTAGAGAATTCAAAAGATTTTATTTAAGTGTTGATATAGGTTTGAGAATTGTACTTCTCTCCTTTCATTTCTTGAGGTCACTAGGACCATTACATACTTGGTTAAACTCACTCCTACCTTGAAACCAAGTTATCATCCCTCTTTCATTAGTATAATGTAGTGTCACTATTGTATTGCAAGGTTATAGGTTCATTTAGTCATCTTAACACTAGGTTTTCTAAGTGTTTTCATCAAAAATTTGATTGATTTGAAAATCACTCTACCATAATTTCTACTGACCAAATAGTCCCTTTATTATGTCAAGGTGTGACTTCTCCATCTAGTTGGTAAGGATAGAGCTATTATGCTTACACAAACCTCATGAATTTCCACCATGAGATGACACTATGTAGGGTAGGATCTATTTTTGGAGAAGTTATGGTAAACTGCTAATTAAGAAACTTTTCCAGCTCTATAACTTGCACTTAGGCTTGGTAGTAGGTAGTGACCTCATTATTTTGAATACCTAATCCTCTTCATGAATTATCTAAGTATATCAAAGGCCCTAAAGGTGATGGAGACCCATTATAGAGTTTTGAGCATGCAATTTGAATCTCCCATAGATAATTGATGCTTAACTTCTAAGATATAGATACTCAATATGCATTCTACCTACAGAAGATAGTGAGGACATAGGTCCATTATGACCTCAAACTAGATATCAATATCATTAATTAAAGTCAAAAAAACTCATTACATTGAGGAGATGAAAACCAATGTATTGATTTTTGAATTGAAGCCACTCACAAAATATCACAACACTGTAACAACCCAAAACATGCTATGCAAACCATTAATGTTCACCTACAACACAATGTGTATATTTATGTTTATCCTTTCATATCCACACATGAAAACTAGTTTGAAATCCACATTAAATGAATTAACATGATCTATAAGTTCGCATACAACACTTGGTTCACACAAACCAATGCAAATAGATGAGAAGACTAAAGCCATTAGGGATGCACAAGCAATTTAGAGGCACTAATAGGTTTAGTGATTGTTCATGAAGTATGGACCAACAATCATAAAATTATGGCCATGAAATGGAAATAAACAGGGACCCCTAATAGCCATCAAGTGCACTTACTTCAACTCTCCTCCTCTTGTTTGTACCAAGTGTAAATCATTTGACCATGTTAACCTACCCAAGAGAGCGAAGAGAGAGAGATTAGTTTTTTCCATTTGTGGACCTATTTAAGCTCCTTAAACCTATAAAATACTGTTAGGGATGTTATCACACCTTCTTAAAGCATCACACATGCCAAGGCAGTCATCTCAATCCATATAACTATCTAAAACTAACTCTTTTGTCATTGATCTTCTTCTTCTTACATTGGACCTACAAATTTTTTAGTTTAAAACTATCTCTATAATATTTTATGGCATGTGGGATGTTGGTTAGCTTCTTGACACACTTATCCTTTGTGTAATTTATGTACAACTCTTTAACATGACCAAAAGTGGCCTAAAATGATATTAAGATAAAGTGAATAAAAGTGACAAGGTTAAAATATGTTATATGACCCTCAAACTATGACTTAACCTTAATTAGGACCATGGTGACCACTTTATGACTTAAAAGACCTTATGAAAACTTTACACATGTAAGGGGTTGACTTATTTTGACCTAGTAATAAAATTTGTCAACAAGACCAAAAACATTCAATTAAGCATTCAAGTGAGAAAAGATTCATTATTTTCTCCTATTTCCTTATCAATCATGGGAAAAACACATCTACAAGTCTAAAGTACCAAAAGAGCATGTCACGAGTCATATTTTTTAAGTTACATGTTAGGTCATTATTATACTTACTTTCCACATGTTTCACCCTTGTATACATGCAAGCCAACATATTAAGAGAGAACTACATCAGTTTAAGGTCCTCTTCAGAGTGGTAGATATGTAGGCAACACCCAATGATAGAGGGGTCTTTAGGGTTATATCAACATCATGAGCCTAATAACCTATTTTTTCCAATGGTCACTATGAAGATGAAGATCTATAGTTTTGATGATTCAACAAGACTGATAGTTCATGAGCCAGATCTAAATGCACCAGAGTGAAGGTGACACATAAAGCATATTATTCTAAGTAGTCACATATAGATCTAGTAAGTATTCCATATTAGATACCTACATTTGAGTCAAACAAAACCATCGATGAAACCATCTGAGGTTAACACAAGTATTTAAGGTCACATAGGTCAAGTTTATAGAAAATAATGACAAATCCAAAATTTGTATCTGATTTATTTCAAACCTATTCCACAATATATTTGTATATACATTGTAATATAGCTAAGTACCATTATTTTGCATTTATTGTAATATCAATCACTGGTTATACTTACTATTTTTAGTATATCTCAGTATTTAAATTTAGGATATTATTTATTTGAGTTTGTAATTAATTCACCTATTATAGATCTATCTATCACCTATTGATGATTCTAAATTACCACAGGTGTTTTTAGTGTTCAGAAAACACTACTCATTTTAGAATTATAAGAATTCAAGGCATGAGTTGTAGTTATTTGGTAATTATGATGACTATGGTGAAATAGTAGCAAAGTAAAGTAGATTGTTCCACAAATTTATATTATTTGATGGTTGCGATCCACTTTGGTTTCGCTTTTTGATGGTTTCTTAGTCAAAGATTGATGCTATAAATGGATATTTATAGCGAAACTTAAGATATAGTGACTATCTTTGTAAAAAAAGAGAAAAGAGGAGAGGGTAAGGTAGAAAGGAAACAAATGTGATTACAAGGCTTTACCTCAAATATTATGACAAAGTTTTAGTTTCTTAAATGTGCATTTAAACCAATTTATAATGTAAAATAGCTAAAGATCAATTTCCGTCATAAACCAAGCTAATTTATAAGGATCAATTGAAATTACAAGTACAAACTAGGTTTACTTTTAATATTTTGTTTCCATATCTAAATAGCTGATGCACATCTTTGATATAGAACAAATTAAAGCGAAGCAACTCATGATCTTTCTAGCTAACCTAGCAAAGCATAGATTAACAACCTTGTAAAAGAATTAATGTAGTTTAGGAATTAAATAAGCCACTCAAATTTAACATCCAGATAAACAATTTAGAGAAAATCTATAACTATCAATACAACCAAATAAATAATCTTTGCATAATTCCTTTAGTTGTATTAATTGGTGTGAGTATATAATTTTTCTCAAAAATATCTCTCCTTTTAAAAATGGTAATAAATGCCTTTATAGAAAAGCCAAGTAGTATACCAGTCAGTCTAAAAATATAGGTGTACAAAGATAAAGATAGTTCTCTTTGTAACAAACTACAATACATATGTCTTTTACAATCATACTGACCTAGAGGCAATCACTCTAATAAATTAGTGTGTGCCTTTACAAAAATAAGCTACTCCTAAGGCAAGCCACAACTAGAACATTAAAGGTGGGGCCATTTACTATTGAAGGACATTCATAGCTCATTCATGTTCTTAATCCATTAGGCATAAGTCCATGGAAAGCCTTGTGATGTGCCCCTCTTCTTGATCAGTCAGCTCATCAAAATCTTTGTCATTCCTAGACTAAACTTCTTCAATGTTTCTTGCTTCATTGATCCTCTCCCTTGCATTGAATATCTTGTCTAATATTGTGTTATTATCTTGTCCTAATTATCCTTCTTTATTTCACTTGATTTATTGAGTCACTAAAGTGGCTCTATGATGGAATTATTTATCACTAATAATTCCCAGGGCAGTGGGTTGTGCAAGATCCTTGAGCATAGTTCTTAAGAGCCTCTCAATTCTGTCCATGAGGTCTTTATCCTCCTCAATAAGTTCCTCCACTTTGGTATGCCAAGAACTCAAGGCTTGTATCTTATCTACAATAATTCCCAAAATGGCACTTAGGTGCCCCATGCTAATGGCTTTAAAATTTTGTATTTGCTTCCTAACCTAGATGTTAAGAAGTTGGGCAATATTATCTTTAGAGTTTGCCACTAAGTAACTAGATCCTTGGCTAAGGTTTCCTGGTCCTCTAATATACTATGCCTTAACTTCATAGACTTTAGTGCCTTAAACATGTTATGGAATGATTCCTTAAGCATCTTAATCATGGAGTCTGGCACTGAGAGAATTGCTTGATTTTGCAAATTTTCTTTCTCCTTCTCCAGGTTTTGAATTCTTTGCTTCAATCCCTGGACACTAGCTTGAGCCTACTAATATTGATACTCAATTAAACATTTCATATCCTCCTCATAGATGCGAGCCTCTCTAAGTTTTTTCCCTTCAATAGGGGTTACCCCTATGAATGGTTCCACCCTTTGAAACTTGAATTCCTCTTGACCAACCATGGTTGTCCTTAAGGTGATCCTTTCTAATCTTGTTGTGTTTGCATTGAATTGGACTTTAGTCTCTAGCTTTTTGAACTTTGGAAGCTTAGGCACCACCACACTTGTACTACTAGAGGCTCTAGGGGCATCAAATTTTTGGATTTCTTAAGCATGATGAACCTATGTTCTTATCTCTTCTTACTTTTCTACCATGTCCTTAATCCATGGTTTGATGTTATCATGTATAGTTAAGACAATTTGTGTCAAGTCCCATGAAGGAAAGAGGGATGGGACCTTCTACCACTTCCCATAGATAAACTAGTTAAGGATGTCTGGTCCATGGATAGGAAACTCATCACTGAAGAGGTTAACTTCACTAGTAGGGTGAGTAAAGGTTAACCTAGGATTCTTCCTTGGAGTCATAGGAACCAAGGCTAGCTCTTGTTTCCTTTTATCCCTTCCCAATGGATCTATCTCCTTTCCTACTTCTTCAAAGGGATATTCCTCTCTATCTGAGCCATATGTTGCTATTATATTAATGAAGACACCCTCCAATGTCTCCTCTAGATCAAGAGTTATCATATCAATGAATCTCATGGGAGAAGGTGGTCTCTATGGTCATGAGTGGTCCCAGATGGACCTAACAATAAATGATATTTCAAGGGGCACAAATGCCATATCTCCCCTGAAGGCTTGTTGTTTTTTATCAGTCTCCATTCCAACTTTATATTATATCTTTTGATCTTGGAGAGAACTTCCTCAAAATTTCTTGCTCTAATGTAGATGTCATCACTGATACCTAGTTTATGTTCATATTAAACTTGTGGGACCTTTCTTTCTCTAATGTTGTTAACTACCCTATTCTTTGGGTCCCACATCTTAAGGTCATCTAATTAGAAATCAAAAGAATTTCTCTATGTAACCATGATTTCCAACTGCTTCCAGTCCTTGATTATAACCTTTCTAATATCTAATGGGAGGGGATGGATTTGGCCCTTCCTCTTCTCTTTACATATTATATCAATTCCCTAGATGATTTGGTAAGCAATTTCTTACTCAATAAGCTTGTTGGGGACATAGACTAGTAGCTTGTAAGGTTGGGTTAGGAAAGCCTCTATCTTATTGACAGTGTAATTAGGATAATACCATACATCACATATGGTTTCTACCTATTTATTGGTAAGGGCATGTAACCTTGGCATAAGAACTCCTGTGATGGCCTCAATTATGGCTAGGAAAACACAATCATAGATGAATTTTATATGGTTCTTGTACTTGAATATATGCAATTTAGAATAGTAGTGAGAAATTATGGTCCTACCATCAGAGGACCAGTTTCAAATGTCAAGGAAGGTCACAGAGGCTATAAGGGAATCCAATAGATATGACATCATATAGAATTTCTTAAAGGTCCATATTTTGATGGCTATGAATTACTTAGCTAGGAAGAAGCTAATTAGGTCTCCCACTGGAGGGGTTAATTTCTATTCTATCATGAAATAGAAATAGGACACCTAGATTTTGTTTATATATGTGGTAGAAGGGGTACCAAAGGCTTAATTTAGTAGGGTCATGATTATTCTAATGCCTTTTCTGAATTAGACAATATGTATCTTTCCATCTAAGGTCTTAAATACATGGGGTCCTTAGATTAACTAGGGTGTGAGGATTAAATCAAGGTCCTGGGTGTTAACCCATTCCCTCATGGCAAGGAGGTTGAGATGGGTTAAGGGGAGCTTTTAATAGGTCTCAAAGGCTATAGGAGAGATGTATTACACCATTTGGAAACTACCCTCTCAAATGATCCATTTCCCATCTATCCTATAGTCAACAAAGATAGGTGTAAGGATATCAATGTAGTGCATTACCTCTGGTTTCACTGTGGCATAGTCGAGACCAGCCATTTGAACCATAACCAAGTCATTATACCTTTGATTTATTATGGCATTCCTCATTTCCTCTTGTGAGATAAGTTGTAATTTATCCACCAAATAGAACAATTCAGACCAATTCCTCACTCCATAGATGTTTTGGGCCACTAGGTCCAACTTTGTGTCTTTGAAAATCCTCCCTTCATTGTCAGAGGTTAGATAAAGCTTGACTTTTATCTTCAATTATTGCCTACTAGTCACCATTTTTGATGTTACTAAATTATTCACACTGGATTACCAAGGGTTCTTATTATATTACTTATTTTCAAGAGCACAATATGCTATCTTGATTAAATTGTAACCAATTGAACCAATTTGGGTCTTCTTTATAGAGGGCTTAGGTTTCAGAGCTTTAATGGTAGGAGATATTCAGGCTTTAACTTCATACATGTTTTGTATTTGATGGAGACATTTTGCTTTCATCGATCCTATATGGCATCATTCTAGGATTTTTGTGGCAATTTTCATAAGTGTCATTTAGACACTATTTATTGGCTTTTAAAAGTCTCCTTTATTTTATGTCAGGATCAGGATCTTAGACTTAACATGATCCATCGATCCAAGTCCTCGCCTTTTATTGTTCCAGTGATCTCTAGGCTTGTGTTCATGACATTTGGCATTCTCACAGATTTTACCTATGCTACATATCTTCTATCAGTTGTTACCTTGGTCGAGCACTGGCCACATGTTGAGCTTGTAGAGCTTTAAAAAGTCATTGAGCCCTTCATCGCATTGGATCAAATCTAGCAAGCAATCAATTATCATTGATTGCCTAGCTAGTTGTGGTTCAAATGAAAATGTGAAATGCATCCATCTCGAGAGATTGGGATACCTTTGAAAATTCCACCTAGGCCTCATGCTATTGGATCAAATCTAGCAAGCTAGTAATAGTCGTCAATCCTTATGAGGGCTCAATCATTAATTGGATGCCTTTATTAGGTGGGAATTTTTATTCCTTTTATTTGACCATCAAGGTTCCATACATCTATCTCTCAAGGCTTTATGTTCTTTTTAACTTTATTCTTATGCCTCATACCATTGGATTAAATCCAATGAGCAAGTGCAAGTAATTGGATCGATCCTGGTGCAAGTTATTTAAGCTAAAGTCTTAAGGCTAGGGAACTCCATCTAATCAAATCTAGTGAGTAAGTATCATTCATAGGATCCTAAAAAGGGTGAGGGAGATACTCATTAGAACTAAGGAGATAAATAAAAGCTTTTAGCATAAGGTATTAAGACTAAGGTAATGATGATTATTGGAGCCTTAGTATTAATAACCTAGGCCAAGTTAGGTGATACAAAATGGGACCTCATGGAGCTATACCAAATTGGATCCAAGGAGATTAGGAAAAATAAAGGGGGAAGGATAATGAAGAACTTAAGTCATGTTATGAAAACATGACTTAAATCCATGTGAACCCCTTGTTTATAGCTTTTTTTTATGATGAGTTTCAATTGGTTCCCACCAACATGGTTCTCACTAATATTTAAATTTGAATCAAGAGCCACGCAAGGTTTTATCAGAGTTATTGCTAGAATCTAGATAATGAAAGTGCAATGGAGATGTGATCACACAAGTTGAAGCAAGTGCACACCACATAGATGCTAAAGCAATTTGAAAATAACATAATAAGAGAAATTACACTAGACAAAATGGAGAAAACCAAAATCTAATTTGCATGAGATGGCCAAAGTGAGGAATACATATAGGAGAGTACGTAAGTAACTCCTCCACAAAAGGTGGACAAGGCACCCGAAGAATAGATAGTAATTCCTCCATGAAAGGTGGTGACAAGGTGTTAATAATAGAGAAGTAATTCCCATCAAGGGAGTTACTTGTGACATTCTTATGACACCTATGACACATCTATGACACACCTCCACATAAGCTAGCCTATCCCAAAAATGTAGGAAAACTCCATGTATGCACAAGAAATAAAATTTCCCTAATTAATAAATAGGGAAAAATAAAAACCTACACTAATACCCCCCCATAAGCGCAGCTTAGGTGGGCAGTGTGGAAATATAAAATGGGTCCCGACAACTAGGCCTGATGAGGTACCCATGTACAAATTCAATCCCCCATAAGATAGAGAAAAGGAGAAAACCCGTAGGAAAAAAAATCCCCCACAAAAGAGAGACATAACAAAAGTGAAGAGGCTAGAAATCCCCCCTTGAAGATGATGTTATTGCAGATATAGACCGCACCCCAAGAAGAGCTCATAGATGAATAAACTTGCTCTCAGTGAAAGGTTTGGTGAAGATGTCTATAACCTACTCTAAAGACTGGCAAAATATTAAGTCAATGACCTAAGTATGAATAAGCTCCTAAATGAAATGTATGTGAATCTCTATGTCCTTGGTCCGCTAGTGCTGAACCGAATTCCTACAAATCTAAATGGTACTCTAGTTGTCACAATAAATGATGGTGGGCTGCCTGATAGGAATGCCAAACTCAGAAAGAATCCCCTAAAGACAAATAGCCTTAGTAGCTACATTAACAACTCCCCTATACTCTACCTTTGTGGATAATATAGCAATAGCATTCTGCTTCTTGCTAGACCAACTGATAAGACTAGAACCTAGAGAGAAACTGTAACCAGAAGTGGACTTGTAAGTCTTTGAATCACCAGCCCAATTTGAATCTATATATCCAACCAAGTCTATGCCAAATTTGTAATGAATCCCATATCTATGTGAACCCTATATGTAATGCAAGATCCTCTTAGCTACTTTCCAATGCAACTCATGTGTTCCTACATGAATCTAGAGACAAGTCCCACAATATATGAAATGTCGGGCCTGGTGTGAGTCAAGTAGATGAGACTACGAATAAGTTGTCAATAATGAGTGGCATCAACCAATGGTGAAGAATAATCAGCCTCAAGCTTGACTCTTGAGAGAAAGGGAGTTGGAGATGGCTTGTAATCAGCCATGTGAAACCGAGCCAAGAAGTCAAGAGCATACTTAGGTTGTGCAAGAGAAATCCCTAAATCTGACTGTGAGATCTCGATGCCAAGGAAGTAGTGCAACAAACCAAAGTTTGTCATGTCAAATCTATCCTAAAGATATGCCTTCACTACTACAATAACTAATGAAGAACTCTCGGTGATCAAAAAGTCATCAACATATAGAACCAAAATCAAGAGTGAATCATCCTGTCGCAAGAAGTAGACATTGAGATCAGAATGGCACCTAGTGAAACCCGTTGTGAGAAGGAAGGAATCCATCTTGGCATACCAAGCCTAAGGGGCCTATTTGAGGCCATAGATATATTTCCTAAGTCTACATACTAAGTAAGAATCCTAAACAAATCCTGGTGCCTGCTCTATGTAGATCTCCTCTTCTAGGTCTCCATGAAGAAAGGCACTCTTCACATCCATCTGATGCACATCCCAACCATGTGTTGCAGCAATAGCCAAGGTGAGTCGGATAGAAGTCATCTTTGCAATGGGTGCAAAGGTCTCTGAGTAGTCAATGCCTACCACCTATGAGAAACCCTTGGTGACCAATTGCGTTTTGTACTTATTAACTGACCCATCTGCTGTAAACTTGGTCTAATATATCCACCTACATCAAACCATCTTTCTTCCCTTAAGAAGTGAAATTAAATCCCAAGTGTGATTATTTATTAAGGAAGAATATTCTTCCTCCATAGCATTATCCCACTTAGGTACCCCCGATGCCTCTTGAAAAGTATGTGGATCTGAAACTATAGCAAATAAGGCATGTGGATCTCTCTGAAAATCCCCCGTAGTACATATATCATCTACGAGATCTCCTGCCTAAGTGCCAGCACTCTCAAGTGTCTGTCTAGCCCAAAGTGGCCCAGAAGTGGGTGAGTCAAGTGCTAACTCCTCATCTTTTGATTGACTAGAGGTGGATGACTCTACATCACTGTCCTCACTATCTAAACTCAAAGAAGAAGAAGATGTCTCTAGCTCAAGAACCTATTGTGGCTGATCTAAATCTAACAAGGAATCATCATGAAGTAGATCCGATGAGGGAGAAGAAGTGCCAAGTGTTGAGTCTCTAGGACTCTCCTGAAAATGGACACTTCTCTTGATGAACAACTCATGAGTGACTAGATCTAGAAGGCAATATCCCTTAATACCATCTGGATATCCTACAAAGATGCAAGGCTTGGACTGACATTCCATAGCTTTGTGTTTCTTCTTCAAAATGCATGCCATGGCTGGGGTTCCAAAAACTCTAAGGTGCTCAACATCAAGTTTCCTTTTATGCCAAGCTTTAAAGGGTGTTATCCCTTTCAAAGCTTTGTGAGGAACCCTATTTTGAATGTAGCAAGCACAATTGATAGCTTCGGCCTAGTATTGTGGTGCTAGGGATTTGGAGTGAATCATATAGGTACCCATCTCTTTCAAGAACCTATTTTTGCATTCTGTAATCCCATTATGTGAAGGATTGTAAGTGACTGTGCACTGCAAATCAATCCCCTCTGTAGTGCAAAACTACTCAAATTTGATGTTAACATACTCCCCTCCATTATCAGTTTAAAGAACCTTAATGGATTTCTCACTCTATTTCTCAACAAGAGCCTTGAAGTCTATAAAATTTTCAAACACTTCAGACTTTTGTTTGAGAAAATATATCCAAGTGTATCTAGAGAAATCATTAATGAAAGTGAGGATGTACTTGGCCCTTGTGAAAGATGGTTTGGGAAAGGGTCCTGATACATCACTGTGGACTAACTCAAAAGGTTGTGAAGCCCTCCAAGCTTTGCCTTTGTCAAATTTTGCTTCGGGATGCTTCCCAAGGGAGCACCCCTCGCAAAGTCCTTTTGAGAATTGAACACGAGGCAAGCCAATGACCATGTCATTTTTGCAAAGTTGTTCAAGATAGCGATAGTTAAGGTGGCCAAACCGATCATGCCATAATTTGCTAACTCCATCTGAATGAGTCAGCAATGATATTGGAGAAGAATCTGATGCAAAATGTGAGAAGGTGTATAACCTGGCTTGGTGATCTGCCCTACCCACTACCACTGTAGTATCACTATGCAACTCCCTGATAGCCACTGAATCTAGTGAAAACTCAACTCTCATACCTCGACCAATGTGAGTGATTTGGTACACTGATAGGAGATTGGTTGAAAGAGAAGGAACACTTAGAACATTATTGAATGTTCCTCCTTCCATTTCAACTGACCCTCTCCCTGTAATGAAAACTAATGTGTCATCACCCAAACTAATTGAAGTCATGCTACAAGGCTCTAAAGATGAAAACTCAACTAGTGAAGAGCCCATGTGGTGAGAAGCACTCAAGTTGATGACCCATGAAGATGTAGAAGCTATTGTAGATATAAGGGTCTTGCCCTTTTCTTTCTCCTTACCCTTGCCTTTTGCCTTGGTAGAATCTTGGGTAGATGAATTTTGCTTGATGGACTCAAGAACACCTATATTATTTTTCTCTAGAAGATGAGTTAGGTGATCTATTTGTTTCTTCATGCATTTGTGTTCATCATGCTCTATATTTTTACAATAGGCACACTTAACCTTCTCCTTCTTAGGTTTAGTATTGGAAGAGGAAGTCTCAGTGTTGTTTTTGGCAGGATTGTTGTTTTCTTTCTTCTTCTCCTGGTCCTTGTTCTTTTTCTTCTTCTCCTTTGTTGAAGTCTTATCCTTACCATTTCCAGCTATCAAAGCTTTGGGTTGAGTAGACTTCATTGTGCCCATTTTAATTAGCTTATCTTGCTCCCTAGTCAAGTTGGCAATGAATAAATCCAAAGAAGGCATTTTCCATGTAATGCCAAGGGCATTTTTTGTAGCATGGAAAGTGGAGACAAAGACTGAATAGCTTGGACCTAACTTTGCGAGAATAGAAAGTATGAGTTGATCATCTTTCTTCTCTATCCTACATTCTTTCAATTACAATCTAAGGGCCTTAAACTTAGTGAAGAAGTCTAGTAGGGTGTCAAAGTTGCTAGGACTTAGACTTATGAGTTCATTTTCAAGTTCATGACCTCTCATCTCATCAAGCTTCCCAAATAGCTTTTCTAAGGTGTCCCATATGTAATTATAACTCTAGGAGGATTCTAGATAGAAGAGAAGTTTTAGAGACACAGACAAGCTCAGTAATCTATAGGCTTCATCACTACGGTTGTACCACTTAACCTTTTCAGCATCAGTGTTGGGTTCTACTTCAGTTCCCATAGTGATCCTATATAACCCTTTGCTTCCAAGAATGATTGACATTTTAACTTTCCATTCATGATAGTTAAAGGGTGTTAGGGGTTTAAGTTGATAAGAATCCATTTTTAGCTAAATTTAGGTGAAGTTGTGTTGATTGCAAGTTTGTGAATTATGCAAAAAAGAGAATGAAAGCAAGTTGTGAAAAGCAATTACACCCCCCTAAAATATTGAGCCCCCCCAAATAGATAATTTCACACTCAAAAGATGTCAGACTCAGCTGAAAATACATCTTAGAGCAATCAGTGCAAGACTAAAGCAAACAGGACGTCGAACTCAACCGAAAATGCGTCTCGGGAGACCCAAATTTTTGGCACTTTATAAACTAGTGTGTTTTTTAAAAATAATAAGTCTACGCTATGGAGAATTGAATTACAAGAACTTTTGCAAAAAATGGCAACCAAAACCGAGCTACCGTTTACAAGATATTAAAGTTACAATTTTCTCATAAACTAGTGTTTTTGCAAAAAAAGCACTAAAACATTAATAAAATCCCTGTTATGGGGAGAGAAAGTGGCCTTCCAACCACTCATTGGATTTGGTACGGAATGAAGAATCCAAAGGAGGTCTTTGTGAGGGGGAATTGGCCTCCTGCCAACTCGGGCCTCACCCTTCATCTTCATAGGTCGAAGATACGAGTTAAAATTCAAACCCCCAAAATTACCAAACTGTCTAAAAACCTTAATACTCAGTCAAATTGACTGATTTTTGTTTTGACAAAACAATTTTCACTAAAAATTTTTAGTTAAAGACAGAATGGACAGAATGGCAATGTGATTAAAGGTCCACATGGGATGTCAAACAAGAGGAGGGCACCTTTTTCAAGAAAATACAATAGTCCAAATTTGCAGAAAAGACAAAATGCAATGCTGGCCTGCTAGTCTGTACAGCCTATCTGACGTGCCTTGCTAGAGACTGAGGCGTGGCAAAAGACTTCACCAAAAATGAGGCACAGAAGCTGATTTTTGATCAGCAAATAGCAAATGCAACAGGGGGCGTCTCAAAAAGAGGGCACTGATCTAAATTTTTTGCAAAAAATAAAAAAACAACAGCCTATGCCGTACGGCCTAAGGTACCTAGCTATAAGGACTCTACTATTGCACCTTGCTTGAACTACCTATGGCATGGCAAAGTAATTGGCACCTACTGTTGGAGGGCGCAGACTGAAGATGAGAGTGGGCAGCCCCTGATCTGGGTAGTTTCATCTCTTTCTACTAGAAGGTGGCGTCCAAGAACAACACACAGAATATAGATATTTTTTTTGCAAAAATGACAAAAAAATTCCTCCACCTTACGAAAGCCACAACAGATTAATCAAGACACCCAAAGGCCAAAGATACCAGAAATGATATTGACATTATTTTTTTATTTTAGACCAAATCTAGAATAAAAAAATAAAGAGAATTCCACTCCTCTTGATTTCAAAATAAGCTAAAAGCATAATAACACACAAGATTATCGGGTTAGCTCTGATACCATATCGGAGTTGTTGCCAGAATCTGGATAATGCAAGTGCAATGGAGATGTGATCACATAAGTTAAAGCAAGTGCACACCACATAGATGTTAAAGCAATTTGAAAATAATACAATAAGAGAAATTGCACAAGACAAAATGGAGAAAACCAAAATCTAATTTGCATGAGATGGCCAAAGTGAGGAATACATATAGGAGAGTACGTAAGTAACTCCTCCACAAAAGGTTGGAGAAGGCACCCCAAGAATAGACAGTAACTCCTCCATGAAAGGTGGTGACAAGGTGCTAAGAATAGAGAAGTAACTCCCATCAAGGGAGTTACTTATGACACCTATGACACATCTATGACACACACCTCCACATAAGCTAGCCTATCCCACAAATGTAGGAAAATTCCATGTATGCACAAGAAATACAATTTCTCTAATTAATAAATAGGGAAAAATAAAAACCTACACTAATAGGTTTATGAACACAAAACCCTTGGGTGACCACCATGAAACCTATAAAATGAATCACACAACTCATTAGCATGGTTAGTCCAAAATAAGAAGATTAAATCACACAAGCATGCTCTTTTATAGAGTGACTGATCATCAAATTCTATTGAGGACTTCAATGTTCAGGGGCTTCAAAACTTGGATACAAAGGACTTATCAAGGCTCCCAATTTTTAAATGAATGGGGTATGTTGGTCCCAACAAATGGAGACTCACAAGGGATATATAGCCAAATGTTATAACCTAGAGACTCTAGCTTAGGTCAATAATTAGGTCCTTTACTCTAGCAGATCCATGTCATCATTTGAGTTCCATTCATGGTTGAAATAAGATTTATACCTACAAAATTGAGTTTAAACTACTAGGACATAGTCGTGTTGTGTGTGTGCTTTGATTCCACTTACTATTTACCATATGATTTAGGGAACAACTTCCAGGTTTCATGCCCTTAATCATTTGTACTGGCTAGTAGGTTTATTTAGGCATTTAATGGGGTTGTTCTTTTAGTTTAGGAAGGCTTGGACATTGCCTTTGTACCAGCCAAGTGTCTATAGCCCTAATAGAGATGTGTTTGGCTCTACTCAAGGCCTTGATCCACTACCATCTAGGCATCCATAGTCTCGATGGAGATTACTCAAATTACCCATGCTCGAAAAGCTTCAAATTTTGCACTGCACTCTTATTTTTTGCATCTTTTGAGATATATTTAATGCTTTTAGAAATGTTGGGAACCAAGGTATCAAAGTTTAAGGATTGTAGCCTAGTTTTTTAATTCTATAAAAATACATATTGTTGTCATCATTTTCCCTAAAAAGGATGTCTTGTTAAGTGCAAACATGGTTTTATCCTAATAGACAAAACTCTATTTTATAAGTGCAATTCTTCTTCAAAGCCATATTTAGATCCTGATAATGTCTAGGTTTACATAGAACATGGGATATCTTCATTGGTCTTTACCAATTTCCTTGTGTTATAGCACCAAGCTCACATTTTAGGTTTATGGTCATCATAATTATGGGGTTAATACTCTAATTAGTGAAACCTTGGGAATTTTAGGGAGACAAGATATTTTGAACACCAAACTATCTCTAGAAATACCAAGTAATTCCAAGGAACAAAGCAAGGACAAAAAAATAGAAGCACCAAACTATCTCTAGAAAGACTGATTAAAGCCAAGGAACAAAGCAAGGACAAAAAAGTAGAAGCACCAAACTAAGCAACAACAAGAAAATAAAAAGGCAGGAAACCAAAAGGCAAACAAATATATACAAATAAGACAAGAAAAAAAAAATTATAAAAGAACTAACTAGCCTACCTACTCTAACTTAAATGGGCTTATAGATTTCATTCCATGAATACCCATGGTGGAGCTACATCAAAGTAATGCTTGAGATATTTCACATTGGTGGGCAAGGTGAACTATGCTCCTTGAAGGTCTTTTAACTTGAAATAATTATTTCCAAGCATGTCAAGAATCTGATATGGGCCAATCCAAAAAGGTGTGAATTTACATGCTTGCCTTTGGGTTCAAATGCCTTATCCCAAAGGATGACTAGGTCTCCCTATCTAAATACTTTCACTTTTGACCTTTTTTCAAACCATCTCTTGACTATGGTTTGATACTTGTTTAATTTAGCAAAGGCTTCCTCCCTTTCATCTTTCATCTGAATGATGTCTAGCAACCTAGAATTTGCAAGTTATTGACTCTCCCCCATGTGTTCTTGCATATAAGGAAATAGGTTCTTTTCCATACAAAAATATGAATGGCGATGCCTTTAAGGCTTGTTTAATTCTGATCCTATCTGCCCATAGAGCATATTTGAGGAGCTTATGCCAAGATGTAGGTTTGTCTTCAGATGAATTTTTGATTACCTTGCTCAAATACTTATTAGTGGACTGAAAAATTGCATTTCCCTGGGGGTAATGATTTGAAGCAAACTTTAGAGAAATGCTACTATCATAGGCCCATTCCATCATCTCTATGAACACAAAATCTGATCCATTATCACACACCAAAGAGATTAGGGTTCCAAATCTAGTGCAAATGTTTTCTTCTAAGAAGTTGGTCACTTATTTTGTCCTACATTATTTGGTGGCTATAGATTTGTCCAACTTGTGCAATAGTCTGTAGTAGTTAGGACATATTTGTGGCCATTAGAAGAATTAGGGTTGATTACTCTTATGAAATCTAATCCCCATTATGTAAAGGACTTGTCAATTATCATTGGTTGTAAAGGTATGGCTACCTTTGGTTATTTGGTGTTAAATACTTGATAAGAATGGCATTCTCTCACATTATTATGAGCATCCTTGAAAATAGTAGGCCAATAGTAACCAACCTTGAGGATTTTGTGGCTTATTACTCTTCTTGATGGATGTCCACTACCTAAATTTTCATGGAAATTACTCATGATTTGAGAAGCTTCTTCTTTGGATACACACCTTAAATAGACTCTTTCAATGTTTTTTCTATTTAATACTCTATCCTTGATTAAAGAGTGAAAAGATTTGAGTCTTAGGTCCCTCTTATAATCTCTTTTAAGTCTTGTAGGACATACACCATTAATCAATAACTAAATCAAGGAATCATACCATTCATTAGGTTGGAAGTCCTATTGTTCAACCTACATGATATGTAGCTTGGGGTTGGTGTTGGAAATCATCTAGACTAGGCCTTGATACCTTACTAGCTTAGTAATTTTCATCTCTATATCATACTCTTATAAGACTGGAAATCACTTGCCTCTACACTTACCTAATTCATTTTGACTCAACATGAGTTTTGTGGTAGGTTCTAGTAAGATAACACGCACTTTATTCTTGAGGATGTAATGCCTAAACTTATTTATTGCTTTCACTAGTGCATATACCTACTTATTAAGTAGGGAATAATTTAGTTTAGCTTTCTTCAAATTGATAATCATATAATAAATTGGGTGATCATTCCCATCAATGTTTTGAGTTAGGACTATTGCCATGGTGTGATCCAAAGTAAATGAGTATAAATAAAAGTCCCTTAAAAAGTTTGGACTTATCAATACTAGGGCTTGACTAATTGATTCTTTGATGTTGTTCAATGATTTCTTGGACTCTTCATTCCAAGTAACCTTGGCATCCTTATTAATCATTTCATTCAATGGTTTGACAATCTCAGCAAACCTTGAAATGAATTTCCTCACAAATTTTATCTTGTCAAAGAATGACTTTAGTTCTTTCTGACTATTTGGAAGCTCTATCTTGGATATGGCTTCCACCATTTCAACATCTACATAGATCCCATCCTTAGTGATAACATGACCTATAAAATTTCCTTTAGTAACACAAAAGATGCTTTTCTTGGGTTAAGATAAATATCATATCTCTTGCATCTCTCAAATACTTGTTGAATGTGTGTGAAATGATTGTCTCTATTTTTGGAGAATATTGTTAGGTCATCCATGTATATTATGATGCATTTACCAACTAGACCCTAAAAATCATGGTCCATGGCTCTTTGAAAGGTATCCCCTATATTGACACCCCAAAGGGCATATTTTTGTAAGCAAAAGTTCCCCACTTAGTGGTAAAGGTTGTCTTCATTCTATCTTCTCTATCGACTAACACATGGTTATACCCTAAGAAGCCATCAAGGAAGGACATCATGGCTAATCCTAAAATAACTTGTATTACTTGGTCTAGAGAGGGCAAGGGGTAATTATCCTTGTTGGATGCTTTGTTTATGTTCTTGAAGTCAATACATAACATAATTTCACTATTCTTCTTTTTGACTGGGACCAGCTTAGAAACCCAAGTGGAGTGCCAGAAGGGAAAAATAATCTTTGCATTTATTAACTTCTTTATATATCATGGGCTCTAAGATAGGGTTAATAGGGCTTTTTTTCTACCTAAAGGGTTTACAACTCTCCTTGAGGGGTATAGTATGGGTGATAACCCTTGGATCAAATATCTTTAGATCATCATAAGACTGGGCTATTACGTCCTTGTACTTGGTGAGTAACTCTGTAGATTTTTTATTCTCCATTTATGTGCAACCCTTCCCCACATTAACCTGTTGGGGTTGATCTTGGGGTCTATTTGATTGCATTATAGTCCTTCCCATTTACCTTGCAGACCTTAGGATTTTATGTGAGTTTGTCTTGGTTAAACAATATTTCTAGTGAAACCATCCCTTTAGGTATCTTATTATCACTTAGCTAGATAATCTTGTCATTGAATTCCCTTTTAGGGGTATCCTCATTAGATTCATCAATAATATGAATTTCAAAATCTCTTGAGTTAGTCATGAATTCTAGGATCTATTGATCATCATTGAAGACTTAGAAGTGGTTCACATTATCTAGGACCAAGGGGTAGCGTACTATCTCAATAATAAAGTTAAAATATTTTTGATTAGGCATAAGGTTGGTTGTATTAGAATCTAGCCCATCATTAACCTTGTTTTCATCTCTAGGGATAAAGAGGATGTTGAATGCCTTAAAAGACTCTATTAGGTCCCAAACTCTAAAATTATACCTCTTGACATATGATAGTTTGCATTGATACTTGCTTCTCATTTTATTGACTACGAGTTCAGAGACCCCACAAACTAGTAGCTCTTTAACTTTAATTTTAACAAAAAATTGCAACCCTAAAATGAGAGCCTCATATTCAGCTAGGTTATTAGGGCATGGGAATTGTAGTCTATAAGATGCATGATATTGCTTATCAGTAGGGTCTATTAAAACAATACCAAATCTAGATCTAGACTTTCATTTATCACCATCAACATAAATTTTCCATAAAATAGGTCCAATAGGAGTGTCTTGGGAACCAGCCACTTTTGTAGTCTTTAAGGTGAAGACTCCTAAGTCAGAATAAAGAAAGTTCACCCTTTCATTAACAACATTGTACTCAGTTATCATGTGTTTCATCCTTGGTTCTCTTTCCATTCTTATCTATTTTAAGACACCTTTCCAAAGTAGCCATAGGTGTGAACAATTAGTAGACATATATCCATTCATGGCTTTGGTCTACTCTCTACTTAAAAGTAGTCCATATGCATTGGGAATGTCTACTACTTGAATGTCAATAAATTATTGCACTTTAGGTTCACTAGCCAACTACATGTGTACATTTAAAAGTTCCCTAATGACTTTGACCCTTGACTTGTACAATTAGGAAGCCACCCTATCAGACTTGATTAGAGTTAGTCCTAGTTGCTCATAATTTATTGCAAGCATGATATTGGTTGAAGCCCTAGAATCTAGAAGGAAATTATGGAGATTTTTAAAAAATATCCTAATTGTGAGAAGGAATGGGGGGGATTCTACCATGGCTTCTTTCTTGGTTACATTTGCATTATCAGCCCTGGGTGGCTTCCCAAGTTTCTTTGACAAAGACTCTAACAATAAGTATCTTTGTTCAGTAATTTGAGTTAACTCATGCAAGGTAATATCAGACTTGATTTCCTTCATGTCTTCAATAATGTTGTATCCAGTCTTACTTGGTGAATCAGTACTAGGCTTGGAGGACCTTCCTTTGGGTGGCTAAGGGTCATTCCTTGGAGTAGTGTCAGGAGGGGTCCCATAGTTATTAGGAGGAGTTGAAGTGGTCAAAGGTTGCTTTTGTTCCCTATTCCTCAAAGGGTATGTCTTCAAGAATTATTAGAACACTTGAATCTCTTCAAGAATATTCTTAGGTTCATTATCTTCTTGAAAAGGGAATTATAAGGTTTCTACCATGTGGACATGGTCTAAATATTTGGAGCCAGAAGCATTTGTAGAAATATCCTTATTAGGGACCACTTAAAATGTATTTAGTTCTTCCTAAAAAGCTTTAAAGGCTTTGAAGAATTCAATGTAATCAATCTCAACATGCTAAGTAGTAGCATGCACTCTACAGTAGTCAGGCAAAGCAATGTCTATGAGATTAATGTCCATGGTTTTGTTACTAGCAAAGGGTTCATTAGTATTATTTCTCTTGTAGAAGATATCATTTTGAAACCTATTTCTTGATCTACTGAACTTTTTGAAAGTATAGCTTCTTCCATAACTTTCACCAGTATTACCAACTTGCTTTTACAATTGAAGGAAATCAGTGCTAAGCTTCTAGACCATTTTCAATATAGATTACTTTTCACTCTTAGGGGTCTCATAATTTTGGACTTGATTATAGCTTGAACCAGGAGTTTGTATCAAGGCCTTTTGATTATTAGGGGAAGATCCATTAGTAGCTTGGTGACTCTAATAGCTTGGTGATTTAGGAATCCCAAATTTTGATTAGGAGTACATAACTAGTGGGCAAAATGTTTAGGGTTGGGATTTGATTAAGATTTTGGGTGTTTTGGTTATTATTTGGAAAAAAATTTAAAGTAGGTACTTATGGATTAACATTGGGAATGGAGTAAGCCATTTGGCCTTGTGGTTTCATAAGATCATTAATAACCACTGCCTCAAAATAGGCTTGGGCTAATGAAGCTATAATAAAGATAGATATCTTTAGAAATATAGAATTCATAGGATCTACTATATCCTGGTATATCTTTAGGGCTATAACATCATTAGGTTTGTAAGGTTCCATAATCTTGCTATACATTTTTTGGAATCTAGCATTGAAATATCTTATAGGCTCACTAGAATCTCTTTTGATGGTTGTGAATTGATGATAAATGACAAAAGAACTAATAATCTTACCAAATTTATTAATGAAAATGGTTTTGAAATCATTCTATGAGGTAATACAATCATCAAGCAAATTAAAGAACCATTCATATGCTGCATCTTTAAAAGTAAAGGGAAATAGTCTACATGCTACATCCTCATGTATGATATTTAATAACCTTAAAGCAACTTTAAAAGACTTAACATGTTCCTCCATAGTTACAATACCAGTAGGACTAAATATGGGCAAATATTTCTCAAGATTATGTGGTAAATCATGGACTACCCCTTGTACATTAATGGGGGAACTCCCTAACCAAGACATACCTAAATGTGGTTTGAATGCAAAGGTCCATTGAATAGGAGAAGTGGGTAAAGACTTTGAAAGTATTCATCTACCTTTATCATGCCTAGTTCTTTGATGACTTTGTAGCTCATGTAAAGGATCTCTTGTTTTTTAGTGTGATCTGGTCTAAATTCTAGGCAATTCCATCTTGAAGATTTGATATCTTATATGAAATATAGTGTGTCAAGTTAGTATTTATAAGAATAAAAGACTAGACATGCACACTACACTAATTCTATAAATATCTATGTAAAAAAAGATAAAAGACATCAAATTTCCACAAAGGTAGCTCAAGGATGCATCCTATTGTGCAAAGATAATTGATCTTTATAAGTTTGAGTTTGAGACAAACCATAATTTTCAAGGGATCATCTAATCTTTGATCAGAATAAGCCATTCCAATTTCAAATGCTACAGATCTTCAAATTCAAATCTATATTTAATAGAATTAGCAATCATTTATCAAAGAACTATGATATTTGACTTATCAATACACAAAGATATTTTAGAAACCTCCAAGACTACCAATATTTACACTTGGGATTAAATATCTACTCAAAAGGCGTAAAGATGACACCAATTCTTGGCTAATTGGCATCAATCCCCTCCTTCTAGCACCAACAGAGATTCTCCTATTGATTCTTCTAAATGTTCCATAAGTGCTTTTAATGTTTATAAAACACAACTCATTTTAGAATTTTAAGAATTCAAGGCATGAGTTGCAGGTATTTGGCAATTATGATGCTTATGGAGAAATAACAACAGAGTAAAGTACATTGTTCCACAAATTTATATTATTTAGTGGTTGGGAGCCACCTTGGTTTAGCCTTTTGATGGTTTCTTAGTTGAAGATTGATGTTATACTAAACTAAATGGATATTTATAGTGGAATTTAAGCTATAGTGAATATCTTTGTAAAAAAAAGAGAAAAGAGGATAGGGTAAGGTAGAAAGGAAACAAATATGATTGCAATTATTTACCTCAAACATTATGACAAAGTTTTAGTTTCTTAAATGTACATTTAAACCAATTTATAATGTAAAATACCTAAAGCTCAATTTCCATCATAAACCAAGCCAATTTCTAAGGATAAATTGAAATTACAAGTAAAAACCAAGTTTAATTTTAATATTTTGTTTCCATATCTAAATAGTTGTTGCACATCTTTGATATAGAAAAAATTAAAGTGAAACAACTCATGATCTTTCCAACTAACCTAGCAAATCTTAGATTTTCAATCCTATAAATGAATTAATGTAGCTTAGGAATTAAATAAACCATTCAAATTTAAGATTCAGACAAATAATTGAGAGAAAATCTACAACTATCAATGTAACCAGATAGATAATCTTTGCAGAATTCCTTTAGCTATATTAATTGGTGTGAGTATACAATTTTGCTCAAAAATATCTCTCCTTTTAAAAATGGTAATACATGCCTTTATAAAAAATCTAGGTAGTATACCAGTCAGTCTAAAAATATAGGTGTACAAAGATAAATATAGTTATTTTTATAACAAACTATAATACATGTGTCTTTTACAATCATACTAACCTAGAGGCAATCATGCTAATAAATTAGTGTGTGCCTGTACAAAATAGGCTACTCCTAAGGTAAGCCATAATTAGAACATTGGAGGTGGGACCCTTTACTACTGAAGGATACTCATAGCTCATTCATGTTGTTTATCCACTAGTCCTAAGTCCACGGTAGGCCTTGTGATGCACTCCTTTTCTTAATCAGCCAGCTCATCAAAATCTTTGTCATTCCTAGCCAAAGCTTCCTTAATGCTTATGGATTCATTGATCCTCTCCCTTACATTGAATATCTTGTCTAATATTTTGCTATTATCTTATCTTTATTGTCCTTCTCTCTTGCCCTTTATTTCTTGAGTCACTAAAGTGGCTCTATACTAGAATTCTTCATCACTCATAATTCCCAAGGCAGTGGGTTGTGCAGGATCCTCTAGCATAGTTCCCAAGAGCCTCTCAATATTTCCCCTAAGCTCTTTCTCCTCCTCATGGATGGAAGCCTCTCTAATTTTTTTCCCTTCAATAGGGGTTAACCTTATGAATGGTTCCACCTTTTGAAAGGTGAATTCTTATTGACCAACCATGGTTGTCCTTGTGGTGATCCTTTCTAATCCTATTGTGTCTACACTTGTACTACCAAAGGCTCTAGGGGCATCAACTTTCTAGCTTTCTTGAGCATGACAAACTTGTATTCTTCTCTCTTCTTGATTTTCCACCATGTCCTTGATCCATAGTTTGATGTTATCATGTATAGTTAATTTAACTTGTGTTGAGGCCCATGAAGGAGAGAGGGATGAGACCTTTTGCCACTTCCCATAGATAAACTAGTTAGGGATGACTAATCCATGGATAAGAAACTCATAAATGAAGAGGTTGACTTCACTGGTAGGGTGATTGAAGGTCAACCTAGGATTCTTCCTTGGAGTCACAAGAACCAAGGCTAGCTCTACTTTCCTTTTCTACCTTTCTAATATAACCAGCTTCTTTCCTACTTCTTCAAAGGGATCCTCCTCTCTATCTGAGCCATATGTTACTGATATATTAATGAGGGCACCCTCTAATGTCTCCTCTAACTCAAGATATATCATATCAATGAATTCCATGTGAGAAGGTGGTCTCTATAGGAGTTCTGAAGGTGAGGGACCTTCCCCAAGTCTCTGTTCCAATTTTGGTTCTCCAACTTTCTCCTTGCCTTCTACATCTTGAGTTTGTCTATCTGGTGATTGTTTAGCTTGTGCTTCCTATTGGTGGGGTTGAGGTTTATATGGTTTCTCCTTGGGTTCCTCATGAGTGGTTCCAAATGGACCTAGACACAAATGATATTATAAGGGGTGCAATTGCCATATCTCCCCTAAAGGCTTGTTGTCTTTGATTTGTCTACGTTCCAACTTGATATTGTATCTTTTTATCCTAAAGATCACTTTCTCAAAATTTCTTGCTCTAATGTAGATGTCATCATTGATACCTAGTTTTTGTTCATATTCAACCTTTGGGACCTTTCTTTCTCTAATGTGGCTAACTACCCTATTCCTAGGGTCCCACATCTTAAGGTCGTCTAATTATAAATCAAAAGAATTTTTGTGTAACCATGATTTATAGCTTCTTCCAATCTTTGATTACAACCTTCCCATTATCTAATGGGAGGGGATTGATTTGGCCCTTCCTCTTCTCTTTGCATATTCTATCACTACCTTGGATGATTTGGGAATCAATTTCTTTCTCAGCAAGCTTTTTGAAAATATGGACTAGTAGCCTATAAGGTTGGGTTAGGATCCCCTCTATCATAATGATAGTGTAATTAGGATAATACCATACATCCCCCATAGTTTCTACCTATTTATTGATAAGTGGATGTAATCTTGGCATAGGAACTCCTGTGATGGCCTTAACTATGGCTGGGAAAACATCATCACAAATGAATTGCATATTGTTCCTGTACTTGAATATATGCAATTTAGAATAGTAGTGATAAATGATGATCCTACCATCAAGGGATCAGTTTCTAATGTTAGGGAAGGTTACAAAGGTTAGAAGGGAATCCAATAAATAGGACATCATATAAAATTATGTAGAGGTTTGTCTATTGATGGCTATTAATTTCTTAGCTAGGAAGAAGCTGATTAGGTCTCCCACTGGAGGGGTCATTTTTTCTTATATCATGAAATCGACATAAGACACCAAGATTTTGTTTACATATGTGGTGGAAGGGGCACCAAAGGATTGATTCAGTAGTGTCATGATTATTATAATGCCTTCTTTGAATTAGACAATAGGGATCTTTCCATCTAGGGTCCTAAATACATGGGGTCCTTGGATTAACCAGGGTGCAAGGATTGAATCAAGGTCTTGGGTGTTAACCCAATCCCTCATGGTAGGGATGTTGAGATGGGGTAAGGGGATCTTGTAATATGTCTCAAAGGCTACAAGAGAGATGGATTCCACCCTCTAGGAACTACCCTCTCGAATGATCCATTGCCCATCTATCTTACAATCAACAAAGATGGGTGCAAGGACATTAATGCAGTGCATTACCTCTAGTTTCACTGTGGCATGGTGGATACTAGACATTTGAACTATAACCAAATCATTGTAACTTTGATTTACTATGGCATTCCTTATTTCCTCTTAGGAGATAGGCTATAATTTCTCCACCAAGAAAAATAATTTAGACCAATTCCTCACTCCATATATGTTTAGGGCTGCCAGGTCTAGGTCTTTGTCTTTGAAAATCATTCCTTCATTATCAGATGTTAGATAAATCTCAACTTCTATCTTTAATCATTGCCTACCAACCACCATTTCTAATGTTAGTGAATTGTTCACACTAGATTGCCAAGGGTTTTTATTATAGCACTTGTTCTCAAGAGCATAATTATACTATATTGATTAAACTGTAACCAATTGAACCAATTTGGGTGTTCTTTATATAGGTTTTAGGGTTCAAAGTTTTAAGGGTAGGATATACTCAAGATTTAACTTCATACATGTTTTGGATTTGATGGAGACCTTTTGCTTGCATGGAGCCTATGTGGCATCATTTTAAGTTTTTCATGGAAAATTTCATAAGTGTCATTCAAACACTGGCCATTGTCTTTTAAAAGTATCCTTTACTTTTCATCATAGGATTAGGATCCTAGACTTAGCAATATCCATCCATCCAAATCCAAGTCCTCACCTTTTATTCGTCCAATAATATTTAGGCTTGTGAGAATAACACTTGGCATCCTCATAGATCTTTCTTATGTTGCATATCTTATATCAATTATCACCTTAGTCAAGCACTGGCCACATGTCAAGATTTTAGAGAGTTGAAAAGTCATTGAGCCTTCCACGATGTTGGATCAAATCCAATGAGTGAGTGATTATAATTGATTTCCTAGCCAACCGTGGTTCAAATGAACATGTGACATGCATCCATCTCAGGAGCCTGAGATGCCTTTGAAAAGTCCACTTGGGCCTTACACCATTAGATCAAATCCAATGAGCCAATGATATATTTTGATCCATGTGGGGATCTGATCATTAATTGGATGCCTTTATTATGTGGGACCTTTTATTCCTTCTATTCGACTATCAAGGTGCCATGTGTTCATCTCTTAGGGCATTATGCTCCTTTTAAATTTATTCTTATGCCTCATGCCATTGGATCAAATATAATGAGCAAGTGTAGGCCACTAGATCAATCCTAGTGCAATTTATTTAAGCTAAAATCTTAAGGTTACGATGCTCCATCTGATTAAATCTAGAGAGCAAGCGTCATTCATAGGATCTTGCAAAGGGCGAGGGCGATAATCATTAGAACTGAGAAGATAAATAAAAGATTTTAGCATAAGGTATTAAGACTAAGGTCACAATGATCTTAGTATTAATAACCTAGGCTAAGTTAGGTGATGAAAAAGGGGACATCATGGAGCTATACCAAATTAGACCCAAGAAACTTAGGAAAAAGAAAGGGTGAAGGATAATGAAGAACTCAATTCATGTTATGAAAACATGACTTAAACCCATGCAAACCCCTTGTTTATAGCTTCTCTTTGTGATGAGTTTCAATTGGTTCCTACCAACATGGTTTCCAATAATATCTGAATTTGAATCAAGGGCTGCTTAGGGTTTTTGAACACAGAACCCTTGGGTGACTGCCATGAAACCTGCAAAATAACTCGCACAACTCATTAGCATGGTTAGTTTAAAATAATAAGATTAAATCACACAAAAATGCTCTTTAATAGAGTGGATGATATTCAAATTATGTTAAGGACCTCAATATCTAGGTGCTTCAAAACTTGGATATAAAATACTTCTCAAGTGTCCCAATTTTTAAATGAATGGGGTATGTTGGTCCCAACATCACCCTTGTGCTTATTCACTTCTATATTCTTAACCCTAACCCCTTATCCTAAATTCATGGTTAAATATTTGGTGATCTTGACCTATGTGAATGCAAATAAATCTAATCTAGGCTTTCCAACATCCTAGGGTTTTAGATTTATGGGATTTATGTTTAGATCTAAAACTTTACCTTAGGGCTTTACCCTCCTTTTGTTTCCAAGATTTGTCTTTGGACACTTTAAAGTTGTTTCTTCCTTGATTGGCATATTTTAGATTTTAAATAATTCCATTTTAAAATTATTTAGAGGTGTTTTATACTTAGGTTGGCATATTCAAAAACCTCTTTTTATTCACCCAAATTCGATACATATTTTTCAAGTTTTATAATTTACTATATTCAGTAAATATTGATGTACAAGGTGAATGGTGTGCTTATTTTGAAATTAGTTTTTGGGTTTCATCAAAAACAATATTTTATTCAAAAACCTCTCTTAGATATCTAAAATAAATTTTTATTTTATCAAAAAAATTGATTCTTTATTTGGAATATTCTAAGGTTTTCCTTGTGAAACATTCCACATTGTTTGGCCTATTTCCGGTTCATAATAGATTAAATTTCAAATTCTTCAAAGATTTTTCATAATTACTTTGATATAGATCAAAACTAATTTTTGTTTGCTAAAATATTTTATGGATCTTGTAAATTTAGATTTTTACTATTTTTTGTAAATTTAAACCTAAAGGCCATACATTATACTTTTGTTTACCTATTTTTTTGGGTTCATCTCATTTCCTATTTTTCTTAAAAAACCTATTTCAGATTCAAAAATTTCTTAGCCAATCACTTTTTTTTTGTTGGTTCATTTGACACATTATAGTGACCCTGACCATTGGTCTCAAAGCCCTAGTTAACCTAGGGTTTCTTGATTTACTATTTTCTAAATCATGATTTCAAAGTTTTCAAAATTTAAAAATCAAAATTTCCCATTTTTTATAAACATTTATAATATGGATATATCTCTTAGCTACTTTATTTTACAATACATCATGAAAGTTGTTAATTGTTATGTTTCATGTATGATGAAATCAATTAAAAAGAGTAACCAACTCAATCATATAATGAGGGGGTTTCAAAATAAAATAAGAATTTAAGCCCTCTTTACAAATATTATTGCAGTAATATTTAGCCTCTTCCTTCTAACCAGAAGGAGGGTGATAGTAATCATCCCTCTAACCAAGTCCATGTTATCACTCCCTCAAGGGGTAAGGTAGATGATGTATGTATGCATATTCAATCTGAGGCACCTAAGGTTGGTGCTTGTGAAGCTTTAAAAGATCAAATCATCCTTATAAGTCAATAAAAGAGTATAAAAAAATTTCAGTTCAAAGATCACATTGTTGGAAAATCATATTACATACCTACAGAATTTGACACATGGTAGTGTTAATAACGTGTTTGCATCTTCATCTACCAATGTTGGATCAAACAAGGTTTCTTATCCAAATCCAAAGATACAACAAAATACATATAAAACAAGTGATTCAAAAAGTGACCAAAAGGCTACTAAGAGTCCAAGAGAAATGATTTGAGCCAAAGTGGTCAAATTACCTCTTCCACCTCCTATCATTAAATCCAAATGCTACTTTGCATATGATAAAATGCATGGGCATCATACAAATTATTGTTTTACATTAAATAAGAAAATAAAAAGTCATAATAATAGTAGTGATCATATCATTTTTACATCAACCAAGAAAACCACTCACATTATGAGTGCCTCTTGTATAGCACAACTGTTAGAACAACAAATATGGGTACAAAAGCACAATTGTGAACATAAAAAATTGCAAATTAAAAACTTAAAGAAATAAAAGATTCAAAGGGAAAAGTTAGAATAAGCAATGTTACAAAAAGATCAAGATGAAAAAGTTAAAGTTTCAAATCTAGTTATAAAGGGGGAAACAAAAGCCTTTCCTCATATCAAGGCCCTTTTAGTATCTCTACTCATTTAGAGGGAAATAAATTTTCAAATGTCAAGGTTATGGACTATCAAGATACAAATTTACATTCTATGTTATTTCTTAGCTCTCTTGAAAATAAGTTTCAACACGTGGATGAAACTAATGTGTTGGAGAGTTAATCTTATTTGGGTCCTTTCCTAAGTCTTTAGGAGTGTGGTAGGTTAACCTTTATTTGAGATAATATTTTATCCTAAGTTTTATTCATGTGTGAATAATTTATATTTATGTGAATTATTAATTCACATAAATTTGGATTCCATGAGGTGTCACTCACCTCTTTGTCCTCATTAATATTTTAAGAGCTACTTGCATATAACTCCTCTCCCCCCACATGTCACACACATCCGACCCACTTGTAAGAGGATTACAGACACTTAGCACACATGTTAAATCTTGAACATATAACTCTTTATTCCTATTAACTCTATTTATCGAGATCTTCTCCTCCTCTCTTCTTACCTTTCGTAGCTCTACAAAATTGTTACACTTTTTTACTCTTGAATCCTTTAGATACTCTTTTGGTTTGATGTCATTCACTATCTCTCATAGTTTCTACATGTTATGTACTTGGATTTCATTGATAACAATACTTCTTAATAGATTGTGTGGATTTTCTTCATTTTATAGTTTCTCGACTTGTCAACTCTTGTCTCTCTTCATGTGGTTGATTCACTCTTGAGGTAATTTTTTTAATTTATATGATCCTTAAGGTATTCAATGTTATTTATATTTTGATATTTGATAAAATTATTTAATGGTATCAGAGCTCTATGGTTTCTAACCTTGAATTTTTAAAATTTTACAGATTTGAAGTTGGAAAAGAAGATTTTTTTGTCTTCTAACATTCTATTTTTCTCTTTAATTTTCTTTAAGCATGTTTTTTAACCTATGGCATAATATTTTACCTTCTAACCTCTTTTTATAGGTTTCTAAAAGGAATTATTAATTTTTTTAAGCCATTTTTTCACTAAAACTCATCTACAAAAGGGTATATATCTTTTTATTGGGTTCTTAGTTTTCTCTAATGCAATTCCAACAAGTATGGGATCAATTCAGTTAAGAGTTTCATTTGCTTCAAAATAATGTTTTGTTACTTTTTAAGTTATTTATACTACAAATTCTTACAATATTATCAATGGAAAATCATGGTTACACTCACCATGAGCAATGGTTGATAGAATTCATAGTTGCATATCATTTGATCATCAAGGAAAATTTACATCCTTTTCCAAAAAAAGAAGTATATTTTTAGCCACCATACAAAAAAATACAAGTAATGTCATATCAGTAAAGTCAAAGGACATAAAACATATTGAAAAAGTGAAATCAATGGCATCTTATAATAACATTTCTATTAAATCTAACATCACCAAAGAGAAAGAGGCACAACATATTAATCACTACATCCCCTTGATACAAGAAAATGATAAACTTTTGTATTCTACTATTCACACATATGGCACATTTGGCTTAAGACAAGTTATAAATTTACCACTCGTCATATATCCTCATCCTCATCTTGAGATCATAGGATAGTCTTTTATTTTTAAATATTTCAAAAATATCAAAAAAATAAAAAAAATAAAAAAATCCAAAAATATTTTTAGCATTTACATGTTCTATTGGCTCTTTGGCATCTATGTTATTGGTTCCACATTGGTAGATGTCATATCAATACTTTCTATATACACATGTGTTTCATGCATCATTTGAATGTGATAAAAGCATACAAATATACATGATCTATTCCTATATGGATGTTGGACCTTCCTTTTACTAATGTCATGTAGACATTGGGGGCATCTGATTCTTTGATCTTGATACACATAAATTATAGGGTTCTATGATTATTTTCCATTATCATGTTGACCTTGTAGACTTACACATTACTTATTCATGCCGATATCTTTCACAATGTACTTGATGTGTTATGTACTTGATGTTTTTTCTAACACATATCCAAGGGATAGTATGTTATGTTTATGTTGGTTGATTATGCTTTCATTCATGCACTTCCTTGAATGTTTTATCTTGTTATTGTCTTTCTTGTTTGATAATTTGAATATGCTCCATTTTTTTTAACCCCCATGCCTTTGTTTACCTCTTTAACATTTGGATAGGTCATTGATGGTTGTATGGACATTTGAATATGGCATGCTTGCTTTTATGGGAATTTAACTAAGTCATGTTCCTTTTATGGATTAGAATTTCACCCTTATGGGAGAGTTATTCAAACTACCCCACTCCCACCCATAATATTGGAATAACCCCAGGATATGGGTATCCTATAGTGGGTTTGG
This sequence comes from Torreya grandis, assembly GCA_037957365.1. Taxonomy (NCBI): domain Eukaryota; kingdom Viridiplantae; phylum Streptophyta; class Pinopsida; order Cupressales; family Taxaceae; genus Torreya; species Torreya grandis. Next base: position 4,315,341 of record JARHVA010000475.1, read on the forward strand.
ACCTCCGAAGAAGGTCAGCTTCTTCTTGATGGATCACCTAAACTAATACTTATGCTTAGAAAAGGGTTAGAAAAGGGGAATAGGGAACTAAGAGAGATAAAAGGTGATGCACCAAATTTAAATGAGACACTCACATAAGTTTAAACAAACACTATATTAGCACAAGACAATCCTTGTTCACAAAACCTCCCAAACTAGCTATATACATAAGTATTTCATAAACTAGGCTCACCAAGAAATCAAAAAAGTAAAGAGGAATTCTAAGATTCACCCCAAACATCCGTTAATGGTAGAAAGAGCATAAGTTCAAACCTATAACTAGCTTGAGGACACCTAAAAATAGGTAAGGAATAAGGGAAATGGTCATGTAAGGGTATCCTTCACAAATCCATCATGCACAAGCTTAATAAACACAAGTTAAAGGCAAGAGATAGGTAAAAAATGATCTTATTGCTTCAAGAGGTAGTTCTTACAAATTTTGATAGGGTTTAGCCTTGTCAATTATGAGAGTCTCTTGATCTTCTTTCTAAAATTAGAGAGTCTACCCGAAATTAGAGAGAGTGAGCTTACAATGTGGGAGAAATGAGAGATATAGGAGAAAGGGGAAGAAGGATGAGGAACACGCAATCAAAATTAATAAATGAGTTGTTAGCATCCTTAATAAATTATCAACCATATTTTTATCAGATTAGGTCTCATTATCCATTAAAAAATTAACATTAAGTTGTTCCAATAGCTTTCTATCCTCTCATTAGCTGAGAAACATACTAGAAGATGAAACTTTTTTTTTGAGGATGATGGCGTCATGGTTTTTAAAGAAAGAATGGTCTTCAAGGACTCTATAACTTTAATGAATGTTCCACCTATACTATCTAACCACCAGAGCTCTCTCTTAAATTTATATGCCATCCTTCACTTGCCTTTATCATAAAGACAAAATACTAATATCTATTGACCTAATTGAGCCATGAATATGTCTACTTTAAGCGGTTGTAAGTATCTATTTGTTGAGGATGTGACCATGTCAAAAGATAAGAGACTTTTTTTCATAATCACAACTCTGCTCCTACTTCAAATCTTGGACATAGGTCTGCTATAGATAAAAACCAATCCTATTTATTGATTTTCCTATGGTATTGATATCAATGAAGATTTACCAGGCTACTTGATCTCATTCCAATAGCTAGTTACAAATTTTTGCTCTCTATTAGGCCTAAAAATCCCTATTCTACCTTTAAGCATAATAGAATACAAGAACTCATTATACACGTGGATTCCCTTTTGAGGATAATGGACATAGTCATGGAAATGCATATGATCTTAGAAAACAAGTCTTACAAGCTCTAAATCTTCAAACCAGAGGTCCAGACTGAGCTTTAATGGTAGCCCTCAGACTTAAAATATCTACTCTGGCTCAACCTAAATTTTATTTGGCTATCAACTCTATGCATTTACCTACCTAAATCCACAAAATCCATTAATCATATGTGTCTACCTATGTGGCATCCTTACCATGTTCTTTATCATATTTTAAAATATGACGACCACAAATTTAAACATGTGTCAATAATTTATGCCTCCTCGAACCTGATTGAATTTTCCCTATCAATCTTTGATTTGAGATTCCTAAAATGTGGTGCTTTTCAATCTCATGTGATTTTTATGAACCCACATATCAAATATCCATCTAGTTCACATGATTATATCACATGGCAACCTTGTATGTGATATGGGCTCATTAACTTCTTGACTTCATTCGCACCATCGATCCTTTCTACAAGGTTGAATGTGCATCATCGATCTTGATATGCTTGATCAAATGCACATCATTGATATTTTTATTCACCATGATCATACCATTTCTTATCCCTGCATTCAATCTTAGGATCCTTTGACTTGTTAACCTTGTGTTCATTATTGATCTTGCTTTGCACAATTCAACTTGCATCATTGATAATGATGGTCCCATTGACTCAAGCTATTATCCATATATAATTGATCTATGATCTGATCAAGTGATATTTTAACACTCGGTATCACCATGTTCAACCTTGAGATCCTTTGAATATTTCTGAATTCAAATGGATACTTCTTTTGGATTTTATTTAATGCCCCAAGGCACATCTCTCTTTGTTGGATCATTTTTGAAGGTTTATATCTTGAGATAGAAAACTCATCAAGACAACAAATTTTTAAGGGACATTCAAGGCATAAAAAACATAATTTCCATGTAGTCCTTTAACTTTTAGAGGCCTCCCAAGTACACTTATTAAATTCACAACCAAACTAACATGTTCATTCTTGCATGACATACTCTGAAGGTTTGGCTTCTCTAGGCTTGTGCTAGTCATATTTAGACCCATCAATGATTTGATAAACTTTTGAGACTTTGATCAAACTAATTCATGCCCCTTGAATGCCATGAATATCATGGAAACCACTAGATCCTTTCACTTGTAATTTTAGACCTGATTCCAAAAAATCATCAAATTATACTTTAAGCTTGCTTAAAGTGTTTTAAAATATTACAAGTGACCATGATATTCTTATTCAAAAATTACATCACTCACTCAACCATAACTCTGCTTAGAGTTTTTCAAAAGAGTGATCTGATCCATCAAATAAAAAGTTTTGTATGTGGGCCAAATTTAGCCAACATTTCTAGTGACATCTTGGGATTGCATGTTGATTATGCAAAAGACTAGTAGCCTTGGCTTGATCTATTGGGTATACAGAGTCATAAGTCTTCCTTCCTAGTTGAAATGAAATGATATAATCTTGTCCCTTACTTAAAAACCTCTTATTGAAGCAACAAAGACAATAAGAAACAAAACTAAAAAAGTGCCCAAGGCACTTATGGAAGGGAAACACACAACTGAAAAGAATGTGCATTAGGCACTTAGAGGAAAACATGAAAAACTATTCTAATATATACAAGGCTATAAACTCTCTTAATATCAAATATTTAAATTAATGTCATTAATTGGGATGAGTAATACCTCTCCATCTAGTTGGGCAAGCTGAAAAGCATTATGTTGTTTACATCTGTGAATCAAATAAGGACCACTCCACAAGTTATCAAACTTGGTACAGTTGCCTAGCTTAGCTTTATTTAGATCCCACTTAAGGACTATATCCCCTTATTTTAAGTCCATTTCAATGGTTCTCTTATCAAAGGCTTTCTTGACTTGAGCTTGATGTGACTCTAATGTCTTCAATGCAAGGTCCCTTATTTCTTCAAGCTCCATGAGCTCTACCATCCTCACACTCATAGGCTCACTCTCCATAAACTTAAGCTAATGGGCTAACTCCAAAGTATGAAACTCAAGAAATATGGGCAATTTAGCTTCCCTTCCATATACAACGACATATGGTGAATTTCCAAAGGCAACTTAGGAGTCACTCTATCAGCCCATAAGGCTGTCCTTAACTTCCTATGCCAAACTCTCTGATTCTCTTCCATAGTCCTCTTGATAAGCCTTATCAAGTTCTTATTTGTTGACTCTACCAATCCATTACCTTGGGTGTAGTAATTGGAGGATGTACTAAGGTATATTCCTAGCTCAAGTGCTCATTCACTTATTTTCATGCCAATAAATGCTAAGGCATTATCTAAAATTATTGTTGTTGGTACACCAAACCTGTTTACTATGATATCATAGAAGTCCAACAGTATTATTTCATTAGATTCTTTCATAGTAATTTCTTCTACCCACCTAGTGAAGTAGTTGGTAGCTATGAGCACCCATTTATTTCCTCTATTGGAAGGTAGATTGATCATTCCTATGAATTCCAAACCCCATTGCATGAAGGGTTGTTCCACCTGAATTGGGTTGAGAGGAAGGGTTGTCAATGTTTTCTTGCCTACAAAGAGAGCACACTTTTGACATTTCTTAACCCATGCATAGGTATCCTTGAAGAGACTGGGCTATTATTAACCATCTCTTGTTACTTTCACTATTTTAGTCCTTAAATTAAAATGGCCCCCTGTAAGCCTATCGTGGAATTGCTCTAAGAGCCTTGTCACTTGGTCATCATCTATATAATTTAGAAGCACTCCATTGAGGTCTTTTTTGAATAAAACCCCATAAACTATTGCATAAGGTATGGACTAAAGTCTAAAATAACTTCTCTTTGCCCTATACATACCTTGTGGGCACTCACCTGTTAGAAATAAACAAATCATATCTTAAAGCCAGCTAGTGTGAGGTGGAGGTGCTTCCATTTATGAGTTGTCTTGTGTTACCAAAATAACTAATTTACCTTCATGAAGTTCATCCACCATATTCTCACATAATCCTTTGCCTCCCACTATCTTAATGAACTTGATCTCCACATCATACTCCATAACCTTGGTAATCCAACCAACCCTCTTTTCATTCAATTCTTTGTTAAGAAGGAAGTCCCTCACACTAAGATGAGACACCATAAGATAAATATTTCTATTAGAGAGCATTATTTTGAACTTTTTAAGGCTCTTTACCACTACAAGGACTTAATTTTATACAAAAGTATACCTTACCTCATATCCTTCAAGCCCTTGACTAAAAAAATAAATTGCCTTCTCAAGTCTTTCCCCATTCTTTTGCATCATCATGGCTAATTTATTATCAATATTGGAAAAGGCATATAGTATGAAATCCCTTTAGAAATCAAGATTCATGAGTGTGGGTGCTTTGGCAATGGCTTGCTCAATAGCCTCAAATGCTACTTTACCTTTATTTGACCAAGTAAACACTTGGTTCTTCTTTAGCATGATAGTGATGGGTTCAACCAAGTTTGCAAAACTAGGTCTAAACCTCCTTACAAAGCTTATTTTCCTATGCTTGGGTAAGGATAATGCCAAGATGGCACTTATTCTATCAGGATTGATAGTTAATCCCTATTTTAAGACAATATATCCCAAGAGTTTGCCTTTATGAACATCAAACATGCATTTCTTGGGATTAAAAGAGATCCCATATTCTCTACATATTTCAAAGATCAATCTTAGGTGATCCAAGTACTCACTAGCCTTCTTGGAGAAAACTGTTATATCATCCAAGTAGACTAGCAACATTTTATTTAATAAGCCTTAAAAAGCCATGTTTATGGCCCTTTGAAAAGTGGCCCCAACATTTTACAAGTCAAAAGGCATCTTCTAATAAGCATATGTGCCCCACTTTGTGGTGAAGTAAATCTTGTATTGGTCCTCTTCTCTTACTAGTACTTGGGCATATCCTGAATACCCATCCAAAAGAGAGAAGCATTATGAACCAAAAAATATTTTAAGAAGTTTCTCCATGGATGGTAAGGGGTAATGATATTTTAAAGAGACCCTATTCAAATCTCTTAATTCAACACATAACTAGACCTCCCCATTCTTCTTCTTCATAAGAACTAGGTTGGCTACCCATGAGGAGTGATTGATAGGAAGGATGATATGATATTGGATTCAATCAATTTGGTCAATTCCTTTCTAATCAGCTCTTCAATGTTTGGATTGATGGGCCTTTACTTCTACCTCACAATCTTGGTATTAGCCTCTAATTTTATAGTGTGTCAGGATAGCCGGGGTCAAAGCCTCTCATATCATTGTATTCTTAAGCAAATATGTCTACATATTCTTTACAAAGTTCAACAAAATGATGAATTTCAACTATAGTGCTTACCTTTCTAAGCTTGAAGAGGTTGTCTTTGAGGATAATAACTCTTTCATAGTTATCCTCATTAGTTGACATCACTACTTTGTCTCTCTTCATATGGTCTCCCTCATGGAAACAACCCTCAAGGATGACCATCCCTTTAGGAAGTTTATTTGACCTCAGCTAAATAATTTGATCTTCATACTAATGTTGAAATTTATCTTGGTTTAATGAGGAAAACTATACTTCTTACTACAAGAAACAAGCAATCTACTTGTCACTATCAAAGACCTGTTAATGAGCTTCATTGTCTACCACTGAGGGTCTTACTACCACTTTAACATGTGGTTGCACTTTGGATGTTTTCAATTTTTTTGGGAGTTCAAATTGAGATCCCACAGTTACCAACATATCAACATGTTGATTTTGGTTCCTTGGCACTACTTGGATGTTGAAGGCTTCAAAGTCTTCAATTGTATCCCACACTCAATGTTTGTAGAATCTCATCAAGGGGTTCTTTTTGATATTTGGCCTCTAACATGATGCACTAACATCTCACTATCTCCATGTAATTGTCACTACTTGATTCCTCTCTTACTATCCCACTGAAAGCCATGGATAAGGCCCTCATACTCAATTATATTGTAATAACAACTAAATTAAAACTGATAAGAAGAAAAGTACTTATTATTTGGGAGAGATACTAGTATTGCATCGACACCTACCCCATTTTTGCTCTTTGAGCTATCAAAGAACAATTTCCACAAACCACTAATATTTTTTGGTGACCTAGTGAGAGATGGCATGTACTCATTCTCCTCATGTAAGTATTAGACTCCCATGTCTCTTTCCTCAACACCTTCCAAAGGGTCAATTAACTAATTTTTACTCCATAACTCATCCAAAAACATATCAAGTATCTCATCAGGATGAGTGTTTATTTCTTGACCAACTAGGTGTTCATCTTCATCTAGGATGGTATAGTTGATGTTTGAGTTATCTAACCTATAAGGCTCAATGTGAAATAGTGAAATAGGCTCAACTTTGATGGAGACCTTGGTCCCATAACTTGTTTTTAAATCCATGTAGGACCAATCTGCTACTAGATAACTTCTAATTTTGGTTATGAAGTATCTAGATAATCATAGATAAAAATGAGGAGGCACATCTAGAATCAACACATCCTAAGCCACTAAAAAACTAGGACAAGCATGTAAGGTCAAGTTTATACCTTTGATGATGCCATCTAGTTTGTTGGAAGATCCATCAAGATACAAGACTCCCTTAGATTAGGGTTCATACTTCAAACCAATCTGATATGTTATTGATTTTGGCATCACTAAAGTACTTGAACCACTATCTTTCAGGCAGTTATGTACCAAAGAATCACCAATGATCATAAAAATGTAGAAAGGAGGAGGTTTGACTGCCTTATTTGATTCAACCTAATTAGGTTATTTGGCTACATTGGTGAGGACTACATTTTACTTGCTTGGTGGCTTATTTACAACATTGATCTTTAACAAACCCTCCTCAAGAATATCCACCTGACAAGGCATAGAAATAATGTCCCACATTAACACACTTACACTAAATTTCATTTGTTTAACAATATTGATGGGTAAACCACCAACCTTTGCTTGTGCTTTGGGAGCCATAATTGTACTTTAAACTTGTGAGTTTTGAGGTACAAAGGCATTCCCTTGATTCTAATTCCTTGGAACTATTAGAACCTTTAGATCAAAAATAGGTTTAATTAGATTTGATAGCAATGGAGTAATAGTAGGTAGCTCTTTGACTACTTCCTGGATACCATCCATGTTCCTTCTTTTGAACCTTGTATTAGTTTCCACAAAAATGTATGCTTGGCTAAAACTAGCCTATTGATTGACTACATAGCACTCTTCTCACTCATAATTAACCATTTTATCACCCAACTAGTTTGGTCCTTCATTAGGCCCCTAGATTTGTTTGGGCTCTTATGGTTTAGTCATCATAGGTACTTCTATGTTTTAAGCCATAAGGGTCTAGTTGTATCCATAGATAGGACCCTGATGCCATTGCTCATTGAAAGCCTAATTAAACTTAGTATTTAGAATAATGGCTTGACCAAAAGACTGATTCTAAGGCATAATACCGTCACATTCTTGAGAAATTTTGTTTTGGGTAGGGACCAAATTATTGTAACTACTTACAACATTTGGATTATAATGATTGTGCCTAACACAGTTAGGCTGGCCTTATCCTTAGCCTTGTCCTTAGAAGTTTCCTTGGAAATTTCCTTTGTAGGGTGGCCTATTTTCTTGATAAGATTGGTGTTGAAGATTATATGGAACTTGATAAGGTCTATTGAGCTAGTCTTTATGCCTCTTCACATTCACCAATTCATTTCCAAAGGATTAAAACATGTTCTTAAGCTCTTGGAAATTCTTGTTTTCTTGGGAGTCACTAGATTGACTAGTTGAATCCTTTTCTTGATTTGGTGTTAGTATGATAGCAAGTGTTGGTATAAGAGGAATGGTATCAAGGGGAGGAATGGAAATATAATGTGGTTGAATTTAAAGGAACAAAGACATTTATGGCCTAGGTGTAAGCTTATCAACTTATACTAGACAATTCTTTGCTCTGATTGCCACCTCATAAGCATCTGACAAGGTAATACCTCCCATTGACTATATCATCATACTAATATCTAAGTTGAGGGATTTCAAATAGTACATGAAGGCATATGTTGGGGATATTATAACAATTTAGGTATTTGGTCTATGTCTTTTGGAATCTGAGGTTAAAATTAGACATGAACTCATAAGGAGCTCTCTGTATGGTAGTCAGATGTATAACTAAGGATAGGTGATCAGATTTGTCCTCAAATTTTTTGACTAAGGCTAAACCTAATTTATCTTATGTAGTAATGGAATTTAGTGGGATATTTCTCTACCACTATAGTTTTTTTCCTTTGAAGGAAGTAGTAAGTAGTCTAATAAATACATTGTCTTGAACAACATTATGAACTGAACAAAGGTTGAAAACATCTTGGATGTGTTCAATAGAAGTTGTCTGATCTTATCTTGAGAAGAATGGGATACTCTTAAGAGAAGATATAGGAATGTCATCAAAATTGACTAAATTCAGTGGACTACCTCTATTGAATGGGATAAACACTAGGTTTTTGATGGCCATTTAGATAGTGGGGGTTGTACTACTTAAGACAATATGATAACCAGGAGATGAATATTTCTTCTGAGGATATGGTTTTGTCCTACTAAACCTTACCCTTTATATGAAGTATAAGGTAATTCAATGAATTCAAGAGGAATACCTTTACTTTCTGACCTTGTAGTAACCTTTGGCATGGGAGAATTGCTTGGATGATGATATGAACTCTATAACCTAAAGAATCTTTATCTTCTAATGATGATGGATGTCTTCCTTTTCTTTAGATATTTCTCCTCAGCTCCAAACTTTAGCTATGCCAAGGAGAATGGTCCCATCAAGCATGCCAAAAACTATTTTGGACTAGAATTACACCCTTGTGGGAGAGTTATTTAGGCTCCCCCACTCCCAATGATAATATTGGAACAAACCCAAGTTATGTGTATCTTGTATGGGGGTTGAACCTTTGGGGAAGGTTGACTTCCCCTTGATGGATCACCTAAACTAATGCTTTTTCTTAGAAAAGGGTTAGAAAAAGGGAATAGGGAACCAAGAGAGCTAAAAGGTGATACACCAAATTAAAATGAGACACTCACATAAGTTTAGATAAACACTAGATCATCACAAGATAGTCCTTGTTCACACAACCTCCCAAACTAGCTAATTGCATAAGTATTTCATAAACTAGTTTCACCAAGTAATCAAAGAAGCAAAGAGGAATTCTGAGATTCACCCCAAATATTTATTAATGGTAGAAATAGCACAAGTTTAGACTTGTAACTAGCTTAAGGACATCTAAAAAGAGGTAAGGAAGAAGGACAATGGTCATGGAAGAATCTCCTTCACAAAGCCATCATGCACAAGCTTACTAAACATAGGTTAAAAGTAAGAGATAGGTAAAAAATTGATCTTATCACTTCAAGAGGTAGTTATTAAAAAAAATTATAGGGTTTAGCCTTATCAAATATGAGAGTCTCTTGCTCTTATTTCTAAAATTAGAGAGTCTATCCAAAATCAAAGAGAGAGTAAGCTTACAATGGGGAAGAAATGGGAGATATAGGAGAAAGGGGAAGAGAGAGGAGGAACACACAATGAGAATTAATAAATGAGTTTCCACCATCCTCTAATGAATTCTCAACCATATTTTGATCAAACCAAGACTTATCTTTCATTGACCAATTAACCTTCATTTGTAACAATAGCCTTCTAGCCCTCTGATTGGTTGAGAAACATACTAAAAGACCAAAAAAAATTGTTGAGGATGATGGCATCATGGTTATCTAATAAATAAAGGTCTTCAAGGAGTCTAAAACTTTAATGAATGCTCCACAGACACTCTCCAACCACCAAATCTCTCTCTTAGATTTCTACACCATCCTCCACTTGCCTTTGTCATAAAGATAAAATAATCATATCTATGGACCTGATTGAGCCATGACTATGTCTGATTTAAATAGTTGTAGGTACCTATTTGTCAAGGATGTCACTATTGAACAATTTTGACTTTTAGGTCAAATTGGGGCACCCCTAGGTAAAAACATGGTATTGTGTTTTAGGGTGTCTAATATTATGTCTAAACATGAATTATAGGTTAATTGATGTCAATTAATGTTATATTAGCCTTGGTCAATTAGTTTATGTCCATTTATCATTTTGGGTCATTTTAAGGGTCAAATTTAAGCATTTAATATCTTGTATAGGTTTCTTGGGAAATGTGAAGGTGTTAAAACATGATGTCATGCCCCATGTGTCCACTTCAGTCTTAAATAATTGACATAACTAAAAAGTGGTAGGTTGTTTAGAATAAAATGCAATTTTCTAGTGAAAGGAGAAGAAAATGGCACTTGTAGAGCCTCTTTGGGAAGTGTCCCACATGAAAAATGTTTAGGCAGTGCCTCTTCAGCTTCCCTAAGCTTAGTTTCACATTTGGTTTGATCTAAAAATGTCATTTCTTGCTCAAAATTACTCTACTCCTTTTCAACCCTTCTTGGCAAGCAAAAGTGACTTGTAGGTTTGTACTTAGTACAATCAACACAAGGGGTTTTAGGTAAAATGCAATTAGGTAGGATAACATAGTTAGGCAAGATAACACAGACAGGGGTAATTCTTGAGAGGGATAAGTAAGATACACAGTTAGGCAGGATAGCACAACCTTGAGAATGTAAGGTGTATGAAGGATAGATAAGCGTCTAAGGTGTTGAATGAAGATGAGAGACACTTTATCATGACCTTGAAAAAGTAAATGGACCTATTACATTATATACAAGCAAATAAAGGGTTTTTAAATGAGCAATACACAATCATTTCTGACTGTCACATACACAATCCATTGCCTATAAGTCTATTTAGAGTTTTTAGTGCATTTCAGGGGTCTATACATAGAACCAAGGGATAAAAATTTATCGATAGGGTATTTGTCACTTAAATAAGCCCCTCAAGTATTCATATAGCCTAAGAAAATAGAGGAAGTACCCCCTATTTTGTCTCAGATAGGGGGTACTTCCCCTCATGCATACATTGACAGTTTTGAGGGATGAGAAGTGAAGGATGATCCAGAAGTTGTTATAAAATATCAGGAAGGTGGGAGAAGTTGAAACATATGCATATGAACATGGGACCTCTAGAGTTGCAGATAGGCCCATGAGGCATGGTTATGCCTAGAGTTTAACCAACAGGTTGCCTTGACTTTTGGATCTAAATGTTCTTTCTATTGAATTGGAACATGTCTAAGAGGTCACTATAGATGTGTTTAAACTATTATGATGCAATTAAAACTATCAAGAGTCATTTTAAACTCTAGGATGAAGTCAAGAATGTTAGGCAAGGTCTAAACCTAAGGCCAAATGGTAAGTCACCTACATTTATAGCATAAGATGATTACTCCAATGAAGTGAAACATGTTTATGGGGTGGATACAGGGGTGTTCAAGCTATTTAGATGTAGGAGAAGCAAAAAAGAAGTCATTTTTTGTTTAAAAGCATGATCAAACTTCTACAAGAAGGTGAAAGATCTCGATAAGGTGACTTAAAGTGTTCACATATTTCCTGGTGTTTTGCATGGGAGTCATAGAAGTTTAGAAGAGTTAGAAGAGGTTTATAGAATCACATTGTGGCATTAGTTAGCAACTTAGATGTCAAACCTTTATGAACAAAGCTTAAGAGGGAAAATAGGCCTAAAACCCTTGTTAAACCCTTATAGAGACCCAATGATGGAAATATAGATAGAAATTTGATATAATGAAATATTTTTCACATGAAACCTATTGGACGTTGTAGAGGACTCACTCAAGCTCCCTCACATGCTAACTAGTTGTACGAATGGGGGGAGAAACATGATATTTTTAACTATTTTCTATGTTTTTAGGTTATATGAGGATTCTAAAGTTGAAACTAACTTTAGGACAAATCTTAAGATCTATTCTAACTCCCCATGTCCATTTCATACCTTATAACAGCTCCTAAGTGTCCAAAATAGGTACTTCAACTCAACTAGTCAAAACTAACCTAATGGACAAGCTAGTGGGAATGGTAGAAAGCTTCACTTGATATAATTTTAAGGCATTCTTGATCCCTCTAAATCCATGGATTGTCTTAAAACTTTTCATCTACTCCCTCCCTTGGATTTTCATGAGCAACTAATGCCAAATTTGAGGCCAAGTGTGTAGGGTTCACGAAAGAGTAGTTTTCTTGATAGCAGATGATGATTGTTACTTTATAGGTGATTCTAGTTAACAAGGCCTATTGCCAATGCATGGAGAGGCATTTTTTATGTCCTTATACTTCATTACAATCATTATTCTTGGTCCCAATTAGTTATAAGGCATTCAAAAAAAGCTAATCATGTAGGCCTTTTTCTAAGCCAAAATGAGGAGTTTCTTGCCACTTTCCATGGATTTTATGACTTGGATTCACACTTGTAGCTCCTAACCTTTAATGTTTCATCCCACACCCTCTTCTCATGTACAAATAATTGATTTTCTTAGCTTGACAAGTGTCCTTGTGACCCTTGGACTTTTTTTTCTCTTCTCTCTCTCAAGTTCTATAAGAACTATCCATTTTGGTCATTGTATTTTATTCTCCACCTGAGTATGGTGAAACCCTAGTCAAATATATACCTTTTGATCAATAATACTATCAATTTTTACCTCCTCCATGACTATTCTTAGTGTATTTATTTGGAATGTTTGATTTTACATAAGTAAAGACTATGGATTCCTTAGCATGTCATTTCATTTTATCATCTATTTGTAGTTGGAAAGCTTATTCTTGTAGGGCATGTGAAGTGTTTTATTCTAAGATTTTGTGAGTTATCCTATTCATTAGTTCGCTCGTAGGCCTCTTATCTAGTCTTCCTATCTTTGCACATTCATCCATAATCTCACAATGTAACATTGATGTTAGAAGATGAAGATTGGAAAAGTGTATGTTTACATTGACCTTTGATTTTAACTGTAACATGCATATGGTTGTATGTCATCATGATATTTGGTGTATCACCTCACTTAGATTAGTTTGTTTTCAATTATCCTTCTCCCTTTTCACCTCCCAAGTTAAGTGTAGTTACAATCCAAAGTGGCATATTAAGGGAGCTATCCCTATTTAGAGATTCACCTCATCCTTAGGCTACCCACAAGCCTAGAGGTGATTTCATTTTTCCACTTGGCTGAGGATATCTTTGCCATCTCCTCAAAGTGTGCAAATCTAAGTGATAACAGTGACCATTTCAAAATATAAGACACTTCTTTTCATAATCATAACTCCACTCCTACTTCAAATCTTGGACATAGGTCTACTGTAGATAAAAACCAATCCCATTTATTAGTTTTCCTATGGTCTTGATATCAATAAATATTTACCAATCTTCTTGATATCATTCCAATAGTTAGTTGCCCATTTTTGCTCTCTATTAGGCCTAAAAAGACCTATTCTACCTTTGAGCATAATAGAATCCAAGAACTCATTATACACATGGATTCCATTTTGAGTATAATGGAGACAGTCATAGAAATTCAATATAAACTCAAAAAACAAGACTTGTAATCTCTAAATATTCAAATTAGAGGTCTAGACTGAGCTTTAATGGCAGCCCTTAGACTTGAAATATCTGCTTTGGCTCAACCTAAATTGTATTTGGATTTCAGCTCTATGTATTTACCTACCTAGGTCCACAAAATCCTTTGATCCTATGTATCTACCTATGTGGCATCCTTTCCATACTCTTTATCATATTTTAAAATATGACCACCATAAATTCAAACACATGTCACCATCTTGTCTCTTGGAACCTGATTGAATTTATTCCATTAATCTTTGATTTAGGCTTCCCAAATTGTGACTCTTGTCAATCCCACATGTTTTCTATAGACCCATATATCATATCTCCATCTGATTCATGCACTTATGCCATGTGGTAACCTTACATTTGATCTAGGATCATTAACTTCTTGACTTCATTCGCACCATCGATCCTTTCTCCAAGGTTAAATATGCATTATCAATCTTGATCTGCTTGATCAAATGCACACTATTGATATTTTATTTTAATCTAATCATGCCATTTTTCAACCTTGCATTAAATCCTAGGATCCTCTAACTTGTTGACCTTGTGTTCATTGTTGATCTTGATTTGCATGATTTAACTCATGTCATTGATCTTGATGATCCCACTAAATTGAGCTATTATCTACATGCTATTATTTTATAAAATGATCATGTGAGATTTTGACACTTGGTACCACTAAATTCAACCCCAACATCCTTTGAATGTTTTTTAATTCAAATGGCTACTTCTTTTGGCTTTTATTTGATGCCCTAGGGCACATCTCTCATTGTTGGATCATTTTTGAAGGCTTATATCTTGATATAGAAAACTCATCAAGACACCAAATTTGTATGGGACATTAAAGGCATGAAAAAAAATCATTTCCATGTAATCTTTTTAATTTGAGAGGCCTTCTAATCACACATATTAAATGTGCAACCAAACTGACTTGTTCATTCTTACATGACGTGTTATGATAGTCTGTCTTCTCTAGGCTTGTGTTAGTCATCTTTGGGCCCATCAAGGCTCTAATAAACTTTTGAGACTTTTATAAAACATGTTTCATGCCCCTTTAATGCCATGAATATCATGGAAACCTATTGGATCCTTTTACTTATAATTTTAGACCTATTTCTAAACTTGATTCCCAAATATCATCAAATTACACTTTAAGCTTGCTTAAATTGTTTCAAAATATTGCAAGTGACTGTAATCTTCTTCTTCCACCATTGGATCACTCACTCAACCAAACATCTACTTAGAGTGTTTCAAAAGAGTGGTCTAATCCATCTAGGCAAAATCTTTGTATGTGGGCCAAATTTGGCCAACACTTTTGGTGACATCCTAGGATTGCATGCCTGTTATGCAAAATATTAGTACCCTTGGACTGATCTATTGGGTATAAAAAGTCACAAGTCTTCCTTCCTTAATGACATGAAATGATAACAGGTTGTCTCTTGTTTGAAAACCTCTTCTTGAAGCAATAATGACAACAAGAAATAAAACTAACAATATGCCCAAGGAACTTATCGAAGGGAAACACCCAATCGAAAAGAATGTGCACAAGGCACTTAGAGGAAAACATGAAAAACTACTCTAGTATATACAATGGTTGAAAACTCTATTAATATTAAGATATTAAATTAATATCATTAACTAAAATGGGTAATACCTCTCCATCCAACTGGGCAAGCTAAAAAGCATTATGTTGTTTGCATCTGTGAATCAAATACGAGCCACTCTACAAGCTATCAAACTTGGTATGATTGCTTGTCTTGGCCTTATTTAAATCCCACTTGAGGACTAGATCCCCTTCTTTGAATTCCCTTACTATGGATCTCTTTTCAAAGGCTTTCTTGACTTGAGCTTGATGTGACTCTAATGTCTTCATTGCAAGGTCATTTGTTTCTTCAATCTCCATGACCTCTAACCATCCTCACGCTCATAGGCTCACTCTCCATCAACTCAAGTTTATGGGCTAACTCCAAAGTAGGAAAGTCAAGAGAGATGGGCAATTTATCTTCCCTTTCATATACAAGGACATATGGTGAATTGTTAATGGCAACTTTGAAAGTCACTATATCAGTGCATAAGGCTATCCTTAACTTTGTGTGCCACACTCTCTGGTTCTCTTCCATCGTCCTCTTGATAATCCTTATCAAGTTTTTGTTTATAGACTCTGCTAGTCCATTACCTTGGGGGTAGTAATTAGAGGATGTACTCAGGTAGATGCCTAGCTAAAGTGCCCATTCACTTATATTCATGCCAACAAATGCTAAAGCATTATCTAAAATTATTGTTGTTGGTACACCAAACCTCATTACTATGTTATCATAGAAGTCCAACATTGTTTTTTCATTAGTTTCTTTAAGGGTAATTGCTTCCACCCACCTTATGAAGCAGTCAGTAGTTATGAGCACCCATTTATGTCCTCCACTGGAAGGTATATTGATCATTCATATGAAGTCCAAACACCACTGCACCAAGGGTTATTTCATCTTAATTGGGTTGAGAGGAAGGGCTACCAAATATCTTCTTGCCTACAAAGAGAGCACACTTTTGACATTTCCTTATGCATAAATAAGCATCCTTGAAGAGGTTGGGCTAGTAATAACCATCTCTCATCACTTTTGATACTATAGTCTTTGGATCAAAATGGCCTCCTACAGGCCTATCATGGAATTGCTCCAAGAGCCTTCTCACTTGGTCATCATCTATGCACCTTAGAAGCACTCTAGTGAGGTCTTTTATGAATAAAATCCCATCAACTAATGCATAATGTATTGATTAAAGTCTAAAATACATTCTCTTTTCCACCTCCATACCTTGTGGGCACTCACCTGTTAGCAAGAAACGTGTCATATCTTGAAGCCAACTAGTATGAGGTGGAGGTGCTTCCATTTGTGTGTGGTCTTGTGTTACCAAAACAACTTCTTTATCTTCATGAAGGCCATCCACCATATGATCACATAAGCTGTTTCCTCTCATTAGCTTAGTGACCTTGATCTCCACATCATACTCCATAACCTTGGTAATCTAGCTAGCCCTCTTTTCATTCAAGTCTTTGTTAAGAAGGAAGTCCCTCATTCTAGGATGAGACACCATAAGATAAATCTTGCTATTGGAGAGCATTGGTCTAAACCTTTTGAGGCTCTTTACTACCACAAGGACTTTATTTTCTACAAAAGTATACCTTACCTCACATCCTTCAAGCCCTTGACTAAAAAAAATTATTAGCTACTCAAGTCCTTCACCATTCTTCTACATCAGCATAGTTGATATATTATCAATATTGGCAAAGGTATATAGTATGAAATCCCTTGATAAATCAGGATTCATGAGTGTGAGTGCTTGGGTAATGGATTGCTTGATAGCCTCAAATGCTACTTTACATTTATTTGACCAAGTAAACACTTAGTTCTTTTTTAGCATGGTAGTGATGAGTTTGACTAGGTTTACAAAACTAGGTATAAATCCTTAAAAAGTTTATTTTCCCAAGGAAACTTTAGAGTCCCTTATTATGCTTGGGTAAGGATAATGCCAAGATGGCACTTATTCTATCAATATTGATAGCTTATCCCTATTTTGAGATAATATGTCCTAAGATTTTCCCTTCATGAACATAAAACACACATTTCTTGGGATTCAAAGAGATCCCATATACTCTACATCTTTCAAAGATCAATCTTAGGTGATCCAAGTGTTCACTAGCCTTCTTGGAGAAAATTGTTAAATCATCAAAGTAGACCAACACCATTTGATTTAACAAGCCTTAGAAAGCCATGTCTATATCCCTTTGAAAAGTGGCTCCATCATTTAACAAGCTAAAAGTCATTTTTGATAAGCATATGTGCCCTATTTTGTGGTGAAGGTAGTCTTGTACTGGTCCTCTTCTCTTACCCGTACCTAGTTATATCCTGAATACCATCCAAAAGATAGAAGTGTTCTGAACCAACGACTATTTGAAGAATTTGCTCCATGGATCATAAGGGGTAATGATATTTTAAAGAGACCCTATTTGAATTTTTGAAGTCAACACACAATCAGATCTCCCCATACTTATTCCTCACAAGCACTAAATTGGCTACCCATGAAGAGTGATTGATAGGAAAAATGATATTGGATTCAATAAATTTGGTCAATTATTTCCTCATCAACTCTTTCATTTTGAGGTTGATGAGCTTTTGCTTCTACCTCATAGGCTTAGCATTAGCCTCTAATTCTATAGTGTGTTGGGCTAGCTTGGGGTTAAAGCCTCTCACATCATTGTATTCCCAAGAAAAGATGTCTACATATTCTTTATAAATCTTAATGAGAGCATGCCTTTTAGCTTTAGTGCTTACCTTTCCAAGCTTGAGGATATTGTCTTAGAGGATAAAAACTCTTTCATAGCCCTCCTCATTAGTTGACATCACTACTTTATCTCTCCTTATATGGTCTCCCTTATGGAAACAACCTTCAAGGGTGATCGACACTTTTGGAAGTTTGTTATACCTCAGCTAAACAATTTGATCTTCATACTGATGTTGACATTTATCTTAGTTTAATGAGGAAAGCTCTACTTCCTATTTTAAGAAATAAATAATTTGTTTATCACTATCAAATACCTACCAATGATCTTCATTATCTGACATCGACGGTCTTACTACCACTTTAACATGTGGCTACACTTGGGACTTTTTCAATTCATTTGGGAGTTTAAATTGAGCTCCCATAACTGTCAACCTATCAACATGTTGGTTTTGGTTCCTTAGCTTTACTTGGATGTTGAAGGCTTCAAAGTTTTCAAGTATATCCCACACTTTATGTTTGAAAGATTTCATCAAGGGGTTATTTGTGATATTTTGGCCTCTAACTTGATATATTATGATCTCACTATCTCCATATACTTGAAACTGCTTGATTCCTCTCTTACTAGCCCACTAAAGGCCATGGATAAGGCCCTCATACTTAGTTCCATTGCAAGAACAACTGAATTGAAACCTATAAGAAGAGAAGTACTTATCATTTGAGGGAGATACTAGCATTGCACTAATACCTACCCCATGTTTGCTCCTTGATCCATTAAAGAACAATTTCCACAAACCATTAATATTTTCTTATGTCCTAGTGAGAGATGACATGGACTCATTCTCCTCATGTAAGTAGTAGACTCTTATTTCTCTTTCCTCAACACCTTCCAAAGGGTCAATTAACTAATTTTCACTCTATAACTCATCCAAGAACATATCAGGGATCTCCTCAGGATGAGTATTTATTAATTGACCAATTAGGTGTTCATCTTCATTTAGGATGGTATAGTTGATATTTTAGATATTTGGCCCATAAAGCTCAATGTGAAATTGTGTAATAGGCCCAGCTTTAATGGAAACCTTGGTCCCATACCTTGTCCTGAAATCCATGTAGGACCAATCTGCTTATAAATAACCTCCAATTTTGGCTATGAAGTCTCTAGATAAGCATAGAGAAAAATGAGGAGGCACATCTAAAATCAACACATCTTGAGCTAATGAAACACTAAGATAAGCATGCAAGGTCAAGTTTATACCTTTGATGATGCTAATTGGTTTAGTGGAAGATCTATCAAGCTACAAGACTCCCTTAGATTAGGGTTTATACTACAACCCAAGTTGATCTGCTATTGACTTTGGCATCACACAAGTACTTGTTCCATGTCTACTAATCAATTATGTACCAAGCAATCACCAATGATCACAAAAATGTAGAAAGGAAGAGGTTTGACCACCTTATTTGATTGTTCTTGATTAGGTTGTTTGGTTACATTGGTGAGGACTACATTTTACTTACTTGGTGGCTTATCTAAAACATTGATCTTTAATAAACCTCTTAAAGGATATCTACCTGACCAAGCATAGAAATCAAGTCCCACATTACCACACTCACACTAGATTTCTTCATTTGTTCAATAATATTGATGGGCAAACCACCAACTTTTGCTTGTGTTTTGAGAGCCATAATTGTACTTTGAACTTGTGAGTTTTGACATACAAAGGCATTCCCTTGATTCTAATTCTTTGGAACTATTGGAACTATTGGAGCAAAAATAGGTTCAATTGGCTTTGATAGCAATGGAGTAATAGTAGGAATCTCTTTGACTACATCTTGGTTACCATAAATGTTCCTTCTTTTGAACCTTGTATTAGCTACCACTAGAATGTATGCTTGGCTAGAACTAGCTTGTTAATTGAGTGCATAGCACTCTTCTTACTCAAAATTAACCATTATAGCACCCGATTGGTTTGGTCCTTCATTAGGCCCCTGGCTTTGTTGGGGTTCTTTTGGTTTAGTCATCATAGGTGCTTCTTTGTTCTTAGCCATAAGGGCTTGGTTGTATCCATATCTAGCTCCCTGATGCCATTACTCATTGAAAGCTTTATTGAACTCCATTATTGGGATAATAGATTGATCAAAAGAATGATTCTAAAGCATAGTACCCTCACATTCTTGAGAAATGTTGTTATGGGTAGGGAATAATGATTTGCCTGACATAGTTAGGTTGCCCTTGTCCTTGGCCTTGTCCTTGGAAGTTTTCTTAGAATTTCCTTTGTAGGGAGGCCTATTTGCTTGATAAGATTATTGTTGATGCTGATAAGGATTTAGTTATAGGTCTTAACTTGTGCTCTTTCTACCATTAATGGATGTTTGGGATGAATTTCAAAATTCCTCTTTGCTTCTTTGATTACTTGGTTAGCCTTGTTTATGAAATACTTATGTAATTAGCTAGTTTAGGAGGTTGTGTGAACAAAGATTATCTTGTATTGATCTAGTATTTGTTTAAACTTATGTGAGTGTCTCATTTAAATTTTGTGCATCACCTTTTAGCTCTATGAGTTCCCTATTCCCCTGTTCTAACCTTTTTTCAAGCAGAAGCATTAGTTTAGGTGATCCATCAAGAGGAAGTCAACCTTCTCTGGAGGTCCAACCCCACTACAGGATACCCTTAGCTTGAGATTATTTCAATATTATGGTTGGGAGTGGGGCAGCCTGAAGAAATATCCCACAACGGTGTAATTATAATCCATAATAGTTTATTTGATTGTGCAACATTTGTACATGTCCTTTGTTTGTGGTCTCCTTGGACCATTATATTTTGATATGTTGTTGATTTTTCTTGTGTGTGCACTTGATTGCTTGTTCATAATATATTGACAATATTTATATGTTACAATAATTTGTATCATGCATCTTAGGACTTGATGTGATCACATTTTACATGCTTTAATGTTATATCTACCTAGACATGTTTATCTTATATGCTAGATGATACATTCATAGTTTACATGGTTATCTTATCATTTTGAGTTAAGGTAACTACCAACTGCTACTCAGACTCACCTCTAAAATGGGTTCATATTAGGGGGGCATGCCATAGTGGCATGGATTCCACAATCTTTACATGTTAAGATTATAGTGGGGGCATGTTTTGGAAACATGTTCTCCACATTTATCATAATTTTTTATATATAATGGGGGTATGTTTTGGAAACATGTTCTTTACCCTCATACCAATTCTCAATCTTAGATTATAATGGGGGCATGTTATGGAAACACAATTTTCACACTTACATAATTTGCAAATTAGCCAAATTGTGCAATTATATGATTCAAATACACATTTATGATAGAATTATATACATTGGTACCATGTTATACCCAAGTTTAAGCATAAAACATAGATAAGGTGCATATGTTATGTAAATATCACCTAAATTATAAAATCAAATTAGATTTCAGATTTTAAACACTTATATGGACTTTAGCACACTAGGTTGGACTATTATAGACTATATTTAGCCAATCTACTGGAATAGTTGGTTTGCTTTTGGTAATGTTGAGGTGACTAAAATCACTTAATATTACCAAGTTTATAAGTTGGACTTGATTACATCATTCAACCTCACCAAATTTATAATGTGAGTTGACTTGGTTCACTCATGCTCACTAGGTTATAATTATGATTAGGTTGTATGGTCAAGATAATCTCAATTATCGGGTGCAACTCACATTTTAATCTAAGGTTGGGGGAATTTGTACTTCAATATTTCTATATTTATGTACTTTTTAGATTTATATTTGGCCTAATGTTAGCTCTAATGGTTCATAATGATAATCTTTTCAAATTAAATTGTCAAAATGCAAGGTCGTTACATTAATACACAGGTGTACTCCTAAACCTTGCTCTCTTTATTTCCAATCATTTAAAAGTTTTTGATTTTAGATTATATGCATTAATTATACACTGTAACATGTTCTTGTTAGTAGGTTAGTTAATATCAAATCATCAAGTTGGGATCACATAAAGGCAAGGTGTGTTATACACACCCAAGTACAGATTTATTTTCTTTTCAACTAATAATTTCATTACTAGATTAAAAGGGGGAAATGTAGATGTTATTTTTGAATTATAAAGTACTTTAGTCTTATATACTTAGAAAATATGGACCTTGGATATTCCTCTCAATTTTAGACCTTTTCCCACTATTGAAAGGCTTGGATCTACTATCTCTCTATGATTATTAATTATTTCTTAGTTTGACCAATGTTATTCTTATGATCCAAGCCTTTTATCATGCTCAAAATGTTATAAACTTGTTTACTATCTATATCTATATGTTTGGGACATGTACCTACTTTCCAAATTCCCAAACACTTTCATCCCAATCAAATGTCAATGTCAACATAAGTGTCATGTCCTTTTAGGCCCTTAACATATAGTGCATCTAAGGATATGTGTGTCTGATTTATAGCTTACATACCTTCATATTATCTTATTATATTTCTCAATGTTCTTAGTATGGTCAGCATATGAAATAACCATGGATAAGTAGAGTATATATAGGAGGTAGTGGTTAGTATTTTATCATTATATTGTGAATTCTGTTCTTATTACATTGTTGTAGATGTTTTTCCCTTGAACTGGCTCAGACATAATATTTAAGTATTCTACTCATTTTTCAATTGTTTTTATGGATCTATTTATTTTATTCTTAGTTCTATGATATATAATTCTATTATTATGAATCATTGATGTAATTTTAATACAAGTGGTATCAAAGTTTTTATTTCGGCAAATTTTTACAGTGCATTTTTTTTAATTCTAGCATCATGAGCACTAGAAGGTTAAAAAAACATAATTTGAGATCTAGGATGAATTGATTTTTTTCATCATTGTAGTTTTGTTCATGAGGTTTTTATAAAAAAGAAAAAAATTACCAGTAAAAAAAGTCTATATTTTTTTACCTTGTACAAGTTAGTAGTTGTTGGATTCATCTCTATGAGATGATTGTAATGGTATATTCTACTAGTACACTTTTTTGAGCTAAAATTTTTGACCCTTATATACATTAGTTGTCTATAGATTCACCTTAGTGAGGAAATCACAATGGTATCATTTAGTGATAAAACAAATTTGGGGTTGTAGCCCCCTAGTGTTTGTACATGGCGGGTTACAACACTCATGGTCATGGAAAAGGGAAATAAATGCCTAAAACTCCTCACAAAGATGACATGGAGTTAGAACATTTAGCTTTAAGTATTTCAAAGTTAGTTCAACAAATTAAGTTAGATTTATAAGGCATGGTGCTGAAAGATGGTCTTGATACGATTAAAGGGGATCTCACAGGGCTGAGAGGGGACTTAAATGGCTTACAAGATCAATTATAACAAATCACTAGGTAATTTTCTAATCTTTCAACTTGGAAATTATAAAATAACCCTTTGTCACTCTAGTTTATTTCTCCTCCTCCAAATAATCACAACACCAACCATGATAAAAAACTATTATTGCCAAAGTAGACTTATGCAAGTTTGATGGTAACGATCCACTCATATGGGTTACTCAAATTGAAAATTTATTTGATCTACATCAAAATCCCTATTCAAAAAATGTGTTCATGGCCTCTCAAATAAAAATAAGGGTGTCTCAATTTCAAATTTGGTATTTTTGAGGAGTTATACATCCACTATCATAATAATGTATTCAAAAACTACTTTAGCTAACTAGCCAAGTTATGTCAAATTAGGACTATAAAATATTACATTCATCAATTTCAAAATCTCTCCTTACATGTTATAGACATCACTAAGGAAAATATGACATACCTATTCAGGTATCCTCAAAGATAGCATCTAATTGGAGGTTCACATGTTTCATCCTAGTAATGTATCTGAAGCCATACCAAGGGCACACCTAGATAAGGAAAAAAAGTTGATCAAATGAAGACCTTTCACTAATGTTCATGAATTCTCTTCCCCAGCACCATCATTTCCATAGCTTACCCAATCAACACCTAAAAAACATGAAAAAAAACATGCAAAAGGTTTGTGTTTTGGCTAAGATAGCAAATGGAGCAAAACACATCAATGTGTTGAAAAGTTGTTATTTTATATTGAAGGTGCCAATGAGGAAGAAGATGTTGAGGATTTAGGGGAAAGTTTGGAAGAACCTAAGGATGAATCTAAAGATTATTACCCTACTATTTCCTATCATGCACTTTTAGGCATTAGTACTCCTTAAACTCTTAAGGTCGTGGTTACTTTAAGAAATGAAAGGTGAATGTGGTAATTAAAACTAGGAGTACATATAAATTCATCAATAGTAATTTGGTTACTTGTCTAAGCTATTTCATTTACCCAGCTTCATAATTTTAGATCATGATTACAAATGGTGGTACCGTGAACTATTCTATAAAATACCACAGCATTAAGCTTGATATGGGAGACTAATTTTTATATTCCCCTATGTTTGTTATTCCCATGGGAGGAATTGATATTATTTTAGGACTACACTGGCTCACCACTTTGGGCATTATTGAGATGAATTTCTAGAAACTATTTATGAGGTTCCATTCAAAATGCAAGACCTTTGAATTGTGTGGATAATGAGTTAAATTGCCACAACTTTTAAGTCCCCATAATATGATGAAGATTCTCATAAATGGTGTTGATGGATTTTTGGTGTGCTTATTTTCCATAAAGGTTCAACCAACTGATGAGTCTACACATCTTGATTTGCAAAGGGTGTTAGATGACCATTTTATTATTTTTTGGGATATACCAAAAGGACTTCCTTCAAGTTGTGCACATGATCATGCCATCAGGCTCATTTTGGGAAGTACACCACCCAACATTAGACCCTATAGGTATCTATACACCCAAATGATTCAAATTAAAAATATGGTACATGAGATGTTAGAGGCATGAATCATCCGACATAGTCAAAGTGAATATTCCTCCCTTATGGTCATGATGCAAAAGAAGGATGACATTTGTAGGATGTGTTTAGACTACAGAGAACTCAATAAGTACATCATCAAGGATAACTTTTATATTCTAGTAATTGATGATTTACTATATGAATTACATGGTGTTGTTTATTTTACCAAGTTAGACCCTCATTCTAGGTATCATCATATTTGAATCCATAATGAGGACATACATAAAATAACTTTTAGAACTCATGAAGGCCATTATGAATTTATGGTCATGCTTTTGGACCTTACAAATTCACCATCTACATTTCAAAGTTTGATGAATACCATTTTTAGGCAATTTTTTAGAAAGTTTGTATTGTAATTTTTATGATATCCTCATCTATATCAAAAATTGGGATGACCATTTGAAGCATATTAAACAGGTACTTTCAGTTATAGAATAACATCAACTTTAAGCCAAACCTTTCAAATGTGCTTTTAGTGTCTATAAGGTGGAGTACTTAGGTCATATTATTTCACATGAAGGATTAAAATTTGATCCTAAAAAAATTCAAGTGATGATGGAGTGGTAGGTTCCTAACACCCTACAGAACCTCAAAGGATTTCTAGAGCTAATTGGATACTATCACAAGTTTGTCAAAATTTATGGTAGCATTATATTCCAACTCACCTCTTTTTTGAAGAAAGACTTCTTCCACTAGAATGATTTAGCTATCAAGACATTTGAATAGTTTAAAATGGATATGTGCACAACACCAGCTTTGGCTACTTTGATTTTTTCAAAAACTTTTATTATGGAATGTGACACATTAGGATATACATGGGAGCTTTACTCATATAAGAAGGCAAACCACTAGCATTTGAAAGTAACCAACTAAAGGGATAAAATAGGATCAAACAAATCTATGAGAAAGAGATGATGTCCCTTCTAAATGAAGCCAAATAATGGAGACATTATCTAATAGGTTGTCACTTTTAGGTAAATATTTATCATGATAGCCTCAAGTATTTTTTTGGAAATTTGAAGAAAAATAAAAATGGGTTACTAAAATGTTAAGATATGGTTTAGAAATAGTATATAAGAAAGGTAAATAAAATGTGGTGGTATATGTACTATCATAAAGGGATGAATCATTTAAGGCATTGTTATGTGCAATGACTATTTGACGAGCAGACTGGCTAGAAAAAGCCATATTAGAATGGGAAAATGACAGTGTTACCCATGATTTGATTGAAAACCTTCGATAGGGTTAAGGGGAGATAAAAAAGGAAAGGGGAAAAAATTATGATATAAATATACAGTATAATTTTTTAAGCGTTCTCTCCTCAAAAATAAAATCTTTCAGGAGTTTCATGTATCTCCACTAGGAGGTCACTCAGGATTTTTAAAAACATATCATAGAATCAAGAGAGATTTTCTTAGAAAGGACTCAAGGAGGATGTCAAAATATATGTGGCTAAATGCATGGTATGTCAATAGAATAAAGGTGAAACCATTAGAACTTCAAGTCTTTTACAACCTTTATCCATCCCCAAATAGCTTTGGGAAAAGGTTTCCATGGATTTCATTACTGGGTTACCATAGTGTAAGCATAAAAATGTTATCATGGTAGTTGGGATAATTTCACCAAGTATGTTATTTTTTATCTTTATTAAAACCATTTTTTTTTAGTATAGTAACTTCTACTTTTCCTAGTATAATTTAAAATTTTCATGGTACTCCAAAGATCGTTATAAGTGACTGAGATCCCATATTTACTAGTAATTTTTGAAGTCAATTATTTGCATGTTTGGGTACCCAGTTGGCTCAGACCTTATCCTATCATCCTTAATATGATAGACAAACAAAGGTAGTCAAAAAATGTCTATAAGGGTATCTTCATTTTTTTGTTTTTGATAAACTGGACAAATGGGTTCATTGGCTACCACTTACTGAATGGTGGCATAACACTTATTTTCACACTTCTTCCAAAATGTCTCCATTATTGGAATTGTATGGGTATCAAACCCCATCCATCACTTCTTCCTTTATGATGCATCCCAAGGTTTGAGCCATTAAGGAACACATTCACCATCAACAAGAGGTACTAGTGAGTTTGTGAGAGAATTTAACAATGGCACAAAATAGAATGAAGCAATAAGTAGATCAACACCATAAAGAGAAACATTTTGGCATAGGTGATTGGGTCTTTGTGAATTTATATCCATATAACTATATGTCTCTAAAAAAACATAAAAAATATAATAATATATCACCTACGTATTATGGCCCTTATCAGATCTTGTAAAAAATTGGTATTGTGGATTATAAATTGGAATTGCCTCCATCCACTCACATACATTCAATTTTCCATGTATCTTGCTTGAAGAAGATAATTAGACATAGAGTTTCCACTCATACTAAGTTACTAAAATTAGATGAAGAATTTTGAGTCATTATATATCCTATAGAGGTCCTTCACATGTGCACTAAGCAACTATGAGATAGAGAGATTAAGGAGTATTTAATCAAATGGAAGAATCTACATTTTAAAGATGCAACCTGGGAAGATGAAACATTCTTGTAGAAACATCCTAGTTTGATTTAACATTAAGCATAACATTGTTTTTAAAGGAAAGGGCATGATATGGCTATTGTCACTTGGATCTACACCTCTTGAGGAGATGTATCAACTCTCCTCATCCAAGTGGCAAAATTAAAACACCTCTAGGCTATGGGTAGCCTAAGAATAAGGTGAATCTCTAAATAAGGCTAGCTCCTTTGATGTACCACTTTTAGGTCAATACTACACCTATGCTTGTAAGGAAAAGGGAGAGATAAATAAAAGTAAACTATCATAAAGGTAGTGATATACCAAATTAATTGATAACTACCAACCAGCTGCATGTCATACATGAGACCAAGAGACTAATGAGGCATACACTTCTCTAATCAAAATCTTCTCACATCAGTATTTCACTATGAGGTTATGATGAATGTTTAGGCTAGGACTATACAAGAGTCCAAAATGGCACTTTTAATACACTAACTCAACCTTGACACTTCATAAAACACTTCATATGACCTACAAGAAGAAGCTTTCAAGCCACAAATAAGTGAGAGAATGAGACAACAATGCTAAGAAAATAATAGTTATCACTAAGCAAGATCAATCATTCAAATGAACATAGTATGAATAGTCAAATAAGAGGTAAAATTAGTATTATTTATTTATCCATGGTATGAAAATGAGTATGGCTTCACCATACTCAGGTGGAGCATCCTTGCAATAGCCAAAATGACTAGTTCTTATAGAACTTGAGAAAGAGAAGAGAAGAAATAAGTCCAAAGGTCACAAGGATAAGTGTCAAGCTGATAAAAGGAGTTACATGTGCATGAGAAGAGAATGTGAAACTAATCATGCAAAGTCAGAAGAGACAAGTGGCACCCCAAGTCATGAAATTCTTGAAATGTGGCATGAAGTCTCTTTTGTTGGTCTAGGAAATTGCCTTCATCATTTAGACCTCTTAGGTGCCCCATAATTGAATAGGGATCAAAGTGATGATTGGAATAAGAAGGCGAAGTTATGTACATACATTTCCATGCATTGGTTGTAGTCATATTCATAAAAATTCCTCCTAAAATGAGTTATCAACATCTAAAGTTAAAATAATTCCTCTTTCACATGCCCTAGACATTTAGCCTCAAATTTGGCTTTAGATTCCCATGTAAATCAATACAAGAAAGTTAATGACATGTTTCAAGACCATCCATGACCTTAGAGTCATCAGGCACACCTTAAAAGCAACTTACTTAAAGTTTTCACCTTTCTCACTATTATGTTCACTATGCTAGTTTTGACTGGCTAAGATGAGAGCTCCTGTTGAGGTACTTAAGAGTTTTTTTGAAGCAATAAATTGTCATTGGTAATTATTTTAAGTCTCAATATTCCCTCCCATGTGATTTTCATCTTTAGACTCCTTCTAAAACTTACAAAACACAAGAAACTATCAAAAATACCATGTTTTGTACTCCATCCATACAATTGTGTAAAATACAAAAATATGGAGAGGAGCTTGAGAGAGTTCCCTAAAACATATAATCATCATTATAGGCAAAATATTCCATTTGGGTGTATTATTTTCTCAATCTTATCAAACTAGTTACTAACAAGGGTTTTGGTGAGTTTGAGCCTATTTTCCCTCTTAGCCATTGTTCATCAAGATTTGACATTCAACTCTCAACTAAACTCCAAAAAATGGTATTTTGGGACCCTATCTAACTTTCCATATCTCCTTGAGTCAACATGCTAGGTGTTCAAGAAGATATGAGCACCTAAACTTCTCTTATCGGGCTTGTTTCTCCACTTTGCATAAGTCTAAGTTGTCTTAAAGCCCAAAAATGGATTCTTCATGGATTCCATTACATAATAATAGCTCATACATATCTGATATCATCCTAGAAACATTATCCAATCCATTATAAAGCTTAGTAAGAGCTAGAAGTGAAGTTGAACCCCCCATTTGGCTTTAGGCTTAAATCATGCTTGACAAGCCTATCTGCAACCTTGAGGGTCTAGACCACTATGTTAGGATTTTTCCCTTTATGAAAGGTTATTCATGTTTTCCTAGGTTTTTTTCATATATACACACCTTCTTGAAAGGTTACATTAGCTCCTGGTCTACCCTTTTCACCCTCCTTCAAAATCTACCATTTTGCAATCAAGGGGAGTGCCCTCTATCTGAGACAAAATAGGGGGCGCTTACCCTATTTCCTCAGACCAAGTGAACATTATATGGGCTTATCCAAGTTTTAAATACATTTTACATAAAAATTTAGTTGTTTTTCATATCATTTGACCCTCCAACTTATATAAAACCCAAGACAGACTATGAAAAGGCAACCTATGTGCAGGGTTTATCATATGAACTATGTGATGATCCTTAGGGTCTTCTCTCTACTTTTTTTCCATTTTCAATATCCTATATATACTTATCTAATCATAATGTATGTCTTATAATCTCCATTCATCACTCTATTCTTCCACATACTCTTCATACTATTTGCTTAATCAAGAATGAGTACAATTTCCTAACTATGTTGGCTTCAAGGCACTATACCTGTAGGTTGCTTTGAATGTTTAGGATTGAAGGTCATGATTTTGTATCCCCTTAGAGTTTTTTGTGGTAATTTAAAAAAAATTGGGCCTATTCACTTCATAATCAAGCTGTGTCAACATTGAAAACACTATTTCCTGCTCACTGCCTGTAACACTTAACAGTAGTTAACTTTCTTAGAGAAAAAGGGCCTATAAGTAAAAATTACACTTTAAAATTTCTGACACATTTCCTTTTAGAATCCTCTTGATCATCTATATTTAAATTTCATCAACAAAAATTTGAATCTCCATGATCACACTCCTACTATGGATGGTGTAGAGGTTAACAGTTTGTTGTAGGTGAGTAATTTTGGAATTAGGCACAATTTTAGGTGTATATGGGGCCTAAAACATAGTGTATCATCATATCTTGATCGTATTTATATTAAAAATGATCCTTTAAAATAATTAAAACCTTTCAATCATGGAAACATGATTTATTTTTGCAACCTTGGGTGAAGAGGTCTCTTTGGGGTTCAAACCTGTAGATGTCACTGCTTGAAATTAGTGCATAAAAGTACAACTTTGGTTCTTTCAACAACTTTATACTAATAATTTTCCCTTCATATTTTGTATAACTCTTAAATTATGTGTGGGATATAATTTAAAGTCATTAGGATGCATCAAAACTATTTGTAACCTTGTTATATGGCCTTGATAAAATGGCTCTGACCTCTATTTTCATATTTTCAAGAAAAGTTTCCTAAATACATTATTTTCACCTTTGATCATGGATTCCCATTCTCACTTATCAACTTCAAGCCTCAACCATATTTGTCATTTTATAAATAAATCCCAAAAACCTTATGGAATCTTCCAAGTATATCAAATATTCCCTAATCAACATTCTCAGCTTTCTACTAGTGTCACCTGTAGGTGGCCATTTTCATATACAGGTAGTGAGTGTAAGTGTGGACAATGTGCCTTATTTTTGACCTCATGAATATACATTAAATCTTTACCAATTATTCAAATGGGTTTTTATCATTATGAATATATTGAAAATAGTTTCAAAACCTCTATTCTAATGTGATTCTCCCCTTTCAAGCACTTGTAGGTGCACATTCATGGTAGACTATGTGGAAGTGTTGTATTTGACTACCATAGTCCTTTGTTCACTCTTTGGAAATTCCACTTGTTTTTTAATATTATAAGATAATTATAAACACATTTCAACCATAATTAATTCTCCATAAATGCTATATAGACCTTCATTATACATAACTCACCATGGTTATGGATTAACCTTCTGCAGGAACCCTGAATATATAGGAGTTCTAGTTATCACAATTGATTGCATAGAAATTTTGAGGACTTAAGTTTATTTAATGTAATATTGTATTTCCAACATCTTATTAAATAGATTACAACTCCATGGATGTGATTTAGAGCTTTGCATAGCTCACTTGGGTAACTACGTATGACAGTCATAGAGTAAATTGACTACATGATTCTTATCATTGTAGTACCATGGAATTTTGACTTAGAGAATGATATTGAAAGTTTATAGGGTCAATATAAAATTTGAAACATGATAATTATCCTATCTCATCCCCTATAATCACTACCAAAACATGAAGATGTTAAAAAAGGTGGAAACATGCTTGTTATCTTCAAATGAGACCAATCTGCAAACATGAGATGATTTGTTCATAAAAACACATAGAAACACTAAACCAAGCATGGAGATAATTTTATTATAGATCCAAAATCATCTATAATCAACATCATCAATTGGATTATATACACCTATCCAAATTGGAGCAAAACATATAGGGTGTAGGAAACAGTGAGTAGAAAAACATAGTCAACTTGTTAGAGATGATTCATAAGGAAAAATTAATAATTCCTTGAAATATTGTTATTAAAATTTATCTCCCTAATTTTAATTTCACCTCCCAAAGGTTTTTTACTTGTAACTTCTCCAACTAGTTGCACCAAGCATAAACCTGTTGACTGGTTCTGTGTGTCTAGAAGAGCAAAGAAGGAGTAGAATGGTTTTGGACCATTTTCAAAACTTAAAAAGAATGTAAATAATTAATATGAGTATGAATAATATGAAAATTCATCTTAAAAACTTTTTTGCATAAACCTGTTGACTGGTTCTGTGTCTAGAAGAGCAAAGAAGGAGTAGAATGGTTTTGGACCATTTTTAGAACTTAAAAAGAATGTAAATAATTAATATGAGTATGAGGAATATTAAAATTCATCTCAAAAACTTATTCGACATGTCATATTCCATTATGAGTCGTATAAGTGCCAAACTCCTTTTTTAGTTGATTTCTTGATTTTTAGTTAAATAACCTACAAGTTTCAGGTGGGACTGACATCATTGATAGGTAATCTGACCTATTGGAAATTTTAAGGAAAACTAAGACAATTGTACACCTTGAAAACTATTTTACTTGCATATATGACCCCTAAATGGCAACTAAGTGACTCAAAATGACCTATAGAATAATTAGAGCATGACCAAGGCTAAAATAGCATTAGATTACATCAAATAAACTATGGAATACCCTATGACAAAATATTATACCCCTATAAACATATAAAGATCAATTTTTTACCTATAGGGTCCCAATTCGACCTATAGGGGCAAATTTGGTCAATAATTGGTGACTCATAGGGGTAGCATATCATTATGCTAAAGATCAGTAGCCTTATCTTATCCATGGGATTAGGGAGTCATATAAAGTCTAAAATAAAACAAGAAGACTTGACACTTGACAAAAAGGCTTTGACCAATACAATAAAACTAATTACCTCAACCACACAAAATAAAGGACACACATGAAGAAAAGCAAAAACACTAACAAGACACACATGTGTGTTAAAAGCACTTAAGGAAAATAGAAAAAAAAAACTATGAACAACTATAAATTAAGCATACTTACTTTCTAGGATCAAAAGGAAAGTTCCTTGAATATTCTTCTTCATGAGGTGAATCATAGTGCCAAGCATGTTGCTCCTTGGATTGGATGCTTGGTAGATTAGACCTAATCCTTGACACTTCACTTGATCTGCTCTAAAGTAGATCATCCTTAAATAGATCTCCAATGTAAATGTAATCCTCTTGAATTTTTAAACATAATTCATGCTACTGTCCACTCTTCATCTCATGATCAACTTGTATCTTTTTGGAAGGCATGGCTTTAAGAGGAGTAGTTTCTTGTTCCTTGGAAGATTGAGGCCAATAAAAGCTTATTTTATCCTTCAAAAGTTGATGTGTTTCTCCCAACTAGTTGAGAGGATGATAACCCACTTTGATGATTTCAAACATATCATCATGGGATTCATATGCCTCTTAAAAGGACAAATTTGAAAAGTTACTCCTTTGCATACCCACTTGAGTATCAAAGCTACCTTCTCCATTTTTGAATAGATCATATCCTCTTTGAAGAGGAGTATAACCCACTCTAATGATTGAAAAAGAGTGATCCCAAGGCTGATTAGAGACTTATTCTTGCCCATCTACGATATCTTGTATAGTGATGGAAGAACCAATGATGATTTCCTCTTCTTTAACACAAGGAAGACATTCTTCAATATCAACACAATCAAAAGATTCAACTCAAGAAATCACCTATTCTTCAACATTTAGAACCTCTTGAGGTCTCTCAAGTTATATCTCAACTATTATAACCTGAGATTTCTTCTCAAGGACTACAATATCCTCAATTTCTTTCTCCTTCTTGGTGATGCCAATGCTAGGCATTTTGTAATAAGATGACCTAGCCTAATGAGGTTGCCAAAGATCTATATTTTATTTAAGTAAGAGTTATAAATTCTTATCGACCAAATGTTCCTCTTTAGGTTCCCACACCATGAGTCCATCAAGGCAAAGGGTGATAGGGTGAGCACAAGATGAACTAGTTGGTAGTGGTGAGACATAGAACTCAATATCAGATTGATAATGAACTCTAGGGGATCCTTTTGGGAGTTTTTGAGGAAGGGGAGGGAAACCTTTGGCTAAAATATCATGGTTTTCTTCCTTTCATTTAGCAATCACTTCATTTAAATTTTATTCAACTTGAGCACTCTCTTGAGGAAGGTTAGATGGGGTGTGTTTAGGCATAGGATTTTTTATAATGCTCTAAACCTTCCATCACACCTAGACTCAACAATTTAATTATCGACTCTAACTCTTCAATTTGCTTAGCTAGGTTCTCTTCAAAAAGTGTCTCTTGAATTTCAAAGGCATCTTCATGAGAATAATGAGTACAAGAGGGCTGATATGAAAAACAAGAGGTCTTTTGAGGAAGGGTGGGAGGCACTTGCATAGGATCAAGCTCTTTTTCAACTTCACACCCTTTATCTAGGCTTTTATCCCCTTTCTTTTCCCATGATTGTACTACCTTATTACAGCTTAGGATGTTAAGATTAGGAGTCTCTTCTTAAGGTAGTGATGTAATTTGAGGAGTGGATGAAGGGTTCAAGAAACTTGGGATCTTCTTAGGCTTAGATTCTCCACCTTGTCTCCAATATGGGATATCAAACCTAGAAGTCTCTTCTTAAGGTAGGGATGTAATGGGAGAGGGTAATGAGGGATTAGATCCCACTTCCTTTGCTGATGAGATGGACTGATTCATCTACTTATTGGCTAACTCAATCTACCTATCAAGGTTTGCTTCAAAAACAAAGTTTGTCTTTTCAACTCTCTCTTCTAGTTGAGTAGCAAAAAGATGACTCTGATAAACTTGATTGGGTTCATGAGTAGGGGTCAAGTATAATTGATATAAATCTTGGAGAGGCAGATATGAGGGTTGATAGATTTGATGAGGTTGTTCCTCATGAATTCTTAGCTTATCTTCTAAGTATGAAATCAAGCCATTCACATCTAGCATCTTACTTGTGAGCCTTTGAAAATTTGCTCTCTCAATAAGTGCCCACTCTCTTTTAACTAGATCTAATGTATCTCTCACATTATGAATGAGATGACTAAGAACATCTTGACCATGTCCCCTTTGTATTTCAAGACCCATCATGTACCTCTCATAGCCCAAGAGAGTTTGCTTGAAAGTTAAAATGAATTGATTTGAAAAGTGACTAGGCTGACAAGGAGGAGTAAGATATTAAGAAGGTTTTTTATAGGACTAATAGAATTAATGAAAAGGTTTATAAGGGTCATATTGAAGCTGGTAAGGATCATGACAAGGTTGATAATAATCATACAAAAGCTGATAGGGAATTCCATAAGCTTGATATATCTCATCAACTTGTGTAAAACAATACTCAACACCAAAACTAGCCATGAAACTTCATTGGGAAGCAATAACACAAAGAAAAATCACCAATAATCTTCAAAAGGAAAATTTTGGCTACTTGACTAGTTGATGTAACTTTGAATTTTCCATTGATGTTTTGATAGATGCCTCCAAAGTCTAATGTGTTTAACGATAACACCAAAAATATTTCAACTTATTGGACGAGTGTGCCAAAAATTATTATAACTTGGTTTACACTCCTTGAGGAGATGTCTTAGCTCTCCTCATCCAAGTGGCACAATTGAAATACTTCTAGGTTGTGGGTAGCCTAAGAATGAGGTGAATCTCTAGAAAGGGCTAGCTACCTTGATGTACCAATTTTAGGTCACTACTACATCTATGATTGCAAGGAAAAAAGAGAGAAAAATAAAAGTAAAATATCCTAAAGGTAGTGATACACCAAATTAATTTATAACTACCAACTAACTGCATGTCACACATGAGACCAAAAGAATAACTAGGCATACACTTCTCTAATCTAAATATTCTCACATTAGTATTTTATTATGAGGTTGTGATGAATGTTTAACCTATGAGGACTAGACAAGAGGCCTAGAATATCATTATTGAATAAACTAACTCACTCAACCTTAACACTTCATAGAACACTTCACATGACCTGCAAGAACAAGCTTTCAAGCTACAAATAGGTGAGAGAATGAGACAACAATGCTAAGTTAAAAAAAATCATCACTAAGCAAGATCAATCATTTAAGTGAACACACAATGAATAGTCATAGAAGAGGTAAAATTAGTAGTCTTTATTGATCCATGGTATGAAAATGAGCAAGGATTCACCATACTCAGGTGGAGCATCCTTATAATAGCTAAAATTTATCATAATTATAGAACTTGAGAGAGAGAAGAGAAGAAAGAAGTCCAAAGGTCACAAGGACAAGTGTCAAACTAAGAAAATTAGTTACATGTGCATAAGAATAGAATGTGAAACTGATCATGCAAAGTTAGAAGAGACATGTGGAACACCAAGTCATTAAACTCTTGAAATGTGGCATGAAGTCTCTTTTGTTGGTCCAAGAAACTTCCTTCATCACTTAGACCTCTTGGGTACCCCATAACTGGATAGGGCCAAAATTGATGATTGGACTGAGAAGGGGAAGTTATGAACACACATTTCTATGCATTGGTTGTAGTCCTCATCATCAAGATTCCTCCTAAAATGAATTATCACCATCTACAGTCAAAAGAATTCCTCTTTCACATGCCCTGCACACTTGGCCTCAAATTTGGCTTTAATTTCCCATGAAAATCCATATAAATAAGTTAATTACATGTTTCAAGACCATCCATGGCCTTAGAGTCATTAGGCACACCTTAAAAGCAACTTACTTGAAGTTCTCATCTTTCTCACTATCATGTTCACTATGTCAATTTTGATTGGTTGAGATGAGATCTCTTGTTGAGGTACTTAAGAGTTGTTCTAGTGGAGTTAGGTTAAGTCTCAACCTTCCTTCTCATGTGATTGAAATCTTTGAACTCCTTTTAGAACCTAAAAAACACACAAAACTATCAAAAATACCCTATTTTGTGTTCCATCTATAAAATTTCATATAGTAAAAAAGGATGGGAAGGAACTTTAGAGAGTTCCCTACAACATCCAATCATCATTCTAGGCAAACTATGCCATTTCGGTGCACTATTTTCTCAATCTTCTCAAATTGGTTACTAGATTTGGTGAGTTTGAGCATGTTTTGCCCTCTTAGCCATTGTTCATAAAGATATGAATTTCAACACTCAACTCAACTCCAAAAAAATGGTATTTTGGGACCCTATCTAACTTTTCATATCTCCTTTAGTCTCCATGCTATGTGTCCAAGAAGATATGAGCAACCAAACTTCTCTTATCATGCTTGTTTCTCTACTTTACATAAGTCTGAGTTGTCTTAAAGCCCAAAAATGGCTTCTTCATGGCTTCCCTTGAATCCCAATTGCTTATACATATCTTATTTCATCCTAAAAACATTATCTAATAGATTTGAAAGCTCACTAATATATTTAAGTGAAGTTCGACACCCCATTTGGCTTTAGGCTTAAACAATAATTGATAAGCTTGTCTACAACCTTGAGGGTCTAGACCACCTTGTTGGGATTATTCCTTCTATGAAAGGTTATTCATGTTTTCCTAGGTTTGATACATCTTTCCACACCTTCTTCAAAGGTTCCTTTAGTTCTTGGTCCACCCTTTTCACCCTCCTTCTTCAAAACCTGCCAATTTGCACTCAAGGGGAGTGCCCTTTGTCTGAGACAAAATAGAGGGAATTTATCTTATTTCCTCATACCAATTGAATATTTTATGGGATTATCCAAGTTTTAAATAAATTATACACAAAAATTCAGCCTTTTTTCATATGATTTGACCCTCCAACTTCTATAAAACCCAAGACAGACTATGAAAAGGCAACTTGTGTGTCGGGTTTATCATATGAACTGTGTGATGCATCCTTAGGGTCATTTTTCTAATTGTTTTACATATTCAATAGCTTATATATATTTATTTAATCATGATTTAGCTTTTATAAATTACATTCATCACTCTATTCTTCCACATACTCTTCATACTCTTTGCGTAGTCAGGGTTGAGTACAATTTCTTGACTATGTTGGCTTCAAGGCACTATACCTGTAGGTTGATTAGCATGTTTAGGCTTGAAGGTAATTATTTTGGGTTCCCTTAGAGTTTCTTATAATAATTTTATATTTTTTTTCCTATTTATTCATAATCAAGTTGTGTCAACATTGAAAACACTATTTCTTGTTCATTGCCTATAACACTCAATAGTAGTTGACTCTCTTAGAGCAAAAGGGCCTGTAAGTAAACATTGCCCTTTGAAAGTTATGACACTTTTCCTTTTATAATCCTCTTGATAATATTTACATATCTTTAATCAACCAAAATTGGTATCTCCATGGTCACACACCTATTATGGATGGTGTAGAGGTTAATAGTCTATTGTAGGTGAGTAATTTTGAAATTAGGCACACCTATAGGTGTATATGGGGCCTAAAACATAGTGTTTCATCCTCTCTTAATGGTCTTTAGATCAAAAATGAAACTATTTATAACCTTTAAATCATGGAAACATGATCTAGTTTTGCAACCTTGGGTGAAGAGGTCTTTTTGGGGTTCAAACTTGTAGATGTCACTGCTTGAAATTAATGCATAAAAGTGCAACTTTGGATCTTTCAAAAACCACTTTCTACTAATCATCTGCCCTCCATATTTTGTATATCTATTATCTTATGTCATGTTTATAATTTGAATTCATTATGATGCATCAAAACTATTTGTAATCTTGTTATATTACCTTAACAATATGGCTCAAACCTTTATTTTGATCATGGTTTCCCATTCTCACTTATCAAATTCAGGCCTCAATCATATTTTTGATACTATAAATCAATCCAAAAAACCTCATGGAAGCTTCCAAGCATATAAAATCTTCCCTAATCAACATTCTCAGCTTTCTACTAGTGCCCCCTGTAGGTGGTCATTTTCATATACAGGTAGTGAGTGTAAGTGTGGACAATGTGCATTATTTTTGACCTCATGAATATACATGAACTATTTACCAATTATTCAAATGGGTGTTTATAATTCTTAATATCTTGAAACTAGTTTCAAAACCTCTATTCTAACATGATTCTCCCCTATCAAGCACTTGTAGGTGCACATTCATGGCAGACTGTGTGGAAGTGTTGTATTTGACTACCACAGTCCTTTGCTCACTCTTTGGAAGGTCCACTTTTTTTTTCATATTCTAATATCATGATCAACACCTTGAAACCATAATTAATTCTCCATGAATGTTATACAGACCTTTATTATACGTAACTCACCATGGCTGTGGATTAACCTTCTATAGGAACCCTGAATATATAGGGGTTTTAGTTGTCACAACTAATTGCATAGAACTTTGGAGGACTTCAGTTGATTGTTTATATAATATGGTATTTCCAACAGCTTATTAAATCAATCACAACTCCATGGATGTGATTTAGATCTTTGCATAGCTCACTTGGTTGACTACGTATGACAATCATAGAGTAAACTGACTACATGATTCTTATCACTATAGTACCATGGAAATTTGCCTTAGATTACAATATTGAAATGTTAGGGGGTCAATATAACATTGTAAACATGATAATTATCTTATCTCATCCACTGGAATCACTACCAAAACATGAACATCCTTAAAATGGTGGAAACATGCATGTTATCTTCAAATGACACCAATCTATAAACCTAAGATGATTTGCTCATAAAAACACATTGAAACACTAAACCAAGCATGTATAGAATTTTTTGATATATCCAAAATCATCTGGAATCAACATCATCAACTATATTGTATGGAACTATCAAAATTAGAGCAAAACCTATAGGGTGTAGGAAACAGTGAGAATAAAAACATAGTCAACTTGTTAGAGATGATTCATAAGGAAAAATTAAAAAATACTTAAACTTTTGTTATGAAAATTTATATATTTAAGTTTAATTTCACCTCCCAAATGCGTTTTACCTATAACTTCTCCAACTAGTCATACCAAGCATAAACCTGTTGACTGGTTTTATAAGTCTAGAAGGGCGAAGGAGTAGAATGGTTTTGGACCCTTTTTAGCACTTTAAAAGCATGTAAATAATTAATATGAGTATTATTAAGATTAATATTAATCTCAAAACCTTATCCCATGTGTCACATTCCCTTATGGGTCATACAATTGCCAAACTCCTCCTTTTTTAGTTGGTTTCTTGATTTTCAGTTAGATAACTTGTAAGTTTCAGGTGGGATTGACATTCATGATAGGGAATCTGACTTATTAGAAATTTAAAATAAAAATAAGACACTTTTACACCTTTAAACCCATGTTAATTTCATCTATGACCCGTAAATGGCAACTAAGTGACTCAAAATCACATATAGAATAATTAGATCATGACCAAGGCTAAAATAGCATTAGATTACATTAAATAAACTATGGCATACCTTATGAAAAAATATTAGACCCCTATAAACATATAAAGATCAAGTTTTTACCTATATGGGTCCTAATTTGACCTATAGGGTCATATTTGGTCAACAATGACCTTAACCTGGGTGCATATAAGGATATGTGTGGTCAAATTATGGATTACATGCCTCATATTATCTTATGGCATTTCTCAATGTTCTTATTATAGTCAGTCTATCAAATAACCAGGGTATATATAGAAGGTAAAGGTTAGTATTTTATCATCATATTACTATTTTTTTTCTTATTACATTATTATGGAGGTTGCCCCATTGAAGTGGCTCAATCATAATATTCAAGGATTCTGCTCTTTCACCAATTGTTATTGTGGATCTAACTATTCCATTATTAATTCTATGATATATAACTCTATTATTGTGAATCATCAAATTAATTTTATTATAGTGCCCTAAAGTCATCAAATTTTCAAAGCAAACATATCCATATGGTCAGCCCAATTGCTTTATTGTGAGATATTTCTTGATAGGATTGGTATATATGCATGATCAATCCTCATTTCAAACCTCACCTAACAACTTCATACCTCTCACAAGGCAAAGTGACAAAAGCATTCAATTAAGCATTCAAGTGATAAAAGCTTCCCTATGTTATCCTATTTTCTTATAAGTTATAGGGACAACACATCTGTAGGTTAGAAGTACTGAAGGAGCATGTCATGAGTCATATTTTCCAAGTTACAAGCTAGGTCACTATAGTACTTAATTTCCACATATTTCACCCTTATACACAAAAAAATCCAACACATTAAAGGATAACTACATTAGTATAAGGCCCTCTTCGAATTAGTGGTTATGTAGGTAGTGTAAATGATATTTGTGGATTATATAGCACCTCAATCTTATACATTTTTCAAACTCAGACATTGGTTGTTCCTCTCAATTCTAGACTATTTCCACTTTTACAAGTCTCGCATCTGCTCTATCTTATTTCCCTTGGTCTATCTCTTGGTTTGATCAGTGTTATGTCGATAACCCAGACCTTTGATCTTGCCCATAATGTTTAAAACTTACTTATATTTGACATTTTTGAGTTCTAAATTTGTACCTACTTTCTTGTTCCCTATACACTAGTGTCTTGAATAGACACCTGCATCAACGTAGGTGTCAAACTTTGACACAAGTGTATAGTGCCCTAAAGTCATCTAATTTGTAGATGAAATGTATCTTAATGGTTGATTTAAATGTTTTAATGTGATTTATATCCTAATAGGATTGACATATATTCACAATCGCTCCTCATTCATTCCTCACCTACAAAAACCAATCAACTTCTTACCTACCAAGTAGGTAACTTACAAAAGCATTCAATCAAGCACTCAAGTGAGAAAATATTATTTATTTTATCTTATTTTCATTAGTTATAGGAATAACACATACATAGGTTTGAAGTACTTAAGGATTAGCACAAGAGCTATATTTTCCAATTTACAAGTTAGGTCACTATTATACTTGTTTTGCACATATTACATGATTCAAATGCAAGCTAACACATATGAGAGACTTACATTATTTTGGGGACCTCATTTGAGTATTGGATATATAGGAAACACTCACTAATAGAGGGGTATTTAGGGTTAGATCGACACTATGTGTCCACTAACCCATTTTCCCCCAAGGTCACTATGAAGATGAAAAACTAGGGTTTTGTAATTACATGAGGAATGATAGTTCATGACCTAGATCTGAATGAACTAGAAAAAAATCAAAGACAAACCCAAAAACATTTATTTGGTTAAATCCTTTTCTAGAATATATTATGTATAGGACACTTGTATCAAGTTCAAGAAGTAGCATCGATGCAACCATCTAAGGTTGACACTAGTATCCATGACTCTGGAGACACCCAATTCATAATCTGATGATTATTATAGAATATTCTTCCACTCTATGTCTTTCCTATTCTAGATCCAAAACTATATTAGTATTAAAACAAGCTAAGTACATTACTTCTTCGTTAGTTCCATATCGAGCATAGTTGTACTTACCATTTTTAACCCCTCTTAATTTAATGAATTCAACATATGTTATATCTTAATTTAACATCTAATTAGCTTGATATAGAGATGATTTATCACCCTTGTACCTATTGGGTGAATATTTTGTCACTAGTTAACTGATAAAAAAAATAGGTAGTTTCAACCATGGCATAAAGAGATTGGTCAGCCAAGTGTGCAGGTTTACCACATCAAAAGGGGACAAATCTCTCCTCTCATCACGGGGAGGTTCCCTGTAACTATGAAGAGCTATATATATATACAAAAAATAACACTTAGGGGTAGGACAACACCATCCATCTCTCTTATTTTAGAGATGATGTTCACAAACATAGGAGAAATTTAGGTGAAAACACTGAAGGCACTTCTCTTCTTTCAGAAGTGGTCTTACAACAAACAACAGGAGTTCTTTCTAATAGGTAACAACTAGTAATAGGGGGCATAGTAATCAGTAGAAAAAGGTGTAGCACAAAGTATCCACCCCAACTACCCAAGAGTGATATACGAAGGCTAATGGGGACATAAAGTCGTCCCGAGATCCTTCACAAAAAAATAAATTGAAAACATACACACTAAAGACAATTTTGGCAGCACAAAGTCTACTCACAGTTAGCTTCAGGACACCTTCCTGATTACTTCTACTAATTCCACTTATTTCATTAAATGGACAAGAATGAATTCAAGAAATAGACATAAAAACAATCTCCTAAATGATGCAAGCTATTACAGCACAAAGTCTCAAAGTAACTTGCTTTCTCATTCAAACAAAGAAATATTATTAACAATCTGAGCTCAAAGTCTTAGTGATCACCTCATAATTTTGGCAGAGTTTTGCTTCTATAACCAAAAAAAATCTTCCCTACATAAAAATAAGAGATTACAATATATCTCAGCTAAGGAAGACTTAGCGCTTTGTTTCATAGAATGGCCTACGCTGCATTTAATGCCTTGAATGTAATTTTAGTTCAGTCAAAGAGGCCATGCTAGAACAGGGCATCTGCCTTAACTGTGGCATGTCAATTCATCTCAAATATCTTCTCTTTAGCATGGGTTGTCTGGTCTTTCTCCAAATATGTACATGGTTGTCCCTTTACTTTTATTCCAAGGGAGAAAAATAGGTTGTGTCTTTTAATGCTTGCGAGCTTAGATGTCTACTTGGTGGACTATTCCACCTACTAGAAATAACTCCTACGCAGATATTTCTAGTCTTTCCCTCTTTCCTATTACAATTGAGCTCTCAGGCTATCTTTTAGCTAGTCATTGAGTTTGTTTTCAGGTTCCTCACCACATTTAAAAATAAATAGATATTTCATTACCCTAAATTTGACATCCACGAGGACGTCATTGGTCGCTAGTTGCTTGAACCATTTTAAACCATGAACTTTTGAACCTTTGAAAGTTCATTGGTTCACTGGTTCAACGATTCAGGCAGCCTTCTCGGCTCCTTGGTTCCATCACTTCTTTGGTTCATTCACTTCTTTGGTGCATTCGCTTTCCTAGTTCATTTCTTTTTCTGGTTCATTCACTTCTTTGCTCATTAGTTGAACCATCTATTTGAACTAGTCTCTAGAACCTTCTGCTTCTTTCCTTTACTCAGAGCTTTCATTGAACCGTTGAACCCGTTAAACTTTTGAACCATTTTGGTTCAACGTTCAACAGTTCATCCTCTTTCTTAGAAGCCTTTATTAACTCTAAGTCTTCTAAAGCTTTGAAATTATTTTGGCTTTATATCTTTATAACCCCCCAAAGGGAAGGTGTACCTTCAGGCATTGAGAAATGTCCATTTCT
Organism: Torreya grandis; assembly: GCA_037957365.1. NCBI lineage: Eukaryota > Viridiplantae > Streptophyta > Pinopsida > Cupressales > Taxaceae > Torreya > Torreya grandis. The sequence continues at coordinate 4,359,629 of JARHVA010000475.1, forward strand.
TAGTCATCGAGAGCCCCTTGTAAGGGTACTTGCCCTTCGGGGTCCCTCGTGTGGCCTTCTTCTTCAAATCATGCAGAGTCCATAGAACCAAGCCTACAGAGTCCATAGAAACAGGCCTGTAGAGTCCATAGAAACCAACCTGCAAAGTCTGTAGAATCAAGTCTACAAAGTCCGTAGAAGCCAACCTGCAGAGACCGTAGAAATAAACTTGTAGAGTCTGTAGAAACCAGCCTGCGAGCCTTTGATCATTCCTTCAGAAAAAATGTATTTGGAACCTCCAAAAAGGAAAGTGTCCCTTCAGGCCTTGAGAAAGGTCCATTTCCTGGTCACTGACAGCCCACCGCAAGGGTACCTGCCCTTCAGGGTCCTTCGGGTGGCCTTCTTCAAATCCTTTGGACAAAATGTCTGAAGGAATTCCTTTAGACATTTTATCTAAAGGATTTCTTTCCTTTGCCTTAGTCACTTCCCATCGGGCCTTTGATCATTCCTTCAGATAATTTGTCTGAATGATTTCACTTGTAAAATTTCACTGCAGAAAATCTTTTCGAAAGGTATCTTTTTGCTCACTACCCTCTTCAAGGGCACTTGCCCTTTGGGCTTTGGGGGACTCCTTTGAACCTTCCAATTGAACCAACTAATTGGAACAACTCTTTGAACTTTGATTGAACTCATTGAACCTTAAACCTTTGAACCATTTTGGTTCAAGGTTCAACGGTTCAATGGGTTCAATCTTTCTTCTTTTCTTCTAAGTCATTCAAAGCCATTAAACTTGTTGAAGTAGTTGAAATTTGAAATTGATGAAGAAATTAACTCTTTTAAGTTTGCCAACGTCGTTGAACCTTTGAACCCATCAAACCTTTGAACCTGTTAGAAGTGGGGTTCAATGGTTCAATGGTTCAATGGTTCAATCCTTTGTTTGAAGCTTGCCGATGAACCTTTTGGTTGAACCTCAGCATTGAACCAATCTTGAAATTACCTAAGTGTTGGGAACTTATTTCTTTGTGAGAACTCACCTGTTGAAGTCATTGAACCTATTCAACTTGTGAGTCCTTTAGCTAAAAAATCTTGAATAATGAAGAATTTGAATACTCAGAATAATTTTTGAGAAGGGAAGAGAGAATTTTGGCCTATAGAACCAAAATAGTTCATATGTTGTCTCAAAAATAAGTGACAAATTTTAGGAACAATAACTGGCTCCAGTTGGAAAACTTCCTTCAGTTGAAATTTTGAAACAGCTGAGGGGAGTAAAAACTAGAATCTCCAATGCCTTTAAGTATTCCATTGGGCTACGAAGTCATGTTACTCAAAAAGAAAGGCGCCAAAAATGAAAACGAAAAGCACAAAATAGAACTAAAGACTATATAAATATACATATATACAGATGATCTTATCTGATACTTCAAGAGATGAAGTGCTTCAAATGCTACCCATTGTGAGGTAGAGAAAAGGGCGTGCCATCATGATACTTCAATAGGAAACTATTTTCAACATTGAGCTGATGGATAGTAAACGGGCCTCTCCATAGGGAATCGAATTTTCCATGCATTCCCTTTAGCTCTCTTCTCTTATCCCATAACAGAACTTGATCTCCAATCTAAAAATCACAGGTTTTTGTTTTCTAGTCAAAGAGCTTCTACACTAGACTTTGATGTGCAGTAATTCGGTCCACCACCATAGTTCGTTGCTCATCCAACTCAGTCAAGCACATGATCCTTTTGTCAATGGAGCTTTCATATGTCTGATCTTCGACCACCTTTGCCAATTTTAGTGCTAACAATTCCAAGGTGATTGGTATCTCTGCATTGAGACCATAAAATGTTGGAATGGTGACATACCTATCACGCTTTTTGGTGTAATTATGTCTACCCATAAAGCATCAACCAATGCTTTATGCCATTTTCATTGGTTGTCATCCACCAACTTCCTGATGATAGTTACCAAGTTCTTATTGCTTGATTCAGCTTGGCCATTCCCTTGTAGAAAATAATCAGAGAAGTGGGAGAGAGTAATCCCATAGTAAAAATAGAACTAATTGATCTCATGAGAAGAGAAACAGGCTGCATTATCTGTCACAATCTTGGTTGAGACCCCAAACTTGGAAATGATGTTTTCTTTTAGGAAATCGCATACCACTTCTAAAGTAGCATGCTTGGTTGGAATTGCTTCCACCTATTTGGTGAAGTAATTTGTGGCTATAATGACATAATCATGTCTAGTGTGTGAAGATGGCTCTACAGCACTAATGAAAACAATTCCCTATTGTTGAAATGGCTCTTATATTACCACTGGCTTAAGAGGTAGAGCAGCTAACTTAGGTCTTCCAACAAACTTTTGGCATAGTTTACATCTTCGTACCCATTTATATGCATCTTGAAATAGAGTAGGCCAGTAATACCTGGCTCAAAAAATCTTATGGGCAGTTACAGGAGCAAAAAAAGTCCTCCACAAGCTAGATTATGGAAGGACTTCAAAAGTTGGCCCTAATTTTATTTATCCATGAAGTGAAGGAACACTCCATCAAGGCTCCTCTTATACAGGCCATTATCCCAGAGGACAAAATTAGTAGCTTTCAATTTAACAGTCCTCCTTTCTTTACGAGGCAAGTGATCAGGACACTCACCATAGGTAAAGAAATGAGCAATATTTGAATACCACTCATTCATGGTGGAGACAAAGAGGACTGTTGGTGTGTCTTCCACTTTTATTTCTTCATGCCCTGCTTCTTCGAGTCTATTATCAGCAATCAATTGGTAGATGCCCCTTCCTCGTATAAGCTTCATTGGTTTGATAATGAGATCAAACTCTTAGATTTTAGCAATCTAATTGCCCCTTTTAGTTCTAAACTCCTGCTGAGTTAATACGGATTTAACTATGGTATTAGGAACTAGGGCAATAACTTGTGAATTTAGGATGTAAAAATGGAAGTGTTTTACTGCCTTTACCACTGCATAAGCATGCTTCTCTATGTTTGAATACTTCAGTTCATGAGCTTTGAGAGGACACCTCATGAAGGATATGAGAGATTCCACACCTTCTTTGTTCTGTTGAACCAGCATTGCTAAAAGTGTGTGCTCAGAAGTATAATTGTATACGGTGAAATCCTTGGTATAATTTGGACAAACCAAAATTAGGGCATCGGCAATAGCTGTTTTGATATTTTGAAACGTTAGTTTGCCTTCTTTAGTCCAATTGAAAGTGGTCTTTCCCTTCATCATATTTATGATATGGCAAGTCTTCTCTACGAACTCAGGGATGAACCTTCGTAAAAAATTCACTTTTTCAAAGAAAGAGTGAACTGCAATCTTACTTGTAGGCAGGGTAAGCTCCTAGATGGACTTGACTCTATCTAAGTCAATCTTTATGCCTTCTCGGGATACAATGTGTCTGAGAAGTTTCCCTTCTATTACTCCAAAAATAGACTTATTAGGATTTAGAGAAATGTCATTCTAGCAACATCATTCTAACACTTGTTATAAATGGCACACATGATCAGGATGATGCTTGGAAAAGATTGTTAAATCATCAAGGTACACCATAATGAACTTACCCATTTCATCTTTAAAAGTAAGGTCCATTACTCTCTGGAAGGTGGCACCAGTATTTATCAAGCTAAATGGCATTCTTTGATATGTAAAGTTGCCCCAAGGCATGGTGAAGGCAGTCTTATGCTGGTCTGCTTCACTAACTTCTACTTGATTATACCTTGAGAAACCATCCAGAATTGATAACATCTCTAAACCAATCACCGTCTGAAGGATTTGATCCATGATGGGTAGAGGATAGTTATCCTTTAAGGATGACTGATTCAAATTTTTTAAATCTACGTAGAGAGGAATTTCACCATTTTTATTCCTCACAGGGACTATGTTTGCAATCTATGTGGAATGATGGATTGGGAAAAATTATTATAGCATTTAGCATTTTTTGTATTTCAGATAGAATAGTTCCTGATATCTTGGGATTATACTGCAGGGATTTTTTCTTGTAAGACACCGAATCACTCTTGAGAGGAATTTTATGATGAATTTCTTCATGCCTGAGTGACTTCAAATCATCATAGGAGTATGCCAAAACATCCAAGTAGTGGCAAAGTAGGTCAATAAATTAGAGTCTCTCCTCTAGAGTGTAGCACTTCTAAATGTTCACCATCTTGAGATTTTCTTTGGTACCTAAATTTATCTAATCAAACTCTTGGGAGGAGATTGAATCCATTCATTACTATTTGATGAACCTGTCATACTTGTAAAATAGTTTTTGAAGAGAAACCAAGCCTTTTGGGATTTTATTCCCTTTTAGCTATAGGAATTCCTCACCTGCGTCTGAACTTGTTTCAGGCACTGGTTCACTACCTTCAAAGTGAAGCTGTTTGAAGCTACATTTTTGTTCCAAGAAGGCAATAATTTATTTGTCACCATTGAACACTTGCCAATGATTGGCATTGTCAGGCACACTTGGTCGAAAGACCAATTTGATAGTGTATTTGTATCTTTTAAAATTTGGGTGAAGAACTAAAAGAGTTATAGAAACAGCTAATGCATCAGCTCGATCATTGAATTCCTTGGGCACTATAGAGATACTAAAAGTATCAAAGCTTTCAATTTGATCCCAAACTAGATTGCGATAGTGGCACAATCTCTCATTTTTGGTTTGGTACAGGTTCCTCACCTGACAAACCACCAACTCAGCATCTCTTTTGGCATGAAGAAGTTTGATGCCTTGTCTTGGGCAGCCTTCAATCCAAGCAGTTCATACTCAACAGTGTTGTTGGTGTTGCTGAACTATAACTTGTATGAAAAAGGAAAAATATTTCCTTGAGGAGATATCAACATAATTTTGGCTCCTAAATCAGTGATAAATAGTTGCAATCAAATTCTAGTATCCATATGTTATCAGGAACTATTTTTACCTTAGATTCTTCTTTATTTAGAGGGGAAGATTCTTTTGCACTTCTACTGCATTCTACCAATCCTTCTATTATTTTGTCTGAGCCAATTTTTAGATTGTCATTTTTAGAAGTTTCATTAGTCGCCACATGAACCTCCTTCATGGATAAGAAGTAATTACCTATGCCTGAAGACTCAAACAAAATTTAAGCTTCAGGGGCTGATGTTTTAGTGACAACATATTTTGCTTCCTTCTCAGGGGGAAATCTCTGCATGACGCCTTTGACAGGTATTCTCACATTGAATAGGTCCATGCTTAACTCGCCACCAACATCCTTAAAGAAATTTCACCCAAGAAGAATGTCATATGAGGCTGGGACATCGGCCACCAGGACTATCATCTTGATTCTCTTGTCTGAAAATGCTGCAAATGTAAATTGGGCGTCATTGATTTGTCCCACTAGTGGCACTTGTTTATTCTCCATGGAGAAACATCTCCCAAATGTCTTGGTCAGTGTGAGACCAAGAGATTCTACCACTTTTGCAGATATGACATTGTCAGACGCACCTGAGTCTATGATACAATTGTTCAGCTAGTGTCCATTTATCAGCAGGGAGACATAAAATAGTTTTGTCCTCTCGAGAGTAGGAGGAGTAATCACAAGATTATTCCAAGTGGATGTGTTCTTAAGGGGACCAAGAGTTACTTTCAAAACTGTTTGTCTTGTAGAGATGGTTTTATCCTTCACACATTTCATTAATTTATCTAACTGTTCAGGGTTGGATTGTAGGAATTCAAATTTAGTCATTTGAATTTTAGTCTTCTTGACATGGTCAATTATGTCAAATGATTCAAATGGACTATGAATAAAGGAAGGGAGTTCATCCTTCTAGTTTTTATGGGGGAGGACTGATCTATAAAAGTGAAGTGGAAGGTGAAGGCATACTTGAGGTACTTACTTTTTTATTACTCACTGGGTCCTTTGGCTAGAAAGGCAGAGAAGTTCCTCGTTTGACAATTGAAATTGCATGCTAAGCTCACTCTTCTAATTTTTTTATCAGCTTGTTGGGCTGACTGATTCTTAGACTGAGTGAACACAGCGTATGATCCCTCAACTACTTTACCTTCACTTTTGGGTTCATCCTGGTAATTCAAGAAACCAATGTTGGAGTCACCAGTTGATTCTTCTTAGTTTTATGTGAAGACATCAGCGTCATCTTCTGGGTTCAACTCAGGCTGGAAGGAGAAATCAGATTTTGTTTTGAGATATCCAACTGCTGAGTTGGTTGATGCTACTTCAATAGCCAGCTTCCCTTGTGGCGGAGGAATACGATTTGGCTGCCCCTGATTCTACTAGTGTATGTTTTTATTTTTTCCTATTTTTTAATTAAGAAAATTGTATTTCTTGTGCTTACATAGAGTTTTCCTACATTTGTGGGATAGGCCAGCTTATGTGGAGATGTGTGTCATAGATGTGTCACAGGTGTCATAAGAATGTCATAAATAACTCCCTTGATGGGAGTTACTTCTCTATTCTTAGCACCTTATCACCACCTTTTATGAAGGAGTTACAGTCTATTCTTGGGGTGCCTTGGCCACCTTTTGTGGAGTTACTTACGTGCTCTCTTATATGTATTCTTCACTTTGGCCATCTCGTGTTAATCAGATTTTGGTTTTCTCCATTTTGTCTTGTGTAATTTCAAATTGCTTTAGCATCTATGTGGTGTGTACTTGCTTCATCTCATGTGATCATGTCTCCATTGCATTCGCATTATCCAAATTTTGGCAACAACTTCGATATGGTATCAGAGCCACTCTGGTAATCGTGTGTCTAGTTATGTTATTCTGAAATTCTTACTTTGCTTTTTTAGTAGTTTTTTTAACTCTGTTCTTTTGGTAGAGTTTTTTGAAAACTCATGCAAATCCATACGAAAACTTGTTCAAAAATTACTTTTGAGTTAGAATTTTCCAAGACATCTTGTCTAGATCTGTTGTGGCTTTAGCAAAGGCAGTAGAATTTCTTTTCTTTTGGTCATTCTACAGGTAAAACATAAGATCTTTGCAATCTGGTTCACTTCTTGAACGTTGGAGGGGCTGACTTTGTTGCAAGCTGTAAGGCACTAACTTTGTTGCAAGTTGTTGGGGCCACCCTTATTGCAAGCTTCTTAATACCTCTGACCTGTGTGCCACCTCTATTGTGCGCTGCTTGCTGAGTTCAGTTATTTTGGTGAGGGCGCTGGAAACTCTTATGGTCAAACATACTTTCTACATCAGTCCAGGTGCAGTCAATCCAGGCGCAGCCAGATCCTTCTGTTGTTATCCTTCTGCAATGCCATAGTCCTTCCTGCATCCTCTCTATAGCAAGGCACCATCAGGCCGTACGACGTCCAGCAGGTCTGTAATTCATTTCTTTTGTTTTTTCTGAGCAAAATCTGGACTGTGTTTTTTTTTTGGCACCCCTTCCTTGCTTGGCGTCCCATGTGGGCCCTTAGACACCTGGAATCCATCAAATTATCCTTTGATTTATTTTCTTTTCAATTAAAAAATGACTTGTAAAAAAAAAATCAGTCAATTTGACTAAATAGTTAGTTTTTTAGACAGTATGATAATTTGGGGGTTTACATTTAAAACTTGTATCTTCAACCTACGAAGACGAAGGGTGAGGCTCGGGTTGGCAGGAGGCCAATTCCCCCTCACAAAAACCTCCTTTGAATTCCTCATTTTGTGTTGAATCCAACGAGTGGTTGGAAGGCCACTTTCTCTCTCAAAACAGGTATTTTTTTAATGTTTTAGTGCTTTTTTTTTCAAAAACACTAGTTTATGGGAAAATTGAACCTTTAATATCTTACAAACGGTAGCTCGGATTTAGATGTCATTTTTTGTAAAAGTGTTTGTAATTCAATTCTCTATAGCGTAGGCTTGTTATTTGTTAAAAATGCACTAATTTATAAAGTGCCAAAAATTTGGTTCTCCCGAGACGCATTTTCGACTGAGTTCGACGTCCTGTTTGCATATAGTCTTGCACTGATTGCTCTGAGACGCATTCTCGGCTGAGCCCAACATATTTTGAGCGTGTACTTACATATTTGGGGGAGGCTCAACATTTCAGGGGGGTGTGATTGCTTTTCACAACTTGTAAATCTTTGCTTTCATTCTCCTTTCTTCATAATTTCACAACTTGCAATCAACACAACATCACCTAAATTCAGCTTAAAATGGATTATTTTCAATTTAAACCCCTAACACCCTTCAACTATCATAAATGGAAGGTTAAAATGTCAATCATTCTTAGAAGCAGAGGGTTGTATAGGATCACCATGGGTACTGAAGTAGAACCCAACACTAATGCTGAAAAGGTCAAATGGTACAATCATAGTGATGAAGCCTATGGATTACTGAGCTTGTTTGTGTCTCTAGAACTTCTCTTCCATTTAGAAAACTCTAAGACTCCTAAAAAAATATGGCACACCTTAGAAAACATATTTGGGAAGCTTAATGAGATGAGAGGTCATGAGCTCGAAAAAGAACTCATAAGTCTAAGTCATATCAACTTTGACACCCTACAAGACTTCTTCACTAAGTTTAAGGCCTTTAGATTGCAATTAAAAGAATGTGGGATAAAGAAGAAATATGATCAACTCATTTTTTTTATTCTCACAAAGTTAGGTCCAAGCTATTCAGTCTTTGTCTCCACTTTCTATGCCAAAAAAAATGCCCTTGGCACTACATGGAAAATACCTTCTTTGGATTCATTCATTACCAACATGACTAGGGAGCAACATAAGCTAATTCAAATGGGCACAATGAATTCTACTCAACCCAAAGCTTTGATAGCTAGAAATGGTAAGGATAAGACTTCAACAAAAGAGAAGAAGAAAAAGAACAAGGACCAGGAAAAGAAGAAAGAAAACAACAATCCTACCAAAAACAACACTGAGTCTTCCTCCTTCAATGCTAAACCTAAGAAGGAGAAGGTTAAGTGTGCCTATTATAAAAAGACAGGGCATGATGATGACAAATGCATGAAGAAATAAATAAATCACCTGACTCATATTCTAGAGAAGAACAACATAGGTGTTCCTGAGTCCATCAAGCAGAATTCATCTACCCAAGATTCTACCAAGGCAAAAGGCAAGGGTAACAAGAAAGAAAAGGGCAAGGCCCTTATAGCTACTACAGCTTCTACAACATCATGGGTCATTGATTCAGGTGCTTCTCACCACATGGGCTCTTCACTAGTTGAATTATCATCTTTAGAGCCTTGTAGCATGACTTAGATTAGTTTGGGTGATGACACTTCAGTTTCTATTGCAGGGAGAGGGTCAGTTGAAATGGAAGGAGGAACATTCAATAAAGTTCTAAGTGTTCCTTCATTTTCAACCAATCTCCTATCAGTGTACTAAATCCCTCACATTGGTCGGGGCATGAGAGTTGAGTTTTCACCAAATTCAATGGCTATCAAGGAGTTGCATAGTGATACTACAGTGGCAGTGGGTAGGGTAGATCACCAAGCTAGGTTATACACCTCATATTTTGCACTAGATTCTTCTCTAACAACATTATTGACTCATTCAAATGGAGTTAGCAAATTATGGCATGAGTGGTTTGGCCACCTTAACTACCGCTACCTTGAGCAACTTTGTAAACATGACATGGTAATTGGCTTGCCTCGTGTCCAATTCTCAAAAAGACTTTGTGAGGGGTGCTCCCTTGGGAAGCATCTCGAAGCAAAATTTGACAAAGGCAAACCTTAGAGGGCTTCACAACCTTTGGAGTTAGTCCACAGTGATGTATCGGGACCTTTTCCCAAACCATCTTTCACAAGGGCCAAGTACATCTTCACTTTCATTGATGATTTCTCTAGGTACACTTGGATATATTTTCTCAAACAAAAGTTTGAAGTGTTTGAAAATTTTCTAGACTTCAAGGCTTGTTGAGAAATAGAGTGAAAAATCCATCAAGGTTCTTCGAACTGATAACAAAAGGGAGTATGTCAGCATCAGGTTTGAGCAATTTTGCACCATAGAAGGGATTGATTTGCAGTGCATAGTCACTTACAGTCCTTCACAGAATGGGGTTGTAGAATGCAAGAACAAGTTCTTGAAAGAGATGGGTAGCTGTATGATTCACTCCAAATCCTTAACACCACAGTACTGGGCTGAAGCCATCAAGTGTGCTTGCTACATTCAAAATAGGGTTCCCCATAAAGCTTTGAAAGGGATAACACCCTTTGAAGCTTAGCATAAAAGGAAACTTGATGTTGAGCACTTTAGGGTTTTTAGATCCCTAGCCATGGCCTGCATTCTGAAGAAGAAACGCAAAGCTATGGAACGTCAGTCCAAGCCTTGCATCTTTGTAGGATATCCAGATGGTATTAAGGGGTATCACCTTTTAGATCCAGTCACTCATGAGTTTTTCATCGAGAGAAGTGTCCATTTTTAGGAGAGTCCTAGAGACTCAACACTTGACACTTCTTCTACCTCATTAGATCTACTTCTTCATGATGATTCCTCATCAGATTCAGATCAGCCATAGCAGGTTCTTGAGCCAGAGACATCTTCTTCTTCTTTGAGTTTAGACAGCGAGGACAGTGATGTAGTGTCATCCACCTCTAGTCAGTCAGTGGATGAGGAGTTAGCACCTGACTCGCCCACTTTCAGGCCACTTTAGGCTAGACAGACACATGAGAGTACTGGCACTTGGGCAAGAGATCCCACAGATGACAAACGAACTAGGGGGGATTTTTAGAGAGATCCACATGCCTTCTTTGCTTAAGTTTCAGATCCATAGACTTTTTGAAAGGCATTGGGGGTACCTGAGTGGGATAGTGCTATAAAGGAAGAATATTCTTCCTTAATCAAAAATCACACTTGGGGTTTGACTTCACTTCCTAAGGGAAGAAAGATGGTTTGATGTAAGTGGATATATTAGACTAAGTTTGTAACAGATGGGTCGGTTGATAAGTACAAGGCACGATTGGTCACTAAGGGCTTTTCACAGGTGGCGGGCATTGACTACTCAAAGACCTTTACACCCATTGCAAAGATGACTTCTATTTGACTCACCTTGGCTATTGTCGTAGCACATGGTTGGGATGTGCATCAGATGTATGTCAAGAGTGCCTTTCTTCATGGAGACCTAGAGGAGGATATCTATATGGAGCATCCACCAGGATTTGTTTAGGATTCTTTCTTAGTATGCAGACTTAGGAAATCTATCTATGGCCTCAAACAGGCCCCTCAGGCTTGGTATGCCAAAATGGATTCCTTCCTTCTCACAGTAGGTTTCACTAGGTGCCATGTTGATCCTAATGTCTACTTCTTATAGCAAGATGATTCGCTCTTGATTTTGCTTTTATATGTTGATGACATTTCAATCACCAAGAGTTCTTCATCGGCTATCACAGCAGTGAAGGCATATCTCTAGGATAGATTTGACATGACAGACTTGGGTTTGTTGCACTACTTCCTTGGCATCAAGATCTCACAATCAGATTTAGGGATTTCTCTTGCATAGCTTAAGTATGCTCTGGACTTATTGGCTCAGTTTCACATGGTTGATTGCAAGCCATCTCTGACTCCCTTTCTATCAGGAGTCAAGCTTCAGGCTAACTATTTTTCACCATTGGTTGGTGCCACTCAGTATCGACAACTTGTTGGTAGTCTCATCTAATTGACTCACACTAGGCCTAACATATCATATACAGTGGGACTTGTCTCTAGATTCATGCAGGAACCTCATGAGCTGCATTGGAAAGCAGCTAAGAGTATCTTGCATTACATATAGGGTTCACATAGATACGAGATTCATTACAAATTTGGCATAGAGGTTGACTTGGTTGGATATATAGATTTAGACTGGGCAAGCGATTCCTAGACTCGCAAGTCCACTTTTGGTTACAGTTTCTCTCTAGGTTCTCGTCCTATTAATTGGTGTAGCAAGAAGCAGAATGCTATTGTTATATCATCCATAGAGGTAGAGTACAGGGGAGCTGTTAATGCAGCTACTGAGGCTATTTGGCTTTAGGAGATTCTTTCTAAGTTTGGCATTCCTATCAGGCAGCCCACCATCATTTATTATGATAACCAAAGTACCATTCATATTTTCAAGAATCCAGTTTAGCACTAGCAGACCAAGCACATAGAGATTCACATGCATTTCATTTGGGAGCTTATTCATAGTTAGGTTATTGACTTGATATTTTGCCAATCTTCAGAGTAGGTTGCAGACATCTTCACCAAACCTTTCACTGAGAGCAAGTTCATTCATCTATGAGCTCTTCTTGGGGTGCGGTCTACATCTACAGCAACGTCATCTTCAGGGGGGCCTTCTAGCCTCTTCATTTCTTTTATGTCTCTCTTTTGGGGGGGAGTTTTTTTTCTACGGGTTTTCTCCTTTTCTCTATCTTATGAGAGATTGCATTTATACATGGGTACCTCATCAGGCCTAGTTGTTGGGACCCATTTTATATTTCCACACTGCCCACCTAAGCTGTGCTTATGGGGGGTATTAGTGTAGGTTTTTATTTTTTCTTATTTTTTAATTAGAGAAATTGTATTTTTTGTGCTTGCATGGAGTTTTTCTACATTTGTGGGATAGGCTAGCTTATGTGGAGATGTGTGTCATAGATGTGTCATAAGTGTCATAAGAATGTCATAAGTAACTCCCTTGATGGGAGTTACTTCTCTATTCTTAGCACCTTATCACCACCTTTCATGGAGGAGTTACAGTCTATTCTTGGGGTACCTTGGCCACCTATTATGGAAGAGTTACTTACGTGCTCTCTTATATGTATTCTTCACTTTGGCCATCTCAAGTTAATCATATTTTGGTTTTCTCCATTTGTCTTGTGCAATTTATCTTCTTGTGTAATTTCAAATCACTTTAGCATCTATGTGGTGTGCACTTACTTCATCTCGTGTGATCACGTCTCCATTGCATTCGCATTATCCAGATTTTGGAAATAGCTCTTATAGATTCCTGATAGCATTACCTTCGTATGACTGATTAGGGAATGTCTTCCCTAGTATATCTCTATATGAATGAGCAGATGACATCCCTTGCGTCATTTACTTTCTGAGAGCTAGCAACTCATTTGCCAACTTTTACACCATTGGATCAGTGGTGCCTGTAGATGGATATTCAAAAGATGAAGAAGATTTACCTCTGTTAGGATCTCTCCTTATCTTTCTTGCCAAGATAAGGTCATCTTCCACCTCAGTGGCCAAATCTTGAACAATGGCAAGGTCTATGTGGCCAGCCCGTCTCAACAAGAAACTCACTTTAGGCAACTGAGAATTGATAAAAAAAACATTTAAGGTTCTCAGGTGTTGGCTGAGCAATTGTAAGAATTTGGTTTCTCAACTTATCAAACTTAGCAATGAAGTTCTTCATAGGTTCATGAGGCTCTTTCTTCATTTTTGTGAGCTAGGCTAGTAGGGCATGTGCATCTTCTACCGGCTTGAACCTTGCTTTGAACTTAGCTTTGAGGGTGTTCTAGTCAATCACAATTTGTGCTTGCAGATGATAAAACTAGTTTGTAGCAGCACCTTGTAATGTCTCCACAAATAGCATGAATACCACGTCCTCATACTCCATGCTTATCACGTCATAGGCTATGTTGAAGGCTGTAATATGCTCATTAGGATGAACTCTTCCATCACCAAAGAATTTGGGAAAATTATTCCTTGAACTACATGGTAGCTAATGTAGAGGTGGAGTTAAATTGAGTGGGCCAAAAGAGATACCCTAGGGGCCTTGAACCACCATGATTTGATTATGGAAAGGGGGGATAACAAATTTGGGTGGAGTATGTATAGGCAAAGCTCTACTAATAGCAGAAAAATAAGCTTTGCCTTGTATTGGTGCCCTGATATTGGTAGGAGGAAGACTCTTAGTTTGTTGAACTTGAAGTTGTGGAAGAAACAAATCAAAATTGCCCTGCTGCACCAACTCAAAAATAGCGTCAACAACACCTTGGGCTCTCTAGCTTCTTGTATAGTGTGGAGTTGCTAGATTGTAGAATAAAAATGGAAAAAAACTGGCCCTACTTCAGCTTGAAGCTTGAGGCTTCAAACTGCACGCTCTTCCCCAGCAAAGTCACCAAAAACTTGTTGGGTGAATATTTTTTCACCAGTTAACTAATGAAAAAATAGGTAGTTTCAACTATAGCATAAGGAGATTGGTCAGCCAAGTGTGCAGATTTACCACATCAAAAGGGGACAAATCTCTCCTCTCATCAAGGGGAGGTTCCCTGTAACTATGAATAGCTATATACTATATATATATATATATATATATATATATATATGTAGAAAATAACACTCAAGGGTAGGACAACACCATCCATCTCTCTTATTTTAGAGATGATGTTCATGAACAAAGGAGAAATCTAGGTGAAAATATTAAAGGCACTTCTCTTCTTTCAGAAGTGGTCTTACAGCAAACAGCAAGAGTTCTTTCTGATAGGTAATAAGTAACTGGTAACAAGGGGCGTAGTAACCAGTAGAAAAAGGTGTAGCACAAAGTCTCCACCCAAACTACCCAAGAGTGAAATACAAAGGATAATGGGGGCACAAATTCATCTTGAGATCTTTCACATAGAAATAAATTGAAAATATACACACTAAAGACAATTGTGGCAACATAAAGTCTTCCCACAATTGGCTTCAGGACACCTTCCTGATTACTTCTACTAATTCTGCTTATTTCATTAAATGGATAAGAATGCATTCAAGAAATATACATAAGAAAAATCTCCTAAATGATGCAAGATATTACAGCACAAAGTTTGAAAGTAACTTGTTTTCTCATTCAAACAAAGAAATATGATTAACAATCTGAGCTCAAAGTCTCAGTGATCGCCTCAAAATTTTGGTAGAGTTTTGCTTCTATAACCAAAAAAGATCTCCCCTGCATAAAAATAAGAGATTACAATATATCTCAGCCAAGGAAGACTTGGCACTTTGTTTCATAGAATGGCCCATGCTGCATTCAATGCCTTGAATGCATTTTCAGTTCAGTCAAAGAGGCCATGCTAGAATAGGGTGTCTGCCTTAACTATGGCATGTCAATTCATCTTAAATATCTTCTCTTCAGCATGGGTTGTCTAGTCTTTCTCCAAATATATACACGACTGTCCCCTCACTTTTATTCCAAGGGAGAAAAATAGGCTGTGTCTTTTAATGCTTGCAAGCTCAGATGTCTACTTGCTGGACTGTTCCACCTACTGGAAATAATTCTTACACAGATATTTTTGGTCTTTCCCTATTTTTTGTTGCAATTTGAGCTCTGGAGTTATCTTTTCAACTAGTCACTGAGTTATTTTTAGGTTCCTCACCACATTTGAAAATCAATGCATATTTCATTACCCTAAATTTGACATCCATGGGGACATCATTAGTCACTAGTTACTTGAACCATTTTGAACCATGAACTTTTGAACCTTTGAATTTCATTATTTCACTAGTTCAACGGTTTGAGTGGCCTTCTCGACTCCTTGGTTCCATTGCTTCTTTAGTTCATTCACTTCTTTGGTTTATTCACTTTCATGGTTCATTCGCTTCCCTGTTTCATTCATTTTTTTGCTCGTCAATTGAATCATCTCTTTGAACTGGTCTTTGGAGTCTTCCCCCTCTTTCCTTTACTCAGAGATTTTATTAAACCTTTGAACCCGTTGAACCTTTGAACCATTTTGGTTCAAGGTTTAACAGTTCATCCTCTTTCTTAAAAGCCTTTGTTTTCTCTAAGTCTTTTAAAGCTTTGAAATTCCTTCAGCTTTATATCTTTGGAACCCCTCGAAGGGAAGGTGTCCCTTCAGGCTTTAAGAAAGGTCCATTTTCTGGTTGTCGAGAGCCCCCGCAAGGGTACCTACCCTTCGAGGTCCTTCGGATGGCCTTTTTCTTCAAATCATGTAAAGTCCATAGAACCAAGCCTATAGAGTCTATAGAAATAGGCCTACAGAGTTCGTAGAAACTAGCTTGCAGAGTCTATAGAATCAACCCTACGGAGTCCATAGAATCCAACCTATAGAGTTTGTAAAAATATGCCTGTAGAGTCTGTAGAAACCAGCATGCAGGCCTTTGATCATTAATTCAGATAAAATGTCTTTGGAACCTCCTAAAGGGAAGGTATCTCTTCGGGCCTTGAGAAAGGTCCATTTCCTGGTTGCTGAGAGCCCCTTGCAAGGGTACCTACCCTTCGGGGTCCTTCGGGCAGCCTTCTTCTTCAAATCCTTCAGACAAAATGTCTGAAAGAATTTCTTCAAACATTTTATCTAAAGGATTTCTTTCCTTTGCCTTAGTCACTTCCCGTCGGGCCTTTAATCATTCCTTCGAACAAAATGTTCAAAGGAATTCCTTCAGACAATTTGTCTGAAGGATTTCACTTGTAAAATTTCACTGTGAAAAATCTTTCTGAAAGGTATCTTTTTGTTCACTGCCCTCCACAAGGGCACTTACCCTTTGGGCTTTAGGGGACTCGTTTAAACCTTCTGATTGAACCAACTGATTGGAACAACTCTTCAAACGTTGATTGAACTTGTTGAACCTTGAACCTTTGAACCATTTTGGTTCAAGGTTCAATGGTTCAATGGGTTCAAACTTTCTTCTTTTCCTCTAAGTCATTCGAAGCCATTAAACTTTCTGAAGTGGTTGAACTTTGAACTTGCCGAAGTGCTTAACTCTTTTAAGTCTACCGACATCGTTGAACCTTTGAACCCATCAAACCTTTGAACCTATTGGAAGCAGGGTTCAATGGTTCAATGGTTTAATCCTTTGTTTGAAGCTTACCGATGAACCTTTTGGTTGAACCTTGGCATTGAACCAATCTTGAAATTGCCTAAGTGTTGGGAACTTGTTTCTTTGTGAGAACTCACCTGTTAAAGTCATTGAACTTATTGAACATGCGAGTCCCTTAGCTGAAAAAGCTTGAATAATGAAGAATTTGAATACTCAAAACAATTTTTGAGAAGGGAAGAGAGAATTTTGGCCTGTAAAACCAAAATAGTTCATATGTTGTCCCAAAAATGAGTGACATATTTTGGGAACAACAGTACCTTAAGCTATATTTATTCCCTTCAACCCTAGATAGCCTTAATCTACAAATTTTAAGGTTAAACATTTAGTGAACTCAACCTTTTAGCACTAAACCCTAGGTGGTTTAAGACTTTGTTTTTCCTATTTTCTTTATAAATGTACTTGGCTGAAAATTCTAAATTTTTCATTTGTAAAGCAATGGAAAATGTTAGTGTAAAAAATCATTTTAAAATGGAAGATAAACAAGCATTGATTACTCATCTAAATAATAACAAGATTTTAATGGATGAATTTTTGTATGTTACAAGAGATGAAATCAGTAAACATGATAAAACTAAGGATTCTTCACTTAATGATGGTGAATCTTTAGAAGGTACTACAACTAATTCCATACTAATCAATCTACCTACATCTAGTGGAAGCATAGATTATGTCCTCCAACCTTTGTTTCCTCAAACTATTATTGTTACATCTATAATGGGGATAATAAATGTTTCAAATCAAATACTAGTTTCTATGCCTATTCAACCCATGATTACATCTCTTTTGGTGAGTTCTCAGCTTGCTAATCTAAATCCCAATGGGTCCACAGTTCAAACACTCCTTCAGGTTATAAAGACCTTAGAGAATAAGGTTATAAATATTGATGAAAATGCTTTAAAATATCCTCTTGCTATTAGTTCCCAAGATGTGTTACATAAACCTCTTGCACTTGATATATCTTTGCAAACTTTGCCAACTAGTTTTGTTTCACCTAAGTTCACATTTTATGATGGCAAGGGTGATCCTAAACAACATCTTTGATCCTTTTATGTGGCATGCCTTGACTATGCCTCCAATGATAAAATTTTGACTAAAATATTCCCAAGAAGTCCTAAGGACTATGCTTTGAGGTGGTTTTACGATTTACCTCTCCAATTTATGAAATCATTCAAACCTCTTAGAGATTAGTTTTTGGCACACTTTTAGATGTAAGCAGGTCTCTTACACTAGTCTTAAAGACTATTTAAGGATCTTCTTTAATACTTATTATAATGTTACCAAGGCTACTCAAGAGAATATAACCTTCCAAATAAAACAATGACCTTTTTGATGTTTCCTCTCTCTTCTTTGATGTCACTACACTCATAATACAACATTACACACCTTTTTTAGTCTTGACACTTCATCAACATACAAAATAAATTCTTATGCAAGACTTATTGATAAGGTTTATATGCATTTCAAAAAGAAGTTATATTTGATCATAATTATTAAGGATAGATAGGTCTTCTTATGACTAATTATATGTATATCAATTCAACTTAAAGGCTTACTCCTTACAAACTCATAAAAGCATAAAACCCTCAAAACGCTACTAGACCCACCACTAGGCCTAATGACTCTTGCATAGAATTGGGATTCAAATAGTCATCCATATGGATTATCTCAGTCTATTATATCACAATAAATGTGAAATGGTTCTCCTAAGAGGTGTAAAACTCCTCTTTCAATCCAAACTATATTTCTGTCAGAACAGGGCTATAAGGCTATAAGGCTACAAGGCTACTAGGTCTTAAACTGACATGTTAGGCCTCTTTTTGAGGTTTAAACATATAAAAACACTATAATTACCTTATAATGTTTCTTAAAACATAACAAAATGTTAAAAAACTATTATAAGAGGTTACACATGTTAACTTTAGCCAAAACAAGTTACTAAACCAAATAGGCCTACAGAAAAACTCAGTCAATAACAACTTAACTTTTAGATATTTTTAAAGGCATAAACTAATTAAATATGTTTAAAATTAAATTTAATGGCCCACTTAAAAAATTTAATTTTATCTTAATCCACCATTTAGAAGATATACTTCTTTTAGTCTTCCCAAAATAGGGGTTTGGGCTTGTATTTATGTCTACAGAAAACTCAGTCATGAATACTTTTTTTGTAGATATCCTCAAGACCTAAAACAACTTTAAAACTTCAAAAACATAATCCTTTATATTTTTACAAAATTTCATAATTATATGATGATTATTTTGAAATATAATCAACTTTTAGTGGGCTTAAACCATCCTAAAACCTTCACCTATAGGGATGCTAACTATATTTTGAATATAAATCATTATGAAAATCACCAAAACACTAGAAAACACCTGTAAAACCTTTAAAACATTCTATTACATCATTATTTAAATTTTCATGATTTTTTCACAAATAAAACTCAAGATATGATGTTTTTTCTACCCAAAATCTTAGGCTACTTATACATAGGTCGAGAGCAAAGAAAAATTGATATCTAGAGTTATAAAGAATTTCAAAACTTGATTCCACTTGGATTAGGTCTATAATTTTATTTTTAAACTCTTTTTAATGGTTTAGAAACATTAATCATTTAATAAACCTTACAAACTCACCTACAACACTATGTAAAACCCTATTTTCTTACACCACAAGCCTGCATACCATAAAAACATCACAAAGTACATTCAATAAAGACTAAAACACACCCACATAATTCACTTACATAATTTTGAATATGAAACAAGACTTAAAATTCTTGTAATAATGATTTTATTAATTCATTTCTTATCAACTCAAGTATAATCCTTAAGCAGTACTTACAAATCTTTTTGTAAAGCTTGTCTACAAAGGCTTTTTAACCTTATTTTCTCCTCCTTTCCTCATGGTTCAAAGTCTATCTAATGTAAATTGATGTTATAATCTTATTATTCTTACATTATATGTCCAATAATCCCTCAACTTTCTTAGACTTATCTTTAAAATGTTTTTCTTGGCCTTTCTCCAACATAGACACATACTTCCTAAGTTATTTAACAACTTTTAAGACTTGTTCCAACGTAGACCACTTATAGAATGTGTATTTAGATGCTAAGGTACTCTTACAATTAATATTATCACATTACATTTCCTTAAAGATGTACAAAATGCTTTAAAATGACTATTACGCTTTCAAATATTTTGTGTTATCAGGAAAACTCCTTATAGCTCTAAAACACTATATTCTAGAAATTCTAAGAACTTTAAAACCTCCTAAATGACCCTATAATAAACTTCACACTTACATATAGACAACTAAATAAAAATTTACATTGATTTTATGATAATTTTGCATCATACTTCCTAGGTGGAAATTTTTGAGCTCCTGTTCAAATGGAGTTTTGATTTATTTTCTTCTTTTTTCTAATTTCTTGGTACCTTGAGTTGTTTCTTGATATCTTATTTATCTTTATCATGCTTCTCTTCATTATTCTCATCTTTATTACACTTGTTTTCCATCTTCTTCTTTGTGGCTTTAGCCTTCAAAATGAATATGTTTTCTCTTGCAACTTGAATACTCTTTACTTGATATCCCTCAAGAGTTTTTCTCTCTATGATTCTCAGCTCCTCAACTAATGAGCTTACACATACATACTCAACAAAGCATCAGATATAAAATATGGATATCTTTGGGTCTCATCAAGTGTCTCTTCATAATGTTCCACTATTTCTCTATTCAAAACATGTTTTAATTCTTTGATCTCAACTTCTAATTGCTCTACACTCTCATAGATAAATAAATAATCAAATTTGGCATCTTCTATCATGGACATTTATTCCTTCAAGTACTCCTCAAATATGTTATATTCTTTATTTAGCTGCATGGAATGATTTTGATCTCTTTCATGAGCTTCTTCTTCATTAGTCATTATGATTTGTACCATGATCTGCTCTTGGAGATTATCTTCATCATGTGTCAAATTAAACACTTCTTCATGTTGTATATCAGCTTCCACAAGCATTTACATAAGTGCTTCATCTCTTCTTTCAATGAGCCTGCTCAATGGCCTAAATGCTTTATTATTCAAGCCACTTTCTAATGCCTTCATTTCATCAACTTGTATTACTGCATACACATAATCAAAAGCAACATTAGAAATAAAAAATTGAGGCAATGCAATCCCTTGACCTGCTTCTTGCTTCAACACTATTTCTTGTTATTAAATTTATTCTTTCATGTCTTTAATGAGACATTTCTCTTATTTTCCCAATATTAATCCCTCTTTAGGATAACAAATATTGATGTATACATCATCCTTCATGACTATCTCATTTTCCTTAAGGTGTTGATCATCTTCTTCTTGCTTACCAACCTGCATATTCATTTTTAGCTATTCACACTTGAGTTTCTCTACCTCCTTAAGTTACATGCATTTCAACTTCTTTTTATTTATCTTATCTTTCATGACAATGCTTCTTCTCTTTTCTATAAGTAACCTTATAGGCCACTTAACTCTCTTTCTTATCTCTATGCCAAATCCTTGGTTCTTGTCTTCTTTTATCCCATCCATTTAAAATTTCACTATTGACATCCTCTCTTTCAACTTAGCTATATCTAGATTAATCATCTCTTTTTTCACTGTGTCCTCCCTCTTCTTCATGAAACTTTCTTTTTCAACCAAACCCTTCATTTTCTTGCTCTTGTCTTCTCTCTCTCTTAGCCTCAATGTTATTTTCCTTGACTATTCTTTCATGCTTTTCTCTCTCTCTAATAAGTCTTTTTCACCTTTATTCCTTTTGATACCTCACCTTAGGCTTCTTCTTCTTCTTTCAATACTTTTGGTATCCTCTTCCAAGTTTATTCCACCTTGGAAATACCTCTTCTTCTTGAGTTTCAATGAATTCTTTTCCACAAACTTTTATGAGTTTCTTTTCACATTCTTTTTCTCTTTCCTTCAAGGCTAAACTCTCAATTTTAAGGGCTTCTTTATCAATATTCTTAACTTTCACTTCTTCCCAAAGAGCTTCCAAACTCTGATACCATTCAGATTTAAGTAAACCTCTTCAAGGTCTCTTACACTAATCTTCAAGACTATTTAAGATTCTTCTTTAGGCCTTTTTACAATGTTATCAAGGATAATCAAGAGAATATACCATATAAATAAAATACCAACCTTCCTAAGGTTTCCTCTCTCTTATTTGATGTCATCACACTTTTAATACAATATTACACACCTTATTTCATCTTAACACTTCATCAACATACCCATCAAACTTTTATGCAAGTATTCATGATATGGCTTATACTGTTTTCAAAAGGAATTTATATTTTATCATGATTATTGAGGCTACGCATGGATTTTTATGATTTATTATATGTATCTTAATTAAAATTAAAGGTTTACTCCTTACAAACTCTTAAAAGCATAACACCCTCAAAAGGCTACTAGACCCACCACTAGGCTTAATGAATGTTGCATGGCATTGGGATTCAAATAGTCATACATATGGCTTATATCACTCTATTGTATCATAATAAATTTTAAATGGTTTTCCAAAGAGGTTTAAAACTCCTTTTTCAATCCAAATTGTATTTTTATCAAAATAGGGCTATAAGGATATAAGGTTACTAGGCCCTAAACTGACTTGTTGTGCCTCTTTTTGAGGTTGAAACTTAAACAGACACTTTAATTAATTTATAAATTTTATTAAAACATAACCAAATGTAAAAAAAATCTTCTAAGAGGTTAACCAATTTCACTTTTCACCCAACTTCAATCTAGCTAAAACAGGCTACTATGCCAAATTAAGCCTGCAAAAAAACTTAGTCTATAATAACTTAACTTTTAAAGATTTTAAAAGATTGAAAAAAAATTAATATGTTTAAAATTATCTTAATTCACCCATATAAAAAAATTTAGATGATTTTAATCCACTATTTAGAAGATATGCCTCCTTTAGTCTTCCCAAAATAGGGTTTGGGCTTGTATTTATGTCTATAGAAAACTCAATCATGAAAATATTTTTGTGTAGATCTCATCAAGATCTTAAACCACTTTAAACACTTAAAAAACATCATTATTCATATTTATACAAAAATTTAATAATTATTTGATGATTATTTTGGAAGATATTCAACTTTTAGTGGGCTTAAACCCTCATAAAACTTTCACCTACAAGCATGTTGACTATATTTTGACTATAACTCCTACAAATCACAAAAAACACTTTAAACTACTTATAAATACTTTAAATAAATCTCTTACATCATTTCTCAAATTTTTATGATTTTTTCATAATTAAAACTTAATATATGGTGTTTTTTCTACCCAAAACCCTAGGTTGCATATACATAGGCCGAGAGCAAAGAAAATTTGATAGTAAGAGTTATAAAGGATTTTAAAACCTGATTACAATTGGTTAGGCATGTAATTTTATTTTTAAACTCTTTTTAATGGTTTATAAACAATAATCATTCAATAAATCTCATAAACTCACCTGCAACACAATGTAAAACCTCATTTTCTTATACCACATGCCTACACACCATAAAAACATCACTAAGTACATTTAATAAAGCTTAAAACACATAAAAATAATTAAATTACATAATTATGAAGATGACACAAGACTTAAAATTCTTGGAATAAGGATTTATTCATTTTTTTCTTCTCAACTCAAGTACAATCCTTAAGCAATTCTTACAAATTCTTTTATAAATCTTGCTTACAAAGGATTTTTAACCTTATTTTCTCCTCCTTTACTCATGGTTCAAAGCCTATATGATTTTAATTGATTTTATAAGCTTAGTATTCTAAGATTAAATGTCTATTAATCTTTCAACTTCCTTGGAATTATCTTAAAACATGTTTTTCTTGGCCTTTCTCCAATATAGACACATACTCCTTAAGTTGTTGAACAATTTTTAAGACTTGTTCCAACATATACAAACTTATAGAACATGTATTTAGACTCTAATGGACTCATACAAGTAGGATTATCCCATTACATTGCTTTGTAGATGTACAAAATGCTTTCAAAAGATGATTACACTTCAAATTTTCAAATATTTCATTTTGGCAAGAAAACTCCTTATAGTTCCACAACAATAATTCTAACGATTATAATGACTTTAAAACCTCCTAAATGACCCTATAAGACACTCCACACTTATATATATTCAACTAAAAAAAAATGCATTGATTTTATGATGCTCCTACATCACTTTTCCATTAATATTTCCATAAAAGGTTTCCTATGCTCAAATTGCCAAAATCAAACAAGGAACAAATGAACCGATCAATGAATATTTATTTAGGTACAAGAAAATGTTAGCTAAAATGACTAATTATATGGTATATAAAGATTTGCAAGACATATTCAAGCAAATTTTGCTTTCTCCTTTATATGATTCCATTGTTTTTAAGAAGTTCAAATCTTTTGATGACTTATGCCACATTGTACGAGACCATAAAATGACGCTTATTTCATTAAATAAGATCAATTATGTAGAAAACACACCAGCTGCATCTACATCCAATGTCAAATTTACAATCAAATCAAGTTATGAGGTAAAGCCTCCTAAGACTAAAAAGTTAACAACCAACATGATTAACGTAGTTTCACAATGGCCTAATCGGCTTATCTTATATAACCAAAGAGACAATTTACATGCTTACCTGAGTCTCCTACTTCATTAATCCCATGGCTAGTAGAGATTCATCTTACATATCTCCCTCATCCTATATATATTTATATGAATATATCTCTACCCAAAATATATGATGTGGATGCTTATTGTGATTATCACTAAGGACCATGACATTCTATGAACAAATGTTTTACCTTGAAGTATAAGATCCAAGACCTTATTGATGACCAAAAAATTAAATTTGATGATCCTCTCAAAGAATCTGGTTCATAACTTGGTGATCACCATAAATAAAAAGTATTTAACAATCATTTTTAAGACCATTCTAAAAAGGAACCAGAAGTATAAATGGCATATAATGCACATCCTCCTCTATCACATTATGGGCACCCATTAGATGGGTTTATTGGTACTTATACACAACATATACCTCCTATGATTAAAAGATCTTATATTACTTTTGATGATACTAAAATCAAGGATGATGACTCTGATATTCAATTTTTTTTCATTTGAGCATTCCTTGATCACAAACCTATACACAATGTTTTGATTAATAATAATACAAGCAAAAATGTTTGCACCATGACATTACTTTAATATTTTGGTTATACTCATCATAATTTGCATCCTTCCACTAGAGCAATTAGAGAATTTGATGGGACCTCCCAAAAGGTCCTTAGTGAGAGTGACCTACTTTATAGGTTTGTCCTACACATGTGGTTACTACTTTTTTAGTTATACCATACATGAGAATCCTTGATATGTTACTGGGGATACTTTATATCCATACACTTTGAGCAATACCTTCTATAGTGCATGGGTATGTTAAATAAATTCATGCCAATCAGGTAATTATAGTTTTAGGAATCCTATATGAGCATCCTCTTCAACAAGAAAAACTTATACCCAGGCAACTAACTATCACACCTACTAATGTTAATCCATCGTAAAAGAGTAAGCAATAAGTAACCCCCTTTACTAGGTGTCTAGTACTTTTGAGACCATTACAATAGAGACATACAATGGATTCCATAGAATCCCCGTCTTCTATTACATGCCATATCTAGACATCCAAAATACCTAAACATGTTTCTACTATTTTTATTCCAAAGAAACCATAGAGCACATAAAGATGGCTCCCATGAACCCCTACTACTCCTATTTTCCCTTCACGACCACAAAGTCCTATTATACAAAGCATCTTAGGCACTATAGTGAGAGATATTACACCTACACATGTTCATTAGTAATACCAAAAATTCCTTGCACTAGGTTTTAGGTAGTGAGATATATATGACCATTATTTGGATGGGATCATAGGGTGATCTTGTTAGGTTGTGCAGCTAAAAGCTTCACCAGGATGTAAGCAGGATGAGTTATGGAGGTTGCAGAGGTTGCAGAGAGTTGCAGAACGAGTTACAGGGCAATCGATGTCAGTCTGATCAACCGACGTTGGTTAGATAGCAGTGCAGAAGCAACTGACGTCGGTTACAAGTCGGTCGACATCGGTCAGGGAAGAGCCGACGTCGGCAACCTGTGTGTGAACATGCAGTTTGCATGCGGATTTCAAAGAGTCTATTCTTGGACTATTAGTTTGCATGTTAAAGGCTAATCATAGTCTTGAGTTACATGTCTAATTATTGTAATTAAGATAGTCTAATTATTGTAAGCATGAGATCTATATAATAGACTCATGGGTTGTATTATAAACAAGTGCTAGAGAGTAAGAGAGCAAAATAAGCTCCTTCAGAGAGAGGAGAGCAATGGTGTGTTCCTCCTAGTGCCACAGCACCAAGTGTGGGTGCTGGTTTGGAGAATCATAAGGGTTCTTCGTGTTTGTATGATCTTGGTTAGTAGGTGTGCATGGCTTCTTTTGGAGATCTACAATGGTGAGTAAGGTTTGGTGATTTGCAGGTTGACCAGGTTGACCAGGTTGGTACCAACTTGATAAGTGGTATCAGAGCAGGTTGAGCAGGTTGATCAGGTTGGTACCAACTTGATAAGTGGTATCAGAGCTTTTGGTTGGGTTACTAACAGGTGGTTTCAGATCTGGTTAGTGTTTGTTCATTACAAGTCACAAACAGGGGTTTTAGATTGAGTGGGAGTATAGCAATGGCAAAAGAAATTAAGCTACGAATGGAGAAATTGAATAGCACAAATGGTCTGATTGATGGAAAGAAAGAGCAGGGAAAAGGAGATTGTTGGTCGGTAGAAGATCAACGTGTAGAAGCAGATGTTGTAGGTGTTGTTGCACAGGTTGCTCTGGATAAAGTAGAATCTTTGTTTACAAATTCTTTTGCCTCTTTCCATGCAACCCAAAATAGAGCATCTTTTCATGGGTATGTCTTTGAAGACTTTGGAGAGATTTATTTAGGGGTTGGTGAGCCTTGTCAAATTATTGATGAAGGGGAAGTGAAGCTAAAATTGTAGACAGATAACACACAGGTGTTGATGGAGGTCATGCAGTTACCAGTCTTGGAGATGGGTCTAATTTCTTTAAGAAAGTTGGGTGATGGGAGATGCACAGTAACTCTCACAGTGGATGCACTTGAATTAGATGGTGGTAATAAAGTAGGTATCCTTTATCTATCTACTTATATTACTGATTCACCTTCTGTTGCAGAGATGTGGCTTTGTAGGCTTGGTCACATATGTAGGAGGGGAATGCAAGTTTTTTAAGCGGAGGTTAGAGGTCCTTGAAAAACTTAAGAACTGAAAAGCCTTGGTGTTCATGGAGGAGATTGTGGACAGAGATCAGCTGAGGGGACTGAATTATTCTGAGCAGGGTTGTGTTGACTTGAATAGGGTTTTGATCCAAAAAGAGCTCGCGAGTAAAAAGTCATCACTCACAAGCGAACACAGGTACCGACGTCGGTCATACAATAACTAACGTCAACAATAGGAAGACCGACATCGCTCAGGCAGGAATCAACGTTGGCAAAATGGATACCGGTGTTGGCTAGGTAAACGACATCGATAGTTAGGGTCAGTGCAGGGAACCGACATCAGTTGGTTGCAGACTGGGAGATGACTAAGATCGGTCACTAGAACGGATGTTGGGTGGACAACAAGCTGTCAAGGAGTCTCAAATGCCCATATGGAGGTCAGAAAGGGTAAGTGAACCTCATATTCATTATTCACCTTCTTTATATTGCTTACTGATGGTCAAGAACTAGGAAGATGTGAAGAGGCAATGTAGGTAGAATCCAGAAACAGTGGGAGCTTGGCATGGATGAGGAGTGTGAGTCCTTGGAGAAGAACCAAATAGGTATTTGGTGGTGTTGTCAGCTAGAATAAAGCACTGATAGAGGAATGGATTCCCAAGTTAAAGAAGAGAGTGGATGGATACATGAGACGGAAGGCCAAGGTATATGGTTTTAAGGAAGCTACAGGACAGTGGTATAGGTTTTGACAGGTGGATGACAAAGCAAGGCTTTAGTCAATGTCAAAGTAACTATTGTGTTTGTCTTACCAGGTGGATGATGAGTCGTGACATTATGAAGTTAGTGTATGTGGGTGATTTGCTAGCAAGTTTGTACATACAGGGTTTTGTTGAGCTAAAGGTAAGGTTAGTTAAGAGGTATGTCAGGAAGAATTTGGGAGCAGCAAAATTCTTTGGCATAAGAGACATGGAGATTTTGTCTCCAGTGGGAGCTGATGTGAAGACGGTGTTGGTGAGGTTCAAGATGCAGGATGCAAAATCGGTAAGCACACCAAGGGCTGAACAGTTCAAGCTTAGCTTAGAACAGGGTTCAAAATCACATAAGGTCTGGTGTAGGCCTGAGTTTTCCCAAGCAGTGGGAGTTGTCAGAGAGTTTGGAGCCAATTTGGGGAAGAAGTACTGGAGGGCAGTTCAGTGGGTTCTTAGGTATCTGAGAGGGACTAGCAGTAGGTTAACATGTTATGCAGGGTCAAGGTCTTCACTACATGGATTTGTAGGTTCGGATGTGGCAGGTTACTTGGATGACAGCCATAGGCATCACAGGGTGTGTGGTGGTTGGTCTTCAGGGTTGATCTTGAAGAGGGATACAAGCTAGAGAATAAATTAGATGGTGTATAGGTACAGGTATAGGTGCAGTTGTTTATCTCCAAGTGAGAGATTGTTAGGTTGTGGAGTTAAAAGCTTCACCAGGATACAAATAGGATGAGTTCCAGAGGTTACGAAGGTTCCAGAGAGTTGTAGAATGAGTTGCAAGGCAACCGACATTAGTCTGATCAACCGACGTTAGTCAGATAGTAGTGCAGAAGCAACCGACGTCAATTACAAGTCAGTCGACATCAGTCAGGGAGGAGCCGACGTCAGCAACCTGTGTGCGAACATACAGTTTGCATGCAGATTTTGGAGAGTCTATTCTTGGACTGTTAGTTTGCATGTTAAAGGCTAATTATAGTCTTGAGTTGTGTGTCTAATTATTGTAATTAAGATATTATAATTATTGTAAGCATGAAATCTATATAATAGACTCATGGGTTGTATTATAAACAAGTGCTAGAGAGTAAGAGAGCAAAATAAGCTCCTTCAGAGAGAGGAGAGCAATGGTGTGTTCCTCCTAATGCCACAGCACCAAGTGTGGGTGCTAGTTTGGAGAATCAGAAGGGTTCTTTGTGTTTGTATGATCTTGGTCAGCAGGTGTGCATGGCTTCTTTTGGAGATCTACAATGGTGAGTAAGGTCTGGTGATTTGCAGGTTGAGCAGGTTGACCAGGTTGGTACCAACTTGATAGATCTTTCCTATTCACATATTCCAAAGAAACAAAAAAACATTCAAAAATCCAAAATCACTTTCAACACCTACATACTCTATTGGCTCCTTGGCATCTATGTGTTAGTTCCATGTTCATGGATGGCATATTAGTTACTCCTACATACACATGTGTGTCACGATTATACTTGAGAGTGACATAGGCATACACATATACATGATCTATTCATATTTTTTGATGTTGGGCCTTCCCTCTACTCATGTCATGTGCACATTGCGGGCATCCACTTTCATTGATTACCATACTTATAGGTTATATCATTCTATGGTCACTTTAGATTATCATGTTTTGAGCTCATATATGTACTTATACTTGCCTTTATCCATGATTAAATATTTCACAAGGTACTTGATGTGTTATGCACTTGGCATTTTTTTATAACACATTTGATCCATGGGATACTATGAAATATTTATGTTTGCTGCTTATGCTTTCTTTTATGCACTTCCTCGAGTGTCTTGCCTTGTTATTATCTTACATGTTTGAGCATTTGAATATGGTCCTTTGTTTATGGCCCCCATGCTTATGTGTACTTTTTTTGACATTTCAATATGTCATTATTTGTTTCATGAACATTTCAATATGTCGTTCTTGCTTTCATGGACATTTGATGAAGTCATGTCCCTTTGATTATACAACATTTGAACATGCCCTATTGTAGGATAGAATTTCACCCTTTGTGGGAGAGTTTCTCAGGCTCTCTCACTCCTAGCTATAAGTATTGGGACAACCTCAAGCTATGGGTATCCTGTCATTAGGTTGAACCTCTAGGTTTTTTAATGAGGCTAATTTCTCATATGCTTTACTTCAAATCTTATTTCCCATGCTAAAAAGTACTATTGACTAAAGAAAAGGATCGGAAGATAAAATAAAAAAGAAAATCTAAGCTAAGGGAGGTGATGTACCAAAAGAGAGTGATCCACATTCAAACTAGGAACCTTAGTGACTACTACTAGACTTAAACAAGACAAGTCTAACTGATCCTATTTTAGCGCTGCAAGTAGAGTAGTTGTGCGGAGGTTAAAGGGGAAGATGCACTTTAAAGGGTAGGAAGAAATAGGTCTACAAGAGGGACACTATGACTCGTAATGCTTTAGAAAGGCACCAAAGGCTAACACATCACATGACCTACAAAAAACCAAGAAAATTGAAGCAAGGTGTGTAGAGAAATCATAGATGATGAGGAAAAACATACATTTTGCAAGTTAAACTTCAATAATGCACACTTGACTTCAATAGAAATTAGAAAGTTGTCTTGTATTGATTCAAGAGAGTGTTATAAGGAAATTTTGATAGAGTGCCTCTTTCACCAGTTCAGGGATCCTTATTAAGGCTCAGAAGCCTATATATAGCAAAAAGGGGATGAGAGAAGAGGGGGCCTATGTGAGAGGATGGATAGGGGGTCATAAATGACTGAGATCTTTTTTGTAGCTTCCTCAAATCCTTAAATGCATCAACCCTCCTTTGTTTCCAAGATAAGACCCCCATACTTGTGTACTTAGTAGCATCATGATCAAACATGTTTTGAGTGGTAGCTTATCAAGGGCATGATCGGAAGCATGGCTCTACGTCTTCATTCAATTTTCCCACCCACTTTGTACAAGTGGGTGTGAACAAATCTTTTATTTCCTTTAGGAGCTTTAATGATGGGGTCTGGTTCTTGTTGCCATCTTGGTTTAACTTGAGTCATCTTTACTTCTATTGTGTTTTCCTTAGTCATTTGGTCCTTTATGTCATTGATCCACTTAGTTTCACTGGCCCCACTTGAGTATTTGGTCCATTGGATCTAAATGTATGATCAATCATGAGCCCTTGGATCCTTTTCCTAACTTGTCAACATGTTCCATTTCTTTCCACTTGTCAAATCCTAAAATCCCCTAACCATTTAACTTATTTCACTACATTGATATGGGTCCACGTGATCCTGATAAGTGTCACCTCTTTATTTATTGTTCTCCTTATTACTTACTACTTACCTGCTTATTTTTTTTGGGCTTCTCATTACTCACTACTTGCTTTGGACTTATCATTCCTTACAACTTTTTTTGTTTCAGACCGCTTTTCTATGAAACTTTTTGCCTTAGAACCTTTTTCCTTAGATTTTCTCTAGTAACAAAGTCTTGAACTACTTTATCAAAGCTTATTCTTCTAAATGAATTCCCTTGGAATTTTTCCTAAGTGCCTTTTATAACTTTCTTAGGCTATTTAAATCCAACGGCTACTTCTTTTGGGCCATTCCTTGGCTTTACAATTGGTCTTTCGGCTTTGTGCAAGTGTCATTTCCAAAGGGAAAGTACCCTTTGGAAATTTACTAAGTGTCCTCTTCTGAAGGATAGCTACCCTTCAAACTTTTGCAATGATCCTTTTTCCCTTTTTGAATGTGCCCTCGGCCTTCTTGAATTGGACTCCCAAAAACGAAATGGACCTTCAGCTTTACTGAAATAACCCTTCTCGAAAGGTAGATACCCTTTAGGATTTTGTAATTGATCCTTTTTTAAAGGGATTCTACCCTTAAAAAAATTTGAAGGCCTTTTCCTTAGTAAACTTCCTTAAGATAAAAAGTCTGAAGGAATTCATTCCTTTGCAAATTGCCCCTCGAAGATCGAAACAAACCCTTCAAAAAAAATGTAACGGTCCTTTCTTCAATAAAAAAATGCCTCACCCTTTTGGAAAAGTCCTTTAGAACTTTTGAAAATGGCCCTTCCAAAAGGAACATACCATTCAAAAAATTTGAAAAGGTACCTTTCAAAAATTTTGAAGAGGACCATTTCTTTTGAAAGTGCCTTTCAAAAAAGTGAAAAATGACCCTTCAAAAAAACTGAAGAGGACCGCTTTCCCGAGAAATGCACCTTTTGAGAAAGTTGTATAGGGAATTTTACTTAAATAAAACATCCTTCAAAAAACCTTGCCTGGACAAGAAAACAAGCTTTTAGAACTTTTCTTTTGGACAAAGTCCAAAAGAATTCTGACACTAAAAGTCCAAAAAAATGCAACTAAAGACAGCTAAAAATGAGATTTTACACTTGGCTTCTGCTTGATTGGGTTTTCCACACTTACCTACTTTGGACTTCTCAAACCTCACTACTTACTGCTTAGAACTTTCCATTGTTTTCAACTTATAAGGCAATTTAAGTAAAACAGTTCCACAAACCCACGAAATGCTAGATAGAGCAACTCCAAGTTGTGGAGTCACTTTACATCAGAGTTACAACTACTTGCAACTTACTTTCCAAATTAATCAAAGTACTTTTAGAAACCTAAAGTCTTACACCTTGTAAATCTTGAAGCCTTCTGCATGACAAAACCCAAAATCTTCTTTATAACTTCTCTTTAACTTACCAAATGCTTCTACATCCCTTTTATGCATGTCTAAAAGGTTGTTACTAAAGTCTATAGCTGTAATGATGGAGTTCCTCAATTTTTTTATGGAGTCCATAGTTATTCTAATGGAGTCTATAGATTTTCAAATCAGTTAGAATTTTTCTATGTGGGCGAAAAGAAATGGCCAACATTTTTGGTGACTCATAGGAAAGCATGCCTGCTATGCTTGAAAACCCAACTCATTTGCTTCATTTGATCCATTGGGCACAGAGTCACTACTTTCTTTGAAAAGGCTGACCCTGTCTAGAAACTCCCCTAAAGTAACAAGGACAACTAGAACAAAACAAAGTGCCCAAGGCATTTATAAAGGGAAACACACAACTGAAAAGATGTGCTCAAGGCACTTAGGAGAAAACATGAAAAACTATACAAAATGTGTACAATATAAACAATGGTTTAAAATGCTTTTAATATCAAGGCTTTAGATGAATCCCATTGACTAGGATGGGTAATACCTCTCCATCAAGTTTGGCAAGCTGAAAAGCATTATGTTATTTGCATCCATGGATCAAATAAGGGCCACTCTACAAGCTATAAAACTTGGTATAGCTGCCTGGCTTGGCCCTATTTAAATCCCACTTGGGGACTAGGTCTCCTTCCTTGAAGTTCCTTGTTATGGCTCTCTTGTCAAAAGCTTTCTTGACTTGAGATTGATGTAATTCTAATGTTTTCATTACAAGGTCTCTCATTTCTTCAAGCTCCATGAGTTTATCTAGTCTCACATTCACAAGCTCCTCTTCCAGCAGTTCCAATTGATGGGTTAGTTCCAATGTAGGTAGCTCAAGAGAAATAAGCAACTTGGACTCCATTTCATATACTAAAACATATGAATAATTGCCAATGGTAGATTTCAGAGCCACCCTATCAGCCCACAAAACTATCTTTAGTTTGGTGTGCCACACTCTCTGGTTCTCCTCCATAATCCTCCTGATAATTCTTAGCAAATTCTTGTTTGTGGACTTATCCAATCCATTTCCTTAAGGATAATAATTAGAAGAGGTGTTGAGGTAGATGCCCATTTTGAGAGCCCATTCACTTGTTTTTAGACCAAGAAATACCAATTCATTATCAAAAATGATAGTGGATGGAACACCAAACCTGGTTGCAATGCTATCATTGAAGTCTAGGACTGCACTTCCATTAGCTTCCTTAAATGTGAAGGCTTCCACCCATCTAGTGAAGTATTCAGTTGTAGTAAGCACCCACTTACGCCCCACACTTGATGGAGGGTTGATCACTCCTATGAAATCCAAACCCCACTGCATGAATGGTTGTTTTACCTAAATTGGGTTGAGAGGAAAAGCTGCTAATCTTTGCTTACCCATAAAGAGGGCACATTTTTGACACTTTTTTACCCATGCATAAGCATCTTTGAAGAGGCTGGGACAGTAATAATTAGCTTTCATTATCTTTGTTACTATGGTTCTAGGTGCAAAATGACCTCCTGCAGGTCCATCATGGAATTTCTCCAAGAGCTTGGTTATTTGGTCATATCTACACACCTTAGGAACACTCCACTGAGGTCTTTTCTAAATAAAACCCCATCAACCAATGCATAAGATATAGACTAAAGTCTGAAATACCTTCTTTTTACCTTATCTACACTTTGGGGGCATTCTCCTGTTAGCAAAAAATGTGCCATATCATGGAGCCAACTCTTATAAAGCAAAGGTGCCTTTGCTTGTGAGTTGTCTTGAATCACCATGGTAACTTTTTTATGTTTTTGAAGATCTTCCACCATGTGCTCACACAATCCTCTACCTCTAACTATTGACCAATTTTGCCCACAAGCAAAATTTTGGTCACCTTCTTCACCTGTTGTTCAATGCCTATCATTTTTCAGGTTCAGCAAGTTCAAAGAGTTCATTTCATGCCCTGGTTCAGTGGTTCAACCACCCTTGGTTCAAACGGTCCATCTTCAAGTTCAACATCTCATTTCAATAGTGTTGAACCTTCGTATCATTGAATTGTTGAACCAATTTTTTGGTTCAACGGGCTAGGTTCAATGTACTTGGTTCAATGACATAAGTTCAATGGGTTTGGTTCATGCAAGTTCATCGGCATTGGTTCATCGGTGCGCTTGGTTGAACCTTTGAACCATTTTGGTTCAACGGGCTTGGTTCAAGACTGCCCTTGGCCGAAGGGCAGTCTTCAAGTTAGAATGCCTTTTCGAAGGGCGGGCACTTCAAATATTTGCAAAAAAAGGAACCCAAGCAAAGTTTTAGTTCAAAGTTCATTCCAAGTTCAAAGTTCATATTGCTCAAATTAAACTTAGTCCTGAATTCCTTCAGACTTTTTGCCTGAAGGAATTCCTTCGGACAAAAAGTCTGAAGGAATCCGGGCACGACTCAACATAAAGCTGGGTGGTCGGGCGGATACGAATTGCTCGCAGACAATTTGTCCACAGAAATACACAAGTAAGCCGCAAACCCAGGGAACAATCCACAAAGCAACCAAGCAGCCTGTCGAAGGACCCTGAAGGGCAGGTGCCCTTGTGGGGAACTTTCAACCCAGTTTAAGGGACTTTTCAAAAGGCCAGAGGGGCCAAGAAATATACCAAGGCCAAAATGCCTGTCGAGGTGTTAAGGAGAAAACAAAGCCACAGAGGAAAGCTAGCATGGACCCAATTGACATAGTGAAAGACCTAAGGACATCCCAGAAGCCATCAAATTTAACAAGGCAAAATAGCCGTTGGTGTTCAAAGCATGACGTCCGTGGGGACGTCAAAGTTAGCGAAGTAAACTAGTTGTTTGCTTCCAAATGGAAGAGTGCTAACCAAGGGCCCAAATACAAGCGACCCACCAGAATGTTTGCCCAAAGGGGTCGAATGAGCTAGATAAGACAACATTAACAAAAAGACAAGAATGACAAGGTGCAAGAAAGGACAAAGCAGTCCAAGTGGCGAAGTGAAGGTGATTTATTGCCTGATAATTCCCCAAATGGTGCAAATAGTAAACGGTATGGCCCATGCATTTAAAAGGTGGTCAAATTTCAATCTATTAGTAGAAAAGAGGGTGCAGCCTATGTTTCACATTAATTCTTGAATGCCAAAGTCAAATTTGGTGATTATACAGCATGGTACCAGCAGGCTTCTTCTAGAATGATGACATCGATAGCAGTGTTTCCCACTTCCCAATGAGGGGACGCGATAGACCAACTTTTCAAAGAAGCACCAAGTTCCCTTCTCCTTTTCTATATATATTGTAACTTGTCATTTTTTGAAAGGAAGATCTTTCCACATTTGCTAAGGTGTAGCCCTGGCAAAATTTCCACCTGAATCAAATAAAAGCAGTTTTTTACCTCCATTTGGATAGATGTTTTAGAGTATGTGCTGAGTGTTGTTTGTGTCCAGTCATTGTCCCCTGATGCTCTCATAGGTCCAACACCAATGTACCTATTGTCTACAAGGCACCATTTTTGTAGCTAAAAGGAGAAGAGCTGACATTTGGAAGACTAGAATAGAGGAA
The DNA here is from genome assembly GCA_037957365.1 of Torreya grandis. Classification (NCBI taxonomy): domain Eukaryota; kingdom Viridiplantae; phylum Streptophyta; class Pinopsida; order Cupressales; family Taxaceae; genus Torreya; species Torreya grandis. The sequence continues at coordinate 4,395,577 of JARHVA010000475.1, forward strand.
GTTACTTATAGTGTGCATTTCATAGTGCCTCAGTGATTTTTTTGTTTCTTGTGTTTTCATGAAAGCCTCCCTGTCTATTTCTTGCAGCCTGGTCCTTCTGCCAAATGTGTAGTGTATGTATGTGTTTGTCTAGTTTCAGAGTGGATGTGAGAAGGTCGACTTATTTTGGTGCATCGCCTCTTTAGAGTAGTTTGTTTGCCTGTATCTTTCTCCCTTTTCACCCCCCCGTATATATATATATATATATATATATATATATATATATATATATATATATATATATATATATATATATATATATATATATATATATGTTTGCACTTACTGGAACAAACACGATGCATCAAAGGGAGCTAGCCCTTATCTAGAGACTCTCCCCTCTAGCTTCGCCAGTCCCACAGGCGAGAGGGGAGTTTCCATGTTGTGAGGAGAAGGCAGGAGTTCAACCTCCTTGCCCCAAGTGCAATCTTCTATGTCAACACTAACCAACTTGGTCACTTTGATTTCCACATCAATCTCCATGATTTTGATGATCCAGTAAGCTCTTTTCTCATTTAGATCTTTGTTAAGGAGGAAATCCCTAACTCTAGGGTGGGGCACCATGAGATAAATCTTGTTGTTGGAGAGCATTGGTCTGAACTTCTTAAGACTCCTTACTACTACAAGGATCTACTTCTCTTTTAATGTGTACCTCACCTCATATCCTTCTAGCCCTTAACTGAAAAAGGTAATTGGTTTCTCCATTCGTTTACCATTTTTTTGTATCAGCATAGCTGACAAATTTTCAACATTGGCAAAGGTGTATAGCATGAAATTCTTAGAGAAATTAGGATTTATGAATGAGGGTACTTGGGTAATGGCCTGCTTGATGGCTTCAAAAACATATTTTTCTTCCCTTGGCCAAGAAAAAACTTGGCTCTTCTTTAACATGGCATTAATATGCCTGACCAGGCTTGCAAAACCCATTATGAACCTTCTTATAAAGTTTATTTTTATAAGGAACCTATGAACTCCTTTCTTGTGATTAGGGAGAGAGAGTGTTAAGATGGCATCTACAATTTCAAGATTAATAGACAACTCTTCTTTTGAAATGATGTGGCCCAATAGCTTACCTTCATGTATGGAAAACACACACTTCTTGGGATTTAATGAGATCCCATACTCCCTGCATCTTTCAAAGATTAGCCTTAGGTGGTCTATGTGTTCACGAATATTCTTATATAAAACCGTGATATCATCCAAGTAGACTAGCACAATTTGATTCAATAATCCTTGGAAAGCAATGTCCATGGCTCTTTAGAAAGTTGCCCTAGCTTTTAAAAAACCAAAGGGTATCTTTTGGTATGCATACGTACCCCATTTGGTAGTGAAGGTGGTCTTGTACTGATCTTCTTCTTTTACCAATACTTGGTTGTATCCCAAGTACCCATCCAAAAGAGAAAAATGTTCTGAACCTGCAACTATTTAAAGAAGTTGCTCCATAAATGGTAGAGGGTAATGATCCTTCAAAGAGAATTTGTTCAAATCTTTGAAGTCAACACAGAGCCTAATCTTCCAACTCTTTTTCCTTACAAGCACCCAATTGGCTACCTATGATGAGTGCTTGATGGGGAAGATGATCTTAGATTCAATTAACTTGGTTAGCTCTCTCCTCATTAGCTCTTCAATTTCGAGATTAATGGGCCTTTGTTTTTTGCCTCACAGGCTTAGCATTGGCCTCCAATTCTATAGTATGTTGGGCTAACTTTGGATCAAAACCTTTCAGGTCACGATAATCCCAAGCAAAGATGTCTGCATATTCTTGGTAGAGTGCTATGAAATCATGCCTCTTAGGCTTATTGCTTACCTTCCTGAGCTTGAGAAGTTTGTCTTTGAAGATGGGGACTCTCTCAAATTTTTCTTTATTGGTTAACATTACCACATTATCTTTCCTCATATGGTTCTCCTCATGGAAAAGGACCTCAAGTGTGACTAGCCCTTTAAGAAGTTTGTTAGACTTTAGCTGAATAATTTGATACTCATACTGATGTTGAAACTTACCTTAGTTTATTAAGGAAAACTCTACCTCCTGCTATAAAAAACAAGCAATTTGTTAGTTATTTTTGAAAACTTGCTAATGGACTTCATTATCTAGCACTTATGGCCTCACCACCGCTTTGACATGTGGTTGAACTTTGGCCTCTTCTAGTTTAGTCAGAATATCAAACTGAGCTCCCACCATTATTAACATGTCAGCATGTTGATTTTGGTTCCTTGGTATAGCTTGGATGTTAAAGGCTTCAAAATCTTCAATTAGGTCCCAAACTCTAGTTTTATAATACATCATCAAAATATTATTTGTGATGTTCAAGCCTCTGACTTGGTTCACTATAAGCTCATTGTCTCCATATGCTTACAACATTTTCATTCCTCTTTTATTAGCCCATTGGAGACCATGAATCAAGCCTTCATATTCTGCAACATTAGAAGAGCAATTGAAATGGAACCTATAGGAAGAGGAATGCTTATTACCTAAAGGGTAAATCAACATTGCCCCTATGCCTATTCCATTTTACTCTTTAAACCATCAAAGAACAACTTCCACATACTATAGAGGTTTTCTTTAGGTCCAATGAAGGAAGGCATGAGCTAATTTTCTTCATGTAGCAAATAGACACCCATGTCTCTTTCTTCAACACCCTCCAAAGGGTTGATAAATAGGTTATCCCCCCATAGCTCATCTAAGAACAAGTCTACAAACTCCTCAAGATGAGTATTCATCTCTTAACCAGTAGTAAATTCATCCTCATCACAGATGGTATAATTGATGTTTATGTTATTTGGCTGATGAGGCTCAATGTGGAATTGTGTCATGGGCTCAGCCTTAATTGATACCTTAGTCCCATACCTTATTCTGAATGCCATGTAGGACCAATCTGCTATTAGATAACCCCCAATCTTGGCTTTGAATTCTCTAGAGAGGCATAACACAAAGTGAAGAGTTGCATCAAGTATCAACATATCTTGAGCCACTAAAATAATAAGACAAGCATGTAGGGTCATATTCAAATCCTTGATGATACCAGATGGCTTTGTGGAAAAACCATCAAGTTATAAAACTCCCTTTGTATGTGGCTCATATTTGATGTTCAACTGATCAGCTATGGACTTTGGAATTACCAAGTGCTAGCTCCACTATCTACCAAGCAATTATGCACCAAGGAGTCACCAATGATTAATGAAATATAGAAAGGATGAAGTTTCAACACATTACTTGACATTTCTCCAATAGGACCCTTGGATACATTAGCGAGGACCTCAGCTTCTTTGCTTTTTCATTTACCTACAGTTGTTGTAACACCTATCTTGGACAAACCTTCTTGAAAAATACCCACTTGACTAGGTATGGAAAGCATGTCCCACATTGCTACCCTCACATTGGATTTCTTCATTTGTTCAACAATGTTTATTGGTGTACTACTAACTTTTGCTTGTGCTTTGGGAGCCACTATTGTTTTTTGTTGAATTTGTGAGCCTTATGGAGGTTTCGAGACCTTTGGAGTGACATCAAGCACATTAGGCTTAGATAATTAAAGAGTGGTGGTAGGGGGTTACTTGAATGCTCCCTGGTTGTCACCCATATTCCTTATTTTGAATCTTGTATTTATCGACACTTGGACATGACATTGACTGAAGTTGGCTCATTGATTAGATGCATAACACTCTTCTTGATCACTAATGACCATTGTAGCATCTGATTGGTTTGGGACCTCATCAGATCCTTGGTCTTGTGGAGATTGTCCTGGCCTTAGTATCATGGGAGTCACTATGATTTGAGCCATTAAGGTTTGGTTATATCCATAATCAATAGCTTGTTACCATTGGTTATTGAATGCCTGGTTAGCAACATTGGTTGGGATAATGGATTACCCAAAAGATTGATTCCAAGGCACTGTCCCTTCAGCCTCTTGAGGCATATTATTTTGAACATGAACCAAGGTGTTGGAAGAGCCTATAGCATTTGGATTGTAATTGTTCTACTTATTATAGCTAGGTTGTCCTTGCCCTTGTTCTCTATTCTGACCTTAGAAGTTTCACCTAAAGGGTGGTCTATTATCTTAATAAAATTATTGTTAAGACTGATATGGAGCCTAGTATGACTTATTGAACTGAGCTTGCCTTTTTACATTTACTACATCATTTGTGAAGAATTGGAGCATGCTTTTAAGCTCTAGGTAGTTTTTTCACTCTTCAGAATCACTTGATCCACTAGTGGAGGCCTTTTCCTGCTTAGATGAAGGTATAACAACAATTATTGGAGTTGGAAGAATAACATCAAGTGGGGGAACAACCTCAAGAGGTGGTCTGATCTCAAGGAAAAGGGGCATTGGGGGTTTAGGAGTAAGCTTGCCAGCCTGAACTAGGCAATTTTCTATTTTAATAGCCACCTCATAAGCATCTACCATTATGTCCCCTCCCATGGATTGGATCATTACTACTATGTCGTTATTTAGAGCCTACAAATAGTATAAGAATGCAAAGTTAGGGGATGGTCTAACATCGATTATAATTCTATCCCAAGCCTTTTGGAATATTGTGTTGAAGTCTTGCATAACTTCATAAGGAGCTCTCTTGATCATGGTCAAATGTTCTGCAAGTGACAAATGATCACTCTTGTCTATAAATCTCTTACATAAGGTTATTCTTAGTTTATCCCATGATTGAATAGAGTTAGAAGGTAAACCTTTATACCAATCTAAATCCTTTCCCTTAAAGGATTTAGCCAATAGTTTGATAGCTACATTTTCTACTGTGACATTATGGATATTATAGAAATTAGTTATATTTGTGATGTGTTCAGTAGGAGTCACGGCTTGGTCTCCTATGAAATATGGGATGTTTCTTAGGGTTGCTACTGGCATAGGGTCATATTGTGGCAAATTCAAAGGACTTTGGCCACTAAACCCTACAAAATCTCTTTGAGAAATCATGGTAACAAAAGGGGCTAACAAAGATCTTCTTATGCAAGTTTACCTTATGACTAGTTTAGGAAAAAAGTTTCCTACGTATGGTGAGTATGGGTGAACCTTAACCTTCTTGTTGAGTTTAAAGGAAATTTAACAAATTCAGAAGGAATACCTCTAGAAGATGATCTTGTAGTTACCTTTGGCATGAAAGATAGCTATTGTTTTGCCACTAGATTGTTGAGTGTTATTTGAAGTCACCATATACTAAAAGATGAAAGCTACAACCACTATAAATTGATCAAACCAGCATTGAACTTGACCAATCTTCTTTGAAAGTGGTCCCATCGATCATGCCAAAAATTATTGTAGGCTAGAATTTCAACCCTTATAGGATAGTTTCTCAAGATCTCTCCTCCAATATGTCACTCATGGACTCTCTTATCAGACCCACTGTACTCTATGGATTAGTTGATTGGGGCCCCTCTTTATTAGAGACTGACTGGGCTTTAGTGAAGAGGATTCAGACACTCCTTCATAAGATCATCAAGTGTAAACCAACTGTCCCCCTACATATCATTTTGGCAAAGTTTGAGGCCCACTCGCTCAGACTTGAGTGCATGTTTGATTTGGTCTCCTACTTTCACCACATTCGATGTTATGTTGATTCTATTGAGGTTCAGGATTGGTATCCATACCTAGCCTATTGCTCTTCTATGGCCATTGCTCAATCTAGCACACCCCATAGGGGTCATGAATGGTATGCTAAGGTCTCAGATCTCTTGGAGAAGGTTGACAATAGATTGACTGCTTCCCTCCATACTAGTACTCCCTAAACACTCTAGGTCATCTCTTTCCTTCCAAATAAGTACTGAATAAGTCTATCAAGATGATATCTATAGACAACACATCTTGATCAGCTAGGTGAACCCACATGGGGGGTTAAAACCTAAGATGGCCTTTTATGCAAAGCATTTTCTAGATTTGTAAGATGATCTTATTATTTGTCCCTAGTATACCCATAGACATTGGATCCATTCCCTCTGCATCCTTTTAGGGCAATTTAGAGTTGGTTCACATAGGCTCCAGTGCAAGACTAATCACCTAGATCAAGATATCAGCATCTGTCAGCAATGCCACACACCAAAGCTAGAGATGGAATTTCACTTTATCTTCAAGTGCCTAACTTACTATGAGATTAGAGGTAGATTTTATTGCCTTTTCAAGGGATCAAAGTCTCTCACTAAATTTTTTAGATATGAGGACCAACATTACCTAGCATTATATATATAGGAGGCCATGAGGTTTCAAGAGCATAGGAAGTAGCCACCTCCCAAAACTGACCCCACCCGTATGATCACTTCTTTCTTTACAGTGCTACCTTCTCCAAGGGGCACCAAGAGGCTGAGCGAGGACATCTAGGTCCCAACCCTCAGATCTATTTGAACTCAAGACATCACACACAGTTCATAGTGTCTAGAGACAAACCAAGTCTTCCAAGTTTAGGGATTCTTATTCTTCTATTTCCAGATGACATCATAGTAGGTGACACCTGGTTCCTTCCACTTCTTCCAGGTAACTTCTTATTCAGAGTTTTATCTTTTTGACCTTAAGTGTTATGAATGTTAGGTCCATCATGTGATGTTCCCCCTCCTCTTTCCTCATTCTTATTTTGGTCAGCATTCACTGGTTGTACTGGTTATATTCTCTCTTTTGGTATTCACCTTTCTTTTCTTTACTTTTTTGTTCTTCTCAGAAGTGTTTTGACTTTTACGCTTTGTATCTGCCTTCTATGGGGATTGCAGTCCCATTGACCTACTTTTGCTTATTAGACATTAATATATTTATCTTATCTTATCTCACTCTTAGCTACAAGCATTGGGACAACCTCACGCTATGGGTCTCCTGTCGTGAGCTTGAACCTCTATGCTTTTTAATGAGGCTAGTTCCTTAGATGCTTCACTTTATCTCTTATTTCCCATGTTAAAATATACTACTAACTAAGGAAAAGGGATAGGATGATAGCATAAAAAGGAAAATCTAAGATAAGGAAGGTGATGGACCAAAAGAGATTGATCCACATTCAGACTGGCGACCTTAGTGGCTACTACTAAACTTAAACAAGACAAATCTAGCTGATCCTATTTCAGAACTGCAAGTAGAGTAGTTATGTGGAGGTCAAAGGGGAAGATGCACTTTAAAGGGCAGGAAGAAATAGGTCTGTAGGAGAGACACTATGACTCATAATACTTCAAAAAGGCACCAAAGGCTAAAACATCACATGACCTACAAGAAACCAAGAAAACAAAAGTGCGATGCATAGAGAAATTACAGATGATGAGGAAAAACATACATTCTACAAGTTAAACTTCAATAATGCACACTTGACTTTAGTGAAAATCAAAAATTTGTCTTGTATTGATTCAAGAGAGTGTTACAAGGAAATTTTGATAGAGTGAGTCTATCACCAATTGAGGGATCCTTATTAAGGCCCAAAAGCCTGTATATATAGTAGAAAGGGGATGAGAGAAGAAGGGGCATGTGTGAGAGGATGGAGAGGGGGGTCATAAATGACCAAGAGCCTTTTTACAACTTTCTCAAATCCTTGAATGCATCAACTCTCCTTTATCACCAAGATAAGGCCCCCATACTTGTGTACTTAGCAGCGTCATGATTGAACCTATTTTAAGTTGCAGCTTGTCGAGGTCATGACCAAAATAATAGCTCTACCTCTTCATTCAAGTCGCTCACCCAATTTGTACAAGTGGGTATGAAAACCTCTTTTGTTTCTTTTAGGAGCTTTAATGATGGGGTCTAGTTCTTGTTGCCATCTTGGTTCAACTTGAGTTGTCTTTACTTCTGTTGCATTTGCCTTAGTCATTTGGTCCTTTATGTCATTAATCTTCTTAGTTTCACTGACCCCAATTATGTAATTGCTCCATTAGATCTAAATGCATGATCAATCATGAGCCTTTGGATCATTCTCTTCACTTGTCGACATGTTCTATTTCTTGCCACATATCAAATCCTATAATCCGCTAACCATTTGACTTATTTCACTCCATCGATCTGGGTCCACATGATCTTGACAAGTGTTACCTCTTTATTTGTTGTTCTCATTACTACTTATTACTTACCTACTTATTTATTAGGGTTCTCATTAATCACTTTTTGCTTCAGACTTATCATTCCTTTCAACTTTCTTCTTTTCAGACCACTTTTCTATGAAACTTTTTGCCTTAGAACCTTTTCCCTCATATTTTCTCCCACAACAAAGTCTCAGACTACTTTCGTGAAGCTTATTCTTCTAAAGGAATTCCCTTGGAATTTTTCCTAAGTGTCTTTTACAACTTTCTTGGGCCAATTGAATCCAACAGCTACTTCCTTCGGGCCATTCCTTTGCATTACAATTGGTCTTTCAGCTTTGTGCAAGTGTCCTTTTTGAAGGGAAAGTACCCTTCATAAATTTGTTAAGTGTCCTCTTCTGAAGGGTAACTACCCTTCAAAATTTTGTAATGATCCTTTTGACCTTTCTAAATGTGCCCTTGGCGGTCTTGAATTGGACTCCCTGAAAGGAAATGGACCTTCAACTTTATTGAAATGATCCTTTTCAAATGGTAGATACCCTTTAGGATTTTGTAATTTTTGAATGGCCTTTTCCTTAGTAAACTTCCTTCAGATAAAAATTTTAAAGGAATTCTTTCTTTTGTAAATTTCCTCTAAGAGATCCAAACAAACCCTTCGAAAAAAATGTAACGGTCCTTTCTTTAGAATAAATGACTCACCCTTTTGCAAAAGTCCTTCAGAAATTTTGAAAATGGCCCTTCTAAAAGGAACATACCCTTTGAAAAAGTTAAGAAGGTACCTTTTAGAAATTTTGAAGAGGACCATTTATTTTGAAAGTGCCTTTCAAAAAAGTGAAAAATGGCCCTTTGAAAAAAATGAAAAGCACCACTTTCCTTAAAAACGCACCTTTCAAGAAAGTTGTATAAGGCATTTTGCTTAAAGAAAATATCCTTTGGAAAACCTTGCTTGGACACTTATCTGAAGAAAACAAGCTTTCAAAACTTTTCTTTTGGACAAAGTCCAAAAGAATTATGACACTAAAAGTCTAAAAAAATGAAAGTAAAGACTTAGCTGAAAATGAGATTTTGCACTTGGCTTCTGCTTGATCAGGTTTTCCACACTTGCCTACTTTGGACTTCTCAGACCTCACTGCTTACTACTTCAGACTTTCCACTATTTTCAACTTATAAGGCAATTTAAGTAAAGCATCTCTACAAACCTATAGAACACTAGATAGAACAGTTTTGGGGTTGTGGAGTCACTTTAGTTTAGAATTATGACTACTTGCAACTTAATTACCAAATTAAGCAAAGTACTTCTGAAAACCCAAAGTCTTCCACCTTGTAAAGCATGAAACCTTCTGCATGATAAAACCCAAAATCTTCTTTATAACTTCTCTTTAACTTACCAAATGCTTTTGCATCCCTTTTATGCATGTTTGGAGGTTCACTATTGAAGTCCGTAGATGTACAAATGGAGTTCATAGTTCTTCTGATGGAATCCTTATTTCTTTTGATGGAGTCCATAGATTTTCAAATCAGTCAAAATTTTGGTATGTGGGCCAAAAAAATGGCCAACATGCCCCTTGTTTGCAATATCTTTGGACCAGTGCCTTTTGACTTGCTTTTGAGTGCTCTTGTGTGTGTGCTTATTTATTTGTTGAGATTGTATTATTACTATCTATATGTTGCCATGATATTTATCATTCATCTTAGGCCTTCGTGTGATCACATTGTTCTTTATGGTTTAATGATAAATTTACTTAGACATGTTTTTGTATTTGATACATGGTTCCATTCACAATTATATGGTTCTCTTATCCTTTTGAGGTGAGATAACTACCAGTTTCTATTCTTCCCTCAACTTAAATGGGGGTATATCATTTGGGGCATGTCATAGAGGCATGATCTCCACACTTGGCATAATTTTCAGATTTAGTGAGGGCATGCCATATAGGCATGGCTTCCACACATTGAAAAAATTTAGATTCAGTGGGGGTATGTCATATAGGCATGGCTTCCACACATTCATAATTTTAGATTCAGTGAGGGCATGCCATGGAAACATGTTCTCCACACTTATTCAGTATTCAGCACCAAATTTAGTGTGGGCATGTTTTGGAAACATATCCTTCACATTGACACTTATTTTAGTTTCAGATTTCTCCATATATAGTGGGGGAATGTTTTGGAAGCAAGTTCTCCACACTTACAAATTATCTAAATTAGCCAAAAACACATAATTATGTGATTTAGATTCATAGTTGTGGCCAAATTCTATACATTAGTAATATTGATATACATATTTTAGCATGAAACATATCTAAGGTGCATATATTATGCAATGTGTACCTAATATTACAAAATCCAAATAAGTTTTAGATTTCAAAACACTCTCAGTGACTGTCATCACCCACTAGAATGTACTTTTATAGATTATATTAAGCCAATCTACTACAATAGTTGGTTCTATTTTGATATGGTCAAGGTGATTAAATCACTCAATCTTGCCAAGTTTTTAGATTGGACTTGATTATATCATCCAACTTTACCAATTTGAAAGTATGAGTTGACTTTGTTCACTTATGTTCACCAAGTTATAAGTATGTTTAGGTTGCATGATTGAGCCAATCTCAATTGTTAGGTGGCAACTCACATTTTCTCCAAGTTTGGGGGAGTGTGCCTTCCCATTTCTCTTCAAATCTATCTCCTTAGATATATGCACTTTCTAGAATTATATATATTTGTACTAATCTAAGTTTCAAAGCCTTACAATGATACATATTTCAAATCAACATGATAATAGGCAAGGCAATTACATTGATACACCAGTGTACTATTAAACCTTGATATTTTAATTTAAATATTTTCAATACTTTCAAATTCTAGATTACATACACTGATTATGTACTATAACATGCTCTTGGTTACAGGTCAGTCACCAACAAAGCACTCAAGTTAGACTTATGCAAAGTCAAGGTGTCTTATACACATCTAAGTATGCATTTCTTCTCATTTTAAACCAACAATTCCATTACTAGATTAAGGGGGGAATGTAGATTATATTTATGGATTATATAGCACCTTAGTCTTATACACTTGGAAAACTTAGAATTTGGTTATTTATCTTAGTTCTAGACATTTCCCACTTTCCAAAGTCTCACATCTACTCTATCTTGTACCCCTTGGCCTATCTCTTAGTACAACCAGTCTTAATTTGATGACCTAGACCTACTATCTTACCTAGAATGCTTAAAACCTATTTCTCTTCCACCTTTGCAAGTTTTGACATTGTGCCTACTTTTATGTTCATAGGACACAAGTGTCTTGGATAAACACCTATGTTGAAGAAGGTTTCCTACTCTAATGCAAGTGTCTAGTACCCTAAAGTCATCTAATTTGTAAATGAAACATATTATAATGGTCGGGCTAAGTGATTTAATGCAAGTTATTTCCCTATAGGAGTGGTATATATTCACAATCTCTCCTCATCCATTCCTCACCTACCAAAACCTATAAACTTCTTGCCTACTCACTAGGCAACTTATAAATGACATTCAATCAAGCACTCAAGCTAGCAAAGCTTCCCTATTTTATCATATTTTCATATTACTCATAGGGATAACACATACACATGTATGAAGTACTAAAAGAGCTTCCTAAAATCTATACTTTCTAAGTTATGAGATAGGTCATTATTGTACTTACTTTACATATATTCCATGATTCACATACAAGCCAACACATATGGGAGAACTACATCAATATAAGACCCTCTTTGGAGTATTAGATATGTAGGCAACACTCATTGATAGAGGGGTCCTTAGGCTCAGCTTGAGATCATGTGCCAACTAACCCATTTTTCCCAAAGGTCACTCTGAAGATGAAGAATTAGGGTTTTAAAATTTCACGAGCGATAGTCTATGACCCAAATATGAATGCACCAGAATGAAGGTGAAGAATAACCCATAAGCATCCAGGTGGCCATATGATATTATAATAGGTATTATGTATAAGACACATATGTCAAGTTCAGATAGTAGCATCGATGTAAATGTTCAAGGATGATGCTAGTATCCACAACTCTAGAGACACCAAATAGAGAATCTAATGATTGTTCTAGAATCTTCTTTTAGTCAACCTCCTACCTATTCTAAATCTAGAACTGCATTAGCATCAAAACCAACTAAGTACATTAATTATTTGTCATTTCTATATCCAGCATAGTTGTACTTACCATTTTTAGCCTCTCTTAGTTTAATAAATTCAACATATGGTATATCTGAGTTTAACATCTAAATAGCCTGCTATATAGATAGTTTATCACCCTTATACCCTAGTTTATTTCTATCCATATTGTAGCTCGAAATTGCACCCTTTGTGGGAGAGTTTTTCAAGCTCTCTCATTTCTAGCTACAAGCATGGGAACACCCTCAGGATGTCAGTATCCTATGTTGAGGTTGAACCTCTAGGCTTTTTAATGAGGCCAGTTCCACAAATGCTTCACTTCAACTCTTGATTCCCACACTAAAATCTATTATTGGCTAAAAAAAGGGATAGAAGGATAACATGAAAGGAAATCCAAGATAAGGGAATTGATGCACCAAAATAAATGATCCACTTAGTCTGGAAATCGACACTAATTCAACATAAGATAAATTTTGCTTACACAACCTGAAAACCAACTAATTTGCATAAGTATTTCGTAAACTAGGCTCATTGGACCATAAATGAAGTAAAGAAGAATTTCAAAATCCACACCAAGCATTTGTTAAGTGAACAAAGAGCTCAAGTCCAGACCTACAATTAACTTGAAAACACATAAAAATAGGCAAGAAAGAAGGACAATGGGCATGGAAGAACACTTCTTCACAAAGCCATCGTACACAAGCTTGCTCAGCATCATTTTTAGATAAGAGATAGGTAAAAATTAATGTTTATTGATAGGCCTTTTACAAAGTGGTTTTGATAGAGTAATGTTAACACTAGTTTAGAGATAATTTCTTGGCTCCAAGGGCTCTATTTATAATAGAAAAGGGGGAAGAGAAGATGGGAATACGTGAGAAACTAAGAATAGAAACCATAAATTCATGCAACCACCATCATCATCCTCCTTTTTCCATGAAATGCATCATTCCATGTTTGCCGCACAATCTCCTTGAGCCACTCTCGCATTCAAGTCGCTCCCTTAGTGGACTTTGAAAAGCCATGTTGTGGGCAGCTAAAACATCGCTTCTTGGCACAACTACATTGATCTTTGTATTAAAGATGGCATGGTGACCTTCCCCTTTACATGTCTTATTGAAAAGGGATGCAGGTCTCCATGTGTTATAAAAACTATCCAAACAATGTTGATGTTATGTTGGATGGTCATTTGTTGGGAGTGAGCCATATTGAAGGATGAGAACCTTCATAAATTCCTAGCTACCAACCACTTGGACTCAACTTTGTGATAATTGGTCATTGGAACCTACCTTAGATCCTTAACCTACACCATGGAATTTTTTTTCATGAACACTTATGGATCATCGATCTCCCTACCAGTTGGATGCCTTTGTGCCACTTGACAACCTCTCATTTATCTGATCATGACTCCCATGTACTGTCAATCCTTAGAAAATGCCATTAGACCAAGCTTATTAAGTCAAGTAACGTTGGAAACTCAATCTAGTCTTTATTGTGTAATTTAGGTTTTTAAAGCTACTTGACTTATAAAGCTTTTCAAGCTAAGTCATTAAAGAATCTTGATTTACTCTATGCAGACTAACTTGAGCTTTCTGATCTCTCTAACTTTGAACTCTACCTACTCCTTTGCTTATAAAGCTTTTTAAGTAAAGTTCTTGGAGAATCCCAATTTATTCTATGCATATTAATTCAGGTTCTCTGAGCTTTCTTACTCTTCGAAATTTTGCTACTTAAAGTCTTCATACTTTTTTATGGGCTCTTTTGTTCTTCGAGATCTATTTATCTTGGGCAAATCTCTCAAAGGAATTCTTTGGGATAATTTGTTAGAAGGAATTCCTTTGGACATTTTTTCCAAATCTTTTTTCTTGCTCTCTTCCTTCAAACTTTGTCTTGTATCATTTATCGAAGGAATTCCTTTTAATTTTTTTTTTGTTCCATCCCTTGAAGGATTTTTCTTTTTTGGTTGCCTTTCAAATTTTTCAAAATGGACTTTCCCGAAGGGTGAGAGACCCTTCCTGTATGTCCCTTTGAACTTCCACAAATGGTCCTTCTACCTAGAAAAGTGCCCTTTGGCCTTTGAATATGGTCCTCTCGAAGGGAAAGATACCTTTCAGGAATTTTGAAATGGTCCTCTTTCTTTGGAAATTATCCTTCAGAACAATTGAAAAAGGCCCCTCGAAACTTTGTCAATGGCACCTTCCAAAGGGTAATATACCCTTTGGACTTTTGTTTTTTAATTCCTTTCTTTCAGAATTATTTTTCATAGGCTTTTTTAAGGACTCTCCCGAAGGGTAAAGTACCCTTCATGCTTCTTAAAATGGTCTTTTTTGAAGGGAAATATACCCTTTAGAAAATTTGAAATGGTCTTCTCAAAGCTCAAAAGAGCCTTCGACAGACTTACAACTATCCACTTAGAGAAGGAAATGCCCTTCGGATTTATCAATGACCCTTGGAGTATTCTTTAGAGAAGACTTGTCCTTTCGAGAACTTGAGAAGCACCTTTAAAGACCAAATCAGGCTTTTGAAGCTTCTTACTTTGGATTTCTCATTACTGATTACTCATGAAGTGAAAAACTTGTGTTGCCCCAAAAACCTAAAGTTCTCCCCTTTGAAAAACCTAAAGAATTCCCAATGAGATAACCTAAAGCCTTCTATTCAAGAACATTTTGGGTCCTTAAAACCTTGTTATTACTTTAGAGTTTTGTAACTCTACAACACATAAAGCCATTTAAGTCATGGGTTGTCAAAAATTTGAAGTCTTTTAAAGACTTGAACATTTCCTGCTTGAAATTCTATCTTCTCATACTTGGGAAAATAATGATATGTGGGCCAAAAAATGGCCAACATTTTTGATGACTCACAGGGAAGCATGCCTACTATGCCTTGAAGAACTCAACTCATTTGCTTCATTCGATCCATTAGGTATGGAGTCATTACTTTTGTATAAGGGCGTCTCTATTCAGAAATTTCCCTTGAAGCAACAATAACAACCAAAACAAAAAAGAACTATGCCTAAAGCACTTAGGGAAGGGAAAACACTCAACTAAAATCGATGTGCACAAGGCACTTAGAGAAAAACATGAAAAGTTATACAAAATGTATAATAATGCATACGACTACAAACTCTTAGTAACAGGGCTTTAGATGAATCCCATTAACTGGGATGGGTAATATTTCTCCATCTAATTAGGTGAGCTAGAGCACGTTATGTTGTTTGCATCTATGGATCAAATAAGGGCCACTATACAAGCTATCAAACTTGGTATAGTTGCCTAGTTTGGCCCTATTTGAATCCCATTTGAGGATTAGGTCTCCCTCCTTAAACTCCCTTACCATGGATCTCTTGTCAAAAGCTTTCTTGATATGAGCCTGATGTGACTCTAGCATCTTCATTATAAGCTCTCTTATCTCCTCAAGTTCCATGAGTTCTGCCAATCTCACATTCATGGGTTCATCTTCTAGCAGCTCCAACTGATGGGCTAGTTCTAATGCAGGAAACTCAAGAAAAATAGGTAAGTTGGCCTCCCTTCCATATACTAGAACATATGGAGAATTTCCAATAGTAGCTTTAGGAGTTATCCTATCAACCCACAAGTCTATCTTTAAATTGGTGTGCCACATCCTCTTATTCTCTTCCATAGTCTTCCTGATGATCCTCAAAAAAAAATTATTTATGGACTCAACGAACCCATTTCTTTGAGGATAATACTTAGAGGAAGTGTTGAGGTAGATACCCATTTTGAGAGCCCATTCACTTGTTTTCAGACTAAGAAAAGCTAATACATTATCAAAGATGATAGTGGATGGAACACCAAACCTAGTCACCATGGTGTCATAAAAATCTAAGATTGTACTTGCATTGGCTTCCTTTAATGCAATGGATTCCACCCATCTAGTGAAGTAATTAGTTGTGGTAAGCACCCACTTATACCCCACACTTGATGGAGGGTTGATCACTCCAATGAAATCCAAACCCCACTACATGAATGGTTGCTCTACCTAAATCAGGTTGAGAGGAAAAGCTGCTAGTCTTTGCTTACCTGTAAAGAGAGCACATTTCTGACACTTCTTCACCCATGCATAACCATATTTGAAGAGGCTGAGCTAGTGATAACCAGCCCTCATTATCTTTGTTGTTGTAGTCCTAGGTGTAAAATGACCTCCTACAGGTCCATCATGGAAATGCTCCAAAAGCTTGGTTACTTGGTCATTATCTGTACACTTTAGGAGCACTCCATTAAGGTCCTTTCTGAATAAAATTCCATCAACCAATGCATAAGCTATGGACTAAAGTCTAAAAAACCTTCTTTTTGCTTTGTCCATACCTTGAGAGCACTCACCTATTAGCATAAAATGCATCATATCATGGAGCCAACTAATGTGAGGTGGAGGTGCATTTATTTATGGGTAATCTTGTGTTACTAAGATGACCTCTTTATTTTTATGAAGGTCATTGACCATATTCTCACACAAACCTCTACCTCCTACTAGCTTAGTGACCTTGATCTCCATGTCATAGTCCATAACATTGGTAATCCAACTAACTCTCTTTTCGTTCAAGTCTTTGTTAAGAAGGAAATCTCTCACTCCAAGATGAGACACCATAAAATAGATTTTACTATTGAAGAGCATTGGCCTGAGCCTTCTAAGGCATCTTACTACTACAAGGACTTATTTTTCTATAAAAGTATACCTCGCCTCATACCCCTGAAGCCCCTGACTAAAAAATGGTATTGGATGCTCTAGTCTTTTACCATTCTTTTGTATCAGCATAGCTGATATATTATCAATATTGGCAAATGCATACAATATGAAATCCGTTGAGAAATCAAGGTTCATGAGTGTTGGCGCTTGAGCAATGGCTTGCTTGATAGCCTCAAATGTTGATTTACCTTCATTTGACCAAGTGAACACTTGGTTCTTATTCAACATAATAGTGATGGGCTTGACCAAGTTTGCAAAACCAGGTATAAATCTCCTCACAAAGTTTATTTTCCTAAGGAAACTTTAGAGTCCCTTCTTATGCTTGGGTAAGGATAAGGACAAGATGGCACTTATTCTATCAGGATTGATCGACAACCCTTCCTTTGAAATGACGTGGCCCAATAGCTTACCTTCATGGATGGTAAACACACACTCCTTAGGATTCAATGAGATTCCATACTCCCTGCATCTCTTAAAAATCAGCCTCAGGTGGTCCATGTGTTCATTGGCATTCTTGGAGAAAACCATGATGCCATCCAAATATACCAACACCATTTGATTTAGCATCCCTTAGAAAGCCATGTCCATGGCTCTTTAGAAAGTTACACTAGTGTTTATCAAACTAAAGGACATCTTTTAGTATGCATACGTGCCCCATTTGGTGGTGAAGGCAGCCTTATACTGATCCTCCTCTTTACCCATACTTGGTTGTAGCTTGAATATCCATCTAATAGAGAAAAATGTTCTGAACCTGTAACTACTTGGAGAAGCTGTTCCATAGATGGTAGGGGGTAGTGATCCTTTAAGGAGACTTTTTTCAAATATTTGAAGTTAACAAATAGCCTAATCTCCCCACTCTTCTTCCTTATAGGCACCAATTTGTCTACCCATGATGAGTGTTTGATGGGAAAGATGATCCTAGATTCAATCAACTTGGTTAGCTCTTTCCTCATAAGCTCTTCTATCTTGGGGTTGATGGGCCTTTACTTTTGCCTTACATGCTTAGCATCAACCTCTAATTCTATGGAATGTTGAGCTAACTTCAGATCAAAACCTTATAGGTCACTGTACTCCCAAGCAAAAATGTCTACGTATTCCTAGAAAAGTGCTATGAAATCATGCCTCTCAGCCTTATTGCTTACCTTCTTGAGTTTGAGAAGCTTATCCTTGAAGATGAGGACTCTCTCATAGTTTTCTTCATTGGTAGACATTATTGCCTTTTCTTTTCTCATATGGTCTCCCTCACAAAAAAGGCCTTCAAGTGTAACCATCCCCTTAAGAAGTTTTTTCGACCTTAGTTGATCAATTTGATCCTCGTATTGATGATGCAATTTACCTTGATTGGTGGAAGAGAACTCAGTTTCCTGCTATAAGAACAAAAGTAATTTGTTTATCACTTTCAAAAACCTATTAGTGGGATCCATTATCTGGTACTGATGGCCTTACCACCACCTTAATGTGTGCCTGAACCTTGGCTTCTTTTAGCTCACATGGAATGTCAAACTAAGCTCTCATTGCTGCCAACCTTTCAGCATATTGGTTCTGATTTCTTGGGATAACTTGAATGTCAAAGGCTTCAAAATATTCAATTAGGTCCCACACTCTATTTTTTTAGGACCTCATCAAAGGATTCTTTTTAATGTTCAAGCCTCTGACCTGGTTCACTACGAGCTCATTGTCACCATATGCTTGCAGCATTTTGATTCCTTTTTTGTTGGCCCATTGAAGGCTATAGATCAAGCATTCGTATTCTACTACATTTGAAGAGAAATAAAAATGGAACCTATAAGAAGAGAAAAGATTATTACTTGAAGGGGAAACCAACATTACCCCAGCACCTATGCCATATTTACTCCTTTAGCCATCAAATAATAACTTCCACATACCATTGGGGTCTTCGTCCAATGAGGGAAGGCATGAGTGGATTCTCTTCATGCAACAAATAGACACCCATGTCTCTTTCCTCAACACCTTCCAAAGGGTTGAGAAATTGATTATCTCCCCATAGCTCAGCTAAGAACAAGTCTAAAACCTCTTCAAGATGAGTGTTTAGCTCTTGACTAATTGTAAACTCATCCTCATCAACGATAGTATAATTAAGGTTTATGCTATTTGGATAATGGGGTTGAATGTGGAATTGTGCCATCAGTTCAACCTTGATTGAGACTTTAGTCTCGTACCTTGTTCTAAATTCCATGTAAGACCAATCTGTTGTAAGATAACCCCCAATTTTTATTGTGAATTCTCTAGAAAGACACATCACAAAGTGAGGAGTGACATCAAGGATCAACACATCCTACACCATCGAAACACTAGGACAAGCATGTAGGGTTAAGTTCAAATCCTTGATGATACTTGATGGCTTTGTGGGAGAACCATCCAGCTGTAGGACTCCCTTGGTATGTGTCTCATATTTAAGATGCAGCTGATTAGCTATAGACTTTGGCATAATTGAGGTGTTAAGCCCACTATCTACCAAGGAATTGTGCACCAAGGAATCGCTGATGATTAAAGAAATTTAGAATGGAGGGGGTTTGGTCTCACTATTTGACCTTTCTCCCAAAAGACACTCGGCTACATTAGTGAAGACCTTAGCTTCCTTGCTTGGTTGTTTACCTATAGCTATCATAACACTCATCTTAGATAAACCTTCTTGAAGGATGTCCACTTGGTTGGGCATGGAAAGCATGTCCCACATTGGTACACTCACATTGGATTTCTTCATTTGCTCCACAATGTTGATTGATATACCACCAGCCTTTGCTTGGGTTTTGGGAGGTACTTTTACTAGCTTTGTCAATGAAGGAGTGGTGAGAGGAGGTTATTTGAAAGCTTTTTGGTTGTCACCCATATTCTTTTTTTTGAATCTTGTGTTTTTTGAGACTAAGATGTGAGCTAAACTGGGGATGTCTTGTTGATTGGATGCATAGCACTCCTCTTGTTCATTGATGACCATTGTGGCATCTAGCTAGTTTGACACGTGATCTGAGCCTTGCTCTTGTGGAGGATGCTCTTTCTTTGTCATCATGGGAACATTTGTGCTTTGGGCCATAAGATTTTGGTTTTACCCATAAGCAATAGTCTACTACCATTGGTCATTGAATGTCTGGTTAGAGACATTAGTTAGGATAATGGATTTCCCAAAAGAATGATTCCAATGCATTATCCCTTTAGCCTCCTGAGCCGTATTATTTTGAACCAAAACTAAGGAATTGGAAGGGCTTGCAGCATTTGGATTATAATTATGTTATCTAGCATAATTAGGCTACCCTATACTTGGAAACCTCCTTTGTAGGGTGGCCTATTTGCTTGATAAGGTTGTTGTTGAGGCTGATATGGAGCTTGGTATGGCTTGTTGTAAGCTTGTTGCCTCTTGACATTGACCACATCATTCCTTCAGGATTGGATCATGCTCTTCAGTTCTAAATATTTTTTTTGCTCTTTGGAGTCATTGGATCCACTAGTGGAGGCCTCCTCTTTCTTTGGTGAAGGCACACCAATAATTGTTGGAGTTGGAATTATAACATCAAGTGGAGGAACGACTATAGGAGTTGGTCTGATCTCAGGGAAAAGAGGCATTGGGGGTCTAGAAGTAAGCTTGCATGCTTGAACTAAGTAATCTTCTACTTTAATGACCACCTCATATGCATCTGGCAGTATGTCCCCTCCCATGGATTGGATCATTACAGCTATATCACTATTTAGAGCCTTTAAATAATATAAGAAAGTAAAGTTTGAGAATGATCTAACAGTCGATGGAATTCTAACTCAAGCCTTTTAGATTCTCGTGTTAAATTCTTGCATGACTTGATGGGGAGCTCACTTAATTGTGGTCAATTATTCTGTAGGTGACAGATGATCACTCTTATCTACAAACCTCTTACACAAGGCTATTCCCAACTGGTCCCATGATTGGATAGAGTTAGGAACTAAACCCCTATACTAATCTAACACCTTTCCCTTGAAGGATACAACCAATATCCTAATAGCTACTTTTTTTATTATGACATTATGGTTGTTGTAGAAATTGGCTATGTTTGTTATGTGTTCAGTAGGAGTTACAGCTTATTCTTCTGTGTAATATGGGACACTTTTGAGGGATGTTATTGGCATAGGGTCATATTATGGAAAATTCAAAGAACTTTGGTTTCTAAAACCCATAAAATCTCTTTGGGGAATCATGGTAGCAAGAGGGGCTAACAAGGATCTTCTCACGTAGGTATGCCTTATGACTGGTTTAAGAAACTAGTTTCTTACGTAAGGGTGAGTATGGGTGAACCTTAACCTTCTTGCTAAGTTTAAAGGTAATTCAACAAATTCAAAAGGAATACCTACAGAAGTTGATCTTGTAGTCACCTTTGGCATGAAACATAGCTACTGCTTAACGACCAAATAGATGGGTGTTCCTCAAAGTCACCAGATACTAGAAGATGAAAGCTACCATTGTTGTAAATTGATCAAAACAACATAAAACTTGACCAATCTTCCATAAAAATGAAAATCCCAGTGGGTCCCACCAGGCGTACTAGAACTATTGTGGCTTAGAATTGCACCATTTATGAGAGAGTTTTTTAGGCTTTCTCACTTTCAACTACAAGCATGGTAACAACCTCAGGATATGGGTATCTTATGTTGAGGTTGGACCTCTAGGATTTTTAATGAGGCTAGTTCCTCAGATGCTTCACTTTAGCGCTTGATTCCCACACTAAAATCTATTGTTGGCTAATGAAAAGGGATAGGAGGATAACATGAAAGGAAATCTAAGCTAAGGGAGGTGATGCACCAAATAAATTATCTACTTAGTTTGGGAATCAACACTAATTTAGCATAACATAAATTTTTCTTACACAACCTCACAACCAATTAATTAATATAAGTATCTCATAAAATAGGCTCACTGAACCATACATGAAGCAAAGAGGAATTTTTAAATCCACACCAAGCATTCATTAATGGTGGAAAGAGCTCAAGTCCAAACCTACAATTAACTTGAAAACACCTTAAAACAGGCAAGAAAGAAGGGCAATGGGCATGGAAGAACACTTCTTCATAAAGCCATCGTGTACAAGCTTGCTCAATGTAATTTTTAGATAAGAGATAGGTAAAAATTAATCTTTATAAAGCGATTTTGGTAGAGTAACTTTATCATCAATAAAAAGATAATTTCTTATCTCTAAGGACTCTATTTATAATAAAAAGGGGGAAGAGAAGATGGGAATATGTGAGAAACTGGGAATGAAAACCATAAATTCCTGCAACCACCACCATCATCCTCTGGACTGTGTTTTTTTATCCAAGTGGATCTCTCCATTTGTGAAAAAACAAGTTTCCATATTTTGATAAAAATGATTGCACATAATAGAGCTCGTCAAGAGCTTTCTGATGTTTTTTACGGTTCAAAAAATAGAGTCCAGATGCTCAAGATATGGTCATTTAAAGATTTATCGAAAAAAAGTCACTTGCGATATTTGACACATGATTCAAAAACGTATCGACATTTGGACCTATCAAAGGTCGACACGTGGCATTGTTGAAAAGCCAAGTGGGCCAATAGTCATTTGACATGTGGCAAAATGGCGTTGACATGTTCTAAGGAGGCGACAAGCTATTTAAAACCTTATCCTTCTACCAAGCACTTACATGTTCGACAAAGCATAAAGTCTGAGTGCCTAAAATGGAGGGAAGAAAAATTCAAACCTGGTCAAAGCGTGCCCAAGGAGGCAGGCTACCCTTGTCCTCTTCCCTAGGCACCTAGAATGGAGGAAAGAGGTTTTGAACTTGAGACCTGGCACCTAAAAGGCTAAGGTCTTGACTTCTTCAGCCACGGTGGTTAAAATGTTATAAAAGGGAGTAATTTTTAGTTGTATTGACACAAAAATCTGACTGTGTTTTATTTTTAAGAGGCTGAGAGCTAGATGAAAGCTTGGAGATAGCTACCAAATGGAATTTTCTCTAATATCCGACCTTGTACACAGTAAGTAAGCCTTTTTAATTATGTTTTGTAATTAAAAAGAGAATGTTATTATTATTATTTGGATATACCAATAGATTGATTGAAGGACCAAAGCAATTTCGAAAGGGGATTGAAGACTAAGGAAGGATTTCATGTGACTGAGCTTGAGTTTATCAGCGAAGGTGGAAATCTTGGACAGAGATCAGGCCTAAGGGAAGTTGTGTAGCATTTCAAGAACTTATAAGCCATTTGTTGCACAAATTTAATAGAAATGGTCCTCACTATTGGGTGGACTCTGAGACGTAGGCAATTAATGTCGAACTCTGTTATCAATTTCATGTGGTAATTTGTCATGATTGCATGTTTTATTTTCAAATATTCTGATTTTTAATTAATCAAGAGCTCATGCAATATTTGAAAAATTGACAATTTACGACATTTAATTTTTAAAACAAAATCCAGTTTTATTGGTGAATGGAAGATATCAGTCTTTTTGACAATTCTAATCCAATTCGATAACCGAGAATACTTTGCCAAACAATTTGCAAGTTCTTTTGAGTATTTTCAAGAATTTGTTTATTTTTTGAGAAATTCAGAATTTGTACGTTTAAAACTTCACTTTGAGTTTTTCAGTGGTGTTTACGGATCAAGTTGGTATCAGAGCAGTTGATCAACAGGGATTTAATAGTTGGTTGTTATTTTGCTTCTATTTTGGCATTTGTTTCAATTTTTGTGATTCGACAGGTGCAATGGGCAAGTTGTCAAACAAAGCCAAGCTTGATGAGCTTGAAGCATATAACCAACAGATCCAGGAAAAGAATGCTTTCCTGAGAGCAAGATTGAACTCCTTGGATGAGGAGATTGCCCATTTGAAAATGGAGTTACGAGTCAAGGATGAGCTCGTGGATAAACTAGAAAATGGTGGACAAGTGAAGGATTCACCTTCCACTATAGATGTAGGCACTATGACAGATGAAAACACTGTAAGTGCATGTAAGTCATCAATTGATTTTCCTTCCCATGAAGAATCTAGTAACAATGATTTTCGCAAATTTGAACAATATACAAAAGAAATAGGTTCAAAATTACTTGTTAAAAGGGGATTTAATGGAAAAGGCCTAGGAAAAGATGGCCAAGGTGATACTAACCCCATTCAGGTAGAGAATAAGCCTAATCGTGCAGGGTTAGGATACAAATCTGGTATTTAGAATGAAACAAGTGAATGCTCTGAGAAAGTAGAAGCAAGATGTGTTCTGGAGAATTGTAAATCCTCTTGGATGGAAGGTAAAACACATTCTTTTCGCCACACTTGCAATCATGATGATTCTAATTCTACTAGACAACATAAATATTCCAATGTTCCTTTTGATCATGGTACACAAAATTTGTGGCACGTTTATCCATGAAAATTTTATGGATTGTCTAATCATTGTGTAGCCAAATGTTGGAAACGTAAATCTTTGTTAGGAAAGATTTTGAAAGACTATTCTCCTAGACAGAGTTCTGAGAGTAGCAATAAGAATATGTTTTTCAATAGAGTGGACAAAAGGTTTTGTACTCATTGTAATAGAAGTGGACATCGGGTTGAAAAGTTTTGGAGACTTCAACAATCACATCATCCTAGAAATGGTAAGATTAAGATGGTCTATAAACCTATCAATGAGATAATTAATGAAGTTAAATCAACCCATACAAATGTTACTAAATCCACTAAAGAAATCTCACCAACTAATCAGGAAAATTTGATTAAGAGGGTTGGTAAACAAATTTTGACATTCATGTTGTCATGATTAGTGGATTGATAATGCATTCATGTTTTGGGATCCTTGTTATGTGATGATAAAGGACATTCACCATGCTTTGAATATTGATATGGTTTATTGGAGTGGCCCGTAGAGAACAACCAAGGGACAGGTTAAACATACTTGGAATATTTTCTCATGTTTGGGATTTTGAAACTTCATTTTAAAACCTTGACAACAATATATGCAGTTTATATGGACATGAGCAGTATGTCTATTTTGAGAAATTTGCATTGCAATTTATATATTGTCTTTTATATTGTGCAAATAGAGGCTTATAAGACCCTTTATGGGCACCGTTTGTAATTGTACTAACTATACAAACTATTTGTAGCCATGCATGAGATTTGAACATTCTATAAGACCCTTATTCATTTTTGGGCATTTTATTGTAACTGTCAAATGTGGTTACAAATAGCATGTAAAATTATTACACTAACAAATTGGTTTACAGTTGCACTTGGTGAACAATTTACAATGATTGGCAGATGCACCATTTTTGAGATGCGACATTTGAGCAAGCAGTGTGTTTCTATCCACAATGTGGCAATGGGTAGATTTTTTTTTCACTGACATTTCAAGGATTCAGTTTGAATTTTGAATTGTTACTATGATATGTTGCAGTTATGTTTTTGCAGAAGCATTTTTAATGGAGACCACACTTTTGGGATCTAAAAGTGCTTAGTGGGGAAGTTTGATCCAAGTGGATCTCTCCATTTGTAAAAAAATAAAAGTTTCCATATTCTAATAAAAATGATTGCATAACATAGATCTCGTCAAGAGCTTTTTGATGCTTTTTGGGGTTCGAAAAATGGAGTTCGAATGCTCAAGATATGGTCATTTGAAAATTTGTCAAAAAAAAGTCACTTGCGATATTCAGCACGTGATTCAAAAACGTATCGACATTTGGACCTATCAGAGGTCAACACGTGGCACTGTTGAAAAGCCAAGTGGGCCAATAGCCATTTGACATGTGGCAAAATGGCATTGACATGTTCCAAGGAGGCGAAAAGCTATTTAAAACCTTATCCTTTTACCAAGTGATTGCATGTGCGACAAAGCATAAAGTTTGAGCGCCTAAAATGGAGGGAAGAAAAATTCAAACCTGGTCAAAGCGTGCCGAAGGAGGTAGGCCGCCCTTGTCCTCTTCCCTAGGCACCTAGAATGGAGGAAAGAGGTTTTGAATTTGAGACCTGGCGCCTAAAAGGCTAAGGTCTTGACCGCTTCAGCCACGGTGGTTAAAAGGTTATAAAAGGGAGTAATTTTTAGTTGTATTAACACGGAAATTCGACTGTGTTTTATTTTTAAGAGGCCGAGAGCTAGATGGAAGCTTGGAGATAGCTACCAAATGAAATTTTCTCCAATATCCGACCTTGTACACAGTAAGTAAGCCTTTTTAATTATGTTTTGTAATTAAAAAGATAATGTTATTATTATTATTTGGATATACCAATAGATTGAATGAAAGACCAAAGCAATTTCGGAAGGGGATTGAAGACTGAGGAAGGATTCCATTTGACCGAGCTTGAGTTTATCAGTGAAGGTGGAATTCTTGGATAGAGATCGGGCCTGAGGGAAATTGTGTAGTGTTTAAAGAATTTGTAAGCCATTTGTTGCACAAATTTAATAGAAACGGTCCTCACTATTGGGCAAACTCGGAGACGTAGGCAATCAATGCCGAACTCCGTTATCAATTTCATGTGGTAATTTGTCATGATTGAATATTTTATTTTTAAATATTCTGATTTTTAATTAATCAAGAACTCATGCAATATTTGAAAAATTGACAATTTACGACATTTAATTTTTAAAACAAAATCCAGTTTTATTGGTGAATGGAAGATATCAGTCTTTTTGACAATTCTAATCCAATTCGATAATCGAGAATACTTTGCCAAACAATTTGCAAGTTCTTTTGAGTATTTTCAAGAATTTGTTTATTTTTTGAGAAATTCAGAATCCATACGTTTAAAAATTCACTTTGATTTTTTCAGTGGTGTTTACGGATCAATAATAAAAAGGGGGAAGAGAAGATGGGAATATGTGAGAAACTGGGAATGAAAACCATAAATTCCTGCAACCACCACCATCATCCTCCTTTTGTGATAAAATGCACGATTCCATGTTTGTCACATAATCTCTTAGAGGCATTCCCACATTCAATTCACTCCCTTGGTGGATTTTGAGAAGCCATGGCACGGGCAGCTAGAACATGGCTTCTTGGTACGACTGCATTGATCTTTGTATTAAAGATGGCATGGTGACCTTGCCCTTTACATGTCCTATTGAAAAGGGATGTAGGTATCCATGTGTTGAAAAAACTAGCTAAACCATGCTGCGTTTATGTTGGATAGTCATTTGTTAGGAGTGAGCCATATTGAAGGATGAGAACCTTCATAAATTCCCAATTACCAGTCGCTTAGACTCTCCTTTGCACTGATTGGTTATTGGAAGCTACCTCGGATCTTTGACTTGCATCATGGATTTTTCAGTCATGGATGCCTATGGATCATCAATCTCCCTGCCAGCTTGATGCCTTTATGCCACTTGTTAGCCTCTGATTTATTCGATCATGACTCTCATGCACTGTCGATCCTTAGAAAATGTCATTAGATTGAGCTTATTAAGTCAAGCAGCATTAGCAACTTGATCTACTCTTTACTATGTAATTCGGGTTTTCAAAGCTACTTGACTTATAAACCTTTTCAAGCTAAGTCATTAAAGAATCCTAATTTACTTTATGTAGAGTAACTCGGGCTTTCTAATCTCTCTAACTTCAGACTCTATCTTCTCCTTTGCTTATAAAGCTTTTTAAGTAATGTACTTGGAGAATCCTACTTTACTCTATGTAGAGTAATTCGGGCTCTCCAAGCTTACTTACTCTTCGGACTTTTTCTACTTGAAGTCTTCAGACTTTTGTACGGGATCCTTTGTTCTTCGAGATCTATTTATCTCAGGCAAATCTCCTGAAGGAATTCCTTGGGACAATTTGTCTGAAGAAATTCCTTCAAACTTTTTGTCTGAAGCTTTCTTCTTGCTCTCTTCGGAATTTTCCTTGTATCATTTCCCAAAGGAATTCCTTTAGATTTTTTTTTTGTTCCTTCCCTTGAAGGATATTTCTTTTTCGGTTCCCTTTCGAGTTTTTCAAAATGGACTTTCCTAAATGGCGAGAGACCCTTTAGGCTTCCTGTATGTCCCTTCAAACTTTCGCAAATGGTCCATCAACCTAGAAAAGTGCCCTTCAGCCTTTGAAAATGGTCCTCTTGAAGGGAAAGATGCACTTCAAATTTTTTAAAATGTTCCTCTTTCTTTGGAAATTGTCCTTTAGAACAACTGAAAAAGGCCCTCAGAACTTTATCAATGGCACCTTCTGAAGGGTAACATACCCTTCAAACTTTTATTTGTTTGTTCCTTTCCTTTAGAATTATTTTTCACAAGCTTTTGTAAGGACTCTCCTGAAGGGTAAGGGACCCTTCAGGATTCTACAAATGGTCTTTTCTAAAGGGAAATATACCCTTCAAAAAAATTGAAATGGTCATTTTGAAGCTCAAAAGAGCCTTCAACAAAATTGTAATTGTCCACTTGGAGAAGGAAATGCCCTTCAAATTTGTCAATGACCCTTGTAGTATTCTTTGGAGAAGACTTGTCCTTTTGAGAACCTGAGAAGCACCTTTAAATACCAAATCAAGGTTTTGGAGCTTCTTACTTTGGGTTTCTCATTACTGATTACTCGTGAAGTGAAAAAGTTGTGTTGCCCTGAAAACTTGAAGTTGTCCCATTTAGAAAACCCAAAGACTTCCCAATGAGATAACTTGAAACCTTCCGTTCAAGACCATTTTAGGTCTTTAACACCTTATTACTTACTACTTCAGAGTTTTGTAACTCTACAACTCATAAAGCCATTTAAGTCATGGGCTGTCAAAAATTTGAAGTCTTCTAAAGACTCGTCATTCCCTACTTGAAAGTCTATCTTCTCATACTTGGGCAAATAATGGTATGTGGGCCAAGAAATGGCCACCAATCCCCTTTAACCCTAGATAAGCCCGATCTATAAATTTTAGCATTAAATAGACATCACCTACTAACATAGGGGTCTTTGGGGTTTGCTCGACACCATGAACCCACTGACCCATTTTTTCCCAAGGTCACTATGAAGATGCAGAGCTAAGGTTTTGATGATTCAACTAGAGTAATAGTTTGTGAGATAGATCTGAATACACTAGAGTGAAGGTGACACAAAACCAAAAACATTCCAGGCAATCACATTTAAATCTAGTATATATTCTATACTAGACACCTACATCTAGGTTAGATAGAAGCATTGACATAACCGTCTCAAGTCAATGTAAGTGTTCGAGGTCACAGATGTCACTTTTACAGAATCTAATGAATGATCTAGAATCCAAATCTCATCTATTCCCAACATATTCCACATCATATACACATGTGCATTGCAATCCAACTAAGTACCATTATTTTCCATTTATTGTGATATCAATCATTGGTTGTACTTACTATTTTTATCATATCTCAATATTTATATTTAGAATCTTGTTAATCAGAGTTTGCAATTAATTGACCTGCTAGAGATTTGTTTATCATCCTTGTGCTTATTCATTTCTATATTCTTAACCCTAATCCTTTATCCTAAATTTAGGGTTAAACACAAACCATAGTCTCCTTTTAGCTGGTCTTCCTCATCGAGCTATTCTACTTTTTAAAAAATCTCCTCCTCTTTGGAATATTGATGTTGTTTCTCAAGTGGATTAGCTAACGGATTTTGATTTTGTATTTTGGTAGGAGTTTGCCTTTGATATTGAATTTTAGGTTGGTTAGGCAGTGTTTCCTTGACCAAGGAAGTAATACACTCCTCAAATTTCTCTTCCTCCTTGAAGAGTGATTGCAGTATGCTAAATTTGTTAGTTGTGTTTGATTCCTTTGCCTTATATATCTTCTTTTCTTATTTAACCCTTTGATTCCTTTTTAATTATTCAAACCCTTTAATGTCTTGATTGCAGATTGGAATTTGAGATTGGCAGTCCCTACGAAGTGCCCATATGAGTGGCAATTTCTACATCTAAAAGGGACATTATCATAATCCAAATGTTGCAACCATTCTCTTGACTTGAATTTAAATTTTACTGCCAAGGGAAATGGTTTGGATAAATCCATTTTAATGCATATCCTTGCATAAACAACTAGGAGTCCAACATATGTTGATTTTTACATGCAAATGAATTCTTCCAACTAGTTTCCCACTTATTTGAAAATTTCCTCCCATAGAGTTGGGTCCATACTAGAACGATGGATAAATCCTCTATCCTTAGATTCAAATCCTCATCCCAAGGTCTCATATATAGTCTAGCATGCCCCATGAACCATGGGCTAGATCTGAAGACATCATCTATTTACTTTTCAAAGTTAAAAATGACTTGAAAAAATCCTTGAGGTAGAGGATTTTCCTGATTTTCAAACTCGATATTCTAATTCTTTTATAGCCACTTATGGAGATTTGTCATGCCAGGCTAGTGTCCCATATATTGGCATATTAAGGTTCAATCTCTAAAATGTGAGATTGTTTCTTCTATCTCTCTGTCATGAACTTGAATGATTTGAATTTCTTCTACCACTAGGATAATTTGTGTACCCTTACCCTAGTGACCACATAACTTCATCCTTCCATATCTCCTTCGAATCTGCTCCTTCCTTCTCCATTCATTGTCGTTCTTCCTTCATTCACTCTAAATGATGTGGGAAGTTGTTTATCAATCCCAATGCCTGCATTTATTCACTCATATGACACCCTTTTAGATTTTAAATTATGTTATATATATTAAAATCATATATTCATAATAGAGAAGTTTATTTTTTATGATATGTATACTTATGCTAGAGGTGTCTTTTATGATGAAACACCTCCACTTTTTTGTCTAAATAAATATTAAGTATCAAAATTATTTTAATTAAGCATGTTTATCACATAAGTCTATTGATATAAACATCAGATCATCTAAATAGGTAATCATGTTAGATCTTGGCATATTCCATTGAACATGCTAGTTCAACAAATAAAATTAGATCTTTACACTAACATTTTTACCTACCACACCACAATGATTGCAATAGGTGGCATGTTTTAGGTACACAACTTTAATGAAAGTGCAAAGTCTTTGTAAACCACCATAAAATATTTAATGCAACCTTCTTTAACCAACATATTTGTACCTTTATATATAATTTTGAAACCCAACACCATTTCTTGTATAACGACCCTTTTCTTTTTAGTTTTAAGATTGAGGAATGGCAAGAAGTAGGCATTGTGCAAGTGACCATCGATAATTGAGCTCCTCTAATGGGTGGTCATATGAGCCATATATAGACTGTGTGTTTGTTAGATCTCTCTCAATATGTAAGAGATGATTTCTTACATTGTTTAGTTCACATTGTTCTCTAAATTAATACAAGGCACAACCTTTGTTTTATGGACCACTAGTTTAAAGGCCAACTCTTAGTCTATTTATCAATGCCCATCTACTTTTTTTTTTTAATCTTGATTTTATCTATTGCTCATGTGCGATGTTAATTTTTGCTTCCAAATGATCTAGGCATTGATTGGTCTCACATGGTTTTGCTGGTGTCATCCACCAGGGACCTTTCATTTCTTATTCTTCCAACACAAATATTATTAAAAGTTTTCATTATCATAAAAAAATAGTGTTAAAACACATTAGCTAACACTTACATACCCAAAAAAAACATATTAAAATTAGAATTCTTAGCAAGGGTCAACTTCAATGGATCTAGGAATTTTTTGTTTAGTCCACGTTGAGGCAGAAGTTGTGCCATTTTCTCTTACATGCTTAATCAATACAAAATAGGGTGCACAAATACAAATTTTCCTCTACAGAGATAAAATCATTACTTGTTTCAAGAAACCCAAAACACAAGGAAAACATATTATAGACTTCATAGAAAATATGGGTGGTATGTTGACCAAACTAACACACATATATCATGGAATGGAGTCTTTCATGAAACAAGAATGATTTAAAACACCATGTGTTGGGAGATGAGTAAAAGTGGGCTAAGAGTTGTGCGACATAACACCTAGGCTTCCACATGCCTTATATTTTGACACATTTTTATGCTTTTGAAGAGTTAGTTATCTCCATTTTCATCTTATTTTGCTAATTTTGAAATTAAGCCCATCGAGCCTTTTAATTATGTAGATGTTTGTCACTTTCAAGTCTAGTAAAGCTTAGAAATTGATGATTCTTTTTACCTCTATTATGAGTCCAAAATTATTAAATTTGTAGGAGGTCCAAAATTGCTTCATCCAAGGTGAAAGTGTCTTAAAAAATAGAGTTTTTCTCATTAAGCCACATTAGTCATGTTTTTGAACAACAAAATAAGTGATGTTAAAAAAAAAACTCAATTATTATTACTATATATTATATATATATATATATATATATATATTAAAAATATTATAAGTATTATAATATTAAGCTATTATATATAGTATGTTTTTATTACAATAATATTAACATATATATATTATTATTTTAATATATATTCATAATTATAATAAGATAATATATTATATAATAATTCATATTATTATTATATTATATATATTATAATTTTTTTCATAGATCAATAAAGGGGCAAATCTCATCTATTGTAATATTTTCAAAAACATTGATGAAACAGGGAGATACATCAAGAAGCTACTATAACTAATAGCATTTTTGTCCAGAAAACATGAATATTACTCGAAATACATAACAAGAAATAGAACAATGCTAAAGATAAACTAAACATCCTTAGAAGAACTGGAGACCACCATAGTTGGGCCCTCTTTACATGCTTCCTCTTCTATGATCAGGGCAACCAATGATTTTGTAAGCTTGAAATCATCCTTATCACTCGGGATACCCAACATGTCACAAACAACGCTCAACTTATGGTTCTGAGAGATGTTATCCATTGCCATGGCTTCATAAGAACCCAAAATTGGTCCAGACTGGTGTCTACCACATTGTCAAAGTACTCGACATCCTCATGAATTACTAATGAGTTGTTGGCACTAAACAAGACCATTTTTATGCTAATAAGCTGTGCAACTTTGAGTGTGTCCAACCTGGGGTTAGATTGACATGGGTCTTCCATGGATTGGATGACAAACTCAATAAAAGCAATAAAAGCTCCCCCACCCAGCTTGGTTGATAGTTGCACATACAAGAGATTGGCAGCCATCCAGTGCAATAACTTATCACATTTCACCCCATCAACCAGATCCTTCTACCAAAAATTTAGAGCATCCTTGGCTTTGACTATGGTTTTCTTGTCAGAAAGGTTACTAGAATTCAATAAGTGCCTCAACCTTAAATCATTTACCAGTCCTAGAAAGGAGTGGTAAACATCATCCAAAGAGTATGTATGGAGTATGTTCGAGTTCATCTCCTTGATTGTGTTGATTGTTGTGTCCTTTCCCTTGCTTTGCCTAGTGCACTTGGAAGGACCCGAGCTACCCAGAGGGATTTCCATGTTTGTAGTATCACTCCTTTTACCTCTAACTTGCTCCTTAACTCGTATAAAGTGCACAATAGTCAAGATGAATGAGCGATGGTGGTGGTAATAATGTTTCACATGTGCCATTTTCCATGTGGAATGAATGCCATCCCTAATCATTAAAATGTTGAACCTCCAAAATCAATTTCAAATGCCTTAGACTATGATGTTGTGGAAAGGAACACTCAAATCAATAATTAACACTATTGATTGTGTCATGATGGTGATCTGACTCAACCAACTTTATAGCTTTTGAGTCCATATTTATCAAAATAATAATCTCCAAATGATTACCTTGGGAGTTATTTGTAAAGTGATCTATGACTTGATTACCCTTTCGACAAGTGTGATAGAGATTGAAATCTCAAAAAGTTATGCAGTCATCTAGGATATTGTTAAGATTCTAATTGATGATGATTCCAAAATTCATTGCATCTATAATGAGTTGGGAGTCACCTTCAATCTCAACACTGATCCAATTCTTTCGCAAAGCTATAGAGATCCCTCTTCAAAGAGCCTTAGTTTCAGTAAAGTTGTTGGTACATCTACCCAAAGCTTCATTGTAACTAAAGAAAAAGTTGCCTTTGGAGTATCTGAAAATACCTCATGCACTTGCCCAACCTGAGTTTCTCGTTGCAATTTCATCAAAATTAAGCTTGATCATATGATCATAAGGAGGAGAACATCTATTTGGAATACACTTATTTGAATTTTTTCTCACCCTATTATCAGGGATATACATTATAATATTATTTACAATATAATATAATATATTTATAATTATTCGTAATATAATATATCATTAAATATATTTAATATATTAATTATTACTATAATTTACTATAAGAATATATTATTGTAGTTATATAATTTTTTACTATTATATTATAATATTATATATTATTATACTTAATATATTATAAAACTATATATTATAATAATATAATATATTATTAATAATACTAAATTTTATAAATATTATATAATATTTTGAATAAAGTACAACTACTAATTTACACTCTATCACAAATATTTACATAATCAGAGCATAAGCGACTAGCGTAGAACTCACAAATGTAGCCGAAGTATTTTTTCTCAATATTTATATCATGGTAATTATATTATATTATTATTTTTTGAGTTATTGAATAATCAAATATTAATTTTCTCTAAACAATATGTTAATATTATAATATTATTGTTAACTCTTCATGCACAAAAGACAAGATAAGGTTCATGGGTTTTAGATAAAGTATAATTATTGATTTACACTCGTTCGCTTTCTAAACCCTCGCTTTACAAAATAAAAAATTACATCCCTTACATTCGTGTATATATATATATATATAAAATTAGCGTACATATCTTAAATAAATCTATGTAAAATACACTGATAGATATCATTTCTCAAAGCACCTAGCGTATATTTTGACTTGTCTCAAGTATGCTAATATATATATATATATATATATAAAATTAGCATACATATCTTAAATAAATCTATGTAAAATATACTGATAGATATCATTTCTCGAAGTAACTAGCGTATATTTTGACTTGTCTCAAGAATGATATTTATTTAAGATATGTATGCTAGTTTATAAATATGATGCGGTAAAATCAATATCTTACTTATAAATTAGTTATGGTTATTTGTATATTATATATATATTTATTATGATATGGTAATATTTTTTATGAGAATTTATTTTTAGAATTCATTGTTATGATATGATTATTTATAAATATAAGAATGTGGTAAAATCTATATATTACCAAAACTAGCATACATATCTTAAATAAATTTATGTATAGATATTATTCTTGAGACAAGTCAAAATATTTTACATAAATTTATCGAAGATATGTATGCTAGTTATTATTATATCATTATCATCATGGATGTAGAGTTTGACATAGAGGATTCAGAGGAGATAGGGAAGATGATAATGGTGCTAATGTACCAAAATCATAGCCATGCCATGGATGTCAAGAACCTAGAATATCTTGCTCTCTAAGTGGTGGTTCACATCATAATGACCAAGATCGATGGCACTGATCATTAGAAAGAGGTAGATATAAACCACCTCTACATCATTCACCAAGTCACTGAGGGATTGAAGTATAATTGGGCTATGTGTTTTTCCCACAAAATTATTGAGGATGTTAAGAAGACGCATCGGATACCCAACCATATGTTCCTATGGTGGGTATTTTTATAATAATAATATATTATATTATCGAAGAGAGGGGGTGCATTGGTAAAACAACTTGGTTGTTATATGTATCGCCCAAGTTCAAATCTCAGAGGTATGAGAAAAGCTGGTTATGACTGTATTGGTATTAACACCGGTTGTAGCAGAATCGTAAACACCAATTGTAACGAGAATATTAGTATTCTATTATCGATCAATTATAACCGTTAATGTAACTAATTAAATTATTCCGATCAAAAGCTATGGATATATCCAAAAAAAAAACAATATATTATATTATTATAATATTATTTTTTATATATTAATTATTATTATAATAAACTATATTATTATATTAACATTATATATAAATATAATATAACTATATATTAACTATATTTATATATAAATATAATAAAACTATATTAACTATAATACTATAATATAATAATTATTAATATATTAAATATATTTAGTAACATATTATATTTATAATAATTACAAATATATTATATTATAAATTATTATATAATATATCATTTTATTATAAATATAAAAATATATTAAAATATTAACACTTATATTTTATTATTATAACTAAAAATATATCAAAATAAATATATAAATAATAATATTTATTAATAATATATACTATTGTATACAATATAATAATAATGTTTATATCATATATTTTATTAATATATTATTACTAATACATATTATTGTATATAAAAGTTATATATATACTAATTAGTGTATGTATTAAAATATTAACATTTATATCTTATTATTATAACTAAAACATAATATACATATAAATATATATAACATATTAATATTATAATAACAATAATGTTTATATTGTATATTTTATTAAATATATTATTAATAATATATTATAATAAAATCTAATATTATTTAGAATTATATAATATATTTATGTATATGATATATTATATATTATTATAATATATCATATTTATAATTAATATATAAATATGGATTTCATAATTTCTGTCTTGTTCTTAACGTTAGTGATATTATAGTGATGATTCAAGTCATATTAGATGTGGAGTCCTGTCACAATCAAATCAACTCTTATAATATTTTGTCCATCGTTGACAATAGAAAATGACAAATAAAAAATAGAGTGGTGCAAGGCATGCAAATCCACTAGTTGCTTTGAATCTGGGTCTAGTATACGATATGAGCTTGCTAGTGTACAATACCACATAAACTACCTTATCATTATTTCTCACAATCACCGTTCAATGTACCTTAAAATCTTTCAATACTTGCGTGTTCGATATGACTTTGCCCTTATCCACTATTTCATTGTTGCTCAAACTCACAGTGAAATATAAGATCTTCTCCCTACACAACACATTGTCATGTTCCATAAAAAAATACAACATCGTTTTCTATCGTCAATTCTACTAAAAATATAAAAATATTATAACTTAACTCTTTATATAAAAAATTAAGATAAGGTCAAGATCAAATTAATTTACAGACTCTCACTTTACGAAAACAAAATATTGCATCTTTTCAAAACAACATTCACAAGAATCATTGAATTACATAGTATGTTGTCATCTGAGTTCATATTTCGAAAATAAACATATAACAAATTACAATGATGAGTAAATATACATCTAAATCAATAAGCTACTTCAATTAAACAACCATGAATAAAAAATATCCATATCATCAAAATCAGATCACGATCTTTATATATATATATATATATATATATATGCCACAACAAACAACATTCACATAGAATCATTGAATTACATAGTATGTTGTTATCTGAGTTCATATTTCGAAAATAAACATATAACAAATTACAATGATGAGTAAATATACATCTAAATCAATAAGCTCCTTCAATTAAACAATCACGAATAAAAAATATCCATATCATCAAAATCAGATCACGTTCTTAACAACTTCACTTTCCATATCATATATAAAAAGATTTATATCTTGATGGATAGATATAAACAAATACTCAAAAAACAACCTTTTAATTTCGACATCAAATAACACTTTTAGGACAACTCCTAGTTTAATCAGAGGAAGAGAGGGAGAGCGTGAAATCTCATGACACATCCATCAAACCCTTTAAAGCCTTAATACCACATGAAGTAGTTCGGAGTGTGCGAATTGAGAAATTATCAGAAGCAAAGCAAAATGACAGGTGCAGCAGGAATAGGGTATGCCTTAATGGCAATGGGGCCTGCTCTTTCTCTCTTCGTAACAGTCATTGCAAGAAAGCCATTCCTCGTGCTCACGGTTTTTACAAGGTTTTATTTTTTATTTTTTATTTTCTGGTACCCTAGCTTTGCTTTATGTTGTGGTCCGCTTTACTACTAATGGGCGATAACGAGGAGGGCTAGCCCTGGCCGCCTTAGTAATATTTCCAGTAAGCCTCTGTATTTGAATTTCCATTTATTTCATATCATAATTAAAAATCACAATTGATACACAGTTGAAGGATATACATTCTTTAAAGCCCACGGATTCGTTCGCCGTATCAGAAATGAAATGATATGTTTTTAATTACAATCACGAGATCCGACTACGCATGTTACTGCTGTCTCAACTGCAAAACAACAATTGAGGATCAGTTTGTAAATAATTTTTAAAAATCTACTCAATTTTTTTATATGTAAAACTGACCTAAATTAATTATATTTTCCAAGCATTCACAATATCTCGAATGAGTCTTCAAGATAAAACAGGCCCCATTGACAGCAAAATTTGGAACCTGATTAAAACTAAACATTCCCCTCAACAAAAATGGGGGCTCCTGAAAACACCTGCAAGCTTTCTAAAACTGCCTACAACGACATCATAGAAAAGACCATCTATTATCACGAGGAAAAAAAATTAACAAAAGGATGGCCAAAGCCACTGTTGCAAGAAACACGATGCAGTCTTACTGTTTCACATTAAAATATGCCAAAATGGCAATGCAACATTGACAGTGTATACGGACAGCCCTAGTCCTGCCACAGGCTGCCCTCAAGCCACAAATGTTTAGACTAAACAATTTTTAATTTATTTTCGCTAAAGAGTAAGAACTTTATTGGAAAAAAAAAGGTAACAAGGAACAATGCAACCAACTAAAGTGTGTAGTCACCCACAAATGGGGAACACAAATCCAGCAGACAAACACCACTTAGCAACAAACAACAGCACAAAGCCTAAATAGCATAGGCTATGACAGAATTACAAAAGGTGCAAAAACAAACACAATAACAACTTTATACCCCAGAACAAAAGTAACCGACAATTATGAATCCACAATCTCTTCCTCAGGATGTTGGGGTTCATCATCCTTACCCTTGTCCTTCTAATCAAGGTATATCGAATGGGGGATGCTCCTATTGATACAATTTACTTCTTGGCAATATTAGAGAGCTTCAGTTTAAGGACGACATTCTCCTCCGCAATCATTTGTAGACCGCTCCTGACTCTATCCAAGGCTTTCATTTTTCCTTTCATTGTGTTGATCTCCTTTGCCATGCTAGAAAGGTGTTTGATTAGACTTTCTATTGAGAGTACAAAACCAACCGTCACCTTCATGAATTCACTGATTCTACTTGTTTGATTGAGAAAGGCTTCTTTAATGGAGTTCATAATATCACTCTGAACATCGAAAATGCTCCTACTTGCAGTTATCTCTTTTGTGTTGCACTTAAGACCATGTTGTAATTCACTGATCATCTAAAGGATCTTGTTATTGGTTGTTAAAACTTCCTTGGGTGTTGGCTTTGATTTTTTGATCAGTATCGTGATCATCAAGCATTCTTTCAGTAGTATCCTCTTCATTTAGTTTGCATTTGCCATGGTTGCTCTGCCCTGCCCCAGCCTCTAGTTAGGATCCATGATTCTCACCCTCGTTATTGTTGTACTTGTACATGGTCCTATGTTTATCATAACACCTCTCTTTCTCCTAGTGGTTGTGCTTGATGATGCGCCTCCCATTAATGTTGCACGTTCTGAATTAATGCACCCCAAACTCAGTATTCTTTTTGCACGTTCAACACTATTTCCATCATCTCTACCAAGATTTAGTTCATACGTTCATGCAAAATTGCCCCTTAGACAAACAAAGGTTTGGTGGGTCTGAATAGAGTCTTCATAATTAGTCTCCAGGCTCTCATTATTTGTCCCCCTTCTCGTCCTTTCCTCAACAACACACAGGCTGGTATAAGGGAACACTCCACGTAGACATTTGCACACAAAGTGGTGATTGTTTCTAGCTTGCATTCATTCAACAGGTATTTTTGGATGCATGTGCAAACCATTAAGATTATAGCCAAGGTTTAAGAGACATGGTGCCCCTAGTTGAATTGCCATATTTCAATTTAGAGACCCTCGCCCAAACAACTAGCAAATGACATGTGAAACAAAAGAAATACAAAAGACAACAATATTCAAAGGTATCCTAGAGATGGAATTGAGAACGCAAAGGTAAATAGATATGTAAGGGCCTGCCCTATCCTAGTTGTGGTAAACAACTAGTGAGCACAGGGACACGACATGGCATTGCCCAAAGGAGATACACTAATTTTGGCACTTGCTAGATAGATTGGTTTTTTCCCATGAACCATACACAACACAAGGTTGGTGCCAAAACGACACACAAATGGTCTCCAAATAGAATAAATCAAATGCCCATAAAGAGACACTTTTACCATTGAACAAATCCGTCCCAATTTGGTAGCCACAGTAAAAAAGAAACCATTTTTCAACCAACTACACATCTCACTTGGCAACCGAGAATGGAAGTATTTCAAGTCTGAATTTAGAAAAAACCAAATAACTCGAGAAAAGCATGAATGTTGTCAGAAGAGCAAGATCCCATAATAGACTCTTGACTTTGACATCATGTTCCATCAAGTACCACAACTAGACACGATCTTAGGCATCCAGTTTCCTAGAATAGAGGCAAAAATGTTCTTTTTTTGAACACAGTTCTTACTCCTTGACTTCCTAAAGATCGTGCTCCCCTAAAGAAGCTCTTGAAGATGCTTACTATTAAGCAATTTATTGAAGAAGTTGCAAACATACCAGTAGTTCCAAATAACCACAAACATTTTCCAAGAGGACGTCCCATTAAAAAAAATAGTGTGCTCAACCATGATGTGTCTAGGGATATTGAGAAATTCATACATGATCATATTTCTCCCTATTATTCTCATGAATAATATTCTTCAAATCTCTCAACTCTTGTTTTTCATTGATATCTTTTTCTTCTCCTCTTAGAATTTCGGTTTTGCAGGTGCATCCTTGGTTGGCCAGTTAGTCTATTACCTTGTTATTTTGCCCATGGGTATGTTGAAAGATGCTTAGACCGAGAATCCTTTTGAGATAATGAACTTCTACAATCACATTCTGCATTCTCTAATTAGTCATAGTATTGGTGTTGATGCCATTAATAAGAATTTTAGAGTCACCTTCAACAATGATATTTGCAAAACCTATAATCAAAGCCGCTTTTAAACTCAAAACTAACCCTGCCCCTTCTGCCATATTGTTTGAGCTAATGCCAGTGTATGAAGCTCCAAAAGTGGTAACTTGACCTTGATGATTTGGAATAGTGAAACACATTCAAGACTCCCCCTTATTTGATTTTGAGGCACCGTCAAAGTTTAGTTTATGCTAATCTAAAGGAGGCTTAATCTAGCCAGTTTGATTTTTTTCTTTTTTTTCAGACCATGGAGTCAAAAAACCACCCTATCATAGGCCATCCCCTTAGAATCTCTTCCTCACTAGGATTAGCTTCCTTGTTTTTATTGTTCCTATCCTGGCTGAAGGTTTCAATAATATTAACGCTGATTTTTTCCCACATCTTTATAGCCTCCAATTTTTCTTTGTGAAAAATCCTAGAATTCCTTAGTAGTCAAAGCTTCCAACAAATCATTGTTGGGGCTGATTGCCACATTTTTCTAAGAATTTTCAGAGAGACCTAGCTAGTCTAGTGTTCAATCTGCATCTTTAAATTGCCACCATGCACCTAGTTGAAGTTAAAACTATTAATAAAAAAGTCACAAACATGTCTTGAGAAAGGACAAGTTAATAAAAGATGGATAAAATCTTCCTTTGCCTTTTAACATAATGGACATCTACTTGGGCTAACATAACCTTTCTTCTTAAGATGCTCTCTTATAATATTTCCATGCAAGATCAAGTAGATAAATATCTTAGCTTTGGGCCAAGCTCAAGTCCTCCAAATGCTTTTCCAATTATAATTGATTTGGCATTCTTGACTTTATTGAGCTAAATATTTAGACACTTTGGCGACAAAGTAATTGCCAATGCCCTTATGATCCCATCCCCAAGGATCATTCATCCCTATGGTAGGAATCTTGTAGCTGGTTTAAAGCTCATTCTTTTTACTAGTAGCGTTTTTATTAATTCCCTAGAGATCTGAAGTCTTTCAATTTTTTGGTAATAATACCATTGTCCTCACTTCAGAACCAGTAGTTCTTAACCTTAGATCCCGAAGTCAAGTTGGCTTGATCCTTGAGCATCATAAAATTGAAATTTTGGTCAAGCACCTTGCTTTGAATCTAAGCTTCGCCCCAAAAGTTAGTTGTGGAGATTGCCTTTATAATTATGAAAAGCTTCGTATTGGTAACCTCTTTAGCCTCTAGCATATTGTTCCAAATGGTTGAGCCTTTGGGCCTATTTCCTATTTGAATGAAACCTTAC
This sequence comes from Torreya grandis, assembly GCA_037957365.1. Lineage (NCBI taxonomy): Eukaryota > Viridiplantae > Streptophyta > Pinopsida > Cupressales > Taxaceae > Torreya > Torreya grandis. The sequence continues at coordinate 4,437,727 of JARHVA010000475.1, forward strand.
AAATTATCTTGTAGAAAATATTTACAGTGAAGCATTTTAATCCAACCTTTGTTGTGCTCTTTGAAAGCCTGCCAGTCTAATGTTGCCAATAGGGCTTTATTAGCCAAATCTAGATTGCGAAGACCTATACCACCATCTTCTTTAGGTTTACAAACTTTGTCCCATGCTACCAACAAGAACTTTCTTTGACTTTGGAAATTGTGCCAAAAGAAAACCCTCAAGACGGAGTTGATTTTTTTCTAAAATATCTTTAGGGACTTGTAGAATTGTCATCCACTAATTTGGAATTGCTTCCACAATTGCTTTGACAATAACCGCTTTCCCAATAGCCGAGAATCATCTTCCTTTCCACATGGGGAGCTTGGCTTTAGTTTTTTAAAAAGTGAGTTCCAATTCTGTTTCTTTGGAGTACCATTGAAGATAGGGAGGCCTAAGTAATTGCTTGGAAAATCAACTTTTGCGATGCCCATATTCCTAAGAAAAATTTATTTGTTTTGATTACAATTAAGAAAAAACATTTTGGATTTACCTTTATTCCCTTTTTACCTGAAGCTTTCTCATAGATTCCAAAAGCATCTCTTATTTATTTTATCTCTTGAAAATAAGGTGATGCAAATGACATGGTGTCGTCCATAAATTTTTGTGTGTATGCTTATCCCTTTTAGTGGAAGCTTGAATACCCTTAATCATTTGTCTAGTCTTAAGGTTATTCAAATCTCTTCCCAAAGCCTTGGCCATAATGATAAAAAGATATGGTGAAAGAGGATGTCCTTGCCTCAACACCCTAATGATATTGAAAAATCTTTCGGGGGAATTATTGAGGAGAATTGAAAACTTAGGAGTCTTGTAGCAATTTTGAATCCAAACCCTCTATTTTTTTGCAAAGCCAAATTTCTCCATAATTTTGTTCATGAAATCTTAGTTGACCTTGTTCTTAGCCTTCTCCATATCAGGGTTAATCAATAGGTCTTTCCTCTTACTACTTTTTAGGGCATGGATAAATTCATGAACCATGATACAACCGTCCAGGTTTTGTTTGCCTTTGAAAAATCCTCCTTGTTCTTACAAGATGATCCGGGGTAACACCCATTTTAACTTCTTGTTAGTGATGGCCTTGGAGATCACATTGTAGATGGTGTTAGACAGTGCTATAGGTTTATAATCCTCAAGTGTATTTACATCTTTCCTTATAGGAATGAGCACTAGAAAGGTTGTATTTGTACTCTGAGGATAAACCGGGAACTTTTGGATACCTCAACCATTGCATGGAGTTTAGCACCCAACAAGTCCCAAAAGTGTTGAAAGAACAAAGTTGGGAACTTTTGGGTTTGTGTGATCATTTTGGGAATGATATTGAGAAGAGTCTCACCCTGAAATATCCCTTTCAAGGAAAAATACTAAATTATGAATTTTTAATATTTTTGTAACCCTTTTCAATAAAATTGGAAATACATGAAACACAATTGAAACTAATAATAGGGAATGAAGATGAATTTTAATCCAATTGGAATAATACATAAGCATGATAAGATTTGAATAATGTTTTTTTTTTGTTTGATAAACCTTACAAACCCTAGCCCAGAGATCTGTAAATTAGTTTGTTTAGCTGGTACATGTGTAGACACCGAAAACTGGCTAGTTATAGGTGTCTACAATTTGTCCCTGTTTGGGAAGGCGTTGCAAGCTATAGGCACAATAATGTCATTTCAAAGAATGAAAAGGTCCTGTATGCCCACTACTTCAATGGCAATGAATGAGCTACGGATGCCCCCTCGAGGGAGCAGTTGGCAAAGGGGTCGGCAATCGGTCCCTTGAAAGGAGGAAACAATTGGACTAAAAAGATGAAATGGGGTGGAAGGGACTGATTTGCCCATAGGCGGTTATAATCAGTGGCATATGGAGTTGCCCTAATTAGGGCAGACAAACAGGATGATTTGCCCATAGGTGGTTATAATCGCCGATAGGGAAAACAATTATTTGCCCATATGTGGTTATAATTATTGGCAGGGTAAAAACATGCCCCAGTTGGGCAAATAGAGATAATGGTTTGCCCAAAGGTGGTTATAAGCATTATCACAATGAAAATGTGCCCCAATTGGATAGAAAGAGAATGATTTGCCCATAGACGGTTATAATTATCAAACTTCAAATGGATGAAAACGCAATGATTTGTCCATAGGCGGTTAGAATCATTGGTAATGCAAGTGGGACGGTATACAATGATTTGCCCAAAGGCGGTTATAATTAGTGTACCTTGATAGTGGCAAAGATGATATGGAATATGATGGCAAAGTGGTACAGAGGAGAAAGATGAATTTAGACAACCTGGGAGTAGGGAGATGCTCATTCGAACTAGCAAGGAGGAAAATTCTTTCGTTGTTTAATTACTTTGTTTAGTTTGTGACTTGGATTAGATTGGGAATTGTGTGGTGCCAATGAGATATATCGTTGCCTCATTGTCGTGTAGACTCCTTGAGCTGTTTTTGGTGTAGCACGTGATGGTAGGCATCATGATAGAACACCATGACAACTTCGCTGAAATATGCATAAGGACTGACACATGATCCAATAATCAAGTGAAAACGATACACCAATGATAAAAACCATGATGATAATGTTGACATATGAATATGGATGGATTCAAGAATAATGCGCAAGGAATCACCCAATAAATGCATATATACTAAATCCAAGCACAACAAAAAAACAAACAACCAGACAAACAAAAACACATAGAAAGACAAAACAATAAACAACCAAAAGAACACAAAACACAAACAATGGTTAATCATAATGTTAGCGCAAACAGAGAACAAACAAGAAGACGAACATTGCCCCTAGATCAGAGGAGACAACGAAACAAACAAAATAGGGGGAATAGAAGAAAAGGAAGGGTGTGGCCGCGTTGGCTCCAGATGCACTAGGCAAGTGGACGTTGCCTACATAGTTCTATAGACGTGATATCCAACAAAAACTTTAGGTCAAATGTAGTTCTCCCAAGAATGGGAGTAGTTTTTGGTGTCTACGACATGTACAACTGTACAATAGCCTATTGGAACTTATATGGCAACCGGTTGAGTGGTATGATGTTGGGAAATAGCCCTTGGAGCAACAACCCTGAATTCTGAAAATCTTCGAATGGTCAAACAAATCACAAAACCCTAATCTATGATCTTTGTTGGTGCTGCTACAATAGCTGCAGGTTGGCAATTTCCTTTGTTTGAGCAATACGATAGGGTTTGGCGCTAGGAAAAATTGTTGTTCTAGGTTTCCAAAGTGCTGCGATCTCCTTTGGCAAGGCTATGGACTGCCCTAGATGGTACGATCTACCCTTAAAGGGGGATGTTGTTGCTTGGAACTATTGGGAGGTGTGACGCCCTTTTCCCAGAGCTGAAATTTGGCTTTCAAAACTGAATTTTATTGGCCACAAGCCCTCAAAGCCCTGATTCTTGATTGTTTGTAAATAACCTATGTTCTGATCAATTGTAATCCTTGTGTGGAGTTACCGTTGAATATTGGAGGGGTTTAGTCCTCTAACTGGCTGCAGTGAAGTGTTTTTGTCCTCAAGCAAAAGTTAAAAGAATTCTGGATTTAATCGTGAATGGTAAAAGTGAATAATCTATAATCAACAATCCATTACTTTTTGCCCCTTGTGTCTTTTTTATTAATTTCACATTTTCCAAATCCACCCTAACCCTATAAGTAATTAAAATTACTTTTAATTAAATATTCATCTTTTCACCTTCATAATAATAATTACTTTTGGCCATCTAATTAATATTTATTTTGGTCCCCTTTTAATAATAATACACCTAATCATCGTTTTTCATGTTATAACATAAAGTAACTTCGGACAACTTAAATGAAATCTTATTAAATTATTTTCCTCATTAATTCCTTAGCTTATGAAAGATAAAATTAGGCTTCAGTCCCTTGATTTAATTAATTCAAAAAAAGGGACATTATAGTCCATCCTTCTCGAAATTGCTTGTCTTTTAGCAATGCCTGAACTGTTCTGCAAATCCCAGGATTCCAAACCAATTTTTTTGTCTCTTCTAGTCCTTGTGTGGTAGTTAACTTCTGTTGCTCTTCTATGATATAATGGGGCATTGGAAGCCCTGTACCCACGATACTTCTCTAACAATCTCCATGAGCGAACCCATGATAGTTGAATCATGAATCAATTGTGATCTAGAGAGTACTATCAAATATGACACCCTCCATTTTGTTTACAGTGATTGGTGTTGAAGTTGTGTTAGTGATACCTTAGGGTACTACTTTTTTTTCTTTGAATTGTGACCATGTCATGCTCAAAATGGCAAATAGGATGGATCAGATTGTATGTGGGTTGTAAAATGGCTGTAATGTTATAAGTTGCTCAAACTTTCTCTCTAAACAATAATGTGTAGGCTGAAATATTGAGAAAACTAATCTAAGGTTGGAACCGCATTCATGTTGGTCCTTGGTTCATGTTTCTTGCAGCCAACACTTATCCCTATCATGTAAAGTTGGTGACTTCCAACAAAAAAGCCATTTTTTTTCAAATATCTCATTTGGTGGCCACCTTAGGAGTGTAATATTGAGTATATCCAAAACAAACCAAACATTATCATAATGAAGTATCTTACTTGATGATAGACTCTCGATTGTCTCTATGCATGACCCAATTTGGATTTGAGCAAAAAGATCTGTGCTATTTACTGCAAGTTGTATCCTTCACTCTATCACTGTAATGTCTCCAAATTGGGACAAGCAAGTAATAATGGAATTGGGCACAAACCCCAATAATTTTTTTGAAAATAATACAGTAGACTAGCCACTCTAGGTCTATCAAACAAACCACCACACCTCTCTAAGTGAACCAAATGCCAAATGCCACCAGGGTAGAATTTATGTTACAATCATAGCCCTAAATATGCACTCCAACCTTTGAGAATTTACTCTAAAAGATGATGCAAACAACTATAATAAATACTTGGAAATAATGATCACCTTGGTTGGAAATATATATTCAAAATTCTAGCGAACATAAACCTTCCTTCCCAATTGCCCAATCTGATGTAAACCCTTGAAAATACCCGGCACAATAAGGTAGAAACAACTAATAATTTTAGGCACTGAAATATAAATTTAGACCCCAAAAAATGGCCGCTATACCATATAAAATCAATTTGCCACACTTCACTAGTAAGCTGAAAAATTAGCAAATAAATTCCCTTCACAAATCAAATATCAAGGAATCCACTGTAGCCAATACCCTCCACCAACAAGCTGGAAATTAACGGAAAATGTTGTAAATATTAGGGATAATATTTACCTATTGATTTAGGGCCATAAGCACCCCAAACCCTTGCAACTCCCCTTCCAAGTGATCGCCCTACTTTTGATTTTATTGCAATAAATTTCAGAATTTATATATTTATTTTGCTCACAAAAAGACCTTCAAAACCTTGTGATTGAATTCTCAAAAATTCAGAATTAATATTATAAATGTACCTTGTCAAATCGGAGTCTAGAAAACCTTCAAAGATGCCCAAAATCTCTTCAAATTGATTCGCCCTACATCAGAAAATTATATAAAATAAATTAGATTATTTTCACTTACCAAAAATCCCCTAAATGACCTCCAAAAGGCTCCTAGGGCAAGTCGCCCAAACTGGAAAAATAGTATAAAATATTTGAAATATTTTATACTTCACGAACACTCCAAATCAGCTCAAAAATCTTCAAGATCAGCGCTCCAGTCAAGTTGCCACAGCTAAAAAATCAAGTAGAATATTATGCAACCTTTGTCGACTTCAAGCAACCTTTCCAAATAGCTCGCCCAACTCTCTAGGCAAGTCGCCACACCTTGAAATGGTCTTCAATGCCACGTACAAGTTCCCAAAGTAATTTGCCATTTTTCAACAAATCACCAAAACTAGCTTTTGATAGCGTTTGCAATATTCCTCAACACAGGTAGTGTCCAAAAACACATTTGTAAATCCACTTGCATGTAAATATGCAATTTTGAAGTTCAACCACTACCCTTAAATAGAGCTGCCTAAGTAGTAGGAATAAAAGTTTTCGTCCTCAAACTTTTGACACTTCTTGAAGGTTTTCGTCCTCAAGATGTGGTAATCAAGTTTGACATACTTGATCAAAGTTTCCAATTCAATATTCAACATAGCCTCTTCAAAAGATTCCTCAATTGCTTTCATATGCAACCCCCAAAGGTGGCGTCCAAGTTGGAGGGTTGTACCTTTCTAAAACACAAGCACTCAATCTTTTTAAAACTTCCATTTTTGAGGGTTTAATCTCCCATGACCCCCAACTTAAGTGAACATAAGATTAAAAGTACCTTTTTGCAAACTCAATTGAAAATTAGAACATTTTAATTATTTTTTACTTTTTTGCTCATAGAATAGCCCCCCTCCATGTTTCCTTCTCTTTCCTTCCCTTAGCCTTGTGCAAACAACCAATCTAAAGATCCAAAAGCAAGCTATGCCAAAAAGGGGGACATTACAATCACCTTTTTTAAAATGCTTTTCGTGATAACAAGAATCTTGCAAAGACATAGTAGGAAGCAACAAATCTGAAATATTTTCATACCTTAGGCTACAATCAAAGTGTTCACCTTCCTTTGCCGAATTAGAATTTGTCGAGATATCCTCAACATCTCCATCCTTGTGACTCGGAATTTCCGAGTTAGGATCAACATTCTCCATTTCTCCATTGCATGCTTATCAACATGACTATCCTAAATTTCGATCATATATGATAATGACTCACCTTTCATCTCATTGAAAATTGCTGCAACAATTTGGGGTTCTTTTGTCTTATGAAGTGAAGAAATAACTGAGCTAAACTTCATAGTGAGAGCCTCAACCTTTTGCTGCATTTTCTCAGATGCAGTTAAGGCCTCTTCTGTCATTCCAATGACCATATCCCTGTCTTTAATCACACAGATATTCTGATTTCACTGTTTCCAATGTACTCTTTACTCTTTGCAAATTTGCAACAGTGATTGTATGCTTAGTGCTAGCAATATTTACTTCACCTATAATGTTGTTCTTTGTTGCAGTTTGAGCACTCTGCAAGAGTAGAATTAGATCTTCAATGAACTTTTTCATATTATCCAACTATGTCAGGACTTGCACCTCTTTCTCTTTTGTTACCAATAGTTGTAGTTCTTCAATATTTGTTTACCCTTGAATGAACTGTTGTAATTCAACTAACTTTGATGTTGTTGAATTCTCGTCAATTTTTGTTGCATCTAACACCTTATTTGGTTCTTCCTCTTTGCTCACCATAATGGGAGAATTCTTTCATTGTTGATCACTAGAAGTAAGTCCCTCAACTATCAAATATGGCTTCAACTTCCCTATACATTGTTCAACAACATTTTTAGCTAGTGTATGGGCAACTAGTGAAGCTTCCTGGTCAAGACCAACCAATAATACATAAAATAGATGTTGGGATTATCATCACTCTCATTTAGAACTAGAGTCATAATTGTCTACGTTGGAGCTACTACATTTTATGTATGATTTTTATTGACAGTTGCAAGGACATGTTGAAACATTTCAATAATAAGATCGTTACATTCAAGATCCAATATCATAACACGACCTAATTTTTGCCATAGTTTCTAGAATTGTGACCCTCTTAGTAAAAGGACTTTTGATGTCATCTAGACCTTGAAAACTTTTCACAGTCAGCGAAAATTTCTCCCCCATGGTTTTGTTGCTATATGTTTTTTCAAGAGTTGTCATTCTTGTGATTTCACTAATACAAGTGATAACTACAAGTCTCACATATGAATCTAGGTGTCTCAAAAGCTTGGTCTTAGCCAAATGAAACATTGTTGGATTTATGACCCATTTTGTAATCTTAGAATTTGACTGTTCTACCATGGATAGACAAATTTGCACTTCCTTCAAAATGCCGAGTAGAACATTTTTTGAATGAGGTCGCTGCTCCAATTTCTTCCTTGCTCTGTAAAGCTTTATTCTCAAATCATCTTTCCTAATTAAATCCATGATTTCACAGGGTATGCATAAGATAGTAATTGCAAAATATTTTTTTCCCACAAGCTAGTAGAAATTAGCTCTGACACCATTGAAACATCCCTTTAAGAAAAAATATCAAATGCTAAATTTCTTATATTTTTGTAACCCTTTTCAATAAAATTGGAAATGCATGAAACACAGTTGAAACTAATAATAGGGAATGAATATGAATTTTAATCCAATTAACATAATACCTAAGCATGATCAAATCTAAATAATACTTTATTTTTCTAATAAAACTTACAAACCCTAGATTGGAGGTCTGCAAATTAGTTTGTTTAGTTGGTACAATAGGTACAATTGTACAACAGCCTGCTGGAACTTATATGGCAGCCTGTTGAGTGGTACGACGTGGGGAAATAGCCCTTGTAGCAACAAGCCTAAATTTTGAATATCATTGAATGGTCAAACAAATCACATAACCCTAATCTACGATCTTTGTTGGTGCTGCTACAGTAGCTATAGGTTGGCAATTTCCTTTGTTTGAGCAGTATGACAAGTTTGGCATCGGGGAAAATTGCTATTTTAGGTTCCCAAAGTGTGCGATCTCCTTTGGCAAGGCTACAAATTGCACTAGATGGTACGATTTGCACTTAAAGGGGTTGTTGCTGCTTGGAAATGCTAGGAGGTGTGACGCCCTTGTCCTAGGGTTGATTTTGGCTTTCAAAACTAAAATTTATCGCCTACATGCCCTCAAAACCTTGATTCCCAATTGTTTGTAAATAAACCTGTGTTTTGATCAATAGTAACCCTTGTGTGAAGTTACCTCTGAAGATTGGACGGGTTTTGTCCTTTAACTTGGCCACAATGGAGGGTTTATATTTTCAAGTAGAAGTTAAAAGAATTCTGGATTCAGTCGTGAATAGTAAAAGTGAATAATCGATAATCAATAATCCATTACTTTTTGGCACTTGTGTCCTTTATTATTTCACTTTTTCCAAATCCACTCTAAGCTTAAAAGTAATTAAAATTACTGTTAATTAAATATTCACCTTTTCACTCTCATAATAATAATTACTTTTGGCCATATAATTAATATTGCTTTTAGCCTCCTTTTAATAATAATACACCTAAGTGTCCTTTTTCCATTTTATAACATAAAGTAATTTAGGACAACTTAAATGAATTATCATTAAATTATTTCCCTTAGCCTACGGGAAATAAAAATGGGCTTCGGTCCCTTGATTTAATTTATTGAAAAAAATGGACATTACACATCCTTGGAAAGAGATTCTCCAAAGTTTCTAACCAAGGTTATAGAGATTAGTTGTGAGTCCTCCACGACCTTACCGTTTTGGTCTTTAATCTTTCCTATGAAAGTTTTTTGCCTTATAATTTTCATGGATAGGTGGATTTTTTTTTGAATTTCTGCCTCCCTCCTTTATCCCTTTGTTTCGTGATTTCTGCTTCCAAAAAATTTCTTATTTTTTGTGAATCTCCTCAAGCTATTCCTCCAAGGTTTGCTCTTCCATTTCCAAAGAATCCGAGAACCCTTCAATACCTATTCGATGCTGGAACCTTTATTGCCTTTTCTAGATCTTCCTTGAGATGGAAGATATCGAGAAAGATTTCTAGAGTCCATTGCTTATTTTTGCCTTTAAGATCCTTAAGCTTATGTGAAAATAGGAATATTTTTGTGCCAAACTTGGAAGTGGACTTTTCCCACTCATCTTTGATCATTCCTTGAAATTTAGGGTCTTCTAACCACTTTTTATCAAACTTGAAACTAATGTTTTAAGGTTTTGGATTTGCCCTAAGAGAAAGGGCTATCAACTAATGGGCCGAACCTCTTTCTGAAAGATCTTCTGCCTCCAAAACGCTATTGTGATCCCACCAATTTGAAGCCATAAATCTATCTATCCCTTCCAAGATCGCTTCCTTGCCTTTTAATCTGTTGTTCCAGGTGAACCATTTCTTTGGTTTCACATCCCAAAGCTCAACTCTGCCAATGAAACTAACAAAAAAACTATCCCCTTAAGAAGAAACTCTCCCACCTTTCTTTTCCTTGTTGTCAATTCTAGCATTGAAGTCACCACCCACGATCCACTTTTTGTGCTTTTCAAGATTCATAGTGAGAAGAATCTAATTCCATGACTCTTCCTTAGCTCCATGAGATTGAGGCCCATAGTAGTTAATAATGGAAAAGCTTTTTATAGATGATTTGTACTCCACATGACATTCAATCTAGTTTTGGAAGGTGTGTCTGCTAGTAACATTCAACTCTTCAGGGTTCCACAGTACCATGAGACCCCTAGCTGTCCCATTGTTCCCACGCCTATACTATCTATATTGAGCTTTCGGGTCATTCTTCACTACTAAGTAGCTTCTTCATAGAGTATAGTTTCTTGAAGTAGATTAATTGCAGGATTGTATTTTACAATCGTCCTTTCCGGAAGTCTTCTCTTGTTATGGGCATTGAGACTTCTTATTCTCCAAGAAAAAAATAACATTAAGCCGACTTCATTTTTTTGGTGCCCACGAAGATGTCTTCCAACTGGGGTTGATTCCATGCCACCTGATCCACCCTAATTTCTTTTTGAATTTTGTTCGAGGTTTTGGGTCTCCCTTTCCTGTGACTCTCGACATTCGCCTTTTCCCTTTTATTGGTTCTCTATCCAAAGAGAAAGAAGTATCCTCTGGAGCATACATTGATTCATCATCTCTCCCTTGACTATTGTAATCTTTCGCTTCTGAACGAATATCTTCCTCATCTTGCATGTGACTTTCCTTGATGCCTTTTTGAGGATTGTTCAACTTTGGTTCTTCGACAAGTTTTTCTAAGTCCTTTTTGAAATTGTAATCCACCATAAGGGATTCATTTTCATCCCTCCCTTTTTGATCATTAATCTAGGTTTCTTGAACCTTTTCTTCCTCTTGATTTATTGCTGCTTCTCCTTCCATGCTTCGATTCTATCCTTCTTTTCTCCTTCCATCATTCTTTTTCCCTGGTGCTGGATGAAGTGTCATCTTTTTGGTTTGATAAAAACATAATCCTTTTCTTTTCTTTTCATTGGTAGATTTAAGGTTCTTTGCAATATTCTTAGTTAGAGGACAGCCTCTTAACAAATGACCATATTCATGACACCTTGGCATTTGAACGAAATGCTTTCATAATCCAAGGATTGTGTCAATTCGATTTCTCCAGATTTCAATGTAACATTCTTGGGCAATGGCTTGGAGATATCTAGCTCCACATACATTCTAGGATGTTTCGATAAGCCCTTGCCATGAAAGGGTTTGGAGGTTTCCACTGCCCTCCCTATTGTGTTAGCCATCGTATCGAACATGTAGACCAAAACTTTTTGAGGGAGTGTGCACAATTTGATCTAGATTGGACCCGTGGTTGGCAGTTCCTTCGTCGACTTGAATCCCATATGCCAATATTTCATAAACAAGCCAATATTCCTGAATAAATATGGACTTCGCCAAAGATCTTATCCCGATCCATCTCATTGGCAAAAATTACAATGAATTATCTTCTTGCACACATACATATTTCTATTTCCCCATGCATCCCCTAGTTCTTTATAGCCCAAGCTTGGATTTCCTCTCTTTGTAGTTGTGCTCCTAGAAAATGACAAATTAGGGTTTTTCCTAGAAGACCAAATACATTCTCCCTTATCTCATTAAGATTTAGGTTGATGGTTGGATCTACCTCCATAACTTGCATGCACGTCTATATATTTTTGTTATGTTGCCTTTCATTTCTTTTCTTTGGCCGTTGCAACTCACTTCTCAGTTATTGTTGGATTTGATCTAGTAACTTTTTGTCTGTAAGAGAAGACTGGGAGGGATTCAACCCCCCAATCCATTCCACCTTGTATTGGCTTTCAGTCTTAATCAAGATCAAAAGCTGAAACCAGGATGAGGAAAATCCAAAAGATAATTTTTCAAGACACCCTCTCAAACATATAAAATATATTAATATAAAAACTTTGAACTTTTACATTAAAAAATATTAAATATAAAATTAAATTTTTGTATTAGAAATATTTTTAATCAAATATGGAATATGTATAAACATTAAAACTTAAATAAAAATGAAAGAACAACAAATTTAAAATAAAGTAAATTTAATATTTTGTTAAAAAATTAAATTAAACTATAAAGTGAATAAAAAAATTAAAAATCTTAAGTTTCAAACTGAGGTTTGAGAGGATAATGTAAAGGTCATATTCTTTTTAGTTGGATACCAATCATGCACAATAAATCTATTTTGAAGTATTAGCATTCTTTCAGTTTTGAAGGTTGTAGGGTTTACATAGGCATAACCAAATTATTTTGATGACATTGGTTTAAGTTTAGATATATAGTGCATATTTTTTAATTTTAAATATTTTTAGAATTGTTAGATGAAATGTCCCATTTTTAGCAAATTTAAAACAACTTGGGTTTTCCAGCAAACCCTAACTGAAAATTACAATTTTCTGATTTTTCCTCTCAAACCCTAACCAAAAATTACAATTTTCTGATTTTTCTTTTCAAACTCTAAACAAATAAAAATTCAGAATTCTGTAGATATCAATTTTAGGGCACAAATGCAATATTTTATTCTCAAAAATACTTGTCAAAAATCAGAAATATTACAGCGAAATATAGTACCTTCAAATCTGGTATTTTAATCAAATCAATAGCTGGAAAATATAACAAAATATCAGCTAGGTGTTTATGCCTTTAAACAGCAATTTAGGCTTGAATTAACTTATAAAAAGGTACTTCCAAATCCCAAGGGGAGGTTTGCTTCCCTCCCAAAGCTGTTCACCACCCTTCTAGGGATTTCAACATAAGTTGCTACCTGAAAACTGCTGTGCCGCTCCTCTTAGATGCCCTTCCTGCTGCGCTGTACCTGAAATGGTGCTTTGACACCCCAAATTGATCAAATCTGCCATTGTGACCCTTGAAATAGAGTCACCTGGTTGAAGCTTGAAGGTTTTCGTCCTCAACTTCAGTTTTCCAAAGAAGGTTCTTGTCTTCTACGGGTGAAAGTCAAGCAAGCTGCTCAAACTCATAATTTTTGATGTGACATAAAATCACAAATGAGCCTTATCTCCTTCTTTTATAACTTTTTCCCTCCAAAATCGTTCCCAAAAAGGGATGCTCCACTTGGGGAGGGAATTTTAAATTAAAAAACAACTTCCATTATAATTTCACTTAAGCGCCTGACTTGCCCATGACCAAAAAGGTCCCCTCTTTAAGTCAAAAACAAATTAGAATCAAGTTGCCAACATAAGTCACTTTTTGGCAACTAAGACTTATTATTATTTTACTTTAAGTATTTAAAAATACTTTTTATTTTAATAATAATATTATTCTAATTTTAAAAAATGGGACATTACATTAGATCATAATAATTCATCAAAAAATTGATTTACTTCTGTTTTTGTCTTATTATAAACTATCTACGGTTGGTTTGTTGAGAAAATATCAATATTTGAACTGCGTATGGCTGAATTCTAATAAATTCTTAAAACTATCATCTGTATAAAAAATCTATTTCTTAAGCGCAATCTCTCTCAACCCCGTTGCTTGTCGCGTTCCCATTGCCGTTACATTCTTTGTTTCGTGTTTCTTGCAACATAGGCCAAAGCCATAGATTTTTTTGCAGTCAGCATCCCCACAGCATTTTTGAACATTGTCTTCAATCTACAAGTCACACAGTCTTCAAGGTGAGTTTCAAGGCTATTCATGGCCATGTTAACGTTGCTGGCATACTGGCCCACTGCGTCACCAATATGTTATCCCCAAATTTGTAGCCTTCCTAGCAAAGAATTTGGGGTACCCTTTGAAAACTGCAAATGTCAAGCTCTATTTCTTTTGTCAACCATTGCTACTTATTTATCTTGGTCTTCGAGTTCATCGAGTATATTTTTCCTGTCAACCACTGGAAACTTCTAAATATTAAAAGCAAGCAGCAGAGATTGAATTTTGTACACCCATTGCATCCTTCAATGATGCGCTCAACCTCCTCCATGAAACTCAGAATTGGTGAAGGCATGAGCATCCGGCAAAAAAGAAGACATTTCAGGGTGAAAATGTAAACTGATGAGTTGCACTTTAAATCCGCTTTCCCGTGAATCAAAGCATGTGGGATATAAAATTACCAAGGGCCTGGTGCAATCAAAATGGGGGCTCTGGTTGCTAGTTATGCGAGTTTTGTTTCAGCACAAGTAATGTTTCAGTGGCTATGAGGATCAATGAAAAATTGATAAAGGAAGAATTTGGTGAGTTCTTGGGATTCCTTTCATTAAAAATTGTGCAAGTATGAAATTTATTAAGTTTGGGAAAAGGCAGAGGCTCTATGCAACTTGGAAAAATGGCCGAGTAGAGATTAGTTGCTCAAAATATCATATGCATTAATTGATATGTTTCTCATTGATGATTTGCTGTCCGTCCTTTCTTTTGCCTGCAGCCACCAGAGCTGCCACAACTTCCTTCTCAGATATTGTTGGTTTTGATACAGTAACTTTTCGTTTGTAAGAGAAACCTGGGGGTGTTTAGACCTGCCATCCATTCCACATTGTATTGGATTTCTGTTTTAATCAAGAAGAAAAGCTGAAACCAGGTTGAGGAAAAACCAAGAAGATATTTTTTCAATAAACCCTCTAAAACATTTAAAATATATTAATAGAAAAACTTTGAAATTTTACTTAAAAAAATATTAAATCAAAAAATAAATCTTTGTTAGAAATAAAAAACTTAAAAGTTGAAATTTTAACATTAATGATTAATATATTAAACATTAAAATTTAAATAAAATTAAAAGAATAATAAAAAAAAGAAGGTAAATTTAATATTTTACTCAAAAATTAAACTAAAATATAAATTGAATAAAAATATTAAATTTTTTATGTTTCGAATGGAGAAGGATGATGTCAAGGTCATATTGTTTTTAGTTGGATGCCAATCATGCACAATTAAGCTATTTTGAAGTATTAGCATTCTTTCAATTTTGAAGGTTGTAGGGTTTGCATAGGCATGATCAAAATGTTTTGATGGCATTTGGTTGAAGTTTAGATATGTAGTGCATATTTTTTAATTTTTAATATTTTAGGAATTGTTAGATCGTAATAATTATGCAAAAAATTGATTTACGCTTATTTTTGTCTTTATATAAACTATCTATGGTTGGTTTGTTGAGAAAATTTTAATATTTGAATTGTGTATGGCTGAATTCTAATAAATTCTTAAAATTATTATGTGTATAAAAAGTCCATTTCTTATGTGCAACCTCTCTTGACCCCGTTTCTTGTCACGTTCCCGTTGCTGTTTCATTTCTTTGTTTCTCGTTTCTTGCAACATAGGCCAAAGCCATATATTTTTTTAAGTCAGCATTCCCACAACATTTTCGAGCATTGTCTTTAATCTACAAGTCACATACTCTTCAAGGTGAGTTTCAAGGCTATTCATGGCCATGTTAAGGTTGCTGGCATACTGGCCCTCTGCTTTACGGATGTGTTATCCCCTATTTTGTAGCCTCCCTAGCAAAGAATTCAGGCTACCCTTTGAAAACTGCTACCCTTTGAAAACTGCAAGTGTCAAGCTCTATTTCTTTTGTCAACCATTGCTACATAATTATCTTGTTCTTTGAGTTCATCAAGTAAATTTTTCTTGCCATCCACTGGAAAGTTCTAAATATCAAAAGCAATCAGCAGAGGTTGAATTTTGTACACCCATTGCATCCTTCAATAATGGCGGGGCGGGGCGGAGGCAGGAGGCTATTAAAATATTAAATAAAAGTTAATATTTAAATATTTTAACTTTATTCAATGAAATTTAGGGATTTAAATTTTATTTAATGTTTTTCAAGATACATTTGGGATAATGGTTCAATAATTTTGTAAAAATAATAAACGTTTTTTTTTTGGGTGGGTGCGCGGAGGGTGATTTTGTTTTAATGTAAAAGCATTTTTGTTTAATTTAAAAAAAAAATTGAAGAAAAAAAAAAAAAAAAACTGGAGAAGACCCTTCCAAATCCCAGTGCCTAAAACACCCGGGATGTCACCAAAATCTAGGGGACACGTCACTGCATAACATTGCTGTGCATCGATTTGTCGCCTCCTGCCCAAGGATGTGGGAAAGTGGACCAAGGCAATTGTCTTACATAAATGGCTATGGAGGAAAATCATAGTGGAAAGTGACATGCATACAAAGAGGTCTCATATTCATATATCCCACATTGGGGAATGCAGAAAAGCTTCTTCTGTTTGTAAACACAAAGATCCACTATAAAAGATGTCTTAGTAATAAGACATCCTTTCCGTGACCAGGACAAACTCCTCTTCTAGCCCATGTCTCCATGCCACTTGTTAGTCAGCTGCATTGTATATACATTTTGAACATAGCCCCAAATTCCCATTAAAAAATGTTGACTCAAATTGTCGGGAATATGGAGTCCATGTGCACATTTGCATCATGCAAAGGTGCATGCAACCTCCCAAAGCCCTACAAACTGCAGTCAAATTGATATCTTCAAATTTTCTAACTCAAATTGTCTAGAATGTGAAGTTTTATGTTCACATTTGCACCATACAAAGGTGCATCCAACCCCCTATTTCCAGACAAATTACATATGAAAAATTTCTAAGTCTAATTGTAAAGAATATAAAATTGATGTGCACATTTGCACAATCTAAACGTGCATACAAACCCCAATTTACCTACAATAACAAATGGAAATTTTAAAGTCAAATTGTAGGAATTATTGGCCTTCTCCACATCCTTTGCCATGCAAAGGTGCAATAACCTCCCATTTCCTAACAAATTACAAATGAAAAATTTCCAAAATTTTCCAAGTCAAATTGTAGGGGTTATAGGACCCTTGTGCACCTCTTGCGCCATGCAAAAGTGCATACAATTCCCCATTTCCTTCCAAATTATATGAGAAAAATATTCTAAGTCTAATTATATGGAATATAAAGTCTATGTGCACATTTACATCACGCAAAGGTGCGTGCAACCTTCGATTTCCTTACAAATTACAAATGAAAAATTCTAAGCCTATATTTGTAGGACTTTTTAAGTTCAAGTGCATTCTTGCAAGTGCACGAGATGCATCATGTTCCTACAACCTCGACAATTCCATCTAAAATTTGTTTGTTAAAATTGTTAGGAAAGTCAATCTCATTTGCACAAATGCATGTGCACAAGGTGCATAATGTTCCCACAAGTCTGACAACATAAGCTAAATTTTTTGGGATTTGAAATCAGGGGGGAATCTACATATCATCTGCTTTATTTATTAGAACGAAAACATTGTTTGGGGCATAGCTCCTCCATTTGAGCTCTGTTTTGAGTCTCATCAGAAGCATTGAAAAGCTCTTTCAATGATCAATTTAATGGTTCACAATTATTATTTTTGGTTAGAGTGATTAATGTCTACTAAGATACTATACCATCAATAGTAGCGTATATAGAATAGTAATCCGAACAATAACAGCTTGTATTCATAAAAGATAGGTCTCAATAGGATTCACATAGTTTAGGGAGGCCCTAATAGAAGTGCCCCTACCCTAACGTATATCCTTCTATTTATGAGACCAATGACTGGTTGTCGGTTGACACAACCATCAGCACCCAAACATAACTGACAAGAGTTGTTACAAAAGTATTTAAGGTCAACAATACAATGACATAACTTGTTGGCTAGTAAAATATATAATTATGTTGATAACCATGACAATACAAATGTTATGTTTTACATTATCTCCTTCTTTAAACAAGTCAGAGTCCCTCCAGATACAAGTCATATAGGTAATGATAAAAAGTAGAATGAAGAGGGAAGATAAAAGACATTGTGGTTAGATTTGAGAAAAAACATATTTCACCTGGCACTATCCTCAACCAAATTCCTTGTCTTCCTTTTAAAATCAACACTGGGTTTGGGGGCGGCAACCCTCAGTAGGGTCGAGGGGCAGTCTCCTCGCAATGTCCGAGGGCAATGGGTTGGGTCAAGCGGCAACGCCCTTGAAGCCAAGCACAATTTGAATGTTCTGCAACCCTTGAAAAGTCATGACGACAACCAAATTTTTGTGAAAAAGGATGCTTTAAATGCTATTTCTCCATCATATTTTTTTTCTTTTATTTTTGTGAATAAACAACTAATTGTATTGGTACGTACACTTTTGATTTGGTTGGCCAAGCCAACGATAGTTCGTATGGTTGCATTGTGGGAGCAAGATGTAGCAAAGGACTTTGTATGGATCCTCCAAGTCGTACGGGTGAGGGTAAAATAGAACAATGGCAATTGGTCGAGGTCGAACGATTGAGATAGGGGTCGTACGGTTTAGGATAGATTGAATGGATAAAGGTCGAACAATGATGAAGTGCTGAGGTCAAACATGCTAGGATTGTTGAGGTTGAATAGGTTAAGATAGGTTGTATAGTGGTTAAGAGGTGGTGGAGGTTGTACGATTAAGTCACACGTTTATGGGATTGGGGGAGGTCGTACAAGGGGTCAAACATGCTTTGTTTCGACGTTATAACATTTGATGCTCTCTCTTTTTTTAATTTTGGTATTTGTCCATGTACTTCAACACGATTAATTTGATCAATCTTTGTATGTGGTTTCCCCTTCTTTTGTCAGTGTTTTAAATGCTTTTCTAGATTGGGCTTCTGTGTCTAACATGAGGATGCTTTGTGTTCTTGCTTGATAGGGTTTTAATTTAGAGCCATTGACCTTGTCTTTAATTGGGTTCACATTCAAACATTTCAACTTGACAGCACCATTTTCTAAAATTTCTAAAATTTCAGATGGTTCCAACCATAATACTTTGAACTTATTAAGCTTAGTTTTGTGCACCCATTTATACTTCACAATCAGAGCTCTAGCCTTGAAGTTCATCCGTCAGTGTTGTATATATGGCTAATACTTCCCTCTTTGTTGTGTGAATTTTGTTGCCCCCCACATCTGTAGTATCCCACGATGCTTCAAAAATAGATCATACTCTTGGTAGTCGTACCTCTCCATCTAATAAATATTTCTCCTTGGATCCCTCATACACGATTATTGAGTTCGTATCTTTAGAATTCATGTCGGCTACTCATTTTGATTGATAGGCCAACTTTCTATTGAACATTGCATCCTTGACATTGTATTTGTTGAACTCTAGTGGGTAAGCCAACTATGATGTTGATGGTTCAGAATGACTTGGCATTACTGAATTTGGCTTGTGTTCATTTTCGTTGCAAGCCTTGGCCTTCATCAATCTTCATAATCTCGACGTTATTACAATTAGGGTGGAATGCTTCGTAATATTACATTTGCCAATGGAATCTATTGTTGAGTGATTTTGTCTCATCTTTGGAGAACGATTATAATTTCAAGACCCCTTCATTGTTTGGTTTGATTGTACCTAGGTTCCCATCAACGGATAATTCTTCTTTTGAGTACAATTTCAATGATTTTGAGGAGGCTGCTTCCTCACGGACGACCCTATTCTTCGAATTTATGACATAATTCCATCCTTTATTTTCAATGGAGATCAAATTTTTATCCATTTATGATCAACTTTGGATGCTATCAACCATTCCCGACCCAAGAGTGCATCATAGGTTTTCTTCTTCAACGAGATGATTGCAAAATTATTCAAAAAGGGTTGGGTTCCAATAATTACCCTTTGACCCATTAGTACACCCAACACCTTGATGCCTTGTTTATCTGCTTCTACCAGTTGGAATGTCAGAGGCCATATGATTGGCTTCCGAAGATTCTCCAAGTCTCCTTTGGAGAACATTCACACCAAAACCATTGTTGACGATGGTGTTTGTCAAATTCCTGCCCAAAACCTACATATGCACAATTGTTGGCTGTCGGGCTAGGTTCATTGTCAGGAGCATAGGCTCGATCACTTGGTCACATGAAAAGTGGTTCTCGACTATCGGTTCATTTCTCTGTTTTGTACTACCCCATCACCTAACATTAGGTGTGCCATTGTATGCTCCATGTTCAAACTAATGTCTTGTAATGGTAGTAGTTAGAGCATTCTTGAGTTCTGGAATCCTTTGCACTAAGTCAACTATCATCACAAGTATTGTGGTTTGCAACACATTTCGTGTAATAGCTTTGTCGGACTCTATTCTGCTTGTCATTGTACTTGTATGTTCATTCGAGGGATGGTGTTTTTCTTCCATGGCCCTCTCGACTTCCACCCTTGCTTCCGCCAACCTTTCCTTCATCATATGTGGGTTGGGGTAATTGGCTCTATGCACTTATGCTCCGGTAATTGCCATAACTTCCTTGCCCTTAGTTATGTCATTGACATTGGATTGCTTTGGACAATCACCATCATTATGGTTCCTGGGCCCACACCATCGACAAAGAAGTCTAGTGTCATCATGGTTAGGGCAACATCTTGCAAAATGGCCCCCCTCTTTGCTCTCCCAACATTGTATAGTGTCTGCCCTTTAGAGTTGTAATGAATCCAACTCCCACCGCCGCTATTATTTTGTCTTTTGTAGTTCCTTGGCGGCATGGTGGGTGGTTTCAATGGCTCTCCTTGTGTGAATAGTACTTGGCCGCTCTTCTTTCTCAAATTTTACAGGTAATCCTTGACTAAATGTCTTGTATTTTGATGAATCTCGCACAAAAGGTCATTACCTTCATTCTTACCGTATCTCTTTAGTTCCTTTATAATTCTCAAGGCTTGCACTAATCTTGGTTCCCTATCACTAGAATCAGAGTCCTCATCTTCACTTTGTCTTCTTGTGTGTGAGGGTGATGTTTTCTTCTCACTTTTGATGTCCATCGCTTGGTCATAGGCATCTTCGTATGACGAAGGTAGGACTACTTTCATTGATTTTCTCAATGAGGGAACCGACCCTTTAATAAACCACCTCTTTTTTAGCCTATCCGCTGGTCACTTCTCAAGTTTTCCAAGCAACTCCTTGAGTCTCCTATTGTAAGCTTGAACCATCTTGTGTTTAGCTTGTTTGGTGTTGTATATCTTTGCAACAATCTCGTTGTCGTCCCTTAGGCGTTTGAATTCCTTTTCAAATGCTTGCCTAAGTGTTGCTCATGTTGCTTTGTTAGTACTTGATGCATGGGTGTACCAATTGATGGCCATTCCTGGAAGGGTTGTTGGAAAGCATCTTAAGCACATCTGAGCATTTGTCTGCCCATTGGTAGTCCAGGTGGTGATGCATGTATGACAGTGTCATACCGGATTGTCAGATCCATAACCAATTAACTTTTGCAACTTCAGCTTTTTTGGAGTTGGAGTTGATGGGGTAACCATGGCTCTGGCTTGGTTTTTCAAATACAATTCTCCCTCTTGAGAAGGTCAATGTCGAGCATTCCTCTGCTTTCTTAGCACCATCGAACATGTCCCTACTCTCAATCCTTCCCTCTATAGGGATTTGTAGACTATATTACATGTCGTCAGGTCCCTTTTCGCGCACTCCAACTTATCATTTGGGTTGCCTCGGACTTTCATGTGATTCCATTGCAACACCCTCTGACCCAAACTAGTTGGCAAGGTCCACACTTCCTCTGGAAGGGGCTATGGTAATCTCTACCCACTCCTTATTGTGAGCGGTGTAGTGTCCACTTGTTTCGGCTTCATGCTTTGTAATTCCCTTGATGGATTTTTTTGAATTTGTTGTTTGTCACAATGTTTTTTGCCATTCTTGTTGCTCCATCAATCAAATGAACCATTTAACTTCTTGGTCCCCTCCATGACTGTTTGTCTCTCACTTGCATTTGTTTGGAGTCAATAGCATGAATTTTATTGCTTGTACGCGTTAGTCTTCTTCTTTAACTCTTTGTACCGTTGTAATATTTTTTGTCCTGTTTCATGGGTATGTTTTAAGTACATAGATTTGTGAACTGAACTTAATTTGACCTGACGTTCTTTAAGGCAACAACGCCAAAATGTAGAGTGGCTAATGTCTACTGAGATACTAGACCATTAATAACAATGTATACAAAATAGTAATTCAAACAAAAACAACTTGTATTCATAAAAGACAAGTGTCAATACAATTCACACAATATAAAGAGGACCTAATACAAATGCCCCTACCCTGATGTATATACTTCTATTTATAAGACCAACGGCTTTATTTATAAGACCAATGACTTATGGTTGTCAGTTGATACAACTATTAACACTTGAACATAATCAACAAGAGTTGTTCTAAAACTATCTAAGGCCCAACAATACAACCACATAACTTGTAGACTACTAAAATATGTAATTATATTGATAACCATGACAATATGAATGTTATGTTCTACAGTTGGATGTTGATATATTCAAGGAAATCTCAATGGATTTTGCTTCATCACAAGGAGGTTGATTGTCCAAGAGCATAAGGTGTTTTGGTTGGGAAACACATGTTCATTCACATACGATTGGGATATGAAAACTAGTTGTTAGTTGGTCAGAACAAAGATAAGGGATTTCATAGTACATATGTCACCATTTCTCTATCATCTTCTAGGGATCGGTAAAATGCTCAATTTTTAATGTTAACTGAAGTTGCTCCATAGTTGAATTTCAAATTTTGATCTTCAAATAATTGTTATGTTTAGAGGACGCTTCATTTGGCATTGAATGTAAATTAATTAATGTTTTATGGTCTTGTTACATGTCAAAGTGGTATTAATCATCCAATACATAGTGTTTTATGTTCAGTGTTGAGTTTTTAAAACGGCATAGATTTAAGTAAAGATTATGCGGGTCCATAGTGAAATCAAATTAACATTTGCACATTGTAATCATAAGTAATTCATTGTTGGTTTCATAGTTCGCATAACCGGTTGGGGCGAGTACTCGCCAAGGGCCCAAAATGGGTAACCGACGGTTATTTGACCCATTCGGTCGAATAAGCGGCAAAGGCAAAAAATACTTGAATTTATAAAAATAACATTTTTTTAAAAAAATTACAGAAGCAAAATAGATGAAATGAGTCTCTAAAACATAGAAAAAGTGTTTTCTATTAGATTTGAATACATAGAAAGTACAAAATTGCATAATCATTCGAATACAACAAAGTCACAAAGTACAAAGTTACAAACTACAATGATACGTATAGAATTATAGTCTTATACAAGAATATACAAGACTACAAGTACAAATTACAATATCTTTAATTTTCTTTCTTATACTGTCATCACTGCTGCTTCTTCCTCTGCTGATGTCGCATCAATGGTCGCTGTTAGGGCTGCTTGCATCCTTGTCCTCTCTAGTTTCTTTTCATCCAATGATGCAAGCTCCACCATCATCTCTCGTTTTGCCTCTTCAGTGACATTGGGACAAGGCGCAACGTCGCGGCAAGGAATGCATGAAAGATGATACTTCATGCGATTGATACCTCTTAACATCCTCTTTGAGTAAAAGTTGCAAATTGAAATCGTCTGGGACGTTTCAATCTGCGTGGCATACTTCCAAGCATCGATGTGAGCATCAGGGGGAGCCGATTGGCTATCACTGATTGAATTTGAACCTGATACATTACGGGATGCAATTGTTTGCTAATGGATACCCTGCAAAGTGCAAACATGTTTAAAACAACATAAAAAAATTAGAATTAAAAACATTCAATACAAATTATTAATTAAAATACGATAAATAAATGATAATTATAAACTATAAAATGAAAACTAAAATACATTTATGATTTACAATTTTAACGAACAACTAATAAATATAATCTATCATAGTTATTGTTAAAAACAACAATAAATAAATTGTAATGATATATCACAGAAACTAAACAATACCAACGGTTAAAAAACAATATTTTTAATCAAAATTAAAAAAAATTTAGGCATAAATTGGAAAATAGTAAACACGAAAGTTTAACGGAATGCATCAAATTTGTATACTAAGCATCAAAAATATTTATCAAACATGTTTTTAATTAAATTACAATTCCTTTATGTGCTTGGAAATTTTAAAAAAAAAAAAAAAATGCATAAAATTTGACGAAATGCATGAAATTAAAATGGAATGGATCAAATTTGCATACTGAGCATCACAAATATTTATCAAACATGTTTTCAATTAAATTAGAATTCCTTTACATGCTTGAAAATTTGAAAAAAAAAAAAAAAAAAAAATGCATTAATTTGAATTTTTTTTTGCTCAATTCTTCTCAATCTGCTCTTGAATGCTCCAAATCTTGTGTGAATGAAATGTGAGGTATATTGCATTTTATAAGACTGGATTCCGTGTATTTTTCGTATTTTTTGTGTCTGGAGGGAAATCCGCGGTTTCCCAACGGTTCCGCATGTGTTTTTCGCATGTGTTCTACGAGATGCAGAACCGACGAGTAATCGGCGGTTACTCATCGGTTCCTTTTTTTTGGACAGTCGGTGGTTATTCACCATTTGGAATTCCCGGTGAGTAACCGACCAACCGGCGGTTACTCGCCGGTTATTTCATCTATTATATTAACAATAAGGATATATGAAGCTCTAACTTTGATTTATAAATGGGTATTTTTCGCTGAGATCGTTGGGCTTGTTTGGTGTATCAAAACATATATATTACAGCGAGGGTTTGGTTGTAAAATCAGTGAATTATGCAAGATATAAGGGTTTGATAATTGATTCTAGGTATGCAAATGGATAGTTAGAGTTTGAGCATAATAATATTTTAGATTTGCATAAGTTTGTGGCTAGGGTTCCCTTGAAACCCCATATTTTGTTGAATTGTCTCAATTGGGGACATTACAGTGGTATCAGAGCCAATTTTTTGGCCATTTGTGGGATGGGAAGATTATTGTCAAACAAGCACATGGGCAATGCTAGGTTTGAGAGGCTTACTCAAGCCAAGAAGCGTTTGATGGAAACTGTGGCCACATTTCTTCAATCAATGAAGGGCACAAAAGGGGACCAACCCCTTGAAATGGAAGAGGAACAACCCTTTATTGATTAGGAATTGATGGAATTTTATGATGAATAATTGGAATGCACACCCCAAGTCAAGAGGACAATGAGCTTCAATAAGATGTAGCTTGGAAACAGGGAAAGAGGCACCATGGGCAAATGGTTGTGCATGACGACTTGGGAAGGATTGTTCTCCCTACCTTTGATGGGGACCCAGGTATTTCAGTTAGAACATGGGTGGACAAGGTTAATGAATACCTTGATTTGAGGCCTAGAGGTGAAAAAGAGCCTTAAAGTTTGTCATACAATACTTGGAAGGAGTTGCCCATGATTGGTGGCATCTTGGGTGGAGGTCACAAGGACACGACCTCATTAAAATATATGAGGAACTAGGTGAGAAGCTCATTAAACAATTTGATAAAAAAAGATAGAGCCTCCAAAACTAGAAACCGTGGGGGTACTTGAGAGGGATTTTCACTTACATGAGGGGCAGCCATTAAAGCAACTAAAATCAGAAGTTTTAGAGCAGCCAAAATCTAATTTTCAGCTTAGTAAAGGGCAGCCAATGATTGAAATCTCTGAACCACAAGAACCAAAAATTCAAGGGCAGCCAAGTAAAGAGTTACAACAAACTATGGAGCAACTAATGGAGTTGCAAATAGTTGACACTAATGGGAAAGTAACAGAAATATCTGAATTTTTGAGGGTAAAGCAAAGAGAAGTTGTTCCACAACTTCATGAGCCAACAAAGTGTCAAGAAGGAAGCATGAACAAGGACATCATAACAGAAAGGTATGCCAAGAATTTTTTTTTTGTATTGCTCCTTTTCATCCATCATTTTCCTTGTCTAAATACAGATTGCAAGAGGAAGCTTAGAAGAAACACTTGTTATGTCTTGCTAAGGAAGCATGTGTCTTAAGAAGAAAGGACATAGTAAAGAAGTTCATTGAGGGAGTGATGCCAAGAAGGAAAGAAGGATGCACCTTGCATATAAAGGAAGGAGAATCGGATTTATTGATGGGGAAACAAGTGAGTTGTCAACTTGGTAAGCATTTAATATTTTCTCTTCGTGATTGGTTCTCTCATTGCCTTGGTTGCAAAGTTTGTGTTATCATTGAGGTGGAGGTAAGAGACACTCAATGGAGAAGAAAATTCTTCCAAGTAAATTCAAGGAATGAGCATGACAAGTATCCATCATGGATATGGGATCTAGTTGAGTCTCACAAGCGTAATATTGCTATCATGCTATGTTGTGAAACAAAGAACGCAAGTTGGGCCAACATAAAGAAGGGAATAAGCAAGGGTTATCATGGTCCCAGGATCATAATGACTGCTGTTTTTAGCATTCTCAGCTTGATCTCCTTAAGGTTTCTTGTCACCATGGTGAGTGGGGGACCTAAGAAGGTGTGCTTCTCACATCTCAACACCATGGGGATGGTCCAAGTGTGTATTAGTGGATTACCAGCCACTAGGAGGAGGAAAAAGACGTACTACAGCCATGATAAGGAAAAGATAAGACACAAAAAAGAAGTTCATATTATGTTCATAAGGCATGGAGTGAGTGAAAAAGTGTTGTTAAACACTATTGTTTTCACTAACACGTTTGCTTCATGTGTAGGACCTATAGTGGAGCTGGTTGCAATGGCCATGAGAGGGGCAAAGAGTGTTATGATTTCCATGCATGGGCAGCCACTTGGGCGTGGTAGAAACCACCCAACTTTGTGTTTGAAGAACTCGAATTCTGAAAATGATGAAGTTGAAAGAGAGTCGCAAATTCAGCTGATCATACATTCAGAAAACTATAATTTTTTTGGCATGTTACAGCCCTACATGGATTTTTGGAAATACATATGGAAAGTCTGATTTCTTTTGCTCAAAAATTTCTGAGTTATTAAGTCAAATTCAGCCGCCTATTGAGGGCAAACACTTTGAAATTGTGAGCATACTACAGCCCAAGTTGAGTATGGGAAGGAGGTCTGATTTCTTTCACTACAAGAATTCTGAGTGGGCAATGCAAACACAACGCTTCATGAGGGCAAGATTTCTGATTTTTTGGGCATCCTAGAACCCACAACAAGTTTTGAAGTTGTATACGGGTTGGGACACTTCTTGTATGACAAGAGGTTGGAGGTCACAAATAAGGTGCAATGTTATTTCATTGGTAAATTCGAGTCCTTGTTAGGCTCAGATTGTGTTCCATTCATACTTAATATTGTTGAAAAGGGGCAGCAAGAGAAGAAGCATGTGACACCCATATGGGCACCAATTCAAGGGTGCTCATATCTCCATGATTTCTCTTTGCAAGATATGTTTCGAAGTGAATTTATGATTCTTTGTTGTTTAAAAGATTGGGAGCCATATTTTTGCTGGGTAAAAGGAATGGCACGGCACAAGAGGGACCCTAAGAGGGTTTGGAATGCCTACCATGGAAGCCCACACTCCATGTCCTACATTCAATGGGAAACCTTAATAAGGGACAGCCTTATAATAGAAATCAGTTTTGATTATGTTGGCAGCCCTAGCTCTTTGGACATAATGTTTGCATGGATGTTGACTTGCTTTAAGAGTAGTGACATAAAGGGTTCATTGGAGACCAATTTTGTACTGAATAAGTTGGCAACTTGGAGCAATGGCAAGGCTGTACATCACCATTACAGCCCTTATAACAGCAGGAACAATCGTGTTTATGGAATATCTTCCTCCTTGATAGGAAGTCAATTGATTATGGCTTCAAGTTGGGAGTTTGCAGCCCTAGGCAGTTATGTTTTGAAAGGTTTGGGACATGATATGCTGAATAATAGCAGCCGTGATGAGTATTCTACAACGGGATACGCTTGGGCCAGCCATGGGCTTGAGAAAGGAATGAGTCTAGGGGCTGTTTGGCAGTTTGATGGTAGTTGTCATAGCACCTTCAGCACTTGTGGGCAGCCTTTGAAGCACAGGTACAATAGGGGGAGGTTTTGGATTGAGGTTTTCCTTCCTTGGAAAACATTTATAGGTAGCCAATGCATCATAAGGAGTGTTGGGACACCCCCGTGGATGTTGCAATTGCTTGAGGACAAACAATTTTGGGTGGGGAGGACTGTAATGTTGGGACACCCCCGTGGATGTTGCAATTGCTTGAGGACAAACAATTTTGGGTGGGGAGGATTGTAATGTCTCTTTTTTTGGCATAGCTTGTTTTTGGAGTCCTTAGCTTGGTTGTTCCCACAAAGCCAAGGAAAGGAAGAAAAGAGAATTGTTGATGCTGTGGATTGCACTTTTTGAAAGGATACTTAGCTCCCTTCTTCCACGTGGCACAATGGAGACATTCCTCTTGCTATGGGTGGCAAATTTGAGAAATGAATCTCTAGATTAGGGGCTAGCTCCCCTTGATGCACCTTGAGTCCTAAATTTTTACTGCTAACAATGGGGGGGGTGAAAAGAGAGAGATATTATAAAACATAACCTAACTAAAATGGTGATGCACCAAAACTGATTGGTTTACTCAACTTTCACCTACATTTTGCACCAAAAGAAGCAAATAGACACTTCATTCGAATGAGAAACTAATTGCATCAATGCTTCAACAAGGGGTTTTATGGAGGTATAAGGAGGAAGAAACTACCAGAGGTGTTCTAAAGACACACTGTTGGACAGTTGCTCACCTGTGCTATACTTCAATCTAGACACTTTTTGTTGACCTGCGGAAAAGAATCTACAATACACTAAATATGCTGGCATAAACTTATGAAAGCATTAGAAGAAAATGACTCAACATAAGGCAAGACCTTAAGAATATGCAAAAGTGCAAGCTCAAATGGAGGTAAAACGATTCTTTTGATTAAAGGTAAATTTTTTCAGGGCTTCGCCAATACAATGTTGAGATATCTTTTTTCAAATGAGAAGTTACAATTATATAGAGGACTGGGAAAACAGGCCATTGACCGGTCAAGAGAAAGAGGTCCATGTTGCATTAAACACTCCTGTAGCGAAGAATTAGCCCATGCTGTTGCCGTTTCTTCTTAAATGCATATAAGAAGGCCATGCTGTAGGTACTTTAAGACTCCGCCTCTACTGTCTGGGCCTGTAGGAGTATGGGTTACTTATCCTAGCAACCGACAAGGTCATCCCTCCTTATGTTGATTGGACCATGCTCTCTTGAAGGCTTGTGCAACTGGCTAGTCATTATTGTCAAAACAAGGAAATACGGGCCACTCCCTTCAATGTTCACAATCAACCCTTTTAATGGTTTTTCGGTGGAGACTATTTCAGCTGAAGGCATTTACTCCTCTTGCTGACGACTCTTGTGCCCCCTGGCTTGGTCTGGTTCCTCCCTGCACTTGACTTGCTACGCCCCCTGGAGCGTTTTGAGCTTTTGTCTTATATGTGCGTGGCCATGTCCTGGGTTACCTACTTTGCTTTTCTCTTTTCTTGCCATTTCTTGTCCTTTTCCTGGCAATTCGGGCTATCGGGGCTTACAAATTTTCTCTCGGGCTCCTTTGGCGGGTCGCTAGGTCTTCCCTCAGGTTTTCGGTGTTTTGGATTCCTTCGGACAAAATGTCTGAAGGAATTCTTTCGGAGAATTCTTCCTTTGGACTTGTCATTTAAAAAAACCCTCCTTTGATGAGCCTTTGGGCTTCTGCTTAAGAGTTCCTTCGGACATTTTGTCCGAAAGAATTGCTCTTTGACTTCTTTCCAACGGCTAGCTTATCACCTTACATTTGACGTCCGCGGGCCTGTTACCCCATTTGAATTCCAACGGCTATTTCACCACCCTGAATTTGACGTTCATAGGCTTGTCACCAAACATTTGAATCCCAATGGCTAGCTTATCACCTTTAATATTGAAGTGCGGGCCTGTCACCTCCTTTGGCAATTCCTTCGGTTTTTTTGCAAATGGACTTTTTCGAAGGGAAAGTGACCCTTTGGAAAAATGAAAAGGTCCTCTTTTCAAGGCCAAGTGCCCTCCGCAAGGGCACCTACCCTTCAAATTTTTGTCTTCCGAATTTCTTCGGACTTTCTTCACTTGCCGAATTTCTTTGGACAAAATGTTCGAAAGAATTCGCTCTTTAGGTGTTCCTCTTTGGATTTCCTTCGGACAAAATGTCTGAAGGGATTCTCTCTTTGGCCTGTCAAGTTTCCCGAAGGGCAAGTCCTTTTTGGCCTTTCTACCTTGACCCTTTGCTTTGACCATCTGCCCTCCGCAAGGACACCTTGAGCCCAAAGTTGCCCTTCGGACTTTTGAAAAGGTCCATTTTGCTGATTCCCTGCCTCTCGCAAGGGCTTCTTAGCCTCTAAGTCGCCTTTCGAAAGAATTGCAAAGGTCTTGTTTGGCACCTAAGTGCCCTCCGCAAGGGTACCTACCCTTCAGACTTTTTGTAAACGACCCTTGGCCCTTTGAACTTGGTCCGTTTTGCCGATAAAAAGCCCTCTGAAGCAATCTACTTGCCCTGTTAAGCATCCAAGATCAAAATGAGTTTCAAATCGACTTATGCTTGCCAGAGCCCAAGCACTTGGCGACCAGAAGAAGAAAACACTTGGTTTTTTCATGGAAAAAGGCCTGTCAAACAAAAGTCCACAAGGCAGCTGCAGGATGAACTTGTCAGAACCTGGGTTAAAAGACCCCGCAAGGAAAAGGAAAGAGGGGTGCCCAATTTTGACCTGTAGGACCAAAATTGGTCAACACATTTGACGATTCACATGGGAAGCATCCCTGCTATGCTTGAGAAGACTGGTGGCTTAAAGGTCCATTGGGCATGGAGTCAGGATGCAGCTTGAAAAGCTGGCAACAACCTTGAAAAAATCTAAGAACCAATAAAGATTTTACCTTAAACGATAAAGAAAACACACACAAGGCTAAAAAACTACAGACATGCATAAAGCACCTAAGGAAAAACGAAGAAAAGATAAGGAAACTTTGCACATGGCAAAAGAAAGCTAGTGACAATGTTTAAGATATATTCCATTGACTGGGATATGTAGTTCTTCACCATCCAACTTGGAGAGTTGGAAAGCATTGTTGCTTGCATTGGGTGATGACATATGGGCCACTCAACAAGGCGTCAAACTTCGTGTGCCTTTCAGGTTTGGCTCGTTCCTCATCCCACTTTAAGCCAATGTCACTTTTTGAGAAGCCTTTTGACGAAGATCTCTTGTCAAAATGCTTTTTTGTTTGCTGTTGGCCGCTGGGCATTGCATCCATGGTTTGGTCTCTTGCCTTTGGAAGCTTCATTAGTTCACAATACTTGACCTTCAGGCTGTCGCTCTCCGTCAATTGCAGCTGATGGGCAAGATCCAAGACTGGTAACTCAAGTGAAATAGGAAGTCTAGCTTCCCTTCCATACACAAGTGTGTATGGTGAATTGCCAACCGCCGTTTTTGGAGTGATCCTGTCTGCCCACATAGCTGTCTTCAACTTGGCATGCCAAGTTCTTTGATTTTCCTCCATTGTCCTTTTAATGATCCTAATCAGGTTCTTATTGTGGACTCAGCGAGCCCATTCCCTTGTGGGTAGTAGTTGGAAGAAGCGCTGAGATAGATGCCATATCTTAATGCCCACTCACTTGTTTTTGTTTCCAAGAAAGCCAATGCATTGTCTGAAATGATTGTGGCTGGGGCTTCAAATCTCGTCACTATGCCTTCGTAGAAGTCTAGGACTGCACTCTCATTGGCTTCCTTTAAAGCGACGGTTTCTACCCATCTTGTGAAATAATCTATAGCAGTCAAGACCCACTTGTGGCCAGCACTAGGAGGGTTGATCATCCCTATGAAGTCCAAACCCCATTGCATGAGCGACTGTTCCACTTGAATAGGATGTAGAGGCATTGCAGCCAACCGTTGCTTCCCATCAAAGAAAGCACATTTTTGACATCTCTTCACCCAAGCATGAGTGTCTCTGAACAAAGTGGGCCAAAAGTAGCTAGCCCTCATAATCCTTGCAGTTGTGGCTTTGGGAGCAAAGTGGCCACCAACCGGTCTATCATGGAACTTGGACAGTACCCTGTCGACTTGATCTGAATCAATGCATCTCAAGAGTACCCCTGAAAAGTCCTTTCTAAACAACACTCTATCAACTAGGACGTAAGGAAGAGATTGGAGTCGAAAATACCTCCTCTTGGTTCTATCAAGACCTTGTGGACACTCACCAGTTCGAAGGAAATGAACCATGTCCTGTGCCCCGCTCTTCATGATTGCAGGTACTTTTGCTACAGCGTCATCATGGAGTATCAAAACGTCTTCCTTCGGCTCTTTGTACTTTGTAGCGAGGTGTTCGCACAACCCTCTTCCCCTTACCAACTTGGTGGTCTTGATCTCTACATCATACTCCATTACTTTGGTGATCCATCTAGCCTTTTTTTCATTCAAGTCTTGGTTCAGCAAGAAATCCTTCACACTAGGATGTGGCACCATGATGTGAATCTTGCTGTTAGACAATATATGTCTGAATTTCTTCAGGTTTTGTATGATTGCAAGCGCTTGCTTCTCAACATACGTGTATCTAATCTCATAGCCTTCTAAGCTCTGGCTAAAAAATGCGACCATTCGTTTGAGTGAGCATAGCAGAGATTACCTCTTCATTGCCAAAGGTGTAGAGATTGAAGTCCTTGGAGAAGTTCGGACTAGTCAGGGTGGGAGCTTGGGCGATAGCTTGCTTGATGCCTTCGAAGCTTTCTCTCCTTACTGTCCACGTGAACGTCTCGTCCTTCCTCAACATGGAAGTTAGTGGCTTGACCAATTCAACAAAATTAGGGATGAATCTCCTAATAAAGTTTATTTTTTCAAAGAAGCTTTGCAGGCCCTTCTTGTGTTTAGGCAAGGACAATGCTAAGATGGCATGCACTCTTTCCGGAGCAGTGGTCAAGCCGTTTTTTGAAACGACATGGCCCAGGAGTTTGCCTTCGTGGACAACAAACACACACTTCTTAGGGTTGAGAGAGATGCCAAACTCTCTACACCTCTCGATGATTTGCCTCAGGGGTTTCAGATGTTGACTTGCCTTCTTGGAGAAGACTGTAACGTCATCAAGATAAACCAACACAATGTCATTTATCAAACCTTGGAAAGCCATATCCATAGCTCGTTGGAAGGTAGCTCCAGCATTTGATAGTTCGAATGACATCTTCCTGTAGGCGAAAGTTCCCCACTTGGTGGTGAAGGCTGTTTTGTATTGGTGAATGCTGTCTTGTATTGCTTGCAATTTTGCACCAAAATTTGATTGTATCTGGAGTAGCCATCTAGGAGGGAGAATCTTTCACTCCCTGTCACCATTTGGAGAATCTGCTCCATACTTGTGAGGGGATAGTGATCTCTTAATGAGACTGTTCAGGTCTCTGAAATCCACACACAATTTGATCTCCCCATTCTTCTTCCTAACGGGAACCAAATTGGCCAACCAAGAAGAGTGTTTGATAGGAAAGATGATCCTGGACTCAATCAACTTGGTGAGTTCCTTTCTCATGAGAGGCTCAATCTTTGGATTGATTGGCCTTTGTTTTTGCTTGATGGGTTTGGCACCTTCCAGTTCAATGGTGTGTTGGGCCACGCTTGGGTCAAACCCCTTCAAATTGTCATACTCCCAAGCAAAGACATCGGCAAACTCTTGGCATAACATAATGAAAGCATGTTTTTCTTCATTGGTACATACCTTCCCAAATGCAAGTAGCTTATCCTTGAATATCTCTACCCTTTCGTAATTTTTTTCTTGGTTGACATGCTTGCTTTGTCCTTGAGTTGGTCATCCTCATTGAAGATGCTCTCAAGAGTGACTAAACCTTTAGGAAGTCTGTTGGTCTTCAGTTGAACGATCTGCCCATCATATTGCTGCTGCAGCTTGGATTGATTCCTAGAAGCGAACTCAACGTCTTTTTGTAAGAAAAGTGCTATTTGCTGGTCACTGTCAAACACCTGCCAATTGGTGACATTGTCTGGTATAGAGGGCCTCACAATCACCTTTAAATGGTGTTGATTGTTGTCTTGTCTCACCCCCTTGGGAATATCAAACTGAGCACCAACTTCTGCTAGTCTATCTGCATGCTTGTTCTCTTCTCTTGAGATGGAAGTGATGTTGAAAGCAGTGAAGCTCTCCATTAGGTCCCACACCTTGTGCTTGTAAGACTTGAGTAGGGAGTTCTTGGTCGAATTTTGACCCCTCACTTGATTTACAATCAACTCGCTGTCTCCAAATACTTGCAATTCTTTGATTCCTCTTTTCTTTGCTCACTCTAGACCATGAACAAGAGATTTATACTCCGCTACGTTGCAAGTGCAGGGGAATTGGAACCTGAAAGTTGAGAAGTATTTTTCTTTTGAAGGTGAAACCAGCGTTGCTCCACCACCAGCTCCCAACTTGCTTCTAGATCCGTCAAAGAGAAGCTGCCACAAACCACCATTCTCTTGGTTTGCCTTCATCAAATTTGGCATGAAAGCATCTTTCTCATGCATGGAGTAAACTCCAAGACCTGCCTCTTCGATGAACTTGTAAGGATCATGCTCAAAATTGTCATTTTCCCATTCATCTAGGAGCAAGTCAGCAACTCCTACAAGGGAAGATGATGGAGATTGGTCTATTTGGAGCTCTTCTTCATCAATGATGGTGTAGCTGACATTCGCTACTTTGGGCGAGTATGGCTCCAGGTGATCTTTATGGATGGGCTCAGACTCAATCTTCACCTTGGTTCCATACTTTGTCCTAAAAACCATGTAAAACCAATTTGTTGCCAAGTACCCACCTATCTTAGACGTGAAATCCTTGGATAAACAAAGAGCGAAGTAAGAGGGAACATCTGCCACTACCATGTGGGGAATTGAGAAGGTTGGACAGACATGGAGAGTTAGATTCAAGCCTCTTACCACTCTTAAAGTCTTGGCTGGTGATCCATCCAACTGCAGAACTTTTTTGGTTATTTGCTCATATTTGAGTCCTAGCGTATCAGCTATGCATTTGGGCATAACTGAGGTGCTTGCTCCACTATCAATAATGCAATTGTGGACTAAGAAATCACCAATAATAAAGGATAGATAAAAATGAGGGACCTTTTCATTCTTCTTTGCATGACCTCCCATGGGAGGAGCCCCATTCACTATTAGCACATTATCATTCTTTGCTAGGACAACTCGCTCACTTAGCCCGTGCAAACCTTTGGAGTATATCCTTTTGCCCTGGCATTGCTAAGGAATCCCACAATGAGATGTTCATGTGCAACTTCTTCATTTGGTCCACTACATTGATCGAAGGATTGCCTCCTTTGGAGGTCTCCTTGGGGACGTTTGTAACTTGTGGTGCAACCCGAGGAGTTGAAGCTGCAATTGGCGGTCTGTAATTGAGAAACTTCTGATTTGCTTGTGATGGAAGAGATGCTGCAGGTGCTTGAGCTTCATCTATAGCTTTCTTCTTGGACTTGGTGTTGGCTGCAACATAATCATCCTGATTATTTGTGCTCCCCACATAGTTGACTACGTAGAACTCTCCTTCCAGGTGGTTCATAAGAGTGCAATCAGATTGAGCCTGCCTGTTGTCCATCTCAGGTTGTGTTGACACCTCAAACCCTGAGAATTGGGCTGCTTGATCACCTTGTGTGGTCATATTTTTATTTGGTAACTCATTGGCATAAGCACCCTGCTCTTGACCATGCCCCAAGGGTGGATAATTAGGCTGCTCCTGTACCAAATTATTTTGAGTGGGGACAAGAGCCTTGGAAGATGAAGGGGCATTTGGATTGTAGCTCAGATAAGCCCTGACTTGCATAATCTGACCTTGCCCTTGATTATAATTCTGAAAGGGAGGCCTATTTGTCTGTTCGAACTGCTGGTAGCCTTGATTTGGCCTATAACTCTGAGCTTGCTGCCTCTTGAGGGCAACTAGTTCGTTGGTAACACTCTGCAGCAGGGTCTTAACTTCGTGGAGATCATTTGCAGGGGTAGCATCCGACCTCTCTATACTAGGTAGGGGAGCTAAAGTGGGCGCAACAGGGTGAACTAAGGGCTGCAAATCAGGAAAGAGTGGCATATAAGGTCTAAGAGCTATCTTTCCTGCTTGAACCAAGCAATTTTCAACAGTGATGGGTATTTCAAGCAGCGGGTAGAACATGTCCACTCTTGGACTGTATCATGACAACAATGTCACTATTCAAGGCTTTCAAGTAGTAACGGAAGGCATAGCTTGGGGTTGGCCTCACTAGAATTGGGATTCTGTCCCAAGTCTTTTGGAACCTAGTGTTAAAATCTTGCATAAATTCATGTGGGGCTCTTTTCATAGTGGTCAATTGCTCAGCTAGAGACAAATGGTCGCTTTTCTCCCCAAACCTATTTGTCAAGAGGGTCCCTAATTCATTCCATGAGCCAACTGAATTCATAGGCAAGGTCCCATATCAGTCCAAAACTTTTTCTTTAAAGGACAAGGCCAACAATCTGATGGCTACATTTTCCTCTATGATATTATGGATGTTGCAAAGGTTGGCTATGTTTCTGATATGCTCAATAGCAGTGATTGGACCCTCTTCACTAAAGGGAGGAACACTCTTGAGAGTTGTCCCTAGAATTGGGTCATATTGCAAAAGGTTCAAGGGACTCTGACCATTGAAGGCCACAAAAGGTAAAGCCATTGCTGTGAAAGGATTCAACCGGGGTCTCCTTGTGTAGGTGTATTTTATGGTAGGTCTGGGAAAATGGCTTGCTGTGTAAGGATGAGTAGCTACAAACCTTAGCCTCTTTGCTGAGTTCAGAGGCAGCTCAACAAATTCAAAAGGGACACCCTTAGAAGATCTTGTGGTGACCTTAGGCATGGGATGCCAGGCTGATCACTAACCAGAGACTGAGTTCCGGAAATAGAGTTGCCAGATGCTGGATTATAGCTTTTTTTTTGGATTTTTTACAGTAATAGGATTGGCACCAATCCTGAAACTCACAGAACGCAAATTTAGTCCCACCGGATGTGCCAAAAATTGTTGACGCTGTGGATTGCACCCTCTGAAAGGATACTCAACTCCCTTCTTTCACGCGGTACAATGGAGACATTCCTCTTGCTGTGGGTGGCAAATTTGAGGAATGAATCTCTAGATTAGGGGCTAGCTCCCCTTGATGCACCTTGAGGCCCTGAATTTTTACTGCTAACAATGGGGGGGTGAAAAGAGAGAGATACTATAAAACAAAACCTAACTAAAATGGTGATGCACCCAAATTGATTGGTCTACTCAGCTTTCACCCACACTTTGCACCAAAAGAAGCAAACAGACACTTCATTCGAATGAGAAACTAACTGCATCAATGCTTCAACAAGGGGTTTTATGGACGTATAAGGAGGAAGAAACTACCAGAGGTGTTCTAAATCCACACTATTGGATAGTTGCTCACATGTGTCTATACTTCAATCTGGACACTTTTTGTTGACTTGCAGAAAAAAATCTACAATACACGAGATATGCTGGCATAAACTTATAAAAGCATTAGAAGAAAATGACTAAACATAAGGCAAGACCATAAGAATATGCAAAACTGCAAGCTCAAATGGAGGTAAAACGCTTCTTTTGATTAAAGGTAAATTTCTTCAGGGCTTCGCCAATACAATGCTGAGAGATCTTTCTTCAAATAAGAAGTTACAATTATATAGAGGACTAGGAAAATAGGTCATTGATCGGTCAAGAGAAAGAGGCCCATGCTGCATTAAACACTCTTGCAGCGAAGAATTAGCCCATGTTGTCGTTTCTTCTTAAATGCATATAAGAAGGCCATGCTGTAGGTACTTTAAGACGTCACCTTTGCTATTTGGGCCTGCAAGAATATGGGTTATTTCTCCTAGCAACCGACAAGGCCATCCCTCCTTATGTTGACTAGGCCATGCTCTTTTGAAGGCTCGCGCAACTGGCTAGTCATTAATGTCAAAACAAGGAAACACGGGCCGCTCCTTTCAATGTTCACAACCAACCCTTTTAATGGTTTTTCGGTGGAGACTATTTCACCTGAAGGGATTTTCCTCCCATTGACGACACCTGTGCCACCTGCCTTGGTCTGGTTCCTCCCGGCGCTTGACTTGCTACACCACTTGGAGCGCTTTGAGCCTTTGTCTTATATGCACGTGGCCATGTCCTGAGTTACCTACTTTGCTTTTCTCTTTTCTTGCCATTTCTTGTCCTTTTCCTGGCAATTCAGGCTCTTGGGGCTTACGAATTTTCTCTCGGGCTTCTTTGGCGGGTCACTGGGTCTTCCCTCGAGCTTTTGGGGTTTTGAATTCCTTTGGACAAAATGTCCAAAGGAATTCCTTCAGACATTTTGTCTGAAGGAGTTCTTCGTTTGGGCTTGTCACTTTAAAAAAACCTCCTTTGACGAGCCTTTGGGCTTCCGCTTAAGAGTTCTTTTGGACATTTTGTTCGAAAGAATTGCTCTTTGACTTCTTTCCAACGGCTAGCTTATCACGTTAAATTTGACGTCCGCGGGTCTGTCACCCCATTTGAATTCCAACGGCTATTTCACCACTTTGAATTTGACATTCGCAGTCTTGTCACCAGACATTTGAATCCCAACGGCTAGTTTATCACCTTTAATATTGATGTCTGCGGGCCTGTCACCACCTTTGGCAATTCGTTCGGCTATTTTGCAAACGGACTTTTTCGAAGGGAAAGTGACCCTTTGGACAAATGAAAAGGTCTTCTTTTCAAGGCCAAGTGCCCTCCGCAAGGACACCTACCCTTAGGACTTTTGTCTTTCGAATTTCTTCGGATTTTCTTCACTTGTCGAATTTCTTCGGACAAAATGTTCGAAATAATTTGTTCTTTAGGTGTTCCTCTTTGGATTTCCTTCGGACAAAATGTCTGAAGGGATTCTCTCTTTGCCCTGTCAAGTTTCCCAAAGGGCAAGTCCTTTTCGGGCTTTTTGCCTTGACCCTTTGCTTCGACCATTTGCCCTCTGCAAGGACACCTTGAGCCCAAAGTTGCCCTTCGGGCTTTTGAAAAGGTACATTTTGCTGATTCCCTGCCTCCCACAAGGGCTTCTTGGCCTCTAAGTCGCCTTTCGAAAGAATTGCAAAGGTCCTATTTGGCACCTAAGTGCCCTCC
Source organism: Torreya grandis (assembly GCA_037957365.1). Classification (NCBI taxonomy): domain Eukaryota; kingdom Viridiplantae; phylum Streptophyta; class Pinopsida; order Cupressales; family Taxaceae; genus Torreya; species Torreya grandis. The sequence goes on from JARHVA010000475.1 coordinate 4,476,636, forward strand.
GCAAGGGTACCTACCCTTCGGACTTTTTGTAAACGACCCTTGGCCCTTTGAACTTTGTCCGTTTTGCCAATAAAAAGCCCTCCGAAGTAACCTACTTGCCCTGTTAAGCATCCAAGATCAAAATGAGTTTCAAATCGACTCATGCTTGCCAGAGCCCAAGCACTTGGCGACCAGAAGAAGAAAACACTTGGTTTTTCATGGAAAAAGGTCTGTCAAAGAAAAGTCCACAAGGCAACTGCGGGATGAACTTGTCAGAACCTGGGTTAAAAGACCCTGCAAGGAAAATGAAAGAGGGGTGCCCAATGTTGGCATGGAGGACCAAAATTGGTCAACAGGAACATGGAAGGGGGCTAATCTATGAACAAGGTAAAAAGTACTTAAGTGTTCTAATTTTCAGATGAGTTTGCAAAAAGGTACTTTTTATCTTATGTTCACTTAAGTTGGGGTCATGGGAGCCTAAACCCTCAATAAAGTCAGTTTTAAAAAGATAAAGTGCTTATGTTTGAAAAGATACAAACCTCCAACTTGGGCGCCACACTTGGAGGTTGGGTATAAAAGCAAAAAAGGAATCTTGTGAAGGTTATGTTGAATATTGATTTAGAAACTTGAATCAAGTATGTCAAGCTTGGTTTCCACCTCTTAAGGACGAAAACCTTCAAGAAGTGTCTTAGGTTTGGGGATGAAAACCTCCATTCCATCTACTTGGACAACTCTATTCAAAGGTTGTAAGTGAGCTTTAAATTGCATGTATACATGCAAGTGGATCTACAAAGGTGTTTTGGATCACCACTTACTTTTGGAAATTTGAGTGAACCTAGGGTTTGAGGAGGTAAATTTTGGAAACTAGGGTTTTCAAAATTTTATAGCAAATTTTGATGGCCTTTCCATGGAAGGAAAATTTTGAAATTATTTTTATTTGATAGTCACTAATTTTGTGGTCAATTTGAGCTCTTCTTTGCATCATAATTCCAAGTATTGAGGGAGTTATGAATTTTTGAAGTTTCAGCTGTTTGAAGGAAATAATAATTGTTGAGGGCAGATTTGCAAGGGTTTCAGTGACCTTTTTGAGTGTCAAGATAGTAGCTGATAGGGCATAACCAATTCCTATAATTTTATAACAATTGTGGCCACAACAATAAAGGTTTTTGAAGGACTGTTGGTGTGGAAAAAGGGCAATAGAATAATCGCTGCATTATTCATTGTTTGGCATCCCATAAGTAGTTGGAAAGGGCAGTTTGGAGGGGTTAGAGACCCTAAACCGTAGTGCTGGGGAAGGACATAATTTCCAGCAACATCTTTAGGGGTGGCGCCACTTTGTGGGGCCCTAGAAATGGGTAACTAAGACTGCAGTCATCTACCAAATATTTCCAGCCTTGGCGACTACCTTTAGGAGATTTTATGGCGTATTTGTGCAACTCTTTGATGCCACAAGTGGGCTGTGATTTCTATCATAATTCTGGTAAAACATTTATCTAATTTTTGTACTATTTTTCAGCTATTTATGGAAGGATAAGCAGCTGTTCGAATTAGTATGTTCGGTTATAATATTATATAAACAATAAGGATATATGGAGCTTTGACTTCTGATTTATGAATGGGTATTTTTAGCTGAGATCATTGGGCTTTTTTGGTGTATTGAAACACATATATTATAGCTAGGGTTTGGTTGTAAAATCAGTGAATTATGCAAGATATAAGGGTTTGATAATTGATTCTAGTTATGCATATGGACAGTTAGAGTTTGAGCATAATAATATTTCAGATTTGCATAAGTTTGTGGCTAGGGTTCCCTTGAAACCCCATATTTTGTTGAATTGTTCCAATTGGGGACATTACACTCCCATAGGTCAAATATGAGATTGGAAACTAAAGACAACCACTTTATTACAAACCCCACATACATTCTACTCTCTATTTACAATACAAGAAGAGAAGTCACACCCAACAGTCCCTCATTGGACTGGGCCCAACTCTTTGTTCCTTTGGGCTCCCTGAGCAAGCACCCACACTCTCACCAGATGTCTTCTCTCACTCCAACATGCCCCCTTCAAATATTTGTTGCATTTTTTTGCTTGTCAAGCAACTCTTGGAATCCCCTTTGATCTTGGAAAATGCTCAAAATGCGCACTCTTAACGTTTTTATAGGAGCATTGGTTAGGATCTTAGGTTCCATTAAATGCATAGATTTATAAGCAAGAGCAAAACAATTGCATAGACATTGTTGTGAGCAACAACAAGAATGAGAATAATGCACAAAAAACAAGACAAATCACCCAACACACTATGTAAACTAGTTCACAAAGAGATGTACAAATAGGAGATTAATGTGTAACTCTTCTATGAATGATCACAAAGGTGTAGAATAGGCATGTAATTCCTAAGTCTAAAATGATTAATCATAGATTAACATCCACTAGCCAATGATAATGAATAAGAGTAACTCCCTATGTCTAAGTACACCTAAGCAAGTTAACTCAAGTGTAGGAATAATCTAAATAACGAAATACAAGAAAAATAAATGTTTACACTAACACCCCCTTGTAAGCACAACTTAGGTGGGTAGAAGAAATGGGTCTCGAGAACAAGGGCTGATGAGGACCCCACATATAAAACAACTCTCATAAAGTGGAAAAAAGGAGAAAACTCGTAGGAAAAAACTCCCCCCTCTCCCAAAGAGAGAAAAACAAGAAGAGAGGGCTAAATGGCCTCACTAGAAGCTACAACTGCTTGTAGCCATCCTATATGCTACAAATGAGTTCTCTTGAGTGACTGTGGATCAGTAGTAGATGTAGTGAAGAGTGCATCACCTTGGAATAGCGAATGTGTTTACCAAGTCCTTGATGGATCTCCAACCAAGGTGTGGTACCTATACAAGGAACTATGCTCTTCATGCATAGTAGACGAGCCAACTGCTCCATGCAATGATGGTGCATCAGAAACAGAGGCAAAGAAAGAATCTGGAATTCCTTGTAATTGTGTAGAAGACTGCTCGATGTCTGATGAGTTTTGAATCAATGTACCTGCTCCCTATAATGTCTAAAGTGGACCAGAAGTAGGTGAATCAAGAAATAACTCTTCAATATCGGGAAGGTGACAAGGAGATGGAGGCGAGTTTTCATTGCTGTTGTACTCATCTATGCTAGATGAGAAGAGTCCTCAATATCAGAGAGGAGCACAGGGTCAGAAATATCATCAAGTCCAGGGGAGTCTGATGAAGAATCTAAAGGAGAGTCCGGGACAAAGTATGAGAAGGTATATAGTTGAGTCTGGTGATCGACCAATCCCACTGCCAATATAGTATCATTGTGCAACTCTTTGACATATATTGAATCTGGAGTGAATTCAACTCATATGCCTAGACCAAGGTGAGTAATCTGTTAAATTGATAGGAGACTAGTTGAAAGTGAGGGAATACTTAGAACATTATTGAATGGTTCTCCACTCACTTCAACAGACCCTCTCCTGAACACCTATGTAGAAGTGTTGTCACCCAAATGAATAGTGGACATGTCACATGGACCCAAGGAAGTGAACTCAATCTGCGAAGAAGCCATGTGATGTGATGCACCAGAGTCAATGACCCATGTAAGAGTTGGAGGTACAACTACAACTCGGGCCTTGCTTTTTACTTTTTTTTCACCTTTTTCTTTTGCCTTTTCTTTACCATTGTTATTTTCCTTGGAGGATTCTAGGGTTGATGAAGATAGTTTGATAGACTCAGGAACAACTATATTGTTTTTTTCAAAAAGGCTTGTTAGGTGGTCAATTTGTTTTTTCAAACATTTACTTTCATCATGCTTGTTCGTGCAATACCCACACTTGATCCTCTTTCTTACACTTACCATTGGAAGATGAGGTCTCATTGGTTGATTTGGAGGCGGGAGGTTTTTGATCCTTTTCTTGATTCTTTTTATTCTATTTCTTCTCTTTTTTGTTTGAAGCCTTCTCTTTCCCATTCCCAACAAATAGGGCTTGAGGTTTTGAGGACTTCATTGTGCCCATCTGTATCAACTTATCTTGCTTTCGAGTCAAGTTGGCAATAAAGGTATCTAAAGAAGGCATCTTCCATGTTGTTCTAAGAGCACATTTTGTGGCATGGAAAGTGGAGACAAACATGGAGTAATCTGGACCCAATTTAGAAAGAATTGACAAAATAAGTTGATCATCTTTCTTATCTATACCACATTCTTTTAACTACAACTTCAGAGATTTAAACTTAGTGAAGAAATCCTGTAGTGTGTAAAAGTCACTTGGGCTCAAACTGATGAGGTAATTCTCCAATTCATGACCTCTCATCACATCATGCTTCCCAAATAATTTTTCTATATGGTCCATATTTCATTGTGTTTTAGTAGATTCAATGCAAAAATATAAGTCAGGGGAAATAGACAAATTAAGACAACCATGTGCTTGATCACATATGTTAAACCATTTATTTTTATCTGCATCTACTACAGGTTGAGTTTTTTTGTTCATAGTTATTCTATAGAATCCTTGTTTTCTTAGAGCAAGTTGCTCGTTTTTCGATTCATGATAGTTGAATGTAGTAAGAAGCAGAAACGATGAACAATCCATGATGCAAGAAATGAAATTATAGAATTGAATGTGCAAGAACGCACATCACAACACCCCCCAAATTTGGCACTTTATAATTTTAGTGCGTTTACAAAACAAACTATTCCAATGGAACAAGCACGAAAAAACAAACACTTTTGAAAAAACGGCACTCAGTTCCAAGTTGCTGATCAAAAGTTACAATGTTTTTAAGTTTTCCGCTTTAAATGGTCTATTTTAAAATGCACAAAATTAAAATGCTTTTGACAAAAAAGGAAAGCATAACTAGGCTTCCATACAGGGGTTGGAATCAAATTTGAATCAATGACCTTTTTCAAACTAGCTTTAAGTCTCAACCACTCCACCTAAGCACCCACATGTGCAACTAAATGGAAGCAATTCCACTTGAAGGGAAAAAAAGACTTTTTAATTTTCTTTTAATAAAACAACTTTTAGGGCATGGATTAGGTTTTAGACTTAACACCTGGAGAAGAAACTTGGGTGTCCCCAGGAGAAAAAACTAGATGAAGCTCTACTCAAGGAATGGCATAGTGATTTAGCAGTCTGGCGCCATTGCCATTGGAAAGAATGTAGGTCAGACAAGATGAGCACTGAGAGAGCGAAGAATGCCCTAGAAGGACGCAATTGCTCAATCAAAGGTTTGAAGCACCTTCGTGGAGAGGAGTTACAGGCCTGGAATCCAATGGCGTCGTGCAAGGAGTGGCTGCATGTCCAGGAAGGTGAGTGCCAAGGCAGGTTTGAGTGTGCTTCAAGGGCATTTTGAAGGCTTGACAAACTACTTGTGGGCCATTTAGACAACTGAAGGAGGTTTTGAGGTGAGTTAGTCGTTAACCCATGCTGAAATGCTCAACTTACCACGCCGTCATTTACCTTGACGTTTTAGGTTCCTCATCGTTCCCTCTCTTTCTCACATTTTTTGATCTACAATCTTCAAGAGTTTGTGACATGGGCTCGCTCTACAGATTTCGAAGTGCATTGAGGTGAATCTAGTAAGAAAAGAGTTGAGTGAGACGTGGTCAACAACTTCTCAGTATACTTCCTCCTTGTGCCCAATAAAGTAAAACCTCGTCCAAAAGACGTCGATCAAGCAGTATGCAGTCCAAATTTGAGCTACAACGCAGGTCCTATGCATAATAGCTTGCCATATTTATTTTGGTGGCTATGTATGGCAATAAAAACCCGTGTCAGTCTTGCAGTAGAGATACTGCCCCTACGTGCTCACCCAATATTACTCAACAATTACATAGGGAACCATGTTTTTTCACAAAGCCCTGGTATACTTTAGAGATTCACACAATTATCATGCTAAGATTGCAATGCGTTTTGACAAATGGTGAAGAGATTCATTAGCACGAACAGGGACTAGAGATGAGCCCTCCAAACACAATAAACTCATGTTTTCTAAAGAACTAACAAGTACCAAACTAGACAATCAATAAACCAGATTGGTGCTCTGGTACCATATCAGAGCATTGGCCAAGATCTTGGGTTCCATCAAATGCATAGATTTATAAGCAAGAGCAAAACAATTGCATAGACATCGCTGTGAGCAACAACAAGAATGAGAATATTGCACAAAAAACAAGACAAATCACCCAACACACTCTATGTAGAATAGCTCACCAAGAGATGTACAAATATTAGAGTAATGTGTAACTCTTCCATGAATGATCACAAAGGCCTAGAATAAGCATGTAACTCCTAAGTCTGAAATGATTAATCAAAGAGTAACATCCACTAGCCAATGATAATGAACAAGAATAACTCCCTATGTCTAAGTACACTTAAGGAAGCTTACTCAAGTGTAGGAATAATCTAAATAACAAAATACAAGGAAAATAAATACTTACACTGACAATTTTTGGGCTGTTACCTGACTTGCAATTGTCGCGTGTGAAATTGCTTATTAACATAGAGGTTGGTACTTGACTTACGCAATAGTCACATGCAAAACCGCCACTGAATGCAGAATGGCGGTTTTGTAATTGTCGGTAAATGCAAACCTGGATTAACCGCTAATTTGGTCATGGGACAACATTCTTTGTTACAATGATTGAAACCATTATTTCTTTGTCCTATGAGCTTGTTAAAGTGCTATTGATTTTCATGGGTCCTTGCAGTTCGCCCTCACATTGCCAATTTGGTTGGATTGCACACGAACACGAGTCGATCTTTTTGCATTAACCAGAAGATTTGTCACGAGACAGAATTTTGTCTCAATGATTGAAATTGTTCCTTTTATGTTCTAGGAGCTTGTTAAACTGCGATTGACTTCCATGGGTCCTTACAGGTCGTCCTCACATTGCCAATTGCGCTGGATTGCACATGAACACTCTAGTTGATATTTTTGATTGATGCAAGATTGCTTGATCACCTAGATGCTCATGTATCAGATACCTAGCGTAAGAGTTTTTGAGCATGGTGCTCACAAATCTCGGCTAGATGGTAGAACATCCTTTTGACTTGTGAGGGTATGGCCACAACGTGCCCTTCTACTATTCTAGGTACTTCTGCTCTTTCTAGCCACTTGGTGGACCATAGATCATGCTCTACCAAATAGTTCCTGCGCTATTTTATTCTTGCTCTTACTGAATTTAGGCTGACCAACTCTGCTTGAGCTGAACGTCTCCATTTATTCCGCTGCAACTTCATCCTCTGCTATGCATGCTTGGGCTAATAACAACATCCGCTTCTTTGCCTTCTTCTTTGCTGAAATAAACAAACCTTTAATCTCTCTTGCTTATGTATTGAGTAAGAAAGGATCTTCCATTTCTTTCGCTTGATTATACATTGCAGTCACACTTAGAAATCCAAGGTCTACTTCTCTTACCTTCTTTTGGGCTGCACCCTTTGCATTCCTCTTCATGATTAATGTGTTGTACACTTTCTTCACCTGTTCTAGCAAAGTATGCTTGTTAGCATACATGACAAGATGGTTCCTATGCTCATTCTTGTCTCACTTCTCCTTCCGAGGACTTAAATTATACCTTTGCCCACACTTAATACTCACTGTGTTAGGTCTCCCATCATACATCATCTCACTATTAAATTGCCATGGCCTCCCCAACAAAACATGGCATGCATCCATAGGCAAACATCACACAAACTTTGGCTTTGTACTTACAAATTTGCATATCAACTTCACAACGTTCCCTTACAATAGCATCATGACCCTCCAACAACAAACACTCCCTATATGGCTTGGAGTGTGCTGTACATACCAAATTCAGTTTATTGACCCTTTAAGTGGACGCTAAATTATCTGTACTTATGCTATCTACCACAACATCACAACACTTGCTTTTTGTTTTGCACTTTGTTCTGAAAATATATTTTCTTTGGCATTCTTATTCGTTCTTCTTTTCGACCTTCAAGTCTCTCCTCACTAGCAACTTCTCTCCTTGTTCAAGTTATTCCATATGCTTAGATGATGCTACGGATTTTGCATCTGCTTGCACAACTTGTGTGCTACCTTATCTTCTTTCGTTATCACATTGAGCATGAGGACACTTGAAAGCACAGTGGCCAACATCTTCACATCTGAGGCACATTTTATTAAACGACCTTCCTCTTTCTCTCCCATAGCTTCCTCTCCCTCAAAGATGTAGTTTGCATTATTATAATCATAGATGTAGTAGGAATTAGCCTTCCTCTTCCACCCATAGATGTAGTAGGCATGATTGTAATCCGGTGTTGCAGGGGTACGCCCCTCGGCCCGACGCCTCCTGTTCAGAGGCGCCTCTGGCACGGGGACGTCTCGGGGACGCCCGGAGGCGTCCTGGAGGTGCCCGCCGGCGTGCCGGAAACGTCTGGCACGCCGGCGGGCGCCTCCGGGCGTACCCGGGGCGTCCCCGAAATTTTTTGGCGGGTGGACCCCCATTTTTGCCTCGGATTTCCATATTGCGGTCGGTTGGTTCGGATCTCTCTCTTATAACTCTGCGAATAGTGGCGGGCTTATGATCGGGTGTTTTCGATTCAATCTGAGCTTTGGCCTCAGGCCATTGTTAGGGTTATCGACGCTCGGATCCCAGCTCACCCACCTAGTAACAGACTTGATTAAATGTATTTTGGCTTTTTCTGATTGTTCCTGGAGTTCTTCTCCGAAACTATCGGATCTAGCCGCCCCTTGCCAGTTCGGTTTTACGCCTTTGCGTATGGTTCCAGGAGTGGACCTTCGGAATGCTGTCGGAGTTGCCTTTTCAGTGCGATTTGCACTTGAAAAAATGAGCTTGATCAATATAATGGGATGCTTACGAGAATCGTGGCATGGATTTTAATTTTTAACTTATAACTACTATGGGGGTAGGGTGTTCTTCGAATGCCCTTGCGGGAAAGCAAGTGAAAAGATGGGAAAGATATTGTTCCCCCCCTTGCCCGCAAACAATTCTGGATGCTTGAGTTGGGAAATAAGTGGAAACGAAGCGGGATCAAATTAATTAATTTTAAATTTTTCATTTAATATAATATAACTATTAAAAATAAAATAAAATATGCTATTAAAAATTTAAATAATATTAAAAATTTAAACTAAATACTATTTAGTTTTTATATTTTTAATATTATAATTTATATTTTATTTTAAATTTACAGTTTACTATATCTTTAGGTAGTATTTAAATTTTATTTTTAATATTTTTAATTTTAAAATTCTTTTAAATATATATATATATATATATATTAAAAAAATATATATAGAGACGTACCCACGACGTATCCAAATCAAGGTTTTTGAAAAATGACGTACCCATGTCCCTGAATTGTACTTGACCCGTACCCGTATCTAAACAACGTAGTTGTAATCATTTGTTTTGTTATGTAATATGATTCGGCCATGATTTATATTAATATGTGTCGACAGGAATAGTGTACTTAACCATCTCTTTGTTTGTATGGTTCAGTGTTGAGATGGTTGTGGTCTAACCGACACAAACTCACACTTCTATATCGACCCACCTGTACGTAGGATGATGATGGCAAAGGGAGCTCTTACATTGCATTACTTTCCATGTACTATACTTGTTGGATGTACGCTACATTATATCAATAAAGTTGCTGTTCTATCTATTTCGTGTTGTATGGAAATGTTTGGTATGTTTAGTCTAAGATAGTATCTTGTAATCATGTTTTTTATTAGTCTAACAAATGGTTTTCTTGCACGAAATAAGAATGCACAGCTTGCTAAACTGTTCAGCTACAAGAAATAGAAAGTCATGCCCCTTCTTTGACATAGGCAATTTCCTACAAACTCTGTAGAGATGCGCTTCCATAGCCTTGAGGGAACTGGTAATGGCATATACAATCTTGATCTCGTATTAGCTGGATTGCCAATGCTACACAACCCCCTGTGGATTTGGAAACATCTCGCATTTTAGGCCAATAAACATACCTTTGCAGATTTCCAATCTTTATCCCACTCTAAAGTGTAGCTACCTTGGAAGTGTGAGCTTCTCTCATAAGCAACAGTCTTTCTTTCTTTAGGACACAAAATTACTCCAATGTAGAGCAGTACTTCCTTTAGGTTGTTGTCTTCCTTGTTTTCAAAATTGCCGCTTTTGCACCTAACAATTGCTGAAACACCTTCTAGAACTCTGCACCTTTGGCATATTTCTCCCAATATGGCTCGTGTGTGTTTGGCTCTAACTGAGTGATTGTGCCCAAAGCTTTCATCAATGGTGGCCTAGACAAAATATCTACCAACTTATTAGCAACACCCTTCTTATACTTAATGACCAAATGAAATTGCTGAAGGGAATTCATCCATTTGCAATGTCTTGCTTGCTGTAAAGTGGTTTGTGCTTGCAAATCTTGGAGAGGTTGGTGGTCACTTTGAATGGCGGTTTCCTTACCCAATAAGTAATGCTTCCATTTTTTATTGGTTGAACAACACATACAACTCTTTGTTATATGTAGGATAATTCAGACCTGCCCATATAAAAGTTGTCATGTCCCTTTCTCAAATATGAGCAGTTGAAGAATCTTAGCCTAATTCCTTCTTGTTTCCCATAGGCTAAGGGAAGGAAAAATCAAAAGAGAAACTTTGGTTCTTTTTTTCATGTTGTAAAAAGGTGCTTTTTGGTAAATTTTTTCTAATTTTGACTTGAGAAGGGGGCTTTTTGATCACGGGCTAGTTTAGCCCTTAAGTGAAATTATAAGGTAGGTGCTTTTTAAAGTATTCAAATATTCCCTTCGAGTGGAACACACTCCTTTTGGAGGGGCTTTTAGAGGGAAATGATATAAAAAGGGGAAGGAGGTTCATTGTTGAGTATCATGTCATTTTTATCAATTAAAATCAGAAGTTTGAGCACGTTTTGATTGACTTGCATCCATTGGAGACAAAGCCCTTCATTGGAAGACTGAAGTAAGGACGAAAACCCTTAATCTTTAGAGGAGTAAGTCTATTTCAAGGGTTACATTGAGCAGAAATTGACAGTTTCAGACTTCTAGGGCAGCTTTTGTGGTGAACACAGCAATAGGAAGGGTTTGTGAGTGGGACACAGTTGTTGGAGGCCCTTTTATAGGGTAGCGAACCACCTTGTAGACCTTTGGGAGGGCAGTGAATCCCTTGGAGACCTTCCCTAAGGCAGCAAACCTCTTTGAAGAATTAAATTTGCTATTGGGACAGATTTGAGGAGTGTTTGTGGAATTTGATCATTCATAATTTCCGCTGGTATTTTATTGTAATTTTCAGTTAGATATTTAATTCAGAAAAATGAGATTTAAAGGTACAATATTCAGCTATGATGTTTATAATTTTTGGCAAGTATTTTGGTGAATAAAATATTGTATTTGTGCCCTAAAATTGGCATCTACAGACTTTTGAATTTTATTTGCGTAGGATTTGAATAAAAAAATCAGAAATTGCATGTGTTTATGTTAAGTTTTGTTGGAAAACCCAAATTATTCCAATTCTGCCCTAAAAGGGACATTTCAAAAGTTCAAAATGTTAACCTAATGGTTTTCCTCCTTGCAATATGATTGCTACCATGGCATTTTCGCTTGCATTTGTCTCCACCTCAAAACATTGCTGGAAATCAGGGGAAGCCAACATAGGTGCATTCTTGATGTTATGTATTAGCTGATAAAATGCAGACTATTATTTAACTATGCTGAATTGATCAACCTCCCATGCTTTGCATGCTCTCCATCCCATATCCCTGCTGTACCTCTCAACCCTCATCCCTTATTTCACAAATGCACCCCGAAAATCAGCGATTGACTGATCGGATCTGGAGCTTTACTCTTGGGGAGGCCATGGCTTCCTCACCGCGGCCCTCATCAAACCTCCATCATTTGAAAACTACAGTCTCTCCTGAATCAGACTTGATTTGGTGCATTCTTGATGTTATGTCTTAGCTAATCAAATGTAGATTGTTGATTTAATGATTCAGGATGGGTAAGAGGGGACTAAATTAATGGCAACATTTCCCTGTAGCCTAGACTGAATGCTTAATAATGGACACACCCTCAAACACAACACTTTCAGACACAACACCCTTAGACTTGGAATTAAAACTCCCACTTTATTGCATTCAATGACAATATTACAAAGATTGACACAAACACAACTCGTTTGTTTATTGGAACATGAACATGAAGTTGCAACAATACAACCTAGTTTAATTCTTCAATGGACACGAGAAATTCTTGTTATGCCTTGCTCTTACATTCACCCCTGCTTTCCTCAATGAAAAGCTACCCTCTTTCCATCACTAAACGTCTCTAATTGATGCCTTCTCGGCTCTCCTTTAACTAATTCAAGTCTCTTCTGTCCATAATGACTTATGTAGTGGCTCTTCAAGTTTCCTTGTTATTGGAAAATGGTCCACTTGTCAAATTTTGTCATTTCGGGCAATTGCTTTTTTTTAACATTGAGCATGGGTGAAGCCGCTACTTAATGTAGATTGGGGTTTTCAAAATCGCTGGTTAATGAAGATGTAATGTCCCCAAATGGGACATTTAAACCAAAAATGGGTTTTACCTAAAATCCACAAATTTCTGAAATCAGTAGTTAGCAAAATCAACAAACCCTAGCTCAACGAGATGCCTCAAAAACATGCAATTTGCTTCCAAACCCTAGGTGCCATGTCCAATAAATAGATAGGTAATTTCCAGTAATTACCTTGAGCAAATATCACCTCAAAATGATCTGAAATAAGCCACAAATTGAAAATAGAAATTTTGTACTTTTTTACCCCTTGGATGTGAATGACAATCAGATTTAACCTCGCTGAAAAATATCTGATTTTATGCATAAAACAACAGTGGAATATTTACCAATTCTCATTCAAACCCTTGCAAAAAATTATGAATAAATTACTTGAAATAGCCACACAAATTGAATGCTCTTTTTAGGCCTTCAAAATGATCAAATATCTCTCCAAACCTAGTCACCTTAGGTCAAAATTGCATATAAAAATCAGAAATAATAGTTACCCTTCAACTAGGGTCTTATACTCCTTCAAACATCAATCCCTCAAGCCCAATCAAGTTGCCACACTTGAAAAAATTCACTCAATAGATATTAACCACAAACCTACAATTTATGAAGTCAAAACCCTCATAAAATCTGTCAAAAAATATAAATAAATAAATCAGAGTTTATTATTTATTTATCCACTCGAAAAAACCTTGAAAACCTTGCCCAATCACAGAAAAAGTCAATGCCACACTTTAGCAATATTCATCAATAAATTCCAACAATGAAACTAGGTCAATTTGACTTCAAATTAGCTTTGAAACCCACACAAACAAGTCAACAAGCAAGTCGCCCCACTTTAGGGCAATAATCAAATTCCACCTTTGCAAAGGTGTCGTCAAAAGATGTCGTTTTGTTTAATAATCAGCTCTAAAAACCTGCAAACACTTATTGGGCATACATCTCAATATTTTATTCAAGCATGAAGAATCAATATCAATTTTCAGCGTATCCTTCAAAGTTGAACTTCACCATGTACTTGTACCCTTCAAAGAGGGGCGAACCACCTTGGGAAGGCCAAATACTCTTTCTTAACTCTTCTTGCCGGCTTTTAGCATATCTTTTCTTTGCCTTTGATCACTTACAAGCCGACATTCCTTTTTTTACCAAAAATAATATTAAATAATTGCTTAAATAATAAAAAGTAATTAAAATTACTTTCAGGGAGTAATTCAATAATTATTTCAATTAAATACCCTAGTGGTAAAAAACACTTATAAAATATTATATTAATCAACTAATAATTGCCTTATATAAGCAAATAATTAAAATCACTATTCGGACAATTATAATTAATTAATAAAATAAAAATCCAAAATGATTCTTTTAGTCTATGGGGAAAGTAGACTAAAGGTCTTCAATACTTGCTTGTAAGTGATTTGAAAACGGGGACATTACAGTCCTCCCTTCTTAAAATTGCTTGCCTTCAAGCAATAGCATTTTTGTATGCCCAATTACCATGTCTAAGTGGTAAAACCTGCTATAATGCTCAAAAAGCTTTGCTCTTGTACCTGTTAAGTGAAATATATATTGCCAAAAAGCATAGCATGACATTCCCCAAATGGATAAAGAATGCCATACCAAACCTTCTTCAATTCGAAAATGTAATTTTTCCATTTGCAAAGAGAAAACAAGCTCAACCCAATTGGAAAACATACCTTGCAAATGGATGTCATAATCAAGTAAACAAATTTGTAAGGATCCCTTTATGTGAGATATGTATCCTTTTATTTGCTGCCCTTTGTTAAATCCTCTTATGTGCCCCAACATGCATATGATTCTCTTCATACTTCCCAAAAGCTCTCCAACAATCTCATAAGAAGGTTGTACATGTTGTAGCTTGGAATTGCACTCTTTGTGGGAGAGTTTTTCAGGGTCTCTCACTTCCAACTACAAGCATGGGAACAACCTTAGGATGTGGGTATCTTATGTTGACGCTGGATTTCTAGGCTTTTTAATGAGGCTAGTTCTTCAGATGCTTCACTTCAGCTCCTGATTCCCATACTAAAATCTATTGTTGGCTAAGGAAAAGGGATAGGAGGATAACATGAAAGAAAATTTAAGCTAAGGGAGGTGATGCACCAAAAGAAATGATCCACTTAGTTTGGGAATCAACACTAATTCAACATGAGATAAATTTTGCTTACACAGCCTCACAACCAGTTAATTTGCATAAGTATAACTAGGCTCACTGGATCAGACATGAAGCAAAGAGAAATTTCGAAATCCACACCAAGCGTTCGTTAATGGCAGAAAGAGCTCAAGTCCAGCCCTGCAATTAACTTGAAAACACCTAAACATAGACAAGAAAGAAGAACAATGGGCATGGAAGAACACTTCTTCACAAAGCCATCGTGCAGAAGCTTGCTCAACGCAATTTTCAGACAAGGGATAGGTAAAAATTAATTTTTATTGCTTCAAAAGGTCTTTTACAAAGCGATTTTGGCATAGTAACTTTATCGTTAGTCCAGAGATAATTTCTTGGCTCCAAGGCCTCTATTTGTAACTGGAAAGGGGGAAGAGAAGATGGGAATGTGTGAGAAACTGAGAATGGAAACCATAAATTCTTGCAACCACCACTATCTCCTTCTTTTGCCACGAAATGCGCCGTTCTAGGTTTGTCGCACAATCTCCTTGAGCCATTCCCGCATTCAAGTCGGTCCCTTGGTGGATTTTGAGAAGCCACGTCGTGGGCTGCTGGAACGTCGCTTCTTGGCGCGACTGCATTGATCTTTGTATTAAAGATGGCATGGCGACCTTTCCCTTTACGTGGCCTGTTGAAAAGGGACGCAGGTCTCCATGTGTTGAAAAAACTCTCCCAACCATGCCGCTTTTATGCTAGACGGTCATTTGTCGGGAGTGAGCCATATCGAAGGACAAGAACCTTCATAAATTCCTAGCTACCAGCCGCTTGGACTCCCCTTTGCGCTGATTAGTCGTTGGAAGTTGCCTCGGATCCTTGACTTGCGTCATGGATTTTTCTGTCGTGGATGCCTATGGATCATCAATCTCCCTGTCAGCTGGATGCCTTTGTGCCACTTGGCAATCTCTCATTTGTCCGATCATGACTCTCGTGCACTGTCGATCCTTAGAAAATGCCATTGCACCGAGCTTATTAAGTCAAGCAGCATTGGAAACCCGATCTATTCTTTGCTGTGTAATTTGGGTTTTCAAAGCTACTTGACTTATAAAGCTTTTCAAGCTAAGTCATTGAAGAATTTCGATTTACTCTATGCAGAGTAACTCAGGCTTTTTGATCTCTCCAACTTCGGACTCTGTTTGCTCTTTTGCTTATAAAGCTTTTTAAGTAAAGTACTTGGAGAATCCCGATTTACTCTATGCAGAGTAATTCGGATTCTCCGAGCTTACTTACTCTTCGGACTTTTGCTACTCAAAGTCTTTGGACTTTTCTGCGGGCTCCTTTGTTCTTCGGGATCTATTTGTCTCCGGCAAATCTCCCTAAGGAATTCATTGGGACAATTTGTTCGAAGCTTTCTTCTTGCTCTCTTCCTTCGGAATTTGCCTTGTATCATTTCTCGAAGGAATTCCTTTGGATTTTTTTTTTGTTTCTTCCCTTGAAGGATCTTTCTTTTTCAGTTGCCTTTCAGATTTTTCAAAATGGACTTTCCCGAAGGGTGAGAGACCCTTTATGCCCCTTCAGACTTTCGCAAATGGTCCTTTTGCCTAGAAAAGTGCCCTTCGGCCTTTGAAAATGGTCCTCCCGAAGGGAAAGATACCCTTTGGGAATTTTGAAATGGTCCTCTTTCTTTGGAAATTGTCCTTCGGAACAATTGAAAAGGCCCCTTGGAACTTTGTCAATGGCACTTTTCGAAGGGTAACGTACCCTTCGGACTTTTGTTTTTTTGTTCCTTTACTTTGGAATTGTTTTCCGTGGGCTTTTGTAAGGACTTTCCTGAAGGGTAAGGGACCCTTTGGGCTTCTACAAATGGTCTTCTCTGAAGGGAAATATACCCTTCGGAAAATTTGATGGTCCTCCCGAAGCTTAACAAAGCCTTCGACAAACTTTCAATTGTCCACTTGGAGAAGGAAATGCCATTTGGATTTGTCAATGACCCTTGGAGTATTCTTTGGAGAAGACTTGTCCTTTTGAGAACCCGAGAAGCACCTTTAAAGACCAAATTGGGCTTTTGGAGCTTTTTACTCTGAGTTTCTCATTACTGATTACTCATGAAGTGAAAAAGTTTTGTGGCCCCAGAAACCCGAAGTTGTCCCCTTTGGAAAACCTGAAGACTTCCCAATGAGATAACCTGAAGCCTTCTGTTCAAGACCATTTCGGGTCCTTAACACCTTGTTACTACTTCAGAGTTTTGTAACTCTGCAACTCATAAAGCCATTTAAGTCATGGGTTGCTGAAAATCCGAAGTCTTCTAAAGACTTGCCATTTCGTGCTTGAAAGTCTATCTTCTCATACTTGGGCAAACAATGGTATGTGGGCCAAGAAATGGTTAACAATACCTTCCCGATGAGGAGGTTCCTTATGTCACCTTCACATGATGCCAACAATATTACATTTCCCAAATCTTGTGCAAACTGTTTCGTATGAAATAAATCAGTTTTCCCTTCATGTTGACATGGTTGTATATGCAAATAAATCTCTGATTTTTCATGTGGGCAAATATCGAATTGATTGTACATATATCTCTCATGTCCTAAGCGCTGTAATGCATCACAAAACACATAATTTTCCCCTCTAAAGTAAAGTTGAATTTGCTTTTGCAAACCTGATTTTTTTAAACAATAAATTTCAGAATTTATACATACCTTTATTTTTCCTACCAAGTGACGGAGAGTGCCACAAGGATCAGATTTCTTCTTTTCATGGCTGCCACGTGTGACCAAATAGATATCAGAGAGATGCTTAAACTGTATCTGAATGTATTGCTGTTCCGTGCCCTTACACTTTCCCTTTTTGCTATGCAAACCATGATCCCAGTCATTGATATTTCCAAAATTTATGGACAGCTGAAAGTACATAACAAAATCAGATCTATTACGTGTTGTTTTAGGGCTGGAATAATGACATAGAAATTGAGTTTTCTGATTGTACCAAACCAAAATTACACCTAGCAACATTTTTCCTTGTCCCAAGTGTTAGAATGCTCCCAAAATCAGATTTCTTATGCATGATAGGTGGCTGTCATAGGTTGCTCAACTTAGAATTTTTGGGAGTAAAGTTTCCATACCTTTTAACAACTACTTTTGACCTCTTGGCTGGCTGCCATGTACCAATTGTGCTTCTCTTTATGGGGTTCCAAAGCCCACAATGTTGCCAATAATTTTTTGATTTTTTTGGAAAGGTAGGAAACAAGTTTTTTTTCACCAATTCATTTTGTCTAAGGCTGCTTATGATTTGGGCCTTTGCCCACTCTAGGGTAGTCTTCAAGTCTCCATCCATGTTTTCATCTCCAACTCCTCCAATTGGTAGCCCATGTATGGGAACCAACCTACTCCTCTCATTGCCCATTGCAAGAGATCTCTCAAATAAACCTACATATGAAACAAACAAATTAGGGAAACATTGGTGTTTAGTAACACCCCTTTGATCCACTTGTTAAGTTCCAGTATCTTTTCTTGATGTCTTAATCCTTCCTTTCTATGCATTTCACACAATGGATTGCCTTTTACATTCCAAAATAAGTTGGAATCTTGATTTTTTCCTATATCCATTTTGATTGTTTGCAAGTCCATCATAGTGTTCTTTTCTTTCAGGCATTCCTTCATCTCATTGTGCATTGATCTATCAAGAAGCCCCTTTGTGCCATCCAACCTTGTCAAGGCTTGCACTCCCTTCTTATTTGTTTTTAATAATTGTTTCTTCCAAGTTCTTTCATCATATCTGGAGTCATGCAACAAATTTGAACAATTATTAGATACCAAACAAAAATCATCATTCAACTCATACCTTTCTATGAATATCTCGGTTTCCTTGGCTTTTTCAGAATCATCTTTTTGAGTGCCAAAGTTTGAGGTACTTGGCTGCCTCAAAGCACCTAGCATTTCCTCATTTTCATCCATCATTTGGAGCCCCCTTTGCTGCTTCAAAAACTCAGATTTTTAGTCCTCATAATTTCACACTCTAGGCTGGTCCAAAGTGTCATTTTTTTGTAGCTCACCTTCCTCCTTCAAATCTGATTTTTTCGTTTCCTTGGCTCCTTCATAGGAACCTTCATGAAAGGTTGTTTCTTCATTCTTTCTTTCTAACTCTCCATGTAGTTCAATTCTCTCTTCCTCTACATGCTCCACTATCAAATAAGGCTTCAACTTTCCCTCACAATTAATTTCAACATTTTTAAACAACATATATGCATAAGTAGGAGGTATTTTCCACAGCGAGTCAAATTATGATGTTGCTATCAGGATTCAACTGTGTAGTTTTTCGAGTCAAACCCATTGACCCATGTTTCATGGACTCATATACTCATGAAAGGTGGGTCAATGAGTTTAACTCGAAAAACTACACAGTTGAACCCTGATAGCAATATCATAACATATATGCAATTGAATTTTTTTTCTTTTCTAGCCTCAAACCTGTCAACAAGATATATAATAATGGCTTGGAAAGATCATCATTCTCATTGAGTGTCAAGGTCAAGATTCTTTGCATAGAAGCTGCAACATTTTTGGTAGGATTCTTACAAGCAATTGCAAGAAAATATTGAAACATTTCATCAACAAGCTCATCACATTCCAAATCTAACATTAAAATATGACGTGATTTTTGCCATAGTCTCTAGCAATGTGACCCTTCTAGCAAAGGAGTCTCCCTTGTTATCCACAAGACCTTGGAAACTCTCCACAATCAACTGAAATATCTCCATAATTTTGTCACTGTAAGGAATGTTGAGAATAGTTAGTCTCAAAATTTCATTGACACAACTAGTAACCAAAAATCTTACCTCTTCACTTGTGTCTCTCAAGAGTTGATGTTGAACCAAGTAATTCATTGAGGGCTATATTGCCTATTTCATGGACTCATATTGTGATTGACTCACATTGGATAACCTCCTTTCTACTTCTTTCAAGTTGTTGATTAACTTTCCATTGGTTGGCATAGGTTCCCTAGCTTTCTTCCTACATTGTAGAGCCTTTTTTTCTCCATTTCCATGGCTTCTTCCTTTTCTTTGATAACACAATTCTCTTACCTACTTGTATTCAAATCTGCAACATCAAACCTCATCGGTGGACAAGATCGGTGCTTTGATACCACTGTAATGTCCCCAAATGGGACATTTCAACCAAAAAGGGGTTTTTCCTAAAATCCACAAATTTTTGAAATATGAAATTAGCAAAATCAGTTAACCCTAGCTCAAAGAGATGCCTCAAAAACATGCAATTTGCTTCCAAACTCTAGGTGCCAATGTGCAATAAATAGATATGTAAGTCCCAACAATTATCTTTTGCAAATATCACTTCAAAATGATCTGAAATAAGTCACGAATTGAAAATAGAACTTTTGTACCTTTTTACCCTTGGATGTGAATGAAAATCAAATTTAACCTCGCTGAAAAATATTTGATTTTATGCATAAAATAACAGCTGAATATTTACCAATTCTCACTCAAACCCTTGCCAAAATCATGAATAAATTACCAAAAATAGCCACACAAATTCAACTCCCTTTTTAGACCTTAAAAGTGATCAAATATCTCTCCAAACCTAGTCTCATCAGGTCAAAACTGCATATAAAAATCATAATTGATATTTACCCTTCAACTAGGGTTTTAGACCCCTTCAAACATTAATCCCTCAAGCCCAATCAAGTTGCCACACTTGAAAAAATTCACTCAATAAATATTAACAAAAATTCTACAATTTATGAAGTCAAAACCCTCAAAATCTGTCCAAAAATATAAATAAATAAATCAGAATTTATTATTTATTTATCCACTCGAAAAGAACTTGAAATTCTTGCCAAATCACATAGAAAGTGAACGCCACACTTCAACAATATTCATCAATAAATTTTAGCAATGAAACTACGCTAATTGACCTCAAATTAGCCTTGAAACCCACACAAACAAGTCACCAAGCAAGTCGCCCCACTCTAGGGCAATAATCAAATTTCACCTTTGCAAAGGTGGCGTCAAAAGACATCGTTTTGTCGAATAATTATCTTTAAAAACCTGCAAGCACTTATTGAGCATACATCTCAATATTTTTTTTCAAGCATGAAGAATCAATATCAATTTTCAGCATATCTTTCAAAGGAGAACTCCACCATGTACTTGTACTTTTCAAAGAGGGGCAAACCACCTTGGGAAGGCCAAATACTTTTTTTAAACTCTCCTTGCCGACTTTTAGCATATCTTCTCTTTGCCTTTGATCACTTATAAGCCAACATTCTTTTTTATTAAAAATAATATTAAATAATTGCCTAAATAATAAATATGAATTAAAATTACTTTTAGGCAATAATTCAATAATTATTTCAATTAAATATCTTAATGGTAAAAATCACTTTTATAAAATATTCTATTAATCAACTAATAATTGTTTTATATGAGCAAATGATTAAAATCACTATTTAGGCAATTATAATTAATTAATAAAATAAAACCCCAAAATGAATCTTTTAGTCTATGGGGAAAGTAGACTAAAGGTCTTCAGTACCTGCTCATAAGTGATTTGGAAATGGGGACATCACAACAAACTAGCAGTTTCGAAACTGCCACTTGTTTTAATTGGGGGTTTCATCATCTGCCAAAATAGAGTCAATTTGATATCCAGGGGATGACTGAAACCTGCCACACTTGATGTTCTTGGGGTGTTGGAGTGCCAAAAATGTTTCTTGAACCTCTTCTGATCATCTTTGACGTGCCACAGTGTTGACACTGCTGATAAGTTGCAAACACACACAAAGACAACTTATTTTTTTCGTTGATGCAAGATTGTTCATTGACCCAAATGCTTCTACATCATTTAACGTCGTTAAAATGAGAAACCTCCCATGTTTTGTATGCTCTCAATCCCTACCTCCCTGTGGTAACTCTCAACTCCCATCCCTTCTCTCACAAATGCAGATCTGAAATTAGCAATTGGCTGATCAGATCCAGAGCTTCACTCTTGGGGAGGACATGGCTTCCTCTTGTCCCCCCTATCCAACCTCCTTCATAATTTGAAAACCACAGTCTCTCGTGAATTTGACCAGATCTGTAAAGAAGACCTGAAAAAATTCATAAAATGCATGCCAAAAAAGCCATTACCCGCCCAAACTTGCCCTTCAAACAGAAAAATGTCTATCACCTCAAATTACAAACGCTTCCAAAAGTCTCCTTCTCTACAGAAGATATGGAACACTGCCCTTGGTCACTAAAAGAAAAAGCTTAAATCTGTAAATCTATGGGGATCTTCCCAGGTCGTAAAACTCATAGAGTGTGGGTTACTGACAATTGAAAGCCCAATGTTTCTGTTGAAATACTGATGATACCCGAAAGATATATCATGGTAGTCTTGTCCTCCACAGAGATAAGGGACTAGATCTTCTAAGGGGGCCATGGTTTATGTGGAAACCAGGTATATGTATGAAGCATTGAGCTCCCACTTGGAATCCAACAGAAGATTTGCCTATAACAGTCCCAGTTTGGGTTCGGTTTCGTCTACTTCCAATTGAGCATTTGCAAGAGAAACTCCTGCAAAAGATTGGGAACACCACAGGGGAATACATCGCAACCTCAGATTTTACAAGAAACCTGGGTGTGCTCAACTATGTGAGGATTTGTGTCAATCTAGATCTTGACAAACCATTTCTATATCTTATAATCCTCGATTTAGGAGGATTAGAATGGGAACAACCCATTGACTATGAAAATATTCCTTTCTGATGTTGGATCTGTCACGAATATGGTCATTTGGCTCCCTCACCAAGAAGTTCAAGAATCAACTGAGGAGTGCCAAGAGATTATGCTGCCTGCAACCAACCGAATAGTTAATAGGGAGAAGGATCAACACAAAAATCAACAAAAGACAACAATTCAAAAAGTAGCACAAATCTCCTCTAATGAAAGTCTTCGAAACCCATGTCGAGAACAAATTCCAGTGGGCACATGCAAGAAAAGGTAAATCTTCTCTGCATGGACCAGATCTGGGTCCTACAATAGAAACCCTTTGCTGTGGTTGCAGATCCTGAGAGTGAAGAGGTGGAGTTTTTCTCGGACTCTTAAGGGAAAACAACCCACCAAATGGAAACAAGACCGCCAGTGTTCACCCAATTCACTAAGAAAAAGGGTAATCTCCACTCACAAGTCACTTTCTCAGCCAAAGCCAATACTTTGACTCAAGTCAAAGCAAAACTAACAAGGACAAAGCTTTGATTCATAAGGACCTTATTCTCAAAAATGTTTTGATTTGGGAACCAAATTTCATGGCTACAATTAAGAAAAAAGTAAGTCTTTTTCCGAAGACATAACAGATGAATCTAATATCACTCCCACCCTTAATACAGAGCTGGAGATGACCATGATGGAGTCTTATCTAGAAGAATCTATGCATACTGATGGGTCGGTAGAACTCAACCCCAACACTTCTTCTGAGATGCAGATTCTCTCTTGGAATATTGGTGGTCTAGAACTACCCAATAATCATTGATTTTCAAGAAATAAGGTGAAAACATAAGGGATAGGCATGATCCTACTGCAAGAGATCTGCGAATCTGGGGTGCAGAAAGACCTTAAAGATTCTATAATTTGGGGCAGACAACACTCCCTATATACCACTATCACTTGAACCGTGATCTAATGGCATCCTTCAAGATATGTTAATCACCCCACCCAACAATTTCCTCGGGGTTTTTATGCAGTCTTCTACTCTAATGAATTGCAAATTCAGTGGGTGATTATCAATATTAACATTGTTTTAGTTGCAATAATAGAATAATAATGTCAGGACTCAGAACAGCTCTCTCAGTGGATATCTACCTTCACTCCTAAGAATCTTATTTTTACGGGTGACTTCAATACCATAAAAGATCAGCATGAAAAAAAAGAACAGCATCCAAAGAAAAACTGATGCTCTTTGAAATCTGGCACTAATTCATGGTGAATGTTTACTTTTCTCAAGCTTACACACATGATGCAACAAGCGGAAAGGGTGAAAGTACATATCAGAGATACTGGACAAAATATTAGTAGCAGATCAGTGGTTTCAACCTTCGTTTCAACCTTCCTATCAAATGTAGGCTATAGTCAGTGAGGCTATTCTTTCAGATAATTGGCTAATTACACTCTACTTGGCAATCTCTGACAGCAATAAAGTCAAATCACCATAGATACCATGTTCAAAATGTTTGGTTTGTTCGGAAGGGGAAAGAAATTCAAAATATTAAAAAAGTAAAAATATCCAAATATAAAAATTATAAAAAATATAAAATTAGTAAAATATAAATTATAAACTTATATATATAATATATTCATACATTTTATTTTTTTTAAATTACTAATATGTAATTTTTTACTACTAATATATAATATTAATAAATACTAATATCTAATATCGAATATTTTCCAATGCTAATATTTAATATAGCTATAAATATATTATATTATATTAATTTTTGATAAACTATAAGATATAACTGTAAATATATTACTTTTTCGGCCACATTACTTTATAGTTATAAATAAAGATATAAATATTTGAATGTGGCACAAATATGTCAAATTTGAAAAAAATGTGACCATCTCTCCCACAACTGAACATCAATATCTCCAAATGGTGGGAAGAAGCTAATACTATACGATGATTTGCAATGTTCAGATTCATGGGCAAACTCAAATACCTTAAACAAAAACTGAAAATTTGGAATAAATTATTTTTTGAGAACATATTCCAAAAAGCTTCTAACAAAATGTCTGCTAGAGGCTGTCCAAAAACAAATTCGAGATGCAGGTTTCTCTTGGACCTTATCAGCCCAGGACCAATCCCTCATACATACACTGTCAGAGCTTCAAAAGCAGGAAGAACAATTCTGGTATCAAAGATGAAGAGAACAATAGCAATTTATCAACACTGTTCGCTAGTTGAAACAAGATGATGGCTCCTACATATCTAACCCAAAGAGATATTAACTCATGCGTAAAAAAATTCCAACAACTTCTCTGCGGGGAGACTCCTAGTGTTAATAGCCTTTAGGTTCAATAAGAATTGATCAAATACATTCCCAACAAAATTTAAGGGTTGGAAATCAAAGGCTGCTCCAACCAATGTCCAAAAAAGAATTAAAAAGGATATTTGTCTTCCTCCAACCAGGAAAAGCACCTAGCCCAGATGGTTTTCCGGATTTCTTCTACCAATATTTTTGGGAAGCCATCAAAGCATATTTGTTGGATGTGGTTGAGCAATCAAGAAAAAGAAAACACACACTTTGGCAACCAAATGCAACAAAATTGGTCCTTATCACAAAAATATCAAATATGGATCATTAGGGTTATTATAGGCTAATTGCTTTTATGTAATATGGTATATAAAATCCTGTCCAAATTGATAGCTATGAGATTAAAGCATTTCATTTAGGATACCATCTCCTCTACATGATCAGCCTTTGTTCCACGTAGGCAAATTGAGGACAATATTGTATCAGTTCAAGAGTTACTTATTCACTTCACTCTCAGAGGCGACATGGTGTCCTCGTCGAACTGGGCATTTCAAAAGATTTTGATAGGTGCAATTGGCAACTACTTGACAACACACTTTCGGGCTTTTGGATTCAGCTTGTAGTTCACCAAATGGATCAATTGTTGGATTCGTACCCCTATGTATTCCATCTACACGAATGGAGAATTAGGACCTCCCATCCTTTCTTCAAGAGGATTGGGTCAAGGTGATCTTCTTAAGCCATATTTGTTTATAATTACGGGAGAAATTTTATATAGAGAAATTTAGCACGCAAAATTCACTAGTGCAATTCATGCTCTTCCAGCAATTGACAGAGGAAAGAGGTATGCTAAGTTTCACTTTATGGATGCCACCCTGTTGTTTTCCACTCTCATACTTAGAGAAACTAGGAACTTAAATCTCATTTTTCAACAATATCAAATAGCTTCGGGACAAAAAGCCATGAAATGGAAATATCGTGTCATATTTGTCAATGTGCTGATTCTCAAAAAGCATGCGATCCAAATATTACAGTTCCTAGAAGGCAATCTTCCTATGCAATATTTAGGATTCCCTCTACATCTGAAACAACGGAAAGATTTGTGGGATGCAACCATTCAAAAACTGCAAAATAAATTAACTCATTGGATGTATCCCTGACTCTATCACAGGTACTGTTCCAATTGGTTTTGCAAGCTGTTCCAATATGTCTCCCACATTTTCTGCTATTACCACAAATTATGAAAATGCTTTGCTCAATATTCAAAGGAATTTGTTATGGAGAGGAACAACATACCATTTGGTTGCATGGGCTAAAATATGTCTTCCTAAATCCTTATGTGGTCTCAACATTTGCAATTTGATAAATTTCAGCCAGGCTCTTGCAATGAGGGGCTTTTGGAGACTTTGGTAAAACCTGCATTCGATCTGGAGCACTATCATCAAAGAAAAATATATTTCTCCACATATAGACCTCATCTCTCAGTCAAATTGAGGGTCAGTATTAGCAGGCACGACCAAGCATAGACAAAGGGACTGATCTTGTTGTAGGATAAATTCACATGAAAGTTAGGGAATGGTAGGTCCGTTAGGTTCTGGGACGACAGCTGGGAAGGACTTACATCATTGCAGTATCAAAACCTTCATAAGCTACGTGATATTCCTCAAGCTAGAGACAACCATTTTATTAAGGACTATCGTCAAAATTCCACAAATAAGCAGCTTAAATGGGATGAAGGCAAAATCAGATCAGCAAGCCCGACTCCCCTTCTTAAAAAAATGAACTTCTTCAGCTTCTTAACAACACAATCATCTTCTACACCAATGCACAGGACTATAGAATTTGGCCTTACAATGCTGAGTGGGAATGCAGAGTTGCATCAGCCTATGGATCATTAACTCATAATATCCAACAGGTGGACAGAAAGTAAGATGTTATTGGGTCTTTGACAACCTGGCCCAAGTTCAAACGTTTTCTATGGCTCTTCCATCATAAGTCTTTATACTGTATACAATCTTCAAAAAGGAGGATGGATTGGTTCTAGTATTTGTGCATTACGCTAAGCAAATGGGGAAACACCGATACACCTCTTTTTTTTAGTGTGCATATGCAACACAAATTTGGCAACTTGTGGCCCTTAAATTCAGATGAAGAAATCATCATATGAATCATGCGATGAAAGAAAAAATCCAATGTAAAGTGGTCATACTGACATAGAATTTATACACTCTTTGTCCAAAGTAGCTCCCAGTTTCATGGCATGGCATATATGGAGAGGGTGTAACTCTCCTATCGCTGATGAAAAAGCTCATACTGTGTATGAGATAGTAAGGCAAATTAATGCTAAACTTTGTCAAACAATCCTAATATTACGTAAGCAGAAGCATACTTTTAATCTGCAATCATGAAATGTTGTGCATTAAGCAAAAAAAGTAAAGTGTTGTTTCATTAGACCTATCTGTATTTTAAACTGATAGGAAAAGAAACACGGGACCTATCCCAACTTTGGTTCTACAAATTGAATTTTGATGGAGCAGCGAAACATAATCCTGGCCAAGGAAGCATTGGAGGAATGATAAGAGACTCCACTGGAGAGCTAGTCATTCGCTACTCACAACAAATTGGTTACTAAACCAATATTTTTGTGTAGCTCTTGGCCCTCTATACAGGTATTTAGCAAGCTATTGGCAGTGGTTTTTCTAGACTTATCATCAAATGAGATTTATCATTTATCATCAACAAAATCATTAAGGAGAGGCTTCAGGAAGCAACACAATACAACACCATAATATCAACAAATCATCTCTGGATATTAGAGAATCTTGTTCATCAAATCCTTTTGATGCTTAATCAGTTTCAGGAGGTACACCTTCAACATTGGCAACAAAATCATAACACCATTGCAAATAGTCTAGCCAATATAGCATATCAATATCCTGATGATCAAGTTTGTCATTTTGACCCTGTTAATGATACCTTGCCTCTAAATATTCACCATCTCGTTGTCTTAGAGAAGCCTTGCTCACATCCTGACCTTAACGATTCATAAATATTTTATTAACTCAATAATGGGATTTGTTAATTACTTATCCCCTTAGAGGTCCCTTTCAATTAATACTTAGCACCCTCCTCAACTGCTATATAGAGGTCATGTTAATGTTTGGAAAAACTCGTCTCTACACATTGTCTGAGTTTGAGTCCTATCCTCAACAATCTTCATTTATCATTAATTTTAAAGCATTTTAAGTGTCAACCCCACCATTACTAATCTTCCCTTAGTAAATAATTCGACCCATTTTTATTTATTTATTAGATAATAAATACTACAACTATCCTAGTATTTTCATTCTCTTTTCAGACACAATCTCCATTGAATTGTGTTAATGGCCAACCCTACTACAACTACACATCCTCCATCTCTTCTTCGAGTATTAACACTTACTCTTCGCATGTTTATCTCATCTCACATCTGTCTAGGTCCTGTCCTCTCATCTAGCTTGAGTGACATGCTGTGTGTGCAAATCCCATATTTGATTTGCCTAGCTTTTGTTTTTTTTCTTTTTGTAACATGGGAGACAATTGCTTCAACTCCTCTACAACATGAAAACACTTGTTCGCGGAGAGACAAAGTCTTATATGCAGGATGAGCTTTGGTCAAAATATCACAGGGTCCACAAGAATGAAGGCTTCAGTGGGCTGAGGCAATGCAACATTACATATCAGGGTCTACACCCCTTGTACAATCACATTGTAATGGAAGAGGGTTGGTTGGGGTTTGTTTGTCACACAACAAACTCTCTTAGGGTTAAATCCATCGCCATCACAAAATGTAGTTTGTCTCACCTCCTGGCTAACTACTTATTAGAACCTCTATGCCAAGTAATGGAAGAGGGTTGGTTGGGGTTTGTTTGTCACACAACAAACTCTCTTAGGGTTAAATCCATCGCCATCACAAAATGTAGTTTGTCTCACCTTCTGGCTAACTACTTATTAGAACCTCCATTTGGCATAGATCCCTCTAATTTTCATCCAATCCTCAGAGTTGCGGTTCACTTCCAAAACACCGACATCACTGTTTTTGACTTCAATATTGATTCAAATTTCAGTTGTATGATACTAGAGGTGAGGACACAATCTTATCTAATTTGGCTAGTCAACTTCAATCTTTAGTGTTAGCTAACAAGATGAAGGTATGCAAGAGCATCAGACTCACCGTAAAATCTAAAAATCATGATATCATTCTTAAGAATGGGAAAGGTTTTGCAACTTCTAGCTATGTCACTCAAAAATGAAAGAGGAAATATATGTCAAATATGGAGAACAATGAAGTTAGTCAACAAGCTAAGGCTGAAAAGCCTTAGTAAAACCGACCCATCATTTATGTGGAAGATGAAGATGAGTTTGTTGAACGCAACCAAGGCTCTCTAGCAGGTATGGATCAAGTCCAACCCTCTCCTTGTAGACATACAATACATCAATTTGACCAGCCAGTGCTTTCAAAGCCTACAATGTCAACAATCTTCACAAGCTTATTCTCAAGCCTCTATACCCATATCCAATCAATACATCCTATAGTTTGTCAACTATTCACAAATGAATGGATCAATCCCCATAAGCCTCGTGGAGGAAATGCTCAACACAAATTTTTGATAAGTAAGGCTTTGCTCACCATCGATACAACCCTCAGGGATCTGAGCAATAATATTGGTGTGTATGGTATACAAAGCCCCTAGCTTGATCATACCATTGCAAATATGGCCTACTCTTGGAAGATGTGTTTCAACAACAGAATAAGCGAGTTGACAACATAGAGAAGCTTCTCTTTAGCGATTTAGCAAGGAAGAGGATGGAAGAAGAAATAGATAATCGTCAATATTATCAGCCAGCACCCAAAAGACAGTTTTTTTTGTCCGTAAGGATGAGCTCGCAATCTCATTTCAATCAGGCCCCTCAACAATGATCTCAAGGAATTTGCCTTTTGCCATCGTGGCTAGAAGCTGCCCTGCACATGGGATGTCCTAACATGCGGAAGGGCCAAGAAAACCCTTGGGTTGAGAGAAGATCCCAAGCAGAATGATCAGGAATGAAAGTCTTTTCCAAAACAAAGATCTATCCGACATGGCTTTCCATTTCTTGTTGGGTTTAGACCAATATTTTGTTGCTGATTATGTGGCAAATTATGTACAAGGCAGCTCAAGGCATTAAATGCTCAAAATATTGCTTTGCTGCCCTTCAGCGAATATGTATTTGCTGGTTTGGTTATTACATGCTCTGTAGCTATTGTTTACTGCAGTTATATGTTATTCTACCTTTTTTTGCTAGTCCTTGGTTATTGTTGTGCAAGTAAGCTTTGAAATGCTGTTAGGACTAAACATGACCTAAACTCTGCGGTCACAACATGTAGTCTCCTTTCTGGACAGTTTCACTATCTTTATAATGTTTTTTCCGTTCTTCCTGTTTGTTCTAGCAGGAGAAGAGGCTGATGTAAAATATCTTCCTGTATAATACAATATTATAACCTTTTATCAAAAAAAGGCAGATTGTTGATTCTTTCTCTATGTGAAACTCTTACCCCTTGCGGTTATGACATGCAATGGAGCTGCAATCGAGGAGAATGAGGCTATGAACCTCAAGTATTGGACATCACCTACAAAGCTCATTGTTTTAGTCATGCTGTAAGGATTTGTTCAATTGAGAATGATCTCAATGTTTGAATGGGTCAAATCCTCAACTCTCCTCCAATGACATGTCGTAAGTATACCAAGGACTCTTTTGCAAACTCACACTTCTGATTTAACAACTTTTTATCCAACACTTGCAACAGTAGAGTCAAATGTGCTAGGAGTTCTTCATATGTTTTTGTGAAAATTAATGTCATCCAAGCAAACAAATAACATAAGGATCTATATATGGCCTTAACACATCATTCATCGACCTCATGAATGTAGTAAGTGCATTACATAACCCAAAAGGAAATGCCAACCATTCATATAGACCTTTCCTTGTCTTGAATGTAGTCTTCCATATATCCTCCTCCTGAATTTGATCGAAGCCTAGCTTCAAATTCAACTTTGTGAACTACCTTGCATGTTGCATTCGATCCAACAAATCATATAACCTTGGAAGAGGAGAATAACATAAGAATCTATAGATGATCTTAACATATCATTCATCGACCTCATGAATGTAGCAAGTGCATTAGATAACCCAAAAGGAAATGCTAACCATTCATATAGACCTTTCCTTGTCTTGAATGTAGTCTTCCATATATCCTCCTCGCAAATTTGATCTAAGCCTAGCTTCTAATTCAACTTTGTGAAGTACCTTGCATGTTGCATTTGATCCAACAAATCATATAACCTTGGAAGAGGAGAATGGCTTTTGCTAATGATCTCGTTTAAGTTATGGTAATCAATACACATGCTTCGTGTCCCATCTTCCTCTGGCACGATGATGATGGGAGACCCACATGGAGATGAACTAGGCTTGATAATACCTTGCTTCTAAAAGCTTTGGAGTTGTTTCTTCATTTCATTTGCCTCCAATAAAGACTGCTTATACAGTCCACTGTTTCGGAGGGGGCATCCGGTAACAAGCGAATCTCACGCTCTCCCTCTCTTCGGTGGCATGCCCTTGGCTCTTCAAAGACCTCCTTAAAGGATTGCAACAACTCATTAATTTTCTGCTGCACTATTTTAGCTCACATCATATTTTTAGTAGTTTCAACATGTTTATCTCTCAAAAACATAAGCAATGTAAATTTGCCACTAGCATTGATTAGTCTCTTTGCTTGGTTAGATATAACTAAAGAGAGTTTTTCCTTACCTTGGTAGGCATTGATGATGCAGCTTTCCCCTTCTTTGATCAATCAATATTTGTTTGCTCTTCTCCTAACAATAACATTTTTCTCATACAGATATGGGCTGCCAAACATTACATCACTAGCCTCGAGGAACAATTTGTACTATAACCTCATCAATGAAATGTTCATTAATCCCAATCTTAACCCTACATTGTTTCTTGATATGAATCTCTACTCCATGTTTCATCCATCCAATTATGTACGGATGAGGTTGATTATATGCCTCTATTTGAGCTTCTCTACCAACCCTTGGAAAATTAGATTTGCTTGAGAACATCAATCAAATAATGCATTTACCTTTGTCTTTTTAATTTGGATTTTGATATAAGAGCTTGATCAATTCATCTTTACCTAGATCTCTAACATTCCTCCCTCTTTATCTAAGTACAAGCTATCTTTTCATCCACATCAAAGCTGTTCTCAATTTCTCCGCCCTCTACCATGGCTGTCATCATCTTCTTGGCATGGTTAGCAAATCCAGCCGGATCTGCACAAATCTAGGCAGATCTGGATTTTTTGTCCAGCCTGGATAAGTTCGGTCCAGGTTGGCCCTGTTTTTTTCAAAAATTTTAATAAAGTTTTTTGTAGAAAAAACTCCCAGCAACCATAAATATTATATAATATTAATATTTAATATCATGTTATTAATGTTTTTCATTGGATTTGTCAATCTTTTATTTCTATAAAACTATGCTCACATATCTATATGTATATATTCCAGACATGATTTTTACGAAATTTTCAAGCATTCCTGATTGCTCCTTCCCTCCCCGCCCTCCCTCTCAGACATATCTGGATTTATGAACTTTGTAACCATGCTTCTTGGACTGCACCTTTTTCTGGCCCTTGAGATGCATTTCTATATGAAATTTCCAGCGTTGTGCATTAGAGTGGGTATTCACATCACAAATGGTTGCAATTTCTCTTATCATTATCTTTGCAAATAGCAGTGGCAGTCTTCATACTTTTTCCATTGCCTTTTCTCTTGGTTGAGGCTACACCTTGCTGATTTGAAGAATAGGATTTGGCATCTGCCAGGTGGTCCCTTCTTTCTATTTATCTCTATGTAATGGGGTTGAGCACATGCTTCATCAATGGTTTTAGGCTTGGCCACAAGGAATCATTTCCTTAGATTGCTATAAAGGCCTCCAAGATACTTCATGACAATATTGTGAGCATAAATATTCAATCCCATTGGATTGTTTGCCTCCTGAATTTAGTCACTATTTTTTCATAGCAAATGGGATAAAACTAAGACTTGATTAGCTTTTTAAATTCTTCCCACTTAACTGCTAGCGATTGTTTCTTTAAAGCAAGAGAATGTGCAGAACTTTCCCACCAAGTGCATGACTAGAAGTTTAAAATGTGAAAAATAAATGTGCTGCTCTTCACTTACATTATGCAAACTGAAATATACCTCCAGTCATGACAGCTAGTTGTTGAGTTTTTCTGCATCAACTTTACCCCGCATGATTTCCACCTTTGCTTCAATTTTGGAAGGGGGTTGAGTTGGAGATTTGTTAAAAATGTTCAGGGGCTGCTCCTTTCATTGGTCTTTGGATGGCTCTGTTTTTGCCTCCACGAACCTCGGGCATCCCTAGTGAAATCCAAAACTTGCCAATGAGTGCCTCCATGAACTTCTTTAACTTGTCAAGCTTCCCCTTTAATTGGGAAGATGCTTGCAACATCTGATTACAACCTCAAGAAATCTTTCTTCTTGGCAGTGTCCATACTCTTGAATTATGTCTCCTCCTTCACAAGCCATGCTTTCTCTGACTTGAGGGGTTGACCTTCTTGAGAAAATGCCCTGCTACAAAGATAGTAAGCTGACTACATGTTTTGGCTTTGCCAATTTGGTCAATGCTATCAACTGCAACCTGTAACACCACAATCCACACTATCCAAAGAACAACAGAAAAGCTTTGATACCAATATGACCTGTAATTAGCCATGTTATACATATGTCTAATACATGAAACAGATTCTACTTAGTCTATGACTGATTTGATTTAGTTATTTGCAGGTTTAAGTACTTTGCTTGTGCACAAAGGATTCATAGAGTTTTACATAATGAAATTTTAATGAGGAAATGAAGAATTGAACGTGCAACATGGTATGAAGATCATAACAGCAAACACACAATATTCAAGACATGATATTAATGTAGGGAAACCATGTGAGTAAAAACTGCAGAAATGGGGTTGTGCCTCCTATTATTAAAAAAATTTAAGGTTACAAGCTTAAAAGGCCATTGGCTTCTACAAGAATTCATCTTGTTTGTTTTGCACTTAGTTCTTTCTTGTTTTCTTTGCAAATTCACCTCCTACTCTTGCCACAATTCAAATTTTTAAATCTAGATGATTATTCAACTTCCCTAATGACTCTTTTTTAACCAAAACATATTGCAAATGGTCACATAAGAATCCAACAGTCCCAATTGCTTCAAATTCCATCAAGTAGGTGTGCAGACCTCCCTGTCTTATTCTGGACAGCTTCGAACATGCACACACCATTTCATTATGACTAAGTGACGAGTTTGTGTCACCTAGAAAGCGTCCGTCTGTTGCTATTAGAGGGGCAGGTTATGCCATGACCGAATTTGTCGTGGATACATGGGTGAGGGGTTAATGTCACCATGAATATGTCACTCTGTATGTAGAAAAAACAGTGAAGGTAGAATGATTCCTTGAGGGTCCAAACATCCTTCCAAACCTTCCTTACCTTTCTCCGACATATTCAAGTTACCCCTACATTATCTCTTGGTATTTTCTTTGGCTTGGAGTGAGTGCATACTTGTAGTTTAGATGTCTCAAGTGTTATACAAACCACTTTTACATGAACATAGATATATAAAATGATGATGTATCACATTACAACTTGATCCATTTTCGGATTAGGCTTCCTTTCATACTGTTTGGTCCGAGCAACATAAGTTTGAGATTATGTGCCAAGATATTCTTGGCTTTATTGTGGTCTATACAGTGTTAGTGTAGTTAATTACTCATACACTATTGTATGGTTTAAGATGCACTTGTATTATTTATTTATAATTCATGGGTAGGCACTAATTGGTGCATACTTATTTACAACCTATCATTAGAGAAGATTATCAATTAAGTAAATATGTAATTGACTTCTACTAATAATAGTTTTGTCTTATTTTGTTTGTAACGACTCACCAAAACGCTAACTCTAGCCTCCTCTCTTATCTATATAAGAAAATAGAAGGCTAGTGGGTGAGACGTATTGTGGATGAAAATTACTATTACACTGGTAGGCTAGTGCTCTTAATCAAAAGAGGTAGCTTTGCTACTTCGATGAATATGTGTTTATTTATAAGCCTTTATAGTTTATTATGCAAGTATTGTGAGTGTTTTTTCTTATGGTAGTTAACATGATTCTGGGCCCTATTCAGTAATTTAATATGGTATTAGAGCTATAGAAGTTTCAACTCGTTCTGCATGCAGAGTAATGATCAGATCTCCATTTTTTATGTATATTCAACGTTCTTTTCAGCTTTCAGATTTGTAGTTTTTTTTTTCTTATTTTAAGTTTCAAGCCTAGATTTCGTAGCTTACTGTAAATAACTAATATTATGCTCTCACCTCGTCCTTATGGGATCTTGGTTGATAAAAAATTGGTGAATGTGGTGGGGTACCAAGGGTTGAAGCAAGTTTATTTCATAGAAATTTTCTAAGTTGGAACCGTGTTCTAGTAGTTGTAAAACTAACAAGAGCTGTCGTTTTGGACAAGACAGTTATCAATTTTACTTGATCTGTGGTGTGAGGGGTACTCCCCCAATTCTCAAGTCATTAGACAACATTGTTTACGGATCTTAGCTTTCATGTACTTCACGGTATATGGAAAGTGCCTAGGATTTTTATTTTTTGTCAATAAGGCTTAATTTCCTAAGTTAGAACTGTGTTTTGGTAGTTGTAAAACTAACAAGAGCTGTCGTTTTGGACAAAACAGTTATCAATTTTACTTGATTTGTGGTGTGAGGGGTACTCCCCCAATTCTCAAGTCATTAGATAACACTGTTTACGGATCTTAGCTTTCATGTACTTCATGGTATATGGAAAGTGCCTAGGATTTTTATTTTTTGTCAATAAGAAGCCTCTTGAATGTTTGATTCTGTAGTGCACCAGTAAGTGGTTAGTCCCATGAAGTTATTTTTTACGTACCTCAGAGATGAGATAATGCAACTATGGGATGGTGGAAACCTCCATAAACAATGTCCTTTGGACTTGTTCACTATTTACAACTGTGGATTCATATATTATAGAGCCTATAGATCAAACACACCTCAACTTAATATTTTCAAAAACAACTTTGGTTATTTTAGTAGATCTGCACTGTTGCAGTATTCTCTGTTCAACATCAACTGTAGTATTCCATGTCCAGATTCAATTTCAATATCCCTATTTTGGGTTATATTTTTTAAAAAAGAACAGTGATAGGGCAATGCAAAGGTTTTTTTTGGTAGAAACGGGATTCTCAGTTTTTTTCTGATTCGTGTGGAAAATCCATAGACCAACATTTCTGTGTGAATCAAAAAAAAAAAAGTAATTTTTTTTGGGTTGGCCATACGACGATTGCACCATT
The DNA here is from genome assembly GCA_037957365.1 of Torreya grandis. Classification (NCBI taxonomy): domain Eukaryota; kingdom Viridiplantae; phylum Streptophyta; class Pinopsida; order Cupressales; family Taxaceae; genus Torreya; species Torreya grandis. The sequence continues at coordinate 4,512,762 of JARHVA010000475.1, forward strand.
ATGATTTTCTCATTAAGGCGATCCTTTTAAGTTGTATTTCAGATTTTAAAAAAATTACATACAAAATTGTTTCCCCTGCAATCTCAAACTTTTTCGGAATTTTTTTGTTCTCCATAGGTTGATTGCACTGTTGTGATTTTCTCATCGAGACGATCATTTTAATGTGTATTTTCGGAAACACTTTTTCGGATTTTTTTCCATACAAAACAAGTTGGGCTATTTTCACACAAGTTTTTGTGCTAGCAATGGCAGAAAAAAAGATAACACTCAAATTCCAACTACTTGAGTTGGAAAGGATACATTATTGATGCACTCCTTGGCAAGGTTTCTATTACAATGAATGAAGAAGTTGCACCTTTAGATATTGTCAAACGACAAAAATGGCAAAACAATTATGACAAAGCTAGAGGCATCCTTGGTCAATCAATATCCCATGAATTTAAGTTTCAATTTTAGGGAGTCATAGAATCTTATAAAGTTTGGACTACCATGGAGGAATTTTTTGGAAGACACAGTAAGATGAGGGCATGCTAACTGGAAAAATGTTTTTACTGCTCTTAGTCTAGACAACTATTCTTGCATTGAGGAATTCATCACTCAAGTCAAGCGTTTGAGATTTCTACTCATTGAGACTAGTGAAACCTAGACTGATGAAAAAATCATTATGACGTTTTTGCCTAAATTGGGTCATCTTTACTCAAATTTTGCTTCAAACTATACACACATCAAGACTCATGGGATTTGCATATGTGGCACTGAGTTTTGACAAGTTTTGTGAGCAATTTCAAAGAGAACAGGGAAAAATGATTTTTATTGAGGAAATTCACCTGAAGGTATTAAGCAATAGGTATTAGTGGTCAATGATATCAATGCAACATCAAAACACATTTCAGGGAAGGGCAAGGGCCTTGCCAAGAAAATAGGGAAAACAAAGCCGAATCCTAAGGGAAATCTATCGGCTCAGCAAAATCCTTTCTCAAGTCAAGACAAAGGCAAAAGAAAAATAAATGCCAACATCGACCAAAAGTGTTCTAATTGGTGTAAGAAACCAGGCCATATTGAACATCAATGTTGCAAGAAAATGACATACTTAGAAGCAGATGTAAAAAAAATGTAGCTTCCCCCCTCCCAAGATAAGAGCAACACTTTCTGCAACAACAAGATCACCTGTGTTTGAATGGATTATGGATTCAGGAGCCTCTCACCATATGGCACATGATGGCTTAGTGTTTGAAAATCATGATCAATGCCACAACTAAAATTTTTGTGGGCAACTGTAGTCCTCTAGTTGTTGAGGGCAAAGGGACAATTGAAATGGAGAATGAATTATTCAACAAAGTTCTCCATGTTCCAAACTTGTCTGTGAACTTCCTCTCCATATATCAGATCACATATTTAAGTGAAGGCAAAACTGTTGAGTTTACACCTACCGATGTTGTCATAAAAAATATCAAAGATCATTCTGCTATTATAGCCACTGGCAAGGTTGATAATCCAATACGATTGTACAAACTTGACAACTTTGTGTTCACTCAACCTTCACAACTCATGATTACACATGCTAATGACTTGAGTAAACTTTGGCATGAGCGTTTTGGTCGCCTCAACTATCGCTCAAAAGGACCTCTATAAGCATCACATGGTTATTGGTTTGCCACAAGTTTTTTTAAAGATGGCATTTGTTCACGCTGTGCACATAGAATACAACACATGGATTCATTAGCAAATCTTTGAGGGCAAGTGACAGATTAGAACTGGTTCAGAGTGATCTTATGTCCTTTTATAATGTTTATTTTCAAAAACATAAATATGTTCTTACATTCATCAATGATTTTTTTAATGTCCCCTTTTTAGGTTAAAAGACCAAATAAGGGTTTTCCTTAAAATCCCAATATTATGCAAATAAATTTTGAATTCTAAAATTTAAAAAATCAATCAACCCTAATTGAAAAATGAAGCTTCAACACACACCCAATCTCACCAAACCCTTGGCACCAAAGCACAAGGGATAAATAGACAGTTTCAAACAATTGATTCAACCTTAATTCACCCCGAAACATGCAAATATGAGCAACAACTGAAAATTATGAAAAGTGTACCTTTTTCTACTTAAATGAATATAAATTTCTGAAATATACTTGCTGAAAAATATCTGATTCTTCTCAGAAAAACAACAGTTGTTCTCTCTCCAAAATCTTTTTCAAACCCATGCAATCACCATAGAAAAAATGTCAAAAATATATGAATAATTTCAGCACCCTTCTACGGTACCTAAAGTGACCAAACAACCTCCCAAGTGAAGTCGCCCCAAGTCAAAAGGCTACAATAAATTCAAACTTAAATATTCTTCACAAACTAGGGTCTAGGGCACCCTCAAAGACCTTCCAAGCTCGCCTAACCAAATTGCCACAGTTTAGAAAAAATCATAAATTATTTATTAGGCCTAAATCATCATTTCATAAAATCAAATTCCCCATAAAATTTTGTTAAATAAATTTAAATTGTCTTAATAACAAACATAATTTTAAATTGTCTTAATAACATTCATATTTTTCCAAATATAATTTTAAATTAATTGTCTTAATAACAAATAGTAATTAAAATTACTTATAGGCAATAATCCAATAATTATTTATCCTTTAATTACCATAGTGGTAAAAACCACTTTTGAAAATATTCTATTAATCAACTAGAATTGCTTTATATAGATAAATGATAAAGATCACCATTCGGGCAATCGTAATTAATTGATACAATAAAACCCCAAAAGTGATCTCTTAGTCTATGGGGAAAGTAAACTAAAGGTCTTCAATACCTGTTCATAAATGATCCGGAAATTGGGACATTACAATTTCTATCGTAGACCTTGGGTCTACTTTCTGAAAAACAAAAAGTGAAGTCTTTGAGCACTTCAAAATTTTCAAAGCCTTTGTTGCAAACCTATTAGAGAGAAAAATTCAACGTCTCAGAATTGATAATGGAAGAGAGTTTGTCAACAATCAAATGATTAGCTTTTGTGAATAGGTGGGCATTCAACTTTGGCATAGTCTACTCTACACCCCTCAACAAAATGGTGCAAGGGACCACAAAAACTGCACACTAAAGGAGATGGCAAATTGCATGGTACATTCCAAAGATTTGCCTCCATAGTATTGGGTAGGGGCAATTGAGTATGCAACCTACATCTAAAATTGCACTCCCCACTCTGCGATGTAAAATATGACTTTCAAAGAAAAATGGTCTGTTGTCAAGCTAGGCATTTTTGATTTTTGAGTTTTTGGATGTAATGCATGGGCGCACATTCCAAATGAAAAGCATAAAACAATGGAAAGGAAGGGCCGTCCTTGTATCTTTGTCGGCCATTGTGAAGATGTGAAGGCATATTGTCTTGTTTTGGGCACCATTAAAGTGATTTACTGGTGGGATGTGTTATTTGATGAACAATCTCAGGGTTTCACGCCAACATGTCTTGATCCTCCTCCATTATCTTTTGTCTAGTTGGACATAACTTCTGAGGTCGCTTATGAAGAACAAGACAATTTAGGTGACTCCCATTCTAAGAGTTACTATAGTTCATATGATGAGCCATAGGGGGGACAACCAATATGTCCATTGCGAACGACAAAAGAGATTCAGAGTGCACCTACACAACCAACACCTCCACCAAAATGGGTTCGCACAATTCGTATGAGGTTGGTGCATTGGTAGGGGATCTAAGATATCCAAGCATAACAAGATCACAACATCCATATTTTGTTGCACATTTGACATAATTGGCAGTGACATAGGATCCAAAGACTAATCATCAAGCTTTTGATCGTCCTAAACGGTAGGCAGCTATGGCAGAAGAACTTTCTTAGAAGAACAAAACTTGGGGCTTCGTTCCACTTCCAAAAGGAAGAAAATTAGTAAGGTGCAAGTGGGTGTAAGTATGTAGGAGACATATACAAAGCCAGACTTTCACAAGTTGAAGGTTTTGACCACCATGAAACCTTTGCTCTAGTTGCAAAGATGAATTCCATCAGGTTAGTACTCTCCTTGGCTAAAACATAGGGATGGGAAGTCCATCAGACGTACGCCAAAAGTGCCTTCTTGCATAGAGACTTGTAGGAAGAAATCTACATGGACCAACCTCATGGGTCCATAGCAGTGAGAACTCCAGCTTTGTCTACAGATTGAAAAAGTCCTTGTACAGTTTGAAATAGGCTTCTCGAGCTTGGTATGAAAAGATCTACACGTTCTTAATCAACTCTGACTTTTCACGGAGTCACTCCGACCCCACAGTTTGCACCAAAAAAGTAGATGAGAAACTCTTGATTTTGGTCATTTATGTTGATGACTTAATCATCACAAGGAGTTCCATTAAGCAGATTCATGATTTAAATGCTTGGATTATTAAGTCTTTTGAGATGATTGACTTGGACTTGTTGCATTTTTTCCTTGGTATATAGATTTCATAGTCCAAGAAAGGAATTTTTGTTAATCAATCCAAGTTTGCTCAAGACATATTCAACCACTTCAACATGAAAGATTACAAGTTTGCACCGACTCATCAATTTGGAGTCAAACTTTCTGTCAAGTTTTCTTCTTCGGTTGATGGTACACTATAGGCAATTGGTGGGAAGTCTTTTGTACACGACTCATACTCATCTCTTTGAAAGTTGACTTCTAAGGTATCATGCTATTGTCAGGACCCCATAAAAGTCATTGGCAAGCTGAAAAATGCATTCTAAGGTATCTTCGTGGTACGACTAACTATGGTATTGAGTACAAGTTAGGAGGAAAAACCTCAATTTCTGGTTACACTTCTTGTGGGAATGCAATAGTTGCCATCTACAGAGATAGTGCTTGGGTAAGAGATCTAGATGACCGCAAGTCAACCGTAGGATACATCTATCATCATGGGGTAGGTCACATGACTTGGTCTTGCAAGAAGCAAACTACTATTGCTTTGTCTACTATGGAAGCTGAGTATAGTGGCGCTATTACTGCCGGCCTTGAGTCAGTTTGGATTTGACGCTTGCTTTATGTTTTTGGATTTCCACAGACCCAACCCACACTACTTTGGTGTGATAATCAGAGTGTTATCCACATTTCTCACACCCAGTGGAACACCAATGCACAAAGCACATTGAGATCCATATGCATTATATTCAGCAATTGATATAGAACAAGGTCGTTGATTTTGAGGTTTTCCAAACAAATGATTAAGTTGCAAACATCTTCACAAACCTTTACTTGAGGCCCAATTTATTTAGTTCAGGCAACTTTTGGGAGTGAAGGAAGGTGTCGTCAAGGGGGGATAGTTTAGTAATTCCTCTACCCTTCCCTTCATCGAAGTACATCTTAAAGGAGGATGTTAGTGTATTTAATTACCCATACACTATTGTATGGTTTTAAGATGCACTTGTATTATTTATTTGTAATTCGTCGGTAGGCACTAATTGGTGCATACTTATCCACAACATATTATAGAGACGATTATCAATTAAGTAAATACTTAATTGACATCTGCTTATAATAGTTTTATCTTATTCTATTTGTAACTACTCACCAAAGCCCTAACCCCAACCCTCGCCTCCTCTCTCATCTATATAAGAACATAGAGGGTTAGTGGGTGAGGCGTATTGTGGATGAGAGTTACTGTTATATTGGTAGAATTAGGCCACTGCTCTTATTCAAAGGAGGTAGCTATGCTACTTGGATGAATATGTTTTACTTTATTTCTTTGATGAATATGTGTTATTTTATTTCTAAGCCCTCATAGATTTATTATGCAGGTATTGTGGCTGTTTATTTTATGGTAGCTTACACAACTATGGACCCTATTGAGTAATTTAATATCTAGGATAAAATCATACAAGATCGATTTTGGATCAGGGTTTCTTTCGTACTCTTATCCGAGTAGCATAAGTCTGAGATTATGTGCTAAGATCTTGGTTTTACTGTTGTCTATCCAGGATAAAATCATGCTTATGTGGAGTCTGAAGCTTCTATTGATTTTCCCAGATGATTTAAAACTGTTTATCAAATGCAAGCCAGATATCAATGTTCACGTTTCTTTGGGACATTTGAAATCACAGCCTTTTCTATATATAATGACTTAACTTCTTTTGATTTGGTCAATATCGGTATTGTAATTTTTCAATCTCTACTGTCTTTGATATCAATCATTCTAAAATGTCTTATAGAGCAATTGTTTTAATATTACTTAGTTATTCTGAATCACCTTCCATACCCTTGCATCATAACAAGAGATAGGAATGAGAAGTTAAACATAGATGCAACTTATTCTCCCAATGTAATAATGTATTGCCTAATGCTATTTTGTAATGGAATAGTGGCCACCTAATAACTCTGAAATTTGATCTGCTTTGGCCATCAAAAAAGGATTTAGGAGTTCTAATATAGAAACTTCTTATTGAGCACATGGCTCAGATATGGGTAAAACGTGTCAAGTAGGGAAACTAAAATGTACTTAAGTTCTGCGTTATTTGCTTTTCTTTTCATTATGTTATTCCTGTGATGAGGACAAAAGAAGGGAATGCTGTTCATTTAGAGAGTAGGGTGGTTCTTGGAGGTCTGTTTCACTAATATATATTTGGATGCAGTGCACTTATATGGCTTATAAGCCTCATAATTCTAGCAGGCATTTGGAGAGCATTTCTTCCTCTTGGTTCTTCTGTATGGCCGTATGCCTGGATCTTAATTACATCTGTTGGTTTTCAAGAAGGATTTAGACTTCTATTCTGGAAGCTCTACATGTAAGTCTCATTTCGTTTTCTTTGTTCCCTGTTTTTCAACTGGAACTTTATTGTAAGATATTTAAATTTAGAATTTCATCAAGCACTATCTTGTTGCTTGCATTGGTTGAAGCTTTGTTACTCCTCACTTGCAAGTTCCCTGTTTTTTTGACGGCTTTGCTGTGTAGCATTGGAAGAATATAATTATTTTTGGATAAAGTAACACTTTATACATGTAGATCAAGATTACACATTGCCCTGCCTGGAAGGTAGTGGGTTTGAGTCTTACGTCCAAAACTGAAAGGGAGTATTAAGAAATAACCCTGCACAGTCAGCTCCCCCACAAAAACCAGAGCTTATCAGCAGGGCATTTGCCAGTATCCTCTCCCGAACAATTCAGATACTAACTGATTGTAACCATACCCTAATAACAATTAAAAAGGCATATGCCAAAGTGTAAACATAGATGCACGCCAATAAAAATCAGGAGGAGAAGACATCATGACCAAACATCAATTCCCAGGGTGATCTGGAGTGCTCATCTGATCTCTTTATCCTACTGCTTATCAGAATGTCATGCACCTGAAGCAGGGACTCAAAGTAGGTGACATCAATATTATCCATGCACTTGGCTAGCTCCAGCACTGCAGGACTGGAGTAGTGTGAAATCTAAATGTCCAAAAAATGCCTTAGCACCTGATCCTGTGAGTGGCTTGATTTAGGTCAACTGGCAGCTTTATATTCTAATCTCCAAGTGTATGATTATAAAATGGAGTTGGGTCCTTAAAACTGCTTAGAGAATCTTAATAAGTGAGCTATTAAGATCAATTATTTTCATTGCTATGAAGCAGAGTCGTGCCAGAATTTCACTTTTAACAGCTCCTTATAGTCATGCTGTTTGGAAGCAAAAGTGAGAGTATGCCTAATTGAGTAAGTCAGAAAAGTGTTTCTCAAGTGTTTTGCTGGCATTCTTTTGGTTGTCTGGATCAATTGCAAGAGAATTCTATATATAAATGATACATCATATTATAAATTTGATGAATTTGCCCAGTTGTTTTTAACATTTTCAACTAGACTCTATATTGCTTTATTATAGTCCCTTACCAACCCAATTGTGTTTGAGTTAACAGAAATGCCCTAACTGCTGGTTAATGCCATTCTTTAGGGAGTTTCTCCATCTTATGCTGCTATCCATGCGGTTGCTTTTCCTTCAGAAAAACTCTTCTTAGTTACAACAGAATGGGGTTTGCATGCAAGAGGAAAATCTGGTATCAATAACCTTTGGAACTTTAGGAATGACCTAAACATAACTCTTTGATTCTCTTTCAGACTTGAGTTAGCGGAGGGTTGGACTTAGCAGTTTGTTTGTCAACTGTACTTCACCATTGATCTTGATTATTTATTTAGGTCCTTATTTGATTAATTTGCAGTCCTGTAGATGTACTAACCCAATTGCATGCCACTCATGGTCTGTGGGCTGTTCTTAAAAGCACCTAAATTATTTTGTCTTGGGAAGATTTCCATAAAACTTTCTACTGTTGAAAAACTGGGTTTCTTTACATTTTTGACATATGTTGCAACCGTCAATGATGGGTCCTGTATATGATTCTTCTGAAGGATTACATAACATTTCATGAGATGTCAAGATTTCTTCTCATAGAGATGTGCGATTGGTCTTCAACTCCAAGTTGAATGATACATGGAATGCTTAAACGCAGGATCCTAACTTCCCAAGTAAGCATGCCAAATAAAACAATATATTTGTATATGTTTTTTGAAGAAATGTATTTTATATTACATCTGATGATCACTTTTTTAATAGCATATGAACTTAGGACGATCGCTGTTTGTATTGATAGATTGGTTTTCATTGCAGTAAGTTACAAATTTTGTAGACAGTACAAAAGCACTAGCATTATGTGCCGGCTCTAAGTGGGAAACAAAGCTTTGGGAGTTTTCCTTATCATGGTGTCCTCTATATAAGGAGGCTGAGTATCACAAGATACTATACCGAACCATGCTATGCTTATGATCCTTCAAACAAGAAAGATTGCTAAATTTGCATTCTTTTGCAGGGCCTTTACAGTGGTAGCATCTTAGAAATAACATATTGCCTTGGGTGAAACCAAGCTACCCTCCATCCCCATTCTAGTGGTCCCTGTTGACCAAATTTGACTTTTAGGTCAAATTGGGGCACCCCTAGGTAAAAACTTGACTTTTAGGGGTTTCAGAGGTCTAATACATATGTCAAAAGGTGTTTTATAGGCTAATTAATGTCATTTAATGTTATACTAGCCTTGGTCCTTAGTCATTTTAGTTCTTTTAGTCATTTTGAGGTCAAAAAATGGGTATTTAATGAATTGTACAAATTTTTTGGGAAGTGTGAAGATTTCAAAAGATGATGTCATGTCCCATGTGTCCCAAGAGGTCTTAATCAACTGACATAATTGAAAGGTGGTAGGTTCTTCAGAAGAAAGGATAGTTTTTTTGAGAAAAAAGAGAGTTTGACACTTGTACGGCTCATGGAGAAGTGTGCCACATGGGAGAAGCTCATGGAATGTCCCTTCATCTTCCTCACACTCATATCAGTGCTTGACACACTTTGGAAGTGTCATTTTTGGCCCAAAACCGTTCTGCTCCTTTTTCACCCTTCTTGGCAAGCAAAAACAGTCTTCAGGTTTTTACTTGGTACGACCAGTGGAGGAGGTTTCAGATCAAACGCCTTGGGGAGGTTAAAGTACACTCAGAGACCTTCATTTCCATATAAAGAGTTTGAAGAATGGTGGTTTGTGTTTCATGAACCATCCTCATGAAGTTGACTGTGTTTTTCTGCTTGCAAATTTGTGCACCCTATGGGTTTTGCCTTGGTTTGGAGTAGGCCGTACAAACCAGTTGCTGAGGTTGATTCCAAATGATGTTGGCTTCCTTCTCTAATGTTCCCCATGCTTTGTTTCACATTTCAAGTTGATTTGATGAACCAATCATCTCAGGTTTGCAGAGTGGTCTCATATGAGATGACTGACAGGGTCCCACCATTTTATGGATTTTTATGCTTTGTCAATGGTTCCAAGGGATTGTGATGGTTTCATTTTCATGTTTTTAAGGTTCTCTTGGTTCCTTTTACCTTTCAACTTCCATTTTCAAGGCAATCCTCATAGTTTGCAAGCTCATATGCCACACAAACAGTCACTAGACATCATTGCTTGCCTTGTAGCTTTTGGTTGTAAAGGGTTTTCACGTTGGAACATGTGTTTGGAGGCTTGCATCAAGATTCTCATAAAGCCAAACACTCATTTGAGGGATTGATGTGGGCTTAGGCAGGGTCATGAGACCATTCATCAACATACCTTATTCAAATTTTGTCCATTGTACTTCAACACAGTCAAGCAACCATTAATGTGCATCTACAGGAACCTCATGAGATGAATTCATGGTGGAATGGAGTTTTGATAATTATTTCTATCTTTGAGAGTGCTAATAGCATACTTGGAAACCTTGAAAAGCCTAGAATTGGTCACAAGCATCTAAATCCATATCTACTACCGACTCTCACCTTTACTGCTTGTATATGACAGTGTCCACCTACAGGGGGTGTTAGCTAAGGAGTCACTTTGGAGTGCTTAAACATGTGTTGAAACTATTCTTGAAGTTCTAACAGGTGGGGAGAACATTGCAAACCCATTTGACGTGTTAAATTTCGCAATATGGAGGTTGGAAACATGCTCTAAGGATGATGACTGAGTTTCGGGCCTCCAATCCCTAAATTGGCAAAACAGAGATCCTTGGCATTTGTCAAGATCTTTTAACAAGGTTGCTAAGACCTTGGATGCATCGAAATATGTTTGCCTTGCAGTCTTATCATAGGACATTGACCTTGCAAAAGATGGAGGGCAGAGGAGTAAGGGAAGACAGTCATTGAAGGGCCTAGAAAACCACTTTTATACACTGAAAACAGTCAGTGTTATCAACAGTTTGGAGTCAAAAGAGACCTCTTACTTCCCTAAGTTGCAAAGTAGGCCATGCTTTCATGTTTGAATGGTTTTGATGGTTGACAAAGAACATTTGTGAGCTAGAGGGAGTTGATATGCAATGATTGAGTTTCTTGGCACCTACAGGTTTCCTTTACCTCATAAATGTAACCCTACAGGCTGGCTGTAGGTTGTCATGGAGCTTGAAGCTAGATGCCTTGAGGACAGGCCTTATTCTAAGCATAAAAGGAACAAATATAGATATGGCATAGTGTGGAGAGTTTCAAAGAGAACATAAAACATGTAATAAGCCCTGAATCACATACAAATATACCTACAGGTACCTTTCAAAGCAAGCAAATACAATCTGCTGACTGCAATCAAACAGTGACCCAAGCATGATGCTATGTGATGTTTTAACCTATTCATGGTGAATGCAAATATGAGCAAAGGCTAGGTAAATGTCAAGATTCAAGGAAGACATTCAAACATCATAGCCAAAGTCCAAGTAAAAAATCACCTGTAGGTGGCTAACAGGCAGGGTCTCCCAGTCAAAGGAAGCAAATAGTCTAGGAACAAGCAGTTAGCATAAGGGAGTATGTTTTGGTGTCGTAAAGCACGATGATGAAGCAGATAAACATAGAACAATTCCAATGATCCTAAGGGAAGCAGGGAGGGTTTGTAGACCTTGTTCTCAACACTAAAACATGCAGACATGCACCTACAAGTGCCCTTCCAAGGCAGAACACAATCAACTAGCCTTGACTGGGCTTGAGAGCTTTCCAACCTCCCAAGTGTGAGATAAGCAAAAGCATAGATGGATTAAATCTTGGAAGATGTTAGGAGAGCTTGTACACTATATCCAAGGCCTAATTCATGCAAATAACTTACAGGTGAACCCTTGTTTTGCAAAAACATAGTCAAGTTTAACATGCAGTCTTGAGAATTCAAGAATAGAAGAGGGTTTACAGTAGGATAGAGTGATGAATGGGTTTTAAGCATCTCTACCATGATGTTTACACCTTGAAGGTACTCTAACTAATGCAAACCAAACAAAGTAAGGGCTCAAATGATGAACAATATAGTCCATATGCCTTTTCTGCACACAGTGCGCCTCTAACAACCCTGTCTTGAAGTTTTATTGAAATTGGAGGGCCTTCAGATCTGACTAAGAGCCGAATTTTAGTGTGGGAGGTCCTCACAACTTGTAGAAGACACTCAATCATTCACTTTTGTTTGAGAAAACATGGGAGTGCCCTCTGTTTTGTTTCAGACAGAGGGCACTCCCCTCAATGCAAACCCTGACAATTTTGGGAAAAAGGTGACAAAGGCTGGACTAAGAAGTTGTGTGGATCTTTCTAGAAGGTGTGGAAAGCTATATGACATATAAGATAACATGAATAACCAAACAAGAAATGATGAAGCTCAATGGAATAGTCCAAACCATAAGAGTTGCAGTCAGACATATATGGCAATTTCAGGCATAAAGACCAAGTGTAAGATCATTTTCACTTTTAGCCCTAAGTGAGCTTTCCAATTGATTGTGACATGTCTGTGGGATCATATTAGAGGTGTTTGAGCTATTTGGAGGCAAGGGAAACCATCAAAAGTCATTTTGAGCTCTAGGGTGCAGTCAAGCCTATTAGGCAAGATTCAGGGCAGGACCAAATGGGGGGGTTCATTCACATTTCTAGCATGAAATGAGTATCCCCATGGATTGAAACATGTTTGTAGGGTGGATACAGAGGTGATTAAAGCTTTTGAGATGCAAAAGAAACCCTAAGAAAGCTATTTTTGGCCCAAAAGCAACATCAGAGGTATGCAAGTTGGAGAAAAGAGCTCGATAGGTCAGGTTTTGATACTCATATCTTCTTGGAGGCTATGCATGGATGCCAAAGGAGTTTAGAGTTGTTAGTAGGGTCCTTGAACATCATCCTTGTGGAATTTGTTTGCAAGTTGGATGTCAGAGTTTTATGAACAAAGCTTAAGAGTCAAGACAGGCCTAAAACCCTTGTTAAACCCTTGCAAAGACCAGTTTGAGGAAATGAGAGATAATGCACCAAAATGGACCGGAATGGCATGAATGATGATTGGATGTTAAAGTGGACTCAGTCAGGCTCCCTACCATCAAAATTGGTTGTACGAACTTGTACGGATAGGGTGCAAAACATGGTATTTTTGACCATTTTGTGTGTTTTGCAAGTTCTAGGAGTCTGAGGATGCAATCAAGTTTGGAAGGAAGCTATAGACTTGTTCTAACTCCCTATGGCCATTTCATGCTTTGAAAAGACTCCTAAGTATGCAACCAAACAACTTCATCTCAGCGAGTCAAAACTGGCATATTGGACAAGCTAGTGAGAAGGGTGAAAAATTTCAAGTGGGGTGATTTTAAGGTGTGCCTGATGCTTCTAAGGCCATGGAGGGTCTTGAAACTTGTCATCCATTCCCTCCTACGGATTTGCATGAAAAACTGAAGCCAAATTTGAGGCTAAGTATGCAGGGTGCATGAAAGAGGAGTTTTTTAGACTGCAGATGATGATGGCTCATTCCCAGATGTTTCCAAATGACTAGGCATGTAACCAATGCATGGAGAGGCATGTTTGCAACCCTTACCCTTCATCCCAATCATCAGACTTGTCTCTAATCAATTTTGGGACGTTCAAACAGAGCTAATCATGAAGGCAGTTTTTTTGAGCCAGAATAAGGAGTTTTATGCAAAATTGCAAGAGTTTCATGTCTTGTATGGATAGTTGTACTTCTTGACCTTGCATGGTTCATCCCATATCCTCTTCTCATGCACAAGTAACTGATTCTCTCAGCTTGACAAGTGTCCTTGTAACCCTTGGACTTCTCTCTTCTCCTCTCTCTTTTAAGTTCTATAAGAACTAGTCATTTTGGCCATTGTAACTCATGCTCCACTTGAGTATGGCAAAGCCCTGCTCATTTGCATACCATTTGATCAATAAGACTAACGATTTTACCTCTTCATGACTGTTCTTAGTGTGTTTTACTTGAATGTTGGATCTTGCTTAGTGAAGACTATGGATTCCTTAACATGTTGTCTCATTCTTGTATCCTATTTATAGTTGAAAAGCTTCTCTTGCAGGGCATGTGAAGTGTTTTAAGAAATGTCAATGATTGAGTTAGTCTATTCATTAGTGCCATTCAAGGCCTCTTGTCTAGTCCTCCTAGCTTTGCACATTCATCCATAATCTCATAATGTAACATTGATGTGAGAAGATGCAGATTGAAAGAGTGTATGTTTGGTTAGTCCTTTGTTCTCATGTGTAACATGCTGCTGGTTGGAAGTCATCATCTTATTTGGTGTATCACCTCTCTTAGAATAGTTTGCTTTCAATTATCTCTCTCCCCTTTCCCCCCAAAGTTTAGGTGTAGTTGCAATCCAAAGTGGTACATCAAGGGAGTTAGCTCTATCTAGAGATTCACCTTATCCTTAGGTTACCCACAAGCCTAGAGGTGTTTCCATTGTGCCACTTGGATGAGGAGAGTTTTGCCATCTCCTCAAACGGTGCAAATCAAAGTGACAACAATACCTTAGAGAATCATTCATAAATTGCTCCGTGGATGGTCTTGGCCCCCAAACACTACAAGCCCCAACGAACCACAAGGTCCATAAAGGTTCCACCCTGCAATAAAAAAATGATATAGCTTATTGTATGACATGTTCCTTCATTTTAACCAAGATATTTTTGGAATTTAATCTATTTAAAATTGGCTATACTAGAGATTTGTTTTGCATGGCACTTCTCATTTGGTGTTATTCAGAATCACACGAGAGAAATAGATCTAATTAGTCATTGATTTTTTATTTTTGGTGTTTTGATATGCTAGTTTTTAATTCTAATCTACCCTCCTTTAGATCATACTAGCATCATTCTATGGGCATTTCCTTCAATTATTTTTGGATAAACTTAAGAACATTATTCTTATATAAGAAGTCCAATGCTTGTGGATATTCTCACATTACAGATAAAAACTTTCAACAATTTTGTAGATTACTCATTTGTTTTAGATAGCCCCATAACTTGCCTAGATAGTCATGGCCAATAGATTAAAATTTTTCCTACCTACAATCATCCCCTGAGCAGGTGGGCTTTGTAGGTGGGAGACAAATTTTGGATGGGATTATTATTGCACATGACTTAATAAATTCTGTTTCCTCCCAAAGACAAAGGAACATGCTGATTAAATTGGACATGAACAAAAGCCTTTGACCAAGTCAATTGGGAATTCTTGCTCTGCATAATGGAAAAAATTGGTTTTAACAAAGAGTGTCAGGATTGGGTTTTCAGTTGCTTAAGCTCCTCAAAGTTATCCGTTCTGATAAATTGTGAACTAGTTGGATTCTTTGGTTCTTCCAGAGGAGTTAGAAAAGGAGATCCATTGTCGCCCTACCATTTCATTATAGCTGCATAAGCTCTAGGTAGATGGCTCATCATCTCAAAGGAGTAGGCCTTCTAAAAGGAGTCACATTAGCGGATAATGCTCTCGAAATTTCTCATGTATAGTTTGCTGATGACACTGGATTAATTGGAACTGCATCCTTTTCAAAGCCGAATATGATTAAGCAAGCTTTAGATCTTTATGAAGAAGCTTCCGGTCAACAAGTGAAAAGGAGAAATTCAAAATCTTCTTCATGATTAACAAGTACATTCAAACAACCACCTGCAGAATTTAAGCCATCAATCTTGGGAATCTTCCTTGCTCCCACTTTGGAATTCCTTTTTTTGATGGTTGCAACTCTTCCAGGTTTTGGAAATCCTTGGTGCATAAAATCATCAGAAAATGTCTGTGTTGCATCTTCCGGCCAAGGTTGAAAAATGCATTAAATCCATCCAAGTAAGATTTCATTGGGGGGGGGGGGGGAATAGATGAAGTTAGAAAACTTCCACTAGTTAAATGGGATAAAATTTGCAGGCCTAAGGATTGGGGGGTACTTGGAATACGGATCAACAAGAATATGAATCTTGCTTTAGGTGCTAAACTGGTTTGGAGACTTTACATCGAAAAGCACTCACTTTGGAGTATCATTATTAGAAGAAAATATTTAGATAGAATGGCTGATGAAATAATTTTTACACTGAATAACCATTTGAAAGGATCTCCTATTTGGAATCTGATGATCAAAGCTTTAAGTATCATTAGCCCTCTTCTATGATGGAATGTAGGTAAAGGCAATAGAGCAAAATTTTGGATAGAAGCACGGATCAGTCCGTTTCCATTGAACAATCTCACTCAGTTGAATGCTTTTCAAACCTGGTGTGAGGAAAGGTATGGTAGTCATGTTGAAAAACTACAGTACATCTAATGATGGTTGGCTTGATCTTCTAGTTTTGGATCATTTACAGGATGAAAAAAAAGTGCTATAAACTATTCTCAGGCCCTTTCATTTCTCCTGGGTGGGCTCAAAGAAAAGAAGTTACAAAGTGAAAGATGGATACAAAACCATTATGTCTATGGATCTTCAGGACCTTGACTATTTCCCCTCAAATTGCATCTGGTACAAGTGTGGTCTTCTCAAGGCAAATGCATTTCTTCAGATTGCCTATTGCGACAAGATTCTTACTCAAGCAAATTTGAGAAAGAGAAGTTTTCAAGGCCCTTTTGGTGTGTTCTTTGTAATCATCAAGGAGAAGACACAAGCGACCATTTACTTCATTGTCATTTCTCATGGCAAATTTGGAACTCTTTGTTGCATAAATTTAACTTTAATACAACTTTTCCTCAAAACCTAAAAAATTGGATAAGTTCTTGGCCCCCCTTTCTAAAATCCCCTCCACCGTCTTAGATTTGGAGTTATATTATTGCATTAATTTGCTGGAATATCTGGACTGAGAGAAACAAAATAATTTTTATAGAGGAGGCTAGGCATGGTGAATTTTAGCAACGAATATTTGTTAATTCACGAATATTCCAATTTTCGGATTTTTTAGGGTCGGCAGATGAGTCCGGATCGTCAAAATTTAAAGAATATAAATTATTTTGGGGGTCGGCTCATCAACTCTTTACAATAATATATTAGATTACACTTCAATTCGCTACATATATATAGTAGAACTGCCCCCCGATATCAAACAAGTCAACAAGCAGAACCGAAATTGGAGGACCGGAACACCGAACGACAGTGCCAAACGGAAGAATCGAACGACAGTGTTGAACGACAATATCTTTCGACAGTGCTAAACGACAACGCCTAATGGAAGTGCCAAACGACAATACCGAATGCTAGTGCCAAACGGAAGTGTCGAACGATAGAGTCGAAAAGTAGAATGGTGCTGCCTCCAAACGACATAACCAATCTGTAGCATCTACTCTTTGACCGGACAACAAAACCAAACGACAAAACTGAAGTGTTGCATCGTTGATCATTGTGGCATCTGGTGGGAATAGTAAAAGGACAGGCCAATTATCAGAAAAATCAAGCATATTATCTTATTTTAAAGAGACAACCAAAAAGCCCACACAATCACAATGCACTCAAAATATAGGTATTTATTATTTTTTTTCATAAATTTGACTTTAACTGTTCAATAATATTAAAATAATTTTATATGCAGAAATTCCCACTGATATCTCACTAGAAAGTATCAACCAGAATAACATGTCACCCAGACCCTTGAAGGTTTTTTTGATGATGACATGCCACCACTCGAAGATGCTCCTCTTGTTTTTGATGACAATGGTAATGACACTCAAGTGGCAGAAGAGCTTGTTGGTTCTCGTCAATACAAAGTTCCGCTGAAACCTCTACTCAAAAATCTTTGCGAAGGAAGAGAAGTAGATGGACAATTGGAAGGTCCTTTAAGGTGGATTGGGCAACAAAATTTCCCTTCATAGAACCTGTAGGCCCTGAAAATATTGACGATGCTCCAACAAAATGCAGATATACAATATGTAGCTGTAAACTAGGAAAGGAAAACAGAATGCAATTGAAATTGGACACGATTGAGAAACATTGGGGAAACGTATGTGACAGTGAAGCACCTAGATGGGTTGATAACAAGAACACAGGTGGAAAAATGCATGCATGTAAGATATGCACGCGAGTATGAAAATGACAGTGTTCCACGAGGATGCGCCCCCCTCCTGAAAAAACCTGTTTTCAGGATGGAGATGTGGGGACGTCAGGGGGATGTCCCCAGCCGTCCCGCCACCTCCGCCACGAACCTCCGTCGTCCCCAGGACGTTTCCCTCCGAGAGGGGATGTCTCCTTCAAAAGGGGGATGTCTTGGGGACTGGGACGTCCAGAAGTCCCCCAACCCCTGAGGAAATGTCCAGGCATCCCTCGCGCATCCCCACATAGGTGGACGCCATAAATTGCAATTTTTTTAATTAAAAAAAAAATTGGGTTTTTGAGCTCTAACCCTAATTGCTAATGGGTCGCACCCCCACCCCCCAAGGCCTCCCAAAAGTTTATAAAAAGCCCTCTCCTCATTCTAGATCACACAAAAACTTCATTGAGTGAAATCAAGAGCTGAAAGTATGTAATGCCCCCGAATGGGACGAATTAGTGCAAAAGGGGTTTTCTGCAAAATCTTCAAATCTGAAAATACAATCAACAAACCCTAGATTGCAAAAAAAGCTCTCAAAACCCTTAATGAATCCTTGAAACCCTAAGTGCCAAAAAAATCGGGTTTTATGGGTAAAATCCAGCCAACTTATTCCGAAATAACTGAAAATGTGCAGAAAAATTTCAGAATTTAATTTGCACAAATAAGTACATTTTTTAACCCATTTCCTAAAGCTCAAATGCCACAATATGATGACAGAATATTCTGATTTATTATCAAAATTACAGTTATTGTTCATAGTGAAATTCCTCTTCAAACCCTTACCAAAAATAGTCACGATCATTTGAAAAATATCAAAAAAATTCCAGCGACCTATTTGGGCATAGAAAATACCAAAATAGCCCTTCTAGGTCAATCACCCCACTTCCCAAGAGCTGAAAAAAATAGCAGAAAATTATAGAAAATATTCTTGCCTTCCACAAGTGGAAAATTCTTTGAAAACCTGTCAAATAATTAAATAATAATTCTGCAAATTATTATTTAATTTTTTTCCTTCAAACCCTTCACAAATCGTCCAAACTTCATTCAAATGATTAGAAAAATAACAAATAAAATCAGATTATTTATTTTGTGAATTTTAGATCAATTGAAACCTTCAAACCCTAGATCCAAGCTCCCCAAGTGGTTCGCTCCACTTGCAAAAATAGCATAATAAATTAGCAAACTCAAGATGCAAGGAAAAGACCACGAAACCCTCATAAACATGCACACAAACTCTTCAAAGCAATTCGCCCCACTTCTTAGGGCAAGAACAAGATCTCCTTCAACAATGGTGGTGTCAAAAGACACCTTTTAGATTGATCAATCACCAATAGTAGTGAACCTCTATTGGGCATGCATCCCAATAGTTTTTTTCAAGCATGAAGAACAATTTTATCAAAATTCAGCATATCCTCCATTGTAGCTTCCACCATGTATTTATAACTTCTAAAGAGGGTGAACCATTGTGGGAAGATAAAACACCTTTCTTTTTCCTTATTTTAGCTCCCATGCCGACATTTTCTTTTTTGAATAATATATTAATTGCCTTAATTAAAATAATAATGAAAATTACTTTTAAGGCAAAAAAATTAATTACTAATTCATTTAAGCACTTTAGTGGTAAAAATCATTTTTAAAATATTCTATTAATTAATTAATAATTGTCTTATGATAAAAATCACTATTTCGACAATTAATAAAATAATATTCCCCAAAAAGGGCTCCTTTAGTCTATGGGGAATAGACTGAAGGTCTTAAAAAAATGGGACATCACAAAGTAGAGGCAACAAGCTAAGACAAAGAAGTTTGCAAGAGTGAGAGCATTAAGAGAGGGAAACTGAGATCAAACTTGAAACTTAAATGATTAAATCACAATGTTAAATTGTTGATGTTTAATGCAATATACTTATTCCTTATACATCTTTTTATAACTATATTTTCAAGTACTATATGTATTTGCACTGCTTCCCCGTCGGCTCCCTTGCTGTCGTCCCATCGCCGTCCCCAAGCTTAGGCCCCCCATCCCCTTGTCCTGGAAATCTGTCCCCGCGTCCCCTCACCCCCCCTGTCAGAGAACTTCGTAGAACTATGGAAAATGATAAGAATTGTCAAAAACATCTTGTTGAGAAAGGGGGAACGATCGAAGCAAATTTTGGAAAAGTTATGCAGTCCCATCTAAAAGCCAAATATATACAATTCCCTATTGTATGCGACATTCTAAAAAAAGGCATACCTATTTTTTACATTATAAGATTTTGTTTCAACATAATGGATATTTGGATATTCCACAATCACATTGGTCAGATAGTAGTGCTTGGGAAATGGTAAAATGTCTAGCAATGGTTGATAAGGAAGATTTTAAACAAAAATTTCAAAATTCACTATTCATCTCACTGTCCATTGATGAGGTCACAACAATTGACAACACATCATAGGTTTGCATGCATGTTTATACTTTTGAAAATTATTCAAGGCAACCTCATCTACTAGCAGTTTATAAAATGGTAGAAAATTGCAATGTAGAAAATCTTCACAAATTGGTTGTATCTAATTTGAAAGATAAAGTAGGGATGGATGATTATGCAATAACTACAGAGTTGGTGTGTGCTGGGGTTGATGGTGCATCAGTCATGCAGGGGCATTGAAATAGTTTGTGTGTTCGGCTGCAAACAACAATTGCCCCATATATGATTCCAATTCATTGCATGGCTCATAGGATGAATCTTGCATACAAAATAGTTAGCAAATTTGCTAATGTGACAAAAGTGGAGGAGCTCCTTCGTGACCTACATGCTTATATGTCAAGCAGTCTAAAAAGATTTTTAAAGTTCCAAAAATTTGCAATAGGAGTGACTGATGGTAAGAAACTATTGAAAGATGTTGATACAAGATGGATTTCTATGTATGAACCTGTATGTTGAATTTTTGAAGAATATCCATCATTAGTAAGTTTTATGTATAGATATTGTAGAGAAATTGACAAGGCAAAAGATTTGTTGTACCATTTAACAGATTTGGAAACATTGTTAACATTATGTGGAATTCTTCCAATGCTGAAGGAAATGAATTGTTTAATGAAACATGCTCAGGAGAGATCCATTTATATCGTTGACTAACATGCTCAGGAGAGATCCATTTATATTGTTGACTTCATACGGCTTAGAAAATGAGTATGTCAATCTCTAGATATACTATACACTTAGAATGAAAAGTTTCAAGGCCCTATTTTTAGCAATTGGCAATGTTTGACAGATTTAAGGAACCTTGAGAGCTATTTGAAGTTGAATATCAATGATCATCTTTGTGTCGTTAATGGCAAGGAGATACCAATGCACACTTTCTACAAAATACCTGATCTTGTGCGAGCTGAATCTGAAAAACTGTTTGTAACACACATTTTGTATGGCAATGTTCTATCTGAAACCCGGATGAAACTAAATATAGTTTCAAAAAACTTATTTGCGGAGATCAGAGATCGTTTTTAAAGGGACGATTTGTTGGAGGCCATGGTAGTTGTGAATCCCATTTTTTAGAACAGTAATAACAGTCAAAAGATGATTAGCAATTTATTTCACAAATACATGGGCTGTCTTGTAGAACATTTCGGTAAATCTGTAGAGGTGAATGGAGTAGAAATTGTTGAACACAACTATCTATTGAGAGGGGGGTGAATCAGTGGATCAACGAAAAACTAGTTTTTTATCTTTTTAAAGAAGATACTGAAACATATGCATATCAAAGAACAGATGCAAAGATCACACACACAAAAGTACAATACACCAGATTTATACGTGGAAAACCCAAAAGGAAAAACCACGGTGATAATCGCTGCTAGAATCTATTGTTCTAATCCAACGTCACAATTAAATGACCTCACTGACAAAATCACACTGGTTACATTTAAGGACACCTATCCTTAGGAGACACCCATCCTCTAATTGAGCACCAACTCAGTTTAACCTTACTGGTTACAAGATTTAAGGGCACCAACCCTAAGGAGACTCCAATCCCCTAATTGAGCATCAACTCAGTTTGTCTGATGACACCAACCAATTAGAACTATGGAGCTACAACACCAGTATACAGAATAGATTCACAAATGAATCCAGTTCAGTTTTTTTGTTACAAGTCTAGTCTGTAACTGCTCACTCTTGGCTTATTCTGTTTATGCCTATTCTTCTTCTCTGCTCAATCTCTGCACATTCTCTGTGTGCCTTTTTTTCTCTCTGCCTCACTCTGCTCATTCTCTGTGTGGTTTTTCTTCCTCTCTGCTCAATCTCTGCACATTCTTTGTGTTCTCTTTCTTCCTATTTGCTCGGTCTCTGCACATTCTCTGTGTGCCCTTTCTTCTTGTTTGCTCAATCTCTGTCCCTCTGACTTCCACTCTGTGTCTGCATACATCTGGATATATTCTGTTCAGACACATTTCATTCCCTTTTGTTTATCTCTGCCTTTTTCTCTATCTGCATGTCTCTCATTGACATCTTTTTTCTTTATCTACGTATGACTGGATATGTTCTATTCAGACACGCTCCATTCCCCCTTTTTCTTCTGCCTTTTTCACTTTGTCTGCATATATCTCTTATCGACAACCTTTGACTCACTCTCAAAATTGCGACAGTAGCAGCAGCAACAAAACAATGTTTGATGTCGTGTATATACAATGAATTTTAGGGTTTCATGTCTCCAATTGCGTTTATACTTCAACTGCACTTAACCGGTTCTCATTCAATGCAACTTTGACTTATACACTTTTCATGTCTCGGTTCATACATCACATTGCAATGGTCAAGTCTTTACTATGTTTGGCAACTGCTAGATTCAGGTAATTACTGTGCTGTTTCTTTAATCAATGATTGATCGGTTGGATCGATCAATCTCGGGCTCCGTGTAGACTTTTTGAGCTCACCATTTGTCTGGTCATGTCTTTAAATGAGAATTATTCATCTTTTCATTGGTGTCATTCACTGTCTATCTTGAACCGTCAGATATTTCCACTTTTGAAACAGAATTGTCGATCTCTCTTGCATTAACCATTGAGCTCTTTCTCGCATCTCGATATTTTCTATATGATTGGTTCGCTTTCGCTCCTTTCGATTGTCTTAGATATGCTCGAACTTTATCTTTGTCTATATGCCTTTCGAGAGTTTGTCATGGAAGCCTTTCGGCTTTTTTGAACTGGCCTTGTGTCCTCTGCAATTGTCCTTCTTCACGTTCAAGTGTCCTTTAACTTCAATCGAACTACCCTTCGGGATTTTGTACGCTGTCCTTTGGAATTTGCAAGTGTCCCTTCTTTATTCGGACTACGCTTCAGACAAGTTGTTGCAGGCTTTTGTCAAAGTCCCCTTTGAAACAATTTTCGTGGATTTTTTGTCCGAGTCCCCTTCGGGACAATTTCCACGGGTTTTTTGTCCGAGTCCCTTTCGGGACAATTTCCATGAGCTTTTGTCCGAGTGCCCTTCAGACTTCTTGAATTGCCCTTAAATTCTTTGCTCATATCGTTCGGTACTTTTGTTTAGGACACATACCCTTTTGGTTTTTTGTAAAGTACCCTTTTGAATTTTTGTAACGGTCCACATAACCTTCGGAATTTTTGTAAAGTACCCTTTGGCAACTTTGTTTGGATCACTTTTCCTTCGGGATTTTATAAAGTACCCTTTGGCATTTTTGGAAACGTCTACATACCCTTCGACTTTTCTGTAAAGGTCCACATACCCTTCGGCCTTTTGCAAAATACCCTTCGGCTTTTTGTAAAGGTTCACTTACCCTTCGACTTTTTGCAAAAGTACCCTTCGGCTTTTTGTAAAGGTCCACTTACCTTTCGGCTTTTTGCAAAAGTACCTTTTAGAATTTTTGCATAGGACTCATTTCCTTCGGGACAATTTTTTTGAAAGAATTGCCTTTAACATTTTCCCGAAAGAATTCCCTTATTTGTTGTGGGTTTTTTGTCCTGGAGAATTGTCTTTACCAGTATTTCCGAAAGAATTGACTTAACCAATATTTTCGAAAGATTTGACTCAACCAATATTTTCAAAAGAATTGACCAAGACACTTTTCCGACAGAATTTCCAAGCTTGTAAAATCGACTATGTATTCAAATACCATGAATTCAATTACTTGGGAGTCCTACTTTACATCTGCATAACTTTTGATCCTTTCATCTGCATGACTTAGAACTTGGACTATAAGCAATAGGCACAAACTTGAGTAGCCTAGTGTGATTGTTTCCTCCAGATGTTGCCATATATGCAAATGTAGTCACCAACAAACTGTGTACTAAGCCATACTCAACAAACTGACAGAGTCATTCATATGACTATTCTAGGAATTCAAGGTGCACATACAATTTCCATGAGGACTCTACAACTGATCTGTTCAGCTCAACACCTTTGTCGTTAATGCTTGATAGAACATTCATCATTTGACATCAATGACAATATGACAGACAACAATCTCCTTGTACACCATGACACTCAAATTGCCAACAGAAATAAAAGGTATTTTGGGAAAGGATTTATTGACATCTCAGTCAACTCATTTTGGAATTACAATGTTTGAACAATATCGCCTCCTAAGCGAACCAACAGAAAATGGGGCAATTCACAGCTATGGAAAAAACTTTATCCTAATTGTATACTGCAGGAAAGTTTTAAGTGAATATTACCGATTATATGAGCTTTGTCAAACAATGATTCTGGGCTTAGTGGAAGATGAAAGAGTATTCAGTGCATTATCGTTTATAAA
Organism: Torreya grandis; assembly: GCA_037957365.1. Taxonomy (NCBI): domain Eukaryota; kingdom Viridiplantae; phylum Streptophyta; class Pinopsida; order Cupressales; family Taxaceae; genus Torreya; species Torreya grandis. The sequence continues at coordinate 4,537,290 of JARHVA010000475.1, forward strand.
GTCACAACTTCGAAATAAATTGGATAAAAATTTAGAAACCTCTTTGAGATTATATGTTTCGTTATGCTATGGACATGTTTTTTTATGAAAGAGCTCTGGCAACATGTAGTTCTCTAACTGAAAGAAGAGACGTCAACAATACAATGACAAATAAAGAGGATGTAAATAATGACACTGAATATGGCACTGACACGGTAGATGCAAATGTCACTGGCGATGATCAGGTTTGTGTAGGATTGTTTCAACTACCAGACTATTAGTTGTATATTTATTGCAATTACCATATTCTGATTTCCAATTTCATATAATTTTTTAATTTGTTTTTAGTTTCTACTATTCATGTTTTACTTTATCTAATTGTTTGTAAGTACTTTTCACATGTTTATCATAAGATGCAATAATTATTATACGTCTTCTGAAATTCATTTCCTTGTTTCTTGCTAAGTGGTGAATGTAAAAGATTAATAAATTGTGATTGTGTTAGGGGGAACATTGTAGGTTAATATCACACACCTATAAATAGAGGAATTACTTCATTGATTTCAACTCCTTAATATGGTTCTCTATGTCTTTGATACATATTTTTTATAAATCTATTTTTTTCTACATATGTGATGTATTTATTGTGCCTTCATAGTACCTGATATACTCCTTTATATAGTGATTAATTTGTTTCTCATTTATTTGACATATATTTTCTCATAATTGATGTGTCTGCAATGTGTTTGATGTTCTTATTATGTGTTTGCACTCTCTTATGTGCCTTCTATGTGCTTAGCTTGACTGTAGCGTCTGAAGTGTTAGCTATGTGTTTTGTTATATAATTGATATTGGTTTTGTTATGATTACATTATATTACCATGATCCATATTGTGTAAAATGTTTTCATTGTTTTCCTAGGTTATCATGATTTTTATCATAAATCCATTATTTGAAAAACATTATAATTGTGCTTTATACTGCTATATATTATGTTGATTATATCTTGATCCTACATGGGGCATATTATTCTTAGGCTTACATTGCTTATATCATGGTCCCTGATAGGGTAACTTATTCATAACATAGCATACATGTTTCCAAATTTATATCTCTACATATTATAAGTTAATGACCCAGTATCTTATCTCATACGTGGTGTTTTTAATACAAATATATTAAGATGTGAGTTTCACAAGTTCATCACAAATATCAAAAGGGGGCCTAACACCATACAACACCATAAAATTAAAATTAAAATACATGCTCAAGCCTAACACCAAATCCATCGAAAAAAAGAATTGCAATCCACGTGGCCCATCCACTAATTAAAACTGAATAAATTGATCAATACAAATCCAAACTTCAAATTGTCATTGAAAATATATTTTTTAAAAGAAACATTGTTTACAAATATTATAGAGTTTAAATAAAACATTGTTTACAAATATTATAGAGTTTAAAACATTTTTTTAGGTTTCACTTCTCAGCTACTTTCCCAATTACAACATCCTCTATGCCATTGTGGTCTTTCAATATCCTTGCCTTTTCAAGATCCTCGGCCGTAGAATTAATACGACCAAGATTTTCCCTTATTTTCCAGTATCTTCTGTAGATAGTAGACTTGGATCGGCATATGTCTTCTGCTTAAATAAGGCATTGGGATCCTGTCCTTGCTCCTTAATGATTTTTTGGAGTGTGTTGTTTATTCAACAGACCAAGCTTCTTGAATTGAATGGCAAAATATAAACTTTTTTGTTCATTTTTCAGATGCACATTGAGGACCTCGTTTTTTTTTTAAATTCTCATATTTTGCCTGCAATTTAAAACGAAATGTAATTAGATTTGAACAAAAATAAGTATGACATAAAATTTGATTAAAATGAAGATACATTACCAAAGATTTTTCCTTCTCGGCGTTTACAATCATAACAAGGTTGACGTCTTTCCCCCATTTATTAAAATATCCCTAGGCTTTTGCATTCAAATTCTCCAACCTGTTAAGCATAATAGTTAACACATTATCATTGTAACTATTAGAAACAATAACTAACCCAAATTTAGCTTGGGCAAACAAAGCATCAATCTTTGCGGGTTCATGTTGCACCATTGAAAACAAATTTTCTTGCTGGGAGTGGTTGTGATAATGGGTGTTTATTTCTTTTATCATTGCCTTCTCTCGAAACTCCCATATACATACATTTTTTAATTCATCAATAACTCCCTCCTTAAGATTCGAAGTAATACTTTTTGATACCAAATTGTTCAATGGAAAAGATCTAATAGCATCATCAGACAAGACAACATTTTCTAGTGGGTTGGGAGTGGGAGGTGAAGAGGTACAAGGTTCCTCCTGAGCAGTCACATGAACATTTGCTCCCTGGATAAAATCATGTGGATTGAAAGCAGCGCCAATAATTTTGCCACTTTCAATCCCCAAATATTTCTCGTCAAGATCAATATCCTGCAAACAAGCCAATCCCAACGCACTCAATATACCTTTGATAGAGAAAGTGGGAATTTGGAACATGATAATTGTAGTGTTCCTCTACTAGCTGTTGGTGCTTGTGGTAATGGAAGAGTCTTCCCCCTTGAGCGAATTGAGTTCGGGGGCGGAGGTTGCGGCATACTATTTCTCAGAGATTGAGAATGTCTTGTAAAATGTAAATTATTTTAGAAAAATGGTAAATTTTAGCAACAAAGTTATATGCTAACTTGAAATTAAAGGTTTAGTACTTGTATTTGGAGACAATATCACCTCCAATCTAGGTGTCGCATTGCGATTGATAGGGGTGTTTTGAGCTGGTACATTACACAAACTTTTAGTCATAAAAAACTATAATCAAAAACCGAAAAACAAAAAAATTAAACTATGCAATGTAAAATACCTTGCATAGAGGGTCCAGAAGGCACAATAAATGTTGGGGTTTGTTGCGGTGGTGGTTGTTCCATGACAACCTCAACTGATATCGAGTCAACTGCAACAATTAAAAAAATAACTAAAATAATGCATTTGAAAGTTAAAATATCATTTGAAATATTTAAATAGCAAACCTGCACGCAGAGACGATATGAAAGAAACTCTTGCACATTTCGAAATCCAAAATGATTGCAAGGATGATTTTGCAGACTCAAAATCTGTAGATCCTTCAACTTCGCGCTGTTCTTTTGAGGCAAATTGTTTTCGTGAGGCATGAAATCCTACCTATAACAAACAAAGTTCAAACATTTATTAATCTTTAACTTGGTAACAGTTTAACAAATAAACAAATATTAAACCTTAGTTCAACAAATAAACAAATAAACTAACCTCCTGTTCTTCCAGAGACAGCGTTTGTGCTCATCTTTGGATGAAGCATAGTTGAAATCGGTGTTTTTCGGAGGTCATATAAGGCCTCATAGTACAATGCTAGAATAAAATTTGAACAAGAAACAATGGAACTGGGATTGGGACAAGCAAAATTTAATTCAAGCCTTATCCTAGAGGAAATAAAAGTGCATCAGTCATATCTCAAATTAGAAAGAGTATGAACAATGTAAATCAGTGCCCAATAGGCAACATCTAATGGTTTTCTCTGCAATACTATTCTCATGAGGAAAAATTGAACCATTGCTTTAAAAAAAGAGTCACCGTCTTCCATGTAAACGAAAGAGACAAACGAGGAATTTACATATCAAAAGTTGAATTTTGAATATAAAAAGAAATTTATAATTACATATTAGTTCAACCGATGTGCAAGCTGAAAGCTGATTTCAAATACTTCTAGTCATCATTTGTTAGCATTGCTTTCGAATTCACAGAGTTTGCATTGTGAAACGGAAGATCTGTCAGATTGTGAATCTCTTCTACTGAGGTACCAAAGCAAATCATTCTGGAGTCTAGGTTCATGGTGAAGATCTTCTTGCTAGGGTCATATGAATACATTAGTGATTTTAGTAACCCAAAGTCTATTTCATACTGGGGCATGTACAACATGCCACTAAAGTTGCATTTCAAAATCCAATTGTTGTATGCATTTGGCTGCTGTACGATTTTCAAAATGTCCGGGTATAGTAGGTTCTTGAAAATGATTTTTTTTTCCATGGTTGGGGAATTGCTGCGAGTGGGGGCAAAGGGGGACATGAAATCTATTCTGCAAAATGTTAAAAACGAGGGTAGAGGGTGAGTATTTATAGGACAAGGGGGGCGACTGGGCAATTAGACAACATACCGACCTCACTGGTCACCCGACAGAGTGGCTCAGCATTACTGTTCGACATTGTCCGCTCAGACTGCTGTTCGACACAACTATCAGACACTTGACATCCGGTGCACACCGACTGTCACATACCATTCGGCTATGCAACCGTCCGGCACAACCATTCAACATAACTGTCCAGTGCAACCATCTGACACAGGTATTTGACATAGCTGTTCAGTGGAATTGTTTGGTGTTTTTCCATTCAACGTCTATCTTTTGGTACAACAGAACGGTTGTACGGAAAAAATATGGAATTGTTTGTTTTTGCTCTTTGAGAATCATCATAGATTCGCCATCGCCCATAGAGGATTCACCATAACTACAAATCAAATTTTCCTAGATTCGCCAAATATTTTCAATAGGTTTTCCAGTAGGACCTCTTAAAATTAACCTTGAGGCTAGGGATTTGAATACGATTCTATATAGAGTCTAGAATGCAATCAAAGAACTAATTATGGTTTGGCCTCCAAAGGATGGAAAAAGTCTACTTGAAGATTTTGAATCTCTCTCTCAATGGAAGAGCCTTATTGAAGGGATCCCTGATAAAAGTATAAATTTCAAGGTATGATCAAAGAATAGTTGGTTGCCTCCACAAGGACCGACCATTAAACTAAACTTTGGTGGTGTTGCTAAAGGAAATCCGGGATGGGCAGGAGCTTGAGGCATCTTCAGGAATGCCAAAGGTACCCCTTTCCTTGGCTATAGTCAAGTGTTAGGCAAATGCACATTTTTATTTTGTAGAGGTTAAGGCTTTGTGGTGAGCTCTCAAGATTGCTCTAGAAAACAACTGGCACAGTATTGAGATCGAAGGGAATTTAAGGTTAATTTTGGATGCTTTGAAACATGCTTGCATTGAAATTTGGTAGTTATTTATAGTGGTTGAATACTACAAGGAGCTTCTTGCAAAATTATCAGTTTGCACCATCAGCGATGTCAGACGAAATGGAAATTAAGTGGTGGATTACTTTGCTAATTTAGGGGTGGGGCTCAATTCTCACCACTCAGCTCTAACTTTGGTGACCCCCCCTCTATAAATACCAAGGCTAAAACATTATTAGCCAAAGATCTCCACTTGATTACTCATGATTGCAATGACTCATAAGGCTGTGACATTTGGAATGGGCAATCATTAATGAGCACATTACTCTCTTGAGGACATTCACAGTGCATTTATGGGCTTGGTAAATGATATCAAGGTAAAACAATTGCTTAATATTGGTGTCTTGCTAAACAAAAATACTTGGATGATTGCAAAAGAGGCTTTAAGCTTTTGGCAAAATGTTTTAATTGAAGGAGTAAAAGATGAGATATTGCTAAGGTGGATGGCGATGAATTTATTTAGGGCTTAGCAGCCAGCGAGACTGGGAGAGGGAGCTTCTGTTGACAATGTCTTACAGGCCATGAGAGACCCCAACCAATCCACTCCAAGGCTTGATACCATGAAGGTGGCATAGTTGATTGGGGTGCAAATTGTTCTTCACAATGCTAACAACACCCATGCAGTTCATGAAAATATTGAGAACTAGGGACCAAATATGGGGGAAATACTTGACTAGATTTAGACGACATAAAAATCCTTGGCTGCGTAGGAGGTTGTTAAAGGTTGCAAAATTGATACCATCTGCTCGAGGCTTGGGATTAATACTTCCACCTTCAAGGATTCACAGCTGGACGAGTCACTTGCATATCTTATCATGGAGTGTACTCATGGTCGAATGATCATGGTCTTTGATTTTGCCAAGGAGGTTGCTTAATGCCTGATCTTACTTGCTGTTTGTGTCTTTGTGCCAACTTTTGTATTAGTTGTGGTTTTGATAAAAACTTCAACTACCTTCAATTGAAAGGCTTTACTCTTAATACACCTGATAACTTTAGGATTTTGCTTGCTATTTTACTAGACGAGCAATAACCCTTTTTTAAACTAAAAAAACCATAAAATAATAAATTATAAATATTAAATATTAATTTTTAAATACTAAAAACAAAACTACTATTTTCTTTTAAACCTAAAATTAAATAATAAAAACTTAAACCTAAACTACACTCTTAAAAAAAACAAAAAATGTGCTAAGCTTCTCTGTTCACAGCAATGCCCACTGTGCTAAAAAATAAAAAACACTTTTAAACTTAAATTTCAAACCTTATTTCCAGCAGCTTCGACTGTGATTTCCGACCACGACGATTGGTTATCTGGCGATGGAGACTAGTTTCCTCCAACTGCGATTGCAAACTCTTCAAATCTCGATTGCAAATGCTTCAAATCTGAAAGGTGATGGTAAAATGCGGTACATTTTGTATTTTTTATAACAAAAGTCACATGCTTAGGGTTAAAAATTATGTTATGGGTATGAAGCTTTTTTTTATACTGAGAGACATTAGAATGTCTTCCTGTATGGGAGACGTCTCCATACCCGTCTTCCATACCGGAGACACGTCCCAGTACCCAAGATGCATCCCAGGGGGTGGGGGATGCGTCTTCTTGCAACGATAGTTTTTCTTTTGAAGCCATCAATGCCAACTGATTTGCCAACAACCCTTGCCAAACAATTAGTAGCAAGTTCCCATGGGTGAAGCAGGAACAACACCTAAAACCACTTGCTCATGGTCCAGTTTTTGCTTCCAAACATGGTCCCCCACCTTGGGCTAGATTTCATCAGGAAGGTCTTTGAGTGGTTTTGGATTCAAAACTTGGACCCCCACCTCTACATGAATTTTTGCAAAGGTGGTGAAGTGCCATTGAGTGGTTTCATCTGAGTAGACATGAAGCAATTCAATGGCATTCCTGATTGAAGAGAAGCTAGAGATAGTTTAGAAATGAAGAGGAATATTTGAGAGTCTCACCTAGATTGGCATAGTGGAAATGGTATGCACAGAGGTATCAGAGGATGGAAACCAATGTTTCATATAGAGCCTATAATATATATAAATCCTATTGAGATACTAGACTATCACCGAGAAATATACATAGAACAGGGATAATTGACAATACCACAGACGAGGATCCACAAGATAGTAGCTTTGTATTCCTCAATGATAAGTCGTAGTACAATTGATTAGTTCAGGGAGGACCTAATACAAGCCCCCTTCTCCCGAGATACAACATGCTATTTAATGAGCAAGACTCAATGGTTGTCATTTAACCAACTGTCACAATCGACATAACAAGAAGTAAACTATTCTACTAACAAAAGCCTGAGACAAGGCTAACAAAACTATGTCGACCAATAGAATATATTTATTCATAACTGCTGTCTTTATTTCCCCTCTCCATTTAGTTAAGTCGGAGTCCATTCTGACTTGAACAATACAACATCAACTCAAGAAGAGGAAGTTGGAGGAGGGGAAGAAGATGTTTTTGGAAAAACTAGCGGTGTGACTACAGAACTTGAAGGAGCAACCTTGAGTTGACGGAATTTAACTCGAAGGTCATAAAATATGGAAGTTTGGTGTTGGAGATGCTTGGTAGCCATAAGTTCACGTTCCTATGCACACTTTACCATCTGCACTTACTCTTGCATCTTAGCCTTCACCTAAATAAGCTCTTTACTCTGAATTTGAGTGATTTGTTTCTATAGACAAAGTGTGCTTGAAACCGACCTTATTGGTCCTCGCACTCCTAACATAGAGCAACTGTCTGATTAGTCATATTGTCCTCAACTTGCATTTGATGTTAGTCACACATAGAAGACTGAAGTAATAGGATTGGTACCTATAAGTATGCTCAATATTGCATAAGGAAGCTAGCACTTGGTGGACTCGAGAAGAAATAGTACGAGGGACTAGTGTTGGTCGCCAACACTCATGCATCTCATGAGTGTTCGTCTTTGGCCAAACTTTGCTGACATATATTTGTGCAAACTTGTCGTGGCACTCATCTTGCACAAATTTCTGGATATGGGCTGCCTCATCTGATATCATTTGCACTTGTGAAGGACCACTAGCCACCTCAAGGTGCCTACCTACCCTAGAAATGCCTTGGAGTGCCTCCATCATGGGTTCCATAACTTGTAGAAACTGAGACAATGTCTCATAGGGGTTGCTACATCAAGGATGGGAAGAAGTACTGGAATAGTCCAATGTCTCATCTGAGCATCAATAGCTTTTACCTCTGAATTTGAAGGCCAAACCATTAGTGTATGGGACTCTGTGTGAGTTGGAATTGCACATGATTGTGTGGTGGCTCTACTCTGATAGGCTCTTGAGGCTAACATGGGATTAAGGGTGCCTCAAAGCCTACGTCAACCGGTGCATCAAATCCCTGTAACTAGGTCTCAACATCATTTCTTGTAAACAAGGGAGGGTCGGCTTTGTGCTCTGAAGGAATGTTGGTAGTTGGAGCTAGTAACTTCGAGAAAATAGGAATATAGAGTCCCTCAGTGTGCCCATTGTCTTCGTCCTCATCTCGTCAGACTCAGACTTATCCCCCTCTTCCTTGAAACTGGGTTGTTCCAATGTTACCTTTCTTTTCTTTGACGTAACTTTGCGATCAAGATGGTTGTCTAAGGGAATTCCAAGGTGGCTCCAATGGAACACAAAGGGCCAAGTTGGGTCATATGAACTGTCAACTGTGAAATCTCCATCTAATGTAGACAATGCATACGACATCCAAGAATAATCGAATAACATGTGTCATATAAAAGCCTTTGTATGACAATGAAAGGAACTCACAGATACATGTAGACAACAACTCACCTCAATTATGAATGTCACATTTCCTTAGACCTAATAGGTGGCTTGTTATCCAAACTGCAATGTTGGATGCCACAATAGCCTCTACTATGCGACATTGGATTACATATATGAGACATAGCCATTCTTTTGAGGTAAATATTCCTTCATGAGGTTGCAATGGAATTTTGCCCACATTTGAATCAATTCCTCTGCCCTGAGATTAGGTTCACATATGTGTTGCACAACAAAATCCTTTTGTCTCTAAGTAAGCTGAGGTTTTGTCGGCTTGTTAACCAACAATCCATGTGATAGGACCCCAAATACCTGTGTAAAGTCTTGGGCAGTGTAATTAATCTTTACATCTTTTTCCATGTAATAGACAATTGAACTCATGGTTGTTGGGCTTGTTGGCCCACCATGTGTGAGACTCTGTGGTCTCAGGGTTTCCCACGTAAGTGTGTTAGGACTGGCCTTGCTTTTGGTGATGGTTTAACAACCTTCTGTTTTTTGTGGCCTTTAGCAACCAATTTGGAGCTCGAACCCTCTGTTAATGATTTCTAAATTGTCCTTGAAGCTGCTGCAGGTGGTTTAGGAATGATACAACCTTTTCTAGGCATTCTAAACCATTCAAAGGTTGTCTCTAGGGCATTCTTTTACTGCACAGAAGATGGGGCTGTGGTTGTTGCAAGAGGGTTTGTATTTGTTTCAGCCATAACTGCCGTTGCAAAGACCAGAATTATTTATCAAAAAATACCTACCGAAACCCTTGTGTAGTGGATTAGTTGCTACAATTGTAGGCCCTTGAGTTTTTGCATGTACTCTGAACTCTGTAGTTGAACTGTTTCTTGAATCCAATGTTGTATGTTGAGTTGTTACTCTGTCTTAAGGTAGAGGAAGCAAAAATATGAATTTTTCTACTATATCTTCTCCTGAAAAATCCACAACTCTCCGCACAAAAACGTTTGAAAATGATATCCAAACATTTGATTTTATAGGTAATGCCAAATCCCCTGAGGGATGCCTCTGTTCAGGGTAAGGAGGATGCACGTTGCCCAAGTAAGGATTAGAGTAAGTTTGAACGACAAGACAATGTCTAGCTGTTGCAACATCAAAGTAAGAGTAGACCTTATGGGGCTCAAGGGTGTCAAATACAAAGAATAGGGGTGTATGAGGTTCAAGGGTGTCAGGGACAACAAGGGGCAGACACCCTAAATTCACAGGGTGTTCGGTGAAGATTGCTGAACATTTAGAGCATTTAGGAGATATTGCCACAAAATCACAAATGGAGTAGAAGTGGAGACACAGTCTGACAGAGTGTAGGGCGATGACCATATGGAATACAAAGTGTTTATGGCATGATGGTACGGTGCTTGGAAACACTATAGAACGTTAGGGGGAAGCATCAAAGTATGAATCGTGTGGATGTTTGAAGGACAAAACCCCAACCGAATGGTTAGGACGTTCAAGAAAAAGCTTAAGGGAGGAAGTGGAATGTTCGAGGGAATAATCAAAGGTTTTGAGCATATGCCGTATGGCATTATATGTTGGATGTTCAGTAGAAGGTCGCTCGATTTGGCCATTGTGGTGATCAAAATAACTTTGTAGCCCGCACTAGCTATTAATTGTATGTTTATTATTTTGACATACTTTATTTTTATTTTCGTAAAAAAAGTCTGTGCTTGTAACCGTTTATTAATTTTTTGATGACTTCTGTTAACGCTACCCGTCCCTTTATTTTTCCTACTTTCTTTGTTGCCTGAACATACCCACTTGAAATCAATGTCGATGATATTTGTGCTTTCCGCCCTTGGTTGACACACTTTTAGCTTCGATCCGTTTACCATATCTTTGGCTGCCATCCCATTCAAGTTTTCTAGTTTGACTGCCCCTTTCTCCAAAATTTCTTTTTTTTAAAATGGTCCCAACCATAATAATTTGAACTTAACTGGTTTAATAATTTATCATAGCACTAGAGTTCCCGCTTTAAAGTTCATTAGGCGAAGATGTTTGACGTGATGGTATTTCCTTCTTTTGTGCGACTTCAGCAGCCCATTGTGCTAATACTCTACATTTGTCCAATTTATTTAATTACATAAGTCATTCCTGGAGGCTCTTGTCATCCCTCAATCTATTATGTATGGGTACCTGTACACTTGGTACTAGATATTCCATAGGTACTGTTGCCTCTTGTCTATACAGTAATTGGAAGGGCATATGGTTGGTAGTGATTTTTATGCCATTCGATAGGTCCAGAATGCAAGATGTAGGTGTTTCTCCCAATCACTTCCTTCCATACTGCACTTCTTAATAACAAATATTAACAGTTTGTTCATGGCTTCTGCTAAGCCATTGGCTTGTGGGTAGTATGGGCTTGACAAGGAATGAAAAATGCAAAACTCCGAGGTATTAAACCGGATCTTATGGTTGAAAAAATGACCTCTTTGACTAGTGATTTGAGTTGGAATTTCGATTTTGATAACTATTTGTTCATAATTGAACATTGTTGTGCTTAGAGCACTGTTGTCTTGCCATGCTCTTGCTTCTGCCCATTTGATTAAGTATTATGTGACCACCACACTATATTTGCAACGGTGAACTTTACTTGTTTTCAGGGGCCCTGTGAAATCTAGGCCCCATGTTTCAAAATGTTTCCAGGGTTGTGACGGCTAGAGAGGCATAAAGTCCCTTTTTAATGACTTTCAGGGATGTTGGCAAGTGTCACATTCCATCACCCATTCCTTTGCTTCACGGTGCATTTTTGGCCACCACAGTTCTGCCAATTGTACTTTCCTTGCAGTAGCATCTAGTCCCATTTGGCCTCTAGCTATTCCCTCATGAGCTTCTATGAGTACATCTCTAATTTCTTCTTTTAGTACACATTGATGTAGGACGTGGTCTAGACCCATCTTATATAACAACTCATTTATTAATTGGAACGTTTAAGCCTTCTGTGCTAGTTTCCTTTTGTCACTAGGTTGCACATCCTTTGGAAAGGATGCTGAAGATAAATAGTCCACAATATTCCTCACACCATGTTGATACAATTGCAAATTGAAATAAAAGAGCATCTGAAAAATCTTCGTTGACCCCCTCCATTGGTTCCCACCATTTTATTCTGGAGAGTTGGTCGGCATTCACATGGCTTTTACCTGTTCTCACAATAATATTGAATGTAAACTCCTGTAACAATATCAAGGATTTGCTTATCCTTCCTTGAATGATCGGTTTGTTGACCAAGTACCAGAGTGCGTGATGGTCCACATAAAAAGTGAAGGGGGTCACTCATAGGTAATGTCTAAAATTTTGTACAACATATAACATTCCTAAAGCTTCATGTTCCATGGTGTTGTAATTCTTCTCAGCATTGGACAAGTGTCTGCTTGCGAAGAACTTTGGGTGATCTAGCCCCTAAGTACCTATTTGTGCTAATGTCACCCCAATAGCATAATTGGATGCATCTACATGGACATGAAACTACTTGTCCCAGTTTGGGTAAACATGTATAGGAAAACCTATCAATCAAACCTTCAATTCTTTAAAAGCATGCTTTTGTTTGCTAGACCATATGAACAAAGTCCCTTTTCGAGTGAGAATGTCCAAAGGGTGAGAGACTTGAGCAAAGTTTTGTATGAAGCGTCCGTAATACCCGACGTGTTGCAAGAAGGATTTTCCTCTCGTGTCTTCTGGGTGCCTCCATTTCCCCCGTTACCCTTATTTGGTCCGAATCAGTCTTTAGTTCAACTTTGCAAATTGTGTGTCCCACAAGTATGCCTTGTGGAACCATGAATTTGCACCTATCTAGATCTAGAGCCAACTTTGCTGCTCTAAATTGCCTCATGGACTCTGTGGGGCCTGCAGGTGAGATTCTTAACTTCTGTGGATTGACTAGTTATCAAGAAGAGCTTTGACGTTGTTCATGGCCATCTTGTCGAAAATGTGTAGAATGAATCGCTGTGGTTGGCACATTGCAAACTCCAAATGGCATTTTGTTATATGCATAGACTCTATCTTTCACTATGAAAGTGGTCTTCATTTTATCTTTGTCTGCAATGCTGATCTGATTGGAACTCGAGAATCCATCCTTGACGGAGTAGATCTCATGGCCAACTATTTCTTCTAGTACGGAGTTCGTAAATGGTATTGGGAATGGGTCTTTGATAGTCACCACTTTTAGGTTTCTGAAGTCGACACATCTTTATTTGTTCTGACCCTTTCTTCAGACTCGTAACTATAGGGGACACCCACTCACTTGTCTGTACTCTGTAAATTATTCCTGCTTCTAACATCTTCTCAATCTCTTCTTGGACTTTGGTAGCATAATTTTTATTCATTCTATATGCTCTTGTCTTTATTTGCTGAGCTCCCAGAACCATAAGAATTCTATGTACACACATCTCTGGTGGTACCCCCTTCAAATCCTTGTAGGTCCAAGCAAACACATCCTTGTCGTCTGTGAAAATGCGGAACGTGGAAGCCCTCGAAATTGGATCCAAGTCTTCTCTATACTTAATTCTTCTACTCCAAATTTGTGAGTAGGTTTTTCTTGTATCTTTGCATCACCTACTCGGTATTCAGTGAACTTTGGAGGGTAGGGTGGGCTCGAAATTGATGGTTCTCCCTAATAAGGAGCTACCGACTTTAGTTCCTGCTCAACATATTGCACCACCATTGGTTTAGAAATGTCTTTCATTATGTACTCATTTCCTTCGGAACCTTCACCTTCTTTTATCTCCTTGATATGAACAAAGTTTCACCCAAGTTGAAACACTTCGCAGTCTTCCATTTGCCAGTGACAGAGACCGTTCAGGGAATTTGTTTCATCCTTGGAGCATGATTGTAACTCCAATAGTCCCTCTTCATTTGGTTCCACCTTGCCTTGGTTGACATGTTGGGAGTGTTCTTCCATATTTTCTGTATCAGAGTTTGATGAGTTGTCTGATAAAGCTGCCTTTCCACTGATTGCTGACTCTTTAAATTTATGGTGTACTTTTTGTCTTTGTTTTTGATCGAGAGTAGGTCCTTTTTCCAATCGTGATCTGCCTTGGCTGAGCCAACCTTGGCCCAATAATGCATCATAAACTTTTTTCAATAAGGAGATGACTACAAAGTTCAAAATGATAGGTTGGGTATTGATAATTATCTTTTGTGCCATCAATTCTTTCAACACCTATATTCCACTTTGATCAGCTCCTACTAGTTGGAAAGTTTGCGTCCAAATAGTGTGTTTTCCAAGACTTTTCTGTGTTTCTTTTGGAATCATGTTCACAACACAACTGCCATCAATAATAGTATTAGTTAGGGTGAAGCCTAGAATCTCCATGTGGACGACCGTTGGATGTCGGACTAAGTTCATTGTTATGAGCATCAGATCAATTACTTGATCTTATAACCATAGAGGTTCAACAATGGGTTCTCTCTGTTTCTTATCCTTCGTCCTTTTTGTTGAAGGCTTTCCTAACTATCTTTAGTGCCATCAATTCTCCCAACACGTATATTCCACTTTGATCAGCTCCTACTAGTTGGAAAGTTTGCGTCCAAATAGTGGGTTCTCCAAGACTTTTCTATGTTTCTTCTGGAATCATGTTCACAGCAAAACTGCCATCAATTATTGTATTAGTTAGGTTGAAGCCTAGAATCTCCATGTGGACAACCGTTGGATGTCGGACTAAGTTCCCGCTCAACATATTGCACCACCACTGGTTTAGAAATGTCTTTCATTATGTGCTAATTTCCTTCAAAACCTTCACTTTCTTCTATCTCCTTGATATGAACAAAGTTGCACTGAGGTTGAAACACTTTGCAGTCTTCCATTTGCCAGTGAAAGAGACTGTTGAGGGAATTTGTTTCATCCTCGGAGCATGATTGTAACTCCAGTAGTCCCTCTTCATTTGGTTCCACCTTGCCTTGGTTGACATGTTGGGAGTGTTCTTCCATATTTTCCATGTCAGAGTTTGATGAGTTGTCTAATGAAGCTGCCTTTCCACTGATTGCTGACTCTTTAAATTTATGGTGTACTTTTTGTCTTTGTTTTTGATCTAGAGTAGGTCCCTTTTCCAATCGTGATTTGCCTTTGCTGAACCGACCTCGGCCCAATAATGCATCATAGGCTTTTTTCTTTAAGGAGATAACTACAAAGTTCAAAATGAAAGGTTGGGTATTGATAACTATCTTTTGTGCCATCAATTCTCCCAACACCTATATTCCACTTTGATCAGCTCCTACTAGTTGAAAAGTTTGCGTCCGAATAGTGGGTTCTCCAAGACTTTTCCGTGTTTCTTTTGGAATCATGTTCACAGTAAAACTGCCATCAATAATAGTATTAGTCAGGTTGAAGCCTAGAATCTCCATGTGGACAATTGTTTGATGTCGGACTAAGTTCATTTTTATGAGCATCAGATCAATTACTTAACCTCCTAGCCACAGAGGTTCAACAACGGGTTCTCTCTATTTCTTATCCTTCGTCCTTTTTGTTGAAGGCTTTCCTTCTGACACAAGGTGTGTCATCTGATTTGTGTTGTGATCATTGTATTATACATATGTGGTTATAACCTTCATAAGTTGTGGAATTCTTTGAAGGAGATCTGCTACTTTGATGGGTATGGTGCTCTGTAGAACTTGTCTTGCTATTTATTTGTCTTACACAAGATGACTGGTTAGTGTGCTTGTATTCTCCCCATAATGTCTTTGTTCATCCATCATTGCTCTTTCCACCTCAGCTCTTGCATTAGCCATTCATTCTTTTTTTGTACAAGGTTTAGGGAAAGTTATTATCTTTGCTTGGCTTCTAGTGATTGCCATCACCCCTTCATTCCTTACATCGATTATATTGCTATTTGCTTGCTTTGGGCAGTTGGCATTCTTATGATCTCTGGTTTCACACCATCCACACATGAGTCCGGTGTTGATTTGATTGGTGGGGTAATTTCTTGCTTAATGGTGCCACTAGTTACATTTCCGACACTCGATTATTGGTCAACCTTGCTCATCAAACTGGATGCAGCTACCACCTCCCCCCATATTGTTCTGGTATCGTGTATTGTTCTATTGGTTTTTATATTCCCTAGGGGATGCACTTGGAGATGCTTTTGTATTACCTTGGAACTTTGTTTTGGTGGTAGATGGCATTGCCGTTTCTTCTTGAGTAAGGAGGAATTGGGCACCTTTGTTTTTTAAGTTGTGTGAGCAACTTTTTATATTATGGCCATTGACTCGACAAATTTCACAAAATAAATTTCTTGTATAGTTGGCCTTGGTATGCCCCTCTATTTATAGTTGGGGCACCAAGGTTTTTTTTCATTTCTTTCATCATTCACAGCATGTCCTTCCAAATACCTCATATAGATCTTGATTTGCTATCATTGGAATCTGAGTCCTCGTCTTCACTTTGGCTTCTTGTGTGTGAGGATGATGTTTTATTCTCACTTTCAATATCCACTGCTCGGTTATAGGCATCATCATATGAAGAATATGGGACAACCTCTTTTTTTTTTCCTAGTGGTGGAACCAACCCTTCAATAAACCACCTCTTTTTCAGCCCACTGACTAGTTCTTTTTTAAAGTTTGCGAAGCAACTCGAGTCTTCTATTGTAAACCTGAATTGTCACATGCTTAACGTATATTGTATTTGTATATTTCTGCGATAATCTCATTGTCATCCCTCAGGTGTTTGAATTCTTTTTCAAACGCTTGCCTCATTGTTGCCCTTTTTGCTTTGTCAATACTTGACGCATTGGTGTACCAATTGATGGCCATGCCTTGAATGGTATTCGGGAAGCATTTTAGCCACATCCGCTCGTCAATATACCCATTGGTAGTCCAAATAGTGATGCACATACAACAGTGCCATACCGGATCTTTAGATCTGCCATCAATAATTTTTGACAGTTTTTTGATTTTCTGGTGATGGGGTCGGGTTACCCATTCTTGTAGATATTGGGGTCTTTTGGGGTAGCATTCCAAACTTGATCTTCCTCCTTATGTAATGCCCCCAAATAGGATAAATTACTCAAATTTGGAATTTTATGCAAACCCTAGCCAAAACAAATTTTTTTAATGATTTTTCCAGCCAAACCCTAGGTTCTTAAAACTTACAAATTGATAGAAATAAATTATGAAACCCTAGCATAAAAATTATTGAATGTTGTAATGATTTTTAGGGCATCAAATCACTCAATAAAATCAGCCATAATGGCACCAACACATAAAATTTACAATGAATATAATACTGATTTTTGGTGCTTTTTCCAACTTGAAAGTGATAGAAAATATCCTTAGAATTATTGATAAATGCAAAAAAATCAATAGAAAATTGCAGAATATTATTTGGGCACAAAATAGGCCTCCAAACCCTAAAAAATAGCTCCAAACCAATTCGCCCTTGTTGAAATAATTTGATAATAAATTCCCAAACCCTAAGAGGGTTATTTTCATGCAGCACAACTTTTAAAGGGGGCTTCAACACAAGTGGCGAAGTCGCCACCTTCTAGAGCTCTCCAAAAACCTGTAAATGGATTTCAATAGCAAGCCACACAACCCCAACACACCACACTTGCCAAGACAAGTTGCCACCCTAGGAGAGGGTGCAAATCTGCAATTCACAAATCTGAAGCACAATTACAGTGCTTGAATAGAGTTGCCCTATGTGTAAGAATGGAGGTTTTCGTCCCCAAACTCCTTTGTGCACTTGAAGGGTTTCGTCCTCGAGTCATTTGTTCAAGCTTGACATACTTGAGCATAAGATTCAATATCCAAATAAGCATAATTCCAAAAAGAAATCCTTTGCTTGCAATAAATACCCTCCCAAGGGGGCGAACCATGTGAGGGAGTCTAAAGCATGAATTGAAAATCATTCTCGACCTTTAATTCCTCTTTTCCACTTTTGGATCCCACCCAAAGGGTGGCGTTCTAATTTGGAACAACTCAAAGGCCGACAAAGTCACAATACATTCTCCAATTATTAAATTAATTTGTCTTAAAAAATAATAGTAATTAAAATTACTTTTGGGGCAAATAATCTAATAATTAATTAATTAAATTGCGCTATTTGCAAGTGATAAAAATCACTTTTTGCGCAATTAATTAATTAAAAATACTATCCAATTATTTATCTAAATTACCTTAATTTTTGGAGTGGTAAAAACCACTTTTCAGGTAATTTTAATAATTAATTATGATAGTTCCATTATTCTAATAATCAATTAAAATTGCCTTAAGATAACAAATTATTAAAATCACTATTCGGGCAACTCTAATTAATTTTTAAAATAAATTCTCCAATTATCATCCTTAACCTATGGGAAAAAGTAGGCTAATGGTCTTTAATCTGTTTTCCTTTATTATGATAAAGGGGACATTACAGTCCTCCCTTTCCAAAATTGTTTGTCTTCAAGCAATTGAAGCACCCATAGGGTTGTCCCCACCATAGATTTTATGCACAATTCGAACCTTGGTCCATCCCATGGGAAAAAACCCTTTTGGAGAAGCCTTCTAGTGTTGTTCATGAGAATTATTTGTTGTTTATGCAAATTGAATTTGCAGGAACAGTAGTACCATATCCTTTTTCCACTTGTCATAGAGCCCATATGCCTCAAAACTGCCCATAAAATGATGAAAACAATGAAAATTTCAGAATAAGCATTACCAAAGTGGCTGTAAAAGTGTATTACAGCCATGTGATCTTGAATTATTTGGGCCTTGTCCTTATGCTATCACTTACACAAGAAGCAAACACATTAGTCAAAAAGAAGGCTCCCCATGGTGTTTCGTGGTGTCTTCTATGGGTTTGAAATCCGTCCCACAACATGATTTTCCACTCCTTGGCCCTCAGGCCCCTCCCTCATGCCCCTAGATCCTCCAATTTTGGAATGGGGTGCTTTGCAAGGGATCAATGTATGATGGTTAGAGGGCTGTAATTGTAACTTCTAGCCTTGCAATTGTTCTTGGAAATTCCCTTCCTTGCTTTTCTCTTACCCCTTGGTGTGCCAAACATGTATGCAATTATAAGGGAAACAATATTGGAGTTATGTCTTATCATAGATGAGCTGAATTTGTCATAGTAAATATGGCAAGCAGAGATGTTACAGTTGCCCTTCCTCTTTGTTTTCTCATGCCATATCATACAATCTTCATGACCATGCCCCTAACTCTCCCAAACATGCTTCAAGCTTCCCCAAACATGTCCCCTAAGGGCTGGAAGCTCCCAAGTTGTCACCATAGTCCAAAGTCCTGTCATCAAGGAGATTGCCTTCTTGTATCCCAAATTGGACTCATTGTTATCCATGAACTTGGAGGATGTCCTTAAAAACACAAACTTCATATAAAAGGAACTAGATTTGTCAAAATAAAATCATTTAGAAAATGATACCTTGCTGGCCCACTTGGAAAAGTCCCTTTGTCCTCCATTCTTGGTATGCAAACCAGCATGGTTTCCTTTCAACAAACCCTTGATCACTCTCACATGCCACTGTAGGTTTCTCCTCCTTGTTAGGGGCTGTAGTTTACCCCACTTTTCAATCTTTTTACCTTCCATAAGTGGCTGAACTATCTTCATCAACTCAGAAATTTATGAGTGATAAAATTCAGACCTTGAGTATAACTTTTCAGAACTCGCCATGAGCTGCAGCATGCTAAAAAAATCGACATTTTTGCCCTCATAAGGTGGCTGGACCTGCCCCAACCACTCACAATTTTTCTAGTACCAAAATTCAGACCTTGAAATGACATTTTCAGAATGGGTTAGGGGCTGTAAGGTGCTTCAAAAAAAAAAAAAATACTTGACCTCAATAGTCATAGGATTTGTCCCTCCAAACTCGTCATTCTTCCAACTCAAATGACACTGAAAGTTCGCAGCCAAACCTGATTTTTGTTTGCATCCCTTAAATTGGTCTTTTATGCAAATTTCGGATCTGCCCTCATGCTATAGAAACCAACTCATGCAAAAAAAAATTTGATAGTTTTTTACATACCTTAAAGGCTGCCCTATGACCCATTCATTGATTTCTTTGTAAGGGTAACTTTCTTCCATCTTTGCTCTACTCAACAAGCCATGTATGTGACCAATTTTATCCATGAGAGTTGGCTGCTCCAACTTAGGAAAAACAACTTCCCTTGTTGCTCCTATCGGATTTCCTTCAAGCAACATTTTAATCCAAATAAACATCATCAAACTTCCCAAATTACAGCTGTTCAAGGAAATAATATTGCAACATGTGAAATAGAGAGTATCATCATATCATGGCTGTAGCAATGTATCATCTCATGCAAAATTATGATAATGGTGGCTGGAACCAACCATATAGTGACTAAATATACTCCAACAACATCAACAATTGAAAGATTATCCCAATGTATGACTGAATTTAGTTGTAGGACTGCATACAAGTTGTTGGGTCACTGTAATGTCCCCTTCTAGTTGACATCTCTCAATACTTGAGATTAGCCTATTATGTGGCCCTCGTAGGCTAATATGGAGGATAGAGGGTCTTGTTGAGGCATGGCTTGGCTTCAATTGTCAGAATTTTTCAGTTTGGCTTTTGTTTGGGGTCTTTTGGACGCCATTTGCTTGACTTACTATTTTTAGTAAGTGGAGACACTCAGTGGAGCACCCCTGCTATTTTTAGCAGTATGGTCTGGTCATATGCAGATTCAATCACTTATCATCCTGCTTCAGACGACTTGTCATTTGGACTTATATTGAGGGAGATATTAATATTTATTTGCCAAAACAAATATTAATTTAATTGAAGCTTATATTATAGAGTTATAATGTAAATTTATATTATAACTTAAGTGACTTAATGAAATGGTCAACCGTCATGAAGAAGGGGCCATATTTCAATTAATTATTATAATTAAATGGGCACCCAAACTATTGGAAAATTAAAAGTGAAATTAAAAGTTAATTTAAAGGATGCTTTTGAAGGAAATCAACTTGCTTGAGGAGATATAAGGTTTTCTTTTGAAGAAACTGAGGATTATTGCATTTTGAGAACATTTTTGAGGAGTTTTGAACTTACTTGGAGAACAAGGGTTTCTACCTGCAGCAGCGATTGGAGAACGTAGTTCTTCTGTGAGCAACCATCTGAGCTGGTGAAATACCCAGTGAACTTGGTGATTTTGGGGGGTCTCAATCAGAGGCTCTATTTGGGATTTCAATTGGATGAATTTGGTGAAGTTTGGATCAGATTTAAGAGGCTGGAGTTACAGATTATTTTCTGATTGAAAGGGATTATTTTCAGAGGTTTTATTTGCTGCTACAGTACCATGAATAGTGACGTGCTATAGTACCCATGAATAGTGACGTGCTATAGTACCCATGAATAGTGACTCGCTACAGTACCGTGAATAGTGACGTGCCACAGTACATGTGAATAGAGAGGAATTGCTGGTCATAGAAGACAAAGTGTTCGCAGCGTCTTTTGGAGGTAAACATATGATGGTATCTGCAGATCACAATCATATCAGGTTCATTCAATTATTGGAATTTGCTTTTTCATATTGTATTTATTATCAATAAGGCCTTGGACTCTTATTTAATGAATGGAATAATATATGGCAATAAAAGAAGTCTCAATATAGTTCAAAATTTATCTCAATAGACTAGTTTTACTTTCAGTATGTGTTTTTTTGTTCAAACCCCCTGAAAACACAAAAAAATTCATAAAACCTTCAAAAAAAAAGAAAAAGAAAGTGAAGTTCAGCAGTAGAACCTGTGAAGGGTTCCTACAGTTGCTCGGAAATGATGATGGCAGAAGCCTTCCTACTTGCAATATAGGTCTTTTGAAGCAATACATTCCCCTTGAATTTCTCTTCACACCATATGATTGAAAATCCCTTAAAAGTAGTTTTAAATTGAAAATTTCTCCCCTTAATGACTGCAACTACTTGCATGGCAATAAGCTTACAATTTGGTTCCAATGAGTGACTCGTGAATTGTGTGTATTGGCCTTTCACAAAATTGTTAGAATTCACTACACTCCATATATGATCCCTTATGAATTTTCTTTGGATTTATAGGATGAAGAACTTATCAACCATATTGAAATTAAGGCCTCTAACATCCATCTTGGCATGTTGCCCATGATGACTATAATCTAGTGATAAAAACAAATTGAGAAGACCTCCATATCTTAGCTTGTGATTAGCATGCTTGTCTCCCTTTGCCAACACAACATCTTCATCCCTATTACTCACATTTCTTCTTTTATGAGTATGCTTATCAGTTGAACCAAAACTAATGTGAAAGGAGAATGTTGTGGTCCCATCTAGCATACCTTGGAACTTGACTAAAGGATAGTGATCTCCAAATACCAAAACATGTGCATGCTTTCCAAGATGACAAAAATGCAATGATGACATAAGTGGAAGCCATAAATCTGAACTGTTTGCATACCTTTGGCTGCCATCATAATGCTCATTTTTCTTTGCTGAATAGACATGGATTGAGATGTCTTCCACACCCCTAACCTTGTGATTAACATGGTTTTCAAATAAGAAGCTTCTTTTTGTATGCCAACCTTCCAATGTCAACATGTGCATGCCTATATTCCTCCATACTCCAAACAATTTTGATTTTGTATTTATTCCCATGGAATCAGCCATAAAGAATTTAAAATCAGAATTGAGAACTATTGTAAAACTCAAAACATTACCGGGATCTCATACCTCTTGGTGCCAATAATTGTGAACTTGAATCAAGGAGTCCTCATGCCTTATATCCTCGAGATTTCTAATAGTTTCTTCGATCACATGACTCTTTGTAGGGCTGTTCTGAAAATTATTTAGTGGATATTCGAAGGTTGGTGCAAGTTCTTCAAACATTCACCCTTGGTATACAAGTGATGCCCTTTTTGCTTCAGTTTCATCCTTCTTTGGTTCAAGCTCTTTGTTTTCATTTTTTGTGATTTCATTGTCATGCATACAATCATTAGAAGATAAATAGACATCTTTTACAAATAAAAGATCTTTACCTTGCTCTTTTGATGGCTCATGAAGTTGTTGAACAACTTGTTTCATCTTGGGAAGTTTTGATTTTTTTGTTACTCCCTCTTTAGTGTCTATCCTTTGCAACCCCATTGGTTGCTTCATAGCTTGTTGGAAACCTTCACTAGGCTGCCCTTGAATTGTTGGTTCTTAAAGCTCATTATTCACATGCAGTTTAATCTTCTCTTCTTCTAAAAGAGACCTTTGAGGTCTAGGGCTTAACCCCATAGATTGTGCCACATCCTTGGGACTTAGTGCCTTTAATTCCCTTTGATAATTCTCTATGGCTCACAACAATTCATCCATTGCTTCATCTATTGTCCTCTTCTTCATCCCTATCTTTTGAATGTGATCTTTGTATTCCTCCTTTGGCCAAAACCTAGGTTGCCAATTTATTGAAGTCACACCCTACAGCTGGCCAAAAAATTGGCTCTGATACCACTATAATGTCCCCAAATGAGATAAATTACTCAAATTTGGAATTTTATGCAAATCCTAGCCAAAACAATTTTTTTTTTGATTTTTCCAGCCAAACCCTATGTCTAAAACTTACAAATTGTTGGAAATAAATTATGAAACCCTAGCATAAAAATTACTGAATGTTGTAATGATTTTTAGGGCATCAAATCACTCAATAAAATCAGTCATAATGGTGCCAACACGTAGAAAATTTACAGCAAATATAATACTGATTTTTGGTGCTTTTTTCAACTTGAAAGTTAAAGAAAATATCCTCAAAATTATTGATAAATGCAAAACAATCAATAAGAGAAGATAAGATAAATATATTAATGTCTGACAAATGACCACAAAATGAGGTCAAAGGGATTGCAGAGTACAAAAGTGTCATAGCAAAGCAACGCGTTTCCCAAGGAGAAAGCAACGCTGAAAGAGAAACAATACAACAATGAACGGGAGTAGCCAGAAAGGAAAGAGTTGAAGAACAACTCGTAGTCAACAACCTCAGCCAAATGGAGAGTTGGAAAAATACAAGATGGGAGAACCAGGAGAAGCAATGAGAGAGGTCCATTAAGGAGTGGTCCCAACTCTCTTAGCATCCAAGGCCGTCGAGAAAAAACTCAAAATAGATGGATAACCAGTGGAGGAGGTGGAGTGTCTGGTCTGTCTCATGTGCTGCTATTTGGAGGGAGTAACACGCCGTGATGATCTAGTGGATTTAGTCTGACTCTGGAGCTGGAATTGGGATGGCTATGCCGATGAGATCCTGGGGGTTGTGAAAGGTCCCTTGGATCCGTATTGATCTGGAGTGTGAAGTCGTGCTGGTGTCGATCTGGGGCTTAGTGCCTCTCCTCGAAGGTAGCACAATGAAGAAGGAAGTAGTCTGTTGGATAGACTGTGGTCTAGTGTGGCCCCAAATCATGTGGTCACGAACCCTGAGGGCCTCCTGCATGTATAGAGCCAGACATCACTGGTCCTCATATTTGAAGAAGATGGAGAGATCCCAGGTCTCCTTGAAGAGGTAGTGGAACCTCCCTCTAATCTTGTAGTAGATGGGGCAATGGAAGATGAAGTGCTCCTTTGACTTGATACCCTGAAGGCTACATAACTGGCATGTCCTGTCTGTCCGATCCATCTGGTGATCCGTCTCAATTCGAAGCCTATGAGAACCCACTCTGAACTGTCCAAGGGGAATACAAAGAGCATGCATCCAATGGTGGAAAGTGTACTGAGGACAAACAATAATCCCGTCCCTTAGTTCCAGATAGTGCTCCGCATAGAAAGCCATTTTCTGGCATAACCCCCCATAGGGGTTAACTTAAGTGGTATGAATATACTGTTTGTAGATATCCTCCTTGATAATCCTGTTCATCTCCTGTCTGGTAGGTAGGTGGCTTGGGGCGTCCAAGGAGTACTAAAACGGAAGGAGACGATCCATGATAATCCCCACAGACCCTAAGAGATCTGAGACCTTAGCGTACCAACAACGAGCCCGACCACTAGGGTCAGAACGGGCAATAGCCTCTGAAGTCAGAACGGGCAATAGCCTCTGAAGAACAATAAGCTAAGTACGGCTATCTGTCATGCCCCTTCGTTGAGTCAGCGAATCTCCGAATGCGATTCAAGAAAGAGATCAGATCGAACATAGTCTCCAATCTAAAGGGACAGGGCCCAAACTCTGCAAAGATGATGTGCTGGGGAACAGTCTGTTTGCACCTAATAATGCAGCGGAGAAGTGTCTAGACCCTCTTAGCCGAAGCCCAATTTGACTCAAGCAAAGAGAGTCCCCAAACCACATACCCATAGAGGACAGTAGGCTTGATAAGTGTGTCCATGAGGGACATCTTGGAAGAGATGTCCTGAAGGTGGTGTCAAAAACACTGTCTCTCAAGGAGGGCTAAAGAACCGTACTTGTTGATGCGAGGCTAGAGGGCCTGTCTCGTGCTAAAGCAGGGTCCAGAGAAACACACCCCCAAGTAGGTATAGGTGTTGGCAATCTCAATCTCCTCTCCTTTGAAGAATAAATGGAGGTGTGAGGTCTTTAACCCGTTGAAAACCATAACCATGGTTTTGTCCAGGTTGATTGTCAACTGTCGAAGATCACAGAAAAGAGCTAGGGCATCTAACTGTCACTGCAACCCCTCAGGGGAGGAGGCCATGAGGATCACGTTGTCGACAAAAAATAGGATAGAAATCAACACTTGGTGGAGAAGGCAACCATCACCGTCTTGTATGCTCATGAAGGAAGGTCTCTAACTCATCGATGTATATACCAAAGAGAGTGGGGGATAGGCGGCAACCCTGTTTAACCCTGATGGTACTCCTAATAAAGTCTGACAACCCATGGTCAGTGCGGATGCGATTGAGGACTGTCTTGTAGAGGCGCATAATGGCTATCAGAAGGGTCTCAAAAATACTAATGTCTCTGAGCCTCTAGAAAAGGGCCTCCCGTGGAATAGAGTCAAAATCTTTTCGAAAGTCTACAAAGCAGCGATAGACTTTCGATGAGCGATGACGTGCCTCCTCAATGATGGCTCAAAGAGTAAATGTGTGGTCAATGGTTTGATGAGCTGGTCGAAACCCTGCCTACCCCCTAGCTCTGAGGTGTCGTTGCTCCAACTCTCTCGAAAGCTGCATGTGGAGAATTGTAGCATATAGTTTTGAGAATGTGTGGCCAACCATGATTGACCTGTAGTTATTGGGATTTGAGATGGGCCTCGATTTGTGTATCAGATGAATGATGTGATGTGACCAAGATGGTGAAAAACCTAAACGAACCCCATGGTTGAAGAGATCAACTAAGTAACTACCCAAAACCTCATATCCGTGTTTGAAGAATTTTGCTTGAAATCCCTCCTCATCAGTGGCCCTATTGCTGTTCATCGCTCTCACAACTTCTCTGACGTTCCCGTATGTGAATAAGTGGCAAGAAGATGGTGGAGAGGAAACATGAATCGGAGATTGCCCCGGAATATCATAGAGTGGATGTGTGGGAGATCATCGATCCAAGGTTAAGCTCAAGAGGGAGGGGAGAGTGGCAGGGGAAGATGGTACGCCATAATTGTTTGGGAGAGTGGGTGAATGAATCCCGTAAGATCCATCTCCTCTGAGAGATAAAGAGACGTTTCTTACGGCAAAGGAGACAACGATACGAGGATTGTAGTGTGGGGTAGGAGTGGTGGTCATGGATGAAAGCATGGTAGATCTGGCGGTGGAGAGTTTTGCAGTCCTCATCGTACCACTTGTTCATGGGACAAGTATTATGTGAGTTGGGATTAGGCTGATGTGAAGGAGGTGTGGGCTTGGTGGAGCTAGGAAATGACTTAAGGGCAACTTCCCAAATGATGGACGAAAGATAGGTGAATTTGGTGGCAACATCCTCAAGCGGGAAGAACTGGGACTCGGGTGGGAGAAGCTGGCGGATGTGGTAAGAGAAGATATCACAGTCCCCATTGTCAAAGCGGAAGGTGGGACGAGGAAGGTTAGATAAGGGGATTGTGTGAGGTGAGGGAGTGTGGAGGGTAACAACCTGGATAGGGAAAGAAAGAAGAGCGTGATCTGCAAGTGGGATGGGGTAAACATAAAAGTGACTGATGGAGGGTAGTAGGTTTTGGCTAGATAGGACATAATCCACCACACTTGCCCCCCACCATGAGGCTTGCATGTGAAAAAGCGAGAATCTGGGAAACATGTGAGCTCATTTAGGATCAACAATTCATGAGATTCTCCCAACTTTAGGAGGTGTCGATCGTAAGCTGTAAAGGGTCCTAAAATATCATCTGACATTCTGTGAAGCCCAACTACCTCTAGATCAATCTCCTGGGTACAAAACGCATCCGTAGAACGATCGTGAAGTGGGATCTGAGAAGCTTTGGTACGGGCTTTGAAGTCACCTGGGAGGATAACTTCTCCAACCGTAGAATACTGAGGGATACTGGTGTACAAATCTATAAAAGAGTCCCCTTTTGGACCATTGTGGATAGTGTATGGGGATGAAGCCGGAGGGAAGTAACACACTGCAATGTCGATGTCCCTGGGGTGGGGGGCAGCCTCCCTAATCCTAACACACATGAACCCGGCGAACTCATTAGAGGCAACCGCCGAGACCCTGCATCGGAGAGTGTCTCTAGTAAGACAAGCCACTCCATCTAAACCTCTGACCCCATCGGAGCACTGAGTCTCCTGTCTGCATGCTGAGAACTAGTAATACCTTGTGATACCTAGGAGAGGCTGTACAGGGCTCTCGTGGGTCTCAGTAATGAAGAGGAGGTCTGACGACCCAAGAGCATCATATAATAGACCTGGTGATGACCAAAAAGAGCCATTACCATTCCAACAACTGATAGAGATCCTTGTACCCTATCTGCTCTCCCAACGAGGATGTCATTTAGAAGTCCCGAGTTGAGAGTCCCAACCTGGAGGAAAGGAGTCCCTGATTACTGCTTTGAGGTTCCTGATAACTGCCCATTTCCTTGCTTGTCGTGTTGCCATAACTAACTCTCTAGAGCGTTTGAGCTCCACAACCTGTGACCTGGTTAGATCTTCGTCAAGGAAGATCTTACTAGGAAGAGAGAATAACAATCATCTAGCTTTAAGCGCCCTAAGCCAGTCTGCTGTAGACCTGAACTGAAGAAAAAGGGTGGAGTCATAACCTAACCAAGCTCTGTCAAGAGTCACATTGTGAATACCCAGATTATCCCGGAGGAACAAGGTCCCAAACACCATGGGTTCCGGGGAGGAAAGAGGCAGAGGAAGCCTCCTCACCTTGAGTTTCAGCGCCCGAGCAGGTTTTGGATGCTCTTTCGTGAACTTAGCCTGGACAACTTCCTCAACTACTGCCATAGGGGGGAGCTTTATCTCTGCCACTATCTGTGCCCATGAATGAATGTGTGTTTTTGTTCCCTGTTTAAAGGAAGCGTGTTGGGATATGATTTCTTCTTGTTTGCTTTTGAGATTGATTATTTCTGTGTGTAATGTGTCGTTAGAGGTGAAAACACCTTGCTTACAAAATAGAAAATTCTAGAATATTTTTTGGGCACAAAATAACCCTCCAACCCCTAAAAAATAAGCTCCAAACCAATTCACCCTAGCTGGAATAATTTGATAATAAATTCCCAAGACCTAGGAGAGGGTTATTCCCTTGTAGCACAGCCCGTAACAGGGTCTTCAACACAAGTAGCCAAGTCGCTACCCTCTAGAGCTCTCCAAAAACCTGTAAATGGCTTCCAATAGCAAGCCACACAACCCCAACACACAACCACATTTGCCAAGGCAAGTTGCCATCCTAGGAGGGTGCATATCTGCAATCCACAAATCTGAAACACAATTACAGCCCTTGAATAGAGTTTTCCTATGTAGAAGAATGGAGGTTTTCATTCCCAAACTCTTTTGTGCACTTGAAGGGTTTCATCCTCAAGTCACTTGTTCAAGCTTGACATACTTGAGCATAAGATTCAATATCCAAATAAGCATAATTCCAAAAATGGATCCTTTGCTTGCAAAAAATACCCTCCCAAGGGGGCGAACCATGTGAGGGAGTCCAATGCATGAATTAAAAATCATTGTCGACCTTTAATTCCTCTTTTCCACTTTTGGATCCCAACCAAAGGGTGGTGTTTTAATTTGGAACAACTCAAAGGCTGACAAAGTCACAATTCATTATCTAATTATTAAATTAATTTGCCTTAAAAAATAATAGTAATTAAAATTACTTTTGGGGCAAATAATCTAATAATTAATTAATTAAATTGCTCTATTTGCAAAAGTGATAAAAATCACTTTTTGAGCAATTAATTAAAAATACTACCAACTATTTATCTAAATTACCTTAATTTTTGGAGTGGTAAAAACCACTTTTTAGGGAATTTAAATAATTAATCATGATAGCTCTATTATTCTAATAATTAGTTAAAATTGTTTCAAGATAACAAATGATTAAAATCACTATTCAGGCAACTCTAATTAGTTATTAAAATAAATTCCGCAATTATCATCCCTTACCCTATGGAGAAAATTGGGCTAAATGTCTTCAACCTGTTTTCCTTTATTTTGAAAAAGGGGACATTACACCTTAGGACGGTCTCTGTTAGACATTCCTATGCCTTGGACACATCTTTGCACTCTACCCATCCTTTGGCAATTATCCATGCACTATCTTGCTCACCCTCAGGTTCCCTCTTTGTACTCTTGCCCACCCTTTCCATTCAAGTTGTTCCGGCTGCCCTGGTGTCCTTGGTAAAATCTTCCCCAATAGTTCTTCGATCCCTTTGATATTCATTTCATAAGAGTTCATTTTTCTTATGTGATGTTTGTGAAGATGTCTTCAATAAATTAATCAGAAAGGAAACTTATCTCCTCCATGGTTTCTGTTGAACTTCCCAAATGTAGCCAAAGAGGTAGATGTCTAACAATCTCCTCCCATTGTGTAGCTGAGAGTGGTGGAGGATATTCCATTACTTGTTTTTGCATGGGAATCTTGTCTCAGTTTCGACTTCTACTCTAGCTTATGCTTGGGCTTGGTTTGGCCTCGGCGTGGGCATTGACCTTGATTTCTATGATTGATTTCGTGCTCTTGGTTTTTTGAAGTGGTTGCTACTTGTAACCTTCTTCATTGTTCGTATGCGAAGAGTTTGGGCGACCTTAGTTCAATTTCCTCTGTCCTCCCAAGTTGTCGTCTTCGTCCCCCTTTATTTGAGTTTAGTACTATTGATGTCTGTCTTCCAATCTCACTTCCTTTTCATGACTTTTCCTTTGTGCGTGCCTTTGTAGTTGTCTGTGATCCTCTCGATCATATTTGGCATGCAGGTTCGACAACACTATAATGCATGGAAAAAAAAACGTGGGAGATGGTCGAGGAGACACTCTACTTCTCTGACTGCCAATTTACCCCATATGGAATCTGTTGGCACTTGGGTGTGATCAACGTCCTCCTTTATGTGTTCTCAGATGGACAGGTCTCACAAACATTGTAACTCTTTTGTGAGTTCTTGTTCTTGATTGGTTTCAACTGCTTCTTGGATGGGTTGACCCATTAGTTCTCCATGTCATCGTTAGTAAGATTGGTTGTCAATCGGATTGTTAGTTTGACTTACTGTTGTCAACCTAGAGTTGCACCCTGAATCGAAGACGTGCTGAAATGGTTAATCCTCTCTCTGGTTGAAACAATGGGATCTTCTCACGAGGGTGGGTGCCCCAATGGTGAGAAGAACCTCCGGAAAAGGTTGGTTCCTGTAAGATGTATCAATGAGGATCTCTACTCTGCGTTGCAGACTGCCATGGAAAAGGGAGAAGGAAGCTTCAAGGGGAAATCCTACCTAATGATGGTGATACACCAAAATGTTGATCCACCCTACTTGGAGCCTTGAACACTAAACAAACAAGGGAAAAGGAAGACCTTTGATTTCAATTGATCCCAATGCATAAGTATTCCATGAGAAGGTTTGATGCAATGACAAAACATGAGGGAAACCGATGAAGAGAGGTCTGATACAAGACACTATGCAGCGACCTAACATCCACTTACAACTTCAACAAAAGACCTATAAAACACTGAACATGACTTGCATAACATGATTAGCTAGCAACTATGTACGAATTAGAATTTGGGAAGGGAGAGAAATCTACCATGTATGCAAATTGCTGAATGAATGTACACTATGCCAACACTTGAAATCTGAAAATACAGTCCTTCTATTGATTAAAGAGGGTACACAACTCATGGATGGTAGAGTCTGGTCTTACCAAGAGAGGGATCCTTTTTACAAGGTTGAAAAACCATTAATATAGAAAATTACAAAAAGCCAAGAGATTGGCGTTTGAAACTAGAGAGGGAGTAAACTCAAACCAACTCAGCGTTTACAAAAGTCTATTTTGTCTTGTATGAAAATTTCTTGCGTTGAAAAGTGGACGGTGGGCTCAAACGTTTGACTATGCTTATGCATGATCGGCTGAGCCATGTCTAAAATTAGACACTAGCTCCTTGACATTTGAAAGTGGACGGTTGGGCTTGTTAAAACGCCCACCTCTCCTTGCATGGAAATCCACGTTAAGAGTCAATATTTGAACTCTACTTGGACTGCTAGAACGTTTGGAGAAGCGTGACTTTGACTAGTCAAACTATGGGTCAACTGAAACTTATAAATCTGTCAAAAATAGCCCTTGTTCGCATGTATTTTCTCTTATTTTGGTCTACCTGTTCGTGTTTGTTTTTGGCGGGATTCTATTTTTGGATTATTTTGTTTATATTTGGTCTATATTTCCTAGCTATTCCCTTAGCCTAATTCTTTCGGCTATTTTTTTTTTATCTACAGATTTCCTTTGGTCTCGGATTTTCTTCGGATATTCTACTTTCCCTGTATATATTATCTTCGGGTTTTTTGGCTCTCCTTGGTCTTATATTCCTTCAGATTTCTTTCTTGTCAATTTTTCCGATTTTATTCTCTTAGGCTCTTATTTCTTGCCCCCTGGATTTACCTTTGGTTTTCTTGCTGACTTTTATTATGTCCTTGGCTTTATTATTTTCTGCCCCTTTTAGTTGATTTGTTTGCATTTTTCCCGAAGGAATCCTTCGGATGAATTCCTTCGGACTTTTTGTTCGAAGGATATCTTTCCTTCTAAATTTTTCTTTTTCTTCTTTGTTCCCTCGGGGTTTTTTGCTTTGACTTCCTTGGGCTTTGTTTGGTCCATTTCCTTTGGAATTCCGTTGACCCTTGGTTTATTCTTTCATTTGGACTTTTATCTTGCGGAAAAAATGTCAGTCTCCTTTGTGTTTGACAATTATTTCGAAAGAATCCTTCAGACTCTTCACTGGCACCTACTTTGGATTCTTCATTGCTTGTTACTTGTAAAAAGAGATAAGTCATTCACCCTGGGAAACCCGAAATGCACTATCCTAAGTAATTCGGGTTTCTGAACCCGAATTACTTCTACTGATAAACCTTTCATAAACAAAGCACTACTCAAAACCCGATTTGCACTGTCAAGAGTAATTCGGGTTTTCCAATCCGGATTACTTCTGCTAATAAAACTTTCATAAGCAAAGCACTTCTCAAAACCCGATTTGCACTGTCAAGAGTAATTCGGGTTTTCCAATCCGGATTACTTCTGCTGATAAAACTTTTATAAGCAAAGCACTTCTCAAAACCTGATGTGCACTGTCAGGAGTAATTCGGGTTTTCCAACCTGGATTACTTCTGCTGAGGGGTTTCAACTGCTGATTACTCATAAAGTGAAATAAGTTGTCTCTTGTAAAATCCAAAGACTTCTCCTTCCAAAAACCCCGAAGTCTTCTGCTGTGTAAAACCCGAAGTCTTGCTTGAATGCCCACCCTCTCACACTTAGGCAAAATTTTGGTATGTAGGCCAAAAAATGGCCAACACTCTATGATTCGAGTTATTTTACGACGACAACACCAAAATGTAGTATGTATAAAGTCTATTGAGATACTAGGCTATCATCAGGAAACATACCTAGAACAATAATAACAAAACATACCACATACTAATATCCACAAAATAGCAGATTCGTATTCCTCAATGATAAGTCGTAGTACAATCGATTAGATCAAGGAGGACCTGATACAAGTCCCTTTCTCCCAAGATACAATCTGCTATTTAACAAACAAGATACAATGGTTGTCGGTTAACTAATTGTCACAACCAACATAACAAGTAAACTATGCTACTAACAAAAGTCTGAGACAAGGCTAACAAAACCATGTTGGTCAATACAATATATTTATTCATACTTTCCATCTACATAGCCCTCCTCCCCAAAACCAAATCCCAAATTTGAGTATTCGGTATTTGTCTTCTACAACGTCACATTCCACATTAAAAAAACCCTTAGCATAGGGATAAAGGTAAATTAATTGAGAGAACAAGAGTTTCCACGAAGATGAAACCCACTTGTGGAGGTCGCCAACTTAGGCCATACCCTGTTGGAGTGGCATATCAATCCATGTTGTCTATAAAATTCCTCTTTAGTAGCAATTGCTTCTCCCATATTGAGGATAGGAATCGTCTCAAAAACATCCACTTAGAATCGGCCAAAGGAGGCAGACAACTATTGCGCTAGGGCACTTTTAAAAGACAAGGGCCATGGGAGGTACCAAGTAGGATTTGCATGATGGATGTGTAAAATCCTAGATGAAGCAGGTAAGGTGGTTGCCACGGGCTGCATCAGGCGTCATTTGAGGAAAGAGGCAGGCCTTGAGACTTAGACGAAGAAACTGAAGGAAATTTGTAGGAAGAAACGATAATGAAGGATAGAGTCGGCTTGCACAACACAGACCAGAAAGGAGGTGGTGTTGAACCCTGAAACCACCATGGCCACTGAACTAGAGGATCAACATGCAAGAGATCTGCCAATCTGTAGACCTGAGAGAAAATGTAGGATCCGAGAGAAGGGGTGCATAGGGGTAGTGAGAGAAGCGCTTGTTAGAGGAGCCCGAGTCCATCTTCAAATTATATTTAGCCCTTTCTTCAAAAACATAACAAATATTCTTAATAAAGTAATTAGGAGGTATGGAATCATCTTACTTTACTGTTTGGACAAATCTTTTGTCGCCTCATACAAATAGGTATGAACACTATGAGAGTACACATCTTCCATTATATAGTTA
Source organism: Torreya grandis (assembly GCA_037957365.1). Lineage (NCBI taxonomy): Eukaryota > Viridiplantae > Streptophyta > Pinopsida > Cupressales > Taxaceae > Torreya > Torreya grandis. The sequence continues at coordinate 4,571,241 of JARHVA010000475.1, forward strand.
GTTTTGCATGACTATCCTCCATGATCACATTTATTGTATTAAAGCCCAAATTATAAACAACATTAGTCATATTGACTGAAGGATCTCGCGCATGAGTTTCCCCTCTATCAGTGTAGACATTGCCTTGAGCAGAAACAGTCTCATGGGCTTATGGGTGATTCAATTTTTATGTTTCTTTTGAAAAGGTATTGTGGTATTTGCATTAGGAGCAAAGATAACATGATTATTGGTTAGTGGAATATGTTGATGGATATGATGCTGAATTTTGAGAGGCTACTTCTTTTCACTTGGACAAAGCATTAAATAATTTGCTTTTGACTACTTGGATAAATATCCTATATTGGCTCAAATAGATAGGGATCAACACTAAGAATGTCCATGTCTTCCGTAGTTAGTTGTACATGACTATTCTCCATGATTACATTGATTGTAGTAAAGCCCAAACTATAAACAACATCTGTCATATCCATTGAAGGATCTCCCCATACTTTACACCCCTATTAGTATAGACATTGCCTTGAGAAGAAACAGTCTCATGGGCATTATGGGTGATTCAATTTTGATGTTTCTCTTGAGAAGGTATTGTGGCATTTGCATTAGGAGCAAAGATAACATGTTTATTAGTTAGTGGAATATGTTGAGTTGTTGGAAGCAACGTATCCTATGATTTCCCTTTATTTAGAGAATTGTTTTGGGACAAATACCTGCATTGACCACCATGAATGCTTTTTACTAGGAGTTTTATCCTTTGATTTCTATTACCTAGGCTGTGAAGAAGGATGAGTGGTCTGATCGTCTACATTTACTAGAGTAGTATGCCATCGTCTCCTTGCAATGGAGATGATGCTATATTTCTAGTTGTGGCAAGATGAACCCAAGTAAAATGACAATATTCATGGTATGTTCAACACTTGAAATGAAATATTTCATAATTACAAGGTTGTTAAGTTGTTAACGCGTATGGGTTAAAATTCCGAGCCTTGTTTTTTCAGGTAGGAGTCTTCAATGTCTAAATTCACACAAGTTTGAGTGTAATTGGTAATGCTTTGATATATATTAAAGTTAGAAGGTTGAACATACTCTCCTAGAGCATCATCAATAACTTTGAGTACGGTTTCATTCCCTATTAAGAGAGGCTAGGAAAAGAGATGTCGAAATAGGTGCTAATGTAAGAATTTCCTCTATAAGATCAAATAATATTAACCAATACTTATAAAGAGTCCCAACTTGTTAGGAAATGGTATGCAAGGAAAACTACACGTTTGCCTAGCACACTTGACCTCTTAGGGTTGGGTTGAGACAACAGAAAAGTGGGAAATATTAGCTTCAAGGATTTGTATTAGTGAGGTGGGTTGGCTTTTGTTGAGCTGCTTGTTGCAAGAGTTGTCTTTGATCATGGGATCTTTGTAACCAATGATCTTATGCGTCTTTGGAGTGGACATCGAGGGCTTGGAATTGAGGAACTATCAAATGGAGATAGTGAGTAGATATCAGAAATTGTTGACGGAGTTAATGGAAATCAAGCCCTTGGTGGAAGATCTTTCCTGAATCAGAATTGATGCTATTGTATAATGCTATTCTATCTGCCCCACAAATCAGATTGCCAATAAAAAAAAAAGAATGCTTTCGGTCCAATGCAATCTCTGGATGAGGTTGCCCACAAGAAACCAGAAGGGTTTCGTCCTCTAATTTTTGGATCCAAGGGTTTTCGTCTTTGAAATTATAGATGAGCTATGCTTGCTATAGCCACTCACGTTAGGTCTAAATAAATGTGAAATGACCATAGACTAATCCTCCCAAGGTTGGGCAATCTCTATTTATTCATTGACATGCTCCCAACCCTAGGTGCCTAGCCATAGTGTCAATAATAAAGATTTTTTTAATTTGATGACACTAGATATCGCTTTCTAATCAATAATAGGTTGTATGGCATGGTCCTAGTCCTGTAGCCCTCCAAAAGACGCTAAGAAATAAGAACAATTTTTCTCCAAAGCACTTATAACAGACACGTAGACATAAAAATCTCCAAAGGCATGAGCAATGTCAACAATACAATGGCCCTTTGAGGGTAAATCCCCCACGAGGAGACTAATGGTGAGAGTCCTGCATTCAACCGACCTAAAATTTAGGAAATGCACCTAAAATATAGGATACGGTTCAAAACTCTAAAAATACTAGGGACAAATGAACGGAACTGATCCTCATCGGTATATATTTCTCTAGAAATCTCCTCACATCCATTGAGAAATATAGAAGTGGGCTCGTGGGTCCCACACGTGTTGAATTAGTACAAAGAGTACATACCAACCTATGATTCATGAAGGAGATGATTGGACTAACCTATGATCTCACCACCTATGTTACGGTCACCATGATTAGGCTCATTTTATACGGGTAGGTGGGTGGAAGGGGGCAGTGCAATGCCAGATGTTCAAGTATCTTTGGCCCCTCCCTAGTATCATCCTCTGTGGGTAGGCTTTTCCAACGGATCAAATACTTCGTATTGGGCCTATTCCTCAATCTCTTCTAACGTGCGTCATTAATGACATTTAGAACCAACACAAGTTCCCCCGCATCCTCCAGGGGTGGAAAATCCACTGATGGTGCAACATGCTGTCCAAGCCCCAATTTAAGGCAAGACACATGGAAAACATTGTGAATCTGATTGCTAGCTGGCAACTCCAACTCATAGGCCACCTCTCCAATTCTCCTCAATACTTTGTATGGTCCATAGAAGCGAGGTTTGAGATTTCAACCTCACTTTGTTTCAAGAAAGTTTGTCTATAAGGTTGTAGGCGTAGAAAAACCATATCTCCAACCTCAAATAATCTCTTAGTATGGTGTCAGTCCGCATTTTTTTTGATGATTTTGTGCCTGCCACAAATGGTCTCTAAGTGACCTCAGAATATCTCTACTATGCTCCACAAAGTCACTAGTTGTCGGTACACGGCTGTTAGTGAACACCAAATTAGTGAAGGTAGTTGTCTCTACTATCCATATAGTGCCATAAATGGTGTCATGCCAATGGACATGTGGTAATTGGTATTATAACAATGCTCTCCAATGTGCAACCCCTTAATCCACATTGTCTGTTGATCCGTGACATAGCTTTTTAATTACCCTTCGGTCCACTTATATACTTTCTTTGTTTGCCCATCCATCTGGGGGTGATAGTTGGTACCATAGTTCCTATGTTGCCAATACGGATACGGGTATGAGAATCGGATATGTGGATATCGGGATTTTTTTTTTGGGGCTTGGATATATATAAAAAATTAAAAATATAAAATATATAGGCATATAAGCACATTAACCACATAATATGCAGAGGAAACAAAATAAGTTAAATAACCACAGAACATACTCATAATTCAATGTCAAAAATCATAATATTCAATGGTCGAACTTAGTTTAGTTTTATAAATTTATAACAAGTACATAGTGGAAATGTTACAATGGATGGACAAAAATAAAGACAAATTAGCATATTCATGATGCACTACATTCATTTTTGTCTTTAGATGCGATCTTTTCATCATTATGTGGTTCATTAGAACCACGAGCAGCAGTAGTGCCACTCCCACCAGCTCCACTATGCACGTTGTGTGAAGTACCATCTAGCTTTGTGTCAAGCAATGAAAGGTAGGCAATGGAGGCATCCAAGTAAACAATCTCTGGTCTACACCCCAACACTTTGTTGCCTATTGTAATGAGGTTGTTTGTGTGAGAGAAGATCCAAGTTGGATTGCGCATAGACCAAATCCTTCGCCTTTTTCGCTGCCAACTCATTGCGCTTAACTGAATGGATAAAGTTGTATGTACCCCAATTACACTTAGCTGAGGAGGAACTTGCAACCTATTGAGGCAAACCGAAAGTCAATTAGAATTTATAAAAGTAAAAAGTTAAAACAAAACATTGAAAAGAAGGGTAGAGAGTTAAAAACAAATTTAAAATCTTACTTGTGATAGAATTTTTATTGAAGTGGTTGGAGGTGGGTGGATGCATGCCCTGTAATATTCCAAATCGGAATATTTTACATTAATTTGTATTTCTTGGAAATCCTATTTTTTTATAAATATAAATGTTGCATTTAAACTAATAAATTAAATAAAATATAAGTCCACGAGGGGTTTCATCTTTGGGCTGTTATAATCACAAGGGTTTTTGTCCTTGAGAGTGGTTGTATAGCATGATGCTTATACAAAGTTAGATGATTGAATACATAATTGAGTGATGTCTCTCATCCCAATGGTTGATTATTTATATCTTCAAATCTTTCCATCAAAGAGACATGACTTTTCCAAATGTCTTGTCCCAAGAGGTATATTCCCAAGGGTGGCGTCCTTTGTCTTAATGAATGCTGGTTAACAATTTATTAATTAAATAATTAATAAATAACTAATTGCTGCTGCCCTGATCTGCTAAATAAATAAGTGTGGCGATCTAAAGTAATTGCTGCTTTTCCTTAATAAATAATTGCTGCTATCTAATGGCAGCAATTCCCCTCTTGGCAATGATCTTCTTCTTGGCAGCGATCTCTTCCTTGGTAGAGATACCCTTTAACGATTTAATTGAGGCCGAGTTTGGGGATATTACATGTCCATGGAGGTACCAACAAAAGTGAGAGTCTGTCTTGTACTTGTGAATAGTGCCAAGGGAGTGGTACGTGGATGATATGAAATGCTCAAACTCTTCCCTAACTTGGTATTATACTTTTGGATTGGGGAAGAGTCTAGAGAATGTTGCTTGATATCCCTCAATAACCTCAACATTGCTATATGGTGCGACCCTCCTTGGCAAAGAAAAAATCTTTGCACTATAGCATTTGGGTGTCAAGACAAAAGCAAGAAGATGCGATGGAATGGTCATTTTGTTCCACCTTTAAATGCGATGCGACTATACTTCCTTGAAGAACCTCTTTGAAGGATCCTGATCTTTGGCATTTATGAAAGATGTAATGTTCTCAATCCTTGAGTCGATTTCATCATAAAGCTCACTCAAACATGGATGATCCATATCCAGATATCTCAACATGTTGACAATGGGCTCGGTAAAACTGAGCAAATACTCCACACGCTCCACCATACGTCATCAAGAATCCATCCTTTCACCTTTGTGGCCCTCTCACTATTTTTCTGCCTCCATACAGTCCAAAGGTTGTTGATAACCAGGGTACTCAATGCCTCACATACCTTGACAAGTCGTCTCAAGACGAGTGTGTGAGGCAAACCGAGTCTCAGCAACCCAATACAAATTAAAACAAATAAATTTAAAAAAAAAAGTTTAAAAATAAAAACATTACAAATTACAAACTTACAAAATTAAATTAAAAATATACAAGATTCATGAATGATTAAATAAAAAATTGCCTTCAACAACTTGAACTTTGAGAAGGCCCTGAAGATGCCTTGGGACATATGATGGTTGATTATGAAATTTTGATCTCGCTCGCCTCTGCATAGACTTGTTTGATCCATTCAATTTTTGTCCCCAATTTTTGCAACATAAGATTGAGGGAATGAATGGCACAAGGTGTTCAAAATATGTGCCCATATCTTGCCTCAACCAACATGCCCACAACTTTGCAATTTTTAGCATTGTCCATTACAACTTGGACAATGTTTTGAGGCCCCACCACCTCAATGGACTCTCAAGAAGTCAGTAATGGATCATGCATTCTTCACTTGCCCTTCACATTCAACGACCCTTAAAAACATTGCCCCGTTAAAGCTCACTGTGACCACATTAATCAATGGCCTATTTGCCTTATCTTTTCATCCACTGGAAATGGACACCCTTGTTTCGATCCATGTATCTTTGATGGGTTTCAATGCATCTTCAACTTGTTTTCTTTCTTTTGTCAACAAGGTGGTACACACCTTTTTATAACCTGGGCCGATGAACCCTTTAGGGCCAACATTGATAGATCTCACCATATCTTGCTAATATGGTTTTCTAACAACATTAAATGGCAGCCCACATGTGTAAAGACAACGTACAATGCTCTGCTTTGCTATGTCTATGGATTCATTATGGATGCCCTGTCTAATGGACCTGCATCTTTTGTTTTCTTGGGACTGAGAGGTGACTCCTCTCCCTTTGCGGCTGGGATGGGTGTAGCAAGAAATGGGTGTGATTGGGTCACTACAGTAGCATGAGATGGATCAACAGATGGTGATCCCATCTTTTTAAAATGATGCCTCAATCTTTGCCCAACAATGGCATCTACGTCTTCTTGCTCTTTGACGTATGCAAGGATCTTTTCCTGTGGCAAGCCCTTACCTGGGTTTCCATTTATGCTTGGCTCACCACAAGCTTTGATTCCAGCACCAAGAATCGCACGTAAATGGGCTTCACTCGACTAAATGAGCTCTTGTATTTACAATTACACTCTGAGCAAAGCCAAAGGAAATACCCTCCACTAGGCATCTGTTCTAATATTGTCACATACTTCCAAAGGGGATTTCGCGCATCAACTTTGGTGGCTATCCCTTGGCCCACGGAACTAGCACTTGCATCTTGAGACATTCTGGCAAATCCCTATAGCCCCTAGTAAAAAATAATAATATTGCTATTTAAAAGTTAAAATTTAAAGCATTTGACATTTGTTGAAATAATTATAATGGTTAAAAGAATAACAAAAAAACTTAAAACAAGTTACAAACATTTAAAAACAAAAAAAGAAAGCCCAAAACTAAAAACCTACCTTAAATCAACAAATCCTCTTCTTTGCAAGCTCCTTAAACTCCTTGGCGCCAAATTGTTAGGGGTAGTAGTGTAGGATTAGCAAAAGGAAGAGTTTCATTGTTATGCATTTGAAAAAATGAAGATGATAGAACAAATGTGCAATGAGAGGTAAAAATCCAATGAAAGGTAAATGTGTCGTTTTATTTTGATAAAATGAGTGTGAAAGCTGATTTTAGGGTTGATAATGCACTTGATTTTGTTTTTAATAATGAAAGGTAAATGTGTTGTTTTATTTTGATAAAATGAGTGTGAAAGCTGGTTTTAGGGTTGAGAATGCATTTTATTTTGTTTTTAATTGTTTTTTGAAGTCCATGTTTGACTTTTCTGAAGCGAAATTGAAAAAAAATTAAAAAAAATGTTTTATCTAGGTGATCCACTGCGGATACGGCTAGGAAATGTCCTTGGGCTTGCGGATATGTCTGGATACATCAAGTTACGTATTTGTAGGCCCAGGGATGTTTCCTGGTTGAATCCCCGACAAATCTGTATCCCAGTTGTTTCATATCATATCCATGGGGCATATATGCAAGTATCGAGTAATGTAGCATTGTTCGCAATCTCAAACTCGACAGACAAATAACATTTGACTTGAAAATGCTCAACAACTAAAAAAAATACATACAAACTACAGTTGAAAAATGTATCAAATGAGTTTGTAAAACGTTGGGGAAGTGTTTTCTATTATATTTGAATACAAATATGGTACAAAATTGCATCAACATTTCTTTCAACATTTCTTATATGCTTTTGTGTTGATAAGTATCTTTCCCAAAGCCCCATCCCGCATTACACTATTGTTTCACGTAATGAGCTTTAGGTGGGGCATATGTATACACAAATATTTTTCAGCTTTATCATTTATTGATGCTCTTGTAGGGGCTCGCCAACACATCAAATCTCCCTAAGCGCACACCTTAAAGGGTGCACTGGGAATGGGGTGGGATTGACTCGTAGCCCTTTGTGAGAGAGATTCTTATACTATTCTATGATACCATCCCTTCATTCAACATCCATACCTCCTATGATGTCTCCCTGAAATATTGAAACCCTTAAATATGGTCAAGTCTGAAATCTGAGTAAGTCTGAAATATGATAGGATCCTCCAAAACCTAGAATTTGCATTATAGGTCCAAAACCACTCTCAAACATTGTAATGTCCCTAATTTGGGACAATCATGCAAAATCAGGGTTTCCCAACAAACCAATGAATTGCTACTGATATTTACTTCGATAATCATTTGTGAATGTGAAAACATGAGTCAAAAATCAAAGTGCTGTATTAGGTACCTTTCCGTGCCAATGATGAGAATCTTATGCTGATTTGTCAACCTCTGTATTTCTGATTTTACCCCACAAGATACAACAATTGTTCCCCTTACAACAACCTCTCAAATCCTTGCAATTATTCGCCAATATTATGCCAAAAGATACAAATTTATCACAACATTAAATAACCATGAAATGAAGTTACAAATGGTTCAATGACCTTACCAATGAAGTCACCAATATTTAAGAAAATTACAGAATTAATTAGCATGTGAATTCCTCCAATAACCCTTATCCAATGATGCCAAAATGATTAGAATAAATCATCAAAATTCAACATAAAATATATGTACCAATTTTAGGGTCTTAAGAGCACCCTAAAAGGTCTCCCCAAGCTCCCCAAGTGATTCGCCCCACCTAGAAAAATCACAGTAAAATATTCAGAATTTATTTCGCCACAAATGGCCTCAAAATCACCTCAAATCAGTGTGACAAATATTAGAAAGATATAATAATAATTTCAGAATTATTATTATCAAATTAGGGCATCTTTTGGCCACTCAAAAGGCCATACAATCCTTCCCAACCTAGTCGCCTATTCCTGGAGAAGTCACAACAATTTCAAAAATTAATGTCCAAACCCTAGGAGAGGGTTTCCTTGTAGAGAAGCCCTCAATGAGGGGTCTTCAAACCTAGGGACCTAGTCGCCCCTCCTCCAAGATCTCACAAACCTGTCAATGGCTTCCAAAAACTAGCTACTTGTCCAATCCGAATAATGAAGCACGAATTGTAGCTCTTGATGTAGAGCCACTCACATAGAAGGTATGGAGGTTTCCATCCTCATGCCGTATTCACACTTTGAAGGGTTTTGTCTTCAAATTGCCTTAGCCAAGCTTGGCATATTTGAACAAAGATCCAATATCCAAAAATAACATAACCCTTCAATGAATTTCAAACTTCCTTTATATACTCACCCTTTTAAGTTATGAGGGAAGAGTTAAGTACATAAAGGTCAGTTAGCTATTAAAACTTACTTAAAGACACTTTATGTCCTTTAAGTCATAAAAGGTCCGTCCTCAATGTAAAAATAGAACAACTTAAGTGACCTCTTCATTTTTACCTTTCAAAGAGGGTAGTATGTGTTTCTTTTTTCTCTTTCTTTCCCATAGCCTAGGGGAAACCTCAAAAATAGGCCAGGGGACATGTCCAAAGCCCTTAGGTCAAAAAGAGGGACATAACAAACATTTTAAAGAGTGTGTGTGTGTGTATATATAACTTAAAATATAAGAAATTAGATGTCTATATCTAAATGTAAACTTATGCTTAAACGTTTATTTTATAGATATAATGTTGCCTCAAATGTTGTGTGATGAGAGTGTGTGGGCGTGTGTGCTTTTAAAGAATAGAAATCGATATTTTTTTCGCGTTTTGACCATGTCGACGAGTCCGTGCTCAGTAATTGCGAGTATTGAGCACATACTTGCCGAATCTTGGCTTTTGAGCCCTGCAAATATAAGTGACTAAAACTTGCGGGTGGTAAAAATTGGCGAGTACTTGCATACTAGTTGAGTATGTAAACTATGGTTGGTATGTATGTGTGAGTACTAAGCACATACTCACCAAAACTCGACTAATGAGGCTCGCGAGTATCAATCACAAAAACTTGTGGGCATAAAAAAATGGTGAGTGCTTGCATACTTGCCAAGTATGTAAACTATGGCTGGTACTAGGAGTGAGCTCGGTACTAGTTAAACAAAATAACTCTTGCCAAAAGGTGTCGAGGAATCTTTTGTCCCTAGCACTAACAATGGTCTTGGGCAAACTCTATAGTTGGAATACCTCTTTGAAAAATAGGTCAGCCACCCATGGTGCTTTGAACTCAGTAGTGATGGCGAAGAAATGGGCATACTTAGTTAACCGATTCACAACAACAAAAATGCAATCCTTGCCATTCACTTTAGGAAGACCTGTGATAAAATCCATGGATATACTTTTCAATTTCTAGCTTGGGATGGGCAAGGGCTGCAATAAACCTGTTGGGAAGTGTGCTCTGCTTTATTTTGTTGGCAAGTAATGCACTCGTTAACATGCCTTAGAACATCCTCCTTGAGGCCCTTCCAAGAAAACCTCTTTCTTAGTTGCCTTTAAGTTTAGTAGAAGCTTGGGTGACTAGCTAGGGGTGCATCATGCAAAGTCCTCATATTTTTCTCCCTCATTTTGGACTCAAGTACAAGGAATATTTTGTTTTGATACAATATAAGGTCATCCGCTACAACATACCTATCATCCTTCACATTCCCATTCAACACGCCAGTAGCAAAGGCATTCTTGGCATATTCGGCCAAGTTAAAAGCCTTCCAATCAGCAGAAATAGAAGAAATGGCATAGAAATTAGGCATATGGGAAAGAACATTGACAACTACATTCTTCTTACCCTTCATGTACTCAATGTCAAAATTATACGCTTGCAGCTTGTTTGCCCACTCCTGCTGCTGATCATTTAAATCACATTGGCCAAGGAAGAATTTCAAACTGTTGGGGTCTGTTCTCACCACAAAGCTGCCACAAACTAAGTATTGTTTGAACTTAGCCAAAGCATGCATAATGGCAAGCATTTCCTTGTCATAAATAAAGAATGTCCTCTCCACAACTTTTGACTTTCTGCTCTCAAATGCTATGGGTTGACCCTTTTGCATTAGTGCAACTTTGATCCCTTCACTAGAAGCATCACACTCTACAACAAATGGTCGTGAGAAATATAGAATGGCAAGCATAAGGCAAGAGCACATCACGTGCTTGAGCTTCTCAAAATGTAATGTCCCCTTTTTCTTAGTCATTACATTTTCGATGAGATTGGCCTATCATTGACCTTCGTAGGCCAAGACAGGATGATTTGAGGGTCACTTTGGTAGTTACCTGGCCTTTCGAGGGGTTTTCTCTACCACATTCAGTTGTTTCCCATGGGCCTATTGGCGTTTCGACACCTAGAGAGAGTATCTTTATAACTTTATGTTATAAAGTTACTTTATGAATTATAACTTTATTTTATAATAAAGTTATTTTATTAAAATAAGAAATTAAAAATAAATAAAAGAAATAAAGTTATTTATTTCTAAAAGTTTCTAGCCCCCACCAAAAGTGGAGACATAAAAAGTATATAAGGAGGTGTTGGGCTCTTTTCTTATCATCCAAGTTTATGTTTTGATATTGATTTGTGGTTGAGGAGACCTAGGGTTTCTGCAGAATAGCCATTGAGGACGAAAACCCTTTTGGTTGTGTGAATTTGAGGTTTTGAAATATCAACCGAATTGTTACCAGTTGTGGGCTTCACTTTTGAGGCTCAACTTGTGCTTCATTGAGATCATTTGCAGGTTGGAAGAATAAGGGTTTCATTGCAAAATTTGAAGATTTATTACAGCTATGGTATTTGGTTCGATCCTCTCGTTCTAGGTGCAATTTGAAGCAATGAAGACATCCATTTGAGGCTGCCTAGTGTGGAGAAGATTTGCATGGCAGTGGAGGTCGATTTTGGTAAGGGTATGATGATTTATGGTTGACTGTAATTTTTGTTTCAGACTTCTCCATTGGTTCAATTCTCCTTGGTGTGGCACTTTTTAGCATCATGGATGCCCTCTTGGGAAGCGCCTTGGTATTACAATGATGTTGAATGCATTTTGAAGGTCTATAGGGGCTAGAATGCTTAAGGAAAGGTGAATGTTACAGGTCTGCAAACAAAGATAGGGGTCGAATTTGCTCTTAGAGGGGTCTAAAAATCATATAAAACACACCAAAGGGGGCGCCTCACCATGGGAAACATTTCTGGGCACTTTATTGACACTTGGGGCATCATCTAAGCTCACTAATCAGGTCTGAATCAGACTGTAAAAGTCTGAAGCACTATCAATCAGAGTTGCACATTGAAACTAAGAAGCAAAGGGGGACATTGAGGAAGGGTTCCAGCTGTTTGGGATCATTGTAAGGCATTGTTATCTTTCATGTGGCACTATACTAGAGGTCTGATATAAGACTGTAAATTCTGAAGCACTTGGTTCCAGATTTGCATTTCAAGCTCCCCACTTATCCAAGAACCAAAAGCACATCTTCTACATTCATCATTATATCAGGTTCGTTACTATTTGGCAAGTTTGTTATTATTTATACTCGCTGTTATAAGTCTGAAACATTGTATGACAGTCATTTGTAATACTCAGAAAATTAATACAAGTGCCTTGTCAAAGCTCTATTTATTGTCACAATCATTGCTATATTGTTATATTATCTTTGCTTCATTCAAAAACATATGTGGCAATTCAAAACGATCAAACCAAACCAAATAGTGCACCATATCATATCAGATCAGCAATATTCAGATAAGTGTTTGACGAAATTCCTTTGAGCCATAAAATAGAAAAAATGATCAAAGTTCATCATATTGGTAAGGGGATTTTACACAAAAGCTCTTTGAGCTGCATCACTCCATAAGAAGGCTCCTTTCTTCATCATTTCAGTCAAAGGTGCTGTCAATTGTGAGAATCCCCAAATGAATTTCTTATAGTAACTACATAGGCCTAAGAAGCCTCTCCAATGGGTCAACGTAGTAGGGCCTTGCCAATCCTGAATACCCTGGATCTTTTGCTGATCCACTTGATTGCCTTGAGCATTAATGATGTGGCCCAGATGTAAGATTTCTGTAACTTCAAATTCACACTTGGAAAAAAATACTGCTGTTGCAATATCTCGAGGACTGTATTCAAAGTGTCTCAAGTGGTCCTCCTAGGTTTTACTATAGATCAGGATGTCATTAAAGAATACCAACACAATTTCTCAAATGAGCATTGAATGCCTAGTTCATGGCTGATAAGAAAGCGGTTGGTGCATTCGTTAGCCCGAAAGGCATGACCATGTAACTCATAGTGTTCATAATGACACTTGAAGACTGTCTTGTGCACGTCCTCCTCATGTACACAGATCTGGTGATAGCTGGACCTCAAATCAATTTTTGAAAAATAGACAACTCCATGCAATTCATCGATAAGCTCATCAATCCTAGGAATGGGATACTTGTTCTTGATTGTTTTCTTGTTTAAGGCCCGATAATCTATGCACATTCTCATTGTACCATCCTTCTTTACAAGCATTACTAATGAAACAAATGGACTAGAACTGAGTTTGATGTGACCCATTTCTAGAAGTCCTTTTATAGCCGTCTCCTTTTCCTCTTTATATATCTGTGGATGGCAGTAAGGGGTGATCATAATGGGCTTAGAGCCCAACAAAGCTCTATGATGTGTTGGAATCCCATATCTAGTGGAAAACAGGTAGGCATATCACCAAACACAACACTATGCTTGTCCAAGATAGTCTAAATGTCAACATGATAAGTGCGGTGCCCATCTGAAGGTTCGGTAGGCATACCTTTCATCATAAAGCAACTGGCTACGCATAAAGCTTATCCCGTACATAATATCCTCTCCATCCTCTTGGCTGTAACTACTTGTGGTGAGTCATCATGTATGCCCTTAAGTACCACATCTGTCCCCTATGACTTGAACTTGAGCTTCATGGACTCACAATTATGGGAAAATTCGCCAACGGAATGTAACCACTGTATACCCAAAACCATGTGTTCTTCCCCCAACCTAACAACATAGAAGTCATCACATACAATATAATCACCCAAAGATAACTTGAGCTGCTGAATTACTTTGATGCATGGGATAGTGAAACCATCAACGACATCCACATTGAACCTCGAGAAGCCCTCTGCCTTCAATCTCCTCTTGGCCACAAGGTCCTCATCAATAAAATTGTGGGTAGCCCCACTATTACTAAGCACATTAATCCACTGTTTGGATAACCCTCCAAAAACTATGAATGGATGATATCATGGTGCCCCTAAAGATCTGCAAGCGGACCTTTTCTAGTGTTGGTATTATACTCCGCCAACTGCTCAATCTCATGCTCAACAATATGCTCCTCTGTTACCAGCGGCTGTTTTGATTCATCAGTTTCATAACTAACCTCCTCATCAGATACTACCTCAATGTAATGGACTTCGCCCTTTCCAAAGCACTATGACTAGGCTCCCAATTCTTCTTGCATGTAAAGCACAACTTGTTTCTTCGAAACTCATTCCTAGTTTGCTCATCAATCTTTTTAGCTGTAGTGGGGGTAGTGAGTGGAGGTGTATCTCTTTGAGGGAATGAATTAAACTCGCTGCCTTGCTGTCCTCTTTTCTGAAAACTCCCTCTTGGCTGCCTGGTAATAGGTGCTTTAGGTTAAGATGAAAATCTGCTCCTAAGCATAGAAGGCTCAAGTGTCAATGCCCTCTTAATAGCATACTATAAGGGTGCAAAGACCCTTGATAGAGAGGAATGTAATTGTCCTTTCCGATATATCGGGAGCTGTGATTGCAACTTGTTGAAATTCAGCAACATATGATTCCGTTGAAGTCTGTTGTCTGATTCTAGTAAGCTCCTTGAAATACTCCTCTCTTCCTTCCACTCAAAGCAGTCCAAAAACCTCAAGCTAAAGTCATCAAATGTCTCTACAAGGTTGTGCCCCTGAGTAATCAAACCGTGGTGCCACTAGTCATAGGCAACACCCTCCAAATGCAATGTAGCAAACTGTATGGCATCCTCTTCCACCATAGGGCTGAGGGTAAAGTATGTCTGTAACTTCTGCAATTATGACCGAGCAGATATTTTGTTGTTGCCATTGAAAATAGGAGCATCAAGTTTATTTAGTTTATGTTGCAAATATTTCTTGTTGTCATTTCAATTGCTACCATGGGCTCTACCTCCCTAATACTTCTTCCCAAGTATTTTTAGGAAATTGAAGAAAGTTACCGTAACCTGAAGTCTTGCGATTTTTCTTGACACTCCATAAAGAGTGCGTCTAACTCCTCTGAAATAACTATTTCAGAATGTGATTCTTCATTCGTTTGTATAAACATGGGCTTAACAGGTTTTAGAATGGGACCCATTTGACTAATTGCTGGTCGGCTATGTGAAATTGAGCTTCCCTTTCTTTGAAATGTATTAGTAGGGTCTGGGTTTTGCAGAGGAATGTTAGTGGGAAATTTACTTCGAAGTTGTAACATTTGTGTCATTAGGTCTGTCATTCTTTCTTGATCCCTCTGAATCCCTATCAAGGTATTTTGAAATAGATTTGCCCTTTCCTCATCCGTTAGAGTTCTCTTGTGTTTGTCCATGGTTCACACGTTGGTAGGAACCTTGAGTCTGATACCATTGTTATGACCTCTATCTATTTTTTTAAAATAAGAATGATTCCTGGAAGAAAAGAACAATGTATTGCATAAACAAATTAAACCCTAATAATAACATTGGAGCTGTTTTTTGTTAATAAAAATATGTTGGAATACATCAATAGAGAAATAATAACAATGTACAACTAATTAGAAATCAAGCAGATGGCAGAAGATCTTTCCTGAATCATAATTGATGCTGTTGCAATTGTCCCACAAGTTAGATTTCCAATAAAAAAGGATGCTTTCAGTCCAATGAAATCTTTGGATGAGATTGCCCATAAGAAACTAGAAGGGTTTTGTCCTCTGATATCTGGATCCATGGGTTTTCGTCCTTGAATCTATAGATGAGCTCTCCCTGCTGTAGCTGCCCAATCTAGGTTTGAAAATATGTGAAATGAGCATAGCTTGATCCTTTCAAGGTTGGACAATCTCTATTTATTCATTGACATGCTCCCAACGCTAGGCGCCTATCCATAATGTTAAATAATAAGAATTATTTTTATTTGACATGACACTAATATCACTTAATAATCAAGTAACACATAACATGGCACTAGTGTAGTAATATTAAAATGCCCAAGTAGTCAATAAACCTTGACCTCTCATCAATAAATCAATCATAGCTTGAGAACTATAGCCAAAAGACCCTGAGTTAAAGCAACTGACTTACACTTGTATCCAATGATACGTTGCATGACATGGGCCTATTCCCATAGCCCTCCAAAAGCCCCTAAGAAATAGGAACAAGTTTTCTCCAAGACACTTATTATGGACATGTGCACTTAAAAGTCTCCAAAGGCATGAGCAATGCCAACAGTAAAAAGACCTCCTTAGGGTAAACCCCCATGAGGAGACTAATGGTGAGGGTCTTGCCTCCAATTGACCTCCTAAAATTTAGAAAATGCCCCTAAAATATAGGAAACGGTCCAAAACTCATAAAAATGCCAGAGACGAATGAACGGAACCAATCCTCACCAGTATATGCTTCTCTAGTAATCAATCTTGTCCATCGAGAAGTATAGAAATGGGCTCGTGGGCCCCACACACATGTAGACCCAGTACAAAGGGGACATTACAGATTTGTACACACTTATAGGCTTCCGCACTCTAGAAGCTTCTTTGTACGTCCTTTGTAATCTTTATATATACATAATACAAATGAGTGTTCAACATTCACAGCTGCAACAAGTTTTTATGTTATTTCAATTTTTGCAATTGTGCTCTTATCAATTGGTATTAGAGCCTTGCGATTGTGACCTCTAGATAACTAATAACCTCAAGGGTTTCTATCTTTTACCCTTGATCTAAAAGTCACTAGGCTTCTTCTGATCAAGGCCCTAGATCTAGTTTTCTTGAGGGTTTCTACCTCTTACTCTACTAGATCTACTCTCTTAAACAGTCTTCAGATTTTGAGCACTTACTTTAGTGCTGGTTCTTCATCAAATTGGCACCACAATCACTTAGCAGATAGTCCTTCTCAGTATTGTATGGCTGTCTCCTACTTCCCTTATGTCTTGTGGCATCCCTGACAATTTCCTGAAAGTAATAAAAGCAGATTCAACAACCTTTGGCTGCTATCGCAAGGATAAGGGGGTGGAAAACCTCGGTGGATCCTTTTTATTGATTCTAGATCTGATCTAGAATGGATCCAAAAGTTGCACAGGAGGTTGAATCCTCACAAGAAATGACCAATGCCAGCTCTCTTGAAAAAGTCCTTGCCAGAAAACCAGGCCACCCTGCTTGAAAACGGTTTCCACCAGCAAGTGGTTCTCTTGCAGAAGCAAAAACATTGCATATATATGATCAAGGGTATCATGTTCAAAGGAGCCACCACAAACCTAAAATCTCAGCATTATCAGATCGTGCATCGGCCCATCCACAGCGATAGATGATGATGCTACAATTTGTTTTTCTCCTCATGATGTTGCTAGCCCTTTCGCTGCAAGATCTGATTTTGATGTTTGATTGCATGGATCTCCAGACTAGGTCTTCAACTTAGGCTTCCATCAGCTCTTGATTGATGCACTCGTTTTAGGTTGCTTCATTGTTTTGTCTTTTGATCTATTTTGCTCTGAGGGTTTCCTTTACCTAAAGTCTTTACTATTGTAACTGGCTGTATTTTTTGAGTTCCATTGGTTTATTTTGGTCCCCAGTGGACGTTAATGTAATTTATTTATTTCTTTCAGCCCTCAGCTTTTAAACGTCTGGCTACTCTGGCAGATAGCTCTGCAAGTGTTGTCTTTCTCAGAAATCTTTTAACAATTTCCTCGGACTTTTTGTTCGAATGAAAAAGTCCGAGGGAAAAGAAAATTAAAAGGACTTTGCAAGAAGTCCGAAAGATTAAAGGTTCATTTGTTTTTTTTCAAAGGACATACAATTCAATGAAGGAAAAAGGACTATTACAAGAAACCCGAAGGGTATGTGCCCTTTGGGAAGGTTCATTACAAAAATCCTGAAGGGTACCTACCCTTGGGAAAGTTCATAATACAAAAGTCCGAAGGACTTTCCAAATTTTCCGAAAAAGGGCGAATTCAAAATTTCGAGGGGTAGTTCCAAAAAACCCGAAGGGTACCTACCCTTTGGAAAAGTTCATTTACAAAAAATCCGAAGGATATGTACCCTTCGGAAAAGTCACTCGGCAAGAATCCCGAAGGGTATCTTGAAGGTTCACTTCAAGATTTCAAAGGACGTTTGCAAGAAACCCGAAGGGTATGTGCCCTTTGGGAGAGTCATTTTCCAATATTCTGAAGGGTCGGTTTATGCTTCCGAAGGGTCAGTTTTGAAGGCTCGAAGGGCTTTTTCTTTCGGAAAGTCCTTAAGACAAAAGCCCGAAGGAAACTTTTCCTTCGGACTTTTTGTTCGAGGCAAACAATTGAAATAACCCAAAGAGCCAAAAGCAAAAAATCCGAATGGGACAATTCCTTCGGACTTTTGTTCAAAGGAAAGTCCGAAAGAATGCAAAGTGTGAGACAATTCCCGCCGACAATTTGTCCACGGGAAAATGACTGAACAAAAAGCCGAAGAACAAATGTCCGATTCAACATTGGAAAGGAAATACACAGGAAAGGCACATAAATATACACCCTGAAAGGAAAGAAAGCTAAGGGAAAATACACAAAGGAAAGTCACGAATAATTTGTTTGGACAGGTCAAGGAGCAAATAGAGACAAAAGCCACAAACAGATAAGTGCCGAAAGAAATGCATGCATAGAAATCGAGAACAGAAAGCTTGGAAATAAATTCAATTTGAATACATCTCTCGCTTATCAAGATCCTTGTCCATGCAAGTAAAGGCTATTTACAGTCAACTGGTCAAAGCTTCAGTTGACTGTTTGTTGAAATCACGCTTCTCCTTGGTTTTCATGCAATCTAAAGCTTTCAACGTTGCAGGCAGTTCAAGTGGAGTTCTCAGTCCAAGATGTGGCATAACTTTGCATGTAAGTGGAGACCATTGGATGTTGACTAATCTTGAGTTGGAGTTGACTAGACAAGCTTGTTACACATCTTCCTTGTTTTCCATGCAAAGGGGCATAATCTTCTTTGAACTCAGCTTTCAAACAAATCAAATGGAGTTCTTTATTTAGAGATTTGGCATAGTATTCCATGCAAAGGAGAAGTTTGACTTTCAATGATCCCACCGTCCATCTTCTATGCCAACCTTGGATTCATGCATGTTTGAAGATTTTTGGAGAGTGTCTTGTTTATTTTAAGAATTAACCTTTCAAACTTGGCTCCATCGCCATACTTCTACGCCAAAGTTTGGAAAGGCATGCAAATTTTGTAAAAGGAAAAGATTTTATTGAATATTCTAAATATTGTAAAGGGGTTAAGCCTTGAGTTAGTTAACCAAGACTAACCTTTTCCCCTTTTTAAAACTCCACTTAAGGCTATTTTAGATTTTGGAAAGCTTATTTATTGGCTTAATCAAGCCATTTAGAAGGATCCCTGAAGTTTGAAGAAGGAAATTGTAAGCTGGACCAGTGATCAATAAAGGAATTTCTGTTCTAAATCTGAGTTTGAAAAGAAGAATAGTGTGTATTTGATTGTGCATTAGCGTATAAATGAGATTTTTCTCCTTTTGCAGGTCCCTTCCTCACCTATCTTTCTTTATCTCACTCTTTTGCAGGTCATTTGAAGAGGTTTTCAACCCTTCATCTGAAATATTTATGCTAAGACAGAATTATAGATTTCATTTGATTATATGTGTGCATTGATTTCAATAACTTCAGAGGATTTGAATAACTCAGGTGCATCACCCCATTAGATAGGATTTCTTATTTCAGTTTCCTTCTCCCTTTTCACCCCAAAAATCGCAATAGTCAAATTTATTGAAAAAATTTAAAGGAAACCAGCCCTCTTTGGAGGTTCTTCTCATCAAAGAGTCACCCACATTCTGAGAAGTTCCAATTGTATCACCTGGAGTGAGGGTGTGCTTGCATACCTTCAATTAGGGTGCACTCTAGAGTGATAACAAAAACTGTGGATCCTTAGTCAAAAATGAGGAATTTCTCCTTTGATAGTTGGGCAAGGAGCCCAAGGGATGAACTGCAGGGCTTGAATAGGATTGTTAGCAAACAACCCAAGAGTGGGGGAGGCAGCATAAGAGCTTTTGGGGGTAATACCGAATTGGTCAATAAATGAGAAATTTCTCCTTTGATAGTTGGGCAAGGAGCCCAAGGGGTGAACTGCATGGCTTGAATAGTATTGTTAGCAGACGCCCTAAGAGTGGGGGAGGCAGCATAAGAGCTTTTGGGGGTAATACTGAATTGGCCAGGGGATATACCAAAGTGGGTAAAGGTAGGGGTCAAGGATGCACAGGCTTTGGCATTGAGTTGAGACATCTCAGAGGCAGAGAGAACCTGTTGAGTATTGTGAGGTTTGGGGTAGATGTGGGGTAGAGGATGTCTACCATTATCTTCAGAGAGAGGAGTGGAAGCTATTACTGGATTGAGATTTCTTTCCATTGGTTTATGCATATTCTGATTGGCAAATTTTGAGGAAGGCTCCTTTTGATTTGTATCCTCAGCAGCAATATCATCATCCTCAATGGAGATATGCTCTTGGAGATCAGCGTCATTTCCTTGTTCCATCTTCATGTTTTGATCTTTGCTTTCAGGAGAGACTTTTCACTCAGCTTTTGTTTTGTAAACTTTTCTCTTATAAAAAATAATGACAATCTATTTGCTGTCCTTTATTTTCCCTTTTGCTCCCCTGTATTTATAGGAGAAGATCTACTTGTAGAACTTCCTTCTAACCTTTATATCAACAGAGAAATCAATATGTGGTTGTGGATTTGAATCTAAAATCTTATACAATCTTTCACATACATTGGAGACATATTATTGAGAGTTATTGGCTGCTGTTAATATTTTTCTATGAAAATTGAGATTATTAGGAGAAGTGCCTTGCTACAATGCAAACCTAATTGCCAGAGGCTGAATATGCAATGGTTTTGAGCAGCTAATAGGAAGTCTGCTGGCCACCAACCACCAAAAGCAACAGTAGCCCCTCTGAGCCCTCATCATCCCTTTCCCACCGCATATTTTGTTCAAACATTCCTTTTTTGACAACCGTTGTTCTATTCATTGCTATTTTCACCTAATACAATTCCACTTCACAAAGAATGTTGGATCCAAACCTTTGGATTTGGATGTTGCATATTTGTGGGGCATTGATGGAAGATGAGCGATCAATAAAAGTTTAAATGCATGACAGGGGCACAGGCAGCTGTGGGGGGCAGGGCGGGCGTGGTTCCTCGGGGGGTGGGGGCTCAAGGATACTTCATGTGGACATTGAGGAGTGAATGCTTGCTTGTCTAAGAGCTTCCGTAATTATTGAGGGCTTTCAAATCAATATTCTCAAAGATTAATGCATGCACATAAGTATTGAAACCATAGTTTCAAATCTCGGCGATTTCTCGCCATTTCTCGCAGCATAAGGGCCAACTGAGATATCGTTCTGTTTCTCACCATGCGAGAGACCCACTTTTCTTGGCAATTACTTAGCTAAAATCGCTGAGAAATCCCCATTTCTCAGCCCAAAAAAAAAAGCTCCTCAATGCATTTAAAGTTAAAACAAACTAATTTTTTTATCAGGTTTTCTCATTCTGAGTTAATAGTTAATACACAGATTTCTGAGTTCAATCACACGCCTTTAACACAGAGAGCCACAGACTGTTAAGTGAAAACGTGCCTTCAAATTTTAAGTTTTACTTTTAACCCTCATTGCATTTCATAGTTTGCACTTTGGACAGCCAACCGAGATTTGGAAGTTATCTTGCCTGTGAATGTGACTGTGAATGTTATTTTGCCTAGTGCCTTGGCATCATTTGAGGCAAGCTCCAAAATTTTCAAGCTAAATACAAAAATCATGAATCGGTTGACACTTGACAGTGATATTGTGCATAGGGCTGTGGGCATACTGCTGCTGTAGCCTGTATAAACTTTATAGTATGACTATATACTATATAGTATATACAGTATACTTATTGATTGCTTTGAATGAGGGTAAATGGTAAAACTTTGTAGTATTGTTACTATTGTACTCTTTTTTGATCTCACATTGATAGAAAATATACTTATGGGCCTATTGCATTCGCTACATTCATTTCTCATTTCATTTAACAATGTTTTACATTTAATTTAAGTTTATTTTATGAATTTATATGTTTTTTAAAGTAGCGATAAAGTTGCCAAGAAATGCTGAGAAATTCCTGAGATCCGAGATCCGGTTCAAATTTTGCTCTCCCAAGAAATTGCCGAGAACGAGATTTTGAACTATGATTAAAACCAATAGAGAAGAATAACTCAAAAAAGATAAAAGCAAGTTTGGACAAAGCATGAGTGAAGAAGTCGAGCTATACACCACGACAAGAGAACCTAAAGTGGGGCGAAGCATGGAAGTCGCACTAGGAACAATAAAATAAAAGTAAAGATGTCTTAGGGATTAAAGTGAAAAAGATACATGTGTAGCCACAATGATGCCTAGATAATTAAAAAAATTAAAGACATCTCAGAGATTAAAGTGAAAGGGATACATGTTATGAAGGATTAAAAAAGAAGGGATCCCCATGGGGAAAAGAAGATAAGAAACTAATAACCGGGGAAAAGATAGACCATCCTTTCCAAACAACTTTATTTAAAGAAAGAGTAGATAGAAAAAAACGAGGAAGAAATAAAATGAAAGAATTAGAAAAAAAAAAAAAACTATACACATTTAACGATAAGAAGCATAAACACCTACAGTGAGCAGAGGAATGTAGAGGATGAATACTTGAAAATGTAAAGGAACAAATCTATTTAGGCAACATTATCATTAGTTTTGGTGGAACACATTTCTAAGTACACCTTGTTTTGGGTAGTGTTAGGGAGGTCTGAGATGGTGGAGTAGAGTTGCTGTCCTTGATTTTTGTTACCAGCAAGTGCTCTATTTGCAAGCATTTTGGCCACCAAGTTAAAACCTCTAAGCTTGCATTCTATTTGAACACCCTGGAAAATTGGGAGGGTGTTAATAATTTGATGTATAATATTTGACATCGGCCAATTGGGTCGAAATTCCTTAGTGAAGTTGCTACCGTTGCTATCCTTATACACTGGGTTGACTAAGTTGACAATAATTTTGGAATCCCTATCAATCAACAAATAATCAAGCCCCATATTATTTGCTACAATGTTTTCGTAGTGACACCCAATCAGTTCAGCCATGTTGTTTATTTGCTTAATATGAAGCTTCCTATTTTCATCTCTGATTATTTCTCCAATACCTGCTTGTCCTGTGTTATTTTTTGGAGGCTCCATCAAAGTTCATTTTGTACCAATGTTTTGGCGGAGAAACCCTTTTTGCTTCTGAGTTGATAGTTTTTGAGTTCATTTTATGATATAAAGGGATATTCCATCCTTTGGCTACTTGACAATCAACCATACTAGAAAAGCAAGGCTCTATAGGTTTAGGAGTGGTAAGTCATAGCAGTTGCTCTGATATTGGCTTTGATGATGGAAATTAAATGTGAAACACATTCAGCTTTCATCATTGAATATCTGATCGTTTATTTTTTTCCAGAGCTGCAACAGTATAAATCCTGGTGAAAGGATGGACATGAGTTGAAGACATTGCAAGTCCACGTAAAAAGAAATCCATATTTTTAGGACTTGCTTGATAGAGTTAAGTTGTGGTCTTGTTTTATCAAATAGACTTGCTATCTCCTGCCAGAATTGAGTGGTTAACGGATATTGAATCAACAAATTTTTAATTGTCCTTAAATGCTGTTTACAATTAGGACATCTTGTTTGGTCAATAATTCCTTGCTTTTTAAGGAAATTAGCTGCTAGAGTTTTTTTTCGAGTCACTAACCAAAGGAAAAAATTGATTTTAGGCCACTAAGGTGTGCTCCAAAGCTTAGTTGATTGGTTGTATCCTACTCTGAGCTTGATAGCCTGTGGCAACAATGCAATCTCCAGTTATTTGTATATGGTCAGAATTTATTGTATTTAAAAGATGATAGAAGAATATATCTGTTTCTTAGCTCGTCTTTGAGTTATTGTGTTTGAGGCTGCAGTTCAGATCTTAAAAGATCAAGCAAAGCCATATTCCAAGCAATAAGCACTTGGGGATTGCTTTTGCTTTAATCAACCAGCATTATGAGCCCTTTGGTGTTCTTTTTGTAACTTTCTGTGATTGTGATTGATGATGGGCGAGGAGAGTTGGGGGTGACCATCCCATTTATTTTCCCAAGATATAACTTTATCTCCTTTTTCTATGTGCCAAGAAACAAAATTATTCAGCTGATCCACAAACATTGAATGAAGTACTGGCAGGTGGTGGGTTGGGGGCTTCTAGTTGTTATTAGCACCATACCCATTGGCGATAATTTTGTATTTTTCGTGAATGATTGTAGCCCATATTGAGTATGGTGCTTGCTGGCATTTCCAAGAAACTTTCATGGTCAAGGCCTTATTGAAAAGTTTAGAATCTCTTAGACCAAGATCACCCTTTGACTTGGGAGAGTTAATAATAGACCATGCTATTAGAGGGTATCTCTAAGTGTCTTCCGCACCTCTCCAAAGAAGGCTCCTCTGTAAATTCTTTATTTTCATCTCAATTTTCAAAGGGAGAAGAAGAAGAGATAGCATATGAATGGGGATAGCTTGTAATACAGGCTGTAGAAATTGAATCTGGCTCACAAATGTGAGCCACTTATTAGTCCACTTGGAGAGTTCATATTTATTTTGGCTACAATTGGGATCCATACCTCAGAATTATTTTAAAAATGTAATGGAAAGCCCATATAGGTCATTGGAAGTTTGAATTTCTCTCTTTTTTTTGGCTCGAATGTTGAGAAAAACCTTGCTGGATTTACCTTTGTTGATTTGCTGCCCTGAAGCCTTTTGATAGAGATTAAGGATCCTTTTCAATTGCTTGATTTCCTGGACAAGAAGAGAGGCAAATAGAAGAGAATCATCAGCAAAATGGAAATATTGTGTTTTGGACCCCCTTTTATAGCTGGGATGCCATATAAAAGCCCTTGTTCCTTAGCCTGTATCAGGTTCCTGCCTAAAGTTTTTGCCATTAGGATAAATAAATATGGACTGAGGGGATCCCCTTGACAAAGTTCTTGAGTAGAGTGGACAGGCTTTCTCATATCTCCATTTATGGTTATAGTGTAGGTAGGTGAATGAATAAAATTGCTAATCCATTAACGTTCTGTTTGATCACTATTTCGGGTCTTTTTTTTTGTGATATGCTTGGAGGCATTACATGGAATCACTGAATTACATAGAATGTCGGCATCTCTTCCCATATTTCAGGGCTTTTTTGAGTATGAAGAGAGTGTAATAGTTCTTGAACAGATATTATATTTTTATGATGCGTCTTCCTGGGGCAAAAGCAGATCAAGAGTTTGAAATCAGGCTCAGCATTAAGGATTTGAGGTGAAAAGCAACGAGTTTGAGATGATTTTGTAGATCATATTGCATTGAGAAATAGGCTTGTATTCATCTATTTTGTGAGCTTGGACAGCCTTTGGTACAAGGTCAAGTCTGATACAATTGATCTGTTTCAACATTGTTTGTGTCATGAAATATTCCTCAACGAGTTCTATGAGTTCATACTTAATAGTGTCCCAAAAAGTCTGATAGAATAGAGTTGTAAAATAGAGTTGTAAATCCATTTTGTCTTTGGGATTTGTTTGGATGGAAAGCGATAAGTTGATAACTATAATTCTGATTTCTTATTTTGTTCCTGGCTTCATCATTTGTTTTTTGTCAACTTCTTGAATAAATATTGGTATATTATTCAGAATGCAAGCTGTATTTGCTGTTGTTGGCTGCCTGAGGGAGGTTCAGATAGAATGTTCTTGAAAAAATCTGAGGCATGGGATAAAATATCCTTGGAAGTTGCGAGAATATATTTGTTCCCAATCTGAAGCCTTTATAGTGAGTTGACATGCTTTTTTATCAGAACTGAGTGCAAGGATATTGTATTAAAACTACCTTGCTCCATTGTTGCTTTGACCTTTGATGTCAATAACAGTCTTCTTGGTTTTGACTCAATGCCAGATCCTAAATAAGAATCTGTTATATTTCCAGTTGCTGATTGAGCCCTTGCCCCCTTATAGGCCTTTGAATGGATTCTAATTGGGCCTTGATTTTTTCACCATTCTCAAAATATCACGAAATTCTGTTTTTAATCTTTTCTTTGCACATTTGAGAAGATTTTGGGAAACATTGGCCAATGATTGGCAGGGTGGCGTTACTGACATTTTCTTGCAAATGGTGGCTTGATCCGATCTAGATGAGATAGAAAGATCCTATCTAGTTTTTCTGTATTACAACTTCTCCCGTCTTTTCTATTACACCAGGTGAAGAGCTCTTATGTGGATTCCATCTCCATCATAGAGGTATTTATCTCTAATTGTTGAGAGCTATTTTCACACTAAAACCAATGCCTCCTTTTTTTCTCCTCTGAAGCAGGAATAGTGATGGAAGTCACCCATTATAAAAACGTTGGACAAGGGGGCATTATGAACCCATGTTGTGAGTTGATTTATCGTATTTATTCTATTATTCCCACAGAGCAGAATATACCAATCAATTATATCACAAACATCTTAGATTTCATGAGAAAATAATTCAGCATGAAGTCCTCAATGCAGAATTTGTATTCAGACTTAGCTGGATCCCAATGAGTGAGAGTCCTTGTCTTGTTGCACCAATGAGATTGCTTGCTTCCCCAAAAACCAATAAATTTGATAGGCTTGAGAGGTACGGCTCTTGAAGTTTTCTAGGAAGAGAATCATAACAACTTTTTTTGTTTTAATCACATCTTTGATGAATGAATGAATGAAATATTTTAGTAACATCCATGAAACCAAGTGGTCTATGGGACCAAGATCTGTAAAAAGAGTGTTCCATGCTAACACAACCGTTTGACACAAAGGCTTCCTTATTAGTCTTGCGAAATGTCCATTCCTCTTTTGATGTTGGATCTTTTACTATGGATCTTAATCAAAAAGTTTGCTATTTTGTCTAGCCTCGTATCTTCAAACAAGGCGGTTAGGTTGTCTACTTTTAGGTTATCGTGGTACTTGATTTGGATTCCCTATAGTCTATGCACTCCATGATGTAGTGCCATTCTATCTCCATCACCCCTTTCTGCAAACTTGACACATTCTCTTTTCCCACTCTTCTTTAGGCGTCAACCTATCAGTTTCACACCTGGGATGATGCGAGCTAGTCCTTAGTTGAGCCATTAATTTTTTTGCCTTCCACTCGATTTCTACTCCTATGTAGGCCTTTTCGTCATGGTCCCATGTCGATTAAATTCTTTGATATAGTATTCTTGTTTCCTCCCAATTTGTTTTGTCCACATGACTATCTTGAATTTATCTCTCACATACTTTTTTATTTCCTCATTAGTGTACTCTTGCATGTTAATGCTCCATTTACTCATCCACTTGTTCTGTTTCATCGACATTTTATCCCCCTTTGCTTAGCTCTTCCTCTACCACCATTCTGGGCCACTGACGAGTCTCCATATTTTGTGTCTTCTTTATATAACTTAACATCCTAGTCATTGTTGTTGCCTCCAATGGGAAAGTACCTATTTCAGCTAATAGAATCTCATATGGAATTGATGTTTTAATTTTGAGACTACTTGTTATTAGATGTTTTTGGATTCTCTCAATCTGTCTCCATTTTAGATCTAACACTTTGCTGCCCCAAACTTCACATCCATAAAGGACTGCTGGTGTGAAAAACAAGCTGAACAAGGTTCTCTTGGTTTTCTGATCCCATAATGCTGCATTCTCGCATTTATTTTGTAGTGAGTATAAAGCCTTCCACTCCCCTTGTATTCTTTTTTCCCTACAAGTCTCCCAACCAAGCTTCTTGTGAAAATCAACCCTGAGGTACTTGTATTCTCAACTACTTCTGGCGGGCTTCCTTCGAAAAGGAATTTAATTTTGTTTCTTTTTGATACGTAATATGTTTGTTAGGGACCTTCAATCCCCTTATATTCCAAGATAAGAGCCACATCAAAAGGGAGCCATTGGGATAGCTCCCTCCTGTTGGATTAAATCATCCTCTTGGATACGAGAGCTATCTTCCCCATGATTTTCTGTGATAGAAATGGTCTATGTTTGTGTCTTCATCTGCATCAGTATAATCCCTTTCTGATTTTTGTTCCTTTTTTGTGGGTTGCAATGCTTTGGGATCCCAAATTTGAAAATGCACTGGGATCAGATCCTCTTGTTGATTGTCTTCGTTTTCCTTGTTATGAGTTTTCATAGGGGAAGCTTTTGATGTGAACTGCAAAGAATTCTGAGGGGTTTTGAGATACTCACCTTTTGTTTGTGCTAATTTGTTGGGATGCTTTTTTACAAATCTGCAGGTTTTGGCTGAGTCTCTTTCTTAGCTGCTTCAACTCTTTCCATGTCCTCTGTCCCAGTATTAGTCAGTGGTGCAAATGAATTTGCAAGAGATATCTGGGTTGTTTGTCTTCCTGTCCCTTTAACTTTTCTTGTATCTGCTCTTTGGAATTTGGGGTCAAAGGAATGTTGCTGATTTGAACTCTGAGTTTTGTTAGTGTCTCTACATGAGCTAAAAGGATTTGATTTTTCCTGATGGCTGGCTTTTTGCTCAGTCTCCACTTGAGAAGGTGTGGTTTGGAGTTCTTGTGTGGGGCATAACCTTGCTGAATGACCATGCTGATGAGATATTCTGCATCTGAATGGGATGTTTTCATAATTCAGCTCCCATTCAATATCTCCCATTTCCAAGATGTTTTTATCTGGGAGTGGTTTCTCTAGATCAAATATTGATGTAGATTTTGGCATAGTTTAAGACTCTAGGGTTTATGGTAAATTGCAAAGCCATGATGTATTCACCAACTGCTACTCTAATTTTTCTTGAGCAGGATTCATACGGTATTCACTTGGAAGTTGTGGGAGTCTGACTCAAATTGGCACTGTACTATGCAAATTCTTTCTAGGGTTGAATACCGAGGACCTATCTTTCATAAACAAGCGAAATTGCTTTATGAACCAAGGAGCTTCTTGGAAGGCATTCTCTTTCCTTCTTGGTAGAAAATACTGCCTTGAAATAGCAGTTTTGGCATCATCAGGATGGCCACAAATCCTTGTACCAATATCCTAAGAGTTTTGGGTCTTAGACAAGCACCCATGAATCTACAAACCAGCACCTTGTTGGATTTCATCTATGGTAAAGGAGACTTTCAGAGGATTATTTTGTTTCAAAAAGCACACATGTTCTTTCTTCATGGGAAAGTTGTGTCTAGATATAGATCTTTGGGCATGATATTGCAGAAAAGTCTGCAATTCTTCTTTATTATTCTGTGGTGGTTCATTGAAAACCACTGTTTTGTAATTAGGACTAGATTGTACTGGTGGAGGTAAAGCATTAGAGGAGGTCATAGCCCCCTCTAAGGGGATTAGACGAGGATTCCCTTCTGCTTGTGGCTATTTAGGAATAAATATTGCTGATTGCATTGGTGGAGGTAAAGCCATAGAGGAAGCCATAGCCCTCTCTTTGGGATTAGACGAAGATTCCCCTCAGCTTGTGGCTATTTTGGAATAAATATTACTGGTTTAAGAGGGATTTGTTGTTGATTGGGATGGGAGAGAGAGCATGGGATGGTGGTATGTGGGAGCTCATGATATTTTGTCTACTTACTTTGAATGTTCTGTGGAACTTGTGTGTAGGTGGAGCTGTTTATGATCTATTAGTGTTATGGATATCCACACACGCACACGCACACGCACAACCCCCATCCCCCTGCCCCCCACACGTGTACACATATTCACACAAAAACAAACACAAACACTTACGCCCATGCATGCATGCACACCTACGCACAAATGCACACACACAGACACACGTGCAGTTATATGCACACAGACACACAAATGTACAGACATAGACAGGCATGCAGGCGCATGCACACAAACACAATAGACATACACAAACACTAGACATGCAGATCCACACATGCACAAACACACAGACACATGCGAGCACACAAATACGCAAATGCACATATGGTCTCACACAAACAAATGCACTAACACAAACACACACACACACACACATGCACACACCCCCCCGTGCATGCGCATGAGCTCAAGGTTGGCTATCCTGGACTAAGGTCTGTTCTTTTATCTGCAGTTTATAAATAAAGGCCAGCTAACATTAATTTTGTTTAATTTTCTTTGCTTTTCCAGTGTCTTTCTTTTCACGTTCTGCTATTTCTTTGACATTTGTTTTTTTTTTGTTTCCAATGGATTTTAGGGTGTCCAATGGTCTATTAAATATGAACTAATTGGTGTGATCAACCAAAAGAAAACTTTTTTGTCTAAACATTTTATCACATCTCTATTCCCTTGTGATTTTGACAAAACCAATCAAGGGAGATTATATTCTTCACATATTTTTTTATTTTGCTTGCACTACAGTACACTGATATGTAAATCTAAGCTGCGTAAACATACCATCAATTGGATGTTCATAATGCATTCTCTTCTCCCTTACCAAGTGTTGCTTTGAAAAGTTATGTGAGAAAGAAAATTTTGCAGTTAAAAAAGTTATATTAATCAGTTTATTTCACTAAAAAGTTAGGAAACCTGTTTTGTGATGTCCTCAGGAAGGTGGAGGCAATTTTGGATGCTCTAGCACAGAAGGTATCAAAGCCTCGTCTTTCTGTAACAGATAAGATGCAGATTGCACTTGGTAATTACTGATATTACTAAATTAATGGTTTGTCTCTGCGGTTTACCACTTATTATATTATTAAATTGGGCAGGAAATGAATAACGTAAGGAAATAGTGAAAAACAATAAAACATATTATTCACTTCTATAGTATTTTCAGTATTTATGTAGCATTTGCATATCAATAAATTCAGTGCAGAAATTACTCAATAATGTTACCAATGATGTCTAGTTTTGCTCTTTATAATTGTTTTCTGAAATGGAAATTGCAATTTACACGTGATGAATCCTAGGAATGGTATGATACTAGATTCTGCCACAGTGAGAAACGTTGGTCTAGAAAAATTAAATTTGGAGAAGGAAAACATGTGGAAAATAACATGGATGAGAAAAAGGAAGCAAATTAATGATGTGGATATGGAAAAGAATGGATTACCAACAACATCATTGGCCAGGGAAACCTAAGGAGGCAGCCCGCCCCAAGGAAAACTGAGCTAAATACGAGTATCACCCTTGACTTGAAGCTAAATCACCAAGGGACCTAGTATATATTAATATAGAAAATAAGCTTGAAGACACTCTCAAGACAAGAATGTTGGGCACCAAATTTAACTTGGACAATGCTATGAGTGATGGATTATATGTTGGAGAATTATAATTTTGCATTCTTGCAAAACATTGTCTGTGAACATGCCCTGATTTTACCCCTAAATCTCTGATCCATATAGATTAGTCAGTTTAATGACTTTTCAAAGAGACATTTCTTCAGAGAGATATCCTGGAAATGAATGTGAAAGCGTTAGCACTCCAAAATAGGCTAGGCATATTCTGTACAAAATCATCACTAACAAGCAAGCCTCAAGTTGAGAGTTTGGCTCTAAGTTGAACCCCCAAGACTGCTGGGACGAGTTGTGATTGCCATTAGCTCGAATTTGTAGAAAAATTGACAATTAAAAAGAGCGTTTCTTGGAGCATTGAATACCATAACATTAATTCTACTAAGGTTCGTCATTACTTAGCTGATCTCACAAAAACGAGCAGGAGTGTCTAATTTTCTCTGCAATCCCTTAGGAGAATGAGCTAGGAGGACCACATCCTTGGATGAAAGCAACATAACAATCAAGACGTGTAAAGTACAACCATCCTGGACATGATTATTGTCTCCAAGAAAGACCTCAACCTCTTCTATGTAGAACCCAAATAGAGTTGGGAAGGGAGGGCACCCCTATTTGACTGATTGACTCTAATTGTACTTTCAATAAAGTCAAAGAGATTGTGATAAGTTTATAACTGGCTTATTATTATCTAATAATTTCTCATAACGACAAAAAGAAATAAATATAAGATACTAATGGTGCATAGCCTTTGAAACAACTAGTTTTTGGGCATAGAGTCAACTGCCCTTTTTAAAGTCCATGTAACAGTGAACTTCTTTAGGATGTTGTTGAGAGGCTTCCCAATGATATCTCAAAAACTGAAAATGTGGTCACTTGGTATTTGAATATCTCCTAAAACCGTCTTTCCCCCTTGCTTTGCAGTTACCATGCTCAAGCTGCTAAAATAGTTTGCATGCCTTAAACTGTGGCATAATGTTTGGCAAACATGCACCAAATTATGATAGTCTTGTATTTATTTGGGTCAGAGTAGCTGCCTGATTTATAAATGGTGTGAGTAATTGCTGCAATAAAGGGGGAAAGCCTAAGCAAATACCTACATTAAATAAGTCTGCAATGCGAAGAACATGCTAGTCCACACTATATTTGAAAAACTTATCCTGATGCCCCTCACAATTTGTTGCTTTTCTAGTGCACATTTTCTTATAGTTCTCCTTATGTCCCCAAGATAGAAAACTACAAGGGAGGGTACCTGAATAAGGGACTGATCAGGGATGCCATTAAGAGAATTAGGGCAATTGCAGGTTACTGCCCATTTTTTGATCTTTCCTTTAAGCTACAACTTGTGTGGGAGCCCTTTGAAGGTCCTCCACTTAGAGTCACATGAGATCTTTGTTCAAATAAATATAATTGGTAAGGGAGAACGCCTTTTGGAATTTTAAGGTTTGTCTTGCAAGCATTATTTGGCATGCTAGAACCAAATGATAAGCATGGCATCCAAAGTTATCCAGACCTTGTCAATGATGATGTTCTTTGGGCCCTAGTTCTTATGCAATAAAGTATGGCCACCCTATAAGGAAATGGTGGGTTTGGCGAGGCCATTGACCTGAAGGTTTTGTGCCTTAGCTTGTTGTGTTCTTTCTGCATCCATGATAACCTATATAAGAATTTTAATTACAGGGGGGCTTGTTCCGTGAGGTAAAATGCCAACCTTGATGGTGAAATGGCAATAGGGGACTTGCTCGTGGAAAACTGTGAATGAAGCACTCTTTAAAGATATGCTAGACAAAATATTTGGGAAGAAGCTTTTCAAGCAACCAAAGAGATGGTAAATAAATGCCATTAGAGAGAATGAAAAACATATTGAAAAATAATATAAGATGTAGGAAACATGACTGAGTCTATATGTATGTAGTGATATGAACTTCCAAAGAAAAATGTGTTGCACTTGTCATGAGGTCTCACTTATACAAAGTGCAACAAATTCTCCCTTCCAACATAGCTACCGGCCTGAATGTGAACACTGGAAGGACTTTGAACAGAGCATGAAGTCTGCCTGCAAAAATTCTAGATTGGATGTGCATTGGCAAAGGAAAAAGAGGGGGTATTTTATGCCAGAACTGGTGAAGGGGGTCTATTCCATACTTTCAGGACGAGTTGCAATAGAAGTCCTTTTTTGTGATTTTCCTTCTAAAGTTTTTTTATTTTTGCATATTTTTGACTGAAAATATAAATAAATCTTAATACATATCTGGAATCTACACAAAAAATTGTGCGCATTCAAAAGTAGGGCACCAAAAAAGGATTCCAAATGAGTGAGAAATGTGCCCGGGAAATTCCAAAAAATAAAAACATAGCAGCTAGTCAAAGATGAAACTGAAAAGTGCAGAAACACAAACCACAACTAATACAATCATAGATCACTATTGCATTGCAATCCAAAAAGTAGCCAAATTAGAAAAAAAAGACCTCAATTGGACATCGAATGAATGAGAATGACCTTGTCGAAGTTCGACGGTTAAATCAAAAAATGCAACCATGCAAGCATGGAGTAAGCCAAAGTATGTGATGATGTCATGTATGTCGCTGGAAGCATGATGACATGTGGATGCCATGTATGACGCTGGCAGCATGATGACATGTTGATGCCATGTATGACGCTGGCAGCATGATGACATGGCATGATGATGTGGTGCTGCTGTGACAGGTGATGGGGCGTTGACGATGCATGTAATGTGGTGCTGATGTGGCACTATTTTTAGGCTGCAAATATTTCCTGGAGTTGGGGGCTGCACCAAAATCAATCCTGCAACAAGCTTGTAAAAAAATCAAACCCCCAAAATTGGAACTTTTATATCTCAGGTTCTGGGCATTTCTGATGAAACAAATGTCTATGCCTATGTCTTGGCATGCTCTGGACACGATGGTGGCGTCAAAATTAGCCCAACATGCTCCAAAAAAATCCTGATCAGCACAGAAACATGGGTAAATAGAAACTCAAAGGGCTGTTGTAGTGAATTACAACTCTCTCATGGAGAGCACCCAAGCTTCAAAAATCCCATGGAGCAGTACTGCTCTGGTACCAATGATGAGCAAATGCATGGGTGATCCTCTCAAAAGTACAAGTCACACAACATACAAGGTCTACACAACACTAATACGATATAATCTCCTTTTTGGGGTCTACATCGGGGTATGCGACATACTTATCCCCATCTCACAGACTACATGTTTGAATGTATGTAAAGACCCTTGCAATTTTGGCCTTTAATTTTCAATTCTGACTACTCAGGAATTTCATCAAACACTTGTCTTGCAAATTCTGTACTTGCTGATTGCTTGTTTGAATGGATATCAAATGTGATTTTTATGCCTTCAAAGGACTCCTCTGATGTCTAAGCAAAGAACTAAATGCAATGCAACTCTTTGTATTTTTTTGGATTTTCAAATGCAAACATATGAATACTACAATGAGAAAGTGCATCTACAACTATATGACATTTTGACAAGCACTTGTCATGCAATTCAAGAAAGTCTGAAAACTTATTGTTTTCTGATTTGACATTTTTGATTACAAATTTCAGACTTACAATATGCAAAATATCAATTACTAACCAAGCCAAAATGAAGTATGAATGAGCTCTAATGGCTGCCACTAAATCTGCATACAATGTACTCAGAAAATTGACAATTGCATAGGCAAATTGAGACCAAGAACCGATTTATTGATGCCAAATTAAAGACCAATGCTCAACAATGAACTCAGAATTTTTTGAACCTTTCAAAGGTGAAATCGCCCTCCTTGAAGCTGGCCGCCCCTGCCCTGGTGGTGCAGATCAAACAATAAATAATTTCCGTCTTTAACCTCCTCCAATTTGTCCTTGAAATGATTGTCTCGGCGATAGCAATTGATTGCTCAAATGCCCAGAATGATACGCCTCTCCAATTGAAAGTTATGAGCAAATATGTGGGTCTCATGTAAGCTGGTTGACCTCCATGACAACAAGTAACAAATTTGATATGCACCTTCAAATTCTCCAAAATTCACTCCAAATACTCTCAAATGGAACACCCTTCTCTCAACAAAAACAATGCTAAAATAGAAGTCAAATGGCACAACGCTGAAGACTCCACACCCAATTGACCTCCATGAATGCTGAAGCAATAAACTCCAATGTGAAAGACTGAAGAATCTCTCACCCAAATTATGCAATCTTTTGGAGGATCTTTCACCACTTCAGTTATGCCAATCAAAGAGAGTGATCGTTCTCAATGACTAAAGTAGAAATCTGCAGAAACCTTAGGCTCCACAAGTAATTCATCAAAGCAAATGTCATGTATTGGATGTGAAACAATGAGCCTAGCCCTCTTTATTCTTTTTCACCAAGAGGGGTTGGCTCCTTCTAGTTGATTCTCCCTTTTAAAATAATATTTAATTGCACTTCAATAATGCTAAAATATTATTATAATATAAAGTGCAAATAAACATTATAACATTATAACATGAGAAATACATTATCTCACCCCAAAACCATAAAAAAATCAAATGTGAAGCCACACACAATTGCCCAAACGACCCTCTCATCAACTCCTTGGCCTACGAGGGTCCAATGATAGGCCAAACTCCAACGATGATTGAATACTAGTTAGAAGGGGACATTACAGTCTGCCCTCCCTGAAATTGCTTGTCCCCAAGCAATCTCAACTTTGGATGCTGTAGAATCTCCTCACTCTCCCAAGTAGCGTCCTCAATCGGCAAATCCCTCCATTTGATCAAATACTCCTTGATAACTCGTCTCCGCAATTGTCTCTCTTTGACATCCAAAATAGCCTCGGGCACCAAAATCAATTTCCCCTCATCATCCAAGGGAGGTAACACTGTGGAAGGCACAACACAATGTCCTAACGCCTTCTTGAGGCATGACATATGAAACACATTATGCACTTTGCTGTCTACCGGCAACTCCAACTCATAAGCCACCTCTCCAACTCTCTTGATGATCATGAAAGGCCCATAATAATGTGGATTAAGCTTCTCGGCACCACTCTTCTTGAGAGTGGACTGGCGGTACAGTTGCAACATCAAATACACCATATCACCAACCTCAAAAGAGCGCTTAGTCCTCTGATCTGCATACTGCTTCTGCTGATTCTGTGCCTTATGAATATTCTCTCGAAGAGCTTTCATGATATCCTAATTCTCCTATAGCATATCTCCAACACTAGGCACTCTACTGTCACTCAGCAATAAGTCAAGGAAGCTAGGCACCTCATATCCGTACAATGCCATGAATGGAGTCATCTGAATAGAAAGATGGTAAGTGGTATTGTAGCAATACTCACAAAGATAGATCCACTTAACCCATCCTCTTTGCTGCCCTGCAATGTAGTTCCTGAGATATCCCTCCACCCACTTAGTAACAATCTCAGTCTGTCCATTTGTACATGGATGGTAACTAGTGCTTGGAGTGAGCTCGTTCCCACACAATTTGAATAGCTCTTGCCAAAAATTACCCATGAACCGACTGTCCCTGTCACTCACAATACTCCAAGGTAACCCATGCAATCTGAATATCTCACAGAAAAACAACTCCGCCACCTGTGTAGCTGAATATGTAGTTGTGATCGGAAAGAAATGGGCATATCTAGTGAGGAGATCAACAACCACATAGATGCAGTCTTTACCTTGGGCCCTTGGCAAGCTTGTAATGAAATCCATCAAGATGCATTCCCACTTCCTGTCAGGAATCGGAAGTGGCTGAAGTAATCTCACAGGGTATGTGTGCTTCTGTTTATTTTGCTGACAAACAGGACACTCTTTGACATATTGAAGAACATTTGTCTTAAGACCCTTCCAAGTGAAACACTCTCGTACCTACCTATATGTCTTGAAGTACCCGGGATGCCCTGCCAAAGGTGAATCATGAAAGGTCCTCAACACTGTGTTTTTCATCTCCGATCTTGGGGTCAAATAAATCCTTCCTTGGTAAATGATCAAATCATTTTCCACCGAGTATCTCTCATCCTGCACTGACCCGTCGACTATGCCAGAAGCCCAAGAATCCTTGGCATACTCTGCAACAATCATGTCTCCAATCCTCAGATATTTCAATCATGGAGCTCAAATGTGGTTGGTGAGACAATGCATCAACAACAACG
Source organism: Torreya grandis (assembly GCA_037957365.1). Taxonomy (NCBI): domain Eukaryota; kingdom Viridiplantae; phylum Streptophyta; class Pinopsida; order Cupressales; family Taxaceae; genus Torreya; species Torreya grandis. Next base: position 4,608,518 of record JARHVA010000475.1, read on the forward strand.
TTCTTAGTCCCCTTAACATAGGCAATGTCAAAATCATAGGACTGTAGCTTATTGACCCACTTCTGCTGACGATCATTAAGGTCACACTGTCCTAAAAAATGTCTCAGGCTATTATGATCTGTCTTCACAGAAAATTTACTGCCCACGAGATACTGCCTGAATTTGTCCAAGGCATGCATCATGGCCAACATCTCCTTATCATATATGTTGTAGCTCCTCTCTGGACCCCTTAGCTTCCTACTCTTGAAAGCTATAGGATGCTTGTCTTGCATAAGGATTGCACCAATCCCCTCTCCTGAAGCATCACACTGAAGTTCAAAGGGTCGAGTGAAATCAGGTAATGCAAGAACGGGGCATGTAGTCATCAACTGCTTAACCCTGTCAAAACACTCCTGTGCCTTTGAAGTCCATTCAAACGCCCCCTTTTTCGTCAAATCCATAAGTGGTGCGGCATGCCGTGAATATCCACTAATAAATCTGTGATAAAAGCCACACAATCCCAAAAACGCCCTCAACTGTGTAAGGTTCTCAGGTGTAGGCCACTCAATGATAGCTCTGACCTTGTTAGGATCTATGCACGCACCCTCTGCACTGATGATGTGACCCAAGTATAGCTACTCTGTCATGCCCAAATCACATTTGGACTCCTTGGCATACAAGGACTCCCTGCCAAGAATGCCCAACACTATATCCAAATGAACCATGTGCTCCTCCCATGTCTCGCTGTACACCAAAATATCATCAAAGAAGATCAACACAAACTTCCTCAGCTGTGCATGAAAAACCCAATTCATGGTGGACTGAAATGTAGCAGGTGCATTGGTTAGCCCAAATGGCATAACTACAAACTCGTGTCCATAATGACATCTGAAAGCGGTCTTCTCAATATCTTGCTCCCTAACCCGAATCTGATAATACCCCGATCTCAAATCTATCTTGGAAAAATAATGGGCATCATGAAGCTCATCAATTAACTCATCGATCCTCAGAATAGGATACTTGTTCTTAATGGTCCTCTTGTTCAGCATCCTGTAATCAATACACATCCTCAATGTACCGTCCTTCTTGACTAGGACAACTGATGAAGCAAATGGTGATTTACTTGGTTGAATGTGTCTCATAGCTAGCAACCCCTTAATTGTTTTTTCTATCTCATCCTTGAGCCGCTTGGGATCCTTGTAAGGAGTGATGATTACGGGCTTAGCCCCTTCCTCCAATTCTATGATGTGCCCAATCCCTCTGTGTGGAGGTCTACTAGGTGGAATGTCACTGAACACCTTGGTATGCTTGATCCTCAACTCCTGTATGTCGGGGTGATACACTGGCTTTGGTGGCTCCTCTTGTGCTGTCATCAGCACACATGCTACTGCCCACTCAACCATGCCATGCTGCATAAGCGTCTCCATCCTCTTAATTGATATTGTCTTGCAACTAGTGTCTCGTATGGCCTTAAGCACACGAGTCTTCCCTTTTACCTTAAATTTCATCTCCATGTCACGAAAATTGAGGGTAAACTCACCAATATCATGAAGCCATTTCATTCCCAAGACCATGTCAGTATCTCCCATATTTACCACGTAAAAATCTACCTTGAACTCATAGTTCAAGCACATGGGAAGTCCTGGAATCATCATGTCACACTTAAGAGTATATCTATCTGCAACCTTCACCCTTATTTCATTGAATTCTTCTGTTCTAATCCCACGTCTTTCCACCAACCTAGCCTTGATGAAATTATGCGTAGCACCAATATCAAGTAATGTGATGATTTTTTGTTTTGCTGGAACTCCACGCATCCTGAAAGATCCCTCACGTTGTAGGCTAGTGAGACATGCCTCCTGAAGTTTTACTTCAGTATCAACCTCCTGCTCCAGCTGTTCTGCGTCTTGTTCATCCTTCTTTGATTCTGGCTCATCATGTTCCGACCGCTGATCCTCTTTTTCTGACTCTGAATCTTCATAGACAACCCACATGATCCTGTTAGCTTTGCCCTTAGGTCTCAATGGACAATCATGGTTTGCATCATAAGGCCCTTTGCAGTAGAAGCACAACTTTTTCTTCTGCAAATCATTGAGTGTCTCTCTATCAAATGACATTGCTGATTTCCCCTTTTGATCCATCATTTCCTTCTTGGGAAATGTCTAGCTGTCCTTATATGATGATGATCCCCTATATGTGAACTTGCTTTGTGGTGCTGTAAGTTCCATACTCCTCGCCTTCTTCATTGCTTCTTGTAGTGTAGGGGGATCAAAAGCCTTTATCCATCCTCTCAAAGGCTCCAATAGGCCCTCAATGAATAACATCACCAACCGTCTCTCGGATATATTAGGGACCATCACTGACAATTTCTGGAAATCTCCAATGTAACTTTCCAAACCACCAACCTGCTTGAGTTGGGCCAAATCTCTGAAGTAGGATTTTGGGTGCTTCTTGTTGAAGCGCTCAACCAATCTATCCACAAAGTCCTGGTATGACATGATGCGGCTATATTGCAGTGTAACCAACCCATGATACCAGCACTCATGTGCTACTCCTTCCAAATGTAAAGTGGCATATTTGATAGCTTCCTGTTCTGACATGGGTCGAAGTGTCAAGAAGATATCCAACTTGTGAATCCATGACTGTGCTGTAACCTTCCCACTACCATCGAACATGGGTAATGTGAGCTTACTAGTAGCCTGCTTAAGTTCCTTGTTTTGGTTCCTAGGTCTTCTCTCTTGTCTAGACCTGTAGTATTCTCTTCTCTGGTTCACAAACTTGTCAAAATTCATGCGTTCCCGTACCTGTGGGGTCAACAACGCCCACTCCTCATTCGCTGCCATAACCAAATCAGGAAACCATAGTTCCTCTTCTTCTTCAACATCCTCTTGCTCTCCTCTCAGAAAGGTAGGTCGAGCAGGTCTATCTGCGGTGCGTGAAGGAGCACAATGGGCCCTAGGTGTTCCAACTAAACTCCGGTTATCCTCTGCAACCCTATTTTGCTGTATCTGCAGGACAAACTACTGCATTGATGCTGTAAAACCCTTGAAAGCTCGAGTCATCTGCCCAAAAAGATCTCTACCATCTCTATCCTCATTGTTTCCCTCATTTCTTCTTTCATTTCTTGGTGGACCTTCTTTTGCCGTGTCACCCATTTCGGCTAATGGTATGTTTTCAAATGGATTTCCCTCTTGCCAATTATCTTCTTGCTTTGCTCTTCTGCGAGTGTAGTACCTGTGATGACCTCTCATGTGAAACTTGAATCCTCTAGGATGGCAGGATCAAAGCTTTGATACCACTATAAAGACCCTTGCAATTTTGGCCTTTAATTTTCAATTCTAACTACTCAGGAATTTCGTCAAACACTTGTCTTGCAAATTCTGTACTTGTTGATTGCTTGTTTGAATGGATATCAAATATGACTTTAATGCCTTCAAAGGACTTCTATGATGTCTAAGGAAAGAACTAAATGCAATGCAACTCTTTGCTTTTTTTTTGGATTTTCAAATGCAAATATATGAATACTACAATGAGAAAGTGCATCTACAGTAATGTGACACTTTGACAAACACTTGTCATGCAATTCAAGAATGAGGAAGTCTGTAAACTCATTGTTTGCTGATATGACGTTTTTGATTACAAATTTCAGACTTACAATATGCAAAATATCGATTACTAACCAAGCCAAAATGAAGTATGAATGAGCTCTAATGGCTGCCACTAAATCTGCATACAATGTACTCAGAAAATTGACAATTGCATAGGCAAATTGAGACCAAGAACCTGATTTATTGATGCCAAATTAAAGACCAATGCTCAAGGATGAACTTAGAATTTTTTGAACCTTTCAAAGGTGAAATCGCCCTCCTTGAAGCTGGCCGCCCCTGCCCTGGTGGTGCAGATCAAACAATAAATAATTTCAGTCTTTAACCTCCTCCAATTTGTCCTTGAAATGCTTGTCTCAGCAATAGCAATTGATTGCTCAAATACCCAGAATGATACGCCTCTCCAATTGAAAGTTATGAGCAAATATGTAGGTCTTATGTAAGCTGGTTGACCTCCATGACAACAAGTAACAAATTTGATATGCACCGTTAAACTCTCCAAAATTTACTCCAAATACTCTTAAATGGAACACCTTTCTCTCCTCAACAAAAATGATGCTAAAATAGAAGTCAAAAGGCACAACGCTGAAGACTCCACACCCAATCGACCTCCATGAATGTTGAAGCAATAAACCCCAATGTGAAAGATTGAAGTATCTCTCACCCAAATTATGCAACCCTTTGGAGGATTTTTCACCACCTTAGTTATGCCAATCAAAGAGAGTGACCGTTCTCAATGAATGAAGTAGAAATCTACAGAAACCCTAGGCTCCACAAGTAATTCATCAAAGTAAATGTCATGTACTGGATATGAAACAATGAGCCTAGCCCTCTATTTATTCTTTTTCACCAAGAGGGGTTGGCCCCTTCTAGAAGATTCTCCCTTTTAAAATAATATTTAATTGCACTTTAATAATGTTAAAATATTATTATAATATAAAGTGCAAATAAACATTGTAACATTATAACATAAGAAATACATTATCTCACCCCAAAACCATAAAAAAATCAAATGTGAAGCCACACGCAACTGCCCAAACGACCCTCTCATCAACTCCTTGGCCTATGAGGGTCCAGTGATAGGCTAAACTCCAACAATGTCTGAATACTAGTTAGAAGGGGACATTACAATGTAGAAGTAGATTGGCAAGTTTCCAACTAATTGTATTCACACATGAGATGCCTTTAAATAAGTCTTTAAAAGATGAGTACAAGTCCTAAAATCTGTCATATTCTCAATAAAGAGATTGCTGGAATTAAGGACAGACTGTCATTAAAACAACATTAATTAATAACTGTCATCATTAAATGAGCATCACACTCAAAGGGAGGATGCCACACCAAATTAGTATTAATGAACATTAATTAGCATATTTTATTAAAAAATAACAGCGATTGGAAAGTCGCCACTTTTGGGAGGAGACATCTTTTTAATAGGCTTGATGCTATAAATACTCCGCCTTTGTTTTGGAAGAAGGCATCCAATAATATTCATTAGAAACATCGTAATGTGTACAAGCATCAACAAGGCTCTTAAGGACGTAACCCCTTAATTGCAAACATGCTCTCAAGGACGAAAACCCTTGTTATCAAATAGCCCAAGTACGAAACCCCTTGTGGATTAAATACTTTATTATTCAAAAATTCTGAAATTACATTCATTTTATTATATAAATTATTTCAAGTTTAAAAATCAATAATTATTTTTTAAAGGGATTTCCAAGAATCTAAATTCTTGCATAATATTACGATTCAAAATATTACAGTGGTATTAGAGCTTTCCATCCTGCTAGCCCGTGGAATGAAAATCATATGCAAGATAACAATAAGAATATTCTGTATTACGAAAGGAGAAATAAAAGAGGAGACATGGAAGATGATAGAAATATTGAGAGGGTAGATAACCTTATACAAGGCCAAGAACAATTGGCAAATACGGTGGCACAATTGTCCCATACCATGAAAATGATGATGAATTGCAGTACACAAAAGGTAGAACTAGTTCGTCCATTTCTGAGCTCAAATGTAAGGCATACACCACATCTTCATATCGACATTGCCAACCAACATTCATTTTGAGAGAACCCGACGAAGAAATTCCAAAATCATTTAACGATGATCTTATAACTTGCTTCAAAGCATATCAATCACTTTCAGAGGGAATCCAAAGGGGAATTACCCTACAAACTTATATGGCCATGAGAAAAAATGGAGGGTCATCTTGCCCAGAATATAAACTCCAAAATAGACAAAGGCATATGCAACATGCATTAGGCAAAATGTCATTATCATCTTTTGATGGTACACACAAATGTATGACTAGGGCATGGATAGAAAACTTGGACATGTATCTTTTGTTACGTCCAATGATGGAAGAAGCCATAAAATTTGTGACTCTCCATCTAGAAGTTATAGCCCATGAATGGTGGTTCCATGGATGGGTCACCCAAGGACATAGCCATATCAATTCATATGATGATTTTGCCAAACAATTGATCGAAAGGTTTGATGGGCATATCCCGAGGTCCATTTTAGGGACTTGGCACTATTAAAACAAAACAATAGTGTGGATGAATACGTGGCAGAATTTCAAAGACTAGTAGTAATGGTTTTCGACATGTCTGAAAAAAGACTAGTAGTATTATTCATGGAAGGATTAAAAGAACCTCTAAAAGGCTTGCTCAAAGCTTTTACTCCATCAACACTTCAAGAAGCAATTAAGAAAGCCTTATATTTGGAAGCTTCAACCAAAAATATGCCACCCATCCAACCTAGGGGAATTGGAAGTGGTCATTCGAAAAATAAATTCTATGAGCAAAGGAGACCGATACAAACAAGTGAACTTCAACCCTATGAGACACCAAAGTCCATTAAGGAGTTGGAAACATGTAACGAATTAAGGAGAAAAAAGTTATGTTTTACTTGTAAAGACCCATGGACTCTAGACCACTGTTGCTTGGGCAAAGGGTGAGTTCACTACATCGAGGTTAGCCCGGAAAGTGATACAGAAGAAATAAAATTAAACAATGAAAACCAATCACAAATAATGGTGGAAAAAATCACGGAAGGAGAACACCTCGATATCATCCATTCCGAGTAAGAAGAACATTGCATGGACAAAGAATTACCGTCTTAGTCGATAGTGGGGCTACCCATAATTTTATTGATGAAAAATTGGCTAAGAAAATTGGTCTGAAAATGGAAGAATTCAAGGGATTTTTGGTAATGGTTGCTGATGGATTTATTCTTCCGTGTACAAAGAGAATTCCACAATTAAATCTGACATTGGGAGGTGTTGGGCCTCTAACCCATTAAGTAAGGTTTTCGTGCCAACATGACATCAACCTAGGCATGAGAGGATCATTTTGTCAAGTGGTTAGCCTTTGGGCTTTTTGTAGCCAGCTGGAGGTTGCAGCGCAAATATTGCGCTAGTTGGCAGGCGGCTAACCATCTCCCGGATTTTTAGGGTGTCATCAAAGATTTGACTAGACATGGCAGGTGTAGCACGACGTTTGCAGAGTCATGGAATCGGTGGTTATGATGGCAGAATTCCAGCTCGGCACCCAACGTGCAACTTCCACCTTGGCGAAGATGCTCCTAAAGGCTTATTTAAGGAGCTCGATCCAAAGGAGACGAACTATAGCGGAGCTCTGGCGAAATGAATCTACTCTACAAAAATTGATTTAGTTTCCATTAAGGCTTTATCAACAGTATGGAGGTCGCTTGGCTCCACTTGTAAATGCCCAAGCTCGCCTGTGAGCCTGTGGGTTGTTACACATGATATGAATATACACTCTATTATGGACTTTGATTAATGATGAATGTTGTTGCATTAAAATATGCTGTGTGTTGGGTTTTCATATCCCATGGTGGTATTAATGTGATGCAAAGAATTGTGATGTCATATTTTGATTCAATTATGTTAATATTCGTGCATTTTACTGGTTCGCTTCTTTAATGGAGTCCCTATAATGAATCGTGACATCATCGTTATTTTGCATAAAGAATGAGTATAGATCCTACCCCTATAACCCAATCCTTGTTTAAATCGCATGTCTAGTATAAGTAAATCGATTGAAAGCAACCTTATGACCCTTCAAGCGCCGACATGACCCCAAGCTTAATCCTAGAAAGGCCTATGCCTATGGATCTACCTAAAGATGAGTTTTTGATGAAGTGCTTAAGTTCCCTAATTGAAGTCTCGTGCCATGGCACAACTAGCCCAATGGGGGCCCTGAATGCTTCTCAACTGCGCTTCAAGTGAGCGCATAAGGCTTGTGCCTTATGTGGATTGATGCTAGTGCAACCGACTATTAAAATGTTAAGCACAAAGGGAGTTTCTCATGCTTGCGTCTGGTCGTAGTAAACCGAGAACTAACTAGACTTTTCATAACATTTTGGTTCCGTTGTTGGGACCCATGTTGAATTTTGTTGCTGTGATGGTGCGACAAAATGATTTACCGATTCTCTCTCGAAATCATCGAGCGTTGGCTACAATAGGTAGAAGATAGTTTTGCGCTGAAGCATCCAAACTGTAAAGGACAAAAGCCAAGAAAATGGGTTCAGGACAACCTCTATGATGCTTTATATGAGGTCTTTTTCTGTGAGTTACCTGAGCATGTGTATAGGTGGTTGGCTGCATATTCAATACACAGAAGAAGCTATGGATGACATTACGAGTAGACAAAGGAGCGCCTAGAGAGGCTTGAGATGCTGGATGTTACTTCGACCAGAGCGATGGATAAATGGTGGCAAGGAGCCCTAAATAACTACGTACTTGAGTTTGCAGTCTTAACATATTCGTGCCCTGAGGAAGCGAAGTACCAATTTTTGTGCGACCCTTGAGGCACGTTTGTGAAGGAGTTTGGCACAAAGCTCAAAAAGCTAATGGTGGATTACAGGTTTGAAACTTTGGGGATGGAAGGCTAAAATCCGTTTGCATATGAGTTGTGCAAAGGGGTAGAAGGGGCTGTGAAGGTGAGGTGTAATGGAAGGGGATGAGCAAATTGACACCCGAGAGCTCAAAAGATAGACCTATAATAAGAGACGCCGTTGATTGATGGAGGATCTAGAACTCGAAAGTGTTGAAAGGACCCGTAGCGAATGGGAAGGGCATGGGGAAGGATCTCTTGAAATACAATAGCGTGAAGGTGAAAGGTATAATGAAGCGATGAATTGAGCTCAACAATTGGCAGGGGTGGAATTTGCTAGGTTCCTACAAGATTTGGTGACCACAAATACGCTTGATGCGCCTACCACATTTGAAACTATGATGCATGCTCACGCGCTGGATCCCCCACTTGAAGAAAGTACATAAGTAATTATTGACTCTTCTAACGACTCAGATCTTAGACGTTTTGCAGACTTGGATTTCAACTTTGTGATTGAACAGATTATTGCATACAAGGAGGTGAGCGCAACTACCTCTAGACCATTGCGCGCTAGCTCACCACAACAGAACTTGAACGTGGGCATACCAACTCAACCAATGTTAGCAACACAACGTGGCAACAACCCACAAGAAGTGGTCCGGTGCCACAAGCAAGTAGCACAACACCAACGACATCAACTGCGCCAACAGTAATGACAGGACTAGCGCCTAATCTTGTGGTTGGAGGTGTTGGAGGATTGCTGCCAAGATAGGCATTAGGGGGACAAGCACCTCAAGCACTAGCTGCCCCCCGTAGCAGATCTACTACGAGATGGCTATGCACCTGCCAGAGTATTGCGGCGTGGAAAATGTTGCAAAACATGTGGTGAAGTGTGAACTACAATGGCGTGCGCAAGGAATAACTCAATCAGAGTGCAAGGCTACTTAGTTTGCAACCACTTTACTTGATCGTGCCCACACCTAGTATAGGAAATTTGATCCCAACCAGGCCATGGTTGACTATGAAACCATGAAGGATGCATTCTTGAAGGAATTTGACATTTCGGAGTTTGAACAACAGAGCATCGTTGCGCTAAAAGAGATTACCCAAGGACTCTCAGAGAGTGTGCGCATGTACGATGCAAGGTTCAAAACTCTCCTATTGAAGCTCCCATATGATATTCACCCTTCCCAGCATGCATAGTGGTTCATTGGGGGGTTGCTCATGCCATTTCGAAGAGCACTTTCCATGAAGACTTTTACAGACCCTTGAGAAGCACTTGAAGCTGCGCTCAGAGTCGAGGCAGTCGGAAGTGTAGATATCGGGATCAACCCATTTATGGAGGTGCATATTGCATCTATGGCCTCCCAACTTCAAAAGCTTACCACCAACTCTTTGTATGAGGCTCAAAGTGGACTATGGTGCACCGACTACGAAGTATAGGGCCATAATAGAACTAACTGGCCATGGAGGAATGTGCGCACTCTGCTTCTAAGCTGCGAAGTCTGTTGAGAAGTGCATGACGTCCGAAACTGCCCTTTGTTACAATGCGCTAGCCAAGTCAACACAACCATCTATTGTCGGTTGTGTGATGCCTACACCCATACCACTACTAATTGTCGAGTGATTGACGAAATGTGCGAGAACATGGAAAGGTTTTGAACACGACAGGCTACCGCAGTCGTCGGAGGGTAGGCAAACCAAGGTAATGATGGCTACGGCCAACAAAATACAGGGTTCGGGCTGCAACGAGGCACTAGAGGGCGAGGTGGAGGATGTAGTGGGGGATGGTTCCCATTGTGCTCATGTTATAAGTGTTGCTCAACAGATCCCATGTGTGGGTAGTGTCGAGGATCCCATAAGGTCGAAGAATGCCCTGACTTGTACAAAAAGTTGACCCAAGGCAGGCTTGGCGTAGACAAGGGTGCAGGAATGATCAGGCACGAGTAGAAAATGGAAAAATGGACCCCAAAGGCGCAACATATGCGCACAGAGGCAAGCAAGGTACAAACAACTACTCACAGTGGATTCACCAATCAGCCGCCAGTTGCGCCAGTACCTGAGTTATGCCTAGAGTATGGGGATAAGGGCTGAAATGAATGCATAATGTGTTACGCCAATACTTGAGTTACGCCATACCCAGACCCAGTGCGCCAGAAAGACGTATTACAACAGGCTGAGTGTAATCCAAAACCTGCAAAGGGAGCTCTAATTAGCGCGAGACCTAGAAGTGCAGACTGTTGTCTCTCAAAAGAAGCAGGATAGCCAAAAAGCTGAAGTACAAGAATTAACTGAGATCCTGCACCTCTTGCAGACAGAAGGATTGTTGCCCCTATTTACGAACTTGCTCCTGTAACATACAGGTCAAAAGCAAGTTGAGGTCGTTGCGCCATGCATGGAGAGGGTGTGAGATGTTTGGCATACACAAAATGCAGAATACGACCAAGAACTCTTGGTGGATGCCACTATTGACGGATGGTCTGTCTGTGAGGTTCTTGTAGACACAGTGATCGAAGTCAACATCTTGACCAAGAATGCTTGGGAGAAAATGGGTAGGCTAGTCTTGAGACCCTCCCCTCATGTACATTTCATGGCCAATAAAACCCGAGCATAACTTATCAGAATTTTGAAAAGCGCAGTTGTAGATATCATGGGTGTCGAATTCCGCGTTGACTTTGAAGTAATAGAGTTAGCAGAGCAGAACAACTACCCGATGCTTCTAGGAAAGCCATGGTGTTATGCAAACAATGCAAATATGCGCTTCAAAAGGCGCTACATGACTTTTGATAATGGAAAGGAGAGGGTAGTTATACCCCTCTCAAATGACCAAGGACCCCCATGTCGAGAGCATGGACATCGAGGATGAGATCAACCACATCTATAACATCATGGCACAAGGTGCTGAGACTCTGGACCCAAATAATCAAGGAATTCTCTCTTGGGAAGATGGACAATCAGCCTCAGACACCACCGATGTTGCTTGCGACCGATGGGTCGAGGAAGCATATGAGACCACTGGTCGATGGTGTCGCTTGGTGCACGCAAAGGCACCAAAACCAGTAAAGACAAGCCGGGTACAGATTGATCGCACTTCTAAAAGATGGTCCCTTGCACCAAGAGAAGGGGAAAAAGAGTGTTTCGCCTCAGTAAGGGCAAACTTGCAGTGCTCCCAAGATATGAAGGGAGTAATCCAGTGGAAGACTATGTTCGTGACATCCACCTAGGTGTAAGAGGATCATTAAGGAAGGGTAAATGTTGGGCCCCTAACTCGTTAAGTAAGGTTTTCACACCAACATGACATCCACCTAGGCGCAAGAGGATCATTTTGTTGAGTGGTTAGCCTTTGGGCTTTTTGTAGCCAGCTGGAGGTTGCAGCGCAAATCTTGCGTCAGTTGGTAGGTGGCTAACTATCTCCTAGATTTTCAGGGTGTCATTGAAGATTTGAATAGATGTGGTAGGTGCATCGCGACATTCGCAGAGTCATGAAGCCGGCAGTTATGATGGCAGAATTCCAGCTCGACACTCAACATGCAACTTCCACCCTGGTGAAGATGCTCGTGAAGGCTTATTTAAGGGGCTCAAGCCAGAGGAGACGAAGAACTGTAGCGGAGCTCTGGCGAAATGAATCTACTTTGCAAACATTAATTCAATTGCCATTAAGGCTTTATCAATAGTATGGAAGCCGCTTGGCTCCACTTGTAAATGCCCAAGCTCGCTTGTGAGCCTCTGGGTTGTTAGGCATTATGATATGAATATACGCTCTGTTATGGACTTTGATTAATGGCAAATGTTTTTGCATTAAAATATGTTGTGTTGGGTTTTCATATCCTGTGGTGGTATTAATGTGATGCAAAGAATTGTGATGTCATAATTTGATTCAATTATGTTAATATTCGTGCATTTTACTGGTTCGCCTCTTTAATGGAATCCCTGTAATGAATCGTGACGTCATCATTTTTTTCCATAAAGAATGAGTATAGATCCTAGGCCTGTAACCCAATCCTTGTTTAAATCGCATGTCTAGTATAAGTAAATTGAATGAAAGCAACCTTATGACCCTTCAAGCACCTACATGACCCCAGTGTTAAATCCTAGAAAGCCCTGTGCCTATGGATCTGCCTAAAGATGAGTTTTCGATGAAGTGCTTAAGTTCCCTAATTGAAGCCTCGTGCCATGGCACAACTAGCCCAATGCGGGCCCCGATTCCTTCTCAACTGCGCTTTGAGTGAGCGCATAAGGCCCGTGCCTTATGTGGATTGATGCTAGCACAACCGAGTGTTAAAATGTAAAGCGGAAAGGGAGTTTCCCATGCTTGTGCCTGGTCGTAGTAAACTGTAATGTCCCCTTTTTTTTTGAGCTAATGTGTGGACGGGACCTGTAGCCTCCATTGTTCCCAAAGGCTAAAGACCTCAAGGAATCAAAAGGGAACATTTGTTCTTCATAAGTTCTTTTTGATGAAAAGAAAGGCACTTTTTCTCTTAAGGGAAAAGCATTCTTTTAAAAGCATCTTGTGGTAATTTTTAAAACAGGTTAAAAATTAAAGTGGACTCTTCCCTTCTAATTGGGCGCTAAATTGAAAGAAGCATACAAAAAGGAAAGTAGAGCTCTCATAATGATTATGCATTTTTGATATTGTGTGGATCAATCAAGTATGTCAAGCTTGACTTCCAATGTGGTTGCTTGGAGAATGTCACCCTTCGAGCACTACAATTCTATCTAAAACGGTGTTTTGTAACTCCACCTTGAAGAGGAAAGTCATCAATCTTTGGAGTTAATTTTTTTAAGCAAGATTGCTGGTTTTTTTGTGATTTTCTGGGATTTAGAACAGCAGTGAACTGTCCAAAGTGGAGCGAATCCCTGTGAAGGAATAGTGAACCCCTTTGGAGACTTGCAAGAGGATTTCGTGGTCATAAAATCAGGTTTCTATTTTTATTTAATTTTATTTTGCCATTTAGCGATTTACTACAAGGGTTTGGAAGATTATAAATTGCAAAACTCAATCAGAAATATTTAAATAAATTTTCTGAGTGGAACGATTTAATTTGGAGAATATTTCTATCTTGTGAAAGGGTTAAATGCCTTGGGTTTTTGTCCAAGGAAATTCACCAAGCAAAAAATAATTTATTGAAACCCTAGTCGCCAGTTTAGAGGTCATTGGAGTGTGTTTACAGATTTTCTGCCTAGTTTCTTTTGGCGTCAAGACTTTGGAAGAAGGGTTTAGCTCAGATCAGATTTGACGGAAGAAGGAAAAAAGGTACAGCTAGACTAAATATTTCTTATAATCCCATTTTTGTTCCATTTCCTGAATTCGGAACATTTCATAAACCAAGAACTAATTAGACTTTTTTCACAACAAGAGGATATGAAATAAATGATGACTTCTATGTCATTAATATTGGTGAAACAAATTTGGTCTTAGGAGTTCAGTGGTTGCATTTGGTGGGTGAGTTTACCCAAAACTATCAGACAATGGAAATTAAATTCCAATCAAATGGAAGGGAAATAGTTTTGAAAGGCATGGCCAATGGTCGCCCTCAAAATTGTAACAAAAAAAAATTTGGAAAGAATATTTAATAAGGGGCATGTAGCATGGGTGGTAGAATGTTTGATCAACTCTGCACAAGAAAAACACAAAACACATCATGATGATATTCAACATATTATCGAAAGGCATGCCAAGGTATTTGAGAACCTACCACCTGGACTACCCCCAACAAGAGGCTTCCAACATATCATTGAGTTGGACCCTGGAACGAAATTAGTAATAACTACACCATACCAACACCCAAAGATTTACAAGGATGAGATTGAAAAGGCCATTAAAGAACTCTTAGAGATGGGGTATATTAGGCCAAGTGCTAGTCCATTTGCTTCTTCCGTCGTGCTGGTCAAAAAGAAGGATGGGACGTTGAGAATGTGTATTGATTATCGAAAGTTAAATAAAAAGACCATCAAGAATAAATATCCGATACCTAAGATTGATGAACTAATCAATGAACTACAGGGAGCCACCTTCTCAAAAATTGATTTGAGATCAGGTTACCATCAAATATGAATGCGGGAAGATGTTCAGAAAACAACATTCTGATGCCATTACGGGCATTTTGAATTTCTAGTAATGCCATTTGGACTTACGAGTGGCCCAACCACGTTTCAATCTTGCATGAACCACATTTTCAGTAAGCATCTAAGGAAATTTATCTTGGTTTTTTTTGATGATATTCTAATAAATAGCAAGAATTGGGAAGAACATCTACAACATTTAGATATGGTACTTGCCATATTATAACAACAGTCCCTCTTTGCCAAGATGTCAAAATGTGAATTTGGTATGACAAAAATCCTATACCTAGGGCATATAATGAATAAGGATGGCGTCCATGTTGATGAAGAGAAGATCCATGCCATTATAAGTTGGCCTCCTACCAACATGGCACAATTGAGAGGATTCATAGGTCTTTGCACTTATAGAAGGTACGTTAAAGGATTTTGGCAACTAGCAACACCTTTAACCCATTCAACAAAGAAGGGATCTTTTAATTGGATGGAGCTCGCTCAATCAACATTTGAACGCCTTAAACAAGTGATCAGTTCATGCCCAGTTTTGGCAATGTCAGACTTCTCATTACCCTTCGTGTTGGAATGTGATGTGTCAGAATGTGTTGGTGTAGTTTTAATGCAGAATAAGCATCCCATTGCTCTTGAAAGTTGAAAACTCAAAGAGCATGAGCAGAGATATTCAATTTATGATAAAGAAATGTTGGCTATCATGCATGCCCTTGCTAAATTTCGGCAATATTTGGTATGTTGAAGATTTGTGGTCAAAACTGATCAAAATAACTTGAATTATTTCTTGGAGCAAATAGACTTAAATGAAAGACAACGAAAATGAGTTAGTAAGATTCAAGTCTTTAATTTCGACATTTGAATATGTTGAGGGACAAAATAATGTAGTGGTTGATGCTTTATCAAGAAGACCACATTTATGCTCCATGGTAGAAATTATGGCTGATTGGAAGGCATTTATAACAATAGAATACATTAAGGATGAGTGGGCCAATGCAATCTTAGAAGGAAAAACTGAAGATGAACGTTATAAATTAGCAGAGGACCTCATTCTCTACAAAGATAGAATTTTCTTAGTTGCCGGTTCCAAAATCAAGTATAGAATCCTTAAGGCCATACATAATGACCCATTTGCAGGACATTCTGGTATTGTAAAGACATACAAACAAGGGATCGATATTTTTGGCAAGGGTTTAAAAGTGAAGTCCTTAAATACATTCGGGAATGCACCATTTGCTAACAAAACAAAATAGAACATAATTTTCCTGCCGGATTATTGCAACCGTTGCCTATCGCTAATCAAAAATGGGAGAGCATATCTATGGATTTCATTTTAGGATTGCCTACAGCTCAAGGACAAAGCAACCTTTATGTGTTCGTGGATTGATTAACAAAATACGCTCATTTCTTTCCACTTCCCAAGAAGTATGATGGTCCTATGATAGCTGGAATATTTTTTAAATAGGTTTTTAGGCTTCATGGACTACCAAAGAATATAGTCAGTGATAGGGATACTAGGTTCATGAGTGCTTTTTGGCAAGAGCTTTTCGAATTGGCAAGTACTGAGTTAACTCCAAGTACGAGTTATCATCCTCAAACAAATGGTCAAATGAAAGCCGTAAATAAATGGATTGAGGGGTACTTAAGAAATTATGTCATCGAGCAACAAAATGCTTGGATCAAATGGTTATACTTGGGTGAATTCTGCTACAATACTTCTCATCACATGTCTATCAGAGTGTCACCTTTCAAGACATTGTATGAACATGATGCTAAAACTTTTTGTAGATTTGGTCATTCCGGATAATAGGGTTCTTGGAGCCAAGGATTTAATACAACAACATCAAGATATCTTAATAACTCTCAAGGATAATCTTCAACACGGCCAACATCAGCAAAAGTTGTATGTGGATCAACATAGAATAGAAAGGACTTTTGAAGTTGGAGATATGGTATATTTAAGGTTACAACCTTATAGACAATCTTCCCTTAAACAAAGTGGTGCTGAAAATTTCAAGCCTCGCTTTTACGGGCCATACTAGATTATAAGAAGAGTGGGAGAGGTAGCATACAAATTGGATTTACGAGGGCACAACTGCATAGATAATGTCTTCCATGTGTCTTGCTCGAAACGAGCACTTGGACAACATATTATTCCTTCCATGGAATTACCCCCAATTGATGAAGGTAAATTGATTCTCGTGCCAGAGACTATTCTTGATATGTGTGAAAAGAAGTTAAGAAATCGAAGGATCAAAGAATATCTAGTTCGTTGGAAGAATTTGCCAATAGAAGATGCCACATGGGAAGGAGCAACCATTCTAGAGCATCCCAACTTACAATTACTTGAAGACAAGCAATTTGAGGAAGGGAGGTTTGTCATATTCCCAATAAAGAGATCGCTGGCTTTAAATGAAGAGATCACTGGAATTAAGGAAAGGCTGTCGTTGGAATTAAGGACAGGTTGTCATTAAAACATTAATTACTAACTGTCATCATTAAAGGAGTGCCACACTAAAGGGAGGATGCCACACCAAATTAGTATTAATCAACATTAATTAGTATATTTCATTAATTAATAACAGCCATTGGAAAGTCGCCACTTTTGGGAGAGTCACCACTTTTGGGAGGAGACATCTTTTTAATGGAAGGCTTGATACTTTAAATACTCCGCCTTTGTTTTGGAAGAAGGCATCCAATCATATTCATTAAAAACATTGTAATTTGTAAAAGCATCAACAAGGCTCTTGAGGACATAACCCCTTAATTGCAAATGTGATCTCAAAGACGAAATCCCTTGCTATCAAATAGCCCAAGGATGAAAGCCCTTGTGGATTAAATACTTTATTATTTGAAAATTCTAAAATTACATTCATTTTATTTTATAAATTATTTCAAGTTTAAAAATCAATAATTCCTTTTTAAAGGGATTTCCAAAAATCCAAATTCTTGCATAATATTCCGATTTGGAATATTACAATCTAGGAAGTTTCACTTGTCCTTTTGTTGGGATTTTCAACATGAGAATAAAAATCAAATAATACATCCCTGAAGAATAAGGAAAGTCCTAAGAATTCTCCATGAGAGCCTATCTACAACTAACCACTAAGTGTAAAAGTACATGTACACCTTTTACACGTGGTAATACATATAAAGGTGAAATACAAACTATAGACTAAAAGCCTATCCCAAGCAACCTCAATATCCATATCAACTTGTAACCATACTTGATTGGTTGAAAACTTGATTTCAAATTTTAAGATATGAAGATATGGCTTCAGGGGGCACTTAACAGGTACTTCTAAGTTATAGCTATACTGATTGCATTATACTTTGTTGGGGAATTTTCTGTCCTGTATTTTGAAATGTAGTTTGTGCGGTTAATCCATTGCAAGTAGACCTCATTATAGCTTAGCCATGGATATTGGGCCTAATTATAGTTTAAGTTTCGTTCCTATCAGTCATCCTAATCTGTCTTTTTTGGTGAACATAAAAACCATTGTTATAAGATTGAGCTGGTTTATTACGCTCTCGTGAGATGGTTTATTACGCTCTTCATCCTGTGCTGCAGCACTCGCTACAGGATGAAGACTATTTCTGATGCATTTATCTAGTATTCTTTTGGTTCTCAATAGTAGGTTATAAATTATATCTGCATTTGATTTTCTATAAAATGCCTCAATATGAGCTCTGATAATATGGGTAGATGACTACAGAAATGAATTACCTATTGTACGCTAAGCTACCAAACCAGGAAATTGCAAGGTGAAAGCATGCCAGAGAGAATCTATTTTATTTCTTGCATGTACCAAATTTCTGCGCGACTAATTTCTTTAAATATTTTCATTACAGCTGGTGGTTTAGGACATGGTGTGGCTCATGCTGTATTTTTCTGTCTTAGCCTTCTTACACCTGCATTTGGCCCAGCTACATTTTATGTGGATAGCTGTAATCAGATGCCTTTTTTCCTTGGTGCTGGTATGCCTCATCTTGAGTAGTGTCTATTTTATTTGTTACTTTTGTAATTCTGTTGTTTGCTCGTTAATAAAATTAAAATTGGTATTATTTGAATAACTGGCATTGATTTTTCTGGCAGACACCAAGTTATGAAATGTGTCTTTTCACTATTCTGTTTCTTTATCAGTTGTTTGGGATATTTTCTGTTAATCAATTGGCTGGCTGCGAAATAAAGGATATTAAATATAATGTGTTTGAAAACATCAGTATGTTAAAAACTACATCTGAGAACTAGAATTTTTTTGGTAATCCCCTACCATATGAATATTGGAGCACAACAATCCCCCTAGGTTTCTTCTAGTTTGTCATCAGTAGTGATTGAATCACCCTATTGAATTTGATTGCAACTCATTTTGTGCGTAACCTTATCCTCATTTTTGGCATTGCTTCCATGTTCTGATGTGTTTACAATCTATATTCAGAGTACCTCACAGTCCACTATTAGTCCAATCACATCAACCAAACTACATAAGGTGTGTGCTAGCTAGTCGTGTAGTTATATCGTCGAATTTCCTGTGACAACAGGTTCACAATATTTTGGCTGACCTAATCCTTGTAGCTAAATGAGTCTACTCTTGTTATTATATCTATTGCTGTAAAGTTACTTATGGAGTTATACCCAGGAATTTACGATCCCATGGTAATCATTCCCTGCACCATTACCAGGCTTACTTTTAGTTTTCTAATATTTTGTGCTTTCCTATAAAATCTATCTAGAACATTAATCTATGTAGAAGTTTCTTTTTAGCATTTCTTCCATTATCTATTACTCTGTGCCTACAAGAGTATGAATTTCAAACTATATTCTCTTTCTCAGGAGATCTCTGTCTACTAACCTTTGATATCTGCTATTTAAAAAAAAATTGTCAATAAAAGGTTTCTGAATTGTTTAATATATTTTGTAACTTGAAGCTGCTTTATTTCTTGATTTTTGTTTCAAGATAAAACTATGTAAATTGTTATGTGGTGTTAAAGCCTGATAGCTTGCCCATTGCAACTCTGTTCATGGTTCTTTGGATGGTATTGTAGACTGGGTTGCAATTATGTTTAGGAACCTTTGTCCGGGGAAAAAATTGGTACATTTCTTTGCATAATCTATTAAATGAAAGAGGAAGGCTACGAAGAACAATTATTACCAATGCTTTGCCATATACTTTTTCGTTGTTGATGGTTGCTAGTTGATCCTTTATGTCTTTAAACTTCAAATTTTGTGAAAGAGACTCCCTGTCCTTCATCTTGAGTGAAAACATCAAATTCCTCAAGTAAAATGCCCTTGAAATATCAGAAATATCATACTTAATTTTTTTAGTTTCTTCCACACCTGTGCAACATATTTGAAACCTGGTGTACTTAAGTCAACATTTGATCAGTAACAGATAAAGTAAACATCATCAAAGTCTCCCTATTATTTTGAACAAAGTCCTTATCTTGATTTATTGAAGTCTCTTCTACTTGATTCTTAGGCAATTCCTTATTGATAACCCCATCCAACTCCCTATACACAAAGATGCTCACATCCTGTTCTTTCAAATGGTGAAATTTTGACCATTAAACCTCTGGGAGCCTGATACCATAAGGTTATTCAAATTTGTCATTGCCATAATCAACAGTAACCATCAAATACAAAGACAAGTCAAGACTTACTGAATATCAGACTTATATTTTTATTCTCATTCTTTCAAATGGTGAAATTTTGACCATTAAACCTTTGGGAGTCTGACACCATAAGGTTATTCAAATTTGCCACTGCCAAACCAGTAGTAACCACCAAACACAAAGACAAATCAAAACTTAGTGAATATCAGACTTGTGTTTTTATATTTCAAAAATTTTACCAAATCCAGAAAAAATAATTAATGTGAAATGAAACTCAGCAATTTATGGAGAGATTTAACATAGATTTGTACAACCAGAATTGCTCAGCACTGCCTTGAAATATATGCCAAATACTCAAAAATTTGAAAACTGTAAAAATCTTCAAAGAGCTTTGTTTTTCAAATTTATATTCATACAGCCCATATGATTCCGTATGATTATGTGAAAATCTGTCCTCGGGAACCATACCAGTAATACTGCACACAAACCCTATGAAATTCCTTAGAATTTGTGTTGTTTTTGCTTTATCAAAATTTGAGGGATTTGAAATTAATTGCAGGTCTATTCATTGAGAATTTGGCCATACAATTCCTCTCCCAAGGTTCCGAAAATCCTCACACACCTATAGCCTTACCATGAGAAAGACAAACAGAGATTGGAGGAAATCTGAGAAACGGAAAGAGAATGCTTTGATGTGCTGTTCTTCCTTCAAATTAGAAATGGAATGGGTGAATACATAGAGTGAGAGAGACAAGCAACCGAATGCCAACTACCTTTTAGTTACGAAGTTAACTAACACACTCTCGTTTATTACTTTTATAAAGCACAATGTTATATTTTTGTATTGTGCATTTATTTCCTGTGTCAGTTTAGTTTTATAATAATAAATGGTTGAATTTTATTTATGACCCTTATACTAAATATTCTATCAACATGGATATTCAAGTGTTTTTACTACTAACAATTGCACTTGGAGATGTAAGGGGTACACTGATTGGAATTATAAAGGGAGTTTTTTAATACTAAAAAACAAAAGTTTGTTGTTAATTTTGTTTGGTAATTCACTATTTCCTTTAGTCAATGTATTTGATTGAAGCATTACCATATCGAAAGAAACAATTAGTTGAAACGGGTTCTGAAATTGATATCTTGATATTATTTATTTTTCTATTTATTAATACATTTATGAAACAAGTATATAGTTTATGTTTCGTGGAAAGTTTGCATATAAAATACAATCTCTAGGAAGATTTCTATCTTTTGCTAAAGCTATTATGGCCTTCGTAGAATTAAGTTCATGGTCTTCAATGCCTTTCGGGATGCTCTTTCCTAGTTTTTGTTTCCCTATGAAGGAGAACTAGTGGAGGTTACAACAACATTGTTGGCCCCAAAAATTTGAATTTTTTGCATAAGTATGGACTGCAGAAGGAAGAGTGCCGAGGCACTATCTAAGGAGATAGTAGAATGGAGTAAGAGTGTTAAACTTCTCAATAGTGCCAAAGTAGGAAAAAGGCTAATTGAAGAGAGCACTTCCATAGATAGAGCCAAGCACCAAAGTAGAGGTTGGATAGTGAATCGAGACTTGTCGAGGATTGTGGATCCGACTCTGAGTCAACCTTAATGAGTCCCTGGCGAGTCCTGGGACGAGACTTGCGAGTCTGTCCAGACTTGCAAGTCTCATCCAGACTCACGAGTCCTTGTTGTTTTTCAATTTTTTTTAATTAACAAAAAAAATAGAAGAAGAAAAAACTAGACTCTTGCTAGTCTTGGCCTCTTACTTGTGGAAAATATAACTAGACTTTGCTAAAAAATAAACATGAAAAGGAATTAAGGGTTGCTAAAAAATAGGAGGCAAATCCAGTGAAACCCAATGTTTTACAATGTATCCCTATCAACCCAAGCAGGCCCAATGTTTTACAAAATTACCACAAGGGTAATTAGAGTTCAGTCCATGACCTGCCAGGGTTTCCCTTGGAAACAGAGCATCCAAATCAAATAATTGATTGAAATTTAGATACAGTCCAAATAGCATGCACTAGCATTCCTTAAGACTCATAGAGATTGTACTGATTCACCGAGCATATATCTGAACTTTCCCAAGCATAGAACTCAGAAATTGCATGGCAATAACAACCACAATTTTGAAACTAGATCTCTATCAACTGAAAACAACATTCAAAACTTCCAATATCCTTCCTACCATATTTTGAGCAAAACAATTTTACACTTTTACT
This sequence comes from Torreya grandis, assembly GCA_037957365.1. Classification (NCBI taxonomy): domain Eukaryota; kingdom Viridiplantae; phylum Streptophyta; class Pinopsida; order Cupressales; family Taxaceae; genus Torreya; species Torreya grandis. Next base: position 4,630,886 of record JARHVA010000475.1, read on the forward strand.
GAGCAAAGTTTTATTCTATCCATGCTTCCTGTATGTTTGAGCATATATTTCATAACAAGCTACTAACTTAACTTCCATTGTCATTGCCATAGATCAACAATCAATGAAATTACAATATCATAATAGGTATACTGGGTTGGGTCCATTCAATGAGGTGAGCCACCCTAATATGTTTTCAAGAGACAAAAACCACTAGATCAAGAATGGAATTAAACCTAGGCGTTTAGATTCTAGAAAGTAGAATAATTAGAACTGAGTTTAACATTACAAGGGCATTTATAGTATATACAATTCTGAGTTTTAACATATATACTTATTTGTGTTTACATGTGTATGTTAGATGTAATTGACTAGTTTTGAGTGTATTTTTAAGTGGATTTGATATGGAATGCATTTTAATAGTTTTTTCTCCAAAAAATTGCTATTTTTCTAAGTTGCTGATATGGATACGGGTACGGATATGGGTATGAGTATCGGATACAGGGATACGTCGATTTTTTTTTTGGTGCTTTGGATACGGCTGGATACGGCCGTACAAAAATATATAAAAAAAATTAAAAATATAAAAATATAGCCATATAAGCAAAATTAACCACTTAATATGCATAGAGGAAACAAAATAACATCAAATAAGTTATATAACCACAAAATATATACTCAATGCCAAATTTCATAATATTCAATAGTCGAACTTATATTAGTTTTATAAATTATAACTGGTACATGGTGGAAAATTGGAAATGTTATAATGTATGGACAAAAATAGAAACAAATCAACGTTCTCATTGTTCACTATATAGTATATGCTTCTTCCCCTGCAATGTCTTCATCATCATGTGATTCATTAGAACCACAAGCAGTAGCAGTGCCACTCCCACTAGCTCCACTGTGCAAGTCGTGTGAAGCATTGTCTAGCTCCGTGTCAAATAAAGAAAAGTATGTAAGGGAGACATCTAAATCAACAGTCTTTGGGTTCACATCCCACAACTTTGTTGGCCCTTCCTTGTATTGAAGTTGATTATGTGAGAGAAGATGTAAGTTGGAATGCACATAAACCAAATCCTCCGCCCTTTTTGCGGCCAATTTGTTGCGTTTAACTGAGTGGATAAAGCCATAGCTGCCCCAACTTTGCTCAGTTAAAGAGGAACTTGCAACCTATTGAAGTCACAAAGAGAATTCAAATTTATAAAAAATAAAAAATTAAAAGACTAAAAGTTAGAACTTAAAACAAAACATCGAAAATGTCAAAAGAAGGGTAGAGTAAAAAAATTAAAATCTTACTTGTGAAAGAATTTTGATTGCAAGTGGTTGAAGGTGGGTGGATGCTTGCCCATGGAGGTACCACCAAAAGTGAACATCCATCTTGTATTTGTCATGGATAGCACCAAGGGAGTGACCCACCGAAGATATGAAATGCACAAACTCTTCTCTAACTTGGTCTTCTACCTCTGGATCGGGAAATATTTTAGAGAATGTTGCCTTATATCCCTCGGCAACCTCAACATCCCTATACGGTGCGACCCTCTTGGGCAAAGAAAGAATATCTGCACTGTAGTTTTTGGGTGTCAAGGCAAAAGCAAGAAGATGTAGTGGGGTGGTCATTTTGTTCCACTTTTCAATGAGATGCGACTGCACTTCCTTGAAGAACTTCTCCGTGGGATCTTGCTCTTTAGCATTTATGATGGATTTAATGTTCTCAATCATTGAGTCAATTCCATCATAAATCTCACCCAAACATGGATGATCCATGTCTACATATCTCAACATGTTGACGATGGGCTCAGTAAAACTCAGCAAATACTCCACACGTTCCCACCATGCATCATCAAGAATCCACCCTTTCACCTTTGTGGCCCTCTCACTGTTTGCCTGCCTCCATACGCCCCAAAGGTTGGTGATGACCATGCTATTCAATGCCTCACGCACCCTAACAAGTCGTCTCAAGACGATGGTGTGTGAGGCAAATTGAGTCTCAACAACCTAATACAAAATTAAATCATATTGAAATAATTAATAAACTTAAAAAATTGTTCAAAAATAAAAACACTACAAATTACAAACGTATAAGTTATAATATTAAATAATTAAATTAAGAGTTACATTCAACAACTGTAATTTTGAGAAGGTCCTAAAGATGGCTTGGGACATGTGATGGTTGGTTATGAACATTTGGATCTCATTCGCCTCCTCATAGACTTGTTTGATCAAGTCAATTTTTGTCTCCAACTTTTGCAACATAAGGTTGAGGGAATGAATGGCACAAGGTGTCCAAAATATATGCCCATACCTTGCTTCAACCAACATGCCTGCAGCTCTGCAATTTTTAGCATTGTCTGTTGCAGCTTGAATGGACTCTATCAGGATGTTAGCAATGAATTGTGCATCCTTCACTTGCCCATCACAATCAATGACCTTCAAAAAATTGCCCCTTTAGGGCTCATTGCAATCACATTAATCAATGGCCTATTTGCCGTATCTTTCCATCCATCGGAAATGATGGACACCCCTATTTCGATCCATGAATCCTTGATGGGCTTCAATGCATCTTCAATGTGTTTTCTTTCTTTTGTCAATAAGGTGGTGCGCACCTTTTCATACCCTGGGGTGACAAATCCATTAGGGGCAACATTGATAGATCTCACCATTTTTTGCTAGTATGGTGATCTAACAGTATTAAATGACAACCCACATGCATAGATACAACGCACGATGCTCTGCTTTGCTATCTCCCTGGAGTCATTTTGGAATGCCCTCTCCAATGGGCCTGCATTTTTTGTTCTTTTGCGACCAAGAGGTGAATCCTCTTCCTCTTCGGTTGCAACGGGTGTTACAAGAAAGGGGTGTGATGGGGTCACCACACTAGCACGAGCTAGATCAACAGGTGGTGATCCTTTCTTTCTCAGAGGATGCTTCGATCTTTGCCCCACAACAGTGTCTGCCTCTTCTGGCTCTTTGATGTATGCAACGATCTTTCCCTGTGGCAAGCCCTTTTCCGGCCTTCCAATTATGCTTGGCCCACCACAAATTCTGATTCCAGTGCCAGAGATCGCACACAAATGAGCTTTCACTCGACTATACGAGCTCATGAATTTACCGTTACACTCTGAACAAACCCAATGAAAACACCCTCCGCCAGGTATTTGTTCTAATATTGTCACATACTTCCAAAGGGGCGCTCGTGGATCAGATTTGGAGGTTATCACTTGCTCCACCGCACTAGCACTTGTGCCCTGAGACATTCTAATTTCTGACAAATCCGTATAAGCTTATAGCTCCAGTCCTGGTACAAAATAAAAAATTGCTATTAAAATTTAATAGTAAAAACTAAAAAGTTAAAACTTAAAAAAAACAATTACTATTAAAATTAAAAAAAAAAATCATTTTATTAAAAAATTAAAATATTAAAAATATAAATATTATTATTAAGTTATTAACTATATTATTTATTAATATTTATAAATTAAAAAAACTTAATAATAAAGTTAATATAGTTAATAAAAAATATAGATAAGTTTTTAATTTATAATAAAGTTAATAAAAAATAGTTAATAACTTAATAAGTTAAAAAAACTTAAAATAAAAAAATACAAATATTAAATATATATTATTAAGTTATTAAGTTTTAACGCTAAAATTAAAAGAAAAAATAAAAAATAAACCTACGGTCGGGGATCGCGCGACCTACTCAGACCGTGCGAGCCACTGGACCGTGCGAGCAATGGCTAGCAGTGGAAGGTAGTAGCGGCGGAGGCAACAACGACGGAAGACAGCAACGGCAGATGCAGAGTCCCAGAGGGGTGGCGGAAGAGAAGGATGACAGTTTTAGGGTTATTATTTTGAGTTTTGACTTTAAAATTTTTTTAAGTGAAAAAAGAGTTTTAAAATAACTTTTAAAAGGTACGATCCGCGGGGGATACGGCCTGGGCACGTCTTGCCCCCTGCAGATACGATCGGATACGTCCACGGACGTATTCGCAGGGGGCAAGACGTGCCTTGGCTGTATCCCCTACAGATCGTACCCAGACCGTACCGTATCCGTGTTACGCTGTGCTCCCAGGACCTGGGGGAGGCATATCCAGTAACGTAGCTATTTTTAATGATTTTTTAAAATTTGCCAAGTCTTGGCCGAGTCTTTTTGTCGAGTCCAAGTCCGAGCCAAAAATAGGCTTGTCGAGTGTTTGTCAAGTCCGAGTCTCATGTGTATGGGATACATGGAGATGGGCACCAAGGAATAGAGCACCAAAGCATGACCACAAAGGGGAGATAGGTTGGAGGATTTAATGTTGACCATGCAAGAGTGGCAAAGAATGACTTTTATTAGGTGGTTGCAAGAAAAAATTGTCGAGGTGAATGAAGACACTTGGTCGTTTGCATGATACACGCTTCGACTTTACTTGTGCCTATTTTCCTCCTTTAAAATGAAGTATATGTTGGCTGGTTAATAATTGGGTTGGTTGGTGATTGTTGTTGTTGGAGTAGGGGATGACTATAGTGATTGTTGTTGTTGGAGTAGGGGATGACTATAGTGGTTGTTATTGTAGTAAGAGATTTGATTGTAGAGGAAATCCTGCCATTTTGTTCGGGCTCTAAGCTAAATTAGATATGAGATGTAGGTTGCAGGTCAGAGTAGATTGTAAGGGAAGGTTTTGTTGCATTCCAGCTAGAGTGTATGTCGTTGGGCAAAATGACTATTTATATTATTTTTTGTATTGATTTTCTGTTCTAGACTAGCTAAAAACATTGTAATGAAAGAGTCTTTTGGAGCAATACATGATTTGGTCTGTTTTAATACATAAGTATTTATTTATGACTTTTACTTTTACTTAAAATGTGTGCTAGATGGTATAGCTTGGCATTATTATATTAGTATGGTTATGGATTTCTTTCTTTAATGAATCCTCTATCTCCAAGCAATGAGAGTAGCCTGGCTCTTTGAAGCGCTTTAGGTGAGACATCTTGCAAAGGATGTTGTCTTCCTCAAAAGGTGACATGCTACTGCTCTTGGGTATCCTCTAAAAGCATGGTCGTTTGACTAAGTGCACTAGTGGTAGTCTTAAAAAGCCAACATTTTTGGTTTTGTTTTTTAGGACAGTCTCTTCTATTGTTGAGGATTCCTGCGAGATATTTGGTTGAGAGAAGCAACTAGAGTACCAAAGTTGTGTTGATGGGAGGCTGAACTTTGGCTCCAAGTGATGCCAAAGAAAGGATGCGTTGTTTGGCCGAAGTATAGAGTAGTTGAAATGAAGAGGTCTGCATAGAGAAGTGGATGGGGTTGGCTGGCTCTTGGAGAAAGGACACAACAACTAGTTCAATGTCTTTCAGTGAAAAGGATGACGGTGGTCGGGAGAATCTTTTGTTGCCTTAGGAAGGTGGTTCGAGAATGTGTTGAGGGACTTTGCAAAGGGTTGGGAAGGCACGTGAGCCACCCTATTGCGATTGCTGATGATAAGTTGACTAGGTGAGCATTAAAGCTTGATAATTACAAGTGTGTAGTGCGACCTATGTCTAGGATTAATGTATTGAAAGCGGAGGGACAAATTCCATTCCCTTGCCAAGAGTGCCACCCTTCGTTCATATTCTTTGTAAGGATACTTCTGTCATAGCAAAAATAGACAATAGACAAAAAAGAATTGTTTGAAGAATACTAGTAGTCCAAAGACTATCAATGAATCAAGGGAATCAAAACATTCCTACCCCTCTATCATTGATATTGTCATTTCCTCAATAGATTGTTGTAATGGACATTCCGTTTGTATTGCCAAACTATACAGGACAAAGGACTGCTAAGGAGCATGTGCAAAAGTGTGATAGAATGGCATGCATGAGGAACCATAGCGTCATCTAAGAAAGTTGATAAGTTTGCATCAACATTACAAGATTGTGCCTATACATGCCATTTCAAGTTTTATCTTGATTAAACTTGTGTAGATTATATGACACTCAAGGTGGTGATCCTCAGAGAATTTTAGTACTTGGTAAATAGGTAGAGACACATCGTCAACCCAAAGGAGATTAAGCAGAATGTGACAAAGAGCATAAAGGACTATGACTCGCACTACCATGACTTGATAAACAAGTTACCACTTAGATTGGATGAGGTACAGAAAGAGAGTGGTCCATTGGTGGATTGTTGAAACAAATTAAGTGGCAGGTAACTCAAAACACCCAAAATACCTAGAGGGAGGCTCTTGAGGCAGCACTAAGGGCTGAAGCAAGTGAGGATTTGGGCAATCTATCAGGCATAAGCACGATCAAAGAGACTGTGCAATTGATAGAATATTTGAGTGATGCTCAATCTATAGACTCTAGGCACAGATTGTGGTGTGTAAAGTGTGGGAAGGAAGGTCATACAAAGTACAATTTTCCAAAAAGGAGGAAGGGTGTGTAGAGTGTGGGAAGGAAGGGAACACATGTAGCGCCCAATCAACTCCAAAGAATGTAGGGCAGGTCAATGAGAGAGCCCGTGGAAGAAGGGACACTACTAAATGTGTGAGAGGCAAAAGCATAACAAAGATTACAATTGTGGTGACCTAAAGCATAGATGAAGGTAGAGTCCAAAGTTTCCCCATCATGGCGCTTGCAGAGAGAAGGATAAGACAAAGGATTGTTTGGTTTTAGTTGGGAAAATATTGTAGTGAGAGCCTTGGAAAGGGACAAACATGATTTGCGTTGCTCGGTGGAGATGGAGGATGCGGCTATAAGGTCTATCTGCATTGCGATAGCATTGAATCCACTAGTAAACATCACCACTGGGTCTGTTACTAGACTAGGAAAGCAAGATGCACCATTGACACCAATACAACACCCAAATTTGAATATGAGTTAGCAAGAGGAAATTTTGGCCAAAGCAAAATAAATGATATAATTACTTTAAGAGGAGCTAGTTGCTTGCTAGATTAAGAGAAGCTGCCTTTTGTCGATTTGTTACTCCAAATTTTGCTGAGATGGAGCTTTTTGTATTAAAAGAGACCCTCTGCTCTTTTGTAGGGAAAACATATTAACAAGGTTCAAAGATTGACTGAGATACTCGATCTAGGAAGAAGCATTGCCTCTCTAGGGTTATGAGTTGTGTTGTGTCCAACTTGTGAGAAACTCATCATTTAACAAGGAGTTGATCATTGATGTAACAATCAATGGCTTTTTTGAATGCGATATATTGGTAGACACCGGTGTTGAAGTGAACCTGCTCACCACATAAGCTTGGGAATTCGTGATATCTCTGGAGTTGACTCCCTCACCACATATGCTATTTATGGCCAACGAGACTATAGAGCAACCACATGGGATGTTGAGGAGCATAGAGGTAGATATTATGAGTTTGAAGTTTGTGGCAAAGTTTGAAGTTATGGAGTTAGTAGGGGTAGAGAACTATCCTGCTCTATTTGGGAGATTGTGGTGCTATAAAAACAATGTGGACATGTGCTTCAAGCAGTGCATGATGAGCTTCAAAAAAGGCATGCAAAAGATTGTAATCCCATTGGACATGAAGCATGGGACAACTTTTGTTGATATGGTTGACTAGAAGACGCATTGAATGCCTTGTATAAAGTAATTGCTAGTGCTGTTGGGTGCGTAGAGCCGACCTAAGAAGGTTCCTTGGCTTGGGATGATTGCATGTTGGCAGGGTGCTTGGAAATACCTTCGAAACAATGGTGGTAAGAGGTTATGAGCTATTAGAGAGGGTTAACACAAAAGTAAAAATGTAGCCGAGAAAAAAGGTAACGCCTTACCCACTTGTGCCAAAAGGAAACGTTAGTGACCCATGGTGCAAAGATTGGCGCTTCGTCCCATCTCAACCTAGACCACACACAATGTGGGTGTGAAGGATAGAGGTCAGGTCACATGTCAAGTGCGTCTTCATGCTCAATAAAGGATGTATAAACAAGCTACCAATGTTCGTCAGGTTGATGAATGCGACAACATTTGTAATTGCCATTAGAATAGAGCAAAAAGAGGGTGACCAACATTTTATGCTTACACACACAATGAAGGCCACACTCATAAGGTGGTGGGCCACACACAGGGAAGGAAGAGGCAATGATAGCAAGATTTAGGATGATGAAGAATTCAAGTCTTATAAATGATTGATGGTAATAGCCTTTGGCTCACATATCTAGTCATGAGGCACTTTGGAAGGGAGACGATAAGTTAACACTCACTTGTTGGTGCATAAATTTTAAGAGACATTGGTGCCATGGTCTAGGGATTCATGTCTTCACTAGGAACAAAGAAGAGAGATTGCCAAAATGGGAGTGATTGAAGGCAGATTAATGCATTAATTTTTCATTCTATAGCATAGAGTTGAGGACTTTTGAAGCCCTAGAGGCCATTTGGGAAGTTGTGGTGTTTGAGGATCCACTGATGGAACACTGAGTAACGACCTATTTGAAAACTTATGGAGTAAGTCTGCAACAACATCGGGGGAGAAGAAGCTTGAATATTCATTATGGAAAGCCCAAAGTCAAGAGGAATCAGTAGAAGAATCCAAAATTTGGCATAGGAATTGTTGACAATTCTTCCACAGGCCAAAAATTGTCAACCTTACTATTCAGAAGACGGTCTTATGGGTACCAATTTGTCTTGTGAATCAGTTTCAGGTACTAAATAATGAAAAGGAAAAGGTTTTGCAAAGTTCAATCAAGCCTAAATCCATACCTACAGCTACCCAAGGAGCCGTGTACAGCAACGTAGCCAATAAGGAAAGAAGCCAACAAAGCAAAGGAAATTACAAAGGAAGATATCCTTCGGAAAAAAGTTCGAAGGAATTCCTTTGGACTTTTTGTCCGAAGGAATACTTCGGAGAATAAACAAAGGAAAGTTCGCAGCCTCCAAAGAAAAGTCCGTAGGAAAATAAAGACAAAGGAATAAGGACACCTGCAAAAAACTCGGGTGCCCTACAAAAAACCCGGGTGCCCTACAAAAAGCTCGGGTGCCCTACAATTTTTTCGAAAAGCCACAGAGGAAGGACAAAAGCCCTTGCGGAGGGCACTTGGTCGGTGACGGGACCATTCCAACTTTCTCGAAGGGCACAGAGGAAGGACACAAGCCCTTGCGGAGGGCACTTGGTCGGTGGCAAGACCTTTGCAATTTTTTTGAAGGGCTTTCTACCGGTGGTTAAGACAAAGACAAAGGACTAATTCCTTCGGACTTTTTGTTCGAAGGAATTCCTTTGGACAAAAAGTCCGAAGGAATTCAGAGAATTTACAAAGAGAAACCCGACAGAAAAAATACACAAAGGCAAAAAGAGCAAACAATTTAATTGACGGCTATCCTTCGAACTTTTTGTCCAAAGGATTAATTCGGAAAAGTGAGAAGCAAAAAGTCCGCGGAAATTCAAAAGAAAAAAAGCCCGCAGGAAAAAAAAAGAGAAATTCAAAGGATACAAAGCCCGCGGGACAAGTTTCAAGGACAATTCAAGCGGAATAATTGTCCGAAGGAAATCCTTCGGAGGGTTTGAAAAGGCAAGGTCCGAGCACAGATAAGGCAAGGAACAAATAAAGACAATTCCCACAGGACATTTTGTCCATGGGAAAGTGAAGTGTAAATACGCTGAGACAAAATACATGCAAAGGAAAAGTCTGTGATATAGCATAGACCAAGCAAAAGACATTGACAAAGACCAAGGAAGTAATTCCTTCGGGCAGATTGTCCGAAGGAATTCCTTCGGAAGATTTGCTGTGGGAAAGTGAAAAAACCAAAGCCCGAGGCAAATACATAACATGGGCAGAAAATAATCCGAAGCAAAGGACCAAACATGAAAAGACCGCAAAGTAGACAAATCTAAAGAAATAAAATGACAAAGGGGAAACCAAGGGAAACGATATAGACAAAACAACCAATGAACACATTCTACAACATGCAAATTGCCATAAACAAACTTAGACACATCTGAGGCACGCATGAACATGCCAAAAAAACAATTAAGAATATTGTTTTTTATCTATAGTTGACCTATAGTCAAAGACTACCGTAAAAGACATGAAAAATAATAAACGCGGGGGGTTAAATCATTCAAAAGGCATGTGGCGACTTCCAAATGTTCCAACTCAGCGTCCAACAGTTCAAGTCGGAGTGCTAATTTTAGTCTCTGTGAATTCGATGCAAACAAAAGCTAATTATGGTTGACTAGTCAAGGCTTCAGTTGATTGGTTGTTGAAGTCAAGTTTATCTTCAAACGTTCCTACTCAGCCTTTCAAACGTTCCAACTCAGCCTTTCAAACTTTCCAGCTTGGCTTCCAACGGATCAAGTTAGAGTTCTAAAATTGACATTGGCATTGGATTTCATGCATACTATTGTCATCTCATACTTCCAAACGTTCTAGCAGCTCATGAAGAAGCTAAAATTGACATTGGCGTGGATTTCCATGCAAAGAGAGGTGGGCGTTTCAATAAACCCAGCCATCCACTTCCTCTAACGCCAAGGAGCTTCATGCAAAGACAAAGGGAAAACATATTTTATTGAAAGGCAAAGTCAGTCTTGAGTTAATCTAAGTTGATCTTCCTCTTCTATTCTTCAATGCCAATCTCTTGGCTTTTGTAATTCTCTATATTAATGGCTTTTCAGCGTTAGAATTTTTGATCCCTCTCTTGGCAAGACCGGACTCTACCATTGGTGAGTTGTGTAACCTTTTTAATCAAAAGAAGGATTGTATTTTCAGATTTCAAATGCTGGCATAGTGTATATTCATTCAATAATTTGCATATGTGATATATTTCTCTCCCTTCTCAAATTTTGATTCGTACCTAGTTGCTAGCTTATCATATTATGCAGGTCATGTTTAGTGTTATTTATGTCTTTTGTTGAAGTTGTAAGTGGATGTTAGGTGGCTGCAAAGTGTCTTGTATCAGACCTCTCTTCATCGTTTTCCCTCATGTTTTGGTCAATTGGATCGAACCTTCTCATGAAATATTGATGCATAGTGATCATTTAAAATCAAAAGTCTTCCTTTTCCCTTGTTTGATTTAGTGTTCAGAGTTCCAAGTAGAGTGGATCAACGTTTTGGTGTATCACCGTTATTAGGTAGGATTTCCCTTTCAAGTTTCCTCCCTTTTCCATGGTAGTCCGCAGCGTAGTGTAGATATCCTCATTGATACATCGTATAGGAACCAGCGTTCTCTGGAGGTTCTTCTCACCATTGAGGCATCCACTCTCGTGAGAAGATCCCATTGTTTCAGCCGGAGAGAGGATTGGCCATTTTAGCATGTCTTCGATTCAGGGTGCAACTCCAGGTTGACAACATGAATCATGAAGTAGATGTAGTTGCTGGAGGGCATTGGTTAGTTGACGAATGTTGGAAAAACAAGGAAAAACCTCCACGAACGGCACCAAATGGAGATAGGTGGATCTATTGTAGTAAGTAGATTTGCAAAATGGAAAACGAGGATGACCCACTTAGTGCTGAAATGGACCACCTTAATGTAGAAATAAGGTAGGGCATGACAAATTGAAAATTCACAGGATTAAAAGTTAAATACTTAAAACTTAGCCCTTGTGAACCAAAGAAGTAAACAATACGCAATGGACGAAGTGTCAAAGATGGCCAAGATTGGAGGCTTCTGGACTGATAAAGTGGCGGTCAAGATTGGAGACTACTAGATTGATAAAGAGATGGCCAAGATCGTAAATATGCTCAAGGAATATTTATACCTCTTCCCAACAAGATACCACGAGATGGACTACACCCATCCCTTGGGAAGATGAGGATCAAGCTATGTAGTATATTTGCGCACCATCCTCGTCGTCCCCTCGCTCCGCCCCCCCGCCGCCCCCCCCCCCCTCGGTTTTGTGTCTAGTTCACCTTTGGGTTCGCCTCGGGTACGACCCAAACAATTTGGGCATGCTTGTGTTCCTCTGTTGAAGACCCTGATCATACCAAGGATGAACCCACAGGGTTTTGCCATTTTATTTTAATTTTGTTTCACAATTAGACTTAATGTAATGAAAACAAACAACACACTTACAAACCCTAAAACTTGCCAAAAACTCAAAAAGATAACATCGAACAACACTTACCTAGAATATATATATATATATATATATATATTTGTGTGATTGTAACCAAGCCATGTTTGGGGTTAACAAATCTCTGTATATGCAAACCCGATTTAGCGTACTCAAAACGAACTGTGTACATAGGGATTAAATTGAGAATAGACACCAAGCTCAGAAAAAAAGGTTGTTTGGGATGAATCCCATCTTTTGCATGTGAGTAAGTAGATTGACAATATGCTAAAGCTTGGGACTATCTATTCTGATATCAACAATCAAATAATTTTGATGGGCGAGGCCTATCTTGATATCAATAAAAAAAGATGAAAGGTTGCACATTTGTGGACTTCTAGGCTTTGACGATTGCATGTGTAATGGATCTATTTGCAATGCCATATATAGAGGAAATATTAAGAGTTGTCGGAAAGGAAGCCTACTATTTTACATATGAGTTTTCTAGATAGCTTAAGGGGCAATTGAAGATGAGAATAAGCAAAGATAACTTTCACAACAAAGTGGGGTGCTTTTCTTATAATGTAAGGCCATTTGGGCTAAAGAATGCATTGACTGTATTCTCAAGGATTGCTGTATAGGATTTCATCGACAAGTTTCTACAAGTATGCTTAGATGAGTGGACTGTTTATGGGTTGTGGAAGGACTATATGCAAAGGTTAAGGTTCGTGTTCAAGAGTTGTTGGTAGTTGCAAATCTTGCTAAAAAAGAAGAAAAGTTTACTTTTGCAGCTCCATTTGGAACCTTACTTGGCCACATAATATGTAAAGAAGGGATACTGCTACACCTTGCTAAGGTAGTTGTGATCATGCAATTGGAAGTGCCAAAGACATAGAGGGATGTGCACACATTCCTTGGACACAGAGTATTAGAGAAAATTCATCAGAGAACCTGCAAAGTTTTTTGTGCCATTATAGGTTTTAAGAAGAATACAATCATTTGTTAAGGGATCAACACAAGAAGCAACTTTTGAAGCACTAAAGGAATGATTGGCCTATGTGCCAATCTTGGTATTTCTTGACTAGACAACCATTTTATGTCCATGTGGGTGCGTCCGAAACATTGATTAGTGTTGTGCTCACACAGCTAGGAGATTGAATATTTGATTACCCCATTTATTTTGCTAGTTGGAAGTTGTCACGGGCAGAGCAAAACTACATGATGACCGAAATAGAAGTGAGGGGCATTATTCATTTCCTACAAAATTTCAGGCAATATCTATTAGCGATGCACTGTACTTTCTTTATAGACCATACAATGTCAAAGTATCTGGTAAACAAATTAGTATTGCATGGATGGATTTGTCGATGGTTGGTTTTATTCTAGGAGTTTGATTTTAAGTTAGTGGTAAAATTATCGAAGCAACATGCAGGGCCATAAAACCTTTCAAGGATCGAAAGTGAAGACCCTGCAAGAATGATTGAGGATATATTGCCAGATGCAAAACTAAAGATCAAGGCAGTTCTTGAAGAATTGGCTAAGATAGTTGTGTTTTTTACTTTTGGGTGATGGTTGGATGATTACACTACCATACAAAGGAAGCAACTAGTGGTCTAGGCGATGTCCTACCAGTTCATCAGGGGACAATTGCATAAGATGGGCTGCAATGAGATCCTGCACCTCTGCATGTCAGAGCACAAGTGCAAAAACGTTGCACTGATGTCACAAAGGCATAGCGAGAGGCCAATATGCGGGATAAGTGAAAGCATGTAAAGTGCTATAGGCAAGGTTATGGTGGCCTTCATTGTTTAAAGATTCCCATTATCCTAAAAGGAAGTGTGACATATGCTAGTGCATAGGGAAGCCAAGTCAGAGAAATGAAAAATCTCTGGTCCCTGTGCTAGTGCAATCAGCCTTTGAAAAATTGGCGATCAACTTCGTGGTTCTCATTTATCCACCAATAAGGAAACATGGCGCTAAGTATGCATCATTGTCACCACAAACTATATGACCCGTTGGGTGCAAGCAACATAAACGAAGGATTGTATAATGGCTATGACAACCAAGTTTATATACAAAAATATTATCACTAAGCTTTGTTGTGCTCTAAGTTTAACTAGTGATAGAGATACACATTTTATGGAAAATATAGTGCAAATATTGTTGAGAGAGTTCATGATTGAGCATCACAAGGGTACCCCTTATCATCCCTAGGAAAATGGAAAAAGGAAAAAGGAAAGCCTTTAATAAGATCTTGAGAAATGTGTTGGAATTTTTTTGTGATGTAGGCAGAATGAATTGGGATGTAAAAGTAAGTATGGTACTATGGGATTCTAGAAACACCTACAAACACTTTAACAAGAAGATACCCTTCAACATGTTTATGGGTGAGAGGTTTTGATGCCCATGGATTTTCTGGTACCTAGTTTGCATATGACACAGATGGTGTGGTTGGACAATGAGTAGTCCTTGAAAGCATGGGTTGATGAGTTGACTAGGCTTGATGAGCATAAACCAATGGCCAAATGGATTTAAGTAGCAGAGCGCACTAGGCAAAATGCCTAGCATGACGGGCTTATAAAGAGTAAAAGTATTGAAAGATAGGGATTTGGTTCTATGATTCACATTACTCTAGGCATCCACAAACGCTGCACGTTTAATAGATGGGACCTTATAGAATTGTGAACATCTTGTTGAATAGGGCATGCAAGTTGTAGGCACTTGATGGGGAGCTACTTTCAAGCCACTTAAATGGGACTAGGCTCAAACCATACCAGCTTTAGGAAAAAGAAAGGGAGAAGGGACCCCAAAAATAACGCTGGAATACCAAGTAGGAAGTGAGATAAGACAAGTATATCTAAACTCTAGGTAGTCGGGTGGGCCTTGCGGTTGAATCAAGCATCGTACCAAAGATAGGGAAGGGATACCAGAGGAGTTTGAAAATTTGAAGTGATGTTTGTACCATAGTTGGAAAGCTCGCCATTTGCAAGTACTCAGCAAGCCCAGAAAACTCAGTTCGGAAAAAACTCGGCAACTTAAAAAATTGCTTAAACTTCACTAAAAATTTATTTTTTTTGCAAAATTCAAAGATAAGATGCATCCAATGAGTCAATGAGTACATAGAAGAAACATGCTATATTTGATTGATTTGAAAGCAAATTAGATACAAAATGGTGTCCTCATGTATAATGCTCGATGCGCTGATATGATAGTCTGAAACAAAATGAAAATAGCAAATTGTTTTTGTAAAACTGAAAGTAAATATTACATAAACATTAATATATTTCAGTTTTTACAAATTCACATCTTCCTCTTCCCATGTCTAGATCTGAGTAGGGGACCGGGAGAGGGTCTAGTCGTAGGACTCTGCTCCTGCTATGCTTGTGGCTTCTCTATCTCCATCCTGGATGTAGATCCTGCTGCAATTGCTGATGGTGGCACTGGCAATGACTCCTCAGGGTCATCCCCAAAGTCATCCGATGAGAATGCAAATCCACCCCCCTCCTCCGTTGCCTGTTGTTCTAAATCATATATGTCATCCTTGGAAAAAAACGGACGCTGCTCCCCCCACCCTGTCCAATCATTGTATGGATCTATCTCATCCAAATCAATTGGATCATCTGATATTTCCCCTACCTTTCTTGTGCACAATCGAAGATTATATTGCACATAGACAAAGTCATTGAGGCGTTTTTGAGCTAGTTTGTTCCTCTTCTTTGTGTAGATGGCCTCAAACAAGCTCCAATTGCGCTCACAATTGGACGAACTACAACGCTAGCATAGGACATAGAGGGCAAATTTTTGAAGATTTGGGGTTTTTCCACCCCAATTTGTCCACCAAACATCTACAGAAAAAAAAGAGAAACTTGTAACTTGTAATTATCAATTTTTGTAACTTGTAACTTATAAATTTCAAATTTTATACTTGGTGGCTGATTTGTTATTGCTCTCTTTGCCAGGGCTGAAGAGAAGAGTGCATCCCTTTTTTCCCTATAACTTTGCAATTCATTAACAATGGGGTCTGCCTCCTCAGTCGTAGATGTCATCCTCTAAATGCAAGTAGTGAGGCTCTCCATAACCTCTCCAGTAGGATCTGCATAGGTGCCTGAATGGAAGAAATGAGGGTTCAAGAAGTACCTTGCTGCATGGATGGGTTGGTGGAGTTGATGGTTCCATCTCCTATCAATAATCTCCCAAATAAGATCAAACTTGAGGCGGTCCTCCTTATAATAATTTTTAATAGCCTCCTTGGCCCTATCCATGGCCTCATAAAGATACCCCATTGGATTTTTATCCCCATCCACCAAGCGGAGAACTCTAACCAAGGGGTCCGACATGTACAATATAAATTTAAAAATGCAAAATAGATTAGAGTTACAATTTACAAATTTACAATGAAAGACATTAAAAAAAATATTCAATTTGAATTTAGATTCAAAGTTTCGAAGTTACCTTCACAATCTCTGTAGCTCTTTGTGCAAAGAGGACGTCAAAGAGAATGCTTGAAATTCTATCTCCTTCCGGCTTCTTCGAATAAGTTGAGTCTAGCCATGCTTGGCTCACAAACATTTGTTTCAAAGCCGTCAATGCACCAAGAATGCTTTGCAACATTAAGAAAACCGTTACAAACCTTGTCACACCGGATCTCTCCAATTCTCTCGCTTGGGTGTGCTCCCTCATCAAGTGAAGAACCCAAGGGTGATTGTAGATAAATTTAGTGATTCTCCTTCCATCCTTTACAATCGGTGTGACCCAATCTAATTTGCCTGTCCTCCAAAAGAAGGTCAAGGACATGGGCAGCACATGGTGTCCAAAAAATTGTGTGGTGTTTATCTTGGAGGATTCTCCCTGTTGCCACATATGTTGCCGCATTGTCAATTATGATTTGCACTGCATTTTCAATCCCAACCTCCATGCACACTTGCTCCAACATTTTAGCCAATTTTTTTTTCTTTTTTTACTATGTTGAAGGCATCTACGAATTTCAAGTACACCACCTCATCTTTGCAAGAAACCAAAAAATTAATGATGGTATGGTTTTTACCATCTGTCCACCCATCGAAAAGAATAGTGCAGCCATATTTTTGCCATTCTTCTCTTTGTTCTATCGCTGCCCTTGCCCTTTTAGTTGCACTAGTAAACAACCGACAAGTACAAAGTGAAATTAAGTACACAATTTTAATTTGTGAACAAAAAAATAGCTTAAATTAATCATAAATTAAACTTAGAAAACATAAATTAAAGGACATAAACTAACCTCCCACTCAAATCTTTACGAGAAGGCGTCTTGTAGCCTTTCCTTGCAACTGTCAATGCGGTCACCAAATTGTGCCAGTAAGGTGAGATTGCCACATTGAAAGGGATGTTGAAGTACCAAAAATCCGCACAAGCAACGTTTGGCTGCTCATGCACCTCTCTATTCCACCCAGTTGCCTTTAAGGAAGGTTGTGCACCTTGTGTGTTTCTAGGCACAAAAAAATCATGCATGGGTGAACCCTTAAGTGCTGATCCTGGTGCTCTACTAGAGGTAGATGAAGGGATCAAGGTGGTGGTGGGTCGCAGCGGTTGCCTTTGCACACGTGGACCACGAAGAGAGCCCACTATGCCTGCTACATCATCATTTGACTCAAAGTTGACTGGAGCACCTTGAGAAGAAGCTATGGTTGCTTGCATTGCCACTTTTGCCTTTGCTCTTTGCACCTTTTTCTCTTCTGCAGTTGCAAGTATGGTATGCATTTGTCATTTTATTTCCTTGGTGTTTATGCAACCCTTAGCATCACATTGAGTGATACTGGCAAGGTGGTATTTGAAGCGATTGATGCCTCCACGGTATACATTTTTACATTTAATGCAATACACTGAATTAGGTTCTGGTCCTTCATATGCATATTTCTAAGTAGGATCTCTAGCTCCTGCTAGACGAGTGCCTACAAATCCCCCAGGCATGGATGGGGCTAACACTGAGGCAGAAGCGGATTTAGAAGCCACTATCAAGTAATCTACACACAATGACAATGAAAGCACAACTTCTTAGGTTTTTGATAGAAAATTTAAAAACAAGCTAAATTAGATTAAATCAAAATAGATTACTTTAAATTAGTAAAAATATAAACTAATCTAAGATTCTAAACATTTTCATAAAAAAAAAAGGATTAAAAGAAGAAAATAATAAACTAGGTTTTCAAAAAAATGTAAAAATTAGAAAATTACTTTAAATTAGTAAAAATTTAAGCTAATTTAAGATTGTAAACATGTTTTCAACAAAAAAGAGGACTCAAAATATAAAAAAAAACTAGGGTTTGAAGAAAATTTCAAAAAAAATAAAAAATCAGCAAAATATGTAAAAAAATCAGAAAAATGTGTCAATTTTTTTTGTTTTGATGAATCTAGATCTTTTCAACAATATAAATGTATTTAAATCTTTTTTACAATACATTCATGATGTTTTTTAAACATAAAATCAACAAAAATGAAGAAAAAAAAAGAAAGAACAAGAAAAATCAGGAAACTATTAGTGTAGGTTTTTATTTTTCCCTATTTATTAATTAGGAAAATTGTATTTCTTGTGCATACATGGAGTTTTCTTACATTTGTGGGATAGGCTAGCTTATGTGGAGGTGTGTGTCATAAGTAACTCCCTTGATGGGAGTTACTTCTCTATTCTTAGCACTTTGTCACCACCTTTCATAGAGGAGTTACTGACTATTTTTGGTGTGCCTTGTCCACCTTTTGTGGAAGAGTTACTTTCGTACTCTCCTATTTGTAGTCCTCATTTTGGCCATTCCATGCTAATTCAGATTTGGTTTTCTCCATTTTGTCTTGTGCAATTTATCTTCTTGTTATTGTCAAATTGCTTTAGCATCTTGTGGTGTGCACTTGTTTATCTTGTGTGATCACATCTTCATTGCACTCGCGTTATCTGGATTCTGGCAACAACTCTGATATGGTATCAGAGCTTTCCCAGTAATCTTGTGTGTGATTATGCTTTTAGCTTATTTTGAAATCAAGAGGAGTGGAGTTCGTTTTTTATTTTTAGATTTGATCAAAAATTAAAAAAAATATATCAATTTTGGGTAGTTTCCTTGGAAATCCTTAGCCTTTGGGTGTTTTTTAGTTGTCTTCACTTCAAGAAGCAGAGGGAGGAGCAGCTCTAAGCTCTTCTGGTCAGCAACACTCTTCTAGTCCAGGCGCCAAGCTTATGTCCAACATCAGCTCCAGCGCCACTTCTACTGCGACGTTTCAGTCTTTCCAGCGCCCTCCAATAGCAGTCTTCCAGCAAAGCGCCTAGCTTCTGGCTTCACTTTTGCGCCAACTTCCTTTCCAGCAAGTTCCAACAAGTTGCAGTCAGTTCCAGCAGTCATTTGTACGGCGCCCAGGTCTGCCTTTTTTATTTTTTGCAAAAAAAATATATAATTTCAGAACTGTGCTTTTTTTGGGACGCCATTTGCTGTTGTACGCTGTTCAAAAATCAGCTTCTGCGCCTCATTTTTGGTGAAGTCTTTAGCCAAGCCTCAGTCTTCAGCAAGGCGCTTCAGTTCTGCGCTCGGACAGGTCGTACGGCACCCTCCAACAGGTTTTTTTTGTCTTTTGTACAAGATAAATTCTATCTGTTGCTTTTGGACGCCCCTTCCTACTTGGCGTCCCATGTGGCACCCTAGGACACTTGCCATTATGTCCAAACTGTCTTTGATTTATTTTTTTAGTGAAAAGTTGGCTTGATGAAACAAAAATCAGTCAATTTGACTGAATAATAAATTTTTTAGACAGTTTGGTAATTTTTAGAGGTTTAATTTCAACTTGTATCTTCGACCTACGAAGACGAAGGGTGAGGCCCAGGTTGGTAGGAGGCCAATTTCTCCTCACACAAACCTCATTTGGATTCCTTATTTCGTGCCGAATCCAACGAGTGGTTGGAAGGCCACTTTCTCTCCCCATAACAGGGATTTTTTAAATGTTTTAATGTTTTTTTTGCGAAAACACTAGTTTACGGAAAAATTGTAACTTTAAAATCTTGCAAACGGTAGCTCAATTTTGGGTGCCGTTTTTTGCAAAAGTGTTTGTAATTCAATTCTCCACAGCGTAGACTTGTTATTTTTAAAAAACGTACTAGTTTATAAAGTGCCAAAATTTGGGTCTCTTGGGACGCATTTTCCGCTGAGTCTGACGTCTTGTTTGCTTTAGTGTTGCACTGATTGCTCTAAGATGCATTTTCGGCTGAGTCCGACGTCTTTTGAGCATGCACTTGCATATTTGGGGGGGCTCAATATTTCGGGGGGGTGTGATTGCTTTTCACAACTTGCAAACTTCACTTTCATTCTCCTTTCTGCATTCATTCACAACTTGCAATCAACACAGCTTCACCTAATTTCAGCTAAAAATGGATTCTTTTCAACTTAAACCCATAACACCCTTCAACTATCATGAATGGAAAGTTAAAATGTCAATCATTCTTAGAAGCAAAGGGTTGTATAGGATCACAATGGGTACAGAAGTAGAACCCAACACAAATGCTGAAAAGGTCAAGTGGTACAATTGTAGTGATGAAGCCTTTGGATTACTGAGCTTGTCTGTGTCTCTAAAACTTCTCTTCCACTTAGAATCCTCCCAAAATCCTAATGACATATGGGACACCTTAGAAAAGTTGTTTGGGAAGCTTGATGAGATGAGAGGTCATGAGCTCGAAAATGAACTCATAAGTCTAAGTCTTAGCAACTTTGACACCCTACATGACTTCACTAAGTTTAAAGCCCTTAGATTGCAATTGAAAGAATGCGAGATAGAGAAGAAATATGATCAACTTATACATTCTATTCTCGCAAAGTTAGGTCCAAGCTATTCAGTCTTTGTCTCCACTTTCCATGCCACTAAAAGTGCCCTTGGCACTGCATGGAAAATGCCTTCTTTGGATTCATTTATTGCCGACTTGACTATGGAGCAAGATAAGCTAATTCAGATGGGCACAATGAAGTCTACTCAACCCCAAGCTTTGATAGCTGAAAATGGTAAGGATAAGACTTCAACAAAAGAGAAGAAGAAAAGGAACAAGGACCAGGAGAAGAAGAAAGAAAACAATAATCCTGCCAAAAACAACACTGAGTCTTCATCCTCAAATGCTAAACCGAAGAAGGAGAAGGTTAAGTGTGCCTATTGTAAAAAGACAGGGCATGATGAACACAAGTGCATGAAGAAACAAATAGACCACCTAACTCATCTTCTAGAGAAGAACAACATAGGTGTTCCTGAGTCCATCACGCAGAATTCATCAACCCGAGATTCTACTAAGGCAAAAGGCAAGGGTAAGGAGAAAAAAAAGGCAAGGCCCTTGTAGCAACTGCAGCTTCTACATCTTCATGGGTCATAGACTCGGGTGCTTCTCACCAGATGGGCTCTTCACTAGTTGAGTTTTCATCTTTAGAGCCTTGTAGCATGACTTCAATTAGTTTGAGTGATGACACATCAGTTTCCGTTGCAGGGAGAGGGTCGGTTGAAATGGAAGGAGGAACATTCAACAATGTTCTAAGTGTTCCTTCTCTTTCAACCAATCTCCTATCAGTGTACCAAATCACTCACATTGGTCGGGGCATGAGAGTTGAGTTTTCACCAGATTCAGTGTCTATCAGGGAGTTGCATAGTGATACTACAGTGGCAGTGGGAAGGGCAGATCACCAAGCCAGGGTATACACCTTTTCACACTTTGCATCAGATTCTTCTCCTACAACATTGTTGACTCATTCAGATGGAGTTAGCAAATTATGGCATGAGCGGTTTGGCCACCTTAACTACTGCTATCTTGAGCAACTTTGCAAAAATGACATGGTCATTGGCTTGCCTCGTGTTCAATTTTCAAAAGGACTTTGCAAGGGGTGCTCCCTTGGGAAGCATCTCGAAGCAAAATTTGACAAAGGGAAATCTTGGAGGGCTTCACAACCTTTGGAGTTAGTCCATAGTGATGTATCGAGACCATTTCCCAAACTATCTTTCACAAGGGCCAAGTACATCCTCACTTTCATTGATGATTTCTCTACGTACACTTGGATATATTTTCTCAAACAAAAGTCTGAAGTGTTTGAAAATTTTCTAGACTTCAAGGCTCTTGTTGAGAAACAGTGAGAAATCCATCAAGGTTCTTCAAACTGATAATGGAGGGGAGTATGTCAGCATCAGATTTGAGCAGTTTTGCACTACAGAGGGGATTGATTTGCAGCGCACAGTCACTTACAGTCCTTCACAGAATGGGGTTGTAGAACGCAAGAATAGGTTCTTGAAAGAGATGGGTAACTGTATGATTCACTCCAAATCCCTAGCACCACAGTACTGGGCTGAAGCTATCAATTGTGCTTGCTACATTCAGAACAGGGTTCCTCACAAAGCTTTGAAAGGGATAACACCCTTTGAAGCTTGGCATAAAAGGAAACCTGATGTTGAGCACCTTAGAGTTTTCGGATCCCCAGCCATGGCCCGCATTCTGAAAAAGAAACGCAAAGCTATGGAACGTCAGTCCAAGCCTTGCATCTTTGTAGGATATCGTGATGGTATTAAGGGATATCGCCTTCTAGATCCAGTCACACATGAGTTGTTCATCAAGAGAAGTGTCCATTTTCAGGAGAGTCCTAGAGACTCAACTCTTGACACTTCTTCTCCCTCATCGGATCTACTTCATGATGATTCCTCATCAGATTCAGATCAGCCACAGCAGGTTCTTGAGCCAGAGTCATCTTTTTTTTCTTCGAGTTCAGACAGCGAGGACAGTGATGCAGTGTCATCCACCTCTAGTCAGTCAGAGGATGAGGAGTTAGCCCCTGACTCGCCCACTTCTGGGCCACTTTGGGCCAGACAGACACTTGAGAGTGCTGGCACTTGGGCAGGAGATTTTGTAGATGACAGACGTACTAGGGGGGATTTTCAGAGAGATCCACATGCCTTCTTTGCTTCAGTTTCGGATCCACAGTCTTTTCGAAAGGCATCGGGGGTACCTGAGTGGGATAGTGCTATGAAGGAAGAATATTCTTAATCAAAAATCACACTTGGGATTTGACATCACTTCCTAAGGGAAGAAAGATGGTTCGATGTAGGTGGATATATCGGACCAAGTTTGCAGCAGATGGGTCGGTCGATAAGTATAAGGCGCGATTGGTCGCCAAAGGTTTCTCACAGGTAGCAGGCATTGACTACTCAGAGACCTTTTCACCCGTTGCAAAGATGACTTCTATCCGACTCACCTTGGCTATTGCCGCAGCACATGGTTGGGATTTGCATCAGATGGATGTGAAGAGTGCCTTTCTTCACGGAGACTTTGAGGAGGAGATCTACATGGAGCAGCCACCAGGATTTGTTCAGGATTCTTCCTTAGTATGCAGACTTAGGAAATCTATCTATGGCCTCAAACAGGCCCCTCAGGCTTGGTATGCCAAGATGGATTCCTTCCTTCTCACAGCGGGTTTCACTAGGTGCCATTCTGATCCTAATGTCTACTTCTTGTGGCAGGATGATTCGCTTCTGATTTTGGTTCTATATGTTGATGACCTTTTGATCACCGGGAGTTCTTCATCGGCTATTATAGCGGTGAAGGCATCTCTTCAGGATAGATTTGACATGACAGACTTGGGGTTGTTGCACTACTTCCTTGGCATCGAGATTTCACAATCAGATTCAGGGATCTCTCTTGCACAGCGTAAGTATGCTCTTGACTTATTGGCTCGGTTTCACATGGCTGATTGTAAGCCATCTCCGACTCCCTTTCTATCAGGTGTCAAGCTTGAGACTGATTGTTCTTCACCATTGGTTGATGCCACTCGATATCGACAACTTGTTGGTAGTCTCATCTACTTGACTCACACCAGACCCGACATTTCATATTCAGTGGGACTTGTCTCCAGATTCATGCAGGAATCCCATGAGCTGCATTGGAAAGCAGCTAAGAGGATCTTGCATTACATACAGGCTTCACATAGATACGGGATTCATTACAGATTTGGCACAGAGGTTGACTTGGTTGGATATACAAATTCAGACTGGGCTGGCAATTCACAGACTCGCAAGTCCACTTCTGGTTACAGTTTCTCTCTAGGTTCTAGTCTTATCAGTTGGTCTAGCAAGAAGCAGAATGCTATTGCTATATCATCCACAGAGGCAGAGTACAGGGGAGTTGTTAATGCAGCTACTGAGGCTATTTGGCTTCAGGGGATTCTTTCTGAGTTTGGCATTTCTATCAGGCAGCCCACCATCATTTATTTGACAATCAGAGTACCATACAGATTTGCAAGAATCCGGTTCAGCACCAGCGGACCAAGCACAAAGATTCACATGCACTTCATTCGGGAGCTTATTCATAGTCAGGCCATTGACTTGATATTTTGTTAGTCTTCAGAGCAGGTTGCAGACATCTTCACCAAACCTTTCACTAAGAGCAAGTTCATTCATCTACGAGCTCTTCTTGGGGTGCGGTCTACATCTGCAGCAACATCATCTTCAGGGGGGGCCTTTTAGCCTCTTTTTTTTTCTCTCTTTTGGGGGGGAGTTTTTTCCTACGGGTTTTCTCTTTTTCTCTATCTTATGGGAGATTGCGTTTGTACATGGGTACCTCATCAGGCCTAGTTGCCGGGACCCATTTTATATTTCCACACTGCCCACCTAAGCTGCGCTTATGGGGGGGTATTAGTGTAGGTTTTTATTTTTCCCTATTTATTAATTAGGGAAATTGTATTTCTTGTGCATACATGGAGTTTTCCTACATTTGTGGGATAGGCTAGCTTATGTGGAGGTGTGTGTCATAGATGTGTCATAAGAATGTTATAAGTAACTCCCTTGATGGGATTTACTTCTCTATTCTTAGCACCTTGTCACCACCTTTCATGAAGGAGTTACTGACTATTCTTGGTGTGCCTTGTCCACCTTTTGTGGAAGAGTTACTTTTGTACTCTCTTATTTGTAGTCCTCATTTTGGCCATTCCATGCTAATTCAGATTTGATTTTCTCCATTTTGTCTTGTGCAATTTATCTTCTTGTTATTGTCAAATTGCTTTAGCATCTTGTGGTGTGCACTTGTTTATCTTGTGTGATCACGTCTTCATTGCACTCGCGTTATCCGGATTCTGGCAACAACTCCGATAGAAACCTACTTGGAAATCCAATTTGCCTTCGAAATCCGATGAAAATCTCCTTCAAATCTCGTCTCCTCGATGCAAAATTACTGAAAAATGGTGCAAAATGGTTTGGAGTGGGTTTTTGGTCAAGCAAGAGTGAAGAACATATGAAAAAACAAAATAAAATGTCCTTTTTGCCATCCACGTGCTTCATACCTAGATTGCGCGAGTTTTTGGTGAGTTCTGGCGAGTTTTTGGCGAGTTTTCCAACTATGGTTTGTACTAAGGGGAAAAGACCAGCTATATAAGAGTGCTAAAGGAGATGAGGAGTAAAATTACAAATCATGGCGACTGATTGAAGAAGTACATAAGAGATGTTGAGTGCTAAAACAAGTGAGATTTGAAAGACAGGGGTTGGCTAAGGAATCGAGTGCAAGAGAGCCATTATTGTAAGACATGCACATGCATAATGGAGGAGTATTGAGCATAAGGAGTGGTGAAAGACATGCCAATGTTCGGTGATAGCACCAAAGTTAGGAGAAATGACTTGCAAGTGTGTGGATGATGATGTGTGCTCTTGGCACATATCATGAGGTGAGTAGGTGCAGCATTAAATGGCTTAAACTCTATATAAGGGGAAGGGGGAAGCTCATTGTTACTTTTTATTCTAAAGAAATAGTGAGGAAATTTTTCAAAAACTACTTGTGCCACCATTAATGGAGAGCCGAATGAGAGTAAAAGCTTTGCAAGGACTTGGAGAATCCGACAAAGAACCAAAGAGCCAAAATCTTGTATAGAGAAACAAACCCACTCAGAGAGAGCAAAGGAAGACAAATGGTTGGCATGTAGTGTACCAAATAGGACCATTTTGGGAAATCCAACTTTGCGTTGAATTATTATACGGGTCGTGAAGATGGTATAAAAGAAAGGAGGGACTAGCGAAAAGGCATAGAAGGAGAGGGTCCTTTTATTGGTGATAAGGGTTGCTGATGGAATTGGTGAAGAGGTGATGTTGTGTACATATTTGGATTTTGCCAACCTTTAAGAGTTGTGCTAGAGAAAGGACCTTTGCGAAACCTTGATATATGAGGAGATGAGACCCAAAATAAGTCCCCCAAGTGCCAAAATGTAAAAATATGATTTGACCAAGTGGAATGAGCTTGAGAAAACATATGTTATGAATGCGTGCGACTTCTCGTGCTTTGGAAAGCCAAAGAAGTTGGAATTTTTTTGGTTCAGCATGACGTATAAGAATATCATGTACTTGGAGGACAAAAGGTTTGAGATAGACGATGCTCATTGCCATGATCACAAGCTTGGAAGATGAGCTTTACTCGTTAAAACCATCAAAAAACCTAAGTGTGGAGCAATTTGCAAGGCCCTTGAAGTGGCGTGAGATAGAAAGAACGAGGAGATTGCTAGGTAGACCTCTCCGAAAGAAAGGATGGTTGTGTGATTGATTTCAATAAGATTAGAGTAGCAACAAATAGTAGAGCAAGCGGGCAAAAATACAACTACCCGAAGTATGTCATTGCAGAAATAAAAAATAACATTTACGATATGCTCGACAAGGGCAAAGCTTTTTACTAGAGCTTTGTGCTTATTTTGATTATGTTGGTGAAATATGGGATGTGGCATAGGGACACGAAGGCAATTTGGCGATTGCACAAAGATAAAGTGGTTTGGAAAGATAGATATGGAAGTTCCAATGCCCACCGTAGGGAAAAAGTGGTATGATGCATACAGCCATTTGGTCTCAAGGATTGGTGATGCCTTCTGGATCTAATTGGAGTTTATTGATAGGTATTACCCAGATGTATACTTCTGTGCTTTCCCTTGGAAAAAAGGAGGCTTGGGTAAATAACAAGGGGTGCTCCAAAAGTGTTTGACATCCCATTTTCTATCTTGGGGGGACAAAGCATGTACCACTCTCTCCTTGAGAGTAAGAAACTAGAAGGCAGATGGGGTAGATGAGCCCAAGGTATGAAGCAATGCAATTTGGGATGCCAAACAAATGGATGAAGAAAGGGTGTCTGTGGAGTGATATTGGAAAGTAGCCCCAAATATTTTGGGGATTGTACCCCAAGGACTTGGTGAGGTGGTCCCCTTGAAGTAACCCCAAGAAAATACCAAAGAGAAGAAGGGCGTGGATAAGAAAAGGAAGTGCCAACTGGCAATAGTTGAAGTGGCAATGACCACCCAAGGAAGAAGAAAGAAGCGAGGGAATTTTAGTGTTGAGGTTGGGCAACAAGGAAGGACCAACAACTTTAGAAGATGAGTTTAGCACTGAGTTGCTAAATGTGTTGGAATTCTTAGAAGAGGAAGAAGATAATCACGAAGCCCACCGAGAACACTAGGAATCCCTTAGAAGCAACGAATGAGGAGCCCAAGGCAACAAGGAATGGAAACTGAGATAGGAAAAAATATCTCAAAGAGATGTTGGTGCGAGATTGTAATGTCCCCAAATTGGGACAATAATGCAAAAGAGGGTTTTCCAACAAACCCCTAAACAAATCTGAAATAAAATCTAAATTTTGAAAATAAAACCAGCCAATCTTAGGGTTGTATTTGCACTACCAAACTGAAATTATTACACCTTCAATCACTCAAAAAATAAATAGAAAAGTACCTTGCAAAGTTTAGCCAATCCATGGCTTACACGGTATGAAGAAAGGAGCCGAATTGGTATGTTTTCCACTCCTAAACCCTCAACACCATCAAGCTGAATTTTTAAGCCCATTTTCTGACATCAAATCCTACTAAAAATTCCTCCACAACTGAAGATAAAATTCAGATAAATTCCAGCATGCATATCACATAGAAATTAACCCAAGTTAGGACCTCAAACCATGATCAAAACCTCTCCAAACCAAGTCGCCAAAATAAAAAATAATTAAGATTAAATAATTCAGAAAATCAGACTTGTAACCCTGCCAAACTTGCTGAAAATAGGTTATAAATTCTACCAATATTGCAACAACAATTGCCCAATTGTTTAGAGTCAATCAAGGTCTCAAAACCCTTGCCACACTTCCTTCAAGTGAATCGCCCAACTCAGAAATTAATGGTGAAAATTTCAGAATTAAACTCTTGCTTTAACCTTTCAAAAATCCTTCAAACCCTTGTGATTTATTATCAAATAAATCAAAAATAATAATATAAATTTACCTTACCGAATTGGAGTCTAAAAGTCCTCCAAAAGGTTTACTATCTCCTCAAATTGGTTTGGCCCACCTCAGAAATAAATATAAAATATTTGTGAATATTTTATCCACCAATTGACCACCAAAATAGCCTTTTGCGATGCCCTAGGCAAGTCACTCAAGTAGAATAAATTTGCCAATTGATCCTTCAAACCTTCAAGGGCCTCTATGTAGTGCAACCCTCTCAAGAGGGGTCTTCTACTCCACTCAAACAAGTCGCCTCTCAAGGAAATGGCTCTAAACTTCACAAACAAGCTCGCAATGCAAATTGCCACTTTCCAAGACCTGCGATTTCTCCAAAAATCAGCTTTCGATAGAGTTTGCAAAATTCCTCAATGTAGGTGGTGTCCAAAAACACCTTTGTAGATCCACTTGCATATAAACATGCAATTTTGAAGCTCAACTACAGCCCTTGAATAGAGCTACCCAAGTAATAAGAGTGAAGGTTTTCGTCCCCAAACCCTTGACACTTCTTTAAGGTTTTCACCCTTAAGATGTGGTAATCAAGCTTGACATACTTGATAAAAAATTCCAAATCAATATTCAACATACCTTCCAAATGACAACTTACTTTTTTTTTATATCCCTTTTAAAAGATAACTCTCTCTCTTCAAACTTTAAAAGGATATTCTTTATAATTCTCCACTTGACCCTTAAGCGCCCATGATCCTCAAAATGGCCCCAACTTCAGTGGAACTCAAATTAGATTAATATTATTACTTTATATTTAAGTATTTAAAAATACTTTTATTTTAGAAATAATATTATTTTAATTTCAAAAATGGGGACATTACAGAGAGTAGCCCACTACTTGAGACTCTACCTAAGTATGGGGAGAAAGGAGAGTTTGACAGTGGAAGAGATGAAGAAGATGTGAATGTATTAATATTGGATGAAAGCTCTACCCACCAACAAAGTGACTATTTTAGGAGACAAATATGGTTGAGAGCAAAGGGATTGAGGACAACTTTGAGACTTAGTGCTAAACTTACAAGTTTTACTCTTGGAGACTTGGAAGTTCCATTCATACCACACTTAGACGAAACAACGATTCAACATCCTTCATGAGGGGGAACCCTAGTGATTGCTTATCTTCCTCCACTAACCCACACAACTTCAAACTTCTACATGCACAATTAGCAGTTATCCAAGACTTGAAGTTTGACCTACCAAAGTTTGCCATCTCGTTGTCAGTTAATGGCTTGGATTTCGATAGGGTGTGGGTGGCACCAAGTAGGCTCTTGGATGCACATGTCACAATGACTGGTATAATGATCAAAGCTGAATGTAGTTGACACATGTTGGGATATAAGCATGGTACCATAGCATTGGCAGGGAACATGCAACGCCTCTAGATAATGAAGAGAAGATCAGGCAAATTGGTGTATTTGCTAAGGCCATTGAGGACATACTATGGATTGTAGAGACCACGCAGCTTGACTTGGTGACACAAGGACTATTTGGAGGGTTAGGGCTGGAGACCAAGCTACAGGGTTGTGTGACTATATTGGGTCAATAGGTGTTTTGAAATCGGTAGAGGAAGAAGCTACAAAAGAATTATAGAAGATAGTTGAAGCAATAGAAAAAGAGAGAGAAGGCATCTAGAAGGGGTTGGAAGCATTAACAAATGAGATGGATAAAGCAATGGCAATGTTCTATAAATTGTGGACTCCGAAACCAATCATCCCTACTAGAACGTAGAGCAAGACAAATACGAGGCTGTAGATGCATTGATTTAGTTTGATGAACCTAAGTAGAAGGTCCTTTTGCATTATTGAACCTGTGCCATTAAAGAACCATTAGGTAAGGTAATGATGGGGCTAACGAATGAGATGAAAAAACTTGGTACTAGGTTTTATAAAACCTACAAGAAGATGAGGGTTAAAGTCGACAAGGTTATGGTATTGGTAGAGCAACTTGTAAAGGATAAAAGTACAGTTGGGAAGAACAAGGACACGCTTTGCACCTTGGCCACACAATGAAAGTGACTATCAAAAAGGGTGGCGACAACCATCATGAAATGAATCGGGCTATCAATTGGTGAATTGCTCACCCAGTTTTCAAAGGTCTTGTAGAACTATTTGGTTGTTCAAGGATGGACAAGTAGAATAGCATTGGGGGAATGTTGGCTTGTGAATTTTGAAAATTTGCTCATGTATGGATTGTGGAAGGAATATCAATCACGGACTTCTTGAGGTTAGCACCAACAAAGATAGCATAAGGGATTAAGAATGCAAAAGTTCGTAAAGCGCCAAAGTAGGAGTAAGGTGGAAACAAAGGTAGACGGTAGAGAGCACTAACATGGAAGGAACTGTCGACCAATTTTGACTTTTAGGTCAAAATAGGGCACCCCTAGTAAAAAACTTCACTTTTAGGCATATAAGGGGGTATAATATGTTGTCATAAGGTGCTTCATAGGTCAATTAGTGTCAATTGATGTTGTACTAGGTTTGGTTGGGTGTTCTTTAGGTCCATTTATAATTCTAAGTCTTTTTAAGGGGTCAAAATGGTGCATTTAATGCTTTGTACGGGGTTCTTGGAAGATGTGCAAGTGTAAAAGAGTTGTATCACGTGCCATGTGTCCTAGGAGGTCTGTAATAACTGTCACTAACTGAAAATTGTAGGTTGTTTAGACAAAAGACAATTTTCTTGTCCAAAGAGAGAGAAATGGGCACTTGTACGATTTCCTTGGGAAGTGTGCCACTTGGAAAACGTGAAAATTTGACTCTTCACCTCCCCACACCCATTTCCACATTTGGTTTTCAAGGAAAATGCAAAGAAGTTCATTTGCAACTTATTTTCCCCCATTTTCTCTTGGCAAGCAAAGAAGGATCAACTTCAAGAACTTGGTGTGGACGGTACAGGTGGAGTTGGGAGGAGTGCTTCTGGGGGTGGATTGTACTTTGAGAGTACTTCATTTTCATAACAAGAACTTGCAATTTGGTGCCTCCTCCTTTATAAACAATGGCTAACACTCCAGGCAGTTTTTTATAGACTTGCAACCATGAGGGGGTCAATATTTGAGCTTGTCGCAGTTTTTCTTGATTTGCTTTGATGGGTTGGTGTGTTTCAGGTGTTTCTACATGTTTTTCAAGACATCCCCATGCTTCTTGTTTTGGAAAGATCCCAAACTAGTCCTTCACACTTGTAGTCACCTCAGGGGTATTGAATGGAGGTTGTTTGCGTTGGAGAGAGGGTTTTGAGTTGATTTCAAAATATTCTTGATGAGGTTATCTAAACTGAAGGTTGGGAATTGCATTTTGAGGTGTTTAGAGAACCTTACCTTTGCAAACTCATGCTCTTTTATGTCTCTGTCTGCATATACAGTTCAAGAGACCCACTTACAGTCTTGATGATGTCATGCTAATGCTTAAGGGGATGTCCTTGTGCCCAAACTGCTTATCATGGTTCAAGATGCATAAATATATCTAAGAGAGCTTCTCATAGGTTTGTTTTAGTGATGAATCAACCTCATTGCCTCATATATAGTCAAATGTATAGCTTCAGGTGTCATTTGCAGAGCTACAGAGGTGTGAATGGAGGTATTCTACAGGATTGAGCCCTCATGAGGTTATAAAGTGAGTTGATAGCCTAAATAGCATGATTAAGACCCCTTAAGAGTCAAGCATGCTGTTGGGAAGACCTTGCTAAGAGAAGTACTGATACAGGGACCCTTTTCCCTAAATGGACAGAACAGAGGGTAGGGAGCTTTTCCAAAATGGCATATTACTCATTTGACAAGGTTTTGAAGCACACAATTGTGTGAACTTTGTTGCCTCTAGCATAGAGAAACACTTTGCAAAGCATGGGGTCAAGGAGATTAGTAGAGGTTGGATCTTGAGCACCTTGAAAATGGTCAAAAAACCACTGAGAAGCTTCAATGACATCTACAGGAAATTTACTAAAAGAGACCTTCAAGCAATTAGGCATAACCTGACTAGGCCGTATGCTCAAATGACTCCAAGTAACCCAAACATACATTCAATGACTAAATATAACCTTAGCAAGGTTAGAACATGGTTTTGACCTCTAAGCACTTCCCCTGGTTCATACACAGGATCGGGAAGTGAAACACAGTCTTGCTAAGGAGGTTGCTTGAAGGTTGAGGTATGAAATAAAGAGTTGAGTTTGATCTTTGTTTTGAACTTTCAAAGAGAATAGGATGTATGGTGACCTCAAAACATTCAAGAACAATCAAAACATCCTCAAACAAGTTTCAAATAATCCCAAACACACCTACAGGCCTGTACGGACTGAGACAAGCAGTGAGTTGAAAACAAGTTTTCCTTGTGCCAAATGGGACTGTGTTAGTGAAGTTTGACTTGGACAAAGTGAGGGATGATCTCAAAGGAATCTGCACATGCTTTAAGACATTTTTCAAGCCTTGTTTTGTAGTGAACAACCTCCAAACACAGTCAAACAGGGTATGTGGGCAGTGAGTGATATGTACGGTCTCCTTTGCATCAAAAGGACTGTATGGGTGGAGTTTGGCCTAGATGAATGAAATATGACCCCAACGAATTCATGACAAACCTAAGTACACCATCCATAGGCCCAAATCTTGCCAAATGCACCTACAACAGGGGTCTCTAAATGAGAAACACAGTTAGACACCTAAAGGGGAACTCATCTTGCAGGTTTAGGTTGTATGGTGGAAGGGTTATAGTGAGATAGGGTAATGAATGGTTGACATTCATTCACACCATGATGTTTTCACAATAGGGGCACAATAAAGGGTCATTCTCACCAAGGAAGGAAGATAGAACATGCAAGAAACATTGTCATCATAACACCCCTGTACACAGTCCTGCACTTCAAAGTCTGCATTGGAAATGGTGTTAGATGGAGGTCTAAAACTTGGAGTTGAAGGCTGATTTTTGGTAAATAACACCCTTGGGAGTTGGGGAAGCACCTCCAATGATTGGTTTTGAAGAAGAGGAAGGGGAACACACCCTTGTTTTGTCTCAGAGTAGGGGCAGTTTTTCCATGCCCAAGGAGACAGTTTGAAGAAGAAATGGGTCAAATCATGGACCAGAGGTCAAGTGAGATCAAATGGAGGTTTGCATAGCTGGTACACATCCAATGGAGCATGAGAAATCAACCTAGAAGCTTTGCAAGCAAGCAGGATGCTCTAACCGAGAAGTGTTACATAGAGATGTTGAAAACTATAGACTCCATCAGTCTAGCTTCAGACTTCTACAGCTGAACTACGGACTCCATCAGCAGAGCTTCGTTACTTTCACAAGCCTCACAGAATGCAAAGATTCTAGTGCCAAGTGTCAAGGAATGCCTATTGGAGAGTGATCTTGATGATAGGTGATGATTGAGCTTGCATGAGAGAATGTCATGATCAAGAAAACTCCCAATTTAGGTGAAGGCTTCTTTGTAACTTCCTCTCCTCATCACACATGAGACACTTGTCCTAACTTGCTTTGGAATGCTTAAAAGGAAGCCTATGGTGAAGGCAGTTTGCAAGAGAGAATGATTGAGAAGATTTGCTATGCCACACTTGGAGAAGAGGCTAATTTGGGATGAGATGATGTGTAAATCAGTTTCATGACTCATTTTCCACTGCATCCACATGTATTGTAACTGATTCTGACCTTTGGACACTTGTCAATGTGCCTCTTCAACTTCTCTCTTTTCTTCCAAGTTCTATAAGTATGAGCCATTTTGGCTATTGAAGGGGATTCCTACTCTTGGTATGGTGAAGCCCTGCCAAAATTGTAATTTGATTTGTACTTAAGCTAATGAGAAGCACGCTGGTTATACTCTAAGTCCATTTGCACTACGTGTTGAAGTGATTCATCTTGAATGTCAGGTATAGATTGAGTTCATCTTGTTTTCATGCAATCCTTGAATGTGTTGCTGCAAATGACTTCTCTCCTAATAGGTTTCATGAAGTGTATGTTGCTGCAATAGACTCTTGAAGTGTGTATGAGTTTGGTAGTGTCATATTTGACCTTCCCTTCACTTGCCTTCATTTGTTGAGCTGTTATTTGCCTTCATGAGAAACACTAATGCTAGGGAGCTCCATTAATGGTGTTGAGGCTAGTTTAGTTGTCTTAGTTCATTATGCAAATTCCAAATGTATGAATGGAAGCAACTCTTAGTGTATCACCTCCTAGTTTAGGTTTTTTTTTTTTTGTATCTCTCTCTTTTTTCACCCATAATAGGCAGTTTTAGTAGCATAAGCACATCAAGTCATATCTAGGGAGCTAGCCCTTAAAATCTAGAGGTTTAATTCCACTATAGGTGCTCCACACACTCGGAAGTATTCTCATGTTGGCCAAATCTTGAAGAGGCTTGAACAACCTCTTCTAGGGTGCAAGATTTGGAGACAACAGGGACCACGAGCCAAAGTAGAGGTCTGATACATGGAGACGAGCACCAAAGAACAAAGTGCCAAACCACGATCACAAAGAGGAGACAATTTGGATGATTGACTATTGACCATACTAGAGCGGTGAGGAATGGCTGCCACTTGGTAGTTGCATGAGGCAAGTGTCGAGGTGAATGAAGACACTACGTAGTTGCTTGTGGCAAGTGTCAAGGTGAGTGAAGACACTTGATAGTTTCTTGCGACAAGTGTCTCGGTGAATGAAGATTCTTGGCAATATGCATGATACATGAATTGGCTTTCCTAATCAGTTCTCCTATAAAAGGATGTATTCACTTCTTAAGAAGGTGTTGGTTGGTTGGTGATTTTTGTTCTTGGATTAGGGGATGGTTGCAGTTGTCTTTATTGCTTTAAAAGGTCTGATTGTAGGGGAAATGCTGCCATTTTGTTCAAGCACTAAATTAAAGTAGATTAGGATGCAGGTTGTAGGCTAGGGTAGATGATAAGAAAGGTTCTGCTGCATTGTAGCTCAAATGTATGCTATTGGGCATAATGATTGTTTATATTATCTTGTTGTATTGATGTTCTTTTCTAGACTGGCTATGGACATTGTAAGGACTGAGTTGTTTGGATTTATACTTGATTTGGGCTGTTCTTATACTTATGACTTTTTATTTATGAGCTTTTGTTTTGCTTGTTCATATGTGTGCTAGATGGTATAGGTGTGGGTTTTTGTTTTTAATGAATCTTGTATCACCAAGCGATGAGAGTGGCTCGACTCTTTCAAGCATTCTAGGTGAGACCCCCTACAAAGGACAATGTCTTCCTGGAAAGGTGAAACTTTAGTGCTTCTGAGTGTTTGCTAAATGCATGGCTGTTTGGTTAACTGCACTAGTGGTAGTTAAAAAATAGCCATCAAATCTATACTTACGAGTTTAATTTAGTGGTTTGTATTATAACACGAAGCATGTCTCTCAATAGTATCATTGTAAGGGATACACCTTGCTTTCTATCTTTTAGTGACAATTTTTTTAGATACATTTCCAGGATGTCTTTAAAGATGCATATCTTAAATGCAATCATCAAATCTATAGTTCTTTATGAGTTGGAGGTTTGGGGTCTGTTGACTGGGCTTGTATTGAGAGGTTTTAGATTATCATGCTTCAGCTTATGATGCATTACGAATAAATAACCCTCAATACATGGTCTACGCCAAGGATGGCTCACATCCCCTTTGTCTTGATAGTATCTTTAGGCTGATTTCTTATAGATCCTTGGGAGACTCAAGTTCACATTATGAGAAATGCCCATTTTGGCAATTTTCTCTTTAGAAAGGGTCAGCTCTTTGAGTGTCACTTGGACATTAAAGGTTTTGGTATTCCGAGACAAGTTTGATTCTTTAGTCTATCGACATTTCTACTGACCAGATTCCTCCTTTAAGATACTCTTTGGATGCCTCTCACCTTCCCTTGAAGGAGATGATCAATAGACTTGTTAGATCAAATATATCATACAATACATTGAGGTCACTTGGATTCCCCTTCGTAGCTTCTCAACCCCAAAGTGGTATTAGATGACGAGGATTTCCTACAAATTGTGGAAGGCACCATCATTCGACCTTACTGTCTCTAGCAAGATTGGTCAAATGGTCCAGATATCTCCCTTGGCTAGCGGAGGGTGTACTTTCACTACTTTTGAGTGGAGACGAACCACCATAGTTTGTGTGGTGATAAGTTTTGTTGCCTTTGTTCTCTCTACGAAGTGGGGAATGAGAACCATTATGTTTTCAAATGTTTAATCTACTATGAGATTTAGGTGAGGTATCACTGCTTCTATAGGGTTTTGGGGGGTTTTGTTTCCATCTACCTCTATATAGATTAGAGGTGCCTAGGCTTTTTCTTGAGAGAGGTGGTCATTTCTAGACATATGACTTTATAGGGGACCCCTATGGGGCCACTTGGATCATTACCAAATTTCATCCCATTCTAAGCATTAAAGGCATCAAGCAACCTTTGGATGCTATCAACTCACATTGAGGAAAAATTGGTGAGATAACATTCTTTTTGAAATGTTGCTACTAGAGTGCCGCAATGTTCTCACTCATTCTAGCTGTTTTTAATTCGTTTCTTCTCAACATTGAGGGCATTTTGATTCTCCATGCTGGTATCTCAACCCTCATAAATAGACGTGCATTACTACTTTTTTTGCTTCCTCTCAAAGTCCATTGGCCTTGTGTTAGAAGAGATTCTTGGGGGATTAACTTGTGTCTCAAGATTTTCCAACCTAGCCTAGCTTAGCCCTAGATGCTCCCCTATGGATATTATCAAATCTTGCATTGGACCTCTCATGGTGGTGAACAATGATGAGGTTGTTTCCTCTAGCCCGAGCTTTCCTACACACATGACAACACTGGCATCCAATGCTGGCCATCAACTCAGCTTTAGTCTTCATTATCTTCATGCTTGTTTGAGGGGTCTCTCTCTCATGGTATGTGTAATTTTTATCTTGTCATATGGTTTGGCGTTTAACCGCTTGGGTTTACTCCCTAGACATAGTTTCATGTTTACATTGGTTTAGTTTATTAGTTTTTAGTTACTTTTCAGAACCTAGGTTTACTTTTTACCCGAGCACATTTTATATCGTGACTGCATGTCCTGTTGAGCCTCATTGATGAGCTTAGGTCATTTGTACATATAAATATAATATCATTTCATTTCTGTGTTGCTGTAAGTT
Source organism: Torreya grandis (assembly GCA_037957365.1). NCBI lineage: Eukaryota > Viridiplantae > Streptophyta > Pinopsida > Cupressales > Taxaceae > Torreya > Torreya grandis. The sequence continues at coordinate 4,668,185 of JARHVA010000475.1, forward strand.
GTACGGTAAATTGTTTTTGTAATTTGAAACCACTGATAGTTTGAATTCAAGGAAGTTAATTCTGGTGATTTTAATTATTTTCTACTACTTGTTTATTTACAATTGGTAATTAAATAATCTGAAGGCACAGCCTTTAAGATGTGCTATAGTTGAAAGCTAAAGAGTAATTTGTTAAAATTCTAAATAGGGAAGTTATTTCAACATCCAATACTGACGCCCTTGTTGATCCTTCTGGTTTAGAGATTGTTTATTCAAATTTTAAATAATAATTCAGTTCTTCATCAAGCCTAGGATTCACACCCATTATCAGATAATCTGACTATGTCTGGAGGTAAAATATAGCTGCAACTACTTAAATATAGCTTCCTTTTGCTTTAGTGTAGTGGACTTACTGATTGGTTGTGTCCAAACATTTTGACACTCAATTCATTGTTTTTTGATCGGTAGGATGAGGGTTAAACAGGGTCATTGCTCATACAAATAGAAAGAAAACAAGGCATTTACAGCCTCCCAAAACAGTACCTTGTGCCGTAAATATATTCATTGAAGGATTAGAGTACATTGGCAAGCATGGCATTTAACTAACAATAGTTCTAGCAAAGTATAGAAACTTGTTATCACATAGATTTTGCACCCGTGTTGATGTTGTAGCTCGCCATGCGAAAATCTAATGATACAATGGGGTCACCTCCAAGCTGTAGGACCTTGGCGAATTGAGGTGAACCTCTGGAGAACGCTGGCTTCCTTTCACGAAATTTGGTGCAACTGATAAACCATCAGTTTATGTAAAAATTCCGCTTCTTAGTGATCTTGCTCCCAAACTAAGGTTTGACTATGAGAAAAGAGTTTTGGAAATGAAATTGTAAAACTAGAAATGGTGATTGCACCAAATATTTTGTAGTGGATTTTAATGCTTGTTTGAATGAACATAATAGAACAATAAATATATTGAAATTTGTAGGAGCACAAACTCATGCAAATGTGAAACCAAAGGCAATATTGGGTATTTTTCATACAGGGGACAAGATTCTTTATTTTTAATCAAATAATTTTTCAAAAGGGTAAAAGAATATCACAAATGAAATTTGTCACTGAAATAAGAATTAAAACATCGACAAATATTTAAACAACTTTGCATACACAAAAATTACATAGACAAGAAAGACAAATTTTCAATTTATTCTAATTCTCTAGATTACAACATTTAGACAAGTTATTCATAATGCAGAATAATCTTTGTAGCAGCAAAAAGATAAATGGGCTACGTCATATTGCCCATGTTTATACCAAAAATCTCATGAAAGAGATGTAGTTAACAAAGAAATCCACGCCTAATTGAAGAACATGCAAAATCTGGAAACTCAATCAAAAGAGGTGTGATCTACAGCTGCAATGGTGTCCTTGGCTTGGTAATATGGTTGAAAAAGATCATGCAACTGCTGGGCGTGATCTACACTAATGGATGCATGGAGGGAACTTGTGAAAACTTCATGCAACGCCTATGTCTTCTCCAGTTGAGGTGCTACTTCCTCTTCATGCAATGAGGTGCCAAAGTGAAACTCAAACTTTAGAGTAAAAGATAGCTTTTAGATAACTTAAGTTACTTTTGCAAAACCCGAACTTGTAATTTTCAATTGGGACTTTTACAACTTTCAAGTCACTCAATCTTGACAAAACTGGAAATGCATTTTACGATATGTGCTTTTGCAACTTAAGCAACTCAAACTTGTCAAAACAGAGAGTGTAATTTGCAAGTTTGCTTTTTACAACTTTCAATCTGTCAAAAAGGAACATGGAAATTACACATGGTTCTTTCTCAAAAAGCGCTGTAAAAATGATAGTTGCAATTTACAAGTTGAAACTTTACAATATCTTTACAATAATGAAAATACAATATACAAGAATGTTTTTTGATAGAAAGAATTAATCTATAATCAAAACATCTGATGACTCTTTATCCTTCTTGGCCTATATCTTCTCAATATACGTGTCAAAACTCTTGTAGATCTCCAAGATTTTGTTTTCATCAGGACCAAAAGAGTAGAGGTTACTTATGTTGCATTTTGCTATTGTATCAGAGAGTTCCCTTCTGAAAGCTCTATAGTCTTGAGTCTCTTTTCCCATTTGATCCAATGTGTTATGGTACTTGATGAAACAATGGATAGAGCTCAAGATGAAGGTTGTATCTCTTGCCGATTCTCTTTTGACCACTTGTTTGAATTTATTCTGAACTTCTTGCATTGAAAGACCCTGGTTTTGCTGATTTGTTGCTTGGCATGACAATTTATTCAGCAAATCTTCAATGTCATATACCATATTAGTGGCCTTGTCGTGTGCAACCTTAGCTTTATTGGCACTATCTGTAAATATCTTTATTCTAAATTGAGCTGCTCTGTCCAACTCCTCTTGCTCTACATCATTTCTCAATATCTTTTCTGCAAGAAGGATTTCAACTTCAATTGTATCCACAACTGACAATTTCGGATAGCAAGGTTCATCCTTTCTATCTCTTCTTGATGCTTATTTATTTGTTCTATCAAGGTGACCCTTCTCTCCTTCAAAGTTGTATAATGGTCCATTACTAATTCAATAACTCTATTGCCCTTTGAGATGAGCTTTTCTACCCATTCCTTTGTGGCCCTTCCCATGCTGCCAATTTTTGTCATTGTATCAAGTGTTGCTTGATTTGTGGTCTGAGTAACAGGTTGTGTTGGTTGAGCAGTGGGTTCAATGAACTTCTTTAATGCAGTTGTTATTTACTCAACCTTGTTCTTCAGCTCGTCTTTAGTGACCTTGTCACTATCCATTTTCTCAAAAAGAGAGTTAATGCTAGATTGAATGTCATGCTTCAATCCCTCTCTTTTCGGATGTCCAAGGTGAACTTTTGATACCTGGTAATCCCCCGCCACTACTTTTTGTTTGTCTGGTGGGGGCACTGCAATCTCCACATACTTCTCCCCTATGGAATCATAGGATATCCTTGAAATGGTCTAGGGAGTGGTTTTGGATTTCTTATGTGCATCTGTGAGGCCAAAATCCAATGTGTTCGGGGACACCATCTGCTTACGTTTCTTCCTCACTATCTGTGCTAACCAACTAGGAGTAGCGTCCTATTGTGCTGACACTATCACTTGAGAATTTGCAGCTGAAGATACTAAACTGGTAGGCATGATGACAAGTGTTGCATCCTTCACTGATATTATCGTATATTCTTCGGCAGATGTCTTTGCAACCTCTTCCCCATCTGTGGGTTGAAGGTCCACATTTGTATCAGTGACTTGCTCCATCTCTGTCTCCTCTGTAGGGGTTGGGGTTACTGTGGAAGTGGAAGAGTTGGGGGCAATGGAAACGGATGTGTTTATTGGGGGTGTGGGAGATGGAAGTGATACCACTACAGTAGTTGACACATGGAGTTGGAAATAAGGAATTTGTGGAAGTGTGGAGTCCAAAGCCTTGAATGAATCAATCAGATTTGTAGGGACACTCAGGGTTGATGAAGTGGGAAAGGTGAAGGGAGATGAAGATGAGGTAGTAGTTATCCAGGGGTTGGGATGGTGATCGGGATTGTAGTCAAAATGACTGAATCCGCGGCTATATATTGCTATGTAGTGTTGGTGATTAATGGGATGGAAGGACTGGTAGATGAGATGGAAGGAATTATGGAAGGGGGGAGTGAGATAGTGGGAGATGGAGGAATGGAAACCCGAGTGTCCAATTGAGGGGAGACTTGAGTGTCCAATTGGATTGATTGAACTGTCGGCAATGGACTTATTGGCACAGGTGGACTGGTGGGAATGGAGGGTGGAATCATTTGAGGTGAAGGAGTGGAGACGGGAGGAGGTGTTGAAGCTGATGGAATGACAGAGATAGGTGGAGGGAGTATTACAGAGATGGGAGCAGATAATATAACTGAGATGGGAGTAGAAACTGTTGTTGTTCCACGACAGCGGTATCATCAGATGAAATGACTATTGGTTGATTTGTTGCTACTCTCTAGCTGCTTGATTGTCCCTTGGCTTTTGATTTCTTCTTTCTCTTGTGGGAGATCACTAATCTATTTACCTGTTCTGGGACTGCTCAACCACTAGAACCTTCTACTGATGGTGGTACTCCCTTCTCCTTTAGTTCTGGTAGTTTTTCACTAATGCTTACTGTTTCTTTGGTCACTTGGACCCTTTTACTTCTAACCCAACGAAGTGTTCTATTTATTACGTTGGTGGTTCTATCCATTAAAGAGAAAGACTCAGGATTAGACCACCTTACTGCTGGAAGGGGTTGAGCATAGATCTTAGTATCATAATAGGCCTTGTCTATTGGGGACTCATTATCTACCAAGTCTTCGGGGACTTGTGCCATGTTAAAGGCTTTGACTTGATCCAAGGTCATTCTTGAATGGTTCTTCAGTCTTATTTCCTCTTCATCTTCCAAGTCCTCCCAGGAGTCTTCATAATAGGGGACATGGGAATATTTTGAGATTCCCAGTGTACTAGTAATGTTGCCATGAACATCATAGAATGGCCTTGCGTCCAAAGCTCTCAGGGTCATTTGTGTCATTTCAGCCTCTGCACATTTGGCTTTGGCTAAAGAAAGGCTTGTATATCTCCCTATGCTGATGGGGAAATGAATTCCCGCCTTGTGTTTGTTGGATAACAACTTGTGAGTTTCAACTAGTTGCCTCACAAGCTCCATCAAAGCCCATTTGTCACTCACATACCTCGAGAGGGTGTAAGGACAACCGTTGAATCCGCATACTTTGATACATAGTCACCGCATTTGAATTTGTGTTCGAATTCGCCGAGGAAAAAAATCGGAACTAAAAAATTTGAGATAAAATTCGTGATTAAATTCGGCAAATAGAAATATACTTATTTTTTTAAAATATAAAATTATAAATTATAAAATATAACTATAAATATATTATATATAATATTTTTATATTGTAAATTATAAATATATATTTTATAATATTATATTACAAATTATAAAATAATTATATTCTATATATTTATATATTATTGTATTTGTATTTTTTTAAAACAATGTACCGGTCTAGTATGTGTTCGAATGTACTGAAGTTAGTATCTCTGCAAATATACATAAGAACTTATTTGAGTCCTAGACTGCAGTCTAGACTCTAAAGTCTAAACCGGTGAATTGTACCATGCAAAATACCAGTGAATTGTTGGACGCCACCGTGAATCATTGAAGACTGGTAGTCACTTGAAGTTCGCAATTAGCATTGAAGGAAAAATACTGTCGGGTTGGGTTGGACGGTGGAAGACAAAACACAATTTGTTACGCTGCAGCACTGAAGACAGACAAATCGTGAACTAAAGCTGCGGCGAGCGAAACACAAACCCTAAAAAATGAATTTAGACGATTTTAAAGCGAATATAAACGATTGTTTGAAGGCTTTTTTAAATTAAACTCGTTTAGAAATTTGACGCGAATTTTCGGACGAATTTCAGTGATTTTTTTCATTTTTTTGGAGGTTGGGCGAATTCCGAACTTATCCCTTGCAGTTCGGTGAATGTGGTGACTATGCTCTAATGTATGAGTGTGGGGAACTAGATGAAATAAGAACCCCAATTGATAATCTCTGAAGTGGCAGCATTAGAGAATCTCTTTTTCTCTAGTTCCTTGTCAAACATAACTATGACGCAGTAGATGAATGCATCATTTACTTTTCTAAAGTGCTGCCTACTAGCCTCAAGAGTGAGGTCAGGGTAATAATTGAACACTTTATTTGTCTGGTTAGCTACTATGTTGAGTCCTAGGAAAGCTCTCCCTTTGACCAATATATAAACTAGATAAGAAGTCATATAAAATTTTCCTGTGTTTTGGACCTCCATCAACTGCTTGTGGATGGAGTCATTGATGAGTTGTGCCCAGTGGATGTATTGCTTGCTCTGGTGGATTACTCATATAATATGGTACATCCAGTCTTGGAAGTTCTTCGCATCAGGATTACCAGTGATCCTATGCAACAATATAATTAGATCACCTACCTCATCCTTAAAATCAATCTTTGCCAATGTTTTAGGCAATCTGGTGGATGTAGCTCTAGGGATCCTTAGCCATTATTTGTTCATTACTCTCTGACATCCTGTGTTGTTGTCTTGATAGAATTTCCTTATGACTTTGGAGTTATATCTAGGTAACTCTCAAATTTGGGTATCAAGAACACGGAGTCAATGAAGTTTGGGTCCAGATTTAGAATCTTTTCCTCTGTCATTCAACACTTCTCTCTTATCAGCATCATAATGCTTTGCTAGTGTAAGCACCAGCTTAGGGCTTTGCACAGTCAGGGGAAACGCTGTTGCTTGGGGTAGTCTGTAGTCATGAATGCTTTGAATCTAATTGTTCTTGAATTCGGCATTTACTCTGGGCCGAAAATCACCTAGGTCAATGTGACCTAAGTTTGTGTCTATAATCTCAGTTGTATTGGATTCCAAACTGAGTATAATTGTTGGAATATTGTCATTGATGTCAAAGGAATTGTAATGGATATGAACGGAAATGTCAAATGGAATTGTTGCCAGAAGTGAACGGAAATGTTGACGGAAGTGAACAGAAATGTTAACGGAATTGTCGACAGAAATGTCAACCTTGGCTGACTTGTTGGGAGGAGTTGTGATCGTTCGAATGGAACTTTTCACTTGAAGAGTCACGATCTTAATTTATGGCTTTTCGTGGGTTATAAATAAGTGCATAACGAGTGGCAAATTTGTAGATTCGAAAAAAAGTGGAAGACATGAAAGAAGAGCAAAAATATTTGAATGCAAATTTTTGTGAGAATAATTGAAAGGAAAAATCAGCAAGTATAAGGCAGAGCATATCAACGAAAACACTCAAGTGTAGATTGAATCGAAAGGAAATAAAGTAGTGTTCTATCATCCGTTGTGTTGACAACAAATCAGAGATAGAAGAGTGATTTTTGTGAGAAGGTTGGTGCTTTCATTTTGAAGAGATTGATGTCTCTTGCTGAGTTGGTGTGTGGCGAAAGGGGTTGGTGCTCCAGTAGGTTGGTTCTTACAAATTTTTTATATTGAGATCTATTTAGCCGTGGTTTTTTCTCGAAAGGGTTTCTATGTATAAATCTTGTGTCACTATTACTTTGTGTTGTGTGAGTTGTGATTTGATTATATTGCATATCTTAAGTGGAATAATTGTTTAAATGACAAGTGTAAAAGATATCTATTACTGATTCACCCCTCTCTCAGTAATACTCTGTGCTTAACAATTGGTATCAGAGTGGGTTTTTTCAGATATAGTTTAACCGCTAGATAAGGTAAAACACACATGGCTAGTTCACAAGGTCAGGAAGGTTTTCCCACAAATAAGGCACCATTGTTTGACGGCACCAATTATGTTTTCTGGAGCATAAGAATGAGGACATATCTGATGGCCCTTGGGTTTGACATTTGACAATCTGTTGTAAATGGATACATAGAGCCACAAACACCACCAACAGATCCCACTGGAAAGAAGGCTAGCAAAAACAATGCTAAGGCAATAAATGCTATTCTGTGCGGTCTTTTTGAGTCTGAGTTTGTAAAAATTATGCAATGTAAGTCAACACGTGAGATTTGGTAGAAGCTTAAGACCATCTATGAGGGTGATAGCAAGGTTAGACAAGCCAAACTTCAGACTCCTAGGAGACAGTTTGAGTGTCTCAAAATGAAGGAAGAAGAGAACATTGCAAGTTATCTTCTCTGAGTTGATGAAATCGTGAATGTGATCCGAGGACTTGGAGAAAAGGTAGAGGAGTCTAGCATAGTCCAAAAGGTGCTAAGGTCTTTACCTCTAAGATTTGATGCGAAGGTCTCTGCCGTACAGGAAATGAGAGATCTTGACAAGCTGCAAATGGATGAGCTACACGGAATTCTCACTGCTTATGAAATGAGGACAGAATCAGAGAGACCATCTAAAAAGGAAGCAGCCTTCAAAGCATCAAGGAGAAAGTCAAGGAACTAGAGCCAAGCGATAGCTCAAGCAACGAAGAAGATGAAAAGGAGGCTCTATTCATTCGAAAGCTGAAGAAATGCTCGGCCAAATATAAAGGTAAGTTACCATTCAATTGTTTTAATTGTGGCAAGATTGGTCATTTTGCAGCTAAGTGCCCAGATAAAAACAATAGTGATGAAGAGGAGAGCAAACCAAAATTCAAGAAGGGATTCAAGCAAAATAAAGACAAGAAGAGATTTGAAAAACAAAAGAAAAGCTTATACTCTAGGAGGAACTATAGCTCATCCGAGGAAAGTGGAGCTAGTGATTCTGACAATGATGATGAGGAAACATTGTTCATGACCATAGAAGACAGTGCTTCCACAAGCAGAAACAACTCAGAGGAAGAAGAAGACGAAGGCGAGGTAAATCTCGAGGAATAGCTTATTTGTGCCTTAGGAGAGATAAAAGATCTTAAGAAAAAGAACATGAAACAAAAGCTTTTGATTAGGAAATATGAAAAAGAGAGTCAGGACTTAGAAGCCAGAATATCACAAGGTCTTGAGGAATCAAAGAAGATAATTGCTGATCTAAAAGTCCAAATTGAAGAAGCAAAGAAAATTGAAGAAGATCTAACGGATCAACTAAAGAAGAAAGGAGAAGATTGTGAAATGTATACATTTGAGATTGTTGCTTTAAAAAGGGATCTAAAAAAGGCAAATTCTAAAATAGCAAATGACTTGAAATCTGAGAAAATTACCCATGTTTTGAATAAGATTCTAGAGAGTCAAAGATCACCATCTAACAAGTCAGACATTGGGTATGAGAAGGAAAAAGAGAAAGCTAAGAGCTATGCTGAAACTCTTCAGGAACCAGTGAAAAAGGAGACCAAGAAGGAAGAAGCCCAGAATACAAAAACCAACTCTATCAACAAAGAAAGCAAATGAGAACAAAACTTCAGGAGACCACTTGCTCCAAGATATGCAAATAAAACCAGGTTTGATAATTATTTTGATGGATATTGTTATTATTGCAATCATTTTGGTCATAAGAAATTAGATTGTAGAAAGATAACCAAGGATATTGAAGTCAGGAGCAGAAACAAAGGAACCTATGGAGCTTCGAACAGAAACTACAATTCATTTGCTCCCCTTTCAAACTTTGATGAAGAAGCTATAGTCTGTTACAAGTGCAACAACTATGCACATATCGCACGCTATTGTAGAAGTGTTTTTGAATTTGTAAGACAAGATCAGAAGTTGAAGGCTCCAGTGATAAAGAAAAGAGAACCAACAAAGACCTGGAAGAAGAAGCAAGAAGAATCCATGATCATTCAAACAACATTCCATGCTAGAGATGAAGGACAACAATGGTCCATTGATAGTGGATGTTCGAGACACATGATTGGAGATAAAAGCAAATTCATCTTGTTAAAAAGGGTCAATGAAGGCATGATGAAGTTCAGAGACAACACTACAACCAGAATAACAGAAAAAGGTACGCTTAGTCTTGATAATGGAAGAACCAAAATAGAGAATGTGTTATATGTGGAAAGGTTAAAGCATAATCTTCTAAGTGTTAGCCAAATGTGTGATCAAGGACACACAATCAAGTTCTTTGTTGAAGGTTGCGAGATCAGAAAAAAGACACGGGAAAACTAATTGTAGATGCTCATAGGACAACAAACAATCTATACATGCTTACAGTAGTCAAAGGCGAGAAGTGTTGTCTGAGTCAAGTTGAAGAAAGTTGGCTATGGCATAGAAGAATAGGCCATATAAATTCTGATAACCTTGTGAATATTAGCAAGAAGCAAGCTGTAAGGGACATTCCAAAGATAATAAAGCCATCAAGCATGCTTTGTAAGCAATGCCAACATGGGAAGCAGAGCAGGACAAGATTCAAAATGAAGGAATATTCCACCACGAAGAAATTAAAGCTCATTCATACAGATTTGTGTGGACCCACTAGAATGCAAAGTATACAAGGTGGGAGGTATTTTATGCTGTTAATTGATGATTACACTAAAATGACATGGGTTGCGTTTCTAAAAGAAAAGTTTGAGGCCTTTATCAAATTCAAACCATTTAAAGCATTAATTGAAAATGAAACCGATTTAAGGATCAATGCTTAAGGTCAGATAGAGGAGGTGAGTTCATGTCAAATGAATTCATTGAGTATTGTGAAGACCATGGGATAAAAAGACAGTACTCAGCTGCAAGAACCCCACAGTAGAATGGGGTAGCAGAACAAAAGAACAGGACTGTCCAAGAAATGGCTAGGACAATGTTGAACAAATCCAAGTTATCAGACAAATATTGGAGAGAAGCAGTCCACACAGCTGTATATATCCTAAATAGAGGGCAAATCAGAGTCAACAATGACAAGATCCCATATGAGTTATGGACGGGAAGACCAACTTCCGTCAAATATTTCAAAGTATTTGGAAGTAAATGCTTTATTAAGAGGACTGAAGATGATTTGGGGAAATTTGACTCAAGAGCCGACGAATGAATTTTTCTAGGATATACCACCAAAAGCAAGGCCTACAAATGCTACAACAAGAGAATGCAAACTATTGTAGAAAATGCCAGTGTCAGAGTAGATGAAACTGGAACTCTGAAGGCAAGTGATCCATTAGACGAACCAGATATCATTGAAGAAGATGTTGAAGTAGAGAAGATGGATAAAGATGAATGACAAGACACCAAGGCTCCATCCCGATTGGTCCAGAAAAATCATGTCGAGACCCAGATTATTGGAAATTTAGATACTGGAGTGCAGATCAGAAGAAGGTTGGTAAGTAATCCTGAGCAAGTAAATTTTTCATTGTTATCTAAAATGCAGCCCAGAAACTTTTCAGAAGCTAGCCATGATGAACATTGGGTGAAAGCAATGGAAGAGGCCCTGGACAAGATTGAAAAGAATGAAACTTGGGAGCTAGTGCCAAGACCAATAACTCAGAATGTGATTGGCTCAAAATGGGTGTATAGAAACAAATTGAATGAGGATGGTCAAGTGACTTGGAACAAAGTGAGATTAGTGTGCAAGTGGTATGCTTAGATAGAAGGAATTGACTTTGAAGAAACTTTTACTCTAGTAGTTAGGTTAGAAGCAATTAGAATGTTTCTTGCTTATGCGGTATTTAAAAATTTCAAAGTATATCAGATGGATGTGAAGTCTGCATTTTTGAATGACAAACTAGAAGAGGAAGTATATATTGAGCAGCCTGAAGGATTTCTCCCTTCAAATGATAGTAGATATATTTGTAGATTGAAGAAAACCTTGTATGCCCTGAAGCAAGCCCCCAGAGCTTGGTATGCGAGACTTGACAAATATTTGCAAGATCAAGGTTTTAAAAGAGGTTTCGCTGACAACAACTTATATATCAAAACTGAAGGTGAGCATCAATTGATAGTTGTTGTCTATGTTGATGACATAATATTCAGAGATAGTGAGAAGCTGACAAAGGGATTCGCTGAAGACATGCAAAACGAGTTTGAGATGTCCATGCTTGGAGAGTTATCTTTCTTTCTTGGATTACAAATCTCTCAATCCAATAAAAGAATCTTCATTTCTCAAACCAAGTATGCTAAGGAAATGTTGAAGAAGTTTGGTTTTGAGGATTTTGCACCTGTTAGCACACCAATGGCCACAGGAAACAAGATAAGTAAGGATGAGGAATCACCGGATGTAGATCAATCTCTCTATAGATCAATGATTGACAATCTTCTGTATCTGACAACTTCTAGGCCGGATATCATGCAGGCGGTAGGCATGGTGGCACGATATCAAGTAGACCCCAAGGAAACTCATGTACAAGTTGTGAAGAGTATATAAAGGGGACTCTGGACTATGGATTATGGTATCCTACAGGGAGAGATTTCACTTTAGTGGCATATATAGACTCAGATTGGGCAGGTTGCCTAGATGACAAAAAGAGGACAAATGGAGGTGCATTTTTCCTCGGTGATAGCTTAGTATCTTGGCTAAGCAAGAAACAGAATTCAGTTTCACTATCCACAACAGAGGCAAAGTATATAGCGGCAGTTTTGTGTTACACTCAGGTGCTTTGGATGAAGCAGACTCTGGAAAATATCAAGGTGAAGTATGATCAACCTATCTCCATATATTGTCACAACACCAGTACCATCAGTATTTCAAAGAATCTGGTGATGCATTCCGGAACGAAACATATTCCAATTAGATACCATTTCTTGAGAGAGCAAGTTGCAGATCAGTAGGGCAAGTTGGAATACATTAATACAACATAGCAGATATTTTCACAAAGGCACTTTTGAAGGACACATTTGAGTACCTACGTGAGAAATTGGGAGTAATTTCTTTTGCTTCTTGCCACTGAAGGGAAGCATCAACTGAGGGGGAGCTAAGTACTAGCACTTGGATAGACCCTTTGCTATTGATGTCAAAGGGGGAGAAGCACAGAAAGAGGATGTCACAGAAAGGGGGAGCTACAACAAAGAAGGATTCAAAAATAAGAGATAGTGCAACAAGGGGGAGCAGTTTCAATATGTGGTTGCCATCAATGACAAAGGGGGAGATTGTTGGAATATTGTCATTGATGTCAAAGGAATTGTAATGCATATGAACGGAAATGTCAAATGGAATTGTTGCCAAAAGTGAACGGAATTGTTGTCGGAAGTGAATGGAATGGTCCCAGAAGTGAATGGAATTATTGTCGGAAGTGAATGGAATTGTCGACGGAAGTGAACGGAAATGGCAATTTTGGCCAATCTATTGGGAGGAGTTGTGAACATTCAAATGGATCTTTTTACTTGAAGAGTCACGACCTTAATTTGTGGCTTTTCGTGGGTTATAAATAAGTGCATAACGAGCGGCAAATTTGTAGATTTGAAAAAAAATGGAAGACATAAAAGAAGAGCAAAAATATTTGAAGGCAGATTTTTGTGAGAACAATTGAAAGGAAAAATCAGCTAGTATAAGGCAGAGCATAGCAGTGAAAACACTCAAGTGTAGATCGAATCGAAAGAAAATAAAGTAGTGTTCTATCATTCGTTGTGTTGACAACAAATCAAAGATAGAAGAGTGATTTTTGTGAGGTTGGTGCCTTCATTTTGAAGAGATTGGTCTCTCTTGCTGAGTTGGTACTCGGAAAAAGGGGTTAGTGCTCCTGTAGGTTGGTACCTACAAAATTGTTTTTGGGGTTGGTGCTCCAGTAGGTTGGTGCCTATGATTTTTTTATATTGAGATCTATTTTTCTGTAGTTTTTTTCCAAAAGGGTTTCTACATATAAATCTTGTGTCGCTATTACTTTGTGTTGTGTGAGTCGTGATTTGATTATATTGCATATCTTAAGTGGAATAATTGTTTAAATAAAAAGTGTAGAAGATATCTTACTAATTCACCCCCCCTCTCAGTAATAGCTTGTGCTTAATAGTAACACTGAGCCCTTTGGATTTAAACTTCATTTCCTTCCCAGACATGGATTTTGGAGAAATTGCTAGGCAAAAACCAACTGCAGAGTTGGCGGGATTTGCAGTTGCAAAACGCAAGTGAAAGCTCCGACAGAGATTGGACTTGCAATTGCACGTGAAAAGTCCACGGGGATATGGAGTTGCAATTGCATGTAGAAAAGACCGAAGGGATATGGAGATGCAAACTACACTTGTGATCTCCAGTGGAAAAAGTCCGATGGAGATTGAGATTGCTATATGCACTGGAAAAGTTTGCGGGACTGTGGGGTTGGAAATGTAGGTATGAATCCCTCGGGTTCTAAAGTTGTCTCTAGCATGTGGAAAGTTCGTGGGGACTATAAAAGAATCTTACAAAGGAATATTCGCTGGTTTTGGGAATATCTCTGGGAATATTCATGACCGGTTATACGAAACTTGGGAAAACCCTAGGTTTTCACGGCAAGGAAGATAGAGGAAATGGTTTCACAAGACGCCTAATCATAGACAAACGACCCTACTATGATACCATGAAAACTATAAAAAAAACTTATTGACGTCTAAGGAAAGTAATGAAAAAACCCTATAATGCAACGAGATCCTTTATGGAGCGCAGGCAAATAACTAAAACTAACTCAATTGCAAGAAAAGATGGCTTTAAAATGCAGAAGGTCAAAAAGAATACCGTGTAGGGGAGCAATGGCGTCATGGCGTGGTGGTGTGGCTCAATTGCATGGCTTGCAGGGTTGATGCGTGGTGGCGTCGCGTAGCAGGTTCGAGGCGTAGAGCTCCAAATTCAATTTAGCAAACTTAAACAATGATTTAATTAAACCCTAATTTCATTTATATAAGACCCCTGCAATAAATGCCCCAAGGGTAGTGGTTGGTGGAGATCCGGAATCTGCGAGCAACTTTGCAATTCTTGCAAGTTTGTTATTTGCACTTTGACCTCTAGATTCCATGGGCTTGGTTTGTTTGACACTTTGAAAATGGGAAGACGGAACTCGAGGAGCAATTTGCAACTTTGCACGTTACAATTTGCACTTGGAGTTCCGGATTCCACAGGAAAGGTGGTTGACGGGAAGTAGAACTCAGATTGCAATTTGCAACTTTGCAAGTTGCAGATTGCAACCAGAGTTTCAGTTTCCGGTTGGAGTGTTGCGTAGGAAGCGGAGTTTGGGAAGAAATTTTCAATTAGCAAAGTTGCAAATTGCTCTTCAAGTCTCCGATTTTCTCGGCGTATTGGTTTGCAGGAAGTAGAACTCCGCTCACAATTTGCAACTTTGCAAGTTGCAAATTACGAGCGGGGTTCCGGTTTACACTGGCTAAGTGTTTAACGGGAAGTGGAGGTTTGGATGCAATTTGCAATTGCAACTTGCAAATTGCACCCAGATTTTCAGTTTCTGTCAGCTAATGTATTGCGGGAAGTGGAGGTTGGGAAGCAATTTGCAATTTTGCAAGTTGCAAATTGTAGTCCAATCTCCGGTTTCCGCCTACTTAGGGAAATGAGCGTTTTGGGTCATTTAAAGGCATTTTTTCAAAAAATTAATGGGTCTCCCTTAGGGTACTTGATATTTTGACATTTTTGAGACAAAAATATCAATATTTTTGGCGACCTGTGCGGGGTGATTGCTTGCTAATCAGTTTCTTTCCAGTAGCCTTATAGTTCAATGGGCATGGAGTCATTTTAAGCTTAACACACTTTAACTGGCGAAGAACAAAATTGGGATTTGCCTAAACAAGAACAAATCAGGGAAAATTAGAACAAACTAAGGAAACAAAAACTCCTAATAAGTTGACTTGTGCGAAAGCACTTATTTGGAAAACACAACTAATCCTAATATATACAAAATTTATTTTTTGGAACGGATTGCAAACTCAAAGGCAAGCTTTGAGGTATATCCCATTGTCTGGGATAGGTAGTTCTGATCCATCGAGCTTGGATAGCTGTAATGCATTAGCTCCTCTGCACTGAGTTATAATATATGGTCCACTTCATATTGCATCAAACTTGGTGTGCTTGCCTGGTTTAGCTTTGTTTGCATCCCATTTGAAAACCATGTTTCCTTCATTGAAGCTCCTGTCAGATGATTTTTTGTCGAAAGTCCTTTTTGTTTGAGCCTAATTTGCTTCCAGAACTTTCATTGACTAGTTCCTGACTTCTAGTTCCATGAGTTCTGTCAATCTTACTTCATTTCATCGTTGTCAATCAAATCCAATTGATGATTGAGTTCTAGAGATGGTAACTCAATTGATAGCGAGACCCGTGCTTCCCTTGCATATATCAACATGAATGGAGAGTTGCCAATGGCTCTCTTAGGAGTGATCCTATCAGTCCAGAGTGTTGGTTTCAACTTTGTGTGCCATGTCCTTTGGTTGCCTTTCATTGTCCTTTTGATAATTCTTATGAGGTTCTTGTTGGTAGACTCAGCCAAGCCATTAGCCTGCAGGTAATAATTGGAAGTACTCAGGTATACATTGTGATTTATAGCCTATTCACTCACTTGAGTGCCCACAAAAGCTTTGGCATTGTCTGAGATAATGGTGTGAGGAACACCAAACCTTGAGATGATGCCATCCATGAATTTCAGGATAGATGCGTTTGTGGCATCTTTTAGTGCAACTACTTCAGTCCAGTTTGTGAAATAGTCAGTTGCTGTAAGGACCTATTTGTGGCCTGCACTGGATGGTGGATTGATCTTACCAATGAAATCCAATCCCCATTGAGCAAATGGTTGGTCATGAATTGGTCTGAGAGGGAAAGCTGCTAATCCTTGCTTGCTTGTGAAGTAAGCACACGTCTAGCAGTTCCTTATTCATTGATGGGTATCTTTGAATATTTCAGGCCAATAATAGCCCCATCTCATTATTTTGATGGCCGTGGTTCTTACAGAGAAGTGCCCACCTGATGGACCATCGTGAAATTCTTCGAGCACCTTGGGGACTTGATTGTGCTCGATACATCTTTGCATTACTTCATTCATATCTTTTCTAAACAATATTCCATCAACAAGAACATAAAGAATGGATTGGAGTCTGAAATACCTTTTCTTGGATTGCTGAAAATCTTACAGGTACTCGCCAATTTGCAGGAAGATGGTCATGTCACGGATCCAGCTATTGAAAATAGGCGGATTGGCCAATTGAGATGCTGCTTCAGATACTATTTCAGCAGTCTTGATATCAGAAGCCAGTTGTTCACATAAACCCTTTCCTCTTACAAGCTTTGTAATTTTGATGTCCACATCATATTCCATGACTTTTGTGATCAATCTTGCTCTTTTTTCATTTATATCTTGGCTTAGCAGGAACTCTTTGACACTTTGGTGACAAACCATTAGATAAATTTTATTGTTGGAGAGCATATGCCTAAACTTTTTGAGAGCTTTAATTACAGCATATACTTGTTTCTCTGTGAAACTGTAATTTTCTTCATAATCCTTCAAGGATTGATTGTTGTAAAAAGATATTGGCTATTCCAATTGCTCTTTATTTTGCTGGGTTAGAATAATTGAGATGTTGACTTCCCCTCCAAAAGCATAGAAAATGAAATCTCTCTCGTAGTTGGGGTTGACTAGGGTAGGAGCTTGAGAAATAGCTTGCTTGATGGCTTCAAAGCTGTCATTTCCTTCCTGTGTCCAGCTGAAAATGATACCCTTCTTAAGCATTGCAGTAAGGGGTTTGGCCAGGCCAAATTTGGAACAAATCTTCTTACGAAGTCGGAAACTCTGTAATCCCTTATGGCTTGGTAGTGCTAATGCAGATATAACATTGATTCTCTTTGGGTCTATTGCAAGTCGCTCTTTTGAAACATAATGCAGATATAACATTGATTCTCTTTGGGTCTATTGCAAGTCGCTCTTTTGAAACAATGTGTCCTAGTAGTTTTCTTTCATGAACTGCGAAAATGCACTTTTTTGGACTGAGGGAAACTCTAACTCTCTACACCTTTCGAAAATTTTCCTAAGGTGATTCAGGTGTGCATCAACATGCTTTGAGTAAACATTGATATCATCTAGGTATACCAGGATTATCTCATTTATCAAACCTCTGAAAGCCATATCTATGGCTCTCTAGAATGTTGCACCAGCATTAGTCGGACCAAAGGGCATTTTTTAATATGCATGTGTACCCTATTTTGTGGTGAAGACAGTTTTGAATTGGTTTGATTCCTGCATTAGGATTTGGTTATATCCAGAATAACTGTCTAGAAGGGAAAACCTTTCAGATCCTGATACAGTTTGTAGAATTTGCTCTATGGGTGGAAGGGGATAATGATCTTTTAGAGATGTTTTGTTCAGATCCCTGGAATTTACACAAACCCTGATTTCACCATTCATTTTCCTTACAGGGACCAAATTAGCAATTCACGGTGAGTGTTTGATAAGGAAAATAATGTTAGCCTCTATCAATTTGGATTGCTCACTCTTCATCAAGTGTTCTATTTTTGGATTAATTGGTCTTTGTTTATGTCTAACATGCTTGGTATTTGGGTCAAGCTCTATTGTATGATGGGCTAAGCTAGGGTCAAACACTCTTAGATCATGATAACTCCAAGCAAAGTTATCATCAAACTCTTGACACAACTCAATAATATCTTGTTTTTCAAAATCATTACATACCTTTCCTATCTTCAGTGATTTCCCTTCTGAGATGACTACTGGCCCACAATCCTCTTCATTTACCGTGATATTCTTCTTTTCACCCTTCAATTGATCATCTGAGTTGAAGATGTTTTCCAGAGTAACAAAACCCATGGGTAGTTTGTTTGTCTTCAACTGGATGATTTGATCTCCATATTGATCTTGGAGTCTTGATTGGTTTCTATCAGAGAATTCAACTTCTCTCAGAAAGTTGACAATTTGTTGATCACTGTTGAAGACTTACCAATTGGTCGCATTATCAGGAACAGATGGCCTCATTATCAACCTTACATGTTGGCTGTTTTTCTTCTTTATTTCTTCAAGTAAGTTATATTGGGAGCCTACTGAGGCCATATGATCAACATCTTTGTTTTGTGCTTTTGGTACCGCTTGAATGTTTAAAGCGGTAGTCTTCTAATAAGTCCCAAACCTTGTGTTTGTAAGATCTCAGCAAATTATTCTTAGTTATGCTTCCGGTTCTCACTTGGTGAACAATCAACTCACTGTCACCAAATATTTGTAGGGATTTTAACCCTCTCTCCTTGGCCAATTGTAAACCTCGAATCAAAGCTTCGTATTCAGCTACATTGTTTGTGCAACTGAATTGAAATATGAAAGAATAGAAATAACTCTCCTTTTGTGGAGAGAACAAGACAATCCCTACACCATTCCTGCTTCTCGAACCATCGAAGAACAGTTGCCACATTCCTTGAAGATCTTCAACTGGGTTTACAAGATTCAGGTTGATTGCATCATTTTCATGAATGCAATATGTACCCAATCCGGTTTCCTGTACATAATTATAAGGGTCGAATTGGAGAGCCGATCCCCATTCGTCTAGATGAGTGTCGAGAATCTCCTCTATAGGGGTTGCAACTTCATGATAAACCTCTCTCTGATCTTGTAATATACAGTTCATGCCTATAGGGATAGGAGTGTATGGCTCAATATGGTCTTTGGTGATTGGAGCTCTTATTGTTACTCTTGTTCTATATCTCGTCCTAAGCAACATGTGAGACTAGTCTGCAAATAGATATCCTCCCATTTTTGCAGTGAAATTCGTGAAAGACAAATGGCAAAATAAGGGGGAAGATCAATAACCGAGATATCTTGGGAAATTGACAAGCTTGGACATGCATGGATGGTGAGGTTTATCCCTTTTATTGTCCCTACTATTTGAACAATAGTCCATCCAATTGTACATCTTTTGAGACAGGGGTATACTTAATACCAAGAGCATCAACGATTTTCTTGGGCATGACAGAACTGCTAGCCCCTAAATCTACCATGCAATTATGAACGAGATGCTTCCTTACTATGAGTGAAAAATAGAAAGGGGGAGGCTTAACATTTTTGCTCGCTTTAGTGTTAATTTGTGGTTGACACAAATTAATTGCAACATTAGGTCCCTTGGCTAGAACCTTGTCCGTTATCTGGAAGTTTTTCAAAGCTTTCTGTAGAAAATCTCTTTGCGTTGAAATGGATAGTGCTTCCCACATAGTGACATTCAAATTGGTCTTCTTCATATGTTCAACAATACTGAAAGGGATGTTACCAACCTTCGCTAGTGGCTTTGCAGGAGCTGTCTTCTTTTATGAGATTCGAAGTCAACATTTTTGATTTGGACTGGCTCGCGGGCACAAAGGGTGGCCTTTGTACTTTGTTGCTCTTTGCAGGGTCTTGTACAACTTTGGAAGTTGTAGCTTGTTCAACCCTAGGGCATTGATCACATTCTATTGCTCTTTTCTTTGAACGTGTATTGGCTGCCACCAAACCTCTACCATTGAAGAATGCCTCCTCTTGATTTACACCACAAAAGTCCTCTTGCTAGTTTAAAAGAGTAGCCTCGCCCTGAGCAGGTTCTTGTGTTTCTGGTTGTTGGGAAGTGGCCTCTTCTTGCTGTCCTTGTGCGTTTGATATGCCTTGCACCATCAAGGCTTGATTGATGACACCATTAGGAAAAGTATTTTGTTTATGTGGTTGAGCACAAGGATAAAACCACTCATACTCTTGGGCCAGGTTGTTTTGAATAGGTACAATAGCTTTGGAAGCCCTTGGTGTAGGTAGAGCACAGATGTTTGGAGGTTTCGCTTGCATATTTTGACCTTGCGACTGTGAATTGTCTTGGTATGGCTACCTATTGGGTTGGTATGCTTGGTTAGCTTGCTAAGAAGGTTTGTAGTTCTGGGATTGATGCCTCTTCATTGCTACTAACTCATTGCCAAAACTCTTAAGTAGTGACTTAACCTCATACAAATCATCTATAGGAGCGGGAGTTAAAGCTAGTGCTTTGCTTGTGGTGGGAATTGGAGCAGTTGCAGGTGGTGTATGAGGTATTTATGGAAATAGAGGCATTTGTGGCCTTTGGGCAATTTTTCCTGCATGAATTAAATAATTTTCTACTCTTATTACAATTTCATTGGCGTTGGGAAGTGTGGTGCCACCCATTGATTGAATCATAACAACTATATCACTATTCAAAGCTTTTAAGTAATATAGGAAATCATTATTTGGAGTTGGTTTGATCAATACTGGAATTCTATTCCACATCTTTTGAAAGTGAAAATTGAAATCTGTCATGAGCTCAAGAGGAGCCCATTGAATAGCTGTTAATTGTTCAACTAGGGAGAGGTGGTCACTCTTGTCTTCAAATTGAGTGCATAGTGCAGTGCCTAAGTCATCCCAAACACAGATGGAAATGGAAGGCAGACCTCTATACCATTGCAAGGCTTTACCCTTGAAAGAGGAGACTAGGAGTTTAATTGCAACATTATCTTGTACCACGTTGTGGACTGAACAAAGATTAACAATGTTATGTATATGTTCCATAGGAGTGGTGGAAGTTTAACTAGTAAAATACGGAAGGCTTTTTAAAGCCGAGGTAGGTATATCATCATTTTGGGCCAACTAGAGTGCACTGCCTCCATTGAAGGCTACGAAATTAAAATTTCTAGCCACAATGTGAGGTATGAAATTGCTGGGAATATTTGAAGGAGATGCAAATAAATATGAAGGATATACTCTAGGGTAAGGTACAACTGATCTTGATCTCTTTTTAGACGGAAATGACAATTCCAAAAGATCAGCGCTCTTACCATTAGTAGATGATCTTGTTTGTTTCTTTGGCATACGTAAACTTTGATTTCTCAAATCCGTAAGCCAATGGAGTTGCCAGGTGCTTTTGAAATGTGTACGGGGCTCATACAATGCTTGATGAGAATAACACCAATATTTTTGTAACTTTCAGTCGCATCGGACGTGCCAAAAACTGTTATCACATAGATTTTGCACCCGTGTTGATGTTGTAGCTCGCCGTGTGAAAATCTAATGATACAATAGGATCACCTCCAAACTGTAGGACCTTGTGAATTGAGGTGAACCTCCGGAGAAGGCCGGCTTCCTTTCATTAAATTTGGTGTAACTGATAAACTACTAGTGTATGTAGAAGTTCCGCTTCTTAGTGATGTTGCTCCTAAACTAAGGTTTGATCGTGAGAAAAGAGTTTTGGGAATGGAATTGCAAAACTGAAAATGGTGATTGCACCGAATATTTTGTGATGGAATTTAATACTTGCTTGAATGAACATAACAAAACAATAAATATATTGAAATTTGTAGGAGCACAAACTCATGCAAATGTGAAACCAAAGGCAATATTGGGTATTTTTCATACAAGGGACAAGATTCTTTATTTTTAATCAAACAATCTTTCAAAAGGGTAAAAGAATACCACAAATGAAATTTCGGGACTGAAATAAGATTTAAAACATTTACAAATATTTAAACCACCTTGCATACACAAAGATTACACAAACAAGAAAGATAAATCTTCAATTTATTCTCATTCTCCAGGGTACATCATGTAGACAAGTTATTCAAAATGCAGAATAATCTCTCTAGCAACAAAACGATAAATGGGCTACGCCATATTGCCCATATTTATACAAAAAATCTCATGAAAAAGATGTAGTTAACAAAGAAATCCACGCCTAATTGAAGAATATGTAAAATCTGGAAACTCCATGAAAAGAGGCGTGATCTACAACTACCATGGCGTCCTTGGCTTGGTAAAATGGTTGAAAAAGATCATGCAATTGTTGGGCATGATCTAAACTGATGGAGGCATGGAGGGAACTTATGGAAACTTCATGCAACGCCTATGTCTTTTTTAGTTGAGGTGTTGCTTCCTCTTCATGCAATGAGGCGCCAAAGTGAAACTCAAACTTTAGAGTAAAAGATAGGTGTTACACGAAGTTTCCACAAGTTCCCTCCACGCCTCCATTAGTTTAGATCATGCCCAGCAGTTGCATGATCTTTTTCAATCTTTTTACCAAGCCAAGGATGCCATTGCAGATGTTAATCACGCCTCTTTTCATGGAGTTTCCAGATTTTGCATGTTCTTCAACTAGGCATGGTTTTCTTTGTTAACTACATCTCTTTCGTGAGATTTTTGGTGTAAATATGGGCAATATGGCATAGCCCATTTATCTTTTTACTGCTAGAGAGATTATTCTGCATTTTTAATAACTTGTCTACATGATGTACCCTGGAGAATGAGAATAAATTGAAGATTCTTCTTTCTTGTCTGTGTAATCTTTGTGTATGCAAGGTGGTTTAAATATTTGTAAATGTTTTAATTCTTATTTCAGTCACAAAATTTCATTTGTGGTATTCTTTTACCCTTTTGAAAGATTGTTTGATTAAAAATAAAGAATCTTGTCCCCTGTATGAAAAATACCCATATTGCCTTTGGTTTCACATTTGCATGTGTTTGTGCTCCTACAAATTTCAATATATTTATTGCTCTGTTGTGTTCATTCAAACAAGCATTAAAATCTACTACAAAATATTTGGTGTAATCATCATTTCCAATTTTACAATTTTGTTCCCAAAAATCTTTTCTCATAATCAAATCCTAGTTTAGGAGCAAGATCACTAAGAAGTGAAATTTTTACATAAGCTGGTGGTTTATCAGTTGCACCATATTTACTGAAAGGAAGCCAACCTTCTCTAGAGGTTCACCTCAATTCGCCAAGGTCCTACAACTTGGAGGTGATCCCATTGTATCATTAAATTTTCGCACGGCAAGCTACAACATCAACACGAGTGCAAAATCTATATGATAACAAAACTAAAAGCGCTCACTATTGAGCACCTAGTATTTTGTCTTGCAGAACGAAATCTTCTAATCTATTAGGCCTTCAAGGTAACATAAAGAAGCCTAAAACTATTATGGCTAACTTAGGCCTATCCATTAAAACCAGAGAGCTTCTTGGAGCCTTCAGTAGTAGGGGAGACCAGATGAGTTGAACCAAGAGTTGTAGCTTTTTTGTGGTCTGCTCCTCTTGAAGTGCCAGGGTTGATCTTTGCGGTGCCAAACCATATGTCCTTCCCTATCATCTTTCTCCCAAATTTCTAAATATCTGCTTCCTACAACATGGATTTTTTTCACCTCAATTATTTTATCCTACTTAGCCTCAAACGAAGATATTTCTGATTTGGTTCATCTCAAGATAGAATTGGGCCCTTATAAATGGCTAACAAGTAGTAATACCTCCCTGGCACCCCTGGGGCCACTTTGCCATGGCTTTTTTTGTTAATTCAATGGTTATTTCATTTTATATTCATTGGAGTGGGGTGCTTATTTTAGAAATGGAAGTGCCCTAGAGATCAAAAATACCTATTTTCCTTTGAAGTGCTCCATATGCAGGTCCCTTATGTAGTTTGTAAGCTCCCCATGGTGAGACCCAAGGGTCAAAAAACATGTGAGCTCTGCTCTAAGAGCAACAAGCTCTTGATATATGCCTTGGTTCTCCTCAGTAGGCAGTTGTGGGGCCTTTCAAGAGGAAAATTCGTTTGCCCTAGATGCTCTATCCAATATCAAATAAAAAACTTCTTTCTCATGCCCAAACACCGCTAATTTCCTAAGGATATCTTTTTCAATTGAGGCTCAAGTGCACCTCTGCCTATTATGAGCCGCTCCATCTTCACCCAACACAAATTGATCATTAATAATGTCCCACTATCTTCAGCCCAAAAGACATTTTTTAGACGCATGTAGAGACACCCCTTGCATACGGGGTATCGGGAAAATATATTTTTTGTAATGTCCCCATTTCTAGTTCATAAGTAAACAAGTATTGAAGACCTTTTTTCTACTTTACCTGTAATGTCCCCAAATTGTGACGGCAACCAAATAAGAGGGTTTTCCTACAAACCCTAGCCAAACCAAAGACCAATTGAATTCTGAAAATAAATAACCAGCCAAACCCTAGGTGGCAAAGTGTATGATATTCAATTTAAATGGCATCCAAATAAATCCACAAGAAGCTGAAAATTAGTTAGAAGATTGTGTACCTTTTTTGGAGTCCAATACAATAGAAAATTGATGAAAACACCTTGCCAAAATATTCTGATTTTTCTAAGGCATTGAATGACCCTTTCAAACCCTACAAATCCACTCCATCAAAAATCGCCACAAAATTATTATTTTTCACAAATAGGTTGAAACTTAAAAAATACATAACTCCCTCAATACTTGGAATTATGATGCAAATAATAGCTAAAATTGATCACAAAATTAGTGGCTATCATATAAAAATAATATCAAAATTTTCCTTCCATGGGAAGGCCACCAAACTTGCTCTAAAATTCTAAAAATCTTAGTTTTCAGAATTTACCTACTCAAACCCTAGGTTCATTCAAATTTCCAAAATTAGGTGGTGTTTCAAAACACCTTGGTAGATCCTTGCATGAAAACATGCACTTTGATGATCACTTACAACCCTTGAGTAGAGTGGCACAAGTAGAAGGGATGGAGGTTTTTGTCTCCAAACCTAAGTCATTTCTTGAAGCTTTTCATCCTTAAGAGGTGGAAACCAAGCTTGACATACTTGATGAACAATTGCAATATCCAATAATGTATAATCTTTGAAAGAACATTTCACCTTCCTTTTATATCCATAACCCAAGTGTAGCGTCTGAAATAGGAGGGAAACTCTATTCTTTTTAAAATATTAAAAGAACCTCCTTATAATTTCACTTTAGGCCTTAAGTGTCCATGACCCTTAAAAATGCCTCAACTTAAGTGAAAATTTTATTATTATTACTTTATTTTAAGTATTTAAAAATACTTTTTATTTTAGTAATAATATTATTTTAATTTCAAAATGGGGACATTACAATCCTCCCTGCCCAAAATTGTTTGTCCTCAAGCAATTGTAAAAGCCATGGGGTTGTCCCCACATTCTTCATGATGCACTCATCAACTGAAATTGCTTCCCACTGAAAAGAAGCTCCAATTTGAGTTTCCCACTTGTTAAATCTATACTTTGGAGGCTATCGCCATGAGCCAAAAGTGTCATGACGACCTTCCAAAGACTCCCAATATCCCCACAGAAATAACACATGACATACTGGTTTGCCTTTGATGTAGCTTCTCATAGTTGTCAATATGCCCTTAAAGATGTTTCCAAAACTTGGAAAGAAGTAACAATAATCTCACTGAACCTACCACCAGCTTGTAGATGTATAGAATACATACCATCACAATTCCTAAATTGATTCCCAAGTTCCACATCATCACACCAGCAAACAAGGCCAACCCTTCTATGCAGCGAAACCCATTTGTCCTGGATAGTTGGAAGAACCGAACACTCCCAATCATGTAGGCAATCTTTCCAATCTCCTTGGAGTCTACCCTTTCAAATTCAACATCTTCGGCTCACTTGTACAAAACTTCAATGGCCTCCTTATATGCTTCTGATGATTGAATAATTCTTGAAAGATTCTGCAGCTTGACATAACCATCAAAATCAGGGCTTTTTTGCACACAACATCCATTCTCAAAAAAATTATGAAGACTTGGATAGATCTTATACAGAGTTCTTAAGTGTGTCTTATCACAGAAAGGAAGCTTATCACTATGTAGTGCTCCCATATTTAACAAATCACGACAACCAGTTAGATTTCTCTAGTAAACTTGGTCAAAAGACAAAAGCATTCTGTCAGCAATGTCATCCGGATTTGATTCATCCAGGAGTGGCACAAAATTGGAAAAAATTACTCTGAAATGGATAGCCACTTCCTCACTGCACGTGCACATTCTAGTCCAAAGGAATGAATAAAGCCTTCCCATTTGAGAAGTGCTTGCTTCAAATATGCAATCTGATTTTCTCCATTCATAAAGAAGATTCAGTGCATCTTTTATACAAACTTATGCTTTGAATCCAATATTTGCCACAAGCTCTCTATCATGGCCCTGAGGATCTGCATAAGGAGCATGAGAGCCAATAGATTTGATATCATCAAAGTCAAAGAATATATCAGTAGGAAAACAAAGCTTTCCATCGAGTTTTGATTTTACCCGCCGATGTCTGCGAATCTCGAAGACATATGATGCCTCTGTGTACTTTCCTTTCTTCTCACCAGGACTGCCAGACCAGTACGTAGCTCTTTTAGAATAAAAAATCTCATCCCACACAATATCAAGAACTTCAAGGAGACGGGAACATTTTTCTACATTTTTGCTTGAGCTTGACATGGCTGTTAGTAAATCTACCAACTCTAGTGATGCCCAAACACTCACAGTCCAACCCACTGTATCTACATAACCATCCCACTCCATGTCTATCCATATACTACGAGATTGATCTGCTACTGTCTTCTCAACATTAAGAACCTGAACGAAATCAGTGACACCAAGTTCTTTGAAAAACGTACGCCACCATAACAAATTCAATGGCTGTACTTT
The DNA here is from genome assembly GCA_037957365.1 of Torreya grandis. Lineage (NCBI taxonomy): Eukaryota > Viridiplantae > Streptophyta > Pinopsida > Cupressales > Taxaceae > Torreya > Torreya grandis. The sequence goes on from JARHVA010000475.1 coordinate 4,694,958, forward strand.
ACTAGACAGAAATTGCAGGTAGACACTGTCAATTTTATTTCAGACTGCATTTGTGCCTTTAGAAGAGATGAGCTCTTGCGAACAATCAAAACCTCAATGAGTCCGGTCACAATAACAATAACTGAATGAAGTCAGTCTACTTTCTTCATATTCATAACGGCAGGTCCCGTGTTGGGAACAATGATTTGGGCAGCCCTGCAATGAGACAGACATTGTAACTTGCTGACTATGCAGTTTAAGATCATGTCTCAAGAAGTGCCTTAACCGTAAGCACCAAATGCCCTCATGTGGGTAGATAATATTCAAATGTGCCTTTGTCCGCTTATTTGCATCTTTTGAAGTGGTAAATATCAAACTTTCTCCACCATCAGAAACATTTGTATGGTAATCCCAGATTTGAAGAGTTGGTAAGCTTCCAAATCTTGCATATATGTCAAAAGATATCACAGAATATGATCTGAGCTCAACAGAAATGACTCGTCCAGCTCCACCATGAGGCACTTCAAAAAACGAAAAAATCCACTCATCTTTATGGCCTTCTACTGTAGAAGAATTACTGAAAAACGGCTCCATAGGAAAACTCTGAGATTTGGAAGATTCTTCTTGTTTGATCGGCAGATAGTGAGATTCCAATGGAGGTTTGCTCCAACACGTTTAACTCTCTTAAGCATGTTGACTTCCCATTCGCACCCATCACCAGCCTTTCCAATGCTGCAAGCATATATTCTCCACTTCAACACAAAGCAAAGTGGTGCCTCTTCTTTCCCCTGATCTTGTGCTCCATGTTGTTGTGATATGTTTGAAAAATAAGCACCAACATACCACCAACCAAGCATTGGGAACTGAATAGATAAAGAGGATTGTCCTACAGGTAATGAATAGTCATATAATGTTTTTTGAGGTAATGCATTGTGCTTGACATAAATTGTTGCTTCTACCTCAGCCTACTTTATGGTGTCATTTGAGGAATTATGCGTATCATTTGGTTCACTAGCAGAAAGTTTGAAGTTCTCATATTCAACCGTAAGTTCCAACAGGGAACTTCTAGAGCAAAAAAATTCCATTCCTTATTTTGTATGCATTCCTTTCCTTGAGAGTTTGAACATCTCAATTCATGTTCTGAAGACTCTGATAAAAAGTATCTCTTTTCCTTCTGACTTCTACTATCAAAAACAGGTATTCTTTTATTCCTTTTTCCATCAAAATTTTGACTGCATTTAAACAAACAATTCCCATCCATGTATCCTAATTGTTGAGGAGGACTTTTTCCCGAATGATAGAAATCTCCAGTCTTCTCATGTTTCCTCCTGTTTATAGGATTTTCATACAATTGCCTTGGATATGATCATATAAATCAACCTGAGGACAAGAAAGAGAATTGGTCATATTATTGCAGTATGGTCGTCCCAAAAATGAGCTCTTAAGCCAAGAATTATAATTTCAACATCAACAATGTATGTTGAACCTTGACTGATCTTTGTTTCTTTTGTTGAGAATGCCGATGTAGGTGAAACTTCTGTAATGTTGAAAACTACTCCTTGTACACGAGACTGACCCACTATAGCATGTGAATCCAACACCTCCCCTTGTCTGTAACCGCCATTTTGCCATTCATCTTCCATGCTTGGAGAATCCTCAAGAACAGAACTTAGCCACCTTCCAAAGCTGTCTTGGTTTTTGAGAGAGCTTTCCCTTCTTGTTTTGATAGGTTCGGCTTCCACTACCTGCCCCATATAGGCAGAGTGATCCAATCTGTCAAATGAGAGACTTTGTAGATTTGGAGCTTCCACCCGTTGATTAAGAATCATTTTGTCTTGCTCCAGAAGAGCCAATTGGTTTTGTTCCTTATATTCATATCTCCATACTTCAGACTGTTCAAGTTCCACCAAAAGTTTACTTCCAGCTTGCGTATTGTTTTGAAAATGGTTTTCCCAATAAACTAGTTCATGTGTAATATTCTGGTCTCCATCAATCACCTGTTGCACAACTTCAGGGCACAAATCATGTGCATGCAACTCCCACTATCGTTCACGGTGTCAATTGTTTTAAACTGCCCACTTGCATGGGTTTTCATGTGGATATGCGAGATGTTCTCATAGGAAATCCCTTTAAAGGAATCTTGTGACTCCACCAACTACTCCCAATCTAATGTATTAATTTGATGAATTGCCAAACCCTTGGTGCTCTCTGTTCTTGCATTTTTATAGTATAGATTGCCCATATTGTTCCACTTGCCAAACTGATGCTCTCCATTAGGTGGCTGCCTTTCAAAATCAGCTTCTTTTGCCATTAATTTCTTCAATTTTTCTGAATTAAGTCCAAGCTGTTCGTACCTTATAAAGGGGCTGGGTTTGATTGATTTTTGGACCTTGGCAAGCTCATGAAGTGGCTGCCCCTTGTACAATTGGAAATCCAATTCTGCCACTTGTTTCAATGGCTGCCTTTCATTTGATTGAAGTGTTTTATCATGTGTTTTTGTTGATATAGGCTTTTGATTAGTTCCTCCGTCCTTTCAAACTTCTCGATTATCTCCTTCAACAATTCTTCATGTGTTCCCATCAAGCTAGGCTTTTGTGTCACTCTTTCTTAATACCACCACTTATGGGCAGCCCCATCCAAATGTTGAATAACAAAAATTATTGCCTTCTTTCGACCTGTAGGCCTCAAGTCATGGTACTCTATCATCATGTCAACCCAAACTCTTACTGAATTACTTGGATCACCATTAGAAGTTGGAAGGACTATCTTCCCCAAATTGTCTTATGTATCCATAAAACCATAGTGTCTCTTGCCATACCTCAAGCCTAGCCAAACTTCGAAGCTCCTTCCCCTGTGGTATATAGGTGTAATGGTCAAGTACTCATCATAATCTTTCATAGATCCCAACGAATCAAAGGACAGTCCTCTCTGTTTTGAATCCCATAAATGTCTAAGATATGGCTTTGATACCACTGTAATGTCCCCAAATTGGGACAACCAAATAAGAGGGTTTTCCCACAAACCCTAGCCAAAGCAAACACCAACTGCATTCTGAAAATAAATAACCAACTAAACCGTAGTTGGAAAAGTGTATAACATTAAATCTAAAGGGCATCCAAATAAATCCACAAAAAGCTGAAAATTATTTAGAAGATTGCGTACCTTTTTTGGAGTCCAATACAATAGAAAATTGATGAAAATACCTTGCCAAAATATTTTGATTTTTCCAAGGCATTTAATGACCCTATCAAACCCTACAAATCCACTCCATCACAAATCGCTCAAGGTAGAACCTGCAAATAAGTGTTTCCAAAACAATTTGCTGCCCACAAAATTATTATTTTTCACAAATAGGTTGAAACTTCAAAAATTTATAACTCCCTCAATACTTGGAATTATGATGCAAATAATAGCTCGAACTGATCACAAAATTAGTGGCTATCATATAAAAAAAATATCAAAATTTTCCTTCCATGGGAAGGCCACCAAATTTGCTTTAAAATTTTAAAAACCCTAGTTTTCAGAATTTACCTCCTCAAACCCTAGGTTCACTCAAATTTTCAAAAGTAGGTGGTGTTTCAAAACACTTTGGTAAGTCTTTGCATGAAAACATGCACTTTGATGATCACTTACAACCCTTGAGTAGAGTTGCACAAGTAGAAGGGATGGAGGTTTTCGTCTCCAAACCTAAGTCATTTCTTAAAGTTTTTCATCCACAAGAGGTGGAAACCAAGCTTGACATACTTGATGCACAATTCCAGTATCCAATAATGCATCATCTTCGAAAGAACATCTCACCTTTTTATATCCATGCCCTAAGTGTAGCGTCCGAAATAGGAGGGAAACTCTGTTCTTTTTAAAATATTAAAAGAACCTCCTTATAATTTCACTTTAGGCTTTAAGTGCCCATGACCCTTAAAAATGCCCCAACTTAAGTGAAAATTAGATTATTATTACTCTATTTTAAGTATTTAAAAATACTTTTTATTTTAGTAATAATATTATTTTAATTTCAAAATGGGGACATTACATTTCCCTATAGACTTAGGGATAACTTTTGAGGATTTTATTTTATTAACTGATTAAGATTGCCCGTAGTGATTTTGATCATTTGACAATATAAGACAATTTTAGTTAATAGAGTATTATTAAAAAGTGGTTTTTACCACTAAAGTATTTTATAAAAATGGTTTTAACCACTATTACACTTGAAAGTTTGAATAGTAATTGGAGAAGGTATTTTAATTAATTGTTTACCCAAAAGTGATTTAATCACTCTTGTAAATTGGGGAAATTAATTAATTATTTATTAAATTATTGCCGTAGAGTAATTTTAATTACTAATTCTATTTTGACAATTAATTTAATATTATAAGTGGGGAAAAGAGTAAATGTCGGCTTGGAGAGAAAATATATTTTGAAAAGTGGTTAAGTGATTTTAAAAAGATATTTTGCCTCCAAAAGTGGTTCGCTCCACTTTGAAGAGTATATATGGACACAAGGGTTTCTATTTTTGGGATGCTAATTTGATATATTGAATCTTCATTTTTGAGGAAAGATTGGGATGTGAATGCCCAAGGTTGTTGCTGATTGAAGAGTGATTTCACTCAGAAATCACATTGAAGACATTCTACATTTTTGTAGGTTGTTGATTTGAATAAGTATTTTCCGTTTTTTTGCATTTTAGGTCTATTTTTGAAGGCAAGTGAGCAAAGACATCAAATCTGAAGTGAGTGATCAGATTGAAGACATTTGTGAGGGCTCTATGGTGGAGCAAACCCCTCTAGGTTTGTGACATCACACTCCCTAAGGGTGACATCACCTTTGGGACTGTAGTTTCCACTTTTTGTGGACATTTTGCGCTCAAAAAAACATGCAATAAATATTATTGGATTACTCTTATTTTTGTGGTCGTTTTGGTATATCATTTGTGTTGATTGGCTGAGTATTTTTAAATCAATTAATTTTATAAGTTTCTGTTGTATTTTGCCTTTTAAAATTTCAAAATTGATGATGTGGCAAAACTAATTGGAGAATGTGATCTGAATATTCATTTAGCACTTGCAAACCAAATTAAATAATTTTTGGAGTTGTTTAAGGGCATTTTTTTTCAAATCGTTGACCTAGGACAACGATTTAGTTTTTTTGGCAATTTATTCATATTTTGGCATTTTAATATTGTGACTTTTTCGTTTAAAGATAAGTGGGATTTGTGGATTTTTGTACTTTTTTCTTTGACGCTATAAGGGGACATTACAGTGGTATCAAAACACTGATCCGGTGCACCTATGAGTTCTTATGTGTGCAGATTTGGATGCAAGCAGATAAAAAGATTGTGTTATCAGAGAAGAGAAAAAGCCATAGGTGATCAAGGGTTTACTTCAGAACAAGTAAAGTTTTTGCAGGATTTGATCAAGGAGAGCCAAAATGATCTTAAACATACTTTGATTATGCAATTTGCAACCATGTTGAAGACTGCATTAGATCCAAGCAAGAGCCATCACCTCAATGGAGAAAGAAGCTCGAATAGCGGTGAGAGGGTTTCTACCAACCCCCTTCACAAGTTCTTCAAGGGCACATTTCTGCAGAAAGAACCAGTTGTTGAGGATGAGCCACCGATGTGTGATCCACTTGATACACGTCAAAGTGAGTATGCAGCCCTGAGCTATGCTACTCAAGGACTTTTGACTTTTCGTGAGTATTGTGAGATGAAGGATGAGTTAAAATCAAGAGGACCGAGCATGCAATCTCTATCTTGTAGAGACTTTCAACAAAGGTTGGGTGAGGTTTCTCTTCCGGTTTTTGATGGTACTAATAAACTTTCAGTGAAATCATGGTTGCAGAAATTGGAGACCTATTTTTCACTCAATCCCATGTTTGAGGATGAAGCTCTCAAGTTTCACACACTTCACTTGGAGGGTGTTGCTCATGAGTGGTTGTTTCATGGCATGATCACACAAAGCCATGGATCTATCACTACCTTGGAAGAATTCAGAAAGAAGGTAATGGAGAGATTTGATAGAAGAGATCCAGAGATCCAATTCTGTGAGTTGGCACAACTAAAATAAAATCATGATGTTGAGAGGTATGTTGCTGATTTTCAAAAAAATTCAGTTGTGGTACTGGATGTGAGTAAAATAATGTTGGTTGTTCTCTTTACTGAGGGTTTGATTGAGCCTTTGAAAGGTTCGGTAAAAGCTTTTAACCCTCTTTCTTTGGAAAATGCAATTACTAAAGCATTGGATCTAGAGTGTTCATCTTACAGGGGCAATATGTGGCTAAAAGAACAGCAAGGGGCAGCCACTCATTCGCTGCCAAAAGTGGGAAATACTGGGCAGCCAAGGTCTGATTTTAGTGGGCAGCCAAAAGCACAAAGTGGGCAGCCTAGGGCAACACCTAGTGAGCCACCAAAGAAGCCTTTTCAGCGTTATGTTTCACCACATAAAGCGCTGCCCTATAGCAGCAATATGAAGGATTCAAGAGATGAGTTGAGGAGGAGAGGTTTGTGCTACACTTGCAAAGATCCATGGACTAGAGGCCATCGTTGCATGGGCAAAGGACAAGTCCATTACATTGAGGTAATTGATGATTCAGATTTTGATGTTGTTGATACTAATGTTGAGTAAAATGAAAATGTGGTTGATGAACATGTGCATGAGGATGACAATGAAGACATGGGCAGTACTCTTGCTACTCTTTTCGAAGCACCAAAGTACCATCCTTTCCAGGTAGGAGGAACATTGAAGAAGCACAAGGTAACCATCTTGATTGATAGTGGGGCTACTCACAATTTCACGGGCAAGAATTTGGTGGCTAAGCTTGATTTGATTGTAGAAGATTTCAAGGGGTTCAAAGTAACAATAGCAGATGGGTTTTCTATTCCTTGCACCAAAAGTATCACCAACCTCACTATTTCCTTGGGAGAGTATGAGGTATGTGATGATTTTTATGTAATCGACATTGGGGATATGGAGCTTGTCTTGGGGTCTGATGGTAATTATCAAAGCTTGATGCTCAAATTCAAGGTGGGTAACAAGGAGGTAACTCTTCAAGGTATGCTCAGTGGGTCACTTCAAGTTAATTTTATGTTCAATAAAGCTTTACAAGAGGATGTAGAAATTTGGTCTGTCATTTATAGCAGCAGATTGGAGAGAGTTAATTATATTGGAATATGCTAAAAATCAGTTCACTAATGACTTGCTTGAAGGGATAATTGTTGATGATAAGTATAGAATTTTGGATGGACTTCTACTCTACAAAGAAGGGGTCTATTTGGTTCTAGAATCTAGGGTAAAACACATGATTTTAAGGGCTGCCCATGACTCTCCATTGGCTGGTCATCAAGGGTATTTCAAGACCTACAAGTTTGTGAGAGAGAGGTTCTATTGAAAGGGTTTAAAGAATGAGGTTCTCAAGTACATCCGAGAGTGTTTGGTATGTCAAAAAAAAGTGAGCATGAATTTTCAGTGGGACTCTTGCAGCCCCTTCCTATTTCTTCACAAAAATGGGAAAGCATCTCCATGGATTTCATTACCGGATTGCCTATGGTGCAAGGTAAGAATTATTTATATGTTGAGGTGGATAGACTCACAAAATATGCTCATTTTTATCCACTTTCAGCCAAGTACAAATGATTCTATGGTTGTTGATGTGTTTTTTAGAGAAGTGTTTAAATTGCACGGGTTACCCAAAAACATTATAAGTGATAGGGATAGTAGGTTCATGAGTATATTTTGGCAAGAACTCTTTCATTTGACAGGTACTGAGCTCACACCGAGTACTAGTTATCTTCCACAAACCGATGGGGAAACATAAATTGTGAATAAGTGAGTGGAAGGGTACTTGAGGAACTATGTTTCAAAGCAGCAATCAACATGGATAAAATGGTTACATATGGCTGAACATTGTTACAACACAACCTACAACATGTCTATAGGTATGACTCCCTTCAAAGCACTTTATGGTTATGATGCAATTTCCTTCATGGATTTAATTATGACAAATAGTAGAGTACCGGCGGCAAAATATTTGGTTCAACAAAGCTACATCATTAAAATATTAAAAGAGAGCCTACAACATGCACAAAATCAACAAAAAATATATGCGGATTTGCATAGAGTTGAGAGGTCATTTGAAGTAGGTGATTGGGTCTTTTTAAGGTTGCAGCCCTATGGGCAATCTTCCCTCAAACAAAGTGGTTTTGAAAAGTTAAAACCACTTTTTTATGGGCCTTACAAGGTAGAAAACAAAGTGGGTGAGTTGGCCTATGAGTTAGAGCTTTTGGAAAATGGTAATATTCACAATGAAAATGGTAAGATTCACAATGTATTTCATGTTTCTTGCATTAAGAAGGCTCTTAAGCAGCATACTACTTCTTTAGAGTTACCCTCTTTGGATGAAGAAGGTAAACTAATCTTGATTTCGGAATCCATCATTGAGGAACGTGAAAGGAAGCTAAGGAACCATAGCATCAAAGAATATTTGATAAAATGGAAAGACCCACGATTTGAGGACACCACATGGGAGAGTAAGGCAATTTTAGAGCATCCGGATTTGCAATTGCTCGAGGGCAAACAGTTTTGGGAAGGGAGGACTGTAATATCCTCATTTTCGGTTCACAAGTAAATAGGTATTGAAGACCTTTAGTCTATTTTTCTCCATAAACTAAGGGATAACTTTTGAGGATTTTATTTTATTAATTGATTAAGATTGCTCGAATAGTGATTTTGATCATTTGACCATATAAGCCAATTTTAGTTAGTTTATAGAATATTATTAAAAAGTGGTTTTTACCACTACAACATTTTATAAAAGTGGTTTTAACCACTATTGTATTTGAGAGTTTGAATAACAATTGGAGAAGGAATTTTAATTAATTGTTTACCCAAAAGTGATTTAATCACTCTTGTAAATTGGGTAAAGTAATTAATTATTTATTAAATTATTGTCTTAGAGTAATTTTAATTACTAATTTTATTTTGACAATTAATTTAATATTATAAGCAGAAAAAAGAGTAAATGTCGGCTTGGAGGGAAAATAAAAGAAAAGACATTTTGAAAAGTGTTTAAGTGGTTTTAAAAAGATATTTTGCCTCCAAAAGTGGTTCGCTCCACTTTGAAGACTATATATGGACATGCAAGTTTCTATTTTTGGGATGCTAATTTGATATATTGAATCTTCGTTTTTGAAGAAGTATTGGGATGTGAATTGCTAAGGTTGTTGTCGCTAATTGAAGAGTGATTTTACTCAGGAATCACATTGAAGACATTCTACTTTTTTGTAGCTTGTTAATTTGAAGATGTATTTCTAGTTTTTCTACATTTTAGGTCTATTTTTGAAGCCAAGTGAGCAAAGACATCAGATCTGAAGTGAGTGATCAGATTGAAGACATTTGTGAGGGCTCTAAGGTAGATTGAACCCCTCTAAGAGTGACATCACACTCTCTAAGGGTGACATCACCTTTGGGACTGTAATTTCCACTTTTGGTGGACTTTTTGTGCTCAGAAAATTATGCAATAGAAATCATTGGATTCCTCCTAATTTTGTGGTCGTTTTGGTATATTGTTTGTGTTGATTGGCTGAGTATTTTTGGAGCAATTAATTTTATAAGTTTCTGCTGTATTTTGCTTATAAAAATTCCAAAATTGATGATGTGGCAAAACTAATTGGAGAATGTGATTTGAATATTCATTTAGCACTTGCAAACCAAATTTCATAAATTTTGGAGTTGTTTAACAGCAGAAAAAGCTTTTTTTTGTTTCAAATCGTTGACCTAAGGCATTGATTTATTCATTCTGGCAATTTATTTAGATTTTGGCATTTTAATATTGTGATTTTTCCGTTTGAAGTGGGAATTTTGGATTTTCTATACTTTCTTCTTTGTCTCCATAAGGGGACATTACATCTTTTCCCCTTGCATGGCTCTCAAAATGTATTGAAAGCTTGTTCTAAAATGATAGGAGTACTAAAAGAACATAAGAACAAATGTAATAGAGCAAAGCTAGGTGGATAAAATATAAAAACTTAACAATAGAGCATACGAGAGATCTCCCTATCAAACTGAAATTTATAGATGTTAGAACCGATCATTTCCTTGCTCGAATTGAGATTCTGGACATTATGAAGTAGAGCTGAGAAAATAATCTAGTAACCTGATGGGAAGAAAGGTATAGCAAAATGGAATAAATAATGATTGTACTGCAAATAGAATAGGATAGCTAGTGAATAAATTTTGAAATTATTTTTATTTCACCTTAAGTTGATTATCTTTATAAGTGATCCTTCCTCAATGAGTTCTAATGATCTATATCATAGGGCCTAGGATGCTAGTGTGGGGGACAACCCTCTAACCTGATTGCAAATTATGGATTATAGAACATGCAATAGAAAACAATTACAACAGTCAACCATTACCCATTTGAATGCAGATGTTAGCAGAATAATGCTACTTCTATTCAGCGAGGAAGAATAAGGTATTGTACATGTGTACAATGTACAACAAGGCTAAAAATGGAGATTCCCACTATTATAAGGGTTAACACTTACTAATTGATTTGCCTAGACTGTGATTGGCCAAAATGGTTGAAAATGAGAATTCCCATCATAAGATCAGGGGAAACCATACCTATTTGATTTGCCTAGTTTTGGAGGTGTGTGTTAGATATGACCATTCAATACTGCATGTTTAATGCATTGCTATCGAATGCCTCTGATACCAATAGAGCAGACTTCTTCAGGATCTTAATCTGTATTATAGATCTTAGTTTGTATTATAGAGAAACAATGGTGGAGGTTGATCGCTGAATGGCTACGGCTTCTTAATTACCAAAAAATAATTTCTACAACAAATTTCTTACAAGACTCTTACTGACTCAATATGGAACTTAGGACTCATGATAGAACTTCGAATGCAAACTAAAACTAGACTTAGGATGGAACTCCAGATGCCCTCTATGCTTCCTTTGTTCCTTATTTATAGCAATGGAGTGAGGATTATCGATTCTTATTGGCCGACATTGTCCATCACATCCAAATGCTTTATAGCTATAAAGATATTTCCACCAAGAATAGCAAGCTCCACTAACAAGGAATATTGTACAAAATTGACATAATGTGATATGCACTCAATAAAGAGATGCACACTAAGAAGATGCTAATGAAGTAGAATCATTTATCAAATCAATAAAGTCACGACCACGTGCCAGTTGTCAATATTCATCAGATGAGGACAAACTCCTTGGGTCCCATTGATTAGACCCCTGTCATTCGAATACGAATCTTTCATCTTCTCGTATGATGTCTTCTATAGATATTGGCCTATATTTACAAGTGATCTTAAAGAAAAATTGCAATTCCCAAAAAGGTGTACGAAGAGTATTATGGGAATTCATGCACATCTACATTTTAGAATCCCATTCTAATCTTCTTCTGATTACAGTGCTGACAATTGTCCTTTCATCTAGATGTGGACCTTGAAGTTGATTAATTGGAGGACCATATAATTTTACAAACCTTATCAGGGGTTCATTTAACTGTTCTTCAGTCTCGATGCTCCCCCTGTAATTAGCCCTCTACACAAGATCAATTTTCGAACTAATAACTCATAATTTAGTCTTTTGATTACCAAATTATTGCGAAGACCGAAAGATTCAATATTGTAGGCTTTTGAGGATATCAACCCCTGAGCAACATGCCTGGAAATTCTGTGATGTCGCTCAATAACTCCAGATCTGAATATTTCTGTTTGAATTGAGAGAGATAATGCATCAAACCTGACATATTTGACCTTACTAATAGAATATCGTGGTCTGTGAGGACCTTCAGGATGATCCATACATGCAAGAGCATGATTCCTACTCAACTAGTTTGCAACAATACTTTCTTGACCTACAACATGCTGAGCATTATAGTGAAATTTGTTAAAATATTCTTGCCAACGAACATATTTACCTCTTCCATTTTTTATTCCATGGTCTTTTTCTTTGAATATCAAGAATTTGGTGTCATCAATTTTAATGACAAAATGTTTTACATACATTATTCTAAGAGCAAATTTTTTTAGACACTTTTTTAAAACATAGATTTATTTATTAAAAGAAATCCATTTCTTGACATCATATGAAAAAACACCACTAGCATACGCACATACATATTCCTTGTTGTCTTCTATACAACAAAGGACTCCTCCCCAAGCAATATTAGAAGCCTCAATATATAACACATAATTTTCTGCCTTAGGTACATGAAGTTATGGAAGATGAACAACCTTATTCTTAATTACTTGGACTGCTCTGCTATGTTCATCAGTCCATACATATTTACAATTCTTCTTAAGCAATTATTACAAACAGAATCTATCAATACCACTATCAACTTAAAAACTATCTACATAATTGAGAATTTTCAAGAAAGCTTGAAGTTGTTTCTTTTCTAATTTATCTAGGAATTCAAGAATTTTATCCTTATATGTCCTTGGACCTTTAATTTGCTATTCTTGACTTCCATGCTAAGGAATTTGTAGTCTTTCTGACAAAGCTGTATTTAATATTTAGATAATACTATACCGGCATTCATAGTAGTGTCATAGAACTTCTTCAAATGTTGCAAATGATCTTCAAGTGTCTGGCTGAAAATTAGAATGTCATCAATATATACACAGAGGAAATCTGACACACCTGTGAATACTTTGAAAATAAGCAGGAGTTTTGATGAGACCAAATGGCATAACTTTCCACTGGAAATGTCCAAATGGGCAACTGAAAGTTGTCTTTATTTCCTCTTTAACTCTGATTTGGGAAAACCCTGATTTACAGTCAAACTGAGAAAAGTATTTACAATTTGCAACCTTCTATAAAAGATATGATTTATCAGGAATGGGATATGGACATGGAAGAGTAATGACATTCAATGGCTTGTAATTAATAACCATCCTTTTTTTTCCCTCTTTTGTTCAGAATGTTTATTAACCATAAAAGCATAACAACAATAAGGAGATGTATTGGGTTCTATGAAGCCAACATCCAATAAATCTTTAATGGCTTTCTCCATAACCTGATAATCATGTGTAGGGATTGGAATCTTCTTTCCAATCTTCATCTATTTTCCTTATATTAGGTTGATCTCCATGGTAGGCATAGATTTGTTCCAATTTTTTGTGTGGATCATAAGCAGCTACAAAGGTGATGGTCACGAAATGTTTCATCTTGTGTAATGGTTGATGGTTTGTTTTCTTGTAGATGTAATGGTTGGTCACTTGATCATGCAGTATGCTGACGGGACTTTGACATGGTGTGGGCTTTGGAAGTGCCACCTAGCATGGGCACGGTGTGGTGTGGAGTGCCCACATGGCTACTAAGTCATGCAGGAAATTTGAATGTTGTGTGGTATGCCTCTTGGCCTTGCGCAAGTGCATAAGGGTGTGTGGAGGTTGCACAAGTTGGGTGCATTATTGTGGTGATGAACGCGCTACATAGGACGTACAAGCATGCGCGACAATTTGTTGAATGCACAATGTTCTTTAGTGCTTTTTTCTCAACTCAATGTGTTCCAAATCAATTTGAGTGATGCCTAGGGAGGTTCCAATATGTTGGGATGATAGCACAGAGGTTGGTGTGAAGATCATGTGAAGAAGTCCTTGGTATGGTTTGCTACCTTGGGGTGTGCCATTCGAATGGAGTGTTGAATAAGGAAAGCTAATTGTGATGCTTTTGATATGAGGTAAGCCATTTGGATGGTGGAGTCAAATTGAAGTGGTGTAGTATTGCTCATGTTGTGTGGAGTGTGTGGCTGCCACATTGCATTGAATGGTGTTGCAGTCATTCTAGTCTGTTGATTTAGGGAATGCCTATCATATCATCCAAATGTGGTTCAAAATACTCCTTAAGTGACCAAAAACCAACAAGAATATTGCAATGAGAAGGTAATCTTGAGGGACCCCTCCTATGCTTGAATCATTTGTCACCCCCTTAGAGACCAATGGTCCTCATTATTGTTGGTTTTGAGTTCTAGGGTGGTGGTGCTAAACCAATGCATTTGAATCATAAAAGGTGGCAACATTTTGATGTCGACTCCAATCCCTGAGAAGCAATGTAGGATGTCAAATCTTTGAGAAGAGATTTACATCTAGTTGATTGATGTCTAATGTTGCACGGTGCATATGCGGAAGTGTCATTTCTTGTGTTTTCATGCGATTTGTAGAAACAAAGTATGAATGTGCTTGAGAGTGTACCGTTGCTCCTTGTAGTTCAATGTAGAACCTGCTATAGATGTTTGCGAATGCCAAGGGATGTATGGAATATCCATGTACACATTGAGAAGAGTGGTGTATGTTTACCCATGCCTCCTTGAGGGATGTATGAAGACTGCCTATATGCGATAGTAGATTGCAGATGAAGCATATCCATGTCAAATGGATGTTGCATTCTCAAAAACATAACAAACTCAAAATTTTGATACCAATGCAATAGTGGCTTTAATTCTATGGTAGACCAATTAGAATAGCATGAGCTTGATAGAAATTATGTTGTAGTGTAGATTTTGGGGTAGACAAAATCAAAGTAGTCCAAGTGTGATACGAATGTTGTTGATCCCAAGGTAATCCACTTGATACCAAGGTTTTTTGGCACATCATTAGTTTGATGTCCAATATCAGTGCTTTGCAATACAAAAGTGAAGTTGAGAAACCCTATGTACTATCACTTGGGGAAAAACTATGAAGCTTCTTGTATGAGCACAAGATATATTGTTGCATAAATAATGGACTAGTTGATTTTGTAGAACCGTAGAGGTGTTCATACACAACAATTTGTTGAAACAAGGTATGCTATGTGGATATCAGTGTTTTGCAAATGTGTAAGAAGAGGTGTTGTTATCCAACATGTTATCAATGCTGAATACTTGAAGCTTGTAAATATGCTCGAGTGAGGAGGTGATCTTTCCCCAACTGTCAAGGTCCATCCACCCATAATGTAGTCATATAGAATGGCCAATTCTATGCATAGAGATGTAAGAAAACTAACAAGTGGATTGGGAATTTCTGCTTCTTCCATAAAAACCACAAGGATGAATATCATCAAACTGTTTAGCTATATGACCTCTGTGATGGAAATGATATGTAATCGGAATGTGCATTGTGTGTTTTCACTGTAAATATCATCTCGACTAGTGTGGTCGAGCCATGTGATATTCTTGGAAATTTTGTTGCATAGGTTGCTATCGAGGTGTACATCCTATTTGGAGCTAGTGTTGTGCAATGCACCATTGAAAGGTGTGCGTTCTTTTATGAGGATGATGTTGTGTAGAGTGTTGCTTAGAGGCTTGCATCTATTGAGTTGGTGCTTGCAAAAAGCGTTTATGAGATAGTCATGTGGCTTAATCAACTCTTTCAAAGAGATATTGGGTTGGCGCACAAGTGGAAACACTTGAACCATGTGGTGTAGAGTACGATGTGGAAGCATCGTTTGCTTGATTGCGGGGAGAAGTGTATGAAGCCTTCTCTGCTTGCATTGCAATTGGTGTATCCAAGATCAAAGTTTCATAGTTTCATCTTTGCCTTGAGAGGATTGATCTGCAACTGGTGTATCCAAGATCAATGTTTCATGGTCTCATCTCTGCCTAGAGAGGATTGATGATACCTTAGCCATTTTTACCTAAAAGGTAATGAATTAAAAAGTTGTGAATGACAGGGGCTTACCAAGTTAGCTTTTGTCCTGGTCCGCACATTGCATGTTGCAGTTAATGAGAGGGTGTTGGTGACTAGCTCAATCATGCGCAATTGTTCACATTTTGCATGGATGAGCGCGAATTCTTCCTCAAAAGTTAGCTTATTTTGCAATTTATACATGATTTGGTTACATCTCTCCTCGGCTTGAGTAAGACCATGGAGGATAGGGCCCACAAGATGGATATTGTGTGCCATAAGGTCTACAATCTTTCATAGGACAAGACTCAGGGTTTCCTCCTTTAATTGGAGTGCATCTTGAAACTGTTTATTTTGGTGTTGGACATGTTGGATCTCTTTGAGAAAGTATTTGTTAGTTTTCTAAGATTCTAAAAACGTTGCTTTCATACGAGGGTTTGATTTCTTGCTTGTGTTTCCCATGACTGTGGTGGCCATGCGTCTGATACCGATTCTATGACTTAGTGTAGACAACTAATGACAAGATGGGGTGATAGACTTGTAGCTCTAATACCAATGATCCACACTCAGGACCCATGATGTTGGTGTGGGGACAACCCTAAAACTTGGCTGCTAATTATGGGTTATAGAACATGCAATAGAAAATAGTTACAATAGTTAACCATTATACATTCCGATGCGGAACTTAGAAAAATAATTCTACTTCTATTTGATGAAGAAGAATAGGGTATGGTACATATGTCTACAATGTACGACAAGGCTGAGAATGGAGATCCTTGTGATTAGAAGGGGTAAACACTTCTTAACAGATTTTCCTAGACTATGACTAGCCAGAAAGGTGGAGAGTGAGAATTCCTGTCACTAGAAAGGGGGAAACACTTAATATTTGATTTACCTAGTTTGAAAGATGTGCGTTATAAATGACCACTAGATATTGGATGTCTAATGCATTGTTATCAAATGTCCTACAACATATATCATTACAATAAAGCAGGTACAAAGGAGATGGTCACAAAATGGCTTGTCTTTTGTAACGATTGACAATTTACTGTCTTGTAGGTGTAATGATTGGTCTCCCACAATATGTTGACAGGGACTTTAACATAGTGTGAGTTCTGGAGGTGCCACCTGGAATGGCACAATGTGATGTGGAGTGGCCATGTGGATGTTGAATCATGCATAGAACTTGCGTATTGTGCGGTATGCCCTTTGGCTTTGCTCAACTGCATAAGGGTGCGTGGAAGTTGCATGAGTGGCATGCACTACCGTGGTAATGCACGAGTTGCACGGGATGCATGGGCATGCTCGACATTGTGTGAAATGCACAATGTTCCTTAATGCTTTTCCTTAAAGTGTTCCAAATAAAGATGAGTGATGCCTAGGGAGGCACCAATACGTTGGGATGGTGGGCAGAGGTTGGTGTGAAGATCAACCTATGAAGAAGTCCTTGGTGTCGTGTGCGGCCGATGTGGGGTAACCTATTTGGATGGCATGAGTCAACTTGGAATCGTGCAATGCTTCTCATGTTATGTGGATGATGCATTGCACTAAATGGCATTGTACTCACATTGGTTTGTTGGTTCGGGGAATATCTATCATATCGTGCAAATGTGGTGCATAATAATCTATGTGGCCAAAAATCAACACGAGTACCACAATGAAAATGTAGTCTTGAGGGACCCCTCCTATGCTTGGAGCATCTAACTTAGGCAGCTAGCATGTCCTTAAGGAGAAGGGGATGGAGGCCCTCCCAGTAATCAACTCAAAAGACTCGTTATTGTGCCAAACGGATCTTGAAACGCCCTTGCATTGGTCAGAAATTTGACATGACCATGTATTTGAGCAATGTTGGAAGCTTATAGATTGGAATTTGTGTATGAGGTACCTAGCTTCCTTTAAAATGCTCTCCAGTTTCCAACTTGGGATCGATGTATAGATCATTGCATTTATTTTTAGTTCGGGGTTGCCTTCCACTAATAAATGTCAGGGTACATTAAAAAACCACGTCAAGTGTAATAAATCTTAGTTGATGAATTGGAGGTCTACCACCCTCCTCAATGTTTCATATAAGATCCTGGCAAAAATTCTTGCCAATAGACTAGCTAAGGTTCTCCTAGATATTATTTCATTCACCCAAATGGGTTTTGTTGAGGGTAGGTACATTTTGGATAACCTCATTACTAGCTGGGAAGGTATGAATTGGTTAAGAGCTCAAGACAGAAGGTGTGTATGGCCTTGTTGGATTTTGAGAAAGCTTATGATAGAATTGAGTGGCCTTTCATTGACCTCATTCTTAGTACTTGGGTTTTGGTGATAAATTCAGTAGAATGGTGTCGGTACTCTTTCAGAATGCTTCAGCTAGCTAGAGATTAATGGGGAACTCACCGAGTCATTTGTTCTGCAAAAGATCCATACGGCAAGGCTGCCCTTTTGCCACTGCCCTATTTGTTATGGCAGTGGAAGCCTTGCATTATCTTCTTAGAGATGCAGCCCTAGGTCCCCATGTTAGGGGGATTATCCTACCAAATGAAGATTAGCTTCTTGATATCCGGTTTGCTGATGACACTTTTTTATTTCCTGAGCTTGATCAAGATATTTTTGCCTAAATTGCTTGCAGAATTGATTTTTACTGCAGTGCCTCAGGTTTAAAAATTTCTAAAAATAAGTCTTTGCTGTTAGAGTAGGATGAGGATCCCCTTGACTGGATATTTGCTCTGGGGTGGTCTATGGGAGGACCCAATAAGATGGTTAGATATTTGGGTATCCCCTTTGATCTCTCTCCTTCACTGAGATGTGGCAACGGGGGTCTGAAAAAATCTCCATGAAAGTCACAAAATGGCAAGGGCATTTTCTCTCACTGCCTGGAAGAATTCAGGACTGCCAAAAATTTCTCTCTTTGTGCTTTATATACTACTCATATTGGCTGTTTCATAACTCTTAGTTTGAAAAGTTATAGAGGATTATGAGGGAATTCTTATGGTCTGATGGTATGGGTGGCAAGAAGAGAGATGCAGTGCAATGGAACATTTCTTGTAAGCCCAAGGTCTTGGGAGGGCCGGGGATTAGAAATTTAAAGCTGCAGGGGATAGCCCTGGCAGTTAAATGGATCTAGAGAGCTTTGACGGGTAATGAACCATGGAAAGTACTTGTAAGATTAAATACTGTTAATGGGACTCCAATGGGCAAGAAGAGGTGGAAGAGCTAGAATATGATAGACCTGCTTTTTTGCTCCTCCTCTGTCAGTCTGGATGGTTCCGTCATTTTTCAGTCACTTTAGAAGGCTTTGGAACAGGTGAAATACTTGGTGGTTAGGCAGCCCAGTGTCTCTTGGTTTGACACTAGGTGTTAGGGGTTTAGATCCTTGTGGTGGAATCTCAAGCACAATGATATGTTCTTGGCACTGACTAGATGGTGTTCTGTGTTTTTTTGGTTTGATAAAGGTATTAAGACTTTTTAGGATCTGTACAAAAATGGGAATTGGATGAAATGGTTAGAGGTGAAGGTAACGTTTAATCTACCCCAATCTCAAGCCAAAACTTATACAATGCTTCTAAGGGTCCTTAAATCACCATCTTCCGCTCTAATCATGGATGGAGATGTGGAGATTTGGGATGATGCTAAGTGGTTTAAGGGTCCTCCTTTCCTTGAAGTGCCTTACAAAATAATTTATGAAAGGATTGCTTTCTCCCAAAAAAGTTTACCTTGGTTTGAATAGAAAATGGGCTATGTTTGACCCTCTTAGGAGATGGACTAATAGGTTTAATGTGTTGTGGTCTCGTGTTGAACCTAAGAAGTCTTATTTTAGATGGCTTCTTATCCACAATAAGCTTGTTGTTGGCTCTCATATGTTGAAAGTTGCTATAGGCAATAGATATTGTTTTGTGTGTAGTGACGAGGAATTTGCTAAGCATATCTTCTATGAATGTCGTTTTGCTAAGTCGGTTTGGGTGAAGGTTATTTGTGCCTAAAAGATTGTTGGTCAAAAAGAGATTTGTTAGTCTGATATTCTATTTGGCATTATCAATTTTGATAGACACAAACATTTATTTTTACAAAAATTATGGCTTTTCATGTCTACTGAGGTACTTTGGTTCTTATGGAAAGCTAGGAATAGTGATATGTTTCAAGACATTGGTAGGGGGATACTAATGTCAATGGTGAAGTCATGGTCCATGTGCTTGCTATGCAGGTTGGCATCTAGATGAAGGTGTCAAGGGAGGAGCTGAGGAAATTCTTGGTGTCTGGGACTATCACAATTGATTCTAACTATTTGAGAAATACAAGGAGCTTTCCTTAGGTGGCCAAACCTCCCAAATAGGTAGAGACTCGTGTGGCTGATGGTGAAGAGGATGAGTTTATACCTGGGTGGACCCTGTTACACAAACTTATTATCGTAAGTGAACTGGAACAAGAGCAGGATGAGTTGGCAAACTTTAAGGTTGATGTTCCTAGTAGTTCCAAGCAAAGCAAGGCGGAACCTAAAACACTCTCTCAAGCTGATTTTTTGACTGCTATTCTTGATACCTTGGTGTGTATGGAAAGAAGGCAAGTTAAGGAGAATGTGACTTAGATGCTTTAAAGTGTCGATGAGATTGACTTGGCTTAGGATGTTCTAAGTGGTAAGGACGGTAAGGATTCAGATGGCAATCTCCTTCCAGTTGTTTCTTCTACAACACAGGATGCACACACAAGGGCATTGTCTGGACTGGACTGTGAGTACCAGAGGTATATTGACAAACAGTTGGAAAGGCATGTTACAACAGCGTTTGGAAGGGGATGTAACTGTTGATGCGGACAATCTGGATGCTGGCAATAATGTGGGATGTATTAAAAATGTGGAGGGGCCTGATACCAATAAGGGTACGAGTCCAAGTGCTTCAGATGGACCTAGTAACAACAGTGAGGGACCAGATGGCACTAGCTGGACTCTTCAAACTGTTTTAAAGGGACCTGGTCTTAATTGGGTGGGACTTGAGCAACTAAGGTTCTATGATAAGGATGAAGATGCAACGTTTAAGGTTGTTGGATTCTGTTTTTTGCCTTTGTTTACTGCTGGCTGGCTTTAGTCACTTTTTGAAACTTGTTTTGATGTAACGATTATTTTGTATTTGGGCTGTGCCCTCGTAAGTTGATACAGTTTGGTTGTCCTTGTGGGCTGTGACTTGGTTCTTTTGGATGGTACTTTGTAGACTCTTGGGTCACATATATTTTGCTAACTCAATGCAATATTAAAAAAAAATGCCAGTGACCCTGTGATGGTGCTAGCTTCAAGCCTTCCACCAATCCAAATTTCTTTGCCTCAGAATTAGTTCATCTTGGGTTGAAAGTGGAAGAGGCTGCTAGAAAATTTTCATTATGATCTCTCACGATACACCCTGCCCCTGCTGAACCTAGATAACCTTTAGATGGTCCGTTGAAATTGAGTTTAGTTTGTCTGGAAGGGGGTTAGAAAGCTTGTCGTGTGCATTGCTGATGTCTAATTTCAGGATCAACCTTTTTTCTTTTCCCACTTTAAGAGTGTGCATCAGTTCATGGGTGATAATGATTACATCTAGGATCTGTTTGTTCTGAACAAATCCGTCTTGCTTAGGGGATATTATGTGCAGAAGAACGGGCTTCAATGTCTCTGCAGTGGCTTTGGTGATGATTTTATGAACATTGCTGCTTAAAGAGATGGGATGAAATTCTGCGAACAAACCTGGGTTGCTCTTCTTGGGAATAAGGGAAATAAATGTGCAGTTTAGATCAGAAATGATTTTTTTTAGCTCTCTCCCAACAAGATCCCAGAAAGTTTGCAAAAACCCTGCTAGGAAGCTGTCCAGAGCTCAGGCTTTGTCCCTTTTCATCTTGAAGAGCACAATTTTGATTTCTTCCATTGCAAAAGGAGCTAAGAGATATGCATTCTGTTCTTTCATAAACAACTGAGAAATGTGACCAAAAATTTATAATTGCCCATCCTCTGAATTTCTGTCTTTTGCTGTAAGCAGAGAACAGGAAAAAAAAAAACATCTCGAGTCTTTATACGATCGGGATCTTCTAGGATTGATCCATCTGAGGCTATGATTGAGCTGATTTGGCTAGATTGTCTCGGTGTGGTAGGCTGATGAAAAGTTGTGTTTTTTACCCCCCTCCTTAATCCAAGTTTCTCTTTATTTCTGCCTACAGTAGATTTCTTCTTTTGCATAATGTTGTCATGTTGTCTAAGCAAGGTTTTTTCCTCCGTTAGGTCATCAAACTGAATTAAGCTATGCAGAGTTTCCAACTCATCTTCAAGTCTCTCCTTCTTGGAAGACATTCTTAAAAGTGTGTGATGTTCCAATCTTTTAGGAATCTTTTTATGTATCTTAGTATCTGAACAAATCTATATGTTCTTGAATCCTAGGTTTGTTGATGTGTGTTTTATGCACACCCGAAGGCATAATAGGACAAATCCCTCCTCTCGTTTTAGGATTACTGGAGGTAATCCAGAGCACAAGTTGCAGTATTGGACTCTTCTACGTAGTCTGTTTGGAATAGTTCTGTGAGCGATGCAGATGATACCATAGATAGAGACCATTTCTGCATTTAAACTACACTATCTTAAAACTTTGCCAATCTTACCCAAGATGAATATTCACAGTGATCTCTAAGTGCTAAGTGAAGGTTAGATAAAATAAACACAAAAGGGAGATAAGGGTAGGGAAGAGAAGAAGGCTCTCAGACTTCATTGGAACACTAATAGTTTTATGAATTACTTCTAAATGAGATTGCGGCTTCCCTGTATCTACCTAGTTTAGCTTAGGCTCAAACTTAAAATAGACATGACAAGGAGTCTAAGGAAGGAGCCCATGATGGGTATAATCTATACAACATTGCTTCATAAGATAAATCATCACAAAAAATGTTAATGCAACATAGTCATTTATGACAATTAGATTAACATAGTCAATGGAAGAAACTTGTCAGGGTAGTAGTTCACTTATCTTGATTAAATCCACATAAACAGTCAGAATTCATACCATAGTCATTAAAGCATTTAGCATCTACCAAATCAGTGGTGAGAGTTGAGTGTGTGGGAAAAATGGGTTAGTGGGCTCATGGTGTCGAGCTGCCCCAAGGATCCATTTGTCAATGGGCACTGCCTACATAGCCAATACTCCGAAGAAGGCCTCAGACTTATGTAGTTCTCTCCTACGTGTTGGCTTGTGTGTGCATAATGATGCAATGTATGATAAGCAAGTACATAGAGTGACCTAGCTTGTAACTTGACAAATATGGCTAATAGAATACTTTCAGTACTTCAGACCTATAGATGGGTCGTTCCTATGACTGATATTGAAATAAGAAAGAATAGGGAAGCTTTACTCACTTGAATTCTTGATTGAGTGTTTTTGGTAAGTTGCCTTGTGAGTTGTTAGGTCTTTGCTAGGTTAGGAATGAATGAGGAATGATCATGCTTATATACCAATCCTTTCGGGAAATATCTCGTATTAAAGCACTTAGGCCGACCATAAGGACATGTTACAATTGCAAATTTGATGACTTTAGGGAACTAGACACTTAGTTTGGCACAAGACACTTGTGTCGACATAGGCATTTGGGAAATATCTCGTATTAAAGCACTTAGGCCGACCATAAGGACATGTTACAATTGCAAATTTGATGACTTTAGGGAACTAGACACTTAGTTTGGCACAAGACACTTGTGTCGACATAGGCATCTAGTTGGGACACAAGTGTTCAAGAAGCTGGAAAACAAGTACAGGTCCAAAATTGGCAGAGAATGATAAGCAGGTTTATAGCATTTTGAGTAGTATAAAGGCCTGGTCATTAGAATAACATATGGTCGGACTAAGAGATAAGCAATAGGCACAAGAGATAGCAAATGTGAGCCTTTCAGCAATAAGGTCTAGGAGCTGAAGGGTACAACCATGATAAGTATTTGCCAAGTATACAAAATTGAGGTGTTATATAATTCAGATTTAGCATTTGTAGCTGCCTTGATTCTACTAAGGTGCACCTTGAATTCATCAACTATGATGATTTTGCCATCTTGTGCAAATAACACTATTATGCTGACCTCTTTGAAACAGGTCAGAATTTTCTCCTTGTTCTCTTCCAATGGTGTTATGGTGTCTTTCATGACCTTCAGCGACTCCAAGGAAGTTCTCATGTGCACAATGAAGGTCCAATATAAATTGATATCAAACAATGACATCACCTTCGATTGAGAACATTTCCTTTTTGATGACTACAACCATACTTCTCAATTTGTTGTCCATTTTAATGTTTGATCCAAATATGCATGTGCCTTCTGGTAAAGCACAACACCCTTGGACAAGGCTTCAATATCCTCCAAGACATGAAACACTGCTGATAGAGTCTCCTCAACTTTGCTAGTCAGGCCTGTAGGGAAAATAGTTCTCACTCGTGACTCAAGCAACCTGATTTGGCTTCTCACGTTTTCTACTAGTTTTTTTGTTAACTTGTTTGTGGCCCACAACTAAGACAAGCTCCTCAACAATTTGTTCTCCTCTAGTCTTTCTTCTTTTGTCTGCCATACAACTGGGTTCCCGCCCATGTGAATCTAGAAGTCATGACCCTCTTCAATTTTCCAGTGCTCTTTTCAAATTTGAGTTGTATGTCTAGGTCACCCCATGTAGACCATTTCAAGTCTATGCATTTTTATCTGCCTGAAGAGCATCTATCCAGTCCCCTCCTTGGGTTGATCCTTGTGTGCCTAAAGCAACAAAAGTAGGTGTATCCTGAGGCAGATGGAGAGGCAATGGGTGTGGGAGGAGGTTGAGTGGATGTGGAGGATGAAGGGAAAGAGATGGGGGGGGAGAGGGGGGCGGGGGAGGCATTGTGCTATGAATGGTTGGTGTCGTTGTGAATGGGGTTGTATATGCATGGACCTAGTCTTGTGTCATATGGACTGAGGATCCAATGATGTTTGGGAGGCTGGTTATCACTCTCAAAGAAGAAATAGGCTTGTTAAGAGTAAAGCTCAAGGGACCTAAAACATATGGAGCTTGGGCCATTGGGGAAGCCATACCTAATGCTTGACTAAGTTGTTGGGGGGTAGGTCCAGCAATAGGAGCACTTTGAGTTGCCACAGCGGGTGTGAAGAGACCGGATCCAAGGATTGTTGCCACAAGGCTATTGGGTTGTGTGGGCGTTGGACCGATACGTTGAGTAATTGGAATGGGTCTAGGCACTTGGCTGACACTTTAGGCAGTAGCACTTGTAACAAGAACACTCTGAGAGGTAGATGCCACTATGTCATGCCTTGTTTATACTTGTGTAAAACCATATGTCCTTGGGTAGCCAGGAGAAGTAACAATAGAAACTGAAGGAGTAGAAACAAAGGAGCTGAAAGATGCAGGGGTGTCCAAAGCAGTCAAACTAGGCATAGGTCTAATTGGAGTGGCAAACATATATGAGGTGGGCACAATGGAAGTGGGAGTCTGTGGCTCAGGTGACATAGATGGTTGTTTTGAATGTGAGATTTGTTGAGAGTCAGTGTTACTTTCAATGTGAGCAATGGATGTAGATATAGATCTCCTTACCTGAGTAGTCTAAACATGGGAAACAACTGCAACGCTTGATGAGGAAGATGGAGCGGCCGAAGGGAGACCTTGCAGGATGATGTTCTTCAGTTTCTGAATGGTCCTTGGTGTGTCACCCAATGTGAGTTGTTCACTGGGCTTCTAATCTAACACTTTCCCTGCTTGCTCCCAAGGCTCCCATTGCTTGGCAACCTTCAGTTTGGCTATCACCTCATTGTCATCAACTAGGTTCAAATATAATCTATCATCATCATGAGCCTCATGGTTATAAGTAATGTTGAGCTCCGTCCTCAGTACATATACATGCCTCTGAACTCTTCCCTGAGGGTCCCATTGCCTGTTCTCATGGAATTGAAAAACATTAAAGGATGCCCTGTGGGTAGAAAAAGCTTGTGTCAAGGAAGCTCTTATACTCATTGTGGCCAATTTTGAGAGGCAGATGTGGGTAGGGCTCCTGTCTATTGCTCTTGCAGTGGCCTGCAACACTTTGAAAATATTGATACAAAATTTCTTGTTCTGCTAGCTTATGGTATGTAATACGACAACTTGAGAGGAGCTATGCGAACCCCTTCAACCTCGATCATTGTGAAATTATGATTATACCAATAAACCCCAATAGCCATGATTGATGCCCTCATTTCTTTAGATGATCCAGACATCCTTCTCTCATTGATAGCCAAATACAAGGACAGGTAGAAATGATTGCAAATATCCTTGATGTGTTCCTTGAAGTGATGACTGTATCACTTAGAGTAGACCAAATACACTAGAGGGTTAGAGGGTGTCTAATGAGGAAAGGAAGGATGTTGGAAGGAGACTATGGCACAACATGCGTCCACCAAATAGGACATCACATGAAAACTTCCTCCTTTCCTCACCCTTAGCACTTGTTGAGCTAAATTGAGGGTGATGATGCCTCCCAGTGCAGGAAATTGTTTCTCATCAATAATCAAACTCAACATGGTTACCCATATTTTATTGACATGTATGTCACTAACCCCAAACAACCTATTTAACAATAACATTCCTACCCTAACACCTTCCCTGAGTGTTTTAATGGTATAAGAATCAATATCTTCATGATTGACCCAGTGATTGGAACCCTTTGCCCAGTCTTTCAGGATTTGCATAACATCATGGGTTTCCATCCATTGCAGCAATGTCTCTGCTGTATGGGATGTTGGGCTATAGCAGGTGATAGTATTTCTTAAAGACCAACGCCGAGATCAAAGCAATTCTATATTTCGTATTAAGAGATTGAATTAAGTCATTCTTGTAGGGAGAGTCTCTAAACAAATTGTAAAATAAATACCCATAGGATAATATCTCTGGCTTCATAGTTGCTTGATGGAGGCCCGATTGTTTGATAGTTAACAAATCCTCTTAGAAGTTGATCTCATCTTGAGTAGCACAATTGTTGTCTGGGTCCTTTTGCATTTCTTCTACAACTTTGGATACCCCGTTGTAGTGCTTATACCTTACTATCCCAGGTACAAATGTTGTGTCCTTGAATTATTGAACATGCCTAGAGGTTGAAGGATTCCCAACCATGACAGATGTTAATGCTAAGACCTACGTTCCAATTGACAAATGATAAATTATCTCGATCAACAATTCAGAATCTTTAGCTGTCAAATTGCACAAGTTATTCTTTTAGAATCTTATTGCAATAGCTTAGAGTTTAAATTCTGCTTTGGCGTCTTCTATAAATTTCTAAAACAGAGCCCTGAGTGTGATGGCATTAGATTTTCAAGCATGTGTTTTAACTTTGAGTTGATGTCCCTATTTTAATTAACCGCCTCATCGTTGCTATTTGATTTTTAAAGCTTTTTTTAAGCTTTAATGCACCATGGTGTAATTTTTCTCATACACATGTCAGCATCCTCTGGATCATGCAATCTCAAGGAAGATGGTTGGCTTATTTATTACCATGAGTGCGCCAGCATGTGCCACATAAGCCACTGCGGCATTTGAAGCATTGAGAACTATGTGTTACCTGTATTTTGGTTGATGACCTGGTTCTTGAAGTTGATGAGATTGCTCCATGTGTCACCCGCAAGGTACTTGGCGTACGACCTCCATGGGTGCAATCTTGAAAAGGGATCTGCAGGAGTACAACAATTGACACAGCCAATTTTGATTGATTTGGGCTCCCGCATCGTACCTTTTCCATTTGTAACATAATAGACCTGTGTATTGTGGGGGTACAGTAAGGACACATGGCCAAATCTGATTCGTTATGAGCCTCCTACGCCGTACCATTCCTTTTCCATTTAACCGTGCTCTGTGCATCATGGAAGTGCATGTGTATGGTTGGCGATATGTGACTCATTTTGATTGGATGAGGGCTCCCATGTACCATTCGTACATTTTCAAGTTGACTTCTGCACATTGCAGGAGTACGATAGGTTCCAATTGGCATTGAGCTCCTACAGTGTACAACTTTTTCGTTGAGCACGGAACCGTAGGAACTGAAAAGATGTGCACAAAGAGTTAAGTTAGCCCAAAATGATTTGTGCAAAAAGCAAAATAAAGTAAAAAGTGCCTCGCCATGGGAGTACGACTTATCACGGGAGTATGGCAGTACATCAACACGTGAATGTTTTTACATATAACCCTGCATAGTCAGCGGCAATTAAACGAAAAGAAAATTATTTTCTCAAAAATACTAAGTATAAGGCGTTCGATACTATAGAGAAACTAAACCCTATGATTTTAGTAAACTCAACAAAGAACTTTAAAGCAATGTAATCATTTTTAAAAAGACTTTAATGCAAATTCGCAAATACCAAAGGGGGCTAAGAGTTTATTAAAAGTTGTTCTTTAATCCCAAACTTTAGAAAAGAACCATACATAAGATTTTTCACTAATTCCTCCCAATTCTTTCAAGATTTCATATGGGATCATAGGGGTTCTCCATTTCTCAAAAAAAGAAATGGGGTGTGTTGGTCACAACAAAGTCCTTTGGAAATCTCTCAACCATTCTTCCATTCTTTCCAAAAGAGATGGATATTTTAGCCATATCATTTCAAATTTGATAGGGCAATGGGCTTGGGGCATCTATGGAGATTGAGAGCCAAGTTGGAGAATTGTATGAACTTAACACATAGTATCTTTAAATTTTGTTAACCAGTCCGTTATTCTTTCTGCAATGTTGCAAAAACCTGCCCTTCTATTTGACTTTGAGTATTTCCCTTATTTTGGCTGAATATCCATTAGGCTGTTAGACTGTGCAAATGTCTTGAAATCCTATTGATACTGGGTTTCCCTGGGCAGGCTGTTTCTCTTCTCATTGGATGAAGAATGACATTGAAATCTCCACCAATTAGAACTCTTTGCCCTCTTAAGTTCTGCAGGAGCTTTGAGAATTCTTTCCATATTACAAAGCCTGTAATTTTTCCTTTGATGATCTCTATCTTGCACGGTAACCACTTTTTGCCTTTAGTCCAGTTTGACCTCAAAAGAGTCCTAGGGTTCCATATGGTAGAAATTCCTCCAGAAGCTTCGGTAGCATCTGTGTTCCATGCTTTCCATTGGTGTGAAAGAAGGATTTCTATCTTAGAAGAAGACATCTTTTATTCTGCTGGAGCTGGTGTCTGACCAGCCTTCTTTTGTTACAGGCATTCAGTTGCGTAACATTCCATGAAAGACATTTCATGGTCCATGTGGAGGGATCTTCTCCTTTTATGTGAACATATTCACTAGTGTCTGTTGCGTGTCTGCTCCTATGGCTTCGTGTATATCTTCCCGATGTTGCTCCAGTTCTGTTTTTTAACTTCTCCTCCATTTTTTGAACTTCAGGTTTATGTTTGTAGGTTTCTTTTTGAGATAAAAAACAACTACCCCCATCGTCTGAAGTTTCTTCCTCTAGGGATTCCTTGGTGTAATTACATTCATTCATCGTTTGAGTTTAGATTTAGGGTTGTGTTCTCCTTGATTGGTGGTTAATGATCAAAATTGGGGAATTAGATTTTTTTCCCAAAGTTCAGCCTTTCAATGTTAGGAGAGTGGTGTGTGGTTTTGAAATGGGCAAAGAGTGGGGCTCTTTCTTCTCAGAAAAAATCACAGACGATTCCGCATTTTTTAAGTATTTGTCCTCCTCTTTGGATACTTCTTTCTTCTGTAGTACCTGTTTTAGCATCTTCTGTAGTTTCTTCTTAAGTGATCCCTATCATGGCAGGTATAGCATCTAAAAGTAATGCACTCCAAATCGATCTGCTGATTAAAAATACCAAGTTTGAATCATAGGCGTACTGATTTTGGCAGTGGCTTTGAGAGGAATCTTTTAACACAAATCTGAGCAAAAGTAGAGAACCTCCTCCTTGCTGTGACCTCATCTGTTGCTATGAGATCTCCCAGCAGATCACATGTTTTTTAAGATATTTTGGTTCTAGCAATCCATACAATTTTATCCAGACCGGTGTTGAGAGGGCTATCTCCTTGTTTGGGTTAAAATTTTATGTCCAAGGTTCAAGCACTAAGCCAGCATTCCGCATAAACCACAGGCCTCTTGAGATGATCTCTTCCTTCCTTTCTACTGTGGGGAAGATTGCACCAAAAATCCCTTTGGTAGAAATCTAATCTCAATTTCTCCCTCCACTTTCCACTTCTCTAATACACAGCTCAAAAGTGAATTCGCTGTTGGCCATGGCCATCTGAATTTGCCTACCAGAGTTATGGCTTCCAGAATGCTTACATCCTCATTGATCAGAGCATCCTCTATTTCCAGCTCCACATCGATTTCTGCTGCTTTTAGGGTAAAATTTCTCATCTTTTTGTAAAGTGTGGCTGACAGCTGGTATTCATGGTGTAAATGATATTGAGTAATTTGTAAACAATCCAAAACTATGCAGAATGTTGAAGAGGTAAAAATTAACATGGATATGCTGAAGGACTTCAATTTGATGTCTGTAAATTCCATATTTTAAGCACATAATTGTGTTCCCAGTTATTGCATGCTCATTTCAAATTCCATATTTTAAGCACATAATTGTGTTCCTAGTTATTGCATGCTCATTTCAAATTCCATATTTTAAGCGCATAATTGTGTTCCTAGTTATTGCATGCTCATTTCAAATTCCATATTTTAAGCACATAATTCTGTTCCCAGTTATTGCATGCTCATTTCAAATGAAAATGATTCCTTAAGTAGTTTCTTTTGTAAAATTTAATTTCAATTTGAAGCAAACTGGCACACAACTCATGACTATGTAAGCAATGGTTCTGAATAGCTGCAAAGGTCTTTAAATTTTTTTAATGTTTCTTATAATTCTTTTATGTTGTTATGTTCAAAGCATGGTGATCTATGCATGCAAATTTTTTGTGATACAGTATTATTTGGTTCTCTATGAGGTATTTTTTGCTGACATTGCTTGAATGTATAGTCTTGTGGTGTGCTGTGTGCATAACTGGTGCGTTGTTCTACAGCTTTGATTTCTCTAGGATTTCTTACAATCCACACTTTCTCTATGGTTATTGCATTCATCGGATATGCTGAAGAGAATAAAGTACACCAGCTATTTGTGCCTATTATCCATCTAGTTGCGGCAATGCTGGTAAACATTTTTAATAATATCAAAGTATTTAAAAAAAAAAAAAACATTAACTACGTAGAATCTCATTAGAGACTAAAAGCTTCCGCAATCCATCATGACAATAAATCAAGCTTTGCTTCAGGCGAGAAATTTCTATTTCTTTCCTAAAGCTTGTTTTAAACTCTCATTAGTTAAGCAGATTGCATGATTGCTAGTAACTCACATAAAGTGAGAAGTTATTGACTCCTTTAGGCTCCATTGCAGACACTAGTGAATCTTATACCCGGTGGTTGCATTGCTGGAGTGTCTTTGATATTTTTATCTGCTGCCATAACCCTGGTATACTGTGGGAAGATGGTTTTGGCAAGAATCACGAATAACTTAGAGTACATACCGAGTAGGCAAAGGATTAGTTCATGAGAAGAATAGATGACTGAGCTTGTGTATTAATTTTTGTTCATTTGAATATGATGTATTGGACATGCTACAGTTCTGGATATTTAATATTTATGATTAAGAAGATATTCTTGAGAAGCTTAAAGTCTTCTATCGCCTATATCAAGTAAGGAGATGGGAGATGGGCTACTGAAGAAAAACGAGACTATGTTTATCAATCATTGGCAATTTGTGAAATTATAAATCTTTAGAAATAAAGTTGTCTCATAATTAAAGTTGTCGTTAAATACTACCAATTGTTACAACACTAGATTTGTTCTATGCATGAAAACATATGAATGATTTTGCTTTCTAAGGGTAGAGTTTAAAGATCACAAGGAAATTTTTCTTCACAAGTAATCTTTTTTTTTGTTGGCAAGTTCTAATTTGAATCATAAAGACTAGAGATTTTACTTGAATTCTAATTAGATCCGGTTTATCTAAAAGAAACATAAAACACCTCTGAAAAGAAACAAGATCCAAATACACCCTTAAGATTAAAATTTGGGATGCCTTAGACATGTTTTATCTTGACATTTAAATACTTGGACCAACCTAGGTTTTTGTGGCATGCTTGTCCTTGATAGCAAAAATAAATTTGTATTATCTTGTGGAAGAGGGGCATTATATTTGTTTATGACTAGGATAGGATTTCTCAAAACGCTTCTTAAGTTTCATCATATGTGTAGGGTTTTACACGCATTCCTATCACAGATGCATCCATAGTTCAAAAATTCGTACTTGACAACCCAAAATTCACTTGTACTTGCAACTCGACAATTACTTGGAAATTTTTATGTTAGTGTGCGTGCGTGTGTGTATAATTTTAAATAACATTTAAAACTTTGTGAAAAAACATGAGCTTTATTAAAAAGCATGAGAAAATGAAGTACGTAACGCATAATTATATATTTTTATTAGTTTTAGACCAAAAAAGAGTACAATGATTAGTTTTAGACCAAAAAAGCTACAATGCTTATCAATGCACCACAATATGATTTCCAACTCCTTGTACTCATTTGTTATGCCCTAGAAGTGGAAGTTGAAGGTTCCTCTAGAACAAAATCATTCTCAAACATATTATCTTGACCAACCCTCCCTGAGGCCTCAGTTGCCACTGACCTTGCCCCTTTCACAACGCCCCTCTCCAAATTTGTTATATCCTTCTTGGTAAATATGCATTGCTCATGTAGATCCTTAGCAATTTAGTATGAGTGTAGATTGATATCATCCACATCAATCACATCATGACTCTATCTGTCTCACGCGAAGATGAAAAGTGCATTTCACAAAAACAAGGCCATTGAGACATCTTATTGTCAACAAGTTACGTTTCTTTGTGTGAGTGGCCTCAAATATGCTCCAATTATGTTTATACCCAAAAGAGCTACATGGATGGAACAAAATGCGAATGGCTAGACTTTGAATATTTGGTGTTTTTGCACCATAATATTTCCATCACAAATATGCGAATAGAACATAAATTTGCAAGTCAACTAGGTTTACATATATTAAAAGAGTCTATAATGTACAAGTAACAAACTTACAATCAAAGGATTTGATTCATTTTTACCTAGTTATTGGGTCATTCTCCTTCGAACATAAAGCGCTGAAGAAAGAAGCCTCCCCCTTTACAGTCTTGTACATTTGCAAGTCATTAAGAATTGTGTCTCTAGTGACTTCATTAGGGATCATCTTCTCTATGCATGTGTTGAGGTCATCGAAAACGTCCTTATTGACCTTAAATGAATAAAAATAAAATGGAGTTCAAGTAGTATGTCAGTGCATGTAAATGTTGGTAGCCCTACTTGTTCTATCTCCGATCAATTATACACCAAATGGATTCATAAATTATTTTATTTTTCTCGTAATAATTTGCTATGACCTCTTTGGCCTTGTCCATGGCCTTATACAAATATTCCATTGGGCTTTTGTTTTTTGGTCCACCAAGCGTGGAATTGTGACCAAGCCTCTAACACCTAAAACAAAATAGCATGGAATTTTAAAATTAAAATTAAGAGAAATTTAAACCAAGTAAATTATAAAATTAAATGATAAATAAAAAATAGTTAAGCTTAAAATTATCTTAAGGATCTCCTTTATGTTTTTCACAAACACAAAAAAATGGACTTGATGAGTCTTTACCGTTTGGCTTCGTACTATAAGGAGATTTTAATGAACGTGTGCTCATAAACATTTACTTAAGAGTTGTTAGTGGGGCTACAATGGTTTTCAATGTGATGAAGGTTGTGGTGAATTATATGACTCTTTTTTGCATACGCTGCTTTTTGTTGGTGTGCTTTTTCATCAAGCTTAGCACCCAAGGGTGACTGTACATGTATTTTACGATATTTCTAGATTTTTCAACAACACTTTTCATCCATGTAATTTTTTCTATGTTCTCAATAAAAATTTAATGCAATGAGATGTGCTCGAAAAATGTGTAAGGTGTCTCTTTTTAACAAAGTCTCTCTATTGTTACATATATTGTTGCATTGTCAATCTTAACGTGGATGACATTGTCCACACCCATTTCCATGACCACTTTATTTATAACAGATCACACACTGTCAATGTTTTTCACATGGTGGGAGTCATCAATTGTCTTCAACAACACTAGTTGCCCACTTGAAGCCACTAGAAATTATATCAAAGTGTGGTTCCTTCGATTCATTCACCCATTAGAAAAAATATTGCAACACTTTGTGTGTCAGATTTTATTTTTCTCATCTCACTTGTGTATTTTTTATGACACCCTTCAACAATGGGTCACTTAAATCAAGAAGAATAGGTGCCTTGAACTCCTCGAAAATGGTCAATGCTTTACCAATTTTTTTCGATATGAGCTTCTTGCCGCATTGAATGGTATGTTGTTATGATACAAAAAATTGCAGCAAATACCCTTGTTTCAATATGGTTTTCCCAGTTTCAAGTAGTACCTTCGAGTGAAGGTTATGCCCTAGGAGTATTACGAGGAATAAAAAACCGTACCTGTGAACTCGAATTGTCTCTAGTAGACGAGCTTTGTTTTCGAACCTTTGGGCTAATAGAAAAAGCTACAAAATCATCAAAATCACGAGAAACATTCATTACAAATGCAAGTGCTACAACTGCCATTTTTAAATTTCTTTCCTCCTTGTAAAGAGCAAGGACAACATCCATCTCTTTTGTAACTTTAAGCTTCACTTTGTCACATAATCACACATCTTTATATAGGTTTGTGCAAAGGTGGTATTTGAGGCAATTGATACGTCATCTCTTCAGAACCCCACAATAATTGCATATTTGGTATTTGAGGTTATTGAGGTGGTGGTATTGTACTTTGAGCCCTCTATGCAATCCTTCCAAACAAGGTCATCATACTTCTTAGTCTTACTACAACTATTTGGATTGGATGCCATTCTTGAATGCCATTGACTCATTGCAAGTTTTTGAATGCAAACCCTATAAAACAAATATTTATTTTTTAATGAAAAACCTTAGTTCTCAGTGCTTATTGAAGAAAGGAAAAAATAAATCAAACCCTAGGGCCTATAGATTTAAAATGGAAAAATTAAAAACCCCAAAATAAATTTGATTATTAGAGTCTTACCTATTAAATCCCCGTTAAAAATCCTTCAAGGCTGATGGAAATGATGTTGCAACAATTGGTAAATGATAAAATTTGTTGAAGCAGAGCAAAAACAACAGGGAATTGTTTGTAAATGTGAAAACAACATTTTTCTGTTGCAATATTATTTAATAGTTGCCGAGTTTTTAACTCAGCTCGCCAGTCGTTACGTAGTTTCTCGACAAGCAAAAAATAAACAATTTTCCAGTGAATAGCAATTTTTTATGTGAGTTTTAAATCTATACATATATTTTGGACTATTGTTCATAGATACATGTATGAACAACAATCAAACTATGAAGGAAATTTTATTTTTCTTTGGGAATTGAATCAAGTAGAGATGTTTATCTATAGACATTTTAGGAAATGAGAAGATGTGCATATATATTTTTGAATGCTTTTGTAACACATAATAGCATATTTCTAAAAAGGTATGTTATTTAACATGATGTATTTACCTTTCTTATTTGTTGGATGTTTTATCTTCTATTTGCATTCAAATCCATATCACTCAACAACAAAATCATTATTTGCACTTCACATTTGATAACTTTTTCCCTGAAAAGTTCGTTGGTTGATCAAGCATACACAAATAAACTGTTAATCTGTTTCTCCAATCCATATAAATGTGTAAATTATAATGGTACAATTCTTTATAAATATTTTGTAGTCTTATTGGGGTTATATGTTGTTGAGATTTGGTCCAATGATATTATTGGGAAGCAATTTGATTGTAGTCATAAGTGTTTTTAACTTAGTGATAAAATCGATAAAAACTCTATATCCATTCCTTCACATGATATGTTTGTGGGCATATGGCACCAAAATACATTAAAAATTGATACTTAAGATCCTAACGTAAACATTAGAAAAAGTCACAATGTTAAGTATTTGTAAAAAAAAATACAAATGTGTATTTCCGTTTGTTTATTTATTTATTATGAAGCATAGAAGAGAGTGGGAGGTAGTTTGTTGGAAAAAAAGATAGGGCTTTAAGTGGATGGCATCATCGAATTCCATGAGGTCATGCACCCCCACCCTTAATGGGTTTTAACCTTGTCATAGCTAAGTTGCTTTCACAAATTTCTTTCCACAAGCCAAAAGGCTATAGCTGCAGCAAAATCTATAAGGATATGTTCTTAATGCAACTTCAAGTTGATCATGATTTTATTAAATCATGATCGTTTATTATCCTTCATTATTACCCATTCACTATGTTTCATATACATATTATCACTTGGTCTCTTATTTATGTGGTTATGTCAAAGGGGTCTCATTTGTACCCAACAATTGATTTTCAAATTGTTCTTAGTGAATAAGTCTTATTTGGTTATGTTACCTTAAGACAAGTTGATCTAATTAGCTTCATTTCACCATTCAAATCCGCCCCTTATTACTTAGTTTGAACGTCAAATTTTAATGGGATTTTTCCCCCTTCAATCCATTTAACAAGCAAAGTTGAAAAGATAAAATCCTTTTATTAAGGCACTCTAAGTTTCACTTTAAGTTTTATTGCATTCATTTTAATTTTGTGTGTTCATTCATACAAATGCAATTTCACAATTTTACTTTAATTTAGATTGATGTTTGTGTTATATCATAACACCATCATTGCAAAAAGGTATCTTTACACCTTTATCAGTTTAACGAGATTCCATTCACTTATGCTTTCTTTAGCATTTGGAACCTTCCCAATCAATACTCAATATTGGATTGATATAAAAGAAAGACCACTTCATAAGATAGTTGTTTAAAAGTGATTAAGAATATTAAGTATCCACTTAAACATCCATGCAATTTTTTCAGACTATAGGTTTGAGTCATTTTTTCTTAAGAACATATTTACAATGAAGATATGTTCCAAACCAAATGAGCAAAGGAAAGATCAATTATTTCCATATCAGATCAAATCAACATTTGTTAGTGTAGTACTTACTATCCACAACACCATTTGACTCACTCGTACAATAATTATTTAATAACCAGAAACTATTGATTACAAGATTATAACAAATCTTAATATATACGGACTCAAGTTTTCTTGCACAATACAATTATAATTCTGCCAAGTACACATGATTCATCAATGAAGTCATTACATGTCTTTACGTAACAAATGTTAAAATCAACACAATGACTCAAAGGTTGTCAACCAAAATTTACATAACGAATCCTACACTATCTTGAACACTCAACAAGTACAATAAAACGAGTCGTTTTGAATTACAAGTGAATTCAAGATTTTCTAACTTATGTGAAATGATGAGCCCTTGCCAAATAATGTGTTTAATCTCATGCCTGTGAAATTGAACAATACCCATTGTGACATGTGATCAAGGTCTGATGGAGTTATGTGGAACAATAAAATTAAGTATATCAATATTATATGTCTCTTGTGCTCTGCATCATGCATATCATCAACTTTGATGAAGATACATATCCATTATGAGATGTGATCAAGGTCCGATGTAGTTATGTGGAACAATGAAATTAAGTATATCAATACAATTTATCCTTTGTGTTCAACATCATCAATTTTGACGAAGATACATCAATAGTTCGCTCACACAAGTGCTTGGCATATTTTTGTCAATTTTGATAAGTCGTTTGACATGCAATGAAAGGTAAGAACCCTCACTGCATTTTCCTCGAGTTCAAACTAATTATATTAATGCATTTAAGGCATAACACATCCAAATGAAACAAATGAATTAATCTAAGTGTTCGTAGATGCAATTCTATGTCATGACACTAAGAAAAGTATACATTACACAATTCTCAATGTCCAATATAACAAAGAATTAAATTCAAGTTTTGTTTTATATTTCCGCTACCCACACTGTGATGGTTCATTTTTTGTTAGAGCATAAGCTTGACTATGACATTCTAATATTTTAGGCATTATCAAAGAAATCATCACACATATTATGCAAAACACAATAAGAACAAAATTACTTTGACTAATAAGACATTTGTAAAATGATCTCTCACACAACAATCTTCATAGGATGATTAGATGCATGTGTGTAGATGATTGTATCTAATCATTCTACAATCATGATATGTATATACAAGAACATTCAAGTCAACTCAAGTATCTAGTAATAAGAAGGTAAGGATTGTACATGTTGTAGATTTACCTAATTTTCATCATCCTTACACTTACTGCCTTTTGAACATACCAAAACAACTTAGTTCTTTCCTACATCTTTACAAGCAAAATTAGATATTTTCTGAATTCCAAAATATTTTTTCCAAATTTCTCAACAAGTGTAGGCATAGATTAATTGCATATAGGGCTTAGAAATAAAGCACCCAGTTAACCTTATTAACTCAACATGTAGATCGATAACAAATACAACTACTTCACTTAACCATGATAAAATCCAATGGATCAAATATATGTAGGTCGAGCCAAACAACTTCAAGTTTCACTATGATCTTTTTTAACAAATCAAACCGCATAAGTTTAGAAATCAAACATATAGTCACCCTCATTATCTCTAACACGTTTGTAAAGAACATAGACCATTCACTTAACCATGATAAATCCAAGGCATTGAGTTTTTTTAGCCCTGAGCCAAATAACTACCAATTCAAAATTTTACTATTTTTAATCAAATTGAGTTTGCATTTTTAAGAGCAAATTAAACTTGCCTAAAAATGAATGTTAAGAGACCTGAAAGTGATCATAGGTTGAACCCTAGGTTTGTGATACCTTTTAGTTGCCTAGCTTCAAACCCCCACTCCTGCAAAACAACACCAACCATCTTTCCCAAGCATGATTGTGGGCCAAATAGGCCTAAGGCCATTTTTTTTCTTTCTTCCTCCATTAACAGCATGCAAGTGCCAAAACAAAACTAAGTGTTAAGTTCAGTTCAAATTTATGCCAAACTAAACTATGAGTTCATTAATGGACTAAAACAAAGATGTGCTTGACTGAATAATGCAAGTGTGAAATCAACCAACAATTATGCAACCCTACAACCAATCAAAATATTGATTTGACTACGTAAATGACTTGCCAGATTCTTTCAAAAAAATGATGCCAATAAGCATGCATGTTTCTTCACTAAGGCCATGTTGAAAATACCATACAATGATGGCTCGAAAGGTCAAAAAAGGACGTGTTCTCAAAACCTTTATTGTTTGATTACTTCCTAACCCTAGTCAAGTTTACTCCCAAGAAAACTATTTCACCACAACTCAAAACTTAATTAACTACAATGTATGTTTGGTTGGGTCCAAACTAGGTTGTGATAATGCCACCACTCTAATGTTTATACCATGTTAAATTATAAACAACTCAAATTCCAAGGTGGGGATGTGGTCTCTCTACTCCTAGACAAGGGTTTAGGTTTTGCATTGTGGCTTGAGCACTTTTAATAATTAACATTTAAAACATTACCTTCAACGAGTGCTATGTTATTGCCTCTAGGGCATTTTAAAATGAGCTCGTGTTTAAACCAACATTTTTACCTCCGTGTTGCCCCCCAGTGGTCCCAATTTTTAGTGGGTAGGGTGGCATTTCAAAATACAAGCAGGCCCAATAGCTCACAAATGTGCTTGTATAGCATCACATTCCAAATAAGAGTGACTAGATCGATAAATGATGATAACGTGATTGCCTTTGGCTATTTGCTCTACCGACTCTATCGAAAAATTATTAGATGCAAACCATGTTACTTATCCATTTTGGTACAAAACACATAATATAATGAGTTATTATCAAAACTAATTATATTGATTATACCATTTGTTAGATGTTGTGGGTTACATGAGGTTCTAGATTGAGCTAAAATGATATTAAGTATTTAAATCTTAGATGTACTTGAAGTCACAAAAACATCAACATTTAAATGTTTCAAATATCAAGATACAATTAACATCCAAATTGAAATAAATCAGAATACAAAATGTTATTTTCAATAGTTTTATAATCTAGTATAAAGTGTGACTTTTGTAAAGGATAACATAAACATGTATAATTACTAAAATAATATATTATTAAAAAATTTCTTTGCCACATGATAAAAATGCATTCAAATATTTCACAATTGACATCAATATAGAAAAATAAGTTCTCAAATCTAGGGGATATGATAATTTGTTTTAATACCATTGGAATGGGTTCTGATAGATTTTAGAGTTTTTACGTGATAACTGACATTGCCAAGAAGGACAATCAGGAAAAATTTAACACCATTGTTTGAACTCGTTATCTCTATATCCTTTTTTCACACATTTGACATTCCCTTTATGTACTGGGTTCATGAAATCTCTTCTTTATTATCATGGGTGACTCTAGTGCACATTAATATTTAAATGAAATGTCGTTAAAATATTGACGGCTTCAAATGAACATAATTGACCTCTACATGGATAAGGTATTCTTCATCATGCTTCATGAATTCAAAGAATTTGAGAGTTCCTTCACAATGTTTAATCATATATTCGTCAAGACCACCAACCCTGCGAAGAAAAGTCAACCCTGTATTCATAGTGACCTACCCATAAGCTGCCACCTTGTCCATTGATTATTTCTTATTGCTAATTTTGCCTTATTGTGCCTTTCGTTCTTTGTGCATCCTCAAGGCCACTAATATTCCATGCGCATTCACATGTTTCTCGTGCCCCCTTGACTCGATCTACCCAACCCATAGGCATGCAACATGCATAATTATCACTTCATGTCACATTCTTGCACTTTGTGTGCTCTAGAGGTCCATGCCACCTAATCCATTGGGCATGATGGACGCGATACTTTGTCCCAATCTACCCCATAATCATTTCAAATCTACTTTCAATTGTGCTTTGACATCCATACCCAATTCCAAAGCTTTCATTTTGTTGCAGGTCAAGAGGAGGCTAGCAGAGGCTATGGTGTTGATTTTAAACCCATTTGGCATGCAACATGCATAATTATCACTTCACTCTTGTAGATTGTGTGCTCAAGAGGTCTAACCCACCTAACCCATTGGGCACGATGGACACACTACTTTGTCCCAAACTACCCCATAATCATTTCAAATCTACTTTCAACGTTGCTTCGAAATCCATTACCCAAATCCAAAGATTTCATTTTTGTGCAAGTCGAGAGGAGGCTAACAGAGGCTATGACATTGGTTTTAAACCTCCCAAATGCATTTTATTAATAAATCCATTATGTGAGGACTGGTTTCTCCTTTATCTATCCTTCATTTCTTCAACACCTTGTTATATGACCAATGTTTATACTTGTACTTATTTCCTGATCCGTATTGTCATCCATATCCATAACATTAATGTAACATGGCTTCAATCTATATTTTGTTATATATCCTTGTTGAGAGCTCAAGTAATCTCTTGTCCAACTTAATGATCTAGCACCAAAATTCAAATTGGTATTTGAAAGATGCAAAATATGAATGCTTTCTAAATGAAAAATCCTCACGTTTCTCAAATACATAAATGCATTTCTCCCTTTAGTTGTAAGAGAAAGACAAAATTACATCACGATAGGGGTATTCCTCTACTTTAAGCATATGTATTACATGACCCATCTTTGGCCTCTTTTGAGCATCTTCCAACATCTTCCTTGCGTTGTGAATATTCCAATTCCAAGCTTACATATATCATCCTAGGATTGCATTTGAACAAAAGAACAAACTACGAGTAGATAGGGGTCCAATGGCATCCTTGAGCTCATTTATCTTAGCATGCCTTTCTGCACAATCTTGTTCATTTTGGGTTTTGCCACCATGTTGCCTTTGCCACAACGATAAATGAATATAACAAAACTGACTTGCTCCTTGAGATTCATCAGACGACCATAAGTAAGAGAACAAGGCACATAGATTGGCAAAACTTTCAACAAAGCATTGGTAATGTCAAATTATCAATCCATTTCTATTTTCTGAGTTGCCCACTGTGGTAGTGGAATATATTAATCAATAAAAAAATTTAATTGCAAATCACACCCTCGTCGCCACCTCTCCGTCCTTGCAATACCTAACTAACAAAACTATTCCAAGCATTGTTTGATGAAATTCATCATCATCAATTGAGAGGTTCCATTGCAAGTAGTCATTGGGCACTTGCTTGGATCTTTCCACAACAACAATTTATGTATTAATATGCTTGTTTACAGTAATGGCCATAACATTATAGTTTGAAACTCTCAAATCCAGAGGTTGAGATAGGATCCTATTGTTGTTGGTGATGGGATTACAGTCAAAAACCTGATTCCTATTGATGTTTTCCATGAAACAAACCAACCCAAATAATGAAGCAATAAACCAACTTTATGTATCTATGCAAGGACAACTAAAATTGTACCATTTATTCAAAAAAAGATCAAATGTAAACCTAGAGAGTTATTCTGAATTTGTAAACATGAAGTACTAGGGCTTGGTGACTTGAAACAAAATTTACAGTAGATGGAAAACATACATTTGCATTATAGAGTTTTGTGTATAAATTGCATCACTATTGCTTACATACATGTGGATAATTCCATGTAGTCAGATAGAAGAATTCTTATTCTTTGGACTTCACATGGCTCCTCAAAGGATACCATGAGACAAAACATCATTCTCAGTTCAACTCTAGTTTTTTTAAACTTGACCTGTCAGACTGCCATCTACAATGAGATCCATCCTATATGGCTTTTGTAGCTTCCTTATATGCTTTTACTAATCCAAGCCTTAACAATCCAAGAAAAGAAGGTATGTAACTCCCAAGAAGGACTATGTGCGAACTAGCCTTTCCAACATTTGCATAAATCCTTTGAACTTATCCACCCAAGTTGTTGTAGCTTCTCATGGATAAAAATCAAGGACCTTATGATGATATCAGATTAGATAAGAAATCTTCAACCACAGTTCTTACTTTTGTAGTATCTTTATGGTTGTATATTGGTTCCAAGCATACTTTTCACAAATGTGCCAAAAACGGATTTTTTTCCCCAACAAAGATCAAAATTAAAATACACCTTGTGGGTACAAGAAATCAACACATGGAAGGGGAAAATAATTAAAACATTACTACATGTATTGACAACAAAAGCACACAACAAAAAGCAAAAAATAACAGGAAAGAAAGTAGGCCAAAAATTTATGCATAAGGTAAAACACGACTTGACAAGGGTTTACAAAACCATCAACTAGTTCAAATAAATACGAGGCTTTTCTTAACCATTTGGGATTAACTAGAGAGTTAAAGGATACCAAAGCCATTGGAAACCCAAGAAATCTTATATACAGCTTTGGCAAAAACATGTAGCCTCTGAAGGACAAAATTGCAAAGGATTCAAGAGACTCAACTTCCGATTTTAAGAATTCAGGGAAAGACTCATAATGGAGGAGGAACACAAGCTCATATGTTAAAATGAAATCTTGGCTCTACCTATAATTGATGCCTTGATTTGAGTTAACTATGATGGATAACAACATATTATCTTTATGCATTATATTGAGAACTTCTATCTCTTGAATATGACCAATCTAATGCCTATCGTGTAGTGGGTGCATTTATTCTTGCATCCTAATTTTTTTATAAGAGGGTTCCCCTGGAGTTTGGGAAGAAGACAAGGATAATGCAACATCTACTCTCATGGATTCATCGTCAAAGAGCCCTTATTCAAAGGCAGACATATGAAGAGGAACAACTTTCTATTCACAAAGAAAACTTACTTAGATGCTTCAGGGAACTGAATTGGAACAAACACTACATGATGAAGAAAATTCTATGGAACTCTTTCTCGCTAAGTGGTGTTCAAATACTCTTTAAATATTTTTATTTGCTTGTGCTCAACCTCGCCACTTTCTTCTTAAGTTTGATTAGTTTCACGCAAAATTTGCAGGAGACATGACTTATTCATAAACTCAGCAGGTTTGGTAACCATCTTGTTGTCATGCTCCTCTTCAATGAGTAATTCAGGATGACTCAGTTCATGGTACTTAAAGGAAATAGGTTGTGTGTGATATGGGAGAGTAATTTATTCTAGTTTGTCTGCATACTCCTTAGCTAACTATGGATACATTCGAAGAATTTGAAAATTAGATTCAACTTGATCATCTGTTTTTCTTTCCACTGTGTTATTCATTAAGTGTTCCTTATGTACATAGTCTTCAACTTTATTCATTACTAATTCATTTATTTTGGTTGTTCCTCATCAAGATCCAAAGTGAGAGCTTCCATTTCAGGTAGTGAACATAGGTAAGAGGAGTCAAATCTTTAAAGATCATCTTCAAACTCTATTGTATAGTGCTACAATTTTAGGGAAAGAAAAGCACATTGGTGAAGAACCAGGTTTATTAGCTTCCTCACAAGGGATGCTGCCAGAATATTATTTAAATGCAACAATTGAATAGACGAGGGGATGAGATGCCAAGTGTGAGATAAAAGATGAAGAAGATGAGTTCAACTTGAGCAGTGAGCTACAAATTAATGATGATGCCCCTGGTAAAGACATGCACAGGGAGTAGATGTGATGGATAAATGAGTGGATGAGATGCTAAGTGTGAGATAGAAGATGAAGAA
Organism: Torreya grandis; assembly: GCA_037957365.1. Lineage (NCBI taxonomy): Eukaryota > Viridiplantae > Streptophyta > Pinopsida > Cupressales > Taxaceae > Torreya > Torreya grandis. The sequence continues at coordinate 4,739,224 of JARHVA010000475.1, forward strand.
GATGAGTTCGGCTTGAGCATTGAGCTACAAATTAATGATGATGCCCCTGGCAAAGACACATGCACAGAGAGTAGAGGTGATGGTTGTTGACACACCCCAAGGGGAAATCAGTTGTAACATGATGATGATATGATTAAAAGGCCACAAGCTTTAGACCTATCCTAAGCAAAGATGCATGCAAGGGAGAGTTGTTGGCCAAGTTAAGACGAGGATTTGATAATGATGGGTGTAGCTCAAAGCTAAAGTTGAGTGATATGATGTAGGTGATGATAGAGAAGAATGATAGAGTCGAGTGACCAAAAGACTACATTGCATCAAATCAATAAGTCATTATGTGATGATGCCCCTAACAAGGACACATGCAAGGGAACAATAATCAATTAGTGATTGATGGAAGAAAAGATGGATGCGATGATTTTGTCAGGCCCAATCAATAGGTACAGGGGATTGACAAAAAATATTAGGGAGATGATGATGGTGATTGATCAATAGATTAAATGATTATAGCTTCAAGGATTTGACTGATGTAGGACCAGAGGATTATGAGAGAGACAGTGGCCGAGCTATCCTTGGGCACTAAAAGGTGACCAAGTGCTGCCTACATAGTCTAGAAAGACCTTAGGCCAATGTAGTTCTGACTAGAAGATGATGACAATGATGATGATTAGTGATTAGAAAGCGATGATGATGAGGATGATTAGACTTGTTAATGATTGAAGGATATGATTCAAATGATGAGATGAGGACAAAAGGTTGGATGTTAGTCAGATGGGTTGAGAGGACTAGATTCGTGATGGGGATAAGGATGATTAGATGATTAGATGAATGATGAGGGTATGAGTGATCAAGCCATCACAACTATCATAAGACTCATCATAGTCTAAGCAATCCAATAAATATAACACTTGACAATATGCCCCATGATATAAGGATGACCAAGAAGACATTGTGCCAAAGTGCATGGGCAAATGGTGAAATCTACATCATCGAAGGCACTTTTGGTGTCCTCATAGCATCCTCATTTATTTCCCAAAAAGACACGATGCAAACAAAACCTCAAACAAATAAAATATATACATGACGCAAAACAAACAACAGACAAATAACAGGCAAGAATCTACATGTAGTGTCACAATGTCTTGTCTAAGGATGGGATGAGTGATTGGACTAAATTAGTTATGATGGTGATTGGGGACTTGGATTGGGATAGGATGATTAAGACGAGATGTTGCCCCTAGTTTAGGATGGAAGGATGGATGATATAATAAGGTCTTTGAATATTGATTTGGTCTTGAGATCAAATCAAAAAGTGGTGAAGGAAGGTGATTAGAAAAGTGATGACCAAGGATTACCAATAGACAAGGCCCTGCAAGGATCCAATCTAGCAAGGAGACTAGGAGATGATGGGATCAAATACCTTTCACACTAACCAAGAGTAATTGGATGGGTGCCAAGTATGAAGAGGCAATGATAGGATAGTGATGGGATCAAGTACCTTCCATACTGGCAAAAGATTAATAGGATGGGTGCTAGGTATGAAAAGGCCTTGATAGGAAGTGATGGGTGCCGGATTAGAGTCTTTGACAAGGTGATTTATGTTGATAAGACCTGGGCAATAGGATTAGATGGAAGACATGAAGGGATGGGTGACCACTCCAATTTGGTTTCAAGACAAAATGTCGTATCCAAAAGATGGGATAATATGAGATGGATGGAGATAATTACGACTAGAGGATTCGACATAAGACAAGACACAATGGCCTATTTTTGGCTTTGTTAAAATTTTATGATTTTTAGGGTTTTTGGGAATATTTATATACACTATACAAATAGGGTTACTAGCAAAGGGAATACCAAGCCTAGAAACGAGGACAAAGATGTATGAATGGATGGATGGATAAGGGTGATGCGGAAAAGGGGATGGGGACCAAGGAAGAAGGGACTAGGGATCGCTAATGACCACATCGTGAAGGAACCAAATGTTTAGTTACCTAAGTGTCCATTGGAGGATATGCCAAGAGGAGTTTGGGACAGTTATCAAGACACCTTCCACTTCCTTACGAAGGTCAAGATAGGAATGAAGAAGAGATAGGATGCACGATATGATGGTAGATGATGGATAGGAACAATGGATCAAAGGATAGGATGATGGGTGATATCGACAAGGTGGACAAGGAATGTGACAAGCGGGATGGATGGATGAAGATATGAAATGGATGATTGTCCCCCCATGTGTTGAGGAATAATGCGTACAATAGATTATTCTGCCGTGGCGTTGAAAATCGGTTTTCATGATGGTACTTGCCCAAGGTTCCAGAAGATTAGTTTTCACCACTAAACAATTTTTTTATAGAGTTTTTGACTTTCTATTGGGCATCTCGATTTATTAGTTGACAGGCAAGATGCAAGGTGAAGACACTTGATGGAGACATTAACCGACACCTGTTTAGAGGATATGTGATGATAGGATCATGTTGTTATTGTTGGATATGTTGGGTGAATATTTTGTCAGTCAGCTATCTGATTGAGCAAAATAGGTCTTATCATCCATAGCAAAGGAGATTGGTCAGCCCAGTGTGCAGGTTTACTACATCAGAGGTGGACAAATCTCTCCTCTCATCAAGGGGAGGTTTCCTATAAATACGCAAGAGCTATATATACTATAAATATGCAAAAAATAACACTTAGGGGTAGGATACGCCATCCATCTCTCTTCTTTTAGAGATGATGTTAACAAATAGAGGAGAAAATTCTGGTGAGAACACTGAAGGCACTTCTCTTCTTTCAGAAGTGTTTTTGTAGAAAACAGCAGAATTTACTTTCAGGTATGACAAGCGACTGGTAACAAAGGATAAAAGCCAGCAGGATGAAATGATATGCAAAGTCTCCACCTCAACTGCCTAAAGAGTGAAACACAGAGGATAATGGGGGCACAAAGTCGTCCCAAAATCCTCAACACAGAAGGAAAAGAAAAACACACACTAAAAACAATTGTAAAAGCACAAAGTCTTTCCACAGTTGGATTCAGGACACCTTCCTTATTACTTTCACTAATTCTGCTTGCCAAATTAAATAGATGAGAACACATTCAGAAGACAGACATAAGAATAATCTCCTAAAATGATACAAGCCAAAACAACACAAACTCTGCAAACAACTTGCTTTCTCATTCAGATAAAATGAAATGAAATTACAATATGAGCTCAAAGTCTCAGTATTCTCGTTTCAACTAGGCAGAGTTTCGCTCTTGTAAAAATGAAAAGTCTCCCTTCATAATGAGAGAAAATTATAATGTATATGCAAACCAGCGTATACCTTTTGATTCTATCAGAGTTAGAGGGGGCCCTCTATCTAAACTAAACTAGAACTAACTCTAAACTCCCATATAGAGTTTAGTTATATGGGGTTTAATTGGCACCCCCCTCTATATAGATATGCGATTATCGACTCGACCAACTCTATTCCATCCTGTCTATTTTGGAAAATAAAATAGGAATAGCTTCTAAACCAAAATATTCATTGGTTTAAGACGAATTAAAAAAAAAATATTTTTCTTTCCTTCTTTTTTACCTAGAAAAAACCTAGGGGTCTAGCAGGATCACCAAAACTAACCCCGTCAAGTTCACCACCATAGAACTCAACATTTAAGAACTGTATAGGGCTATACGGGCTCGAACCGTAGACCTTCTCGGTAGGGAAAATCCAAACAAGGAGGGCAACGAGTAGGAGAAATGGAAGTTTGGGCTCTAGAAGGTTTTGGTGTTGCTTATATTTTACACGAGATGCTTACTTTAAAATCTGACCATATGAATGCTCGTGAAAGAGTATTTGGTGCCATTCTCACAGTTTAGTTTAGTTTAGTTTAGTTTAGTTTAGTTTATATGGGGTGGGGGTGGCGGTGGGCGGGTGGAAAAATTCCATAGGATCATGAAGTGAGGTAATTGATCAATAAGCATTTCATTGGTAAAATCAGTTTTCTACTTGTTTATTCTGTATATTTTGCCAGGAATTAGATAGGGCATTTAAGCACTCCTTCCTATCTGACTATAAAGGAAAGAATGAATGATTTCATACTTAATCACGAAGGATGAATCGGTTAATCTTTTGTCGTTTCATCGATCAAGGCTTAATAGAAGAACTCGATAAGTTTTCGAAAATTGAGAGCCCGAATAATCCAAAATCACGCAAGGATTTGCGCTCTTTCCCATGGGACGGCCCATGCTGCAATCAACGTCTTCAATGCGCCTTAAGTTCTATATGGAGGGACCATGCTGAGAATAGTGTGCTGCCATAACTATGGCGTGTCCCTTCATCTAATATGTCTCTTCCTTGGTATGGATTGTTTGGTCCTTTTCCTGATGTCTACGTAGCTATCCAATTTGTCTTTACTTCATGGAAGAAAAATAGGCTGCGTCCTTTATTTGGTGTGCTCAGAAATCTACTTGATCCACTGTTTCACCTACTGGAAATAACTCTCTTGAAAATATTTTTGATCTTTTGCATTGATCTTCTCTTCCCTGTAGCAATTTGAGTCTTCGGGCTCTCTTTTCAGTCAGTCACTTGGTTCTTCCTTTAAATTTTGTGCTTTATTTGAATTTCCACGGATATTCCCTTACTTTAAATTTGACGCCTGCAGGGCTGTCAATGGTCGCTAGCCGCTTGAACCATGTTGAACCTTGAACCTGTGAACCCGTTGAAAGTACATTGGTTCATCGGTTCATTCTGTCTCTTTTGTTCCATCGCTCCCTGGTTCAATCGCTTTCCTGCTCCTTGGTTGAACCATCCGTTGAACCACCTGTTTGCTGCATCTTTCTTTGACTGAGGCTGCCTTTGAACTTTTGGACCTATGAACCATTGAACTTTGAACTCCTTCGGTTCAAGGTTCAATCGGTTCATTGGTTCTTCCTCTACCCGTCGCTTCCTCGTTCTTTCTAAACTCTTTGATCTTCATTGCAATCGTTGAACCTTTGAACCTGTGAACTCGTTGAACCTTTTGGTTCAACGGTTCAATGGTTCAATCGGTTCTTCCTTTGAAGCCCTTTATTGTCCAAGTTTTTGGGGGGTCCTTTCTGCGTCTTCGTTTTGCCTTCGGAACGTCCCGAAGGGAAGGTGTCCCTTCGGGTCCTTGGAAAAGGTCATTTTTCTAACGTCAAGTGTCCCCCGCAAGGGTATCTACCCTTCAGGATTTTTCAGGTGGCCTTCAGGATTTAACTTCCTCGGCGTGTTTTTTCTTCAGACAAAAAGCCCGAAGGAATTCCTTTGGACAAAATGTCTGAAGAATTTTTTTTGTTACTTAGCCGTTTGTTCTTTTCCATTTCTTCAGACTTTCTTTCCGAGTGAATTCTTTCGGACAAAAAGTCCAAGGAAATTTTGCCTTAAACATTTTTTTGAGGAAAATACTTCCGAAATAATTCTTTCGACCTCTTTTACTTAGTCATTTTCTCGAGGGATTTCCAACTTTGTCCGTTTTTGCTCATTGCCTTCCGCAAGGGTACTTGGCCTCGATCCACTACCTTTCACAAGGGCACTTGTTCCTTTGGCTTTGGGGCAGCCCCTTGAACCTACTGATTGAACCAACTTTGGTTCAACGGTTCAATGGTTCAACCAATCGATTCTTTATTATTTGGCTAAGTCTTTTTGATCTTTTGAACCAAGCACGTTGAACCAATTGGTCGTTGAACCCATTGAACCAAAATGGTTCAAGGTTCAATGGTTCAACGGTTCAAGCCTTTGTTCTTTGAAGCTTGCCGATTGAACTCTTTTGGTTGAACTGAGGCGCTGAACCAATCCTAGAAATGACTAAGTGCTGGAAACTTGTTCTTTTGATTGAACTCCCCTGCAGAAGCCTTTGAACCTGTTGAACCCTTGACTGAAAAAGCTTCGAAAATGAGGAAATTGAATGCTCAGAACAAATTTTGAAAAGGGAAGAGACGATTTTTGTCTAGCGAACCAAAATAGTTCATAGGTTGTCCCAAAGATGTCACTCATTTTTTAGGACAATAGCTGGCTCCAGTTGGGAAAATTCTTTCAGTTGAAAACTTGGAACATTTGAGGGGAGTAGAAACCAGAATCTCCAGTGCCTTGAAGTATGTCATTGGGCTATGGAGTCATGCTACCCAAAAAGAAAGGCTCCAAAAAATGAAAACAAACAACACAAAGTAAAAACAAAGATTATATAGATATACATATGTACATGTGAACTTATCTGACACTTCAGGAATTGAAGTGCTTTAGGTGCTGCCCATTGTGAGGCAAAGTAAAGAGTGTGTCGTCTTGATATTTCAATAGGAAGCTATTCTCACCATTGCGCTGATGGATAATAAACGGGCCTCTCCAAAAAGAATCAAACTTTTCATGCATCCCATTTGGCTCTCTTCTCTTGTCCCACAGTAGGACTTGATCTCTAACCCAGAAATCACGATTCTTTGCCTTCTAGTCGAAGAACTTCAGCACTTGTTGCAAGTGGCATATATGATCTGGACAATGCTTAGAAAAGACGGTCAAGTCATCAAGATAAACTACGATGAACTTACCCATTTTGTCTTTGAAGGCAAGGTCCATTGCTCTTTGGAAGGTGGCACCAACATTTATCAAGCCAAAAGACATCCTTCTATATGCAAACATGCCCCAAGGTGTGGTGAAAGCAGTCTTATGCTGGTCTGTCTCACCAACTTCAACCTAATTATATCTTAAGAAGCCATCTAGCATTGATAACATCTCCGAACCTGTCACTGTCTGAAGCACTTGATCCATGATTGGCAAATGATAGTTATCCTTCAAGGATGACTAGTTTAAGTTCTTGAAATCCACACAGAGGTGAATTTCGCCATTCTTCTTCTTTACATGCACTATATTTGCAATCCATATGGAATGATGGATTGGAAAGATTATCCTGGCATTTAATATTTTTTGTATCTCAAACAAAATGGTACCTAATATTTTCGGATTATACTGCCTGAACTTTTGCCTGTAGGGTGCCGAATCAGCGTTGAAAAGAATGTCTATGTCAAATTTTATCAAGCCTGAGTGACTTCAGATCATCATAGGAGTATGTTAAGACGTCCATGTACTGACAGAGTAGAGTAGTGAACTTGAATTTCTCCTCAGGAGTGCAGCATTTCTCAATGTTCACCATCTTGGGATCATCTTTGGTGCCTAGATTTACTTGATCAAACTCTTGGGAGGAGCTTGAATCCGTTTACTGCTGTTTGACGAATCTGTCATGTTTGTCAAACAATTTTTTAAGGGAAACCAGGCCTTTGAAAATTTTATTCCCTTTAAGTTGCATGTACTCCTCACCTGCATTTGTATTTGATTTAGGAGTTGGTTCACACTTTTGAGGTCCACTACCTTCAAAATGTAGTTGTTCAAAGCTGTCTTTTTGCTCCAGAAAGGCAATAATTTGATTGTCATTGTTGAACACTTGCCAATGACTGGCATTATCAGGGACACTTAGTCGAAAGACCAACTCAATAGTGTATCTGTCTCCTTTGAACTCTGAGTGGGGGACCAAGAGAGTAGCTTAGACAGTCAGTGCATCAGCGCGGTCATTGAATTCTCTATAAATGGTAGAGATGTTGAAAGTGTTAGAATTTTCAATTTAGTCCCAGACTAGATTGCGATAGTGACACAATCTTTCATTTTTGGTTTGATACAGGTTTCTCACCTAAAAAACCACCAGTTCAGCATCTCCTTTAGCATGAAAGAGCTTGATACCTTTGTCTCAAGCAGCCCTCAACCCAAGCAACAGAGATTCATACTCGGCTGTATTATTAGTGTTGCTGAACTGCAACTTGTAGGATGAAAAAAAAATATCTCCTTAAGGAGATATCAACACAACTCCGGCTCCTGAACCAATGCAGGAGCAGCTGCCATCAAATTCAAGAATCCATACGTCATTTGATACTAATTTTTCCTGGGATTCCTCTTCATTTGGAGGGGGAGATTCTTCCACACTTGTGTTGCGCTCAACTAATTCTTCTGTTGTTCCATCTAAACTAATCTTCAGGTTGTCACCTTTAAGAGTTTCAATAGGTGTTTCATGAAATTCATCTGTGGAAAAAAAGTAGTTACCCATATCTGAAGACTCAAACAGAATTTGAGCTTCAGGTGCTGAAGTTTGGGTAACTACATATTTCGCTTCCTTCTCAGAGAGTAGTCTCTTCATAACACCTTTGATTGGAATCCTCGCCTCGGATAAGTCCATGCTCAATTCACCACCAACATCCTTGTAAAAATTCTGCCCAAGAAGGATGCCATAGGATGTAGGGACGTCGGCCACCAAGACAGTCATCTTGATTCTCTTGTCTGGGAACGCTGCAAATGCAAATTGGGCATCCTTGATCTACCCCAATAGTGATACTTGTTTGTTTTCCATGGAGAAGCATCTACCAAAGGTTTTGGTTAGTGTAAGGCCAAGGGATTCAGCCACTTTGGCATGCATAACATTGTCTGAGGCTCCGAAATCAATGATGCAGTTATTCAGCTAATGTTCATTTATCAGCAATGAGACATAGAAAAGTTCAGTCCTGCCAGGAGCAACATGGGGAGTAATGACAAGGTTGTTCTCGGTGGGTGCATTCTTGAGAGAATCACGAGTCACCTTGGGAATTGCTTGTCCTACAAGGGTGTTTTGGTTCTTCACACACTAAACCAATTTATCTAATTGCTCAGGATGGGACTGCAGAAATTCAAATTCAGACATTTAAATTTTGGTTTTCTTTATATGGTCAATTATGTCAAATGCCTGCAATGAGCCAAGAGCAGAGGATGGAAATTCATTCTTTTGATTTTTAAAAGGGGGAGGACTGGACTGTGAATTTGAAGTAGAAGGCATAAGGGCATTTGAGGTACTTACCTTTCTTGCAATCACCAGGTCTTTTGGCTAGAAAGGAAGAGTGGATCCCCGCTTAGCAATTGAAACTATTGGTTGAGGTTGCTCCTTTGCTTTTTCCTTATCAGTGGGTTGAGCTGATTGATTCTTGGACCGGGTGAATACAACATATGATCCCTCAGTTGCATTACCTTTACTTCTGGGTTCATCCTGATAATTCAGGAAACCAATGTTGGAGTCGTCAGCTAATTCTTCTTCTTCCTCAGTGAAGAGATTAGCATCATCTTCAGGATTCAACTCAGGCTATAATGAGAAATCCGATTCAGTTTCAAGATATCCAACTGCTAAGTTGGTTGAAGGTGCTTTGAGGGTGAAGTTCCTCTATGGAGGAGGAAGGCAATTTAGTTGTCCTTGATTCTTGGCAGCATTGCCTTGATACACCTGATTTTGAAATGTCCTCCTTGGCATATCTCTGTATGCAGGAGTAGATGGCATCCCTTGCACCATTTGCTTTTTGAGAGCTAGCACTTTATTTGCTAGTTTTTGTACCATTGGGTCAGTGGTGACTATAGGTGAGTATTCAGAAGATGAAGAGGATTTACCTTTATTAGAGTCTCTCTTTATCTTTTCTGTCAAGATAAGGCCATCTTCTATCTCAGTAGCTAAGACCTGAGCAGCAGCAAGGTCTATGTGTCTAGCCCGTCTCAACAAAAAACTCACTTCAGGCAGCTGTGAGTTGATGAAGAAACACTTGAGATTCTGAGGTGTCAGTACCATAGGAATCCTATGCCTCAGCTTGTCAAACCTAGCAATGAAGTCCCTCACAGGTTCATGGGGCTCCTTCTTCATTTGTGTGAGCTAGGCCAACAAGGCATGCGCATCTTCTGCAGGTTTGAACTTGGCTTCAAATTTATCTTTCAGAGTGTCTCAATCAGTCACTGACTGAACTTGCAGATGGTAGAACCAGTCTGTAGCAGCGCTTTGTAGTGTCTCCACGAATACCCTGACTGCTATGTCTTCAAATTCCACCCCTATTATGCCACAGGCTATCCTGAAAGCTACAATGTGTTCATCAGGATGAATTTTTTCATCACCAAAGAATTTGGAGAAATTCTTCCTTGAACTACATGGAAGCTCATGCAGAGGTGGAGTTAAATTCAGTGGACCAAAAGAGTTACCCCAAGGGCCTTGAGCCATGATTTGATTATGTAAAAGTGGGATCACAAATCTGGGTGGAGTATGGATAGGCAAAGCTGTGCTAGCAGCAGAAAAAGAAGCTCTGCCTTGTATTGGTGACCTAGTAGGGCTAGGAGAAAGACTCCTAGTTCATTGAAGGTGAGGTTGTGGAGGAAATAAATCAAAATTGCTCTATTGCTCTAACTCAAAAACAGGGTCAACAACACCTTGAGATCTCGGGTTCCTGATATAAGGTGGAGTTGCCAGATTGCAAAATAAAAAATGGAAAAGAGCAGGATCTGCTTCAGCTTGAAGCTTGAGACTTCAAACTGCGCGCTCTTCCCCAGCGGAGTCATCAAAAAGACTGTTGGGTGAATATTTTGTCAGTCAGTTGTCTGATTGAGCAAAATAGGTCTTATCATCTACAGCAAAGGAGATTGGTCGGCCTAGTGTGCAAGTTTACTACATCAAAGGTGGACAAACCTCTTCTCTCATCAAGGGGAGGTTTTCTATAAATATGCCGGAGCTATATATACTATAAATATGCATAAAATAACACTCAGGGGTAGGATACGTCATCCATCTCTCTTCTTTCAGAGATGATGTTAACAAACAGAGGAAATTTTTTTGGTGAGAACACTGAATGCACTTCTCTTCTTTCGGAAGTGTTCTTGCAGGAAACAACAAAATTTTCTTTCAGGTATGATAAGCAATTGGTAACAAAGGATAAGAACCAGCAGGATGAAATGGAACACAAAGTCTCCACTTCAACTACCCAAAGAGTGAAATACAGAGGATAATGGGGGCACAAAGTCATCCTAGAATCCTCAACACAGAAGGAAAAAAAATACACACTAAAAACAATTGTGAAAGCACAAAGTCTTCCCACAGTTGGATTCAGGACACTTTCTTTATTACTTTCACTAATTTTGCTTGCCAAATTAAATAGATGAGAACACATTCAGAAGACAGACATAAGAATAATCTCCTAAAATGATACAAGCCAAAACAACACAGTCTGCAAACAACTTGCTTTTTCATTCAGATAAAATGAAATGAAATTACAATCTGAGCTCAAAGTCTCAGTATTCTCCTTTCAACTGGACAGAGTTTTGCTCCTGTAAAAATAAAAAGTCTCCCTTCATAATGAGAGAAAATTATAATGTATAGCAATCACGCAAGGATTGGCGCTCTTTCCCATGGGACGGCCCATGCTGCAATCAACATCTTCAATGCGCCTTCAGTTCTATATGGACTATGCTGAGAATAGTGTGTTGCCATAACTATGGCGTGTCCCTTCATTTAATTATTCTCTTCCTTGGTATGGATTGTTTGGTCTTTTTCCTGATGTCTACGTAGCTATCCAATTTGTCTTTACTTCATGGAAGAAAAATAGGCCGCGTCCTTGATTTGGTGTGCTCAGAAGTCTACTTGATCCACTGTTTCACCTACTAGAAATAACTCTCTTGAAAATATTTTTGATCTTTTGCATTGATCTTCTCTTCCCTGTAGTAATTTGAGTCTTTGGGCTCTTTTTTCAGTCAGTCGCTTGGTTCTTCCTTTAAATTTTGTGCTTTATTTGAATTTCCATGGATATTCCCTTACTTTAAATTTGATGTCTCTAGGGCCGTCAATGGTCGATAGCCGCTTGAACCATGTTGAACCTTGAACCTATGAACCCGTTGAGAGTACATTGGTTCATCGGTTCATTTTATCTCTTTTGTTCTATTGCTTCCTGGTTTAATCGCTTTCCTGCTCCTTGGTTGAACCATCCGTTGAACCACCTGTTTGCTGCTTCTTTCTTTGACTGAGGCTGCGTTTGAACTTTAGGACCTATGAACCATTGAACTTTGAACTCCTTCGGTTCAAGGTTCAATCGGTTCATTGGTTCTTCCTCTGCCCGTCACTTCCTTGTTCTTTTTAAACTCTTTGATCTTCATTGCAATGGTTGAACCTTTGAACCTATGAACTCGTTGAACCTTTTGGTTCAATGGTTCAATCGGTTCTTCCTCTGAAGCCCCTTTTTGTCTAAGTTTTTTGGGGGTCCTTTCTGCGTCTTCGTTCCGCCTTCGAAACGTCCCGAAGGGAAGGTGTCCCTTTGAGTCCTTGGAAAAGGTCATTTTTCTGACGTCAAGTGTTCCTCACAAGGGTATCTACCCTTCGGGATTTTTTGAGTGGCCTTCGAGCTTTAACTTCCTCGGCGGGCTTTTTCTTCGAACAAAAAGCTCGAAGGAAAGTTTCTGTTACTTAGCCGTTTGTTCTTTTCCATTTCTTCGGACTTTTTTTCCAAGTGAATTCCTTCGGACAAAAAATCCGAAAGAATTTTGCCTTAAACATTTTTTCGAGGAAAATACTTCTGAAAGAATTCTTTCGGCCTCTTTTACTTAGTCATTTTCTCGAGGGACTTCCAACTTTGTCCATTTTTGCTCACTGCCTTCCGCAAAGGTACTTGGCCTCGGTCCACTGCCTTCCACAAGGGCACTTGTTCTTTTGGCTTTGGGGTAGCCCCTTGAACCTACCGATTGAACCAACTTTGGTTCAACGGTTCAATGGTTCAACCATTCGATTCTTTGTTATTTGGCTAAGTCTTTTTGATCTTTTGAACCAAACGTGTTGAACCAATTGGTCGTTGAACCCGTTGAACCAATATGGTTCAAGTTTCAATGGTTCAACGGTTCAAGCCTTTGTTCTTTGAAGCTTGTCGATTGAACTCTTTTGTTTGAACCGAGGCACTGAACCAATCCTGGAAATTACTAAGTGTTGGAAACTTGTTCTTTTGATTGAACTCACCTGTAGAAGCCTTTGAACCTATTGAACCCTTGATTGAAAAAGCTTGGAAAATGAAGAAATTGAATTCTCAGAACAAATTTTGAAAAGGGAAGAGACGATTTTGGTCCGGTGAACCAAAATAGTTCATAGGTTGTCCCAAAGATGTCACTCATTTTTGGGGACAATAGGATATATGTGGGTCCGTGGGACCTTCGTTGACGCTTGATGGAGACCCTTCCATATAACTAGACCAGGGATTTTTGTTTCTTCTAGGAGAGACAATTCTGCCTGGGGAAGTGATGTGAGGTATGGATTCGATTAGGTCTTGATGGGGATGTATGGGATGTGAATGACTGATAGGATCATGATGGGATAGTATGATGGATGATGGAGGATTGGGATTGGGATAAGATAGTGTGATGGGTGATGGAGGATTAGGATTAGCAGTCACATACATTGTTGGAGGTGCTGGACATTCTTCATTTGGTTGGTGCCAAGTGATAAAAGACTATAGGAGATCCAAGACACTTTGACTTTGTGATTCATCTTTGATCTGATTATTTGATGGATTATCAGCGATTATTTGGACATTTTGAATTTTTTATTGACTTTGATGATCTCTTAGTGCTTGATTTTGGGCTTCACCAGAGGAGATTGATTTTTGACTTGAAGCATTATTTTGTCTTTGATATGCCCCTAGTCCCTGATTTTGGGCTTCACTAGGGGGAGATGCTTTTTTATTAGGCTGCTAATTTGAATTTTATTGACTTTGACTTATGGGATCAAAGATATGATTTGATTATGATTGACTTTTTGAATATTGTCTTGGACCTTTGGATTTGTGGCACACATTATATTGCTTAAGGGTCCAACGATGCATGGTCATGTTTGTCCTTATGGAGGGAGGTGATTAAATGGTCATCAATGGGAAGAAAGGGGTCTATGATGGATGAAGGTGGTAGATATGATGCGATGAGGTCAATGAGTGGTGATAGGGCAACATGGTCTTCATAAGGGTTCGTAAGAAACCTAGTTTCGACATCAGAGAAAATCTCCTCAAGATCAACAAAATGATCACTAGGACTAGTTGTAGTAGACACATCCTAAGGAGGATCAAAGTCACTCTTACATCTTCCATAGATAAAGCTTGCAAAAACGTTGTTATGACTTCATCATCCTGATTAAGATCCAAAGGTATGCCTAGCGATGTATTGGAGGTACCTAAGTTAGTGGTATCCTTAAAAGGACAGGGATTATCAGCATTGATGAGGGATGATGTTTCTGACGAGGAATCTTATTTGGATTGTGGCGTTGAACATGATCCTACTGAAGATAAGACTTTTGATGCTGACTTGGATGTAGACTTCGATGTACAAGACGTAATGTTGCTAATAGGAGATTCATTGTCCACGATTGACCTTTCAACATGGGTTATTTGATGTGATGAGTGAGAGAGAGATGAGGGATGAATGATGGATTCATGAAAGGATTCGTGAGAGATGGGAGGGTTAGGCTTATGGGGAATAAAATTGGTTGTGATGGAGGATTTAGTAATGATGGGGGGATCATGGAGGATGGGCATAACGTCTTGACCTTGGCTTGGAAAGGGAAGGGCTTGATTGTGAGGGGAAATAGAATCTTGGCATTCTTCCTTTTGTTCACCCAAGGATTTAGATTCGTCTGGTTCGTCCTCAATTACTATGCCACCACAATTGATGAGGTTTTGGACATAATCTTGGAAAGGTCGACATCGATTAATGGTATGCCCCTAGGTTCAGTGATATGTACAAAATTGATCATCTTTATACCAAGAGGGCTTAGGCTTGGTGGGATCAAGGTGTTAGATAGGTGGTTAGACCATCATGTTTGCGGTAACTAGTTATTCAAAAAGGGATTCCAATGACATAGGAATGGGAGTATAAGGACCCACTTCACTTTGTGACTTAGAGGTGAAAGGATTGGACTTTGGATCAGATGGTAGTTGGCGTGACTAGGTGAATGGACTATTAGTGGCCCATATTGGATTCCCGTTGCTAGTATGGGAATGGGTAGATGATGGTTTATGATGAGTGGATGGAGGGTTGGTACGGGACTCACATGAAGGGACTTTGATGGGAAGTGCAATGATTTTAAGGGGATCAACACCTTAGGGAAGTGGTACACCCATCATAATTAGTCACAAAAGGATCTTGTCTTTGTTAGCATGTATGTATTGGTCAATGAAGGTGGGGTCTAGTTCCATGGTGATGGTTGATAGATGATGGAGGTATTCTAAGGATTAGGGATGAGTTCTTGAACAAAATAGATCGAATGGACCGAGCTAGGATGATAGGTGATGATCTGGATGAGATAGGCTAATGGATTAAAGATTATGATCAAATTTCAAACCAATAGTACAATAGGTGCTAACAACCTATCAAAAATGCCTAATGGTCAAGTCAGCAAAAGGATTGGGGATGTGATGGGTGCCTAAATTGAAAACTAGCAAGAGGATGATATTATGGGTGCTAGTAATGAATAAGGCAAGATGATTGGATTATATTAGATTGATGGGTTTGCTAGATTGAGACTGACAAGGTGATAAGATGCTAACAAGATCTTGACTAGGTATGAGATTTGACCAAGTGGATTAGGAGGATAAGATTGTGTGGATAAGGTAATAGGACTAGCTCAAACTTTGGACTAATTTACTCAAGGTAGAATGGTAGGTGATTATGTGATGAAGGTGATTAGGATAAGACAATGATGATGAATGATGATAAGGGATGATGTAAATGGGATGGTGATGGTCTAGACCCGTATGTGACTTAAAGAGCTAATTAGGATAAGATAATATGTGGTTAGACTAGATGGGTGATGAAGACAAGGTCAAGACAAATGATGAGGGATAGAGTGGACCTAGGATAGGATATGGATGATGGGACAAGATGTGATTAGGGGATGGTAGGGGTATGACGAATGGTAATTGGGACTAGGATAATATATGACTAGCAAGATGTATAAGAGAAGCAAGACATGTACAAGAGGGTAAGACTAGGATAGGCAAGATGATGATTAGGATATGTGAGTGATGGGGTGATAGCCAAGGATAATATGTTCCAAATGAGATGTTGGTGATGGGAGGGTGTGAGTGGTTCTAGAAAGATGATTTGGACAAAAGGATGTGCAAAGGATGAGTCTGTACTATGGGATAATGAGACAAGGATGTAAAAGATAGTAGGATATGTACAAAAGGATGATGTGATAAGGATATGCAATATGGGTTCAAAGTGATATGTACAAAAAGATAATGGGATAAGGATATGCAAGATGAAATGTAGGTGATGGGATAATGAGAAAAGATGATGAGTAAGATTTATGGATGTAATGGACTTAGGACAAGATGTGGATGACAAGGTGTAACTAGGATATGCGAGAATGATGAGTGGGATATGACTAGATTAAGATAGGGGATGAGATAAAACAATGGTAAAGGATATACAAAGACAATATTTAGAATGGTATGATGACTATGATGCACAAGGTAATGATCGAGTGATGAGGGGAGGATGACTAGGCTAAGATGGGATGAAGACAAGATGACAGGGGGTAGGATAAATGGATGATGTCAAGGGTATGCAAGATGATAGGTTGATATGTACAAGAGGACAATAGGTTAAGGATGCATAAGATAGAAGATATAGGTTGATGGGGATGTGACCTAGAATGGGATAAACACAAGATGGGAGATGGGAAATAAACAATAGGTATAAGGTGATGATGATAAGGATGATGATTATTAGGATAGGTAAGTAGACGGGGTGAGAAATAACGATGAGTGGTTATGGTTAGACTAGGATGGGATAGGGACAAGATGGTAGATGGGGGATAATGACAAAGACAATATGACAAGGGTGTAGAAGGTAAGTTGGGGGTATGACGTATAATGTGGGGATATGGTTAGGTTAAGATGGAGTATAAATAAGTTGAGGGATGGGATAAGGATATAAGATGACAAGGATGTACAAGACAAGATGTGGGTGATGGGAATGTGATTAATGATTAGTGGTTAATACGGGAGATGATATGGGATAAAGACAATATGTATAATGATAGGATGACAAGGATGATGACTAGGATATATACAAAGGATGATATGATAGAATGATGCGGCGAGGATATACAAAATGGTACAAGTAAAGGACCTAGATAGATATGAATACATAAATGTTGACTTGACTCACAAACAGTACGGGTTTAGCACAACACACACCCAAACAAGGAAGCCACAACCTATGATTAGTAAACTCAAGGGTGTGTAACCCGATGCCCACACCATCTAATGGCTTCATGGGTGAGGCTGTAGGCCGGTGACTCACTACGGTATCAATCGAACTCTCTCAACCCTTCTTGTACTTGATGGCTACTTTGGAGCTGATACTGACTCCTGCAGTGGTACACTTGTTATGGTCAAATGTTCATATACTAAGTATACCTAGGCTATCTAGGTGCATCCCTTATATACATGAAGGTACGTTGGGGCTCAAGTCTATGTAGGATGCTATCTGATTACCCTAGGTCTTAGAGCTTGATCATCCTTCACTCCACATAACCCTTTATGGGGAATTTCGGCTAGGCTGCAGTGACAACTATCTTAATATTTAGACTCTACCAGAACACAGAGTTTGGGTGGTGTGTGGTTTATAGATGGTTTCTGATCTCTCAAGAATCACCAAAAGGATACAAGAGAGAGAGCATACACCAATTGTAACCCCAAGAAATAGATAAGCAAGTCCAAAAGATTAATTTACCGCTTAAATTTTTGATGTGTGATTATATACAAGAAGCAAAGACACAAATATGAAAACACACAACAAGATGGTTAGCAATGAAATATCTACTAGATGAAAATGACTAAGATTGATTTTAAGAGTTCCAAAATGGATCTTTAATGGGCGGTCTGCAAGCACACAAGTTAGTAGTCTGATTTGGCACATAAGAGAGAGGCCTTGCAACAAAAAAGAATAGTAGTTTTGATAAATCACTCTTGAGGGGTAACCTGCAAAACCAAATGTTAAACCCAAATTATGACCTACAAGATGATGTTAGTAAGACAAAATAACCCCTGCAAGAAACAAGATGTTAGTCAAATATGCCTTAATAAAACACCCTAAAAAATTGTGGTTTGGATTTATAATTTCTTTGGGGTGAGCGGGACACGATGCAGGGGTCTGGGGGAAGCGCCCCTTGTGGGGTCAAGGGGAAAATCTTGGAGTGACTCAAAATTCATGAAAAATGACTCTAAAAAAATGCACTCAAAAAGATAAAAAATTAATGCAAAATCGCAACTACACAGTGCAAAATTGCAATTGGGTGGACAAAATTGCTACTTGCGAGTTGTGATATTGTCACGGTTAGCTTAACCATGATAGTTAATTGCAAAACCATGACTAAATAGACAAACATGTGATTCAAATCGACAAAATTATGATTAACTATAAAATGATAGTTGTGGTTTTGTCATAAACCACAAAACCATGACTCAAAACGACAATTTTGCTACTGAAAATAAATTGATAGCTGTGATATTGTGTAGAATGATAAAATTCTCCAAATTATGGTATGTGACAAAAACTAATGTTTGTGCAAGTTGCAAATTGTTTAAAATGTCTCAAAAGGTGTTATTTACATATGATGAAAAAATAGAGACTAATGTTTGTGTTGTATCAAAACTTTCCAAAACGGACACAGATTTTTACCAATATGACCAATATTTTAACTATTCTAAAAAATAGAGGATCTAAACTAGTAGATTTATCCCTTAATCTGCCTGATAAAGATTTAAAATATTGGACAACAAACATAAAAAAAGTTAAAATGACAAAATTTGTAAAGTCATGATTAGGTTTGTAATACCACAATTAACTAAGGCAATATCATGACTGAGAAAATTGAGACTTGCGAGTTTGTCAAAAATTAGAAAAGAGGTAGGGTTTGTGTTTTCTTGCATCTTCAATTGATTCCTCTTGCCTTGGCTTCTTTCTCTGTTGGCCTTGTACAACACACAGATCATACAAAAGACAAAATCCTAGGTGCAAAAATTGGGGGTTAGTTAATGGATATAATTTTAAAGCATAAAAACCCCAAAAGGATTAGATGGAAGACTTATATTGATAACAAAAAATCCCTGTAGAGACACATAATGTTAGAGTAGACCCTATTGATTAACAGAGGCCAACAGTCAATGATTTTATGGAAAATTGCAATATCGTGACTATTGTCAACAATATCGTGATTTGCAGGATAATGTCATGACTGGGAGAGTCACGATATTGTTGAAAAATAGACCTGCAACACAAACCATTAGCGGTTTACAAAATTGTGATTGGGTTACGCAAAATCATGACTCGCTTGACAATATCGCTAATCGTGAGTCACAAGATTGTCAAAGGGCAAAAATTTGCATAGTCAGACAAATAGTTAGCAGTTAAAAGGATAGTTAAAAAAATATCGTGACTCACAAGGGCAATGCCAAAACTGACTTAGACAATGTCACGACTACCTTAGACAATGTCGCAACTGACTTAGGCAATGTCACAACTGATTTAGACAATGTAGTGTATGGTGGGATATAAAGTTGTTAAAGATCTGTAAGTACTAGAATAGGATATAAATCAAGTTTTATGTAGATTATGGGCTATTGGAGATTTGGATAATCAAAATATTAGGGTCAGAGTATAGGATGAACATTTAAGGACGACGAGATGGTGAACTAAAAGCACTTTGGTAGCGAGAAAGTTACGAATTGAAGGGTTGAGTCATGAGTGATATCTGTCAAGTGTACAAGACTAGTTTATTGTATAAAATCAGATTTTAGTATCTAAATTTTCCCCTCTTTTAATCTACTAATGCATAAGGATGAAATTACTAGTTCAATCCTTGGTATGTATAATACACCTTGGCTTTGAATTGAGCCCTATTTAAGTTTAATGTTTGTATATTACTTGCAACCAAGAGCATGCTACAATGTAATTAGTGCATATTGTCTAATAAATAAATATTCAAAATACTTGAACGAAAAGAGAGCAAGGAAGGAGTACATCTATGTGTTGATAAAACCAAGTTTCCCCTTGGTAGTTTGCTTTGGTAATGATGTTTCATTTCTGAAGCATTGGTGAGAGGTTCACAATGTAACCTTGGAGACGAAAGAGGAGAATTGGAGGGTGATCATTCCCCCAATCTGGTGCAAGGGTGAGTTGTGCTAAGGTCATGGAGATAACCGAATTTCAATTGCACAAATTAACTATATACATAATCTAGCCAATCTCACCCAGGTCAAATGATGTAACCATATACACATGCAAAAAGGAAATAGTGCTAAGGCCATCGAGGGTGTTGAGTCTCAACTACACTACTCAAGGGAGGCAACTGTTACAAACAAATAAATCTCAATTGGTATATCTTGGTAAGGTTTGTACATAAATATTTATATAATTTGAATATGTATATGTGATTTAGTGCATTTACATGGCATATGCATCTCTAATGTGTCTCTAGTTGAAGTATATGTTAAAGTGTAACCTCTGCTTTGTAAATTATGTATATATTAGTCACAAATTTGAAAAGCTCTGTCTCAAATATGCAAAAATCGGTGCCAAGTGCATAAGATTATGACCCCAATGTGTATTTGAATCATATAAATTGTATCAAATTCTGCCCCCACTGATATACACCCCCATTTGAGGCAAGGGGAATGTGACGTGATAGTCACCTTATCTCAAAAACATAAGATGACCATGTTATATTTGTGTCAATCATGTAGCAATCAAGTATATAGTGGTATCATGTCTAAGTAGATATATTAGTGAAGCTCATAGTATCCAATCACAAAAATCCCTAAGCTGCATGATATGGATCATGGTAATTTCTATAAGTAACAAGCACAAGCTTCTCAAACAATCAAACACACACACAAGAGCACTTAATGTCATACAAAATGGGTATAATGAGACCACAAACAAGGGGCATGTTCAAATTCCACACACTTAAGGGGAGGACATGTTCAAATGTCCGCACACCAAAGAAACAACAATCAAGGGCATTGTGACCAACAAATAAGGAACATATTCAAATGTTCCAAATTCGAGACAAGGCAACAAATAAGAAATAGACTCAATCAAGCCGTGTGAGAAGATGAATAAGTAAAATATAAACAACCAACATAAGCATATCACACTAGTCCCTACAGACATGTGTTAGTACAATGTCCTTCAACATAACATATCTAGCACATTGTGTCAGATGTAAGTATGATAATAGACATGTGTAATCATTAGTATAGAATCTCAACATGATAATGTAAAGTGATCGTAAAAGAATATCAGATGTAGCAATCATGATCAATAGAAGCAAATGCCCCCAACGCAGTGTGTCACATGGGTAGAGAAAAGATCTAACATCTGCATTTCATGTATCATATATCTAGTATATCCCTGTATCACACTCAAGTACCCATGAAACATATATGTGTATAGAAAGGAAGATTATATGCTATCTACTAAACATAAAGTAAACAACATATGCAAAATCTAGTAAACATGTAAATGCTAAGTATTTTTTATTTATTTGAATGTTTTTTGTATTTTTGAATTATTTGATTTTTTTAAAATTTTTGTATTTATGAATGAGAAGATTAGCGACAATCCCATCTAAAGAGATGCTCATATGGTGCTCTAGATTTAGGGTATGGTACAACATACTAGTCATGCTACCAAATATCATGTATATGTGCCAAATCTAGAACTAAGGAATCATTAATACTCAATCTATGCCTCATAGGACTTTGTGGTTGTGAAACAATAGTCGAAGTTGTAGTGATTCATGGAACCCTTTGCTTAGTGCCTTGTTACTTTGTCGATGTAACTTTAATTATGGGTCTTTGTACTCTCTTTGAAATATGTTGCTCTACTCTCAACAACTAGCTGGGACATGTAGGTGTAGATGAGGACTCTGTGGAGTCCACTATGTATCTCTAATGCAACAACCTTCTAATATCAGTTGCCTAGGAAAGGTGATTACCATTTACTTACCATTTCACACATGATTAATTTTAATAGGCTATATAATTAGTTGTCTTGGAATAAACTTCTCTCATTATAATGGATGCTGATATTGAATTCTTAAAATTGTGATAAAAAGGCCTCTAAACTATAAGAGATACAATGCATGGAAGTTTTCCAATATTTCCATGTAATGGGTGTCCATAATGTGGTGGAGTATGTACATTATATACCATTCATATGTCTAATGCTTCCTTAGAATTATCTTGTAATGGATTGTCAAATATCTTCTAGTTTTGATGGTCACAAGGTTGTGACCTTGAATCCTTGGGAAGATTAGAAAAAAAGTGATTTTCTCACTATGAATGAGGTTTTGTATCTGGTGCCTCAACTTGTAACATTTATTTTTAGAATGCCTAATGCATTGGTGATAGTCACAATAAGCATTCACATCATATCCTTTTGATAGGGATCAAATCGTATCAACCTTTAACGAAGGAGGGACACATATGAGATAACACTCCACTAGCTTCTTAAGGAGTGAAGCTAGAGACTCAACTAATCATGTAAATTATCTTTTAGAGACATCTGATAAGATGATCCGATTAGTTTGTTGTGACACCATATTAACTGTTGTTGTTGCTTCATTTTTTGCCTTTGTATCCATGTTTCAATGAACACATACTTGAATATGTAAGGGAAAACAATGATCAATAATATGTTGGGGCAGTAAATCCTTCTTTTGAAAAGAAGTATTATGTTTTGTCCATTTGATAGTGTTGAGAACAAAGGCCACATATGGGGGCTCTACATTAATTGGCAAGGTTGTCATGCACAATGCTTCCAAATTAATGTCTTTGGATCGGGAAGACTTGTTTAACAAATACAAAAGTAAAATTTTATCAATAGCATCATTGGTGTGGTTTGTAATATTATGTGTCAATGATACTTGTTTCATGCACTTGATTTTGATTATTTTATTATGACGATTGACTTGTATGAGTAAAGGTAGATCTTGATCGAGAATGTCCTTTAAGGGTAATTTTTTGCAATCAAAAGTAGTGAGATTCACATTATTCTTGAGATCTTGCATATTATACACAAAATAAGCTAGCTCTATGTCAATTGGTACTTGGGTATTCATACAAGGTCTCATATAATATATCCTCATATATAGTTGATTGTTTTAAAATTTCAAGGATTGAGATCTTAGCATGCGTATTGATTATTTTTTAAACAACATCATATCCCTTAGATTTTATCACTAGCTTAGGCTTATGAGGAACCTATTGTATATTAATAGGTGCCTAAACAGGTTGGGAACCCTTTCCTTTTCGTACAAGATGAACATGGACTATGAAATCCAAGATAAGTTGTGGGTGAATCATGGGAGCAAGATGATAACTGTCGCTTGAATAGGTTCTAAGTGGAACAAAAGGTTGGGAGCATGCATGTTAGTGCTTTGTGAAGCTGGATAAAGGTTCAATAGTATTGCAATAAGAATTAAAGAGAGACTAGATTTTTATCTTGTGTTTAATCACTCTCTTTGTTTGTACTAAATTGTTGACTCCATTTAATTATATCATTGATTGATTTAGTCATTTATGCAAGATAACAAGCAATGACTATCATCATGCATTGTACAAGGAAATAAGTACTAGATGTATCCATATTAAACATGATGAATATATTTTTAATTAAAACAAATTTGATTTTATGATTTTTAACTATTTAGAAATAAAAAATTAGAAAAACCTAGGGTAATTTAGGACTTTACACAAGACTTAAAGGCCAGGTTCACCACATGTTTAACCATTTTTAGAAAGAGCTAGGGATAATATTCTAATCAAGCACATGGATAAGCTATTCTAAAATCAATCGAATAAAATAATTCAGATTCACAATATTATGATACAATGCTGAATTATGAAAGAATGCTAAATATATGAAGTACAATGACAATCAATATTTTGAAATTTACAACACAAAGAAGAAACAATACTTAGTTTATTGACTGATGTGTAGGAAGATATGAGAAGTGAAGGTTAAAGATAATGTATTTTGAGGTTCTCCCCTGATCTATTATATTCTAGACAATAGCTCTTTGGCAGCGTGGACATTTGTGTTATAGAGTTTTGTGTATAAATTGCATCACTCTTACTTACATACATGTGGACAATTCCATGTAGTTAGATAGAATAATTCTTATTTGTTGGACTTCACATGGCTCCTCAAGGGTAGGATACCATGAGACAAAACATCATTATCAGTTCAATTCTATTTTTTTTAAACTCGACCTATCACACTACCATCTGCCATGAGATACATTATATATGTCTTTTGTAGCTTCCTTATATGCTTTTACTGACCCAAGCCTTAACAATCCAAGAAAATAAGGTATACATCTCCCTAGAAGCACTATGTGTGAACTAGCCTTTCCAACATTTGCATAAATCCTTTGAACTTATCCACCCAAGTTGTTGTAGCTTCTCATGGATAACAACCAAGGAACTTATAATGATCCCAGATTAGATAAGAAATCTTCAACCATAGTTCTTACTTTTGTAGTATCTCTATGGTTGTATATTGGTTCCAAGCATGCTTTTCAAAAATGTGCCAAAATGGATTTTCCCCTCGGCAAAGATCGAAATTAAAAACACCTTGTGGGCACAAGAGACAAACACATGGAAGGGGAAAATAATAAAAACATTGATACATTTATTGACAACAAAATACACACAACAAAAAATAGAAAATAATAGGAAAGAAAACAAGCCACAAATTTATTCATAAGGGAAAACATGACTTGACAAGGGTTTACAAAACCATTAACTGGTTCAAACTAGTTCAAATAAATATGAGGATTTTCTTAACCATTTGGGATTAACTAGAGAGTTAAAGGATTCCAAAGCCATAAAAACCCCAAGAAATCTTATATTTGGCTTTGCATGTACGCTGTGAAGGTCAAACTTGCAAAGGATTCAAGAGAATCAACTTCTAATTTTAAGAATTCAGGGAAAGACTCACAATGGAGGAGAAACACAAGCTCATATTATTAAAATGAAATATTGGATCTACCTATAATTGATGCCTTAATTTGAATTAATTGTGATGGATAACATGATATTATCTTAATGCATTGTATTGAGAACTTCCTTTTCTTGAATATGACCAATCTAATGCCTATCATGTAGTGGATGCATTTATTCTTGCATCCTATTTTTTTTATAAGAGGGTTCCCCTAGAGGTTGGGAAGAAGACAAGGATACTGCAACATCTATTCTCATGGATTCATCATTAGAAAGCCCTTATTCAAAGGTAGATTTATGAAGAGGAACAACTTTATTTTCACAAAGAAAACTTAAAATGCTTTAGGGAACTAAATTGGAACAAACACAACATGATGAAGAAAATCCTATGGAACTCTTTCTCGCTAAGTGGTGTTCAAATATTTTTTAAATATTTTTATTTTCTCATGCTTAACCTCACCACTTTCTTCTTAAGTTTGATTAGGTTAATGCAAAACTTGTAGGAGACATGACTCATCAATAAACTCAGCGGGTTTGGTATCCATATTGTTTTCATGTTCCTACTCTTCAATGAGTAATTCAGGATGACTCAGTTAATGGTAATTAACAGAAATAGGTTGCATGTGAGATGGGAGAGTAATTTATTCTAGTTTGTCTCCATACTCCTTAGCTAACTATGGATACATTCGTAGAATTTGAAAATCATATTCAAATTGATCATCTATTTTTCTTTCCACTATGTTATTCACCGAGTATTCCTTATGTACATTGTCTTCACCTTTATTCATTACTAATTCATTTATTTTGGTTGTTCCTCATCAAGATCCAAAGTGAAAGCTTCCATTTCAGGGAGCAAGCATAGGTAAGAGGAGTCAAATCTTTAAAGATCATCTTAAAACTCTATTGTATAGTGCTGCATTTTTGGGGAAAGAAAAGCACATTGGTGAAGAACCATGTTTATTAACTTTCTCACAGGGGACGCTGACAGAATATTATTTAAATTCAATAATTGAATAAGTGACATAACATTGGATTTTTTGATTGGGTACAATAGTGATTATTGCTTTCATACGTAGCTAAAAACTGTTATTCTCTTCTTCACAGAGAAAGATCTCTGATTCATCATCACATATTCACATTTTGAATTATATAATTCAACAAATTTTCCATCATGTTATTCAATCAACGGTTCCTCAAATAAATCTTGCTTACTAAAGACCATAAAATTGAAACAATTGGGATATGTTGGTAACATTTTTTATTCTTCTCTTTTTGAAAACTGCCATGTACAATTGGGAATGTGTTTTTGAATTGTCTTCTATGAAGGATGTGAATTATCCATAATGAATATTTATTTCATGATAGGGCCCATTGCGCATTCACCATTTGTAGGGTTTGAGATAAATTTTACATTGCTTCTCTTTAAATTCCTAGACATGATCATATTGTCTTCAATCTCAACTGCATCTTTCATGTCACATATTTTAATTCTCTTCAAGATAAAATGGATTTTTGGAGCAAGACCAGTAATATGGAGACAACTTATTATTGGGGTTGGGGTCATTATCATGAAGAATCAACCTTAGCAATTTATTGAAGTGTGCCGCAAATTCTCATGTTTTCTTCTTCATTTTTCTAAATTGGGAAAAAATGGAGCAACTCAAAAAATCTATGGTTGGTTTGAATCTATCTAATTTTATTTTTAAGGGTGTTCCAATCCATAATACATTAATCTTTCGGGTTGAAAACACTCAATAACATGCCCAATGAGGGTTTTAACAAAAAATTTCATAGAGACATATTCTTCATCAACTCCCAGGATTCACATGACACAATGAAAACATGGATGTGATCATTTGCATTTTGAGAAGCTTCTCTAGAAAAATTTAGGAAGTTCTTTCTCAAACTCAAAGGCAATGTTGTGTATTGGGCCAAAGGGGAAGGCCCCAAACAGTTTCTCCATGGGATGGGGAGAACAATGGGGTTGGGTTGAACCAACATCATTTCTTGATTCAAAATATGAATGCCCCATGTACATTTTTTCAATATTAAAAGGATGGATTGCATTTTTTAAGTTCCGAACTTCATTTCAACAAAGTCGCCAATCTTCATTTGAAAGTGGAAGATTCTTTTCAAATTTTAGAAATTAAATGCACCATTTGAGTCGTTAAAATCTGTTGGAAATTTTAATGTCATTTAAATTTTTATTGATTTTATGATTTAGGGCAATGACCAAAACATGACAAAAATTGAATAAATCATTGTTGAGATGGTGATTTTTCTCTATGTTTGAGATAAAGATCTCTCTTATATGGTTATGAGTTTTTTTGGATTTGTTTTGTACCTTTAATCAAAAATCACAAAAAGGAAACAAATTTGAAAAATAGTGAAATTGAAAATGGAATAATAATGGAGTATGGAGGTGAAGGTCAGAAATCCACATCAGAATAAATTTGGAAAACCACTAGAATACATCTGATTTAAATGAAATGGTTAGGAATTATTCCTCTCACATAATAACAAAAGTAGGAGCAATAGAGGAATAGTATCAAAAGGCTTGTGTGGAAGCACAAAGTCTTTTCAAAACTCAGACTAGGTAACTTGGTACAAAACCTATATATACTTGTTTTTCAACACAAATTTTTCAACATTGTGAGTTGCACACAATCAAGAAAAATGTAGAATTTCAATGGCTTCTCTATTTATGAAGAACAATACAAAATTTAAAAATAAAGAGCATCAAAACCCACAAAGTCAAAGATTGATCTCACTTGCTTGCTTGCATTCCATTGCTTAAATATGTAAAATTACACAACCCACACTTAAATTTGTAGCCAATCCTTGCCCAAGAGATTGAATGAAAGAACCCACATCCAATGATTTATATTTTTTATTTTGTACAATTCTTCCACCCATAAAAGAAGTTGGAAATCCATTCGTTACACTAACTCAACTTAGAGTTAATTTTCCTCTAACTGGAGTTTGCTCACATTAGACTATATTATTTTGGCATTTACAATAGTAAAATAAATTGTGACTTTACATTTAACAAAAATAATTAATTTTATTTATTCAATGACTCCAAATGCAGAGCTCTCTCTAGGTGCTCTTTTTATGACTTTAATTAATTCTAAAAAGAATTAATAATTTAATTAAGTCATTGATTTATAGTTTGAGCACACAAATGTCATATTAATAATTCATTCTATGCTAGTTTGCTTGTAGCATTGCTATATCCATTGGGTTTTGGAGTTGCATAGATCATCATGAAAAACAAATCAACAAAAATTAATGGAGATTGACCTAAATGGGTAGTGAAATTTAATTGACAAATTTTCAGTACAATAGTTGGATTTGATTATGGGACTACATTCCATAGTGGAATGCAAGATAACTCCAAATCTCATTGGTGATTAGTGCCTTGTTCGCTTGATGGATAGTGTGTTGCACACTCAAAAATTTTGATTTGACCATTTGACAGCGAACTTTCCTATCTCATTGTATGGAAATGAACACATAGTGTTTAGCTAAATATTGCCTTCTAAGCTCTGCCTATTTACCTATTGGAACTCCCTATAGACAACATGTATACACACATATTCTGATCTAACCAATTGACAGTCAATTTGCTTATCTATATCATATAGGAAATGGACACATGCTATCGATCCAGATCATTGCCTTGACGAAAACACCTACTTTCCTGCTCTCTTGTTTGCTTGATAAAGTATGGTAAAAACTTATCTTGTTAATTTTTACTTCTGAGGATTGGGTATTGTTTTCCATGTAGTTGCTCATTGAAAAAACTTTTTGATTCATTGAACAAAGCCATAATGGACTTCAGATGTGAGATGTATCGTCAAAATAGTGTGTAACATCAATCAAAGACATTGATTTTTTAAGACATTGATTTGAAATTTTATCCGCATGGAAGGGTATACAAGAAAGAATTTATTTTTTGTTTAAAAATAAAAGTTTATTTGTTTGAATAACTTTAGAATGGGTCCTGATAGAGCTTAGAGCTTCTGCATGATAACCAACATTGCCAAGAAGGACAACTATACAAAATGTGACCATTATTCAAAATCATTATCTCTGTATCCTTTAGACAACATTTCACATTCCCTTTATTTACTAGGTTCATGAAATGTCTTCTTTAGTCTCATGGGTCATTCTTGGACTCTAGTGCGCATTAATATTTAAACAAAATGTCATTAAAATATTGATGCCTTAAAATGAACATAACTGAGCTCAACATGGATAGGGTATTCTTCATCATGCTTCATGAATTTAAAGAATTTGGGAATTCATCCATGCTATTTCTCAAGACCACCAACATTGCTAAAAAAATTCAACCATCTATTCATAGTTGCCTACACACGAACTTCCACCTTGTCGATCGATTACTTATTACCACTTATTTCACCTTCTTGTGTCATTTGTGATTTGCACATACTCAAGGCCACTAACATTCCCCATGCGTTCATGGGATTCTCACACCTCTTTGACCCCATCTACCTAGATAATGATCAAAATTGAACCCATCACAGCGTATCCAAAGGCTTCGAACCCATCTCAGAAGTACAATTAAAAAAATGTCTATTAAAAAAATTTCAAAATTTAGAATTTAAACATCCAGGTTGAAGTGTTAATATAATAAATGACAATAGAAGGGCCATTTAATTAATTGCCCATCAAATATTTTTTGCTGCAAAAGAAAGATTACACAAGTACAACAAATATATTTGTTGCTGTAAATGAAAGATGGCACAACCTCAAAAGTATAAAAAATATATTTTTATACTCTCTTGAACTTTACACACATACTTTAATTTTAAAATTCTTGATAAAAAATATTGCCTTCAAGGTCAGTGTTTCAGCTAGTATTAATTGTATATATATTTCAACTTTCCATCAGCTACTCAGTAGGCAATATAGAATTTAGAGAACATGTTTTGTGTGGTGCACAATAGTAGCATGAGTACTATTATATCATACTCAATGCTGATAATGGTTGTGTTTTGTCATCTTGTTGCACACCTGTAAAAAAAATCTACTCATAGTTATGCGGCCTACCTTTCCCTTTGTTGAAAATAGTGGCTCATAGATAAGATGGTGATAAAATAAGCATCGTGATTCCCCTGTATGTTCTCTCTTCTCTCTTCATATGGGTATGTGAATGTTGTGTTTTTTGGCATTGGGTTTATAGGGTAAGCATACTCTGCTTCACTAGACATTCCAATTTATTATACTTAGGAATATAAGGAATTAACCATTCATTACTTTCAGTGGTTTTTAAGAATATTTGGATTTTAGTAACTGTGCATGGTCTGGATTTCTTTGTCTTCAGCGCATTTGGCTCAACAATGCTAGTCAATGTTTTGATCTTTTTATTCTTAGATGCTCTTATATTTAGGTCAGTAAAAATGTATTCCCTCTTCTCTGAACTTCTTGTTGGGCTAATTATATAGATCATTTCATTTGTGAATGCAACTAAAAATTAACCTCATAATTCAAATAGACTCAGGATATCATACTTTTCGCTAGTATTTACAATTTTGGGTGGCCTATATATATATATATATATATATATATATATATATATATATATATTCCACAGAGAAATATATAGTTAAAAGACTAGAAAGGAGTTGATGAATTTTTCAAAAAGATTTGTCTATTTTTAAAATTTAATGAAAGGAAAACATGCCTATGTGAATAACAATACTCAGTTATTTTTTAACATCCATTATATGGCTACATCAACATATGAAAAATAATCATGGAAATGTTGAACATGGGGCATTCACATTCACATTTGAATATGGGAAAATGCATTTAATTTGTTTATTTTTATTTTAAAAATATATTTTCAAATATAACTATAAAAGAATTATATGGGAAGGATAAAGCACTTATTTTATTAATATAAAGGTCCTCAATATTTTTCAGTTTTGTAGATTAATATGAAGATCCTAATTTCGTTTACCCTCAATTTTAATTCATTTGCTCTTGGTCTCTTATGATTACTCCATCTAGGTTTGTATCTTAGAAAAAAACTAAGTAGATGTAAAGAGAACACATAAAGAGTTGGATATCACACAAAGCCTTGTCTTGAGTTTAATCACTACGTGATAAAACAAATATATTTTCTATGATATGTAGTGCCTCTTAAATTTTCACTCTAGGAAGTAACAGTAGACACCGAGAAAGAGAGATTCATAGCTCTAAGAACCCATGAAAAATCAGAGCCTCAAACATTCATTTTACATATTTTGAAGGGAGAAAGCAAACAAAATAGTATTCCAATTACCAAACATGTATAACTAATGATAGATGCTTAGAAGGAAAAAATCATATTAGTGATGGAAAACATGTATTTTTTTTCCCCACATGATTTATCATTAGAACTCTATAATATAATTTGTGTTTTGAACAAGTATAAAGGCACTCCACACATGCCTTTAACAAATGGATATAACATTGAGGACTAACTTAGGAGTAGTTTGGACCAGCTCTAGAATATGGCATCTCATAATATTATAGCTCTGGAGTGTTCATACCAATAGCTCAAGAGTGTTCACATAGCCAATTCTCGAGTGCTACAGCTAGTTCT
This sequence comes from Torreya grandis, assembly GCA_037957365.1. Taxonomy (NCBI): domain Eukaryota; kingdom Viridiplantae; phylum Streptophyta; class Pinopsida; order Cupressales; family Taxaceae; genus Torreya; species Torreya grandis. The sequence continues at coordinate 4,770,685 of JARHVA010000475.1, forward strand.
CAAGTGTTACATCAAGCTTTTGATTATTCACACAAATAGACCCTGAGTACTATAGACTTATATTTGGAGAAATATTATTATGCTCTAAATGAAGTAGATTGGAACATTATTGATGATGCATGGAAGCATATAAAAGCACAAAATCCTCTTCCACTAGACCAACATATCTACTAGTATGGTAGTTTGGAATAGAAGAATTAAAAAAAACACACACACACAATTATAGTCTTAAAAAGAAATTTTTGAATATAAGTTTGTAAGCAAATATACATACATACATATATATATATATATATATATATATATATATATATATATATATATATATATATATATATATATATATATATAATGTTTGTATGTTTGAATATTTCTCCAATAAATTGGTATCATAGCATGCTATTTTTGAATTTATTATAACCTAATTTACGTTAGAGTTTCTCCCATTTGCATTTATCTCTAATAAATTGGTATCAGAGCAGCAACTCATTGATATTTTCTCTAATGTAATGTTTAAAGAACATTTTGAATGTCTAAGAGACAATTTGGGCATCATGAACGAAGCAACAACTCTAGAATGTTTATTCATTCAGTTTATATTTTCTGAAGTCCATCCACAACTAGCTCCAGAGTCACATAGCTAGTGCCAAATCGCATAGGTAGTTATAGAGTCTATATAAAAGCAAATCCGGAGTCACACATGAATATTTGAAGTCTATACAAAAGTACGTCTAGAGTCACAAGATTAGCTCCAAAGCCAATTAAAAAATAGCTCTGCAGTCACATATAACTCTAGAGTTACATAGATAGCTTTGGAGTCACATAAAAACAATGTTGGAGTCACACAAACAGCTTCAAAGTCACACAAGGAGCTCCAAAGTCCATAAAAAAGTAGCTATGGAGTCACACAAGCAGCGTTGGGAGTCCATATAAAACTAGCTCAAAAGTCACATAGGTAGCTCCAGAGTCACATAGACAACTCATAAGTCAATACAAAAATAACTCCAAAGTCACACATGGAACTCTAGAGTTGATACTTTCAATGATGTGTGTACTTAATTTACTCTTGTCAATCGAAGTGCAACTATTTCTTACAATTTTTCGTTATGGAAGGGTTGGATAATAAATACCATTTAACTTGAAATTAAGGCCAACCCTTCTAATTTGATCATTATATCTAGCCCAATGTGTAGACTTATACCTTTATGTTATGCTATCATGCATTGCTTGCTCTCGAGGTCTAATCGACCCAACCCATTGGGTGTGATGAATGCGATAATCATTCCCAATATGCCCCATAATCATTTCAAATTTTCTTTGAACTATGTTTTGACATCCATAATTGATTTTAAAGATTTCATTTTGGTGCAATTTGAGAGGAGACTAGCAGAGGCTATTGCATTGGTTTTAAACCCACCAATTGCATTTGCTTAACAAATCCATTTTGTGAGCACTGATTTTTTGCTTTATGTATCTTTCATTTATCCAACACCTTGTTATATGATCAACATTTATACTTATGCCTATTTACTGATCACTATTGTCATCCATGTTTTTAACATTATTGCAACTTGGGTTTAAAGTTTTGTGATTTTGTACATCTTCATAGTGATATGGAGCAATCTCTCATCCAATTCAGTGATCCAACACCATAATTCAAATTTGGATTTGAAAGATGTAAAATATGAATGCTCACAACATGAAAATCCCACACATTTTTCAAATACCTAAATGCATCTACTGTTAGTTGTAAGAGAAAGACAAACTTACATCACAAAGGGGGTATTCCTCTACTTCAAGCATGTGTATTACATGACCAATATGTGGCATATTTTGAGCATCTTCCAACATATTCATTACTTGGGGAGTATTCCAATTACGATCTTCCAGATATCATCCTAGGGATGCAACTGAACAAAATAACAAACTAATACTAAATATGGGTCCAACGACAACCCTGAGCTCATTTATCTTGGCCTACCTTTCTATTAAATCCTGTTCATTCTAGGTATTGACACTATGCCATATTTTCCACATAGTGATAAATGAATATAATAAAATCAATAAACCCGCTCCTTGAGATTCATTAAACGACCACAAGTAAAAGAACATGGCATGAAGATTGGAAAAACTTACAACAAGGCATTCGTAATGTCATAAATTATCAATCCATGTCTATTTTTTGAGTTACCCACCATGGTAGTGGAATAAATTTAGCAATACAATTTTCATTACAAACCACACCCTCATCACTACCTCTCCATCCTTTTAATAACTGACTAACAAAATTATTCCATATATTGTTTGATGAATCATAAAAATCAATTGAGAGGTTATACTGCAAGTAGTCATTGGGCACTTTCTTAGATCTTGCCACAACAACAATTTGTGTATTGGCTTATTCACATACAACTCCATAGTTACATAGGTAGCTTTGGAGTCACATAGGCAGCTTCTGAGTCAATACAAAAATAATGTCGGAGTCACACAAACAACTTCAGTGTCACACAAGGAGCTCCAGAGTCCATAAAAAATAGCTATGGAGTCACACAAGTAGCTTTGGGAGTCCATATAAAACTAGCTCAAGAGTCAAATAGGTAGCTCTAGAGTCACATAGACAACTCTGAAGTCAATGCAAAAATAACTCTGGATTCACACATGGAACTCCAGAGTCGATACTTTCAATGATTCATGTACTTAATTTACTCTTGTCAATCGAAGTGCAACTATTTATTATAATTTTTCATTATGGAAGGGTTGGATAATAAATAACATTCAACTTGAAATTAAAGCCAACCCTTCTAATTTGATCATTGTATCTAGCCCAATGTGTAGACTTATACCTTTATGTTGTGCTCTCACACATTGCGTGCTCTCGAGGTCTAATCGACCCAACCCATTGGGTGTGATGAATGCGATACTCATTCCCAATATGCCCCATAATTATTTCAAATTTGCTTTCAACTATGTTTTGACATCCATAATTAATTTCAAAGATTTTATTTTGGTGCAATTTGAGAGGAGGCTAGCAGAGGCTATGGCATTGATTCTAAACCAACCATATGCATTTGTTTAACAAATCCATTTTGTGAGCACTGAGTTTTTGATTTATGTATCCTTCATTTCTCCAACACCTTGTTATATGATCAACATTTATACTTATGCCTATTTACTAATGACTATTGTCGTCCATGCTCTTAACATTATTGTAGCTTGGGTTTAAAGTTTTGTGATGTTGTACATCCTTATGGTGATCTAGAGCAATCTCTCATCCAACTCAGTGATCCAACACCATAATTCAAATTTGGATTTGAAAGATGTAAAATATGAATGCTCACTATATGAAATCCCCACACATTTTTCAAATACTTAAATGCATTTCTATTGTTAGTTGTAAGAGAAAGACAAACTTACATCACAAAGGGGTATTCCTTTACTTCAAGCATGTGTATTACATGACCAATCTATGGCATATTTTGAGCATCTTCCAGTATCTTCATTACTTGGGGAATATTCCAATTACGAGCTTCCAAATATCGTCCCAGGGATGCAATTGAACAAAACAACAAACTACTATTAAATATAGGTCTAACGACAACCCTGAGCTCATTTATATTTGCCTACCTTTCTATTAAATCTTGTTCATTCTAGATATTGACACTATGCCATATTTTCCACATAGTGATAAATGAATATAATAAAATCAATAGACCTACTCCTTGAGATTCATTAAATGACCACAAGTAAGAGAACATGGCATGAAGATTGGAAAAACTTGCAACAAGGCATTGGTAATGTCATAAATTATCAATCCATGTCTATTTTTTGAGTTACCCACCATGGTATTGGAATAAATTAAGCAATACAAATTTTATTTCAAACCACACCCTCATCACTACCTCTCCATTTTTTTAATAACTGACTAAAAAAACTATTTCATGCATTTTTTGATGAATCATAAATATCAATTGAGATGTTATACTTGTAGACACTCAAAAACTACCCTATTTTTGATGTTGAAACACCCTTGAACCCTTACCTGACCTTTGGAGCTAGTTAACCACCTAGTGGACTTATCCCCCTTTTTAACGTACTAACTTAACCATTTTAACCTCCTTGTTTTTAATCATTTTTCACCCATTTTCATCTAGACCCTCGTCTGTTGACAGTCAGGTCCTCTACTTGTACCAAAGTAATTTCTAGATTGAGTGCGAGATTAACTTCACACTCAAATTGGAAACTTTCCATTTGGTGATACAAATCAACTTTGTGGTGCCCAACTTAACATCTTTATCCCTTACCTACTTAGCAACTTATTCCACTCCATTTGGCAACTTCTTGCTATAAAAGAAGAGCTGCAAGAAGGAGAGTGGATCCAAAAATTTGCATCCAGGATCTTTTGTTTTCTTTGTGTAGGCATTTAGCATCTTAAAACTCTATTTGCATGACTTTTGAAGGTTGGAGTATTGTTATGCTACCCAATTTCATTTAGCATCATTCAGGTATTATTTCTCATTTTTTCAACATTCTCTTTTCCCACTATCTCTTTCTAAATCAACTTGGTCACCTGCACATCACCCTCACCCCAATAGTCCACACTCTGCCTTATGCCCATCAACTACTTCATCCCTAGCTCAATTTCAATTCCCCATAGACCTCCCGCAGGCAATCATCATCGGTTGTTGTAACTATCGGTCACCACAACTGTCGTTGGTTACCTAACCGACGTTGGTCATACCCAATCATCACCAATCACCTTGACCATCAATGATCACTGTCAAGGAAAATAACAGATTGTTGTTTCTCTCTTTTTCACCCAATCAGACCCTTGTTTCTATTTTTGACCTATCTGTAGACCCTATGCAGACCTTCTTGGACCTGACCTTGATATATTTGTGCATGGTATTGACCCGTTGTGCTACATATTCTATCGAACATGTACATTATTTATTTTCTTGTATAAGCATTTATGTTCTTGTCCATTTATCATCCTTTATTTCTATTTCTAGAACATTTTTATCATTAGGGGAGTGGATTGACAACGATTCAAGGGAGCTTTTTCTTTTTGGATCTAGCATTGCTAGGTAGTCCACCCTTCATACTCATCTAACAAATAAGTTGGTTTAGTGCAGTCTTATTACAGGTAGTCCTTGCCAAAAAGGAGCTCTCACTTCATCTGATCATCAATGAGCACAATGTTTACCAAGTACACACCCCTCATCTGTTGTTTCTCTCTTTTTTTCCTAAAAGCAAAAAAGATAAAGAAATAGTAGGAAACAATTTGGGATGCCCAGTGGAACCCACCACATTTCTTTTCTTAGTTAGCATTGTATGCTCTCTCTCTCTCTCTCTCTCTCTCTCTCTCTCTCTCTCTCTCTCTCTCTCTCTCTCTATTGTTTGCTCATCCAAAGAAATCTAAAATTTTCCATTTGGGCTTAAAACAAACTTTGCATCCATTGTTTGCTTGTTGCTTTAGTTCACCTAGTAACTTAAAAAGACATGTAATCTATTGTAGCTTCACTTTTTCATCACACACAAAACCTAAACCACATAATCAATCAACACACCATAACATACTTGAGACAAGGCCCGATTGGGATTTCACCACTCAGTGGATAACCTTACCTGACCTGGTAATCTGACTTGGATTTCATCACCAAAGGGAGAGTCCTCTCCATTCTCTAGTGGAGTATAAGCCCTGAACAGACGATATATCTTAGCTAAGTGACCAGGCTTGGTTTTGAGATCATGAAGTGTGGGGAGTAAGTGCCCAGTACCATGCCACGTACCCAGTCTAGTACAGATTCTCTTGAGCACCTAAACATTACCCAAAACCATCCTTAGCTTGCCTATCTAGTACCATATTTGCAAGCCAAACTACCCTCACACATTTTTAACTAAGGCATAAGCCAACATGAGATAAAATTCCTAGGAGCTAATGCACTTAGTGTATGCATTGCTTTTTGGACTTTTTTCTTATTTGCTCTGTGTTCGAGTTGTGAGGAATCGACCTTCTACCATCAACCTTCCATCATTTTGACCTTATTTACCCTCATCTCCATTACCTTGTTCAAATGGAGAGCCCTTCTATAACCTTTTCTAGATATCTTAGCTTTGCTAGAATCTCATACCATAACCCTCTTGCATCCAAACATTACCTAGCATCTCGGGCTAGCTATGCTCCTTACCTTACATATAATCAACCCAACTCTACCCATCATCCATCAAACTTTAACCACAATCAACCCCCAAACTATCAACTACCACCTGAATTAGTTACTATGTTGATGGACAGGATAAGCAAAGTAGAGTTATCTATTTTTGGTACCCATGACCAATCAACCCTTACCTACAACCAATCAAATTTCAATTCAACCAACCAACAATTTATCAACAACCCTTTAACCATTATCTTACCCAACCAATAACTTATCAACATCTACTACATCCATCACTCCAACCTTGTCAAATCTTTGGCCATGTACCCAAACCCTCATATCAATTACCTCAACCCACCTTATTAACCAACTCACCAACCTATCAACCTATCAACTAACCTATCAACGTATTAATATAAAAAACAATCAACATACCAACATATCGATCCAACCAAACCAATCAAGCCAACCCACCTCATCAACCTTAATCAACTTATCAAATCAACCTGACAATTATCAACCTAACCCTTATCAACCAATCCTACCCAACTATCAACCAAACTTACCCGATCAATCTAACCTATTCAACTTTCCCATCTTATCAACTTTACCCATCTTATCACCCTTATCAACCATATCAAAACCAACCAGCAACTACCAATCAAATCTATCTAACATATCAAATCTACTTAACTTATCAAACCTACTAAACCCCTCAAACCAACAAATCTTATCAAACCAACCAACCAACTCACCAACTCAAGAGCCATTGGTGCACCCTCTTCCTAGGCAGTACACTTCGCTGGGGGAATCATATGCCTCAATCCTTGATAAATTATTGGAGGCTTCTATCATTAAGCTTCCTCCAATCAAACCCATCAATATTTCTCTTCCAAAACTATTTTGGTTCATAGAAGATGAATTTTGTGCCTATCATCTCACCAATGGACATGATATTGACAGATGTGGCTCTTTTAAGAGGCTCATCCAAAACCTTATCGATCACAAGGATGTCTCAAAGAAAATTCTCCGTGTTCCCTCCAACCTAGCCTTAAATATAATCAAACAATAAATCATGTAACCTCTTCCTTTACTCATTGTTGAGAAAACCATGGTCCAATCTTCAACCAAACCACTTGTTATCCAAGTTGAACCTTGTCAACTTTCCTTGGAAACCACATTCAAGGAACCAACCCATCAATTCTTTCCACTTACCCATATGGAATCAACCAACCAACCTTTTCCACTCAACCATGTGGAACCAACCAACCTACCTTTTTCACTTACCAATTATGTGAAACCTATTAACCTAGCCTTAATGACCATCAACTAAACCAAACCTACCATTAACCTAACCTTACCTATAACCATTCACCCAACCTTACCTCACTAACCAAACCAAACAATCAAACTAATCAAACCAATCAAACCAAAAAACTAACTCAACCATTTATCTTACCTTTTTCAACCAGTCAAACCAACCTCTAACCTAAATCAATCAATCTAATCAACATACCTTTCCATTCAACCATAACCAACCTACCTAACCACCCAAACCAAAATCAATCCATCAAACCTACCCTACCCTACCTAAATCAAACCCAACTACCTTTTCTTATCCTTGGTGCACTAGAGGAAATCCCACCCAAACCACCATCTACGACATTGACCTACTAACAACTAACCACTAACCATTAACAACTAACAACCCTTGGGGAGGTGGGTAAAGTCATCTTCACCCCTACTAAAACCTTCTTCCTAATCATCACCTCACCTCGGGATAATTTTCTCCTCTTTTGACTATCTATGGAAAAAACAAACTAGGGGGACCTTCCCCTCCATAAGGCTTTGACCATTTATCAACCCAAACTACCTTATCAACTCCACCCAAGCAATCAAATCCACTTAACCCAAACCAACCAAATAAACCTATCAACCAACCAATCTTGAACTCTTGGGGATTACCTTTCTCCTTCACCCAACCAAAATTATTGGGGTATTATCTTTCTCTTTCACCCAACCAAAATTATTGGAGAATCACCTTCTCCCCCCAACCAAACTTATTTGGAGATTACCCTTCTCCACCAACCTATCCATTGGAGATTACCCTTCTCCACCCACCAACTAACTAGTTAAATAACTTTAACCTTAGCCATTCTTGAATACCTTTTATACATTTATTTTGTCTATCTTCCTCCATTAAATTGTCACCTAACCAGCTTCACCTCCATACCTTTTCCCCGTATACCCAAAAGTCACAAAGTAAATGGGGGACATATACTCTTCTGATTGACATTACCCATCTACATAAGCATGGATCTGGGGCATATCGAGCCTGAACCTCTTAAATGATTTTGTATTTGCATCTGTTCCTTGGTTAAACCAAGTTCTTTGTCATTTTATGTGTCTAACTTAAGTTCATCCCTTATTTTCAATCACCTTCATCTCCTTATTTTTAAGGACAATCGATTAAAATAGGATCATGTGATTATCCATCACCAACTTTTCCTAATCCTAAGCATGGATATCATGGATCTACCCATGGCATGATCCTCATGGATACTTTTCATCTCTAATCAGATGGAATCCCATGGTCGTTGTCACTTAAAACCACCTCTTCCACCCATCATCAGCCTTCTTGTGCCATGGCTTTGCCTCCATAAAAGAAAACCTTAGGCCTATATAGACCGTCCATGTCTCAACTAACATATAAACATTTGGGATACCAAAATATCACTTGAGTCAACATATTTAATATGCAGACTGCTCCCTTGAAGGACAGCTATCGAATATGAACAAACCCAACATTAGACCACTCCCTCCAAGGATGACTAAGTCAACTTTGTCAAAAAAATCATTTGAAGCTTCCTACATTGATCAGCTTCACCAACATATCAAAACAAGTATTATAAGACCATATATATATATATATATATATATATATATATATATATATATATATATATCAAGAAAATCACAATCAATTTTCATTATTAGACTTCTCACATCGATCAGTCTACACCTAACATATGACATGGACTTGTCTATCATGGTACTTAGGTCACCTACAGAAGGGGCAAGCCATCCCCATAAAAGGTTGCGATACCTATCACCCACTACCTACCATTCAATTTTCCTTTTATCCTCCACAAATCAAGGGATTTGAGCTTACTTGACACCATGCGATCAAGTTACCTTACTTAACCATCAAACTAACAATAAATCCAAGGTGTGACAAGGATTTTATGTTCATAAACCCACCATCTTGCCATCATGGTATTTGTCAATTGCAGCATTTAGCCTCCCCCTTATATTTTCATGGTCACTTGAGATGACATGTCTTATCCCTTTTGAAACCAACTCATCACCTAATCAACCAAACAACATAAACCAAATTTAACCCATCAAACCTATAAAACCAACCTTATTTACCTTATCCAAGCAAACCAATAATTACTGCCCAAACCAACAACTACTAATCACATTCACCCAACCCATCTAATTAAGTTAACATATCAAACCAACCAACCATTGAAGTAGCTTGACCATTTATCTTTGGGAGTCACCTTCTCCCTAAACCTTGGAGGTTACCTTTTTCTGTAATCCTAGCCAACCAAAACTAAACCAAACCTAACCTTTGGAGGATACTTTTCTCCAATCACCTCACCTACACAACCAATAACCCATCAACACCAACTTAACAATTATTTTTATCAATCTCAACTTCAACCTATCCAACCTCATCAACCATTGGGTTATCCATCCCCAACCACCATCTTAACCTACCTTGTCAACTTTACCCAACTAACCTAATCTATCAACCCAACTAACCTTATCAACCTTATCTACCTTATCAAACTAATAACCATCACCCCAACATATCGATCTACCACTACAACCTATCAAACTTATCAACCAATAACAACCAACCAACTTTACCTACCTTACCCAACCTATACAATTAATCTATCTTATCAACTCCATCCAACCTATCAACCAACCTTACCAAATCAAACCCTTACCTACCAATCAAAATTCTTAAACCTTACCCACCATGATTAAAACACCTATCTACCCAACCAGCGATCAACAAGCCTTATCCACTCAACTTAATGTATCAAATCCAACTTTACCTATGTTATCAACCCTATCAACTCAAACCAAACCAAGTGGTATACCCAAGTGGGGGGACCCATTTGGACATCCACCAACTTATTTGGGAGTCACCCTCTCCGTCAAACTATGGAGCTTACCCTTCTACGCCAACTTATTTGGGATTCACCTTATCCTTTAAATTTTAGAGAATAGCCTTCTTTGCCAAACCGCCCAACCAATCAACCACGTCCACCTCGACGTTGGCCCTTTTTTACCCAACCTATTGCATAGTTTGTGACGACCTTGCCTTGGTCTTTTTGATTGCACCAATTGACCTTACCATGTTGAACATTTGAATTTACACCAGCTCATGCACAACTAAACTATTTGTGTTTTTCTTGGGAGCACTTCCTACCCTAAATACCTAAGTAAACACCGACCCTATTTAGGAGACTTGACAAGACTAACCCAATCAGCTATGACTAACATTGGGGACCGGTTATCTTTGTCATTTATCCTAGAACCCAACCTTATTTTTACCAACATGAAAATCTTAGTCTTTGCATGATCTTGGTTATCGCACTTAGTTGTATTTTGTGTGCATGTTTGCATCTCAAATGCCTAACCTTACCATTTTGTCACCCACCTCGTGACTTATCATCTACCATTTATTAAACCTTGACCCAATTTGACCTTACCTCATTGACTCCTGGTTTGAGGGAGAATACCTCTTCCCATACTTGGGGCAATTAGACCTTTTGGAGATGATTCTTCTTCATAAACCTTCACCCAAACTGAATCATGTGATTCTTCAATTTGGGGCAACCCTGTTGAATATCACTATCTTACCCTCGGAGCACACCTATTCTCTACAACCCACCCATGAACCATTCAAGAACTACATTTGATCAGAAGTTATTTTTGGATATTATGTCCATAGAACTATGTAGGTAGTGTTCAGTTTCCTATTGCATCTGGAGTCAGCTTGGCCATCACCCATCACCCAATCCACTCTATTTTTATTTTTCAACTTATTGACCCAAAGCTGCATAACAAAAAGAGAGAAAATGTAGACACTAAAAAACTACCCTATTTTTGATGTCGAAACACCCTTGAACCCTTACCCGACCTTTGGAGCTAGTTAACCACCTAGTGGACTTAGCCCCCCTTTTAATGTACTAACTTAACCATTTTAACCTACTTCTTTTTAACTATTTTTCACCCATTTTCATCTAGACCCTTGACCATCGACAGTCAGCCTTACCCTCAACGGTCAAGTCCCTTACCTGTACCAAAGTAATTTTTAGATTGAATGTGAAATTAACTTCACACTCAAATTGGCAACTTTCCATTTGTCAATACAAATCAGCTTTGTGCTGCCCAACTTAGCATCTTTATCCCTTACCTACTCAACAACTTATTCCACTCTATTTGACAACTTCTTCCTATAAAAGAGGAGTTGCAGGAAGGAAAGCGGATCCAAAAATTTGCATCCAGGCTCTTTTGTTTTCTTTGTGTAGGCATTTAACATCTCAAAACTCTGTCTGCATGACTTTTGAAAGTTGGAGTACTATTATGCTACCCAATTTCATTTAGTTAGTCATTGGTTTCTACTTTGCATCATTCAGATATTATTTCTCTTGTTTTCAACATTTTCTTTTCCCACTCTCTCTTTCAAACTCAACCTAGTCACCTGCACATCACCCCTCACCCCAATAGTTTGTACTCTGCCTTCTACCCATCAACCACTTCATCCCTAGCTCCATTTTAATTCCCCATAGACAACCATCATCAATCACCATAATTATCACCGGTTACCTAACTGTCACCAATCATACCCAACCGTCGTCGATCACCTTGACTACTGACGGTCACTGTCAAGGAAAATAACAGATTGTTGTTTTCTCCCCTTTTCACCCAATTAGACCCCTATTTTTATTTATGACCTATCTATAGACCCTACCTAGACCTTCTTGGACCTGACCTTGATATATTTGTGCATGGTATTGACCCACCGTGCTACATCTTCTACCGAAAAGGTACATTATTTTTTTTTGTATAAGCATTTATGTTCTTGTCCATTTATCATCCTTTATTTCTATTTCTAGAACATTTTTATCATTAGGGGAGTGAATTGACAGCAGCCCAAGGGAGATTTTCTTCTTAGATCTACCATTGCTCGGTAGTCCACCCTTCATACTCGTCTAACAAACAAGTTGGTTTAGTGAGGTCTTATTGTAGGTACTCCTTCCTTGCCAAAAAAGATCTCTCACTTCATCTGGTCATCAACGAGCACAATGTTTACTAGGTACACACCCCTCATCTATTGTTTCTCTCCTTTTTTCCTAAAAGCAAAAAAAATAAAGTAAGAAATAGTAGGAAACAATAATGCAAGTAGTCATTGAGTACTTGCTTGAATCTTGCCATAACAACAATTTGTGTATTGGCTTGTTTATAGTAGTGGCCACAACATATAGTCTGAAACTCTCAACTCCAAAGGTTGAGACAGGGTACTACTATCCTTGATAATGGGATTACAGACATAGACATGATTCCTATTGGCATTGTCCATGAAACAAACCAACCCAAATGATGAAATAACAAACCAACTTCATGTATCTATGCAAGGAAGACTAAAATTGTACCATTTATTCAAAACATGATCAAAAGTAAACCTAGAGGAATCTTTTGAATTTGTAAACATGAAGTAATAGGCATTCACGATGGTGGCTTGAAACTTAATTTACAATACATAAAAATCATACATATTTTGTAGAGTATCACGCATAAATTGCATCGCCATTTCTTTTATACATGTGGAGAAGTCCATGTAGTTAGACAAAAGAATTCTTATTCTTTGGATTTCACCTGAATCCTCAAGGGAAGTATACCATGAGACAAAACATCATCATCAGTTCAATATTTTTTTTAACATGATATATCAAACTTTCATGAGATACATCATATGTGGCCTTTGCATTTGCCTTATATTCTTATACTGACCCAAGCCTTAACAATGCAAACAAAGGAGGTATGCAACTCCTAAGCAAGTTTGTCTGCCTGTTTAATCATTTTTGGTTAGAGTTATGGGGAGAATACCCTAATAAAAAACATGGATAAGCTATTATAAAAGTAGACCAATTAAATAATTTTGATTCACAATATTATGATACAGTGTTAAATTATGAATGAATACTCAATATAGAAAGTACAATGCAAAATAATTTTTTGAAAGTTACAACACAAAGAAGAAACAATACTTAGCTTATTAAGTGATGTGCAAGCATATTTGAGAAGTGCATGTGCAGGATAATACAGTCTGATGTTCTTCCCTAATTCATCACATTTCATAAAATAGTTCTCTGGCAGCATAGATACTACTGTTAGAATATGGACACTAGAACCAATGCTTCCATCCCAATTTCAACGCTTCAATCCATAATTAAGTACATGTCATTTTAAGTAATGACCACCTTCACTTTTTAAGGTTCACTATCACCTTGTAAATTCTCTATTTGGATCATGTACATATGTTCCAGATATTAGTATGTAGCTCAAAGCCCTAGGTCCTCTAATAAAGGCATGTCACCTTGAAAAACAAGGATTAATGGGCTCAAGTGAATTCAAGATGACCTTAAAGACCCCTTTATCAATAACCACTATCTATATTGCCATATACTCCAAAGAGAACCTTATACTGATGTAGTTCGCCCCCTTATGTGGCTTGTGTGTGAAAAATTGTGTAATATGTTATATGTGAGTGCATGTAGTGATCTAGTTTATGACTTTACAAATACCGCTCATGAGTTGATATTTAAATGCTTCAGACCTATAAAAAAATATTCCTATGACTAATTTATAATAAGGGAAGAATATGGTAGTTTTTAAAGCTTGAGAGGTGCTTTTGTTTGATATAAAATAGGTGTGTGTTTGATTTGTACTTGATGATAATGAATGGTATTTTACTTATATTTATACAACACATTTTTAAATTATCTCACACGAGGGTTAATTAATACAAATAGGCCAACCCATACATGCCAAAATATTTTAAAATTTGGTTATTTGTAAGGTTTAGCCACTAGTTCCAAACTTGAGACACTGGTGTCAACACTGGTGTCCTAGTCTATATGGTAGTGTGTGTTGGGATAGAAATTTGTTGAAGATATGTAAGTACTAGAGTAGGATATAAATCAAGTTTTATGTAGATTGTAGGATAAAAGGGATTTGTGTAATTAGAATATCATGGTCAGAGTATAGGATGAACATTTAAGGATGGTGAGATGGTGAATTGTGAGCACTTTGGTAGCGGGAAGGTTACAAATTGAAGGTTTGAGTCATGAGTGATATCTCTCAAGTGTAAAAGACTAGTTTATCATATAAAATCAAAATTTACTATCTACATTTGCCCCTCTTTTAATCTAGTAATGCATAAAGATGAAATTACTAGTTCAAAAGAAATAAATGCGTACCTTGATGTGTACAATACACCTTGGCTTTGACTTGAGCCCTATTTGAGTTTGATGTTTATATATTACATGCAACCAAGAGCATGCTATAGTGTAATCAATGCATATAATCTAAAAATGAATAATTTAAATACTTGAACAAAAAGAGAGCAAGGAAGGAGTACACTTGTGTGTTGATACAACCAAGTTTTCCCTTGGTAGTTTGCTTTGGTAATGATGTTTATTTTGTTAAGCATTAGTGAGAGGTTCACAATGTAACCTTGGAGATGTGAAGAGGATAATTGGAGGGTGATCATGCCTCCAATATGGTGCAAGGGTGAGTTGTACTAAGGTCATCAAGATCATTGAATTTCAATTGCACAAATTAAGTATATACATAATCTAGCTAATCTCACCTAGGTCAAATGGTGTAACCATATCAACATGAAAAAGGGAAGTAGTGCCAAGGCCATTGAAGTTGTTGAGTCTTAACTGCACTACTTGAAGGAGCCAACTGTTGCAAACAAATAAAGCTTATTTGGTGTATCTTGGTAAGGTCGATGCATAAATGTTTATATAATTCAAATATGTATCTATGATTTGGTGCATTTACATGGCATATGTACCTCTAATGTGTCTTAAGTTGAAGTATATTTTTAAAATGTAACCTTTGCTTTGTAAATTATGTATATATTAGTCACAAACTTAAAAATCTCTATCTTAAATTTGTGAAAATCAATGCCAAGTGCATAAGATTTTGACCCCAGTGTAGATTTGAATCATATAAACTATATCAAATTCTTCTCCCACTAATATGCCCCCCCTCACCCCCCGCCCCCGCTTTTGAGGTGAGGGGAATGTGATGCAATAGTCACATTATCTCAAAAAGATAAGATAACCATGTTATATTTGTATCAATCATGTAGTAATCAAGTATATAGTGGTATCATGTCTAAGTAGATATATCAATGAAGCTCATAGTATCTAATCAAAAAATGTCTTAAGATGCATGATATGGATCATGGTAATGTCTATAATTAACAAGCACAAGCTTCTCAAACAATTAAACACAGAGACAAGAGCACTCAATGTCACACACAGTGGGTATAAGGAGACCACAAACAAGGGGAATGTTCAAATGCCACACACTCAAGGGAAGGACATGTTCAAATATTCGTACACCAAAGAAACAACAATCAAGGGCATTGTGACCAACAAACAAGGAACACATTCAAATGTTCCAAAATCGAGACAAGGCAACAAATAAGAAATAAAATTAATTAAGCCATGTGAGAATATGAATAAGTGAAATATAAACAACCAACATAAGCATATCACACTAGTCCCTACAGACATGTGTTAGTAAAATGTACTACAACGTAGCATATCTAGTACATTATGTCAGATGTAAGCATGATAATAGACATGTGTAATCATTAGTATAGAATCTCAACATGATAATGTAAAGTGATCTTAAAATAATATCATATGTAACAATCATGATCAATAGAAGCAGATGCCCTTAACGTAGTGTGTCACGTGGGTAGAGAAAAGATCCAACGTCTGTATTTTTATGTATCATATATCTATTATATCCCTGCATCACACTCAAGTAACCATGAAACATATCTGTGTATAGAAAGGAATATTATATGCTATCTACTAAAAATAAAGTAAACAACATATGCAAAATCTAGTAAACATGCAAATGCTAAGTATTTTTTATTTATTTGAATGTTTTTTGTATTTTTGAATTATTTGATTTTTTTGAAAATTTTGTATTCATGAATAAGAAGGCTAGCCAATGATCCCATCTAAATAAATTTTCACAAGGTGCTCTAGATTCAAGGTATGGTACTAAAAACTAGTTATGCTACCAAAGATCATGTATATGTGCCAAATTTGGAACTAAAGAATCTTTAATACTTTGCCTATGCCTCATAGGACTTTGTGGTTGTGAAGCAGTAATATAAGTTGTAGTGATTCATGGAACCCTTTTCTTAGTGCCCTATTACTTTGTTAGTGTAACGATAATTGTGGGTCTTTGTACCCTCTTTGAAACATGTTGATCTAATCTCAACAACATGCTGGGACATTTAGGTGTAGATGAGGACTCTATGGAGTCCACTATGTATCTTTAATACAAAAAATTTCTAGTATTGGTTGCCTAGGAAATGTGATTACCTTTTGCTTACCATTTCACACATGATTAACCTTAATAGGTTATATAATTAGTTGTCTTGGAATAAACTTCTCTCATTGTAATGGATGCTTATATTGAATTCCTAAAACTATGATAGGCCTCTGAACTATAAGAGATACGATACGTGAATTTTTTTCAATATTTACATGTAATGGGTGTCCATAATGTGGTGGAGGATGTGCATTATATGCCATTTTTATGTCTAATGCTTCCTTAGAATGATCTTGTGATGGATTGTTGAATATCTTCTGGTTTTGATGGTCACAAAGTTGTGACCTTGAATCTTTGGGAAGATAAAAAAAATGATTTGCTCGCTATGAATGAGGTTTTGTATCTAGTTCCTAATCCATTGGTGATAGTCATAATAAGCATTTACATCATATCCTTTTGGTAGAGATTGAATCGTATCAACCTCTAATAGAGGAGGGACAACTATGAAATGACACTCCAGTAGCTTCTTAAGGAGTGAAGCTAGAGATTCAAGTAATCATGTAAATTGTATTTTAGGTGCATTTGATAATATGACCTGATTAGGTTGTTGTGACACCATATTAACCATTTTTTTTGTTTACCTTTTTACCTTTGTATCCATGTTTGAATGAATGCATACTTGAATATGTAAGGGAGAATAATGATCAATAATATGTTGGGGATGTAAATCCTTCTTTTGAAAGGAAGTATTATGCTTTATCCTTTTGATAGTGTTGAGAATAGATGCCACATATGGTGTCTCTATATTAATTGGAAAGGTTTTCATGCACAATGCTTTTAAATTAATGTCTTTGTATCGGGAAGACTTATTTAACAAATCCAAAAGTGAAATTTTATCAATAACATCATTAGTGTGGTTTTTAATAAGATGTGTCAATGATACTTGTTTCATGCACTTGATTTTGATTCTTTTATTATGAATACTTGTATGAATAAAGAAAGATCTTGATCGAGAATGTCCTTTAGGGGTAAGTTTTTGCAATCAAAAGTAATGACATTTGCATTGTTTTTGAGATCTTGCATAATATACACAAAATAAGTTGGCTCTATGTCATTTGGTACTTGGGTTTCATGCAAGGCCTCATATGATATATCCTTATAGACAGTTGACTATTTAAAAATTTTAAGAATTGAGATCTTAGCATGTGTATTGCTTATTTTTTTGACAACATCATATCCCTTAGATTTTATGACTAGATTAGGCTTATGAGGAACCTATTGTATATTAAGAGGTGCCTAAACAAGTTGGGCACCCTTTCCTTTTCGTGTAATAAGAACATGAATGTGAAATCAAAGATAAGTTGTGGGCAAATAATGGGAGCAAGATGATAACTACCGCTTGAATAGGATCTAGGTGGAACAAAAGGCTAGGAGCATGCATGCTAGTGCTTTGTGAATCCGAATAAGGGTTCGATAGTATTGCAATAAGAATAAAATAGAGACTAGATTTTTATCTTCTATTTAATCACTCTCTATTTTTATACTAATTTGTTGACTCCATTTGATTATATCATTGATTGATTTAGCCATTTATGGAAGATAAAAAACAATGACTATCATCATGCATTGTACAGGGAAATAAGTACTAGATGTATCCATATTAAACATGATGAATCTTTTTTAAATTAAAACAAATTTGATTTTATGATTTTTAACTATTTAGAAATCAAAAATAAAAAAAACTAGGGTAAGTTAGGATTTTGCAAAAGACTTAGAGGCTAGGTTCACCAAATGTTTAACCATTTTTAGAAAGATCTAGGGGAGAATATTCTAATCAAACACATGGCTAAGCTATTTTAAAATCAATCCAATAAAATAATTGAGATTCACAATATTATGATACAATGTTGAATTATGAAAGAATGCTATAAATAGAAAGTACAATGATACTCAATATTTTGAAATTTACAACATAAAGAAGAAACAATACTTAGCTTACTGACTGATCTGTAGGAATAAATGAGAATTACATGTTAAAGATAATGTAGTTTGAGGTTCTCCCTCAATTTTTTAGATTCTAGAAAATAGCTCTTTGGCAGCCTGGACACTACTGTCAGAATTTGGGTACTAGAATTGATGCTTTTGTCCCATTTTCGACACTTCTATCCATAATGAAACACAAGTCCTTTTTAGGAATGACCACCTGGGCATGTTAGGGTTAACTATCACCTTTTAGATTCTCTAGTTAGATCTCCTGCAAAGGTTTCATATATCAATATGTCGCTCAAAACCCTAGGTCCTCTAATTAAATAACATCACCTTGAAAAATAGGGTTTAGTGGGATTAAGTGAATTCAAGCTGACCTCAAAGACCCCTCTGTTAATGAACATTGACTTCATATCCATATACTTTGAAGAGGGCCTTAGACCAATGTAGTTCTCCCCCTTATGCGGACTTGTATGTGAACAATTATGCTATATGTGAGTGCATGTAGTGTTCTAGCTTGTAAATTAAGAAATACTAATCATGGGATTCTCTTTAAATAATTTAGCCCTGTAAGAAGATCGCTCCTATGTTTTATTTAAAAATAAAGAATAATCGAGTAGTTTTGCAAGCTTGAGAGGTGCTTTTGCTTGGTATAAGATAGACATATGCCTGATTTGTACTTGATGATAATGAATGGTATTTTACTTGTATTTATATAACATCTTTTGAAATTATCTCATGGGAGGGTTAATTAAGACAAATAGGTCAACTCATACATTTCAAAATATTTAAAACTTTGATCATTTGTAAGGTTCATACATTAGCGTTAGATATGGGATTCTATAATCAATGATAGTGTCCTAGTTTGGATGCTAGTGTCCAAGAGGATAGAAAGTTGATGAAGATATGTAACTGCTAGACTAGGATATAAATCATTTTTTATGTAAACTGTGGGCTACAAGTGATATGAGTAATTAGAATATTAGTGTTGGACTATAGTATAAGCATTTAGGCACAATGAGATGACGAACTATGAGCCTTTTAGTAGTAAGAAAGTCATGAACTATAGGGTTGAGCCATGAGCGATATTTTTTAAATGTACAAGACTAGTTTATCATATAAAATCAGATTTTAGTATCTACATTTTCATAGCTATCCTTTCCAACATTTGCCTAAATCCTTTGAACTTATTTGTGCAAGCTGTTATAGCTTCTCAGGGATAACAATCAAGGAACTTCTGATTATATTAGATTAGATAAGAAATATTCAACCATAATTCTTACTTCTATAGTATCTCCATGGTTATATATCAATTCCAGACACACTTTTAACAGATGAGCCAAAATGGAGAGTGTTTTCATCAAAGACCATGACTACAAACACCTTATAGGCACAAGATACCAACATGGGGAAGGGGAAAACACTAAAAATGATGCTACATTTACTGAAAACACACACACACCAAAAAGTGGAAAATAATATGAAATAAATCAAGCAAAATCCTATATGCAAAAGGGAAAACAAGGTCATGATAAGGGATTACAAACCCATTAACTATTTCAGAGAAATATGAGCCTTTTCTTGACTGATAGAGAGTAACTAGCTAGGTAAAGGATACCAAATCCATAGGAAACCCAAGAAAACTTAGATTTGGCTTGGGTAGAGACATGTAAGCTTTGGAGAAAAAAATTACAAAGTATTCAAGAGAATCAATGTTTGATTTTAAGAATTCAGGAAAACACTCAAACTAGAGGAGAAACACAAGCTTATACATTAAGAAGAAATATTATCTCTACCTATAATGAAGGTCTTGATCTGAATTTACCATGATGGATAACTTGACATTATATTTATGCATTGTGCCATGAATTTATTTCTCTTTATTCTAACCAATTTGATGTCAATCTTTTAGTGGGTTCATTTCTTCTTGCATTGATTTTTTTACAGAAGAGGGTTCCCTTAGAGGTTCAAAGGAACAAAATAAGAATGACATATCTACTCTCATGGATTCATCATCAGAGAGACATACTTCAATGTTAAGCAAATGAAGAGGATCACCTTTCCATTTACAAAGAAAATGTTCCTTAGATGCTTCGAGAAACTAATCTGGAATAAATACTACATGATGCTGAAAATCCAATAGAACTCTTTCTTATTGAGTGGTGTTCAACTCCTCTTTAAAAAAAAATATTTTCTTATGCTCAACCTCACCACTTTTTTCTTGAGTTTGACGAGTTTCTTACAAAATTTGTAGGAGACATGACTTGTTGGAGACATGACTCATCGATAAACTCAGTAGGTTTGGCGTCCATCTTGTTTTCATGTTCTCACCCTTACAATGCGTAATTCACAATGACTTAGTTCATGTTTCTTGCAAGAAACATGTCACATGTGAGTTGAGAGAGGAATTTATTATAATTTGTCTCCATACTCCTTAGTTAACCAAGGATACATTCATAGAATTTAGAAATCAATTTCAAATTGATTCTCTATTTTTATTTTTATTATGTTCTTAGCTGAGTGTTACTCATGTATATAGTCTTTGTCTTTGGTCATAACTGATTCCTCTATTTTGCAATGTTCCTCATTAAGCTCCAAAGTGAAGGTTTCTATTTTTGGGAGAAAACATAGGAAAAAGGATTCAATTCTTTGAATACCATCTTTAAACTATTTTATAAAGTGTTGCTTTTCTGGGAAAGAAAAACACATTGGCCAAGACCCATGTCTATTATATTACTCATAAGAGATGCTTTCAGTAGACTATTTAAATGAAACAAGGAAGAAGTGAGGCATGCCATTGGATTTTCTAATTGGGTATGAAAATGATCATTATTTTCACAGGGAGTTAAAAGAGTGTTATTCTCTTCTTCATAGAGAAAGATCTATGATTCATCATCACTATATTCACAATGCAAATGATAAAATTCAACATGTTTTCCATCATGCAATTTATTCAATGGTTCCTCAAATAAATCTTGTTCACTAAAGACTATAAAATTGAAATGATCAGGTGATGTTGGCAACATTTTTAATTCTTCTCATTTTTAAAATTGTTCTATATGATTGAGAATTTTCTCTCTAATTGAATTGTGTGGAGGTCGTGAATTATTCATGATGAATTTTTGTTTCTTCATGGTAGGCCCCATTATGCATTCACCATTTGTAGGGTTTGAGAGAGATTTTATAACATGCATCTTTAATTTCCTAGACATGATCATATTGTCTTCAATCTCAACCACTTGCTATTTTGCATCTTCCAAATCATATACTTCACTTCTCTTCAAGATGAAGTGGATTTCTAGATGAAGAGTAGTAGTAAAGAGGCAAAGTTGATTATTGGAGCTTGGTTGATTATCAGGAGGAATAAAACTTAGAAATTTATTGAAGCGTGCCACAAATTCTCTCATGTTTTCTTATTCACTTTTTTGAATTTCAAAAAATTGGGACAATAGCTCACAGACATCTATGGTTGGTCTAAATCTATCTAAAAAATTGATTTTCATGTTGTTCTATTCTAGAATGCATCCATATTTCACATGTTGGAACCACTCAGTAGTAGGATCAATGAGGGTTTCAACAAAAAGTCACACAGAGACATTTTCTTCATAAACTTCTTGGATGTCGCATGACATGATGAAAGCATGGATGTGATCATCTACATTTTGAGAAGCTTCTCCATAAAATTTCAAGATGTTATTTCTTTAAACCAAAGCCAAGGCTAATTATTGGGCCTAAACCAAAGGCCCAAAACAACTTCCCCATGGGATAGGGAGAACAATAGGGTTGAGTTGAACCTATGCTATTTCTTTAATTACAAAGATGAAGGCACTAGGTATCTTGTTTCAGAATATCAAAAGGATGGGTTGAATTTTATCATTTCCAAATTTCGTTTCAACAGAGTCGTCAATCTTCATTTGAAAGGGGAATATTCCATTTAGATTTTAGAAATCAAAAACACTATTTGATTCCCAACGAAGTCTTCAAAAATTGTTGGAAAAGTTTTGTCACTTGGGTTTTTCTTGGTTTTATAACTCACCCCAAAAGTAGCAACACAAATTTGGAAAAATGGATGAATCGTCATTGGGATGGTGATTTTCCTATGTTTAAGAGGAACAACTCCCTTGTATGATTATGGGTTTTTTTTAAATTTTTGTGTATTTTTAACTGGAAAGTACAAAAATGAAACAAAAATAAGAAATTGTGAAAGCTAAAAATAGAAAAATAGAGGAGGATGGAGGTTAAGTGGAGAAACCTAGAGCGAAATAATCTCATAAAACCATCAAAGTAACTCGGATTTAAATGAAATAGCTGAAAATTCTTCCACTCACATAAAAATGGAAGTAGGAGAAACATATGTAATTGGAACAAAAGACTTGCCTTTAAGCACAAAGTTTCCTCAAAACTTAGATTGTGTACACTTGGTACAAGGTTTTCAACACAGTTTGGAAGCACCGTGAGTTGCACACAACCAAAAAAGACACATAATTTTAATGGCTTCTCTATTTGTGAACAACAATACAAATTTCACAATTAATGAACATCAAAATCTAGAAAGACAAGGATTGATCTCACTCGCTTGCTTTCATTCCCTTGCTCAAATCTAGAAAAGTACATAGCCCACACAAAAATTTGCAGCTAACCCTTCCCCAAGAGTTTGAAATAAAGAAGAAGGCTTATCCAATGATTCAGATTACTTTTTTGTACAATCCTTCCACCCATAGAGGGAGTTGGAAAGACATCCATTGCATTAACTCAACCTAGAGTTATTTTTTTTCTAACTAGAGTTTGTTGGCATTTGATTTTATTATTTGGGCATTTTACAAAATTAAATGTGATCGTGAATTTATATTTAATTAAAATAATTAATTCAAAAAAAAAACTTGTTGACTCCAAACACATAGCTCTCTCTAAGTAATCTTTCTTGGCACTCCTTTGACTTTAATTAAAATTAATTAATTATAAAAATAATTAATAATTAAGTCATTTAATTTATAGTTTGGGCCCATGAATGTCATAGTTTTCCATAAAATAGAGCAATGAAAATCAATGGAGATTGACCCAAGTGGGTAATGAAATTTATATGATAAGTTTTCCCTACAATAGGATTGAAAGGTCTTATAACTTGCAAACATTTCATTCTAAGGATAAAACAAAGAAAATCACACCAAATGGAGAGGATATGCCAAAAATTGGATTGGGAATCAAGTAGCACCCAAATAATTACATTATATAACATAAGAAGTGTTCTCAATTGCCTTTTTGATGGTGTTGATCATTGATATATAATTTCCATCCAAATATCTATCTAATTTTTAAACCCAAGCAACATTACACAAAGTATAACTGAGAATGAGTCTACATATGACACATGTCTTAATGATGCCACATGTACCCACTCATGGGATTACAAACAATTAACATGCTTTTCAAGGTTGATACATGTTGGCAAGTCATGTGACCACAAGTTAACATTTAAAATTGGCATCTCCTTCTTTACTCAAATTTAGGGTAGAAGATGAAACATGAAATTACACATTAACATGCCATAACACATTAGCATTTACCTAGCACTTGAAATGTGGGCATCCGATGTTTAATATCAAATATCGTCACACTCTAGTCCACCATTACACATGACATGGGGTCACAAGATAAAAAATGTATGCTTACATACACCCTTTAAGTTGATTTGGGGTACAAGATGGAAGGACACATTTCATAACATCCCCTCTTAATGACAACTTTTCCATTAACAACATACCTCTCATAGATTAAATCTTCTAAGAAATGTTTTTTTTTTTTTGGGTAAGAACTCTTGGCATTTTTTTTTTTTGACTTCCTAAGAGTTGGAGAAAATTATATGTTTAATACATTTTTTTACATATAAGCTCAATATGTCCCTTTTGAAATATTTTGAATTCTATAAAAAACTGAAAGTGCTTAAAAAAATTTCTATCAAAAATTTTCATCAAAAAAAAATTCATAACTTCATTCTAATTAAAATTAGAAATTACATCCTATAGATATAACAACATTCCAAAGGAAAAAGAGGAAAAGAAAGGGACAAGTACACCACAAATAGAGTAAAAAGCAAATCCCCACGCCCACATGAGGAAGAAATAGAGCAAAATGCAACAAACAACAAAATCCCCACAACAGGGGAAGTGTCAACACTAAACAAAGTGGTGACATCAAGAATAGGTAAACAACAAAGACAAGAAAGTCTCGTGCAGCAATAACAAGGGCTATCCAATTAGTAAAAAAAATATCCCAGTTTTCATTAACTCTACGTTTTTTACCTTTCTTCTTTTTAACCTTTTGCCACAACCCTGGTAAGGGCTCTACCATGACAATCTGTAAATCAAATGTCTGATAATCTAAAGGTATGCTTGTATTCAGGGATTTCGAATTTGAGTGGATTGTCAATGTCTTACTTGAGTCTAAATTCTTTGATTTGTGACCTCTCTTTGCATCCCCTGATGGATTCCTTGAAGAAGTATTCTAATCTTCTTCTCTATACCCTCAATTGAGATGAATTCTTCAATAGGTGTAATTAGTACAACTTCTTTATTCTTTTCAATCTCTGTTATATGTAAATTACCCTGTCCCCGATCATCGCCTACATCCATTACCTTTTGCTCTCGAGGACTCCATATTTTAGAGGTTGATTTTGTCCTTTTTTCGAGAAGGTGCTCGACCCTAAATATAGGTAACTTGAAGGTGACTTGGTAATTTACAAATATGACATATAAATGTAGGTATTATCATAATACAGTACTTGAATGTGTTGAGTTTGCCCATAGCTAAGAATTATTTTATCCAATAGACCCTTTCTAAGAACAATCTCCACACAAATGTGGGGATATATGCACAGTCTCATTGTAGTTCTTACTATGATGTAGGTGCTCAAAGAGTTACCTATCTCATTAAAATCACACCAGAAATGTAATGGAAAATCTTAAAGGCAAACCTAGACTAGCTAGCATCTTGGTAACGGAGAGTGTATTTGGGTCAAATTTTAGAAACCAAGGAATAACGAACAACACCACATTTCCCAAAAAAAACCATGGTCCTTCCATAAATATTCTCTAATAGGCTTCATTATCATTGAAAAGAACAATGAAAAATCCTTCTCAGCGAGGGATATCTCGCAATCCTTTGTCCATGTCATATGAATCCAGTGAAATAAGGACGAGGTTGTAGGCCAAAGCTCGTCACATCTGTAAATAACTTCTTCTTTTAATAATGTTGTCCGATACTGGGTCACATCCCCCGTAATGATCCCCACAATTGGCACCTCATCTGCATGCTCTACTACAGAGGTGTGGATAGGCTGTGGTTTCAATGAAGAATGAATGTTTTACTTCTTTAAATGTCACATGTTTGGAGGATGAAGACTGTCCTGACCCTGCAGCTCCTCCACGCATCTTCGACACCAAGAAGAAGGTATAGTCCTTGCCTAAATGGTATCTAGACAGAGGGGAATGATCCTGAAGTTATTTTCCATCATGCAAAAGATGACGTATATCCACAAGGATCTAACAAGAAATCTCAAGTTTTCGCTTAATATCAATCACATTGTCAGTCGATTGAGCCCAAAGACAAATGGTTTTCGCAGAGAAGGAACATTCTGTCACATCGTTGGCAGCCAACCACTAGGCTTTGGTACTGAAGTTGTGAAGTAGTGACTATAGGATCCTAGCACATGCCCATGACGTCCTTATTCACTGTCGCTCCCATAGCACTCACTGTGGCATCCCCGACCTGCTTAGTATTCTTTATCTCTGCCTAAGGAAAAGATTTATTCGGCATGACCAAATTGCGCTCAGGAATTTTGTCAAACATGTTGCATGTATCCTCCTCTTTCCCAAATATATCTGCGATATCCACGATGACAGATTCAACCAGAGTATTAGAAATTGTGAATGCCCAAGCAGATGGAATTTTGGTTTGAAGCAAGATTCATCGATGGAGGAGTCACTGAGGCAAATCATGGAGACTGAGAATGTAACTTTATATAAGCATGCATCCATAATGCTTGGATTTTTCGTGGCAACCTGCAAAGAGCTCCGTGGATGCTTAGTAGATGGGACACATTTTCCTTGAAGCACTACCCCATCCAGTACCCACCAAACCTATGACTCCCATTTTCTCCACTGCCCTCATACCCCCCTTTCCCTTTGCTCACCTCAATCAAAAAATTTCATGGAAGTATGCGCTACTTAGATATGAAATGGGTTTGAAGACCTTTTAACATTTTGTCATTCAATTACATATTCACTACCCTTTTTCGCATATTAGTTCATTTCTTAATAATTCCTTTCATTTTTTTTTTTTAATACAGGGAACAAAATGCTTGATTTTGTGATGTTTTCCCAGGAGGAAACTTTAGTTTTGTTTATGATTTTATCATTTAATGTCTAAATATTTAAAATATATACTTTAAACAAAATTAGTAAGATATGTTATGAAACAGTGAAGACAAATATAAAATATATGTTATAAATATTTTATAATTTTTAACTGACATTCTAAAAATTCCTAATAATCTTTTAAAGCCAATTTGTTTTTGAATACTTAAATATTTGTTTGTATCATAATTTAAAAGAGAACAATTCATATATAACCTCAAGCATCCTCATACGCATGAGAATTTTCATGTTGTATGTGAGGGTTTGGTCAACTCTAATACCATATAATAACATACAAAAAATATACTGTAAGGATAGGGGAAATAAACCCACACAAAGAAGAGACGATGCACCATATTTGTATAGGGTACCGACTCTCTAAACACTTGGTTTACATATAATCAAAATTAGTCTCAATCTTTCGATAATGTTTCTTTGAAATATTTACTATTTGTTTAAATACACATTTAATTGTTAAACAATTTTTTTTATTATATAAAGATGACTTGATAAAAAGCCTACATTTTCCACACTTTGTAATGAAGGTACACATCGATCACTAATGGGATAAAAAATAATTGATTTTTTTCTAAAGATTCTACTTTCCAATCTTCATGGGACCACATACAAAAGTTTGTACACACTAATATAGTTCCCCTTGCTACATAAGTCTAATAATCACTAAGGATTTTGTGTACTACATCAAACTATTATAATGAACACTTAAATTATTAGTGTTTAGAATGTTTCATCTAGTTTGAACATACTTTGTAGAGATGAGGTAGAGCTTAACTTATATATTCGTTGTAGGGTTTGAAAAGTGTAATATCAATTTATTATGGTATGTTTACCATATAAATAATTGGAGTATAATGCATATAATATGTTCAAAAAATACTAATTAAAATATCAATCCATAAGAAGCACAAATAGTTCATTAAAACAATAGTTAAAATCACTCTCCATAAAAGTTGTATAAATAGTCAATATAGTGGATATCAATTTTAAATGAGGATGAGTATTGAGATGTACTTTGAAGTGTCTTAATATAAGAATTGAAATTGTGTTAAAAATATCACAATAATTCACCAAAATTCATGTGCCAATAATGGTGGGCATTTGATGTAGAAGAAACCCTTTAAAAAGTTTACATCACCATTAGATTGTCGAGATGTAAGTGGGAAAGAATTCCCATATGAAAAAAAACATGGAATAAATTTTCTTGGGCCACAAATTTTGCTTGTTATAGATAAATTATGGGTTGCACAAACAAGTTAATTTATCGTGGTTCTTTGGACCTAGAAGATTGAAAATATAAGTGATGTCAAATTGATAGTAAGAAAGAGGCATATCAAAGCTTATTTTTACAATAAGCAAATTACCTCCAAAACGTTGTATGAGCAATCAATATATTGGATATCAATTACAACATAGTAATTACCGAATTAAATTTATACGTATTTGTGAAGTGTCTCACTATGACAATATGAGCTCAAATCTACAATATCCTCACAAATTATGATTAAATAAAGTCACGTTATATGTAATGTGGGAGAAACTACCAAAAAATAATTAGGTTTGACGTTAAAATGTTGAGATTTGGGTGGTGAAGGGTCCTCCTAGAAAGTAGTTTTGAAGAAAGTCTTCTTAAGGATCAAGTTTTGACTAACATTTTATTAATAAATTTATAAATTATAACTACAAGTGAATGGAGAGTTCTCAAAAAGGACTTACAATATTGTTTTTATAGGGGATTTCATTAGCATTTGGAAGGCTAATTTGATAATCCCCTAAACTGCATCCTTCATTACGTCATTTGATTTGAATGGCATTTAAATTCATCATAATGCATTTGATCAAATTAGTGATTTTTTTTTTTATAATACCTTACAATATAGTTTGAAACCAACACATAATATTATCTTCCAAATAAGACTTTAGGAAGTAATTGAGAATCTTAGAAAAGTAGTTAAATAATACTACTTTAAAAAATATGATGACCAAAACATTAGTTCCTAAGAGATCAATTACAATATTTATTAGGTGAAAACCTCTTTATAAGAAAAATTATATTTATTTTCTAAATCAACTATAAAACACTAGTGTCTTACCTCCATTTTTAACTCTTAATAAGGTAAAAATGCATTCTCTTACATCCTACAAGGTGTGGTTAATAACACCTAAATGTCATTTTTCAAGATTATTAAATCTTTCCACATTAACTATAACATAACTTAGGATAATATGAAAGCTAAGATGATATTCAATATTAACCACCAAGAAGTGGGTTATATTACTTATGATAAGTTGGAATCCAAAACAATTTTATTTCATGTTCTTTAAGGCCCCTAAAAACTAGAATCATAGATTCTTTACCAAACAACACCAAAAGCTGACCAATATATATAGACTTGCTTGCTTTAATTATTTAACCCAAATTATATTTATTTATGTAAACCTCAAAGTTAAAATTTAAAATGATAGTCAATACTAACCACCTAGACCACCATTATGCTAACAAATTTTATCAAGTGTCCAATAATATTACTTAAGATAAGTTGGATGCCAAAAAAAAAAATTATTCCATGTTCTTTAAGGCCTACCATAAAAAAATGAATCATATATTCTTTACCAAACAACACCAAAGACCAACTAATTTACATATAATTGTTTGCTTACTTTAATTATTTAAGCCAAACTATATTAATTTATGTAAACCATGCCTTTCTTGTATGAAAGTATAACACATTTGTTATAAGCTTATATGTCAAGGTAAACCGTTAAAAAAATATTTTAATTACTTGAACAAATTTGCTAATGAAAAATTAATGATGATGAAAACTTCTAGGATTCACAATGTTCTCTACACAAGAAAAAATGAGAGTAACTCTAGAAACCAATTTTGTTTACCACACAAGAAAAAATGAGAGTAACTCTAGAAACCAATTTTCTTGGGTAAACATCTAGGATGTCAAGTTATGTAATACATATATTGCATATTAAATTAAACTTATATATGTATATATAAATGATAATTAATAAATAAATAATCATGGATCATTTTTACATAGGATTTAACATGGAAAACTTAGAGAGGTAAAAAATTATGGTTAATATTTATTAATATGAAAAACCCAAATACCCAATACAATCTTCTTACTTCTTCTCTGATAGACCTTCACAAATATTTTCAATAATATTTACTACATACAAATATTCAATGTCTTAGAAATTATTTGGTAAGAATTACCAAATAGTTAAAAAAAAAAATTATATTGGGGTTTGGATGTGAACCGTTGTAACCAATGGGTCCAACCTCTCTCTGAGAAATTTTAATACAATGATAATAAATAAAATATATTTTATTATTTATTTATATGATATTTTCAATCCATGTTAATAAATAATAAAATATTATTATTTAATTAAATTTATGTATGTTAAGGGTCCATAAAGGGAATTACTTAGACATTAAATGTTCCAAGATTCTTCCTTAATGCTAAGTGGGGATACATGATATAGTCACCTTAATAAATGAATTATACTTTATGAATCACCTATAATAATTTTATGAGATATGTAAAATTTTAAAGATTTAAAAACCTTCATCATACAACATCACTTTTTAAAATAAAATAAATTACAATCCATAAATTACTAAAGTTAATTTAAGTTAGCATGATTGTGAAACTACATCTCGTAGTTTCTCATGAATAATTAACCAAACATATTTAGAGCCTTTAATAACATAAGGACCTTTATTACAAAGCATGTTTCTATGTGTTGAGTACAATATAAACTCAAAATTTATGAAGTTTATCAAAATCATATAAAGTGACTTATTCAATGCTTTATAATGAGAAGAAGTATATACAAGAAGAATAAAACAAACGATTATTAGAAAGTGACATTGTCATACACACTTCTCTTCAATGATAACTTTGAGAGGCTCAACATTGCATAAAACTGATAAAACATGGTAGTAACAAATGGTTTTTTTTGAAGATATGTGCCACTTTTTTATTTGTAGGATAAAACTACAAATCAATATCACCATTGAAGACTTTTTCTCAAATAAAATACACATAAAATTGAATATGCTTAGTTTATTGGTGTTGCACTAGATTTTCTATCAGAGTTATACAATTTTGATTATCACAATGAATGGTGGTACTGTTATAAACATCCAAATAAAATTCTCCTAACAAATTTCATAGCCACATAAATTTTTTAATATCTTTCATAGCACTTCTATACTTTGGTTCTATAAAAGCGGTATAAATAATATGTTACTTTTTGTTACTCCAAGTGATAACACCTACACTAAACTTAAACACTATCGGATGACTCCTAGGTTTTTAAACATCATAAATTGAATGAAACCTTAGAATTAGGTGAGAGCAAGATGAAAATAAAAAGTGAGCTTCACTAATATATTCATTAGTCAAAAAATATAAATGAGGTACATTATATAGTGAGATATTATATCACCAAAGAAATAACAACTCAATTTATAATTAGAAAACATATTGTGTGTTTCCCTAATGACCATAACAACTCTAATAAAACTAACTAACAACCATGTAGGTAAAACTAAAAGTGGAAAAAAACTTACATTAATATCTTCTTGAAGCATAACTTAGGTGGACAAGAGAATTGGGTCTCGATAACAAGGCCTGATGAGGTACCCAAACACAATACAACTCTCATAAAATGAAGAAAAAAAGAAAATATGTAAGATAAAACTCCTCTCTTAAAGAGATCAAAGAATAAGGTAGGGCTAAAAATCTCCACTAAAATTTACAACAAACTGAAGCCATTCAATATCCTACAACAGAGTTCTTAAAGGTGATTATAGATTAGAAGTAGAAGTAGTGAAGAGTGGATCACTCTAGAATAGTGAATGTGTCTACCAAGAGCCTGATAGATCTTCAATCGAGGTGTGATTTCTATCCAAAAAAATATTCACCTCATGCAAGTTAGGAGGGCCGACTACTCGAGGTAATGATCATGTAATGGGATTAAAGGCAACACAGGACTGTTGAATGCATTGAAACTATGGGATATATTGCCTGATATCTGATGTGTCTTAAATCAATATACCTATTCCCTGTAATGTATGAAATGAATTAGGAGTAGGTTGATCAAGGAATAACTCAACATCTAGAAGGTGATAAGGAGAGTGTCCCATCACTACTATAGTCATTTGTACAAGAAGAGCAATCAATATTAAAAGTGTGTTTAGGCTTAGAAATGTCATCAAATTCAAGTGAATCTAAAGAATAATTTGAAAGAGAGTAAAGAGTAAAGTGTGAGAAGTTATATAGTTGAGTTTAATGATCGATCATTCCTTCAACTAATATAGTATCACAATGCAACTCTCTAAGATACACTAAATTTAGAGTGAAATCAAATCGTATGCTTAGACCAAGGTGAGTGATCTGGTAAACTGATAAGAGATTAATTAAAAGTGAGGGAACACTTAAAACATCATGGAATGCTCCACCAATCACTTAAATAGCCTCTTTCCTGAGAACCTTTTTAAAAGTATCATCACCCAATTATATAGAGGACATGTCACATAGTTTTAAGGAATTGAACTCTATGGGTGAAGAGGCCATGTGATGTGACATTATTGATAGAATCAAGGACACTGATATTGTGTTTGTTGAGCATCTTAGTTAGTTGGTCAATCTACTTCTTCAAACATTTACTTTCATCATGTTTTCCCAAGTAAAACTCACATTTGATCTAATCTTCCTTAGGCTTAACACTGGAAGAAGAGGTCTCATTATTTGATTTGGAGGTGGGAGGATTTGCATCCTTCTCTTGATCCATTTTGTTATATTTCTTCTCTATGTTATTTGAAGTCTTATCTTTCTTAGCAAAAAGTGCATAAGATTTTTAGGACTTCACTGTGCCCATCTGTATTAGCTTATCTTGATCCCAATTCAAGTCATAAACAAAGGTATCTAAAGAAGGAATCTTTTATGTGGCTTTAAGAGCACTTTTTTGGGTATAAAAAGTGGACACAAATACAAAATAATATGAACCCAATTTAGAGAGTATAGATAGAACAAGTTGATCATGTTTCTTATCTATTCCAAATTATTTTAACTACAACCTCAGAGATTTGAACTTAGTGAAGAAATATTTTAGTGTGTCAAAGTCATCTAGGTTCAAACTGATGAGCTCATTCTCTACTTCATGACCTCTTATTGTATCATACTTTTCAAAGAGTTTTTTAGTGTGGTTCATACTTCATTTGATGTTTTAACATATTCAATATGAAAACATAATTCAAAAGAAATAGACAAATTGACAACCATGTGCTTGATCACATCTATTAAACTATTTATTTTTATCTGCATTTGTTGCATGTTTAGTTACCTCATTCATAAATATCTTATAGAAGCCTTATTTGCTTAGAAAAAATATTACATTGTTTTTCCATTCATGATAATTAAATACTATAAGAGGTGGAAACAATTAGCACTCCATGATATAATAAAAGAGGTTGCTGTAGAAAATAAATAAGAAATACAGAAAAGAAAATTATACAACACCACACAATACCCTTTTAGAACTATCAAAGTGACACCCCTTAAGTTGTAAATACAAGCACACACATATAGATGTTAGACATAACCAAGAATGCATCTTGAACAATTTATGCGTAAGTATGAAAGAAATGGAGGGACGTCAAGATCTACCAATAATACATCCAAAAGCGTATAATATTTAGTTTGATGGGAGTCGTAGAGAACCCAAAAAGTTTACCATTGCATAGAGCATGAAAAACCAAGAACTTTTGAAGAAGATGATACTCAAATATGAGTGATTGATCAAAAGTTATGCGTGTTTGAAAATCTGCTTGCATGAAAATTTTAGTGGAAAATAGAGGTAAATTTTTTTGATAAATTTTTCTAAAGTAAAACTTTTATGCATCAACTTTAAAAGGAAAAGAACTTAGACTTATTTTGAGAAAAAGTTAAGTATTTTTGGGTTAGAAGTGACCAAGGGCTTAATTTCTATATGACCAGGGGCTAAGGGATAAAATGGGTGTATCCCTCATGTGACCGCACCATATGATTAGGGGCCTAAGACTTATTATAAGTGCTCCAATAGTCTATTAGATAGCTTGTTGGGGTCTAATGGTCTTCCATATAGGTTGTTGGGTTCTGATAGTTGCTCAGGCAGTGTCAGGGTTTGATGGCTGCTCATGTAAGTGTCAGGTTTTGATGAACTTATGTGTAAAGACCTAAATTTCTACCTCAATCTATTTTTATGACTCTGAAAGTTTGATAAAGACCAAAAACTGCCAAAATTTCTTGTAAGGGGTAGAAAATCTACTAAAGTTAGAAAACCCAAAAACTTGTAAAATCGGTATAGCTTCTACAAAAATTAATAAAGGTCTATTTGAGAAATTAAAAAAACCTTTTTTTTCTTAATTTGATAAATCTATTGTACAAAAATATGTGAATTCATAAAAATACCTCAAAATCATCTAAAAATGATCAAAAATCACTGTCATGGATCTAGGTTGAATATACAGTCGATTTTAAGGTTTTAATGCCTTCTGGATCTGATTTCATTTTATGGTAGGAGACTCCAGCTATATAGTTTACATAGATTTTTATGAATTCCCATAAAACTTATGAAAATTGAAAAAATAAAAAAAGCTACCAGGAATGCTAGTAGGTAAGATCTCACCAAGATTTATAGAAATGAAAAAATGACTGTCAAATCAGAGTTTTGATACCATGTCAAATGAATATAAGATCTCTAGACATTACAGATTGTATGAAACCCTATGATTAGATGAGAACAATATGAAAAACAAAAGTGAGATTCATTATCCAAAAAGTACAAAAAATGTACATTATATAGTGAGATAGTATGTCATTAAAAATGCAACAACTGAATTCACAATTAAAAAACACATTAAGTGTGTTTCCCCTAATGACCTTAACAACTGTAAACAAACTACCTAACAATTGTGTAGGTAAAATGAAAAACAAAAAAAATCTACACCAATAAACACATATTCAGATGTAGATTCTAGATCTACAGTATCACCAACATAATCAACATCACTATAGCCATATAAATTAGTATTATCAATGGAAACATAAAATAAACTAAAATTTATAATTTTTTTGATAAATCAAATTATCCATTTTATTAATATCTAATGACCCAAATATGAATTCTACATGAATTTAAAAGCAACACCTACAATATATGAAATATCTGACATAATAATTAAATAAATTAAACTACCAACAAGCTATTTATAAAGACTAGGCTTAGTTTTTTCACATGTATGTTTTGAATCAAGCTTAACACGAATTTCAATAGGAGTAGATGTAGGCTTACAATTAAACATATTAAACTTAACAAGAAGGTTATGTGCATATTGAGATTATGATAGAACAATGAAAATTTTATCCTGAAATATAATCAAGGTTAAAAAATGATTTAGAATGTGTAAATTAGCTATTTCAAATATTTGACTTAGTTTATCTTTATATTTAAGAATTACACTAAGTAGATCGCTAGTAATAATAAGATCATCAACATATAATACAATTAAGATAATTTCATCATTTTTAATATTAATAAAAATATCATTATGAGAATAGTAATTTGAGAAATTTAATTTTTTAAAGTAACTAGTAATTTTAGAATACCGAGCTCAAGGAGTTTATTTTAAATCAAAAAGTGATTTATTTAACTTATAAACATAATGTTCTTTGTTAGAGTTAGTGAAACCTTTTAGCTAAGTCATATAGATTTTTTCTTCTAAGTCACCATTTATGAATATATTTTTGACATCTATTTGGTGTACAATCCAACTCTTTTGATCCGTAAGAGAAATAAGTAATGTCATAGTACTCATTTTTACGACATGAGTAAATATTTCAACATAGTCAATCCCAAGTTTTTGAATAAAATCACAAGCAACTAATCTTTCTTTAAATTTATCAATTTATCAATTGAATTATATTTGATTTTATAAAGTCACTTACAATCAACAATTTATTTTTTAGATAGAGGTGGGACAAGATCTCAAGTCTGACTTTTAATTAAGAAATTATACTCAACTTGCATAACAACTTTCCATCTATCATATTGAATATCTTTATCAAAATATTGATATTCACATTCATACATAATCATTAAAGTATGGTAATAATATTGTCTCGTAGTCAATTTATTAAGGTTATCAATATTAGATAACTAGATTAGGGATTCTACTCAATTAGATCTTTTAAATTTGACATAAAATTCAGAAGGTTTCTCAAACTTTAAGTTATTCAAAATTGAATCAACTTTCTCTAAGGTATATGTTTCTTCATAAATAGTAACAGGAGAGCTAGTTTCATCACATGAAAAACTTTGAGAGACTTCCACAGAGGGCTCACAGAAAGATTTTTCAAGTATCAGAACATTCTTATTTTTAATGACTTATTTTTTATACAAATCATACACTCTTAATCATTTAATTTTACCTTCATAACCTAAAATTATGCATGAATATGAAGTAGGATAAAATTTATTTCTTTTAGTTTTAGAAACAAAGATGGAAGTGGGACTACCAAAGATCCTAAGATGAGCCACATTAGGTTTATTTTTAAACTACATTTTTAAATGGATAGAAAGATGCAAAGTTTTTTAAGGACTCTGTTTAGAATATCCACAACAATATTCATGGCTTCGGCTCATAAGAATTTAAGAGCATTTATAGAATGTAAGATTGTTTTAGCCATTTCAATAATGGTGTGGTTTTTTATTTCAACAATACCATTTTTTTGTGGGGAATAGGGAGTTATTAATTATATTTGAATATCATAACTAATATAAAAATAATCAAATTATTTATTAATATATTCACCATCATTGTTAGATATTAATCTCTTAATGAAAATATTGGAAACATTTTCAATAACTTTAGATTCTTTGAATTTAGAGAATATTTTATATTTCTTCTTTATAAAATATGACCAAATCATTATAGTACGATCATATATAAAATTAATAACATATACAGAACTATTAAGAGATGCAACTTCAAATAGACATGTAACATCACTATGAATTAACTCTAAACGATGTAAAAAATTTGCATCATAATTTTTATAAATGGGGTTAGTATGTTACCATATAAACATCTCTCACAATTTTTATGATAATAAGATATAAAATAAAGACCAACAACAAAAATATGACAAAATATATTATTTATTATTTTAAAATTAATGTCTTAATCATTCATGTCATAATTGAGATTCATTCCTACTATGCAATGAAATATATGTAAAATAAAAAAAATATGTGTAAATTATTTTGTTAAACACCTTCAACAATTAGAGAATCAGATTGATTTTTAATACACTAGTTATCTAAAAATAAAGTTACAGTGAAATTATCATTTGTAAGTTAAAAACATGGTAACAATTTTTTTTAAGTGTAGGTATATATAAAACATATTTAATAACAACATTCACAATTTTTTTTACTTTTTTAGTAGCTTCTAAAAATGAATTATCTCTTAAATAAATATTTTTAGAATTATATCTATTATCATATAAAATATTAGATAAGCAAGTCACATGATGTGATGCACAATTATCAAAAATTTATTCATTCTCATTAAAAATAAATAAGGTATCATATAAAAAAATAATATTAGAATTATATTTTTGATTATTGCTCTGGTTATGATTTTAATTTTTCTATTGATTCTAATTAGATTTTTTTCCTTTGTTATTTTTAGAGGTTTTATGATTATCTCTATATTTATTTTAATAACAATTTTATTTTCTATGACCAAATTTATCATACAAATTATAATTTTGATTAAACTTAACTTTATGATTCTTATTACCAGATTTATTGTTCCTATTTTTGTCATTGAAAGAATTAGAGTTAGACTTTTGACTTCTTTTATTTTTATAAATAGGATTGAGAGCGAGAAGTTTTTGAGTGATATTTTTTTAGAAATAAAATTTGAAATCACTATTTTTCTTGATTGAGAAGCGCAAATAGAGTAGTAAGGTCAAGAATATCTTGTTCTGTTTGGTATTTTAAATTAAGAATGAAAATAAAAATATATTTTTTCATAAATATTTAACTGAATAATAAAATATAAAATATTATCTTGAATAAGATTACAGTCACAACCATCTAATTGAGATTTAATATTTTTGATTTTTGTAAGAAAATTAACGATTTTTTCATCACCTTTAATTTTTGAGATTTATTTTTTGTAAGCAATTCAAGAATCAAATCAATAATCTTAGAGAAATGTCTGCCCTTTCACATAGACTCAATAATTTTATAGGCATCATTAAGAGACTCTTGATTGCTGATATAAAGTAGTAAATCATCCTTAACGCTCATCAGAATAGTCGAGATAACTTCCTATGATTTTTGTTAAAATGCATTGGTAAGCTCAACCAAGACATTCCACACTAATAGGGGTTTTATAGTCCCAACCGTAATATTCTATAATTTTTAAGCCATAGACTTGGATTTAATGTGAATTTATAAGATATTAGAGTTATATCAATTAAGTATTTGAGATTTATCTAGCACAAAATTAGGAAAAACCATTGCTTCCCTTTGAAATTGATACTATGACACTAGATAAAATTTAATTTAATTTTTTTCTTTTAAAATGTGATTTTGAATTCTATTTGAAAATAAATTAAACTTTTAGTGTAATCAAGAAATAATTATTTAGATATATGCGAAATAATTGTAACAAATTGCACTAAATTAAGTATCGTAAGTGTCATACAAGGAACAACTATCTAAACACCATTATTAAAAAGTTACAAAAATTAAAATAAGAAGTTTCAAAATAATAATTAGACCACAAAAATGCATTCAAAATATGTCAAAACCTAGGAAATGATTGATCACATGACCATGTTTGATAAAAGATTATTTAGGTCAAAAGTCAGAAAAAGGTCAAAACTAGTCTAGGATTTTAAACACATGTCATTTCACACACAAAAAATAGGTTTTTTCAAATTAATTATTTTAAAAAAAAACTTGAATAAATTAATTTGACAAAAAAACTAGGTGATAGTGTGTTTCTAAACACTAGACCTTCTCTTTGCACTTTTCTTAGCAAAAATACAATTACCAACTCATCTACTAGATTGTTTAGGATTT
Organism: Torreya grandis; assembly: GCA_037957365.1. Classification (NCBI taxonomy): domain Eukaryota; kingdom Viridiplantae; phylum Streptophyta; class Pinopsida; order Cupressales; family Taxaceae; genus Torreya; species Torreya grandis. The sequence continues at coordinate 4,810,103 of JARHVA010000475.1, forward strand.
TATATGCACTAATTTAATTTTTAAATATTTGTTAACTTTATATATATATATATATATATATATATATATATATATATATATATAATGGTGCATGTAAAATTAGTATTGAAAATATTTACTAATAAATTACTTTTGGGGGAAAGTTAATTTAAAGAATATGAGAGCCACTGAATTATTTTTTCATGAAATATTAGATTTAAGAAATAAAGTATTTTTTAAATATTTCAAATAACATTAACTATTTGTGTAAGATCGTGTAAGTTGCAATGGTGTAGGTATGGTGCTGGGAAGATTGTTGGAGAGTGATAAAGGTCACAAAGGTCTGTAAAATTTGCAAACTACCTTGAAACTTTCCTCTAAGAAACATCTAACCCTGAAAATGAATTTTTCCAACCACATACTATTTTTTTTCCAAAATTTGTGAGCTACTTCAACTATACTTGGATACCTAAGAGATTTTTTTTTTCAAGAACTTGGACTGGCCTTCTGATACTTTGTAAATTTTCAATAATCCTTAAAACACCACCATGATGTAATCAAAACCTTTAAAAAATATTTTTGAATCCAAAGAATTGATTTTTAAATTTTCCAATGCCACATGGTTAAACCATGCTTAAGCCACAAAAATCTTCAAAAAATTAATAGTGGTTGCTTGAAAGGATATTTGAAATACTTGAATGGAGGTTGTATGCAAATATTATCCTTTACCAGACTCCACAACATCAACAATGAAGAAATAAGAATTTATAACCAAATAATTTTATTTCAAGGTCTTACTATGGCTGTACCACTTTACAAGTATGATAAAAAATATTTTTTTTGACTTTAGTCTTTGGCTTCTCTCACCACATCCTACCAATTAATTACTCATCACCAATCTCTACTACCATGTCAAATTATGTAATATATGCAATTCATAATAAATTAATCATACACAACTAGATCTAGATGATAATTAATAAGTAAAGAATCACATATCATTTATAGTAAGATTTAACATAGAAAAGCTTAGAGAGATAAAAAAATAATAGTTGACATTCATTAATATGATAAACTCAACTACCAAATACAATCCTCTAACTTCTCACTTCTTCTCTAGCAGACCTTCACAAAGCTCTTCAATAATATTTACCACATACAAATATTTAATGTCATATAAGTTATTCAATATAAATTACCAAAGGGTTAAAACCATTTTTATATTAAGGTATGGAGGTGGACCATAGTAACCAACAGGGCTAACCTCTCCTCACAAACACAACCTATAAGAAGCATTTGTCTTTGATCATAGCCTTGACATGTAATTTGTATATATTTAAAGTTGAATTCTAAGTATCCAAGTGTTTGAATGAAGTTAATAGATGCAACATAATTGATATAACCTTCATGAATCAAAGAATTCTTGACATGGATATTACCAAATTGGACACTAATGAATAGTGGAGGATCATTTGAATGAAATAATATTTCATCGGGAGTCATTGAAGCAATTGAAAATTTGAGTGAGATAAAAGTTCATATAGTTTCATTAATGAGTATGGAAATTTCCTCACATTGTTGACTAATAATATCTTTGAATCCTAAAAAATTAGCTTCTTGCCCCATAGGTGGAGGTCAAGGGATGTTCATTTTAAAAAAAAGTTACATTAAGTAACTGAGATGACGATGGGAATTCCACATGAATTATAGAAAATGAATTTGAGATGGGAGGAAATAAATTTTAGCTATAGGATCCCATTCATCATATCCATTCAGAACCATATCCGATAAAGGTGCATAATGTTCAAACAAGTCCATATAAGGAAGAGCAGAAGTGCATTTAAATTGATGATGATTGGAAGCATGTTCTTTGGAGCTGATATAGGTTATCTAGGTGAGTTGAGTTATGTTGAGATGGTTGATGTTGTTTTTGGCATGGATGGGTTAAGAATCAATTCCCTTAAGGTGGTTGATGTGATAAGTGGAGATGTAGGTACAAAAATTGATTCACAATATTTGAAATAACTAGTTCTAAGTGAAGAGAGGCTAACAATATCGAATTAGCAGATGTTATAGTGATGAAAGAAGAATGAGTACATGTTTTATTACTGTATTTGATACAATTTGGATATATGGTAATGGGTTGGAATGTGTTTCTGTGTGTTTGATATCCATGAACTAAAATGGATAAGTATCTTGAACAATGCAAAAATTAAGCGTTGTTATAGTTAGAGTGTGGATAAGTATCAATTTATGATACTACATACCTTATGTTATTCATGTTGACTACATTTTAATAATTGGTTAGAGAGTTAACACAACATTGGAGGTAGGAGGTTGAGTGTATTAGATTGATGAATGGGAATTGGATCTTTATAGATAGCAAGGTATGCATTAGTTCGATTAAGAGATTCATGCTTGAATTTGGAATCATGAGTTTTAGTTACCATTTCATATACTTTTTGATGTTTGTGAGTCATTGTTTCATGATCAAAGTTAGGACCAAATAGAAATTCAAGGGAAAAGTTTCTAAGTTGCCTACAGGTTTCATGAGAATGTCCCCAACTTGCATGATACCAACAAAATTTGTGTGAATCATACCAATGTTTGGTAGGGCAAGTAGGAACAAGTTCTCATGCTGAAGGTTTAGGAATACAATTTTTAATTTTTGCCATAGAAAGAGGTTGGTGAGCATCCACATTATTTACATAGGAAGGTGTGGATGTAAAAGGTTGAAAGGGAGTATTGGGTAGATGCAGGATAATGGGGGACAAAAGGGGGGTATAAAGCGGCACTTTTCTTTTTCTTCTGAAAATAAGAATAGTTGAACTTGTAGAGAATGTGAGAGAAACTTTAAAAAGGAACTTGACAATGACATCAAATTATAAATTGTGTAATTTTGAATATAGTTTATAAATATATAATTTTTCAATACTCAGATGATAAAAGTGTATGAAATATATGCATTTATGACAATAAGTTGGTCATTTTTTGTGAAAAGATAAGGAAATTACATGCTTACAAACACACTTTTTTTGTATGAAACTTCATATATGGATAGGTGAAATGTCAAATATTGTTGAGAATATTTTTTATTATATATAAATTTTAAATAATTTTACAAGTCAAGACAACAAAAAAATTGAAATTGTAAGTGTATGAACGCAACTTTTTGACCTTAACTTCATGAAAATCGATTTTTTTAAAGCATAGTTGAAAATGTGTAGATTATTGAGATATAAGTTTTATAAGCATTCGATTAATATTCAAAATGCTATAAGAGAATTTATGATGATATGTATATAGTCTATAATGAAGTATATTATGTATAAATTAAGTAATCATTATAAATAATAATCTAACATTAAAAAATTTATATATTCTGAAACTATGCTTTCCCCTATACAAACTCATATATATATATATATTAAAAATAATAAAACCTGTCTAATCAAATATGTTGGCAAAGATGTAAAAACCCCTAAATTTCTTAAAAATATCTTTGGTTGGTCCATGACATAATTTTGACCAAGTTCAGGACCCTGCAAGATTAAAATTGAGGCAAATTTGGAGGGAAATTGATAAAAAAATCTAAACTTGCAAAGGATGTATGCCCTTTGTACACCAACTTTTTCTTCAATGAAAGTTTTTTCTCATTTTTCATGGATAAAAAAGGGCGTGTGTTCTTTTGAAAGCACAAAAACCCTTTGTGATTCATGAATTTATTTTGCCTTTCCCATGAAAACTACTTATTTGTTTTGTTCTTTGTAAATTAAAAACTAGTTTTTCTTTTGTAACTATGTGAATTTGATAATGTTTTCATTCACTTTACTTGAATCACTACAAATTCTTCAAGTTTAAATCTACAATTATCTTATTTTGATAAATATAAATAATGGGGTCGGGAAGTCATCACAAAATACCAATCAAAGAGATAATAAATGAGGAAATTGAAGAGAAAAAAGAAAAAGAAAGAAAAAGGCAATCAGATAGTGGAGCATCCATAAGGGATTCTAGGCAAAGTGAAGGTGCTTCCTCTACACCAATTAATATTTTAAATAAAAATAACATGCTCAATTCTATAGAATTTAGTTTAGATATGTCTTCAAATGAGATAAGAGAATTCAATCAATCTTTGTTGCATGATGAAATTCAAAATTTAGAACATGTAAATAATAAATTTTTAGTGAGTGATGAGACATATGGATAAACACAACATAATGAAACAACTATTCGTAATGATTTTTTTGAGTATGATGATAATCAACATCAAATAATGACCTCAAATCATATGTCTCTTAATTAAGAGGAATTTAATTCGTCTATAGGGTCTAATGTAAATAGTCAACCGTCTACTATCCCTACTATGGTTGAAGTTCTAACACCACCTAATTTAATACAAAATATAGCTCTTACATCCACACCTCCAAGGATAATAAGATAAACAACAAGGTATTTGGTTGAAATATATGAAAAAATAATAGAACCTATGGAAGGTAAAATGTCAAAAAGAACACTTCAACTTCATGCTCAACGTGTATGGGACTATGCATTTGAGAATAAAACCCATACAAAATGATGTCAGCTATTTATTTAATTAATAAAAATACAAAAAATGCATCATATGATGCATAGTTTGGCGTTAAGAACATTAAACATAGAGGAAATAAATAGTACAATAGTAAAGAATCTATTTAATGCATTTAAAATAATAGGCAATAAAATTTGGAATAAAGATAATAATGTGGCAAGACAAGTAAACATATAATCTATAGTAAGTCAACATATAAAGCTTGAATTCTTATTGAAATAAGTCCTTAAATAGAAAAACTCTAACAAAAGCCTTAAAAATAAGAACAAGGTTTGATGACCCTTCACTCACAGATTGTTGGGCATTTAGTGGTCAAAGTCAACAAGACATTTGATTGAAATTTTTTGGCTCAACAACACAAGGGCCTCATCTAATATAAAATATGTTGTTAAAAGAAGAAAAGACTCAAAAATTCATGGGACACATGTAAAATATTTCTTAAACATGACCCAAACAACATTTTATTAAAAAATTTAATGGTCAATTGATAATTAGTTAAATGCCATTTGAGATGTGCATGCCTTTCTATGTTAAAATCAACCAAGTATGCACCACATGTTGTTGTAGGGTACATGTTAAACTTTCTATGTATTTTGATATTTTTCTTCATATACATTATACTTTACATACTGATAAGTTTTTATAAGAATGTATGGTGTCTTCCCCACCTTAGACATCAAGATAATTAATCTAAGGTCTTTTCTGTCAAAGATCTGAGGGAATTTTTTTTTGCCAAATAATATTTAGATGGAACATGTAACAATTGTGTTGGTTTGTCAAATTTGATGAATTGTATACATGAAGATATTTCATATGATTTTGTAAAGAAACTAGTTGATTATAAGAAGTATAAATCTATAAAGTATGTGTTAAAATATGGAAAATAGTCATCAAGATGTGAACTAGTTATGGCCAAAGTTTTTGTATATGATTTTATGTTTAAATTCAATAAGAATATTATCTACTAATATGCAAGATACACATATAAATCAAAATGGTTAGATAATCAATTCAAGGTATGCAAGGACAACTTCCCAGTTGGCACCACTATTTTGATTGTGGATTTTCTTGAGAACTACACACTACAACCAAAAAATGGTGTTCAATCCCAATACTATAATTCAATTCAAGTTAATTTTTTTGTTCATATTACATTCAGACATGCACTTAATAACACATATAATAATAGAAATGTTTTGAGGGAGTACCAATTTTATATGAGAAATGATAGATCATATTCTCTATATTTTGTTTAGGGTTGTTTTAAGATATTTTATATAAATATGAATGTAAGATAAATCATGTTTGATACACACTACATTTGGTTAGACAACTGTGTAGGGCAATTTAAGAATTCTTAAATATTTTACTAGTTAAGTAGAATGCATAAAAAGAATGGTGTTTAACATTTTTGGAGCTTATTTGAGGTTGGACATGGAAAATGGAAACATGATGGTGCATACACATGTGTAAAAAGAGCCCTTAAAAGAGAGCAGGCAAAACACAAAGGTGGTGTTAATTTGATTGATGCTGAAAGTATTATGACTTATTATAATGAAAATATTTGTGATGGATTGGATAAACATTCTCATATATGAAGATTATTTTAGTTAATAGATGAAAAACATAAGACAATGTATGAATATTGCATTACAGTACCTAGATCGAGTGTTTTTCACTCTTTATAAAACTCAAATTCAAGTTTATAGACTATTTATACTAGGGATATGACATGTTTTTGTTCCTCATGTATATAATTTAATTGGAATGAATGTGAGTCAAAATAATGAGTTGATGAATGGTATTATAGACCCATATCTCCTATAGAGAGTATCCATTCACTCCAACAATTGATAGATCATTAAATAGTATCATCAGTTGACTTTGATCACATCTCAAATCTTGTGCAATTAGGTACAATTTATGCTTTAATTAAATATACAACCTTAGTTAGATATTAGTGATATTTTTATTTTTTCTAGATGTGCTTATAATTTTATTATATTTTAAATGTAGGGCATATTTTTACAATCATTGCACCTAAGGATAATGATGAAGGAATAAACTACTACCTTGGACTATTTATACTAGGGATATGACATATTTTTGTTCTTCATATATAGAATTTAATTGGAATGAATGTGAGTCAAAAGAATGGGTTGATGAATGGTATTGTAGACCCATATCACCTGTAGAGAGTAACCATTCACTCCAACAACTGACAGATCATGAAATAATATCATCAGTTGATTTTAACCACATCTCAAATCTTATGCAACTAGGTATAATTTATTATTTAATTAAATATACAAAGTTAGATATTAGTGATATTTTTATTTTGTCCTAGATGTGCTTATAATTTTATTATACTTTAAATATAGGGCATGTTTTTGTAGTCATTGAACCTAAGGACAATGATGAGGGAACAAATTACTACTTGTGTTGTGTAAAAGCAAAAAAAAACACAAATGTTATGGATGGAGAAGAGCTAATTTATCTCACTGGATCTGTAGTGGTTACTAGAACCTAGATTCATAAGTACTATCATAAAAAATAAAATAATTGTTATTTGAGGACTTTGAAACACATAGGTGGTACTTCATTATGAAAATTTGGTTATTGTTATAGATATTCAAATGATCAAATATCATGAAAAGCCTCACAATAGAACTTTGTGGAAAGTGTGTGAATTTGATTCTAAAGGTACGTTAGATTGAATTAGTAAGTTTATCTAGTGTTTCAAAGTAATATAGTAAGGTTATTTGATTTAATGTATTTTAATTTTCAACTATTTTATCATTATGTATTTATTTTTATTTAAAATTTTTATTAATAATTTTAATGTAGGTTAGTGGCATTAGATGAGCTTCCACCTTCACATGGTTGGTGCCAGGAGTAGAGAAGATTATCTTCTTGAAATGAAGAGAAGCCAAAAAACAATTCATATTAATTTTATCTACCTTAAGCAAACCATTTTCACCTTCTCTTTGCTTTTCCTTTTAAGAAAAAATGAAAATAGTTTTATCTATGTTTTTTTAGAAGACTCATCCATGCACATGTAGGATTTTATGATTCATATTTAGCCCTCACGGTTCTCCTATAATGTGCGATAGAAGTTTGCTCATTTTGCGTACTTAGGGATAAGTGGATTCTCTTAAGGAATGCATTCAATCAATTAAAAAATTTATTACTAGGGGCTGATCGAGACCAGATAATGATCATTATAACCTTAAAACACCTATCTCAACATGTCTACATAGACAATTTATCGATTGGGCTAATGAGTTAGAATATACAACCCCTGATGATCAACTTTTGGCATGTTCTGAGAGATTTGGCTACAAGAGAAACCTCATTATTGCATCTCCTCCATATTAAGTTATAGATAATCCTCCTAGGATCTCTTAAAATATTCATTTGTGCACGTGTAGGAGATGACAATTTGTCTCTCGCCCTCACAATTTTCCTACAATGTATGATAGAAGTTCACTCATTTTGCACACTCAAAGATGAGTGGATTCTCTTAGAGAATACCTCTGATCAATTACAACCTTCATTTTTGGGGGCTGACTAAGACTAGACAAAGGTCTTTATAATGTTAAAACACCTATCTTGATGTGTCCACATTGATGGTTTGTCGATTAGGTTAATGTGTTAGAATATACAACCCCCACTAACCAACTTTTGACATGTTTGAAGAGATTTGGATACAAGAGAAACCTCATTATCATATCTCCTCTATCTTGAGTTAGAGATAATCCTCTTGGTCTCTCTTAGAATACTCACCCATGCATGTGTAAGAATTGACGGTTCATATTTAGCCCTCACGGTTCTCTTGCAATGCTTAATAGAATTTTGCTCATTTTTCACACTTAGGGATGAGTGGATTCTCTTAAAGGATGCCTCTGATCAACTAAAACTTTTACTCCCAAGGGCCAATCAAGACTAGACAAAATTTATTATAGCCTAAAAATGCTTATATAGAGGTGTTTGTGTAGATGGTTCATCGATTGGGTTGATGAGTCAGAATATATGACCCTGTTGACCAAATTTTGGCATGTTCTTAGACATTTGGCTATGAGAAAAACCTTGTTTTCATGTGTCCTCCATCTTGAGTTAAAGAGAATAATCTTAGGCTCTCTTAGAGAACTCTTCCATGCATGTGTAGGAGCTGATGATTCATCTCTATCCTTTCATGGTTATCTTACAATACGCGATAGAAGTTCACTCATTTTGCACACTTAGAGATGAGTGGATTCTCTTAAGGGATGCCTTCGATCAACTGTAACTTTCACTTTTAAGAGCCAAAAAAAAATTGGATAATTTTTTTTGTAACTTTAAAATTCCTATCCTGACATGTCCACATAAATGATTCTTTAATTGGCCTAACAAGTCACAATATATAGGTCCCACTGACCAATTTTTGGTATGTTTTGAGAGATTTAACTGTGAGAGAAACATCTTTATCACATCTCATTAATATTTAGTTATAGATAATCCTCTTGGGATATCTTATAGGTCTCATCCATCCACATGTAGGAGTTGATGGTTCATCTCTAGCCCTCATGGTTCTCTTGCAATGCACAATAGAAGTTCACTCATTTTGCACACTTAGAGATGAGTGGATTCTCTTAAGGGATGCCTTCGATCAATTGAAAATTTCATTCTTAGGGACCGACTGTGACTAGCAATGGTTGTTATAGCCTAAAAATTCCTATTCAAACATGTCTATGTAGATAGTTCATTGATTGGATTGATTGACCAACTTTTGACTTGTTTTGAGAGATTTGGTTGCAAGAAAAACCTCATTTCCATGTCTCATCCACATTGAGTTAGATAAAATCCTTCCAAGATCTCTTATAGGACTTATCGATGCATGTATAAGAGCTGACAGTTCATCTATATCCCTCACGGTTCTCTTGCAATACATAATGTAAGTTCACTCATTTTACACACTCGAGGATGAGTGAGTTCTCTTAAGGGATGCCTTCGACCAACTAAAAATTTCACTCTTGGGACCCAACCAAGATTAGACAAAAGTCATTTTAGCCTAAAAATACCTATCCAGATATGTCCACATAGATGGTTCATCAATTAGGATGGTGAGTCAAGATACATAACCTTCATTGACCAACTTTTAGCCCATTCTAAGAGATTTGACTATGAGAGAAACCTTGTTACCACATCTCATTCATCTTGAGTTAGATAAAATACTATTGAGATATCTTAGAGGACTTTTCCATGCACTTGTAAGATATGATAGATCATCTCTATCCCTCATGGGTCTCTTATAATGTGTAATGGAAGTTCACTCATTTTGCACACTTGGGGACGACTGAATTCTCTTAAAAGATGCCCCTAACCAACTATGACTTTAAATTAGATGGCCCAATAAAGATAAAAAAAGGTTTTTATATCATAAAAATACATATCTAGACGTGTTCGTATAGATAGTTCATTGATTGGGTAAATGTGTTAGAATATATGGCCCCTGCTGACTAACTTTTGGCCCATTTTGAGAGATTTGGTTATGAGACAAACCTCATTTTCACATCTCATCTATATAAATATAGAGAATTATCTCAATCTTTCTTAGAGGACTCATCCATGCATGTGTAGGATATAATGACTCATCTATAGCTCTCATGGTTCTCCTATAATGCACGATAGAAGTTCACTCATTTTGTACACTCACGGATGAGTGGATTCTCTTAAGGGATGCCTCTGATCAATTGTAATTTTCACTCTTGGGGCTTAAAAAAGATTGGACAAAGGTCATTATAGCTTAAAAATTCCTATATGGATGTGTCCATGTAGATGATTCATTGATTGGGCCAACGAGTCAGAATATAAAGCCCCTACTGACCAACTTTTGGCCTGTTCAGAGATATTTGACCATGAGAGAAACCTTATTACCAAATATAAAGTTAGAGATAATCCTCCCAAAATTTATTATAATAATTATCCATGCATTTGTAAGATTTGATGGTTTATCTTTATCCTTCACAGTTCTCTTGCAATGCATAATGGAAGTTCACTCATTTTGCACACTCAGGGATGAGTGGATTCTCTTAAAGGATGCCTCTAATCAACTACAACCTTCACTCCCAATGATTGATCAAGACCAAATAAATGTTGTTTTAGCTTTAAAATACCTATTTGGATGTGTCCATGTAGGTAATTCATTGATTGGACTGATGAGTCAGAATATATGGCTTTGTTGACCAACTTTTGGCCCATTCTTAGAGATTTGGCTGTGATAGAAACCTAATTGCCACATCTCATATATATTGAGTTATAGAGAATCCTCATGATTTATTATAGGACTCATTTATGCATGTGTAAGAGATGATTATTCATCTCTAGCCTTAGTGGTTCTATAATGCATGACGGAAGTTTGCTCATTTTGCACACTCAAAGACGAGTGGATTCTCTTAAGGGATACCTCTGATCAACTAAAATATTTTCTCTTAGGGCTCAATTAAGACCAAAAAATGTTCATTATAGATTGAAATATTTATACAGACATGTCCACATAGATGGTTCATCGATTACATTGATGAGTCAGAATATATGACTCCCACTGACCAACTTTTGGCCTATTATAAGAGATTTGGATGCAAGAGAAACCTCATTACCACGTCTCATCTATTTTGAGTTAGATAAAATCCTCTCAATATTTCTTAGAGGACTCATCTATGAATGTTTAGGAGCTGACATCTCATCTCTATCCCTCATAGTTCTTCGATAATATTGATGAAAGTTTGTTCATTTTGCATACTCAAGGACAAGTGGATTCTCTTAAGGGATGCCTCTGATCAACTACAAATTTTACTTGGCCTGACCAAGATTGGACAAAGGTTATTCTAGCCTAAAAATTCCTATCTAGATGTTTCCATGGAGATGGTTCATGGATTGGGATAATGAGTTAGAAAATACAACCCCCACTGAGCAATTTTTGGTCTCTTCTAAAAGATTTAGCTATGAGAGAAAAATCATTTCCCTGTCTCCATCTTGAGTTAGATATAATCTTCATAGGATTTCTTAGAGAACTCATCTATGCATGTGTAGGAGCTAATGGTTCATCTCTAACCCTCATGGTTCTCTTATAATGCACAATGCAAGTTCACTCATTTTGCACACTCAGGGATGGGTCGATTCTCTTAAGGGATGCCTCCAATCAATTACAACCTTCACTCTTGGGTATTAATCGAGACCACACAATAGTCATTCTAGCCTAAAAATTCCTATCTGAATGTGTTAATGTAGATGGGTCATTGATTGGGCTAATGAGTCAAAATATATGGCCCTCACTGACCAACTTTTGGCTTGTTCTAAGAATTTGGTTATGAGAAAAACCTCATTGCGGCATCTTGTCTGTCTTGAGTTCGATAAAATCTTCTCAAGCTTTCTTATCAGACTTATCCATGCATGTGTAGGAGCTAATGGATCATCTCTAACCCTCAAGGTTATGTTATAATGCATGACCAAAGTTAGAAGAGGATCTGATGGCTTGTCTAAAGCTTTGAACTACCTAAAACATGAAAGGTAGGGTGTATAGGTATTAAAAATAAATTGAATCCATGACAGGCTATTTATTACCAAAAAAAACTAAAAACACACTTGTGTATGTGCTACCATGTGGAAAATTTCCAACACTTATGAAATTAGAGAGTCAGGAGAAATTGAGTTACTTGGTGTGTGCAACTTCTCAGTCCCTCAAATCATAGATATGGGGAAATTGTTTTGAAGAGTGATTTGAGCCATGACTTGAACCAATCTAATGTTGTAATGGTGTTAAGAAATCTACTATGTGCTTGTAAATAAATCATCTTGCAAAGCTTCTCCCAGATGATGAAAGTGAAAGGAGTAATTCATGCAATTTTTTGTAAGATGTGTACTAAAAATTATAAAGCTAGAAAAATGCCTGATCAAGAAATTAAAATAAAGTTAACTTTTAAATGCAGTATTATTTTTTGCAAGTGTTTGAACTAGATTAGATATTGAAAAAATTGTATCAAAAAAATTATTGATATTCATTTCCCATAAAATGATAAACATACAAAATCAATCAAAGAAAGTTGTATTATTCATTAAACTATATTAAGATATGAATAAACCATTTTTTTACTAGAGTTGGAGTTTCAATTATAAAATAGTAGTGTGTAGTGACTTCTCTAAGGAATGGATCAGGGTAGAAAAAACATGTATGTCAATCTTGTACATAATAGTGGAAAAAATACCAAGCAAATGTCTACACCATGGTAGTTAAAACATGATATGAGATGGCTTAAAATTCCTTGAACCATTGAAGCAACAACACATTGATAACTAGAAGACAACATGATATATCATCTAAGCCCTTGCATAGGCTAGATATCTCACAACAAATAAAGAATACTTGAATCCTTGAATCTTTTACCAAGGCCCTGCATAGGCTAGATCTCACACAACAAATAAAGAATACTTAAGATGATGACATATCATCTAAGACCAAAGACTTAAAATCTCACATGAGGCACAATAATGCGGACAACATGATATGTTGTGCTTTTAAAGAATCTTTTACCAAGGCCTTACGTAGCCTAGATCTCACACAATAAATAAAGAATACTTATGATGATGACATATCATCTAATCCTAAAGCCTTAAATGCCTACATGAGGCACAAAAAGAGTACATTTAGAAGCACATTATGATAACAAAGCATAAAGACATACACAAGTGCATCACTAGACCTCCTAACATTTATGATCAAATACAATTTATAATATTTACATGTCTATAAAATTGATCCCAAGTCCACTTAAACATCATAATTGTAAATTGATATGCAATTAAATGTAGATGAAACAAGTAAATAATAAATATCACATGTAAATGTAAAATACATAATGATTCAAAGTACCTAACTTAGAGAATAATGTGAATTTTTATAACCCCATATTAAGTAATAATGATCATTAACCAATAATATGTGTAAACATTAAATGATCAAAATAGAAAATATAGATAGGTAAAGGAATCATATTGTTGAATAGTATATATGTTATACATGAAAAGTTCTATGTCAAAATTTAACATAAATAATATACTATATATTAATAAAAAATGTAGACCATAACATGTAAATAAAAAAAATGTGCCATATAGGCATACAATGTGGGCCATATCAACATACAAAACTGATTGTGCCTACAACAAGACCCCTAACGCAAAAACTAGCTCCCCTGCTTCTTAATGGCTCTACATAAATTGTGTTTTGTTGGCATAGATGTAAATTCAAGGGTGTTGAATGCCTCAATATGAGGAGATGATATCCTTTCAACATTTGACTCATCCATTATTTCATCAAAAATTGGTTAAAATTGTTTTCTGCACAACATATGAAATATAAAAATTAATGCATTAAAATTGTATTTTGAAAATTTGATAATTTTTTCAAGAATGTAAAATTTTGTAAAATGATTCTACACTCACCGTATTCCATCTAAATGGTTGTCTATGGATATGAGATTGCATATACACCTATGATGGGAATCTTAAGGAGCATACATATATCGTTAGATCTAGATATGAATACAATTATGTACATATGACATAAAATATCATTGCTTAAAGCTAAAAATAATTTTACTATATATTATCACTAGTCTCCATCCCTGAATCATGATCTATTGTAGAGATAGTAGATTCTTTGATGTAAAACAACATCAGTTAAACCTTCTTCTTGTCCATGAGGGGTGCCCATAGTGCCTCATGATCTATATAACCAATAAACCAATAATGTGTGAATCCAATGAATATGATAAAAATTAATGACTATAATATATATCTTAACACAGTTTTTTTTTCAAAAGAAAATAAACATGTATATAAATAAATATATACTTTAAAAGTTTTCAAACCTATGTATAGGGTAAACCCATGCTAATTATGGCCTCTATAATAGAGTCGAGGCCTGATGAGCTACCCAAAATATCACCAATCATCTATACAAGCAACAAATAACAAGCTCAATCAAATAAATTAGTCCATTAAGTAAACACATACTAGAAAATAAACTTAATATTCTTGTACAAACATAAACAAACTATAATTAAAATTAAACTTGTTTATTAAATACAAATGGTGAAGTCGATAAATAATCTACAATAGGATCTTGTGTATCTTGATAGGAGTCGGTGAAACTAGTAAATCTCACATAATATCTAGCATACTAGTGTCACACACTATTGAAGCATCTAAAGGTGGCATATGCTTTGGCATGCTAGTGTTATGCATTATTGAAGCATATACAGATGGTGTATGTTTTGACATGCTAGTCTACATGAATATACTCTATGTATGTCACACCTAAATAGGAGGTCCTGTACACTTCCTCTCACATGATTTGTAATGATGCATATGAACTACAACATGAGTAGGAGGGACACTAACACCTATACCAACGCCAAAACCACTACCATCACTACCACTACCACCAATACCACTACTTATAACACCAACACTACTACTAGCACCACCTGTAGGTTGAGTAGAAGTATTCAAAGTATGCATACCATGCTCAATCATAACTTGTGTCAGATTAGTAACCGCCTCAAGGGTGTCTATCTGTATGTTATGATGCAAAATTTTAGGAATAGAGGCATGTGATATTGTCCTTATATTTATCTGAGCTTGGTTATGACAGTTTTGGTCTCACTTAGCACCAGGTCCATCAAATGAAGTCCCACATCCCCTACCTTGGGAGGCCTTTATGTCAAAATAATTTAGAATTTCTTGTAACACAAACTCACAATACAATTTTTTCAAAAATTATAATGAAACCTCATTATTATTGCATGGAGGCTCATCAAACACCATCCAACACCTATCCTGAAAGTTATTTTTTATCTCCTCATGAACACACCAATCAATACTAATGTGTTTACAATTTGTTGGTGGAGGTTGGTTGTTTCCAGGCTTAACAAATAAAGTGCACACAACTTCTTTTATTATTATTTTTTAACATCTACATATGGTAATTTTTCAGAATAAAATTATTTCATGGCCTCTCTTCGATGCACCATTACATCAAGTTATGAAGTCACATTTCTCACTTCATTAAAAAGAGAATCTAGTGTATTGTCAAGTGAAATGTGTGCACTACAAACTGAAGAGTGATGCAAACCATTGATTATTATTTATAATTATTGATGTTTCGAATTGTATTTCTCATACAATTAAACTTTTTTTTGTGCAAAATCAAATTAGGGTTTTATCTAATATTTTCTTCATGCAATGGATCTATAAAACTTGTGTATTTAAATTTAAATAAAAGTACAAGTTTTTTTAGGTATTGTAAGAAATCTAATGGAAAACTAAGTTCAATACCCTACTTGAATAAATAAATATAAATAGAAATGAAAAAATAAAAATGTAAAAATCAACATATTTGACCTATAGCAATCCAAATACCAAATCCTATTGGTAGGATGAAATTTCAAAGCATGTACATGAATATGAAATTAGTAAACAATGAGAGAGGGGAAAAAAATGCCACTGGGCCACGGGTTTACTTGCAAGAAAAAAATTATAATTGAAATAGGGTGTACACCCTTTATGCTTTACAAAGGGTGAACACCCTTTACAAAGGGCATATGCCCTTTGCTTTGTAAAAGGCATATGACCTTTGTAAAGGGTGTACACCCTTTGAAAATGAAGTACACCCTTGAGACTTGAGCATAAAGTTGAACCTCAAAAATTTGAAAAAAAAGGCGTATATCCTTTGTTAAAAAAATAAAAAATTGAGGGAATGTCATACTTCTTGTCCCCAAACTTTGTGCATCGATCATATTCATGAATGATGGAGTAAGATTTACATCATTGGATACACTTATAAGAATAATATGGATTGTGTGTATAAAATCATAGGTATTTGTAACACCATCATTAGTAGCATGTTTGTTTTTAAATCTCATAAACATTTGAGTTCTTATTGGAGGTTGGGAAGGATTGAATTTTCTTATTAAGAAATCTTGACCTTTAGCTTGATCAATGCATTCTTTCAAATATTTTGGAGAGAGACTCATAAAAAAATATTATAGTTTAGGATGAATATCATTAGTGAATAAATATAAAAAATTATCATCTAACATATTGTTTTTGGATTGGTTAGTTAAGAATTTCCATATTCTTGAGCAGTTTTAGATTCAATTTATTTATAATTAATAAAATGAGCCAAGTTATTTTTAGTTAGATCATTGGTTTGAAATTGCTGAATTGATGCATTGACCAAGTCTTCTAAACTAGAGATTATGTTAGGCTTGAGTTGATTGTACCAATCTAAGGCATATCCTAAAAAAGTTTTATCTAGAAGTTTGGTAGCAACAAAGGTGTTGAGCTTAATCCAATCTTTGTAGAGGTTTACAAAAGATTTCAAATGCAACATGAGATTAGTAGATCCATTGCAGGTTATATTAAGAGTAGTACCACCTATTTATATGTTGACAATTTAAGGGATTAATGGTTAATTTTGAATATGTCTTATGACTTTGTTAAGGAATAATAGATGAGAAATAAGATTACTTTGTGCATCTCTTAGGGGTGAGGGTGGAGGGAATTTGAATTTTTCACTATCCATTAAGGTAACATTTGAAATTGAAAAACTTAATTTTGAATTTTCATCATTTGATTAGCATTATTGATTTGGAAAGTAACCATTTGAATCATGGATTCCAATAAGATTTGGTTAGTGTTGATGGCTTGTTGGCTATTAGTAGTGGTTGAGATGCACTAGTGGTAGTGGCTTGAGATGCATTAGTAATAATATTAATTTTATTTGTAATATGGGTGATTTAAGTGATCCCACTAAAGGAAAGACTTTCCATAGTAGTGGATATACTAGGCAGGGTAAAAGTGGAAGCGATAGAAGAAGTTATGTATTAATTTGCCCCAAATCATGTAGAAAAACTATGTGGTAGTGAAGAAGGACATTCTATGTGGGGTCCCATCTTGAGGTTATAGATTACCATGGGATTATTTCCCCTATGTTGATGTTTTTCATTGATGAAAAACATCATTTCAACAATATATTCAAGATCATTTTCATCTTCTATAATAGGCATGTGTAGAGAATAGTTAAATGGATCAAGGGTTTTAGAAGGAGGTGGTCTATAGTATTTAGTTCTAGTGGGCACATGAACATTTATTACATTTATATTATATATATAAGTATAAGGAAGGTGAGATTTAGGAACTTTAGGGGAATTTGTCAAATCTATCATATCATGTTATGTTCATTATTTGTAATTGTCAAATATATATTGCATGATGGAGGGTTTTAAGGGAAAATTATATCGATCAAATAAGCAAAACACAAAATGTCCTATATCGACTGTGGTCAATGTAGTTATGTAGACATAAATGTGATGAATGAACTATATCGATCCTAGTCGATGTAGTTAGTAAAGGCAATAATGTTCAGGAAAAAGTGAATATAAAATGTACTATATCAACTATGGTCGATGTAGTTACATAGAAAAAAATGTAAGGATAAAACTATATCGAGATTGGTCAATGTAATTAAGTTTGGGAAAATTCAATAGTATCAAGAACATGAAATGTACTATATCAATCTTGATCAATGTAGCTACATAGATGAATAAGGATAAAACTATATTGAGCCTGGTTGATGTAGTTAAATATGAAAAAATATTAACAGTATCAGAAATAAATCGTGTCAGTATTGGTTGATAAAGTATAATAGACAAACATAGAGGGAAAGTAAAGTTAATGGAAAATATCAAACCTGGTTGATGTAGTCTATTCACACATAGACACTTATATTGACATTGGCTAAAGTAATTAGAAAAAAACATAAAATTGTATTGATAATGCTAATATATTCTGTAATATAAAATACAATAACAAGAAATAAACTATAAATTTAACTATTTTTGTTAAATATTCATCTGAAATGAAGATTAGGTAGATGTGATAAAAGAATGTAACTAATTTATAGGCTATTAGAGATACTTGATTGTCCATTGGATATTGTCAGCCTAATATTTTAGAGCATTGACTATGGAGAAAGTACTATTCTCATAGCCCATTAAACCTAGTTTAAAGTGTAAGATAAGAGTAACTTATCAACACTAACTGTTAATTGGTATATTACAAAATCAAATTTATGTTTAGTTTCCTAAGGTGTAATAAAAAAGATAATCCTAAGATTTTCGTAAATACCGTGATGTACATGAAAACTAAAGTCTATGTTTAGATATGTATTATGGATATGAGTATTGGTTAAATCCCCTCATGCCATGTTGTATGTAAATAATAAATAAGGATTTTAAATAGATCATCATGTATCCCTTCAAAATAGTAGCTACCTAGTTTGACAACTACCATAACACAGTTTCTAAGTAAAGCCAAACAAATTGAAAATAATAGCCAAAAATAAATTTCAAAATTAGTTTGTAAATTTTACTAAATGAAAATAAATAAGTATTCAAATTTAAAGTACATGTTTGATTATTTATTGAAAAAGAAAGTTAATTTTCCTTGCTTAAGTTGAAAATGAAAACACACAGAACTATATCAGTGAAAGATGATGTAGTTTGTTTAGACAATATAGACAAACTAAAATAGATCAAATATGATCAATATAATTTACTGACAACAAATGAAAACACATAAATATATCAACCAAGGTCGACATAATTTGATAGGGAAGAAAATGAATATATGACTATATCGGCCTAGGTCAATATAATTATCTATGTAATATTAATTTTAATAGAATGTAAATTTTTCTTAATGGAATTGAAAATAAATAAAAACTATTTTAGACCTGATCGATATAGTATGGAAAAATATTACTAGGAATATAAACCTAGATTAGTCTTGGTTGATATAGTTGGTTGACTAGAAATAATGTAGATACAAGTGAAAAACTAGATCATCCTACATCAGAGTATCTTGTTGTAAAAAATATAATTAATAGTGTATCAACATGTATCAATGTATTTCACAAAAATTAAACTGGATCAACTTGAGTCAATGTAGTTTGTAGAAAAGAATAAAAAATAAATCAAGTAAACAAAACTAAATTAGGCTTGGCTAATATAATTGGTTGACTGAAAAATGTATAAAATTAAACTAGATCAACCTACATTGATCTTGCCTATTGAAAAACATAGATAATTAGAACATTATGGGCCTACACTTATGTATTTTTTCTAAAAATACATAGAAGTTATACTAGATCTACTTGTGCTGATGTATTTTATTAAAAAATATAGAGAAATAAAAATGTATTGACCTGTGTTAATATATATTTTTAAATGATAAAAATGATGGTTAATTCATGTAGGGTTCACTAGAATATATGCAACGAGATAAGATTAACCTACAAATTATCATATCTAGGATATTTAAATTCAAAGAAGGTAAATTAAATAGATATTTTTAATACTTATTTATATTGGGGCATGACCAAATGAATCTGCTAAACTTAGATCAATGAGTATTTATAAGAAAACATCAATGGAGAGGATTTTAAATCCTCTAAGAAATCAATGTTGTGAGATAACTCCAATTAGGTCTTCTAATTTTAATCTAATATATTATTTCCAAGATAGAAATACATTATAGGGGGATGATTACATTAAAAAGGGGTAAGGAACAATAATACACAAAAGGGGGCCTAGGTTATTGTTAATGGCTAGAATTTCACCCTGGGCTGAGTAGGAAAGTTATTCAGATCTCCTCGCTCAAATCCTGGTTGAACAATGGGAATAACCTCGGGCTGTGGGTATCCCATGATGGGGCTAAACCTCCAAAGTAGGTTGGTTCCTCTTTGATGTTCACTTAAAACTAAACTAATCCTAGTGATTCATAAGAAAAGGGCTAGAAAGGGATAAGGGCTCCTAAGAAAGCTAACAAGTGATGCACCAAAATTACATGTCGATCCTCTCTGCTCGACCTAAAGAGCACTAGTGAAATAGCAGAGGATGGAGTTAGAAAACAACTATCTGCTATAAATATGTGTGGAGGTTCACCAAATGATCTAAGCTAAGGGAAATGAAAGGAGATTTTAAATTAAGACACTAACTAGTCACATTATCCACATGCAGGCTTTGATCAAAAGATGCAGAAAACTAAACACAACATATATGAGTAGATGAATTAGTGACTACATGTGATAAGTACACACTATACCTGAATAGTGAAATCAAAGCACAACCTTCTATTACTTCAAGAGGTTAAAATTCCTTGTTGGTAGGGTCTAGTCTAACTAAGAGAAGGAACTGAGAGAAATACATAGAGAGATTTAATGATCTATCCAAAGAAATGAGAGATATCTACTTTTGGCCACAAGGCCTCCATTTATAGCAGAGAAAGAGAGAGAGAGAGGGGGAAAGTTAAAAAGCTTGTTACTTTCAATAACCAATGAGATGTAAGCTTTCAATATGTTCTATCATGCTTTTTTGTCCAATCAAGTCATTGTGAATGGGATCTTCATCATTTTCTCAGATAGTCTACGAATCATTCTAATTTTGGCAAGCTATACTAGAAGAGAAGAGTTTACCAAAGGTGGCAAGATGGAAGTGAATGCTTCAACTCATTTTTAAATCCCTAAGCTTTGATCTATTGATATTCTACTAGATCTTATCATGAAGGTAAGATTTTTGAATCTTAGAATTACCAAAGACATGTCATGTTTGCTATGAATCAGTAGCTTATCAAGGCATGGCTCAAAATGATCTTTTTTTAGCCATGTATTTGCTTCTGTGTTGTATCTTGGATTGAATTATCTATATGGGAAAACCACTATAATAATATTGGTTTTCTTATAGATTATATAGATATAGCACTCTATCCAAAAATTGGTCCCAACTAAGTCCGTATCAAGCCCTCATCCTTTTGATTCTTCCACCAACTTGGGTTGGGATCGATTTTTGATTTTCTAGCTTACTGAGTCAGGCTCATCCTGCTTGATCATGCTTTGCTAAAATATCCTAGCTCATTTCTTTGTTAGTTGTCTCACTTGCTACACACCATCAGATCTTAAGATCTAATCAAATGTAGGCCATGGATCTTTGGGACCCACCACCCAAATCTTAGCTCCTCATTGGTCCTCAGGATTAGCTACCTACTTGACTTGGTCCAAGATTTTGTGGTCTTGACACTTGTTGGCCATGTGCCTTCCCTTAGGTCTCTACCAAGGAATTTTAAACCCCAATGGCTAGTTCACAGAGTTTAAACTTGACATTCATGTGAATGTCATTTGAAGTCTGTGAGAACATTTTTTGATGTCCCTTAGACTATCAATTTTAAACTCATGGATTTTTTCTTAGGCATAAAGTTGACATTTGTGCAGATGTCCTTCATATTTTGGCCAACTTTGTAGACTTGTAACTTGAAGTGCAGAACTCACAAAGGTGCCAAAATTTTAAGAGATGTTCTTGATGATATAAGGAGAAAACCCATTTGATCCACTAGCTTGAAAGGATTTCTAAGTGAAGGCATTAAATGCACAATTTGGTTGGCCTACTCGATGCTCATCATGTGAGCTTTTCTTGTTATTGTGACCAAATGTGTGGATAAAATCTGGATGGATCAAGCAGCGTGAATGAGTTCTAAATTCTCCCAAGTTTGTCCTAGGTGTTTCATAGGGTCTTTTGCAGTGTCTTAAAGGCTTGTGAGCTCCATGCTCTCTTTGTTTTGCTTGTACCATTTATAACATACCCAAATGATTTTAATCAATTTATTGATTATAAACTCTACATCAGGGTACTTAGCAAGTGGGCACAGGTTGATATGTGGGTGAAACATGGCCAAAAATTTTGGTAAATCATAGGGAAGTATGCATGTTATGATTTGAGAACCCAGACTAAGATAATAGTCCAATCTATTAGGCATGGAGTCACCTTTCTACAACTGAGCTGGTAAAAAACTGGAACCTCTCTTGAAATAGAGTAATAAAAGGAAAAAAATAAGATAAACTAAGATAGGTGAATACAAAAACCTAGAATAATGAAAACAATAAACCTATTCTCATAAATATACAATATTGTATAGTAACTTATAAGTATCTCCCTCCTAGGTCAAAAGGGAAACTATGAGTATCATTCATTCATAACGAATTAAGCTGAATAATACCTTGCTTTGGAAGTACAAGAATTGTAAAACCAATAATTTTGATGAATAGTCCTCCTAATGTACCCTTTGATGGATGAAGAGGAAAAAACATATTTTTAGTGAAGACATATTGATCCCAGTCCTCTAAGCTTGGTTCATGTTGGGCTATAGGAGCACTCGCTTGACATCACTCGTTACCCTCACTTGAAATTTCACCTTGATCTCTAGCTTTTTCCCCATACTTTTGTTTATCCATGGAAACATGAGAGACCTCTAAATTGATCATGCTTCAACTTGTGAGGGTAACATCATCTTAATCATACAAAGATATAGGTATGTTATCTAAGCTTGCACAGAAGCTATCTAAATCCTCCCAAAGGGCCATTTCCTCTTGATCACTTGAAATCATGCCAAGTTCAATTACAATCTTGCCATTTTATTGAGGGATGGTAGGCTCATGTTTAGATACACCCCGATCAACTGTTGCACAAACACCCTTTTCCCCATCAAGATGATCCATAAAAATTAAAGTGATCCTTTTCTTCTTTTTTTCTTATCCTACTGGCCTTCACTCCTCCTTCAATACAATTTATCTCATTATCCTTGAAGGAAGATTTATTCCTTTCTTGATAAAGAGGAGTATCAAGAAAGACTCACTCATCACACATACTTTAAACATTATTCGTATAGTCTTCTTGAGAATCAATTGTAGCTTTGAATTCCTCATCTATCTTCCATACAATAGGCTTTTATTCAAAAGGGGATTCAGGAGGGAATGAGATTTTATTAGGCTTCTCAACTTGAAGGATAGATAAAGGGATTGTGATGACTTTTGCACACTTCCTTTATACTAACCCTATATAGGCGTTAGAGAATTCCTTTTCTCAAGGGTAGGCATGACATAATCAAGGAGAATAGCCCATGAAGGTCTCCATGATGGAATGGTTTGAGGCTCTTGAGGGAGAATATGCTTAGTTCTCATAGGTATAGGATCTTTCAAAAGAAGGGGACCTTTAACGCTTGGGAATTCAAAACAAAGAGGCTTACTAGAAAATTCATAAGGTTTACCTTGTCTGAAGCTTGGGATTTTGAGAGTGGGAGCCTTCTTTTTAGTGGGTAGAGTTTTATCTTTGATTTTTCACATCTATATAAGGACTTGGTGCATTTGATCCTCCTTGGTTGCAATCTGTTTAGCCAAGTTCTTCTTATGATATATTTCTTTACCACTCATCTCCTGTTGATGGATATAAGCTTGATAAGCAAGCTCCTCTTTTTGTAAAGTATATTGCTTTTCCCTATCAACCTCCATACATTGATTCTCAAAATCTAGTTTCATTCCTTATGCATTTTTTTCAAGATGTTTGGAGAAGACATAATTTTGTCAAGGTTGATTGGACACATGAGTAAGGGTGGGAGGGAGGTAACTATTATAGCAAGGTTGATGAGTGTATGGAGGGATACTTTAGGTGAGACCATAAACTAAATTAACCTGATATGAGAATTTTAAGGCTTATAATATGTATTTTTACCAAATGGAGATTAAGAATACAATCCAATTTTTGATTTGGGGCACCTGGGTTTCTTATACTAGCTGAGGTCTATTTAGAGTCACCATTGGTATTGAGTCATTATATTCAAAGATTGATACATTGAAGGGCAACACCAAAGTTCCTTAAATGGATGTAAATTTGTCCCACTGGGCATGCCAAAAATTTTTAATGCCCAGAATTGTACCCTGGGTTGAGCAGGGAGGTTGTTCAGATCTCCTCACTCAAATCCTAGTTAAATAATAGGAACAACCCTGGGCTATGGGTATCTTGTGATGGGTTTGTACCTCTAAATTAGGTCGGTTCCTCTTTGATGCTCACCTAAAAATAAACTAAGCCTATCACTTCATGATATAAGGGTTAGAAAGGGATAAGGGCTCCTAAGAAATCTAATAGGTGATGCACCAAAATTATAGGTTGATCCTCTCTACTCAACCCAAAGAACACTAGTCAAATAGTAGAGGATGGGTTCAAAAAATAACTATCTACTATACATCCATGTGGAGGTTCACCAAATGATATAGGCTAAGGTAAACAAAAGGAGTGGTCTAAAGTAAGACACTAACTAGTCACAAAATCCACATGTGGGCTTCAATCAAGAGATGCAAAACACTAAACACAACATATATGGGTAGATGCGTTAGTAACTAGGTGAGATAAGTACATACTATACCAAAATAATGAAATCAAAGCATAGCCTTCTATTACTTCAAGAGATTACAAATTCCTTCTTGGTAAGGTTAGTCTAACCAAGAGAAGGAATTGAGAGAAAGATAGAGAGAGATTTAATGATCTATCCAAAGAAGTGAGAGATATTTGTACTTGGCCCCAAGGCCTCCATTTATAATAGAGAAAGAGAGAGGGGGGGGAAAAGTTATAAAGCTCGTTGCTTTTGATAACCAATGAGCTGTAAGCTTTTAAGATGTTCTATCATGGTTTTTTGTCCAATCATGTCATTGTGAATGGTATCTTCATTATTTTCTTAGATGGTCTATGAGTTGTTCTAATTTTGGCAAGCTTTACTAGAAGATAAGAGTTTGCCAAAGGTGGAAAGATGTAAGTGAATGCTTCATCTACTTTTTAAATCCCTAAGCTTTGATCCATTGATCTTCCACTAGATCTTATCATGAAGGTAAGATTTTTAGATCTTTGAAATGCCAAGGACATGTCATGTCTACTCTAAATTGGTAGCTTGTCAAGGAATGGCTTAAAATTATTTTTTGTTAGCCACATATCTGATTCTATCTTGGATCCTAGACCAAATTATTTATAGAGAAAAACTAATCTAAGAATACTAGTTTTCTTATAGATTATATAGATATAGCACTCTATCCAAAAATTGGTCCCATTTGAGTTTATATCAAGCTCTCATCCTTTTGCTTCTTTTACCAACTTAGGTTAGGATTGAGTTTTGATTTTCTAGCTCACCGAGTCAATCTCATCTACTTGATCATCCTTTGTCGAAATGTCTTAGCTCATTTCTTTGTTAGCTGTCTCAATCACCACATACCATCAGGTCTTAAGATCTGATCGAACATGGGCCATAGATCTCTAGGATCAACCAACCTGAACTTAGCTCCTCATTGGTCTTCGAGATCAGATTCCCACTTGACTTAGTCCAAGATCCTATGGTATTAACACTTATCAGCTGTGCACCTTCCCTTAGGTCTCCACTAAGGATTTTTAAACCCCAGTGGCTAGTTTATAGAGTTTAAACTTGACGTTCATGTGAACATCATTTGACATCTATGAGAATGTTTTTTGATGTCTTATAGACTGTCAATTTTAAACTCATATTGATTTTTTGCCTAGACATAAATTTGACACTTGCATGGATGTCCTTCATATTTTGGCCAACTTTTTAGACTTGTAACTTGAAGCATAAAACTCATGAAGGTGCCAAAATTTTTAGGAGATATTCTTAATTATACAAGAAGAAAACCTATTTGATCCATTGGCTTGGAAGGCTTCTTGAGTGAAGACATTGAATGCAAAAGTTGGGAAGCATACTCGATCCTCATTGTGTGAGCTTTTCCTTCTTTTGGGACCAAATATGTGGACAAAATCTAGATGGAACAATCAAAGAAAATGAGTTCCACATGCTACCAAGTTTGTCCTAGGTGTTTTATAGGGTCTTCTACAGTGTCTTAAAGTATTGTGATCTCCATGATCTCTTCATTCTACTTTCACCATCTAGAGCTTGCCCATACTATTTGAATCAAGTGCTCGATTAGGAACTCTACATGAGGATACTTAACAAGTGGGCACATGTTGATATGTGGGCCAAAAGTTTTTGATAGTTACCTAAAGTGAGAAATGAAAAGTTTGAAAAAACATATAGACATACAAAATATAAGTGTAGAGGATATTCAAATAAATAATTACACATTCAAACTATTAATTATGAAATATCTATTTATCCAATGAAAGGGCTAGTGTTAGAAATACTTATCTTGAATAGAACCTGTCAAGCCTCAATTTCTCCCTTGGCCAATGGTGATTTAAAATAGTTTTTTTGGGTTGTAAATATCATAATGGATGAATCAAGATATAGGCTAAAAGTATTCCTCTTATTGCATTTAAGACTCCACAAGACAAACTTTTCCCTCCAAGGTAAAATCTAAGTAATGGCTTCTCCAATGTAGAACTTAAGTAGAATTATGAACAATAATAGTGTAAAAATGAATGTTCCTCTTTTTGGATTAAAACAAGATTTGTATTTATAGTGATGGATGATCCTAACCCTTTTTATAATTTTAGTTGATAATATTCACTCACCTCAATGTAGTTAAAAAGTTATTGTTTAACTTCAAACTAGATCGATATGGGTTGACTTAGTTTCAAAGCATACATCATGAATTTTAGAATACATCAACCTAGGCTAACCTACTTTTAAATTTGGTGGGATACAAAAAATGATATATCGACCCAAGCTGGTATAGTCATAAAAGATAGGTCTTGGTTTAGTTAGGGGATATTAGGAGGAAGATTGCTTGTGAGATTAACTATGGGGTAAGTGTAGTGGATATAGGTATGATAAATACAAAAAATTGTATCTTGTAAAGCACCATCATCTTCCCACCCCTTTTCTAATGCACCCTTTAAGGTGTGCACTTAGAGAGATTGAAACTCAATAATATGCTACAAGAGAAAAAACATCAGTTAATGATAAAGCTTAAAAATATTGTGTATACACTATATAGTTGGATGATTTATCCAAATCATGATAGTGGTTTCTTGAAATAATATGCGTCAATGATATCTGAGGCACTAATAAACTTATAGCCTTTCTTATAATTGTATTGTAAATTGTGTAGATAACTCTTACTATGGTTTGAGATACTATTTGTTACTATTCAATAAAGATTATGAACTTTAATGATTATTGTGACATGTGTGAAAATGTGTTTTAAATTCAAAATGAATGGATATTAAATGTTGTATACATATATATTACATAATCATTTTTGGTACTCTTATTTGACATGCTACTACTTGGAACACTTACTATTAGTTTATTATTTAATTTGTAAATATAATATGCTTGGTTGATTAAGTTGTGTTGATCTCGATTGTCTTGATTACTAAATTATTGGTAAATATCTAAATATAGTTATTTATTTCTAGTTATGTTGTGTTAATTTTTGTCAAAACTTGTTTTAATATGTGTTAAATCCATCTTGGTTATTAAAGATATGTTCTTACAATGCTGAATAAAAATATGTCTCAGTTTAGTATATAAATGTTCTATTCACTCTTGTAGAAACCTTGATGATTGTAATTTAACATTGTAATGTGTTATTAGAATATTACACATATTAAGCCATTAAGGAGACTGAATATGACTTACTTAAGTAATGAAATTGTAAGACATTTTTTTTGAATCTTTAGCAAATAGTGTATAATCTCTGTATTGTGATCTTGTTTGGCATGTTGTATTTTAGAGGGATTGTATTTTATTCACATTTGATTATAATTTAAGTCACTTGGTGACTTTATTGTAAACATGGATATGAAACATTATCTCATTTGATTTAAATACTTTCAATAAATTAAGTTTGGTTATGAATCGAAAAGGTAATTAGGCAATGTGTAAATATTTTACGTCTATTTGAGTAGGCATGTATCCTCTCTAACTATCTTTGAAATAGATCCTCTCTAACTATCTTTGATTTATTTTAATAAGTTTTTAAATGGAAAGAGTCCTATTCTTAGATCTATTGAAATGTAGATTAGCATACGAGTCTTATCCCTTAACCTTTCTAAAGTAATTATAGGAATAGTGGGAGTATTATGTGTATGAAAGCTTTAAATTTTATAGCCTACTTTGACTAAGTTTGAGAAGGATTTACTTCAAGTCTGTAGCTCTTACTTAAAAATAAGAGTATGAAAGTATGATGAACTCTGTACTTGTGATGGAAAAATTATTATAGGACTATGAAAAGTGGTTTAAGCCATAAACCTTATAAAGTGTGGTATAAGTTTATTGGTATTGTATTGATTTACTCTTTATATTGATAATTGTTGAAATGTAGTATAAAATAATTCTAGTGTTTGTTACATATTATTCAATCCTATGCATGACTAAGTTTAAATAGGGGATGCTTTGTTTAAGAAACCCTTATTCGTTTTATTGGATAGTTATTTATTTTATTTATAATAAATATTATTAGTGGTTCAAAACTTAAAATATTGTAAATAAATAACATTGAGAATAGTGTGTGTAGTTACATTTACAAATCAAACCTATAAAGGAACATATAACAAAGTTGGATTAACCCTACTGGGAAATACATAGTAACTTGTTTGGGAAATGGATCATGCCAAAGTGGATATGTTCTATTTTCCTTTAGGAATACTGAGTGAACTATGTTTGACATGTTTGGAAGTTAGACGCACTTTAAAAATGAAGGTGATATATTAATTATCAAGAAAGAGTTGAATTCATTATAGATTAATAGTAATACCACTTTCTTAAATGTATCATTACTATTTCAGTTATAATTATTACTTTTAACCTTATTTTGTTAGTGGTAAATGTGCTTAGGGAACTTGAGAATGAGATTGATATAGTCTAGGCTGAGTATGGATAGTGGCCCTATCAATAACAAAGCACACTTTATCATGAGCTATGAGACTGATTTGTTATTCTTATTTCTATTGATGTGAATGGCTTATTTTATTTATTACATATACTAAAAACCTTTGTTAACATCTAAAAATAACTAATAAGGATGATATTATAAATGTAATAGATAATGTATTATTGTAGTACATCCTTAAATAATTTTGTCTTGTTTTAGTTCATAATTGAGTTAAAGAAACATGATGTCTAAGCTTATAAGCTATTATTAAGTTAATATAACATGTATAAGGGTGGAACTAAATATAATTTGCTTTCCATTATTAATAATGATCTTATTGTTAGTATTTTTTTAGTAGTTATGACATTACTTGGATGGATGGATGTGTTCACAAGCACCCTCTACTCCCAAGATACTGCAATGGACATTGGTTTTCATTGTATATTTTTAAGAAAATTAAAGTATTCCTTATACTTATAGTTATTATATGTTAAATTAAGATTGATTTAACTTGAATTTATTATTAAGATAATGATACATTTAATATCACATAACTTTATCCTAATAAACTATACTAACAATAGTGAGCTGTTATAATTGAATTGTTAAAGAAGATACTTGGCATGAAATCCTATAAGGACTACGGCTTGGTTTATAATCATTGATTATATTCTTTTTATAATGAAATAAAGGATACCTTAATAATCCTAAAACCATAATCTAATTATCTATGATATGTTGAAATATTACAGTTATATCTAATATCATCCTTGACTATTCTTTGCTAAATTCATTATGTTGCATAGCTAAAAGCCTCATAATGTGGTGAAGTGGTTAATACTATGGTAAAAATTATAATTTATGATGGTTAATGTTGGAAGAATATGATTAATTACTTAAACTAATGGGCCCCAATGAACTCTATTCTAGATGTGATAAAATTTCAAGACTAATCATGTACATAGGTCTATTACATTGATTGAATTTAGGGTACATGTGTAGTATTTGATGTTGGAACTGAGTATCATAACCCAAAAAGGCAAAAAAATTTGTGAGTTAGTTTTAGGGGTAGTGAAAGTGGTATAAGATTATAATTCTTACACTAGGGATCTCTTGGAAACATTTGGCTAAACTTGTGTTGCTATTTCTTATGATGGAGAGACAAGAGCCAATAGAGGAAACGATAGTAACAGTGCTTGAAATAAAAATGATTCTAAAAATGTAGGAATAATGATCTTAAAAATAATAATGTTGGTATAAATTCTAAAAATAATGGCAATAGTCGAAATAATGGTGATCTCCATGCTAGAAATGACCATGTCAACAATGATGATGGCATAAAAAAATTGATCATGCTAATAACAATGATAGGTAGGGTGATGTCTTGAATGAAAATTTGAGTGTGTTTCATAAAATCCAAATCTAGTTAGAGGCACATGGCCAAAGGTTTGTACATTTGTAAGATATGTAGGAAAGGATTGAGCATGAAGAGGTACATGGGGAATAACAAAGGAGTGAAAACCCTATGCAACATGATGTTCTAGGTCCCATCATTAAGGAGTTGAATAAAGTCCTACCTACTACCTAGTCTAGTGGGGAATCTAAAGATGTTATTGAGACATGGTTGGTAAAATGGAAAAAATATGTCATCATACATAACTTGGTATCCAATATCAATCCCTGTGTAGGAACTTACCATTTGGTAGGTGGTGTTGCCTTATGGTGGAATCACTTATGTGCTTTTAATAACTATAAAGAATAAAATATCATATAGTTACAACTACTGAATCAAGGAACTATGGTTGTCTTGGAAAATGAGAACAAGTTTTTCAGCCTCTTGCATTATATGAATTATATTCAAGATGAGTAAATCAGGGTAACCAAGTTTAAGTTGGGCTTATATGAGGCATTGATGCATGATGTAAATGTTGAACAAATTTGACCCTAGGTCAAATTAGGTCAACCCCATATATATTAAAATTTCCTATAGGGTCTTGATAAGTCATAACATGGCTATAAAGGTCATAAATAATGACTAGTCATGTTTTAAAGGTCATTTAATATGTTTTACCTTAGTCATTTATGTCATTTGTATTAATATTCCCTTATGTCACCTTTTTGGTAAATCTAGGGGAATTTTTATTTAATTTTCATGAAAGGAAAAATGTCAAGGTATTATATAATGTCCAATATGTTAGATAATGTTAGGAATCAGTTTAAAACTAAATAAATGCAAGTTCAACATCCATCCAAGAAGATCAAGCAATTTAAAGGCAATTGTATGGACAAGGACAACTAATTGGCACATGGAAATATTTAGGAGGATATATATAGGCCCCCATAAGTATTTTAAAAGATTGAGAAGCTTCACCAATTTCAAATTTGGTAAAAACTAGTCTATCTTCTTCATCGTTCTCTTAGACAAGGTCATACAGATCAATTGGTTTACTCTTGGTACATATAGTATGATGAGAGTTGAGGTGAATGAATTTGGGAGAAGTTAGTAAAATTTATGGCCTTCCTTTCCATAATAATATTTTTTTATTGGTGTACTATGATCTATGAACAATCAATAAGATTGTTAATGTTTCAATTCTACCTACACATCCCCAATGGCCTCAGGTTTCCCATATGTTTGTAATGGTCCGTTTCAACCAAGTAGTGAACATGTTATTGTAGAGGATGCACACTCATTTCATATTTTTTACATCTATTTTTTCATGTGTGAAGGTAAGGAGATTAGCAGAAACATCTCATTATGCTGGTAATGAATACCATTGAGTCCTGCAAACATGGTTTCCATAGTTTCAAGGTTCATATCTCTATAAGTGGACTAGTTTAATGCTAAAATGTTGTTCTCACTTCCCACATAACATGGATTGTCCATATTTCCCATCTAAATACCTATAAGTTGACTGAGATGGAGTTCTAGGATAATGAATAACGACCAGTAAGAGCTCTAATACACAAAATCATCTACAATCATATGTAGGTGTGTACAAAGGACTATAAGACTACTCAAAACCCAAGAATTAGGTTATGCACATTTATAAGACATGGATGGAGTTTATCAAGTATATAATAGGGTTCATAGTGTAGACTTTGCATTCATTACAAAACTTGAATTGACCAAAGTTGGAAAAGTTGCTCAATGGGAATAATTAATTTAACTTCTCTGAATAAGGTTTTGTTCATACAATGTGCCATCTCAGTGAAGTGTCTTTAGTTTTGGACAAGATTGATGGTGTGTTTCTTATAGCCTGGACATAATAAAAACATCTTAACATGATGAGAGGTGGATTTGGTCTAGATAATATAATGGTTAGGTGCTTTTAATTCAATCAAGTTTTCACTTTAGACATTCAGTGAAAGCTACAATGATTTCAATAAAAAAGAACCTTAAACTTGCAAATTCATAGTGCATTGATGAAATAGAGATGGGGACATGACTTGAAGGCATAAGTGAGTTCATCCAAGTGTGTAATGGTACTCAGTGACCTCAATAGAAGATGGAGTTATGAAAACATAATGTTCAAATATAAATGTTCACCTACAGGAATTTCATAACTCCCTAAATTGACATCTACAATCTGACTACAAGCTTATGGTACATTGATAGTAGAGAGACATCACTACATGGTTCTAAGGCATAAATGAACTCAACCAGGTGTGATATAATCCTAGTAACTTCATAAATAATCATAAGTGGAAACACATTACTAAGGTATGAATAAGCACCTACAGGAGCCTTTTAGCTTCTACTTAATGCACACCTACAATTTCAGATAGTTTGTAGACTAGCTTGGCAAAGAGAGAATGCAAGTTTGGAAAATTTGGAAGAGGTAAATTTAATGATAATGTAAAGAATAAATATCATAGTGAAAAAATAACATGTTATGTTATTCTCATAGATATGAATAGAGCAGTACTAGGCTTTAAACCCCAACCTATAGTCCACCAAGAATATTGTACACAGTCATAAGAGCTAATAAGCTAATCTTGTGAAATTTGATGTTTGAGGGTTCTAGAGTCATGATTAGGTTTTCAAACTTTGTACAGATCATCAAAATGACTCAATATAACCATCCATAGTCCTACTTTGGCCATGTTAATAAGGGAAATTCCCTCTATTTTTTCTTAGACATAAGGCACTCCACAAGCAACCAACCTATAGGTTTGGTATGTGAGAAGTGGAATGGATGAAGGAAAGAATATTGAGTGACTATGGGATGTTTTAAAATGTTGATATAAGATAAATAAGGTGTTACAAAACCCCATAATCATTATAAACCCTTAGAAGTTTCAAATACAAAGTCAACACAGGCTAGGCCTATTAGACCTAAACCCTACAAGTGCCTAAACTCATTCAGATGACTACATGAACCTTAAAACCATATGAGGACATTTAGGGGATAGTAGAAGAATATTTGGAAACATTGGTTAGAAAATAACATCACATAGGTGGTTAATTTGGCCTAATTTCCTCTTAGACCTACCCAAAACATAGTCAGAAGCTCAAGAGGCCAACTTATTTTTCTCACACCTATACCAAACATGTGCATGAGACCTAAATCACTTTGGGAGAGTTGAAAGGGGTCATATACTCCAAATTTGTGAAATTGGTTCTAAGGTTAGATGTCAAGATATTATGAACAATAGTTAATAGTCCAAACGTCCTAAAACCCTTGCTTGGACCTGATGGAGAAGAAATAGATGGAGATGCATCCATGATGTGTCAAATATCCATGAAAGTATTTTTGACATGTTTGGAACTACCTCAGTCTCATTGATATCCACTTTTATCATACTATCATATGTACAAATTGACTTAATAATGTTTTTTTGCAATAATTGAGATGTTTTATAGGTACAAAGGAGAATAAACAAGTGAGAATCATTGTAGTATTTGTGTAGGGACATGTTATAGTTTCTAAAACTAAATTATCACCATGATTGTGAATGAAAACCTCTTTTTTATACTTTTCATTATAGGCAGTCTAAATGAGACAATGAGAAGGAGAAGTGACCGCTTAGTGAGATAGTGATCAAGGTGACTTGGAATATTTTGAGGTCTATTTTATAGACCAGAGCATAAATATGATTTGAATAGATGTCCTAAAACCTCTAAAATTTATCTCCATGAACAATTACAAGCCACTTAGGTGATAAGTATGAGGACAAACCTAGAGGACTAGTGATGAACGACTACAGATAGTGAACACAAGTGTCAAGAGGAAAGTTATTAGTTAGGGAGGCATATGAGGGATGTTACAATATTTTTTTCACCTTCTCATGATAATTCAAATATTTCAAATGTCCCTATGGTAGTTTTAGATATTCAAGTGAACTCATCACTAAAGGGAAGTTTCAAAGAAGAACCATGGAGTGCCTATACACCAATCTAAAAGATGTGTCATGTTTATGATGGACACCTATCTATAAGGACTTCCTAAATTATTTTACACTACATTATATTTATTTTTAACTAGTTCTCACAACTTGACAATTGGTTTTGTGACCCTTACACTTCTCTTCTTCTCTCTCCTCTCTTATGTCCTATATATTCAAGCCTTTTTGGCTTTGTAATGGATCCATAATTGGTATGGTGAATCCCTACTAGTTTTGACACCTCATTTTCCTTTAAATAAAGATTTTTTAAGTTGATTAATTCTGTAAATTTTTTACCTCAGTGTTTAAGTAGTTTGTGTGGTTGACAAGTGATGAATATGTTCTCCTTGCTTCCACTTCTACTCTTGCATGTTTGTGTGAGTGATATCTCTTCTAACAAGTTTCATAAAGTGTATTACTTTTTAAGTGTGTATTTAAGTTTGAGGTGGAATACTAGTGTCTTTTATCATACATTATTTTCATCCACCTATAGATAAGCATAAAAATCTACCTCTACGAGAAATACTTATGCTAGAAGGACATAGAGTTGAGGTCAATTTTGGTAGTCTCCTTTTTAGGTGAAGATGAAAGTGTGTTTTGTGGAGTTATCTTTGGTGTATCACCCCATTATCATAGGTTTTTTTTTATGTTTCATTCTTCCCTTTTCACCCCCAATAGTGGTTAGCCTAGTGTAGTGTGATCCTAGTAGATAAATCTAGGGAACTAGCCCTTTCAAACCTAAAGATCTATCTTTTGTAGTAGCTTGCCTATGAAGGGAGATAGTTCCATGTTATCCTAAAATTGAGAAGGTCTACTTGAATTATTTAGGGTGCAATTTTAAGATACAAAAATTTTGTCACACTTGGGACATGACATCCATGAAGTTTTTTCAAGGTAGATGTTGGCTTTGACAACAAGGAGCTATAATAATCCACTTATTATAGTATTTGGTAACTTCAAAGTTTCAATATTGGTTGAAGAATAGTGCACTTTTTCATTCCTACGGTAAACACAAGATCTCTCACCAAATTCATACCTTTTTAATTTTAAGAGATTCCTAATTACTCCCACAAAGTAATTAGATTTGAAAACACCCATCCCTATCCAAATAAGTCATATCTTACTCACAAGCCCATAAGAAAGTTATTGATTACCCCATTCTTGTAAAGTACTAAGGCCATCATGGTAAGGAACCAACCTTTTGTTTCCTTTAATGGATATAGTCCTCTAAGACTTGCCCACTATGATGGCATACCCATATCTTCCCTCAAAAGTGTTCCATCACATAGTGGTGAGACTTTCATCACACCTATTGAGCATATAAGGAATATTTCTAACTTCTGCAATATCTATCACATCATAGAGGAGAACATTACAATTAGGTTATTTTTTTGTCTCCTTCAAAGGAAAATATCTTGACTGGTATGGAACTTTGGTACCTGAATCAATCACAACTTGGGATGAGTTGGGAGATGCATTGAGAAGAAGATTTAATGAGAAGAGTGGAAACTTATCACTAATAGATCAAATAACCACCATTAAGAGAGCACCTCAAGAAGTCATTCAAGACTTCAACATAAGATTTTAGAAGACATGTGATAGAATATTGAACTTGGTAAGACCCAAAACTCACCATGTTTTCCTTTACTACCTTAAAACATTTGATAGTGATATTACAATGATGATACAATCTATGGGTAGGATAACTTTGCCTAATGCCTATGAATTATCCATTAGGGCATAAAATTGTTTTATCTAGGCTAGGAAGATTTCCCCAAGACATCCCATGCCTCTTTTCCCTGACTTAAAAACTCTTACACCTATTTTTTCCCCTATTCCTACACTTAAACACAAGTTCACTGCCCCTAGTCAACCAAACAAATCTAATGAGGTAGAAAGGATGAGAGCTATGGATAATAATATCTTAGGTTAAAAAGGAT
The DNA here is from genome assembly GCA_037957365.1 of Torreya grandis. Classification (NCBI taxonomy): domain Eukaryota; kingdom Viridiplantae; phylum Streptophyta; class Pinopsida; order Cupressales; family Taxaceae; genus Torreya; species Torreya grandis. Next base: position 4,846,761 of record JARHVA010000475.1, read on the forward strand.
CATTCAAAAATAAAAAGTCAAGCCCTTTTAAAGTCATTATCAACCTAATCAGTCCTACCCCAGCTATCAAGACAATAGAACTCCTTTCAAAAGTCATATTCAAGGTCAAGGATAGATGGTAGAATCTAAGCCATATGATGGTTACAATCACAATTCTCCTTCCACTTTAAGGACACTAGTGCCTATTCAAAATAACCTTGCCCAAGACCACAAAAATCAACCTTCATTGGATAAAACTTATGATCCATCTCTCTATGTCAATGAGTCCTTCAATCAAGCCTTCATGGTAAATTTAGGAACTATGTTAGCTATGACTCAAGATAAAGTACCAAATGGAGGAGTGACTGATGGTAAGGGTGCTTAAGTGGGGTCTACATTAGTAAATTGGTAGCAAGATGACTCATGTGTAGTCAATCACCAAGGGTAGTTAATCATTAATGAAAGTTTTATAGTTATAAACACAAGAGGCAAAAGGAAGGCAATTGAATAAGTTCAAGGGGATACTAATGGTTCTTCAATGAATGTTCAAACAAGCACAAGAGTAGGTATGTCAAATGTCATTCCAAAAACACAAGTAATCCAAAGAGATCAAAATGTTAAGAATGTTTTCATACCTCTTCATTCTTAAGGTGTAGGCAACATGATTCCTACTAGTGGACACACAAAAGTTAGTGGTCCTTTCACTAACAATGTGAAGAAAATGAAGAGGTCTAATGTGAATGTATCAGTGTGGGATACATTGGAAATACCTGGAAAAGTAGACCTACTTCAATAGGAGTTATCTAAGCTCAGTTTGACAACCAAACAACCTAGCCAAAGAGAGGTAGCCTTGACAAACACCATGAAGCTAAGTGAAGGATAGTCAAGAAAAGTTGAAAAGGTAGAAAAGCCTCCTCATTTATATCTATCATCATTATTGGAGATTCCTTAGTACATATTTTTTTCATTGATAGTGGATCTAGTACTTGTGTAGATGACAAAATAAACTTAAAGTGTGAGACTCATGCTAAAGGAGTGCTATAATTTGATGGGTCAAATGCCAAGACCATTGGCATAATATGAGGTTTAAAATTGATTCTCCATGATTTTCCTTCCTTTACCATCTCTCAATATGTTGTAGTGGTAGATGTGCCTCCTCATTTTTCACTTTGTTTGTCTAAAGAGTTCACTACTACAATTGGAGGTTATCTGACTTCAGACTAGTCGTACATGGGTTTTAGGACTAGATATGGTGAAAGAGTGATAATCAAGTCAAAACCTCTCTCTAGTTTTCATGTTAAACCTTATACAACTTACACTTATAGTATGAATTTAAATGTGATTGAAGAAGATGATCACCCTAGTGATCAAGAGCCTCTAACTCTCCTTGATGACATATCTCATTTGTATCTTGATGAGTGGGGAGATAAATAGGTTAGATTTAAATAAATTGGTCTTAAAAATTACATACTTCATAAGGATTGTGATGGAGTACTTGAGGTATATTTTGATAACATTATAGAGCAAGTTACATAGGGAAACTATCTTGTACATGTGGATGGTGATGTGAGTATCCCAACTTTGTCAAAACATGATAGTCCTAATGAGCAGCCCATTCTGCCTACAAAGGAATAGAAAACTCATGAACATGAACATCATAAAGAGGTGGATGACATGTGGTAGCAATTCAATGCCACTATGTAATAATTTGAGGAGTTGAGTAGGTCTTCAGTTATTCAAAAGCAGTATAGACCTAATGAAGTCAATAATGTGTCTAATGAGTACAAAGAGGATCTTCAGATCCATATCAATCAAGAAGCAATATTGGTAATCCAAGATGAGTTTGATGAGCATGAATTTTTTTAAGACCTCAAATGAATAAGAAAAAACTATGGTGAACCAATAAGTGCTTGGCAAATCTAAGGACAATCTTTATGACTTACAACAATATGCATATTATGTTTCAAATTTACCTAAAGTTGAGAATGATGTAGTGATCCCCAATGATCAAGTTGAAGACTACCAAATGAACATGACAAAAATCAAGTTAGTTTCAAGGACAAACAAGTTTATTTTAGATCTAGATGGAGTGTTCATGATAACTCCAAATAATACACTTGCAGTCACTAGAAGTCCCCAAATTGGTAAGTCACTTGACTATCTTCATAAATAAGTATTCATTAAAAAGTATGCATCACATGAAGGAATATTTTATTGGAGTAAAAATGATGCAAGGAGCATTTTATTTAACCTTGGGTGAAGCAATGAAGAAGGTTCTTCATCTTAAGTGTCTTGAGGTATTATACATACTAGGATAGGTGTGTTTTCTTTCAGTTGCTTTGTGTTTTCCCTAAGTGTTTATGAGATCACAAGTGTGAGTTTTGTTTCTTATCTTGTTTCTTTTTTCCTTGTTGTGTGTGGTGTGTTTGGTTTCATTTAAAAGTCTTATTAGTGTCAAGAATAGTGTATAGGTGACTCCATCCCAAGGATAGGAGAAGACAACTGGTCCTTAGCATAGCAAGCTTGCTACCCCTAAGAAATCACCAAAATGTTGACCAAATTTGACCCTAGGTAAAATTAGGTCAACCCCCTATATGTTAAAACTTCCTATAGGGTATTTATAAGTCATATCATGGCCATAAAGCTAATAAATAATGTCTAGTCATGTTTTGAAGGTTATTTAATATGTTTCACCTTAGTCATTTGCCTTAATATTCCCTTATGTCACCTTTTTGGTTATTCTAGGGGAATTTATACATAATTTTCATGAAAATACAAATGTCAAGGTGTAATATAACATCCAATATGTCAAATAATGTTAGGAATTAGTTTGAAACTAAAGAAATGTAAGTTCAACATCCATCCAAGAAGATCAAGTAGTTTAAAGGTAGTTGTATAGACAAGGACAACCACTTGGCACATGGGAATATTTAGGAGGATCTATATAGGCCCACATAGGTATTTTATAGGCTTGATAAGCTTTTACAATTTCAAGTTTGGCAAAACTGGTCTATCTTCTTCATAACTTTATTAGACAAGGTCATACAGGTCAACTTGTTTACTCTTAGTATGGATAATAGGAGGAGATTTGAGTTGAATGCATTTGGGATAATTTAGTAGCCTTTATGACATTTCTTTCCATGGAAAGAGTTTTTAGATTAGTGTACTATGATCTATGAACAATCACTAAGATTGTTAGTGTCTCAATTCTACCTACATATCCCCAATTGATTTAGGTTTCCCATCTATTTGTATTGGTACATATCAACCAAGTAATGAACATGGTATTGTAGAGAATTAACACTCCTTTCATTTTGTTTCCAACTAGTTTTTCACATGTGAAGCAAAGGACATTAGCAGAAACATCTCACTATGATGATAATGAATACCATTGAGGCCTACAAATAGGGTTTCCATAGTTTTAGGCTTTATATCTTCTTAAGTGGATTAGGTTCAATTCTAATATGTTTTTCTCACTTCCTACATAGCATGGATCATCCATATTTCACATTGAAGGACTTGGAAGTTGACTGAGATGGATTTCTAAGATAATCAGTAAGGACTGGTCAGAGCTTCAATACACACAATCATCTATAGTCATATGTAGGTGTGTATAAAGGACTATAAGGCCACTCAAAACCCAATAATTATGTTATGCACATTTTTAATACTTGAATGGAGGTTCTCAAGTATATTCAGGGTTCATAGTGTAGAATTTGTAGTCATTTCAAAAATTTAAGTCAACCAAAGTTGGAAAAGTTAATTAGTGGGAATAATTACCTTAACTTCTCTAAATAAGGTTTTGTTTATACAATGTGCCATCTCATAGTGAAGTGTCTTGAGTTTTGTATAATCCTGATGGTGTCTTTGTTGTAGGTTGGACATAGTAGAAACATCTCAACATGATAGGAGGTGGATTTGGTAAATATAAGTTAATGGTTGGATGATGTCAATTCAATCAAGTTTTCACTATAGACACTCACTAAAAATTACAATGCTTTCAAGCAAAATGAACCTTAAACTTGCAAATTCCTAGTGCATTGACGGAATAGAGATGGGAGTATGACCTTTGATAATAAGTGAGTTCATCCAAGTTTGGAATGGTCCTTAGTGACCTCAATAGAGGATGGAGGTTTAAAAACATAATATTCAAACATAAATGTACACCTATAGGAATTTCATAACTCCTTGAATTGACATCTATAATTTTAATGCAAGCTTATGGTACATTGATTGTAGAGAGACATGACTACATGGTTCTAAGGATTAAATGAAAGCAAACAGGTATGAAATAGTCCTAGTAACTTCACAAAGAATCATAGGTGGAAACACAATACTAAGGTATGAATAAGAACCTATAATAGCCTATCAACTTATGCTTAATGCACACCTATAGTTTTAGATAGTTTATAGACTAGATTGACAAAGAGAGAATGTAAGTTTAGCAAAGTTGGAAGAGGTAAAGTGAATGATCATGTAAATAATAAATCTCATAATGAAAAAAATAAAATTTAATGTGATTCTTAGAGATATGACTAGAGTATTACTAGGCTTTGAATCCCAACCTACAGTCTACGAAGAATATTGTATAGAGTCACAAGAGCTAATAAGCTAGTATTATTAAATTTGTTGTTTGAGGGTTCTATAGTCATGATCAAGTTTTCAAACTTTGTGAATAGTATCAAAATTAATAAATCTAACCCTCCATATTTCTACTTTGTCTATGTGAATAGGGGAGATGTCCTCTATTTTGTCTCAGACAGAGGGTAATCCACAAGTAGCCCAACCTACAAGTTTGGTATGTGAGAAGTGGATTGTATGAAGGGGAGAATATTGAGTGAATATGGGATGTTGTATAAGGTTTATATGAAGATAAAAAAGGTGTTATAAAACCACACAATCAATATAAACCCTTATAAGGGTCAGCCACATAGTCAACACGATCTAGGCCTAAACCCTACAGGTGCGTAAACTCATTCAGATGACTACATGAACCTTCCAAACCATATGAGGACATTAAAAGAAGAGTAAAATATTTTTTGGAAATATTGGTTAGCAAATAAAATCACATAGGCGGTCAATTTAGCCTAATTTCCCCTTATACCTACTCATAACATAATCAGGAGCTCGAGAGGACAACTTATTTTGCTCACACATATACAAACCATTTGAATGAGACCTCAAGAACTTGGGGTGAGTTTAAAGGGGTCCTATACTCCAAATTTGTGAAATTGGATCTGACTTTGGATGTTAAGATTTAATGAACAATCGCTAACCATCCAAAGCTCCTAAAACCCTTGTTTGGACCTGATGGAGAAGAAATGAATGGAGATGCATCTAAAAGGTGTAAACTAGACATGAAAGTATTTTGGACATGTTTGTAACTCCCTTAGGCTCATCAAAATCCACTTTTATCATACTTTCATCTATATGGATTGACTGAATACTATGTTTTTTATAGGGATTAAGATGTTTTGTAGGTACAAAGGAGAATAGACAAGTGAGAATAATTGTAGGAGCTATGTAGGGACATATTACAACTTATAAAAATAAATTATCACCATGATTGTGAATGAAAACCTCTCTTCTACACTTTTCATTATAGACAGTCTAAATGAGATAGTGAGAAAGAGAAGTGACTTCTTAGTGAGATAGTGATAAAGGTGACTTGGAATATTTTGAGGTTTTTTAGATAGATTATAGGATAAATATGTTTGAAATTTTTTATTAAAACCTCTAAAATTTATCTCCATGAGCAACTGCAAGCCACTTAGGTGTTAAGTGTGAGGATAGACTTAGAGGACTAGTGACGAATGACTACAAATAGTGAACACAAGTATCAAGAGGAAAAATATTAGTTAGGGAGGCATATTAGATGTTACAATATATTTTTAACCTTAAAATGATAATTAAAATGTGTCATATATCCCTATGGTAGTTTTAGATAGTCAAGTGAACTCATCACCAAAGGGCAGTTTCAAAGAAGAACCATGGAGTGCCTCTACAACAACCTAAAAGATGTGTTATGTTTATGATTGACACCTAACTAGGAGTAGTTCTTGACTTATTCTACACTTCATTCTCTCAATTTGTAACTGGTTCTCACAACTTGACACTTGGTCTTGTGATCCTTCCACTTCTCTTCTTCTCTCTCCTCTCCTATATCCTATATATTCAAGCCTTTTTGGCTTTGTAATGGATCCACAATTGGTATGATGAATCCCTAATAGTTTATAGATCTCATTTTACTTTGAATTAAGTTTTTTTAAGTTTATTCATTCTTTTCAATCTCTTTCCTAAGTGTGTTAAGTAGTTTGTGTGGTTGAAAAGTGATGAATATGCTCTCCTTACTTCCATTTCTGCTCTTGCATGTTTGTGTGAGTGATATCTCTTCTAACAGGTTTCATGAAGTGTATTATTTGTTAAGTGTGTTTTGAAGTTTGAAAAGGAATATAAGTGTCTTTTATCAAACCTTATTTTCACTCACCTCTAGATAGGCATAACAATCTACCTCTATGATAAATACTTATGCTAGAAGGACATAGATTTGAGGTCAATTTTGGTAGTCTCCTTTCTTGGTACAGATGCAAGTGTGTTATGTGGAGTTATATTTGGTGTATCACCCCATTATCATAGGTTTTTTTTATGTTTCATTATTCCATTTTCACCCCCAATAGTGATTATCCTAGTGTAGTGTGAACCTAGAAGATAAATCAAGGGAACTAGCCCTTTCAAACCTAGAGATCTATCTATTGTAGTAACTTGCCTATGAAGGGAGATATTTCCATGTTGTCCTAACATTGATAAGGTATACTTGAATTATCTAGGGTGAAATTTTAGGATATAAAAATAAACATGATAAAACCTCACACTCTAGTTATTGCCATTGAATATACACATTGTGTATAAAAAAAAGAGAAGTATCACATGAAGGCAAGAAAATAATATAAAAATAATAGGATAACAATAAGCTTAAGGTAGATACTCCTCATATGGGAAATTTCAAGAAATATGTTAAAAAAAGGTGTTTATGAGGAACAAAAATAGTTCTATAAAATTTTAGAATATAAATAGAGGTTCCAAGCCTCAAAATTATGCAAGGTAGAATATTGGGAACCATAATCAGTAGCAAGGCAAATCTTATGGCCTAGATATGGGAGATAATAAAATAAATTTACCTCTAAAAACCTCTATTAAATGTTTGGAATTTAGTTATAATAATTACTATAATGATTGTCCTTAGTTGAGAAGTAATCAACCAGAAAATCATCATGTATATGATGTTCTTGACAATAGAAATGCATACATGCAATCCACTCCAATAGATACCAAAGTTATAAATTTTGGTTTTTCATTAGATATTTAAATTTATTATAGTAAAAATGATAGTTTAATTTCACATTTTTTAAATTTTAAGTGCAAAATTAAATCCTTTAAATGAATATAAGGATGAAGGTTGAGTTAGGCATAGGGAAAAGAATGGTTATTTTGAAATTTATGAAATAAACTAAACTAGATTTGAGAGTCTTTAAGACTCAAGTAAACCTATTTTTGGCACCATTAGGGTCTTATGACTTGATTTTAGACATGGAATGGATACAAAAATATCAAGTAAAACTTGAATATTTTATCAAAAGGGTACAATGTCTTGACAATGTTAGCAACCATGTGGAGATCTAGGGTGTCTTGAGGCTGATAGCCAAAAATATTCTTTCAGCTATGTACCTAAAAAGAGCCATAAGAAAAAGATGAAAAATATATATAATTAATAAAATTTATATGGAAAAGGAACTTGCTATGAGATATTATTTAGTCTTGAGAGAATTTAAGGATATATACCCCAATGAGCTTCCATGTTTGCCTCCTATATGAGAGTTTAAATTATATATTGATATTAAATAGGGGTTTTCACTTACATCCAAGGATTCTTAATGCATGAATGTGGTAAATATACATGAAATTAAAGTACAATTCTAATATATAATTTAAAATAGGCTAATTAGGATATGTGTATCACCATAGGAAGCCCTAGTTGTCTTCATTAAGAAAAAGGATGGAACCATGAGAATTTACATTGACTATTGAATGTCAAATTAGGTGACTATAAAAACGAACTCATTTATAGAATTGATGATATTTTATGATCAAATTAAGGGTGCACCTATGTTTTCCAAGATATATTTTCAATCAAGGTATCACCAACTCTACATCAAAGATGAAGATGTGCATAATAAAACTTTTAGAACAAGTTATGGGCATTATGAATTTAATATCATCCCTTTTGGATTAAAAAATTCCCTTATTATTTTTATGAACTTGATGAACAATGTTTTCTAGGATTCCCTTGATCACTTTGTGTTAATATTAATGGATGACATTTTTATTTACTATAGAAATGAAATAGATCATGGGAAACACTTGTGATTGGTCTTGACAAAACTATGACAACATAAGTTGTTTGACAAGCTTTTAAAAACATCCTTTTTTCATAGAAAGATTCATTACTTGGGGCATATCATCTATAAATAAGGTCTTTTAGCAGACGTGACCAAGGTTAAATCTATTAGGGATTGGCTTGCTCTTAAGAATGTGCATGAAGTGTGGATCTTTATGGGATTATCTAGGTGTTATCATAGGTTTGTTAAGAGCTTCTCATGGATTGATATCCCCATCAGTTATTTGAAGAATGGCAAGGAGTTTGAGTGGATTCCTCCATGTGAGGAAGCCTTTCAAAATATGAAAGAGATGTTAACATTGACACTTATCCTTGTTATTCTAGATCTAAATGAAAAATTTGAAATCTGAGATAATGCTTGTAAAGTGGGCATTGGGATTGTTTTGACCCAAGATGACAAAGTGGTTACCTATGAGTCCCATAAGATCAAAACCCATGAGCAAAAATATGAAAATCATGATCTTGAATTGGTAGTTGTAGTTCACAATCTCAAGCAATGGAAATACCTTTTGCTTAGGAAACATTTTAAGGTAAAATCCGATCATCATAATCTTAAGCATTTGTTTTCATAAGATGAATTAAAGGAAAGAAAATGTAGATGGTTAGATTTTATCATTAATTTTGACACTAATATTACTTATATTAAGGGTAAAGAGAATAGAGTATTTGATGTTATTATTAGAATACAATATCTTACTGTAATCTCTATTTTGAGGTCAAATTTTAAGATTATGTTTTGAATTAACAGTTAACTGAGCTGAAATGAAGAAAAATATATGACAAATAAGCCAAAGAAATAGTGTCTAAAGTTGTTACTAATTATTCCTTAGTCTCAAATGTAATTTTGAGGTACCAATGCATAATTTATGTTCTTTATCCTGATAATATAAGGGATTTAGTTTTGTAATAAGTGCATGCTAAACCTAATTTTAATCATCTAGGAGTCACTAAAATGACACGTGAGCTAAAAAGATTATAATTTTGGCCCAATATAAAGACACAGATGTTTGATTTTTTAGAAAAAGTCTTGGAATTTTAGCATGCCAAATTTAACACTGCCATTTAGGTGGCTTGTTATATCCACATACTATACCATAAAGAAAGTAGGTTCTAATTTCTATGGATTTTATCTTGAGATTGCTTAAGAATTGAGGTAGGCATGACAAAATATTAGTGGTAGTTGATAAATTTATTAAGGTTTCTCACTTTATTTAAATAAATATTATTGATGATGTCCCCACTTTTTATAAAAAAAATAGTGAATAAAATTTTACCCCTTCATGGTGTTTTGAAATTTATTATCTCATATAGAGGCAAATTATTCTTTTAAAAGTTTTGACATACCTTGATTATTGCCTTTGGAACAAGGTTAAACTTTAGTTCAACATTTCATATAGAAACATATGGCCAAACTAAAATGTTGAACTGGGTTGTTGAAGATATATTAAGAATGTATTTAATATACCATTAGTTTAAATGGGTAGATACCTCCATTTGGTTGAATTTACATAAAATAACACTTATTATTATATTATAAAAATAGAACCTTTCAAAGCTTTGTATGGATGAAAATATGAAACTCCCATTGACTAGGATGGATTGGAGAACTAAGTTATTTTAGGTCTTGAGACTTTTAATGAGTATGATGAGAAATTGGATTTTATTCATCAAAGGTTGAAAGCTACTTGTGATAGACAAAATATCTATGCTAATCGAAAAAGGTCACCAAGAGCATTTGGAGTTATGGACAGAGTATTTTTGAGAGATGAACCTTAGAAATGATCCAAATTTTTTAACAAGGCAACCAAATTAGATCCATGCTTTATCATCCTATTCAACATTGTGGAAAAGATTAGCCCTACTCCATATCACCTAGCTCTTCCTCTTATTTATAAAACCATTATGCATTTCATGTGGCCTTATTGAGGAAATATGTTTTTGATCCATCTCATATTTTGGATTGGAGAAATATTCAAGGGGTGGATGAAGATATGATCCAGTTATAACCAATTATCATCCTAGCCTATTGTAGCATTAATTTATGGGATAAAGATATTAAATGAGTGTTAGTCTAATGGGACCAACTGAGTGAGAAAAGTTTCACCTAGGAAGATGAAAATATTTTCGTGTAACATTATCCTCACCTCTTTATTTAGGCCCAAAAACAATGCCTTATTTTAGGTGGAGTGAATGTCATATCCCACTTGGGTAGACGTTGGGAATTATGCATGTTGTATTATTATATTAAGCATTTTTATCTCTCTAAGATTTGGTAGTTGATATGATTTTCATTTACTTTATGATCTTATATTAAAATATTTTAGTTCATGTTTTAGTTGAATATATTTAATTGAGTATATGATTTTATGATGATTATAAATATCTAGTATTGATGATGTCATTTTGTGTTTATAGTCAAATGGATGAGTTAGGTTTAGTGTTGGAAGACTTCATCAAAGTGTTGCATCAGTATTATATAGGTAAATTAATGTTAGGTAAGAGAAAGATATCATTTTTTATGCCATCCACTTATTTTGATTTTTCTTATTCTGAAAACTAGTGTTGTGCATAATTGTTATCCTTATTACTCAACAAATATCATTGGATTATAGCTAATTGTGCTCACTATGTTTCTATTTGATGTCAAACATATTTGAATTTTTAGATCAAGAAACACTAGCTTGAAGTTATTATAAGTATATTTTCATTGTGATGTTTTATTACAAAAGATTGTAAGCTTTAATGATGTTGGTCATGTTTCATTATAGGCATAACACATGTGCCTTTGGCCTTGTTAAGGCTTAGCATGTTTTTTATGGCATTAAACATATGTTACCTTATAAGGTAGGCATAATAGTTATGTATTTAATCATGTTTAAAAATGACATAATGACATGATTAAATGTCCTAAGGACTTGGTTTTATGATTGTGTTATAACATGATTCCTTGTTTGGAAAAGTGGTCTTTTGACCCATGTTGGATAAAAAGACTTAGAAAGAATTGGATTTAATAGTCTTAAGACATAATCATTTTGTTTTTTAGGGTTTCATTTGATTGTATTTTAAATGAGATATAATTTTGGCTCATTAAAATCAAGCCTTGGAAGGTAAAGGAATAAATAATGTTAAGAAATAGTACAAGAGTGTGTGGGGGTTTTCTCATCCAACATGTGGCCACTGCCATGAAGGTAGTGAAATCTATTTTTAGAAACATGTTGTAAGGGGATTTATGTTCTTATATACTATGTAATCTGGTAGGGAATTACATGTTAGTTTGGGGGTTGTACCCAAACACACACAGTGTGGGATGTGAGTTTATAAGGAGCCTAGGAAGAAAAGGATGTAGAAGAAAGAAAAAGGAAAAAAAAAGAGTTTGTGAAGTATTTTTATTTTCTTGCTCTTGCTCTTGAGCAATCCTTTACTTACTAAATTAGTAGCTATGGTTGTCTATGGTAAATATGGGAGACCCTAGATGGGTGTAGGGGTATTATATAAGGTTTCATGTAGGTTTTAGTAAAACCCTAATCTTTTTATTTCTCTCCACATACCTTTCCCCTTCCTCAACACCCTACAACACATATCGTAATCATTTTTATATTGTAGCTTCTATTTTTCATCTAGTTTTGAAAGGAAATGCTAGTTGTTGTGGTGTTGAGTTCTTATTTTGATAATATCTTATGGGAAAGTAATTGAGTCCATCATATCACCCTTGGATGGTGTATATATAAATGATATAAAATAATAAAGTTTTGGAAGGCTTCTGTATTGATGTGGAAGTCTGTTTATGGACTATGTTTTGTTGTGTATTAGTTGAACCTTTGCATGAAACCCTAATCTAGTGGATATTTGATCTCTCTCTCTCTCTCTATTATCCTTGAATTGAATTTATTTTATAGTACTTAGTTTCATCCAATGACATATTCTAAACCTAAACTGATGGTTGGGGTGGGTAGGACTTACCACCATAAAAATGGGCTTATCTTTCACATTATTTATCAAGTTATGTTCATATATAAGCAATGTTGAGGGAAGATATTTATGTTTGGATATATCCAAGTCATGAAAATGGTTTCTCAAAATGATAAATGTTGATGATCTCTAAGGCACTAGGTAATTTATAGACTTTCTTAGCATTGTATTGTAACTTGTGTAGATAACTCTTATTATGGTTTGAGATATTAGTTTTTACTATTAAATAAATATTATGAACTTTAGTGATTATTGTGCCATGTGAGGAAATGTGATACAACATAAAAATGTATGGTTATTAACTATTATTTAACTCTAATAATTAATCATTATCAGTACTCTTGTTTAGCATACTATTGATTGGAACACTTATTTTCAGTTGGTTGTTTAAATGGTAAATACACTATTCTTGGTTGATTAAGTTGTGTTGATCTTGACTATCTTGATTCCTAAATTATTGGTAAACACATGAATATAATTATTTTGTTTCTAATTATGTTATGTTAATTGTTGTAAAAAATTGCTTCAATAAGTGTTGAATCCATATTGGTTATTAAAGAGATTTTATTTGAATTTTGGGTTGAAATGTGTCTCAGTTTAATGAAAAAATATTTTATTCACTCTTAGCTGTAGAACTGTTAATGACTATGATTTAACCTTGTAATGTGTTATTATATTGTGAATCTTAAGCTAGTAATGAAAATGAATATGACAAACTTATGTTGTATAATTGCTTTTAAGAAATTATTTTGAAATCTTTGGAAAGTAGTGTATAATCTATGTATTGTGATTTTGTTTCACATATTGTATTTTAGAGGGCTTTGAGTTCATTCACTTTTAATTATAATGTAAGTCACTTGGTGATTGTATTGAAAATATGGATGTGAAAGGTTTTATTATTTGATTCAAATGATTTAAATAAATTGAGTTTGGTTGTGAATGCAAATTGTAACTAAGTTCTGCGTGAGTAATCTGTGACTATATAAGTAGGCCTATATACCCTCTAATTGTATTTTATTTATTTCAATAAGTTCTTAAATTAAATGATTCATATTATTAAATCTATTGAAATTTAGATTAACATGCAAATTTTATCACTCGACCCTGCTAAATTAATTTTAAGAAGAGTGAGAGTATTTTGTGTATGAAATCTTATTTTATGCATCTAATTTTAATAAGTTTGATAAGTCTCTCCTTAAAGTATATATCTTCTTACCTTAAACTAAGAGAAGAGAAGTAGGATTAACTCTACATTTTTGATGGTAACATTCTTGCATGACTATGAAAAGAGGTTTTAACCACACACCTTCTAAAGTGTGGTATAAGTTTATTGATACTATCTTGACTTACTATTTATATTGATAATTGTTGTAATGTAGTATAAAATACTTATAGTGTTTGTTAAGTATTCTTCAATCTTATGAATGATTGAGTTTAGAAAGTGGACATGGGAAGCAGATGATGACATTGATCTTTGTTATTGAAATCTAATATAAACCTTGAATGATTGAGTTGAAATAAGGGATGATTTATTCAGGAAACCCTTATTTGGTTTTATTTGGATAGTTAGTTATTTTATTTATAATAAATATTATTAATGATTTAAGACTTATAATATTGTAAATGAATAACATTGTGATTAGTGTGTGTAGTTACATTTAAAAATTAAACCTATAAAGGATCATAGTAACAATGTTGGATTAACCCTAATGGGAAATATATAGTCACTGACTTATTTGTGAAATGGATCATGCTAAAGTAGATATGCTTTGGTTTCCTTCAGGAAGATTGAGTGAATTATGTTTTGAAGTTGGACTTACTTTAACAATGAAGTTAACTTATTGATCATCAAACATGATTTAAATTCATTAATGTTTAACAATAATATCACTTTATTAAATGTATACTTATTGTTGCATTGATCACTATTACTTGTAACCTTATTTTGGTAGTGGTAAATGTGATTAATAAACTTGAGAATGAGATTAATACAATTTATGACTATTATGAACAATGACCTTGATAATAACAAAGAACACTTTTTCCTGAACTATGAGACTCATTAGTGGTTCTTGTTTCCATTTATGTGAATGGCCTCTTGTAATTATTGTAGATACTATAAACCTTTGTTAACATCTAAAATTAATTCATAAGGATGAAACTACAGTTATTTTAGACTATGTCCTATTATAATAATTCTTTAAAGCTTTTTTTTAAAAAATTTTAGTTGATATTTAAGTTAAGGTAACATGTTATCTAACCTCATAAAGTACTATTCAGTATATATAACATGTACAAGGGTGAAACCTAAATACAAATTGGTTTCCATTATTACTAATGATTTTGTTTTTATTACTAGTTTATCATTAATTGGAAGGATGACTATGTTTACAAGCACCCTCTATTAAAGTGAGACTATAATGGACACTGGTTGTCATTGTATATTTGTAAATTAATTTAAGTATTCCTTATGATTTTATTTATTATATGTTGAATTAAGATTACTTTTTCTTGAAGTGATTATTAAAATATTAATATGATGAAGATCACATGAATTCATCCAAATAAGCTATACCATTAAGTGTGTATATATCTAATTGAGTTTTTAATTAAGTTACTTGGCATGAAATCCTATTAGGACTATGGTTTGATTTATAATCATTGAATATGTTATTTTTACAAAGAATTAAAGTCCACCTTAATAATCCTCAAATCCTAATCTAACTATTTTTGATATGATCAAATCTTGTAGGTATCTCTATTTTATCATATATGAGTATTATATATTGAATTCAATATGTTATATAAATGAAAGCCTCATAAGGTGGTGAAGTGGTTAATCCTAAGGTGGAACTTATGAATGTTGAAGTTAAGTTTTGGTAAAATATGATTAATCACTTAATCTAGTGGGTCCAAATGAACTTTGTTCTATATGTTATAATAATAAAAGACCAATCATGTACATAGGTCTATTACATTAATGGAATTTTATGGTACATGTGTATTAGTTGATGTTGGAATCTGAGTATGATAATCGAAAAAGGCTTATAATTTTATGGGCTGGTTTTTGGGATTGTGCCATGTCATTGTTAAGTAAATAATGCATGCAATCAAAAATGCATCATATATATAAATCAATCCTGGATCAGATGGGATAAATCACACCTACACTTTTGATTGGGGGAGTACAGTTATTAAGAGAGAGCATGAACAATGTGAGGATCCACTAGACCCGATTAGGGGATCACTTGTCACAACACACCATGTGAGGTAGGGTTCTAAAGCCTATAGTATAACACAATCACACAATAATCCTAAAATATTCTTATAATTTAATATTTCACTAATATAATAATAAGAAAAGTAAATCTAATCTAGTGCATAACAAAGCTTATTGCACAAAGTCAAGGGTTATTAAAGCAAAGAAATCAAAACATATATAGGAAACCTCAAATAAAGTAAGTATAAGTAACACCCTAATACATGGAATATGAATACTAATATTATTTGAGCCAACACTTATGCTACTTCTATCTACTAAAAGAGAGGAGAATAAAGTTAAAATATACTTATCTGAATGTGAACCCGAAGAGACTAAATCTCTCCTTTGGCCAATGGGGCTTCACAAGAGGTTGTTGTGGTTAGTAAGGACCACTTTGTTAGGCTAGATCATCTAATACCTATCCACAATACTAGATTATCCAAAATAAGAAACCTAAGGCAAGTCTCCTTAAGTAGAATGGTGAAAGAGCAGATTGTGAAGAAGCACAAGTGAATAATAAATATTGATTACATATATCAATAATGACCAAAATTACCTTGTATTTATAGGTGGAATTTACCCTGAAATCATTTAGATATATTGACTGTGCTAGGTCAACCTGGTCGACCTAGCACATTTTCATGCTAACTCACTATGTTTATGCTAGGTCAGTTGGGAGGTCAATAAACCAAAAGAGATAAAATGTCCCTAAATTGTACTAGGTCAACCTAGTAAACCTAGTACAATTGATAGTTTAAAAGGGTGCAAAGTAAGGAAATGAAGGATGGAAAGAGGAAAAAGACTAGAAGATTATTTAAGAGAGGAGAAATAACTTAAGGAAAAGTTTTAGGAACTAGTTGGATTGATAATAATGTAGCAAAAAGGGACAACAATCCTATGAAGTACCAAAAGTCTACCCACCCCTTTCTTAATACAACCCTTAAGGTGTGCACTCAAAGATATTGAGTCTCGACGGGTTCTTTCAAGATGTAAAGCATCAATATTTGATAAAATTTGAAAATATTATGTGTATACATATTCCCCATTCGAAGATCATCACATGTCACTAAGGTATAATAGGGGATGGTTCTTCAAGAAAAAAACATAAAGACACACAATGTTGATGGTAAAAAAAATTGTAGTATTTAAAAAGCATAAAAATAATTGAAAGTAAATGATTGAAAGGGAAACTAATCTAAAAAGTAAATGACTAAAAAGTAAATAACTAAAAAGAAAATGTGATGCATACCTTGATTTACCTCTATAATGGTTTGGTTGTCTATTGTGTTATTAGTTTTGATTGTGTAGGTCATAGAGACTGCTTTCAACAAACCTAAGAATACAAAACTAAAGAACAAATACAAGAAAAGCCAAGAGAGCTAGTGCTATGAGGATGGGATGTACTTAGGAAATTTGGTAAGATGGGGTGACAAGGGCTATGTTAGACCAAATGACCAAGTTAAAAAAAATAAGAGTAAATTGAGCAACTAAAAATCCAAGACTACTGACGATCGAAAAACTCAAACAAGTTATCCTAAAGAAAGACAAACTCATCAAATCAAACCAAGGATACATGTTAAACAAGATGGTAATAAGAAAAATGGTAAAAAGACTAACTACAAAGACAAAATGGTAAAAAAACATTGATGAGTGAGCAGTAACAATCCACAACTCACTCAAAAATGGAAAAAGGGTATGAAATCAGGTGTTTGTAACAACAAAACAAAAAAATAATGACAAATGGTAAAAGGAAGGTAAAGTAAGTCTAGTAAATGTAGATCATGGTGTAAAGAAAATGATCCAAAGTTACTGAAACATGATGTTTCACTTTAAGGATAGATAAAATTGAAACAAAGTATTGCTACCATGTTTTTAAGATGTGAAGAAAAAGGAAGTAAAGAAGAGGGAAAACTTATTTGGGATCACAATTTATCTATAAAAGGGGGAAAATGAAATAGGTGGAGGGAATAATGAAGGAAAAATCAAGGTAGAGAGAACTCTTTATTGAAGTTAGGACACTTAAATTAGGTTTGTCAAAACAAGATGAATTTTGACCTTAAGGACTATGAAGAACTTCTCTTAGCCACACAAGTCTTGGGTAAACAAATGGAGTATATAGATCATACCATGAAGACTATATGCATGAAAATTAAAATGGACCTACCTCTCCACGATGTGTTTCCCATTCTTTAGGACCCCTTATAGAGTCATCGATCTACTACAAAAATTTGGTACTTGTGTGAGAAAGTAGGTAGCACCATAGATTTTTTTGAAATCCCCTATTCCAATCTACTAGCCTACTACACTCCAAAGGACTTATATCTATGTGAAGTTGACCATAGGGTTTGAGCTTCAATTGGAGATAGGAGATGTGCTTGAAATCATGTCTTTTAGTGTGAATTTGAATTTTGAGATTTGTATGTTGCCTTTGAAATATCATTGCCTTTTGTTTTCAAATGATTTAAATTTTAACTTTCTTTTTATGGTTTTTTTAATTTATTCCTCCTTCATACGTATTTGGAAAACCAAACATGAGTGATAAAGATGACTTTCATTTGAATACTTAGGACAAGGTTTCTAAGAGAGAGAACATTAAAGAGGATGGGGTATAAGAGTCTCATAAATCTAGGTAAAATAAAAGTGTTATCTTGACTTTGACCTTATTTTATCCAATGTAGAGATGAAATAAATGATAAATCAAGATGAATGACACATGGAATAGTTTGAATTGCTTTAAATTGCAAAAAAATGTGAAAAAATAAAAAAAGGATACAATAATAATAAAGTGTGATTACTTATCATAAGAATGAGGGAAATGGAGGAAAACATGCTAACATAGATTTTTGTGTAGATTTTATCTAGAAAAAGAAGTAAAATCTAAAGTTAAGAACAAGGATCAAGAACATGAAAAGATGGTAATTTTATGAGGATGGATGGGTCCTATTCGTGGTCTTAAAAAGTAACTCATAAAAGAGAAACCCATGAGGGTGCTGATAAACAAGAGAAAAACAAGTGAGGGAGTCTTTTTACAAAGTAACTCAAAAGAAAAACCTAAAGGATGCCAAAACAACATTGGCAAGTAGCAACAAGAAAAATAAAAATAGATAAAAGATGGTGATTTTGTGAGGAATGTTGGGTCCTTTCCATGGTCTTACAAAGCAACTCATAAAATAAAAACCCAAAGGATGCCAAAACAATAGAAAATATAAGAAGATAAGGAAGACTATGGTACATTAAAAAACCAAAAGACCAAAAGGGAGGACTAAAGGTTTGTGAAAAGAGGACTCTACTATGTTGGGACCAACATACCCCCATTTTAAAAAAAATTGGGACTCTGGAGAAACCCTAGAAATTGAATATGAAAATTTAGCATGTTAAGGTCATTTATGGAATTTGAAGATCATCCACTTTATCAAGAAGAATCTTAATTAGTTATGTTTTGCTTTAATTTTGGCTAATAGTGATAATAAATGTTCTTTATGGATTTTAGTTGTAGGTTCCATGGCATTGTCCCTAAGAATCTCATGTTTCAAAACCCTAGCCAAGGTCCTCAATTTAAAATTAAATGTTGGTGGGAACCTTTTTAAAAAAAATCCATTTTTGGACCTAAGGATAAAGTTCATGTTTTAAGCTTAGTCATGTTTTTTCAACACAACTAAAACCTAACTTAAAATGCTCAGTCCTCTTTGTTATTTTTTCCCTTTAAAAGTTCTTAAGACTAATATTTGCCCTGCAGGATCCTTTTAATATTTCCTAGCTAAGTTTAAGATTTTAACCCTAAGGGCCCATTGTATGTATTAATACTAATGAGACCTTAATCTTAAGATCTTAGCTTGAGTCGTACTTCTTTGAGTCCACTTTTATGTTAGCTTGGTCCTTTGGTTTATGCCTTAGCCTAAGGTTTTATACCCAAGGCCCTGACGTATTTATTAATATAATTGAGACCTTAGGCTTAACACCTTAGCCTAAGTATTTTTATCATATGGTCTTAACTTGTTCACATCTTGTAAGATCCAATGGCCCTCATTTTATCATGTTTTTTGATCCAATAGAGTGAGGAAAGCCCAATATTTAGAATAAACAACATGCACCTTAGATAATCTAACAGTTTGTACTTCCTCATGGCCTTCCAATCAGATGGCATGAGGAAATATTGACATAATCCCACACATAGCCCCTTGTCAAATCACATTCAAGCTCTCAAATCATGATCAATGATCATTGCTTCATCATGAAGACTTGATCAGATGGAGTGAGGCATAGTTGAAAAGTCAAGGGACTATGAGAGGCCTGAATAATTGACATGTGGTAACCTTGCATTTAAGGATTAAAATTAAAGGGGCCTACCTGATAGAGACAACCAATCATAAGTAAGTTCTTGGATCATGATCCTATGACTATCACTTCATTGTAGGATTTGATCTGATAGATCAAATTAAGTCCAATACCCTAGAAAACCCTATAGAGGTACCAAATGACACTCCTACATTGGGCCACAAGAATTTGATGAGCTTAGAATTAATATTCATATGATCATCATTTGACATCCATGAGCACATATTTGACATTCATGTGATCATCAACTTTAAACCCATAACATTAAAATATTCACTAGCTTAAAATTGATGTTTGTGCGATCATAATTTGATGTTTGTAAGGACGTATTTGACATCCATAATACAATCAAATTTAATCTAATGAATTATTATGCTCTAGGTTAAAATACACTCTAAAATATTTCTAAAAGGTTCAGAAATGGTTTTATAGGCTAAGAGAAGTGCTCAAGAGATTCTCAAACACTAGAAATCTTCAATTTGAAAAATGTGAAAATGGTCTTATAATCTAAATATATACAAAATAAACTTAGTCTAAATATATACTTTAAGGTCCTCATGGCATTTTGTTTAAATATCATGAACCTAAAACTATAGATTTATACTAAGTCTTATTTTAAATAGAGAGTCCTTATGGCATAAAATTTAGACCAAATACTTCTAGCTAAAGGTTTCAATATGTTTTGTCAATACAATAAAATCCTATTTGTTATTATACCATTATGTTATGTTTATCCTTTTGATCATATTTTATAAGCCTTAGCATAAATATTTTAGACCAATGAGTACATTGTGTTTATTAAACACGGCATAAACATTAGCCTTGAATATTTAGACCATGGCCCCCTTGGGTTTAAATCAAAAAACTTAGGCATAAACCCTTTAGCCTAAGGTTTATTTCATGCTTAATAAGTGAAACAAACCTTAGCCTAAGGGACTTAAGCCTAAGTCATAGTCTTAATAATGTACTAGCTTAAAATTGGGGCATCTTTGCAGATCAATGGTCCACACTTCATTATTATATTTTGATCCAATGATGTGAGGCTCTCATAGACTTTTTAATGAGACCCTGAGAACCCATGAGTTCAATGTGTGGTAAAGGACCATTCAAAGTAGAGATGAAAAGATAATCCAATGATTTTTGATTCATCACTGGAAGATGATCCAATGGGACAAAGGCAATTATGACTTTTTAAAGGCCCGTGAGCTCACCATGAGGCCAATGCTCATTCGATAAAGCACTAACATATGATTCAAAGCACATGGATGGCACACAAAGATGCCAAGTGTCAAAACTACAATGCTTGAAAAAAAGGAGCCAATAAAAGGCAAGGGCCCATATTACAATCAATGGCTTGTGCTAATCATAGATTTTGATCCAACAAAGTGAAATAAAAGAGGCATTTTTAAATGCCAACTAGTGTTCAAAAGGCATTTATGAAAAATTTCTTGAAAGGCCTAGACTAATGCCTCATAAGTACCATGCAAGAAAAAGAAGAAAAATTATGAGATCTTGTGGGCTAAAAAATGTAAAGGTATAAAGGCAAAGGTCCAAATCAAATCCAAGGCATGTATAAGCCAAAACCTAGATATATTTTGCCATTAAATCTCCAAAACCCTAAACCCTGCATATTAGTGACCCAAATGGACTCAATTGGCTATAATTAATCCAAAAAGAGCTTGATTATGTTTTTGATCACAAAAGAGCTTCCATAGAGACCATTTACTACCAGTGTAAACAATTTGTAGGAATAGAGACAATGGCAACTCACAACAATAGTTGAAGGAAGAGACTGAGCTCTACTTATTGATAGATAATGAGGGATAGATCTTTAAGGATACCAAATTAGACCTTAGAGCCCTAAATATATTGAGGATCAGGAATTGGTCTGAACTCTTCTTCATGGTGGAATAATTGAAGCCCATTACAAAGGAGTAGAGGATTGCCACAATGAGTATAAGGTTTTATGACTTGGTCATTGTCCAAATGGCTATCCTTCACCATGCTACTAAAAAACTTGAGGTACTACACTATATATACATCTTTACACCTATCTTATTTTATTTTATAATTGATAATGAATGGATTATCAGAGAGGGAAATTCATAAAATATAGCCTATATTACTCTTGTGGCTTTTGATAAATATTATAAGCTCACTCTCCCTCACATAGACCTATCCAAAATTAAGGAATGGACCAAAAATCATGACCTAGACTCTATCCTTAGGCCCTGGTTGCACCAAAGACCCCATAGATTCAAGGAATTTGAAGGTAAGATCCCAATAGTCTAATTTAGGGAGGGAATTAGGGTAATAATGAACCTATTAAATTGAGCCTTTGGAGCCCCTTCAATCACCTACGTGAATAAAATATATCCCTTTTATAGATTTCATGGTGGAAGAAAACTTCACCCCTCTAATTGGAGATTTAATCACTGTCTTCCTCACCAAGCAATTCACTACCATAAAAAGGAACACATCTAATCAATTTTACATGATGTCATACCTACTAAATGCCCTGCTTGACTCAATAAATTTCTTAGGTATTAGGAATTAGTCCCTAAATGGAAAATCTACTATTTCACACCACTAATCCAAATTACATATCTTCAAGTACATGAATCACATGTAATTCATTTGTGATTGCATTTATCCAAACATAGTTGAGGCTATCATAGGTGTTTTTATGCCTAGGGTTTACCCCTTAATTAATAATTACATGAAAATGATAGGTGATATCTGGTACTACCCTGATTACATAGTCATAAAGAATGAGGGAATCCTATTCCAACCTTACAAATTGCCAGTGTATGTTCTTAGTAAGCTGGTTGAGCAAGAAATTGCATTCTAGCTCATCCATGGCATTGATATAGTTTTCAAAGAAAAAAGGAGGGGTTTACTCGACCCCTTCAACGTGATTATTGAGAAAACCATATTGAAAGACTAGAAACAAGTAGAAATCATGTCCACACATAGGGATTCATTTGGCTTTCAGTTGTATGAGCTCAAAATGTGGGATCCAAAGAACATAGTGGGTGAATATTTGAAGGACACGAAGCTCCCCAAGCTTGAGTATGTATATCAAATTGGTGGTCATGACACCATACATATTAAGGCTAAGAATTATGAAGAAGTATTAGCTAGGATATAAGGCCACAACATCAAGATTGAACATAGGTTATCCAAAGATGACAAGACATTGGGAGAAACATGGTAAATACATCCATTGCAATATCACTTATTGCTAAGACAATCTAAGATGGCCCAAGAACAACCCCAAGTAGAACAACCAAAACAAAAACCTTAGGGCCAAATTGTGCAAGGTTAAGATGAAAAAGGCCATGGTAAGGAAAAATTAGGAGAAATGAGATTGGAAGAGAGACTCAAGGAGAGGCCCTCATCTTCAACAATCCCATAAAGGCCACCTTCCCTAATTCAATATATTGATATGATTACCTTGGAACCATAAGATACTCTTGAGGTTTCTCTCAAAGAATTTGTAGAGGAATATGATATAGATAAGGAGGAGTAGGTTGAAGAAACCCATGTCCAAGAGGGAGAGCTTGTAGATGATAAAGGAAAAGAGATTGCTCTAGGTATGGTCTTGATGCCATCCCCTTAAAAAAGAAAATTAGAACTAACATTGGTTCATGTGAGACCAAAGAAGTGGCAAAGATTTAGCATCTCTCACCCTACAAGTGAGATAAATTTGTTCAGTGATGGATTTCCCATTCTTGGGCTAGTCATCCCTAACTAGTTCATTTATGGGAAATTACAAAAAATTCCCTCTCTCTCCCATTCATGGGATATGACAAGAGTTGTTGATGTTGAGATACAAGATGTCGTGAAGCCATTTATAATAGATATGGTAAAATAACAAGAAAAAATAAGAATTATGGTCATCCAAGGACCAGAAAGTAAGATGATGGATACCTCAGGGGCATCCAGTAGCTTAGGTGTGGAGGTCTTAGAACCTCCTAAATTCAAGAACCTAGTCACTATAATCTAATTCAACCTAGAGACAACTGGATTGGAAGGAGTTACCACCAAGAAGACTATGGTTATAAAAGAGGAATTCACCTTCTAAAAGGTGGATCCCTTTATAGGATTAACCCCTATGGGAGGTTAGTAGCCTGGTGAAGTTTCCATTCATGAAGAGGATGTGGAAAGTTTGATTGAGGCCCAATCAAAATAGGCTAAAGATGGGATCCAAAGTATGAAGCAAAGAATCCTAAACTTAGAAAAAGAAAACCTAGAGACATAGGAAATCTTATCAATACATGAGGCAATGACCAAAATGTTTGATGAGTCATTTTATGACATGTTCAAGGCACTCAAAATAATGAAACTAAGGCAAAGTGAATTAGAGGGGTAGAGTGCATTGGTTAAGAGCCTGGTCATCTAATGACAAGCCTTAGAAGACAAAATATCTTAGCTTCTCAGCATTCAAGCAAGGAAGAAGATCTCAGGCTTCAAAACCATCAGTTTGGGACACTTGAGCACAATTCTAGGAATGATAAATTTTAAATTTTGAGTGCATGGCACAATGATGTGGAAAGAATCCTAAAAGATGATAAGGAGCTAATTACAAGGATTGAATAGCTTCTTGGGAACATGATTGTAGATCCTACTCAACCAACTATCATTAGAATCATAAGTGATGAAGAATTTAGACATAGGGCTAGTTTGGTAACTCAAAAAAACAAAGGAAAGAGCCAAGGCAAATTTGGGGCTGATAATAGTAAGATCCTAGATATGATATTTAATGTTGGAGAAAGGATAAATGAAGATAGGAGCATTAAAGAATCCATGGACAAGAATGATAGAGAACTTGATGACTTGGTAGATCAAGAGGAGTGGACCCTAAAGCTTGCTATGGATCTAGAGCTAGTTGATGAGCAACATGCTAAATCCATGAACATCCTTTAACAAGTAGAGGCCCCACCAATGAATTAGATAATATTCTATTTTTTAGAATTTTGTAACATTTTGAAATAGAATATTCCATTGTAAGGGCATATGCTAGTTTGTTAGAATATTACCCCTAGGTCAGTCTAATTGTGAAGAACAAGTGTATTTTATAAACTTATAAGGACAACTATCCTTATGTTTTGTACACCTATATATAGTAATTGACTGGTATACTATCTGATCTTTCTATAAAGGTATGTATTACCATTTGTAAAAAAGAGAGATTTTTATTAAATTTTGTACACTTAAAGCAATTAATATAATCAAGGAATTCTATAAGGATTGTACACATTTGATATGTCAATTACTAATTTAGCTTTTCTCTTAATTATTAGTTGATGTCTTGAATTTGAATGGTGTCTTTGAATTTTGAGCTACATTTTCTAATCATAGGGTTTCTAATTTGTGCATATGCTAGATTAGTTGGAAGATCTTAGGGTTTTCTTCATTTTATTTTTGCTCTATATTAAAATGTGCAAATGCTATTTGATTATAGTAGTAAATCCTTAAAAAAGACCTAATTCTTACTTGTGACTCTTTACATTATCCTTTGAAGTTTTCCTGATATACAATGGAATTTGAGCTAAGGCCATTTTACATTGTATATTGATTTGAATGCATGTTCAGTTGTAGCTGATGCTTTGTCATGATATTTGAGATTAAAATTGGTAATCACTCATTTATTTTATACCTTACCTTTCTCTTTGTTCTTTTTTTGTGCTAGAACACATTAGTTTAAATTTCATAATAAATATCCACTTAGACTAGTCTGTAGATTAAATCTAGAATGTAATTCACTAAGTATTAGCATAGATTATTTTCAATTCATAAAGAACGAACCAAGGTGGCTCCCAACCACCAAATCATATAAATATTATGGAATAGTTTATCTTGCTCTACTGTTATTTAACCGCAGGCAACTAGATTACCAAATTTTTTAACTCATGCTTTGAATTTTCTAAATTCTAAAATGGAAATTATTCTTTAAACACTAAGAACACATGTGGTTTATTTAGAATCATCAACGGGAGAATACG
The DNA here is from genome assembly GCA_037957365.1 of Torreya grandis. Taxonomy (NCBI): domain Eukaryota; kingdom Viridiplantae; phylum Streptophyta; class Pinopsida; order Cupressales; family Taxaceae; genus Torreya; species Torreya grandis. The sequence continues at coordinate 4,872,769 of JARHVA010000475.1, forward strand.
TGATCTTGCTAGAAGGAGGGCTAGATCTTGTTGAATTCTTTGAATCTTTTTTGATCTTAGCATATTTTAGTCTAAGGTCATTGTATCTTTTTGATTTCAAGTGAATTCTTTTATTATAAGTATAAAGATCATTAACCTTTGTTTTTAAGGCATCTTTGTGCTTCCTTAGACAAAGAGTAGAGTCCTTTGAAGCATTGATGCTTATTTTTGGTAAATTTAGCTTAAGCTTTGAATATACATAGTATATAAGGTTAGGATGGCTCATTTTGATCAAAGGTTGGCATATATTTCATAGATATAGGTTCCTTTAGGCTTAGAATCATAAAGATAGATCATATTCACATAATTGAATGCATCTTTGAGCTAATTCAGTCAAAGATCAACACCCTTTATGGTTTTCATAAAACCTTTACAAAATAAACTCAATGTGTAAGTCTAACTCTTATTATTTATAAAATTGAACTTGATACATCATATTTTAGGTAGGATCTTCAAAATTCAAGAATAATTGACTAGGATTATAACAAGATCACACTCAAAAATTAGGGAACCTTTACTTGAACTTGAGGTTCACATAAAGGCAAGACATGACAAAATTAGATATAGGAGATCTAGATCTCTTCAAACTTCACCCCTTCAAGGTACCTTTGTATTCAAATTATTCCAAAGTATGGCCTGGTTAGAATAATCTTCAATCAATATACTACGTGTGGTACATGACCTTCCACGTAACCCTAAGAAGTATCTACCCACATTTAGTATGATAGGTATAGTAACTACTGAAGAACATATAAAATATTTTAAAGTTGCCTTAAGATTACTAAATATTCTTCATAAAGATGTATCTTGTAGTTTATTCCCCTTCACCTTTAAGGATGTTGCTGATGATTGGTTTTTAAACTTGCCTAAAAATTCCATCACTAGTTGGGATGATTTCAACAATGCATTTATAGATCAATTTGGTAAAATTATCAATCCTTGTGTTATTTACCATCATTTCACCACCATTAAAAGATATGTAAGTGAGCCTATTAGGTCCTTCAATGCTAGATTTAAAAAAATGTTTAGCAGGACCATTGATCCTAATAAGCTTGATGATGTTTTAGCTCTAAAAATTTACAAAGATGGAATAAATCCCATGACCTTTATGTTTTTAAAGAGATCCATGCCAGCTATAACTTCATTAGCTAGGGTATATTTAGAATTAGTAACAATCAATTATTAGATGCAATCCCATGGGTAGATGGCCTACTCTATGCCAAACATCGACCCATAGATGCCTGTGATGAACTTATTCCTAAACAACAACTAGAAAATCTCAATCATTAATCAAATCCCAAACTTAACTCAACTACATTTAAGTCATGATGCCCCCAATCAAAATTTAGGATTCTTAAGCCATCCTACTTCTAATGGCTTCAATGTAGGTGATTAAAGGGATTTGGTGCCAATTACTGGTGCTAACAATAACTAGGGACACAATTTTGAAGCACCTAAAAATGAGAATGAATCTATCTTAAAGATGGTCCAAAAGTTGAACACTAATTTTCTTTAGTTACAAAAACAATTTGGAAATACTGTTGAAAGCTCAGGTAGAAACTTCTCATTTCAAAGGTATAATAGGCCAACTAATAGATTTCATAATGATAGTTTTTGTAATAATAGGAATAATGACCCATCTTCTAAAAAGAAGACCATGGGTATTAACCCCACTGATATTGCATTACCTGATTATTAAGGGTATATTACACAACCAAGCATGGGAAATTGATTGTATAATTTTTTTTAAAGCCTTTGAGGCTTTCCAAGAGGAGTTGGATACATTTGAAATGGTCCTTAACAAGGATAATAGTGCAAGTACTTCTGGATCTAAGTTATCTAATCAATCCTTCATGGTGGACACCTTTGATTTCCCCTCTCAAGAGGAAAATGGACTTGATGAGATCCTTTAGGAGATCCAAGCCTTTCAATAGTTCTTGAAGAAGACCTATCCCTTGAGGAATATAGAGTAGAGGTAACTATTGACTACCTCAATGCCTCCAAATAAATTTGAGACTCCTCTAGACACTTCTTCAAGAATCAATCCTGAACCCCCTAAAAGGAGTACTTCTAAATCTAGCATTAAAATTCCTAGTTATTCTAAAACTAGATATAATATAGTTAAGGATATGAAGAAGATTAAGCCTAATATTACTTTGCATGAACTCACATTTATTGTAGAGCAAATGGACCTCCTAATAAAATCTCTATCAATAAAGTTTAATAATCCACCCAAGGCTGATCATGCCAATGTGACTATGCTTAAAGCCAAAGCTGAATCCCCTCTTTTCTTGCTCACTGCTAGGATGTTTGGTAAGAATTTACATACTTGTTAGACTCAGGTTCTTCTACCAACATCATGCCTGTAGGTATATACAAATAACTTGTAATGAATCTTATTAAGTATGATAGATTTATAAATTAGTTGGATAAATCTAGAGTTAGAGAAATTAGGGAACTTCTAAATGTTCACATGCAACTAACTTCTAAGCATACGGTGAAACAATTCATTGATATTCAAGTGTTGATATACCTAATGTTTATAGAATCTTATTGAGTAGGGAATGGACTAAGGCTTTGAATGGTTACATGTCTATAGATTTCTCACATCCATGGCTACCTTGGAAGGGATTTCTCAATCATATTAGGGTTGAAACAGAACCAAGGATGAAACACATGATAATAAAATATAATGCTGTGAATGAGAGGGTCAACATAATTGACTTAGACTTAGGGGTTTTTACCCTAGAGGTTGATAAGGTATGTGAACCTAAGAATAATCATGTTTTTTTTGGATTATAGAAATTGAATTTTGATGGGGCTAGGTGTAATGCTAGATCAGATGTTGGTGTTGTCTTAACTGATCCTACTAATAGAAAGTACCATGATTCTTATAGGCTCCAATTCCCTTAAACTAAAAATATTGATGAATATGAAGCCCTTATCCTAGGTTTATATTTTTTTATAAAGAATAAGGTCAAATAAATATTAGTTTATGGGGACTCAAAACTAGTGGTTAACCAAGTAAGAAGCAAATACCAATGCAAGATCTCATACCTTAATAGGTATAAGTTCAAAGTTTGGGATTTGATTGAGTCCTTTAATTATTTTAGCATCACTTCCATCCTAATAGAGGAAAACTAAGTTGATGATGAGTTAGCATTTACTATATCCAACCTCATGCCTAACCAAGATTCCCATAATTTCAGCATTGAGCTGATCCCTTATTCTTTAGTGCCTGATAATGTTAACCATTTCCAAGTTTTCAATGATGATCAATATATATTGGATTTCATGACCAATTATGGGAATTTTTATGCTCTTATTATTGATGATACCAATATAAATGAATCTAAAGAAGACAAGTTTGATGGTAAAGCCCTTCAACTAAATGATAATAAGATCCCTAAGGGGATGATTGCTTTAGAGAGACTATTTGATCAGGATAAACTAGTTGAAGTTTCTAAGGTTCCCAAGGTAAGTGGGAAATATTATAGTGCTATTGATCTTGGTCTCCAAGATCAAACCCAACTAATAAATGTTATAAAACCCTATATAAACATGAAAAACAAGAAATTCAGAGAGCTCTTTACCCAATACAGGGATGTTATAGCATGGTCTTATGATGACTTAAATATCTTTGATCTAAGGGTCATCACACATAATGTACACCTTAAGGAAAATTTCAAACCATTCAGGTATAAACAAAGACCAGTAAACCCTATCCTAGAACCCATGATCTTCAAGGAGCTCAAAATATTACTAGATGTTAGGATAGTCTTCCCCATCAGGCATTCTACTTGGGTGGATAACTTGGTGTTAGTTAGAAATAAGAATGGTGAGATTAGACTTTGTATAGACTTTAGAAACTTAAATAAAGCATAAAAAAAGGATAGTTATCCCCTTCCCTCTTTGGATGAGGTAATTCAAGTTATTTTAGGTTTAGCTATGATGTCTTTTTTTTATGGGTTTTCAAGTTACAAACATGTATTGGTTAATAGAGAGGATAGAATGAAAACAAATTTCACCACCAATTGGGGAAAATTTTCCTACAAGAGGATGACATTTGGGCTAATCAATGCAGGATCTAATTTATAAAGAGCTATAGATCATGCCTTCCAAGGCCTGATAGGTAAATGCATCATTATTTATATGGATGATCTAATAGTTTTTTATAAAAATAGGGAAGATCAATTCATGAATTTGTAATAAATTTTTGAAAGATGCAGAAGGTATGGCATTTCCTTAAACCCTAAGAAGAGTATCTTTTATGTGACTAAAGGAAAATTATTAGGTCATGTTATAACCAAAGATGGAATATCTATAGATCCTAAAAGAGTGGAGGCCATATCTAGAATATAACCTCCAAATAGTAAGAAAGAGCTAAAGTCATTCTTTGGTAAGATAAATTTTGTAAGAAAGTTTATTTCTAGGTTTGTAAATATTGTCAACCCATTGAATGACATGCTAAAGAAGGATGCCAATGCCACATAGAATAAATATTCTAGAAAGGCATTCAGTGATATCAAGGAAGCCATTTGTCAAGCTCCAATCCATATAAGTCTTGATTTCTCAAAGGACTTCTACCTCTATTCCTTTACATCTGACCACACTATGTCTACATTATTGACTCAAAAATACTACTAACCCTAGGTTAAGTATTATGGAAGTGGATTAACAAAAATTTAAAGCTAATGATTGGTATGATTCAATCTTACATTTGATAATTAATGGTACTTGTCCTATAAGATTATCTAGGGAGCAAAAGAGAGCCCTAAGGTTGAAAGTAACTCACTACCTGATCAAAGATGAGGTCTTGTATAGGAAGATTTTTGAAGGGGTTTACTTGAGATGTGTCTCACAAGAAGAAACCACCCAGATCATGATCACCTTTCATGAAAAATTAGGTAGTGGACATCCATCTAGGAGAACCACAACCCATAAAAGTCTTAAAGTTGGATATTATTTGCCAAATATTTTTAAGGATGCTTAGAAACATGAGGGAATGCCACTCATGTCATATTTTTAGCACCAAGAAGCCAAAGGCAACAATGCCTCTATAACCAGTCACAATTGACAAACCCTTTGTTAAATAGAGGTTAGACTTTGTTGGGGTAATCAACTATAATTAATTTTAAGGTCAAAATATTTCATAATAACCATAAATTACTATACAAGGTGGATTGAAGCTACATACACTAAGAAATGCAGGACCAAGGAGGTGATCAAATTTTTTGAGAAAAACATTTGCCCTAGGTTTGGAAACCTAGTCTCTCTAGTGTGTGACAATGGGTATGCCTTCATATCTATATAGATGACTAAATAGGATTATGATAATGGCATTAAACTCAAGTTTAAATCCAACCATTACCCCCAGGGAAATGAAGTCTCTGAATCTATAAACAAAAACCTAATAAAAGCAATCAAAAAGTCAACTGTGGACAAGCCCATGACCTAGCATAAGCTCCTTAAATTTGTATTATGGGTAGATAGGATAAGAATCAAATAAGTTTTAAGATCCTCACCATTCTAATTGGCATATGGATAAGAACCTATATTTCTTATCAGCCTCAAGTTTCCCACATATAAATTCATGTAGGAATATATGGAAGAGAGCCAAGAACATGCCAACTCTAGATTATTAAACATAATTTAGATGGAAGATGCAAGGGAGAAAGCCTTTATTGATTTTAGTAGACATCAGACCTTAGTCAAAATATGATTTTATAGGATATCAAATATTAAGGTGTTTAGATAAGGATACCTAGTTCTCCTTTGGGACAAAGCATTTGAGCCTAAGGGAAAACATGGTAAATTCACACCCTTATGAATTGGCCTAGACTAGATTGTAAATTTTTTTTAAAATAACACTTTCAAGTTCAAAGATCTATAAGGAGTAGAGTTTACATTGCCTACCAATGGGTAATACCTCAAGCACTACTTCTCTATTTCTCCTCCTGAGGTCTTTATGGAGTAAAATATAAGAAGGTTAGATTTAGTATAGGTAGGCTAGTTATTTTCTTTTCAAGTTTTTATTTCATATCCCTTGTTTGTATATAATCATGTATATATTTATTTTCTTTTTCTTTCTTTCTTTCTAGCTTTTTGTTGTGTGTTTATTTCTCATTGCCTTGTTCCTTGGTTCCAATAAGTCCTTTTGGACAATCCTGAGCTTGAAGTTATGAAAGTTGCTTGAAAATTCCCCAAATTTGGAAATAGATGGTGTGTACCCTATGTAGATAATGACCATGGTCCTAAAATTTAAGCATAATTTTGTAATTTACAAAAAATGGTAAAGACTAATAGAAGAAGTTAACTATTTTATGAGAACCTAACCATTGTCTTGACCTCAAACTAGTTTTAAGAAGTCTTGTACTCATAGGGTGAAATTCAAAACTATCATAGTATAATCATACTAACACTAATCAACATCCTTACTTGGGATAATGGTTGTAGACATAGGTGATTTTTCAAAGATCAAACACTTGACCAAATCCTAAAACCTGGCTATTCTAGTTCCCAACCTTGCTAAAAGCATAAAAGTCTCAAGAAAATACAAAAAGAACTCAATGCAAAATCAAAACATTAAAAAAATTTATAAGCATAGGTGATTTTGGTAATCTCCACCAGGGCTATGGACACCTAGCTAGCAGTGAAGCAAGGCCTTGAGTAGAGCCAAAGGCTTCTCTATTAAGGCTATGAATAAATAGATGGTAGTAGAGGAAAGCCCAAACCTTCTCTAAGCTAAAATCATGGTTCTTAATGAACATCTTAACATGCTATAAGTTAGTGTTAGTGGATAAGGATATGAAACCTAGAAGTTGTTTTTTGAACCCAATAGAAAATAGTAAGTGGAATCAAAGCACAAACACAATATGGCTATGCCTTGGTTTTTGGTCCTAACTCTACAAGTGTAAGGTTTATTTCAACTATAATCTAATCTGGATGATGATATTGATCAAATAGAGTGGATGACCTAATTATTTATCTAAACCAAAGTCTTTAGGTTATAACATATTATTGTGTTCCCCTTGAGTCACTATTTATTGGGCCTAACATATCCCCTTTTTTTCGAAAATTGGGATCCTGGAGAAACCCTAGAAATTGAACATGAAAATTTAGCATGTTAATGTCAATTGTGGAATTTGAAGATCATCCAATTTATCAAGAGAAAACTTAGTTATGTTTTTCTTTAATTTTGGCTAACAGTGCTAATAAATTTTCTTTATAGCTTTTATTTACAAGTTTCATGGCATTTTCCCTAATAATTTCATGTTTCAAAATGCTGGCCAAAGTCCTCAATTTAAATTTGAATGTTGGTGAGAACCAAATCAATGGGAACCCTTTTTTTTGAAAATCCATTTTTAGACCCAAGGATAAAGTTCATGTTTTAAGCTTAGTCATGTTTTTTCAACACAACTAAAACTTAACTTAAAATGCTTGGTCCCCTTTGTTATATTCTCCCTTTAAAAGTTCCTAGCTAAGACTAATATTTGCCCTGAAGGATCTTTATAATATTTCCTAGTTAGGTCTAAAATTTTAACCCTAAGGTCCCATTGTATTTATTAATACTAACGAGACCTTAGTCTTAACGTATTAGCTTAAGTCTTGGTTCCTTGAGTCCACTTTTATATTAACTTGGTCCTTTGATTTATTCCTTAGCCTAAGGTTTTAATTCTAAGGCCTTGAAATATTTATTAATACATTTGAGACCTTAGGCTTAACACTTTAGCCTAAGTCTTTTTTATCATTATGGTCTTAACTTAACTTATTCACATCCTGTAGGATCCAAAAACCCTCACTTTATCATGGTATTTGATCCAACAAAGTGAGGACACCCTAAGATTTAGCTTAAACATGTACCTCAGATAATCTAACAGTTCATGCTTCCTCATGGCCTTCTGATCAAATGGTATGAGGAAAGCCCAATATAATCCCACACATAGCCCCCTCACTAATCACATTCAAGCTATCAAATCATGATCAATGGTCCTCGCTTCATCATAAAGATTAGATTGGATGGAGTAAATCATAGTTAAAAAGTCAAGGGACTATGAAAGGCCCAAAAAATTGACACATGGCAACCTTGAATTTGAGGATTAAAATCAAAGGGGCCTGCTTGATAGAGACAACTAATCATAAGCAAGTTCTTGGATCATGATCTTATAGCTGTTGCTTCATCATAGACTTTGATTCAATGGAGAAAATTAAGTCTAAGACCCTAAGAAACCCCATGGAGGTGCCAAATAACACTCCCACATTGGGCCACAAGAATTTTATGAGCTTAAAATTGACTTTTATGTGACCATAATTTGACATCTGTGAGGATGTATTTGACATCCGTGTGATTGTCAACTTTAAGCCTATAAAATTAAAAGCTTCACTAGCATAAACTTAACTTTTGCATGACCATCATTTGATGTCTACAAGGACATATTTGACATCCACAAGACCATCAAATTTAAACTAATGAATTATTATGCTTCGGGTCAAAATACACTCCAAAATCTTGATAGAAGGTTCAGGAATGGCTTTATAGGCTAAGGGAAGTGCTCAAGAGATGCTCAAACACTAAATATATTCAATTTTTAAAACATGGAAATGGTCTTATAATCTAAATATACACAAAATAAACTTAGTTTAAATCTATACTTTAAGGTCCCCATGAAATTTTGCTTAAATATAATGAACCATGAACCTTAAACTATAGACTTATACTAAATCTTATTTTAAATAAAGAGTCCTTATAGCATAAAATTTAGACCAAATGCTTCTAGCTAAAGGTTTTAATGTAATTTTTCAATACAATAAAATCCTATTTTTTATTGGATGATTATGTCATGCTGATATTTTTGAGCATATTTTATAAGTCTTGACATAAATATTTTAGATCAATGCATACATTGTGTTTATTAAATATGGTGTAAACATTGGCCTAGAATATTTAGGCCATGGCCCCCTTGGGTTTAAATCAAAAAAACTTAGGCATAATCCCCTTAGCCTAAGGTTTATTTCATGCTTAATAAGTGAAACAAACCTTAGCCTAAGGGACTTACACCTAAGTTGTGGTCTTAATAATGTACTAACTTAAATTTTGGGCATTTTTATAGATCAATGGTTTGCACTTTGTCATTGGATTTTAATCCAATGATGTGAGACTTCCATATACTTTTCAACAAGACCCCAATAAGCCACAAGTTTGATGCATGGTGAAGGCTCATTCAAGGTAGAGCTGATAAGATGATTTGATGATTCATGATTCATCACTAAAAGATGATCTAATAGTTCAAAGGTGCTCATGACTTTTCAAAGGTTTGTGAGCTTATTGTGTGGCCAATGCCCATTTGATGAAACATTGACATAAGATTTGAAGCATGGGGAAGTCATGCAAAGATGTCAAGTGTCACAACTACAATGCTTGGAACAAAAGGAGACAATCATAGGTAAGGCCCAAATTACAATCAAGGGCTCACACTAATCCTATATTTTGAACCAATGAAACAAAATAAAAGAGGCATTTTTAAATGCTAAGGGCTAATGCTCAAAAGGCATTTATGAAAAATGCCACAAAAGGCCTAGACCAATGCCACATAGGTGCCACACAAGTAGAAAAGGAAAAAATAAAAGATATTGCGGTCTCAAAAATTTAAAGGTATAAAGGCAAAGGTCCAAATCAAATCCAAGGCACGTATAAGCCAAAGCTTAGATATATTACACCATTAAAGCTCCAAAACCTTAAACATTGTATAAAAGTGACTCAAACAGACTCAATTGGTTCCAATTTGATCTAAGGAGAACTTGATTATGTTTTTGAGTGTAAAAGAGCTTCCACAGAGACCATTTACTACAAGTGTAAACAATTTATAGGAACATAAACAATGGCAGCTCACAAATAATAGTTGAAGGAAGAGTCCAAGATTTACTTATCGATAGATAATAAGGGATGGATATTTAAGGATATCAAATTAAACCTTATAGCCTTGAATGTCCTAGTTATTAGGAATTGGTCCAAACTCATCTTCATGGTGGAATAATTGAAGCCCGTTACAAAGGAAGAAGAAAGGATTGTTGCAGTGAGTAGAAGGAATTATGATCTGATCACTATCTAGATGGATGGCCTTCACCATGTTACTACAAACCTTAAGGTACTACATTGCATAGAAATCCTTGCTCCCATCTTTGTTTATTGTAGAATTAACAATGAAGGGATTATTAAAGAGGAAAATTCAAAAAAGATAGCCTATATTACTCTTGTGGCTTTTGAGAAATATTATAAGCTCACTCTCCTTCACATATACCTATCCAAAATTAATGAATGGACCAATAACCATGACCTATATTCTATCCTTAGGCCCTGACTACACTAATGACCCCATATATTTAGGGACTTTGAAGGCAAGATACCAATATTCCAATTTAGGGAGGGCATTAGGGTAATAATTACCATGTTGAACCAAGCTTTTGGGGCACTTTCAACCACTTACATGAATATAATCTAGGTCCCCTTTCTGCATTTCGTGGTAGAAGAAAAGCTCACCTCTCTATTTGGAGCTTTAATCAGTGTCTTCCTCACCAATAAATTCATTGCCATAAAAAGGAAGACATCTAAGAAATTTCACATGATGTCATACCTAATAGACACCCTACTTTCCTCAATAAATTTGTTGGGTATTAGGAATTGGTCCCTAGATGGAAAAACCACTATTTCACACCACTACTCCAAATTACATATATTCAAGTACATGAATCACATGCAGTTCATTTATGACTACATTTATCTAGCCATAGTTGAGGCCATCATAGGTGTTTCTATGCCAAGGGTTCACCCCTAATCAAGAAGTACATGGAAATGATAAGTGATATCTAGTAATACCTTGATCACATAGTCATTAAGATCAAGGGCATCCTATCCCAGCCTTACAAATTACCAGTGTATGTTATCAGTGAGCTGGTTGAGCAAGAAATTACCTCCCAACTCATCCATGGTATTGATATAGTTTTCAAATAAAAAGTAAGGGTCTACTCTACCCCTTCCCCTTGATTATTAGGAAAACCATATTTAAAGACTAGAAATAAGTGGAAATCATGTCCACACATAGGGATTCATTTAGATTTTAGATGGATGAGCTCAAAATGTGGGATCTAAATAACATAGTGGGTGAACATTTGAAGGACAAAAAGCTCCCCAAGCTTAAGTATGTACATCAACTTAGTGTTCATGACACCATATAAATTAAGACTAACAATTATGAAGAAATATTAGCTAGGATTCAAGGCCACAACATCAAACTTGAACATAGGTTAACCAAGGATGACACGCTATTAGGAGAAGCATGGTAAATACATCCTTTGAAATATCACTTATTGCCAAGGATGACAAACTATTAGGAGAATCATGGCAAATACATCCTTTGAAATATCACTTATTGTTAGGACCATCTGAGACAACCCAAGAGTAACTCCAAGCATAAAAACCACAACCACAACCTTAGGGGTAATTGTGTAAGGCCAATATGAACAACACTATGGTAAGGAAAAAGTTGGAGACATGAGATTGGAAGAGAGATGTGGGGAGGGTACCTCATCTTCAACACTCCCACAAAGGTGACCTTCCCCAATTCAATATATTGATATTATTACTTTGGAACCATAAGAGACACTTGAGGGTGCTCTCAAATAATTTTTAGAGGCATATGATATAGATAAAGAGTAGTTTGAAGAAGCCCAAGGACAAGAGGGAGAGCCTAGAGATGATAAAGGAAAAGAGATTGCTCTAAGTATGGTCCCAATGACATTACAAGAAAAGATGAAATAAGAGCTATCATTGGTTCCTATAGGACCAAAGAAGAGGCCAAGATTGACCATCTCTTACCCTACAAGTGAGATAAATTTATTTAGTGATGAATTATATTAAGCACAAAATATACTGAGAGGGGGGGTGAATCAATATATTATATATCTTTTACGTAATCTAATTTATTTTATTTAACCACTTAATCACACATTCAAAGTATGCAATAAAACTAAAATAATAATATGCACCACACAATAAAGAGAGAGACACCAAATTTTTATGTGGAAACTCAAAGTGGGAAAAACCATAAAGAACAATCTCAAGTATATGAATGAGCACTAACTCAAAATAAAAAATTTGCAAGCACCAACTTGTAAGAGCACCAACTCCTTTATCGAGCACCAACACAACAACTATTTGTGAGCACCAACCCATAGGAGCACCAACCCCTTGCAAATATTTGTGAGCACCAACCCATATGAGCACCAACCCCTCTTGTGTATAAAACACAACTATCTCTCAATGTTGCTTACTTAAAAAATGATAGAACTCTACAATATTTCCTATTTTTTTTTCTGAAAAAACAAATACAAACCATGCACTCTCTTGCTTATTACAAATGGCTTCTCAAGCCTTTAATTATAGCTTTCCAAATGGCCTTTGGCATTTACCCTTTGTGACCCTTCAATCCTCATGGAAATGACCAAATGACCTTTGAAATTTACCTTTTTTGACCCTTTAATCATCACAAAAAATGACACCAAACTTGCATGAACCTTTGTATCCTTGCATTTAAAAAGTCATATGGTGACCCTTCATAAGAAAATGCATCCTTTCCTCTTTTGTCTTTATCTTGATAACTTTTCATATTCCTTAAGTGTCCCTTCATGAAAAAATGCATCATACCCTCTTTTGTCTTCACATGGTGACTCTTGGAATTCCTCAAGATGAATCTTCATGAGAAAATGCATCCCATTCCTCTTTTGTCTTTTACCCCATGACTCTTTGACTTCTCCATGGGCCCTCTTTTGACTTATATGCAACCAAAAATATATTCATTAATATTAAATAAATAGTAACACACATTAGCCAAGATATGAATATTAGAAACACCATTAAATGAAATGGGGCATTTATCACCAATAATCATAGACCTTTGACATCAATGATAATATTTCCAACAATCTTTCCCTTTGTCATTGATGGCAACTTCAAATTGAAACTACCATATCTTGAAACCTACACATACTACCATCTATAAAACATACATTACTTACTATAGAAACCTGTCCCTATTCCTTATTCCTATTTTTGCACTTGTACCTATATCTTTACCTATTTCTATTCTTCTCCCCCTTTAATATCAATGGCAAAGGGCCTACCTAGAGATAACACTTAGCTCCCCCTTAACTGATGTTGAACTTGAATGGCAGGAAGTAAAAGAAATTACTCCTAACTTCTCTCATAGATACTCAAATGTGTCTTTAGGTAGTGCCTTTGTAAAAATATATGCAATCTACTCTATAGTACTGATATATTCCATCTTAACCTATTGATTTACAACTTGCTCTCTCAAAAAATGATATCTAATGGGAATATGTTTTGTTCTTGAATGCATCACTAGATTCTTTGAAATATTAATAGCACTTGTGTTATAAAAAAAATAGAAATAAGTTCATCATATTTTACCTTGATATATTCTAAAGTTTGCTTCATCCAAAGAACTTGAGTACAACATAAAACAACTGTAATATATTCTTATTTAGCTATAGAAAGTGATTCTAAATTCTATTTTTTTCTTAGCCATGATACTAAGTTATCACCAAGGAAGAAATATCTTCCAATTGTACTCTTTATATCATCTAAGCATCCTAATCAATCTAAATATGTATAAGCAACCAAAGTGAAATCTCTACCTATGGGATACCATAATCTATAATCCAATGTCTCCTTGATATATCTGAATATTTTTTTTACCAACTGAATATGACTATCTTTTTGAGCTGATTGATATCTTACAACCATACCTACTATATGCATGATGTCTAGCCTTGATGCTATCAAATATAAAATACTACCAATCATATATCTATACAAATATTGATCTACAATAGGTGAATATTCATCCTTGCTCACCTTATTTTCTATACACATTGGTGTGCCAATTGGTGCATAATCCTCAAATACAAATTTCTTTAACATTTTCTTGGAATATTTACTTTGAGATATGAAAATTCCTTTATCTGACTGAAATATTTGCAATCCTAAAAAAAATGACAATTCTCCAAACATAGACATCTCAAATTATTTTTGCATATTATCAATTTTTTTTGTCATCTTTTCAATGTTTCCTCCAAAAATTATGTCATCAACATATACCACAACAATCAATTAATTCTCACCTTTTATTTTGATGTAGAGATTACTATTGGCAAATCCTCTCTCAAAACCTTGATCATGTAGGTACTTATCAAGTCTTGCTTACCAAGCTCTAGGAGGTGGTTTCAATCCATATAGTGCTTTCTTCAATCTGCATAAATAGATACTAATATTTGAGAGAATAAATCCCTTAGGTTGCTCAATGTAGACCTCTTTTTCTAGATTCTCATTTAGGAAGGCATATTTGACATCCATCTGAAACACTTTGAAATTTTTAAACACTTCATATGCAAGAAGCATTCTAATAGCCTCTAGCCTTGCCACTAGTGCAAAAGTTTCTTCAAAATATATTCTCTCAATCTGAGCATATCTTTTACATACCAATCTTACTTTATTCCTGGTCACTTCTCCATTTTAATTCAATTTATTTATATAAATCCATTTTATTCCTATCATATTATGATTTTTTAATCTAGGTACTAATTTATAAGTATTATTATTTTCTATCTGATTTAATTCTTCATCCATTGCCTTAATCCAATGCTTATCATGTCTATCTTCTAAAAAAATTCTAGGTTGAATTTTGGATAACAAAGAGAAATTAACTTACTCAGATTCACTTACCATCATTCTTCTGGTGAAAATTCCTTCATTTATGTCTCTGATGATGTAAATTTTATTATGATTTATTTGAACATATTTGTATGGAGTTTTGGTGTCCTTTTTTTCCTTTTATTCATCTTCTTCTGATTCTTTAAAATCTTTCTCTTCAATGATTTCAGGAATGCTTATTGAATCACTAATTTTTTGTGTTCCATCTTCTTCTATCCTGACACTTGCACTTTCAATAATTTACTTGGTTATTTTATTATAACATTTATAATTTTTATTTTTACAATAATAACTAAGAAATATACCTTCATCTACTCTAGATTCAAACTTACCAAGTTTTTCATCGGTTCTCTTTATGAAGCATCTACTGTCAAAAACTTTGAAATAATCAACTATTGTTGGTTTGTCTTTCCATATCTCATAAGGAGTTTTGTCACTATTGACTCTCAATAATGCTCTATTCTGAATATTCACTACTGTAGCAACTACCTCTCTCCAATATTTATCTAGTATTTTGGGTTGATTTAGCATTATCTTCACCATCTCCTGAACTGTTCTATTTCTATGCTCAACTACTCTATTTTACTGTGGAGTTCTAGATGTTGAATAATGTCTCTTTATTCC
Source organism: Torreya grandis (assembly GCA_037957365.1). Classification (NCBI taxonomy): domain Eukaryota; kingdom Viridiplantae; phylum Streptophyta; class Pinopsida; order Cupressales; family Taxaceae; genus Torreya; species Torreya grandis. The sequence goes on from JARHVA010000475.1 coordinate 4,888,217, forward strand.
ATGGTCTTCATAAAACTCAATAAATTGATCTAACATAAATTCTTCTCCTTGATCTAATCTTAGACACTTAATCTTCAAATTGGTTTCATTCTCAACTAATGCTTTAAAATCTCTGAAAGCTTTTGATTAAAAAAAAAACATTACCCAAGTCATAGATGAAAAATATCAATAAGAAACATAAAATATTTCTCACCTTGAGTACTTTGAATTCTCATTGGTCTACATAGATAAGTGTGAATAAGCTCTAGCATTTGAGTGGTCTAGTACTCTTTTGGTTTGAACCACCTTCTAGCCTGCTTCCCATGCTGACAAGGTTCACAAAGCATGTCATATGGCTTTGCAATCTTTGAAAGATTTTTGACTACTTGATTCTTATTGATGTTGATAAGATTGTCAAAATTTATGTGTCTCATTCTCCTATGCCATTTCCAACTTTTTTCAATATAACTCAAACAAAATCATTGACCTTTGATGTCTGATAGTATATATAAATTATTGCCTATTCTTTGAGCATCTACAACCAAAACATCTGAATCTTTTCTCCTAATTACAAAATATTCTACATAAAACTTTAGTGTGTGCCCCTAATCACATATTTGACTTACACTCAAAATATTATGCTTAATACCTACATACAAAACATTTTCAATTTTAGTTCTACCATTATCCAAACTATGTACCTTTTTTAACAATTTTGGCAGTAGTATTATCTCTAAATTTCACTATGCCACCATTGATTTTATTCAAAGTTATGAACTTTATTTTGTCTCTTTTCATGTGACTCAAACATCCACTATTAATGAACCATAGTTTTTTTGTCATTTTTTGCATGCAACGCTGTTTGCACTAACTTAGATTTTTTAGGTTGTTTCTTCTACCATGAACTATCTGAACTTTTTTCTTGATGAATGGAGCTTTGAAACTCTAGTCTTTTTTGACTGACTTGAATATGATTCTATAGTACTAGGGTATGTGTCTGAAGTTGTTGTACTTGTAAAATATTATGGAATATTCATTAAATCCTAATAGAAGAGCAAAAGAGTTATGGCTTCTGCTTGACTCTGCATGACTTTTCTTCTCCTTATTTTTGAAATTGTTATCTTTTTTTTGAAATTCTATTTTTTTATAACCATATCTATTACAAAAAAATAGTAACCATAAAAATAGGACCTATTTGTATATCTCTTATCTAATTATTTTTTGTAGGTTTGTTCTTTCTATCCTTCCTTATTTGAGATGTCCTGTATATTATTAACTTCTTCCCTTTTGATTTTCTCTTTTGTAAGAGCTTCAACATAGCTCTTTCCTTTTTTCTTGTCTATGAAAGTAGTGGCCTCTCCTTTCTCTTTTTCAAATCTGATACATGTCTTATTTCACATTGATATTTGACTTTCTAATATCTTATTCAACATATTAGTGTTATTCTCAAATTTTGAATCATTGGCTGCTCTATCATTAATTTTTTTATTTGTTTTCTAAAGATCTACTTTTAAAGAAGTAATTTCAATAACATACCTTTCACATTCTTTACTTAATTTTTACAACTATGCCATTAGATCTTATTCATTATTCTTAACTTATTCAAAGTGTGCTTGTAGATCTTTAATTATTTTTTTTGACTCTTTTTCATTTTTCTCAACCTAGAGCTTTAATCTTTTATTCTTCTTTTCACGAGATTTTAACTCTTCTAAGGCAAAAATGAGTTCTCCTTCCAGATTCACTTTGGCTTCATCTTGTTATTATTCTTGATCATCTATAATTTTACTTGTGGAGGAATCTTCGTGTATGGCCATAAATAGAATCTCTTCTTCTGAATCACCAACTTTAATATCTTCAACTGCGCTAGGATATTTAGAACACAAACTCTTCTTCTCAAATCCATTCTTGAATTTTCCTTTGAAATTATTCTTGTATGTAGACTTTCCTTCTTCATTGTCACCATTGCCCACTTAGCTGAAAAATGTCTAATATTTTCAAAATTAAAACATTTAAAAGGTAATTTTCCTTGATATTTACCTATGCCCTTTTTTGGCTTGTGAATGAACAAAGATCCATTGTCATCTTCATCATCACTAGAACTATCACTTGATTCTTAAATCTTAGCCTCCTCTTTTTTTGATGTCTTGAAAGTAGCTTCTCTCTTTGAGGGTTTCTCTTATTCAATCTACATCTCATATACCATAAGAATACCATGTAGCTCATCCATCTTTAGCTTGGATAAATTATTCATCTCTTTAATTACCAAAACTTTTGCATCATATCTCAATGGTAGAGATCTCAAATTTTTTGAACCACAATTGATTCTTCTAAATATTCTCCAAGACCTTGAATCTGGTTAACTATTTGATCAACCTAAAAAAGATAACTTGCTATATTCTCTTCCTCTTCCATCTTTAAACTCTCAAACTATCTTCTAAAAGTTTGAAGCTTAGCTTGCTAAACTTTTCCATCACCTTTGTAAATATTGTCAAGTTTTACCTAAGTTTCATGAGTAGATTTACATTACATAGCTTTAACAAATTTTGATTCATATAAAAAATATAAAATAACATTTAAAGCTTTAGCATTATTTTCACTTGCCATCTTTTCTACCAAATTAGTTACAAGTGTTTATGGCTCTTCATATTCTTCCACCTCTGCTTACCAAATGTCAAATATAAGGGCCATCAAATAAGTCTTCATCTTTATGCTCCAAAAATCATAATTTATCCCATCAAATAAAGGTGCCTTATTTGTAGAAAAACTTTCATGTAATCTAGCCATCATTCTTTCTCGATCTACCTTTAAGATGTCAAACTTTTTTCAAAGGAACCTACTCTAATACAAATTATTAAGCACAAAATATACTGAGAGAGGGGGGTGAATTAGTATATTATATATATTTTACTTAATCTAATTTTCTTTCTTTAACCACTTAATCACACATTCAAAGTATGCAATAAAACCAAAACAATAATATGCACCACACAAGAGAGAGAGAGAGACACCAAATTTTTACATAGAAACCCAAAGTGGGAAAAACTATGGAGAACAATCTCAAGTATATGAATGAGCAACCAACTCAAAATACAAAGTTCACAAGCACCAAATTTTAGGAGCACCAAATCCTTTGTCAAGCACCAATACAAAAACTATTTGTGAGCACCAACCCACTAAAGAACCAACCTCTTACAAAGATTTGTGAGCATCAACCCACAAGAACACCAACCCCTCTTGTGTATAAAATATAACTATCTCTCAATGTTGATTACTCTACAAATTATAGAACTCTACAATATCTCTTGTTTTTCTCTCTTCAAAAACAAATACAAACCATGCACTCTCTTACTAATTACAAATGGCTTCTCAAGAATTTATTTATATCTTTCCAAATGAACTTTGTCATTCACCCTTTGTGACCCTTAAATCCTAATAGAAAATGGTACCAAACTTGAATGACCCATTGTATCCTTGCATTTGAAAAGTCATATGGTGACCCTTCATAAGTAAATGCATCCTTTCCTCTTTTGTCTTTATCTTGGTGATTTTTTGTATTCCTCAAAGTGTCCCTTCATGGAAAAATGCAACATACCTTCTTTTGTCTACACATGGTGACTCTTGGAATTCTTTAAGATGAATCTTCATGAAAAAATGCATCGCATTCCTCTTTTGTCTTTTACCCTGTGACTCTTTGAATTCTCCATGGGCCCTCTTTTGACTTATATGCAATAAAAAATATATTCATTAATATTAAATAAATATTAACATACATTAGCCAAGATACAAATATTAAAAACACTATTAAATGCAATAGGGCCTTTATCACTAATAATGCTAGACATTTGACATCAATGACAATATTTCCAATATAATTCCCCATTCATGGGCCAGTCATCCCTGACTAGTTTATTTATGGGAAGTTACAAAAAACTACCTCTTTCCCATTCATGGGCTATGACAAGAGTTGCTAATGTTGAGAAATAAGATGACGTGAATCTATTGATAAGAGATATGGTAAAAGAACAAGAAGAAAGAATAATTGTGGTCACCTAAGGACTAACAATCAAGTAGATGGATGCCCTAGGGGCATCTAGTTGCTCAAGCGTGGAGGTCCCAGAAACTCCCAAATTCAAGAACCCAGTGATTATAGTCCAATTCAACCCAGAGATAGTTGGATTGGAAAGAGTTACCACCAGGATAGATATGGTTGGAATAGAGGAATTCACCTTCCAAAAGGTGGAGCCCTTTGTAGGATTAACCCAATGGGGAGGTCAAAAACTTGTTGAAATTATCATTCATGAAGAGGATGTGGAAATTTTGATTGAGGCCCAATTAGGATAGGCTAAATCTGGGATCTAAGGCATGAAGTAGAGGATCTTAAACTAAGAAAAACAAAAAGAAAACTTGGAGATATAGATAATCCTATCAGTTCCTGAGGAACTGACCAAAATGCTTGATGAGTCATTTTATGACATGTTTGTTGCACACAAAATAATAAAACTAAGGTAGAACACATTAGAGGGGAAAAGTGCATTGGCTAAGAGCCTGTTTAGCTAATAGCAAGCCTTAAAAGACAAAATAGCCAACTTATTAATAGTCAAGCAAATAAGTAGATCTTAGGATTTAAAACCATTAGTTTGGGACACTTGAGCACAATTCTAGGAATTGTGGTTGATAAGGTTCAAAGTTTGAGTGCATGGCATAATGATGTGAAAAGACTCCTAGAAGATGATAATGAGCTAATTACAAAGATTGAATAGCTTCTTGGGAATATGCTTGCAAATCCTACTCAACCCACTATCCTTGAAATCATAAGTGATGAAGAATTTAGACACAAGGCTACTTTGGTAACTCAATAAATCAAAGGAAAGATCCAAGGAAAGTCTGGGTTTGATAATAGTAAGATCATAGACATGATATTTTATGCTAGAGAAAGGATAAATGAAGATAAGAGAATTAAAGAATCCATGTCCAGGAATGATAGAGAACTTGATGACTTCTTAGATCAAGAGGAGGAGTGTACCCTAAATCTTGGTGTGGATCTAGAGCTAGTTGATGAGAAACATGATAAAGCCATGTGCATCCTTCTTCAACAACAAGTAAAGGCCCCACCAACAAATTAGATAATATTCTATTTTGTAGAATTTTGTAATATTTTAAAATAAAATATTCCATTATAAGGGCATATGCTAGTTTGTTAGCATATTTCACCTAAGTTAGTCTAATTATGAAGAATAAGTGTATTTTATAAACTTATAAGGACAATTATCCTTGTCTTTTGTACACTTGTATATTGTAACTGATTGGTATACTACCTAATCTTTTCTATAAAGGCATGTATTACCATTTGTAAAAGGAAGAGATTTTTGAGCAAATTATGTTTACTTAGATTAATTAATATAATCAAAGAATTCTATAAGGATTTTCCACATTTGATATGTTAACTGTTAATATATATTTTCTCTCAATTGCTAGTTGATGTCTTAATTTGAATGGTGTCTTTAAATTTTGAGCGACATTTTCTAATCATAGGGTTTCTAATTTGTGCATATGCTAGATTAGTTAGAAGATCTTAGGTTTTGCTTCATTTTATTTTTAATATAGATTTAGATGTGTAAATTCTATTTGATTATAGTATTAAATCCTTAAATAAGATGTGGTTCTTACTTGTGACTCTTTACATTATCCTTTGAAGTTTTCTTGATATATAGTAGAGTTTGAGCTAAGGCTATTTTATATTGTATATTGATTTGAATGCATGCTTAGTTGCAGTTGATGCTTTGTCATGATATTTGAAATTAAAAATGGTAATCACTCATTTCTTTTCTACCTTACCTTTCTCTTTGCTCTTTTTTTTATATCAGACCACTTTAGTTTAAATTTCATTATAAATATCCATTTAGACTAGTATGTAGATTAAATATGGAATGTAATTCACTAAGTATTAGCATAGATTCTCTGTAATTCATAAGGAATGAAAAAAGGTGGCTTCCAACCACAAAATCATATAAATATTGTGGAATAGTTTATCTTGCTCTACTACTATTTCACCATAGGCAACTAGATTACCAAAACCTGCAACTCATGCTCTGAATTTTATAAATTCTAAAATGAGAAGTATTCTTTAAACACTAAAAACACTTGTGGTTTATTTAGAAGCATAAACATAATACAAAGGGAGAGACCCATGCTTAAGTTACCTATAAAAATATTTTAGAAAGATATAGATAGAAAACATGACAAGAAGGAAATGTTTAGGCAAAGTACTTTTTAAGGAACTGAGCATTGGTGGGATGTTTGAAAACATGGCCTTCATTAGTTTAAAGATGGTAAGTTTTTGAACTAATGATGTCTTTAACTAAATATGCCCCCCACTATTTTTGGGCATATTTACCTTCTTTATCATAGGTATAGTTTAGTTTAAAGACAAGATCACCAACATTAAATGTGTGGACTTCAACACATTTGTTATGTTGTCTGGTGATATGAAACTTATATTGGTGGTTATGTTATAATGTAGAAAGATGAAATTCATTAATAAGATCAAGGGCATGAAGGTGAGATTCATGTAATTATTCATCAAGAATAATACCATGAAGAGATATACGAAGAGAGGGAAGCTCAACTTCTAATGGAATAACTGAATTAGAACCATATACTAGCAAAAATGGAGTTGCCTGAGTGGCAGTACATATGCTAGTTTGATAGGCCCAAAGTGCAGGGTAAATATGAATATGCCAATCTATGAAGGTTTAATGAATTGTCTTTTGAAGAATTTTGTTAAGAATTTTCTTGATGGTCTCAGTTTGACCATTAAATTATAGATGATAAGGCATGAAAAATTTATGATTGATACTGAATTTGGTACAAAGTTATTTAACATGTTTATTTTTGAAATTACCACCATTGTCTAAAATGATAGTATGAAGAACACCAAAATAACAAATAATTTTGTTAAGAATGAACTTGGATATGGTAGGAATGATAACATTAACAAGTGGCATGGCTTATACCCACTTGGTAAAGTACTCGATAGCAGTGATGATAAAAACATGCCCATATTGGGAGCAAGGATGTTTACTAATGAGATCAAATCCCCATATGGAAAATGGCCAACGAGGTTCGATAGTTTGAAGATTGACAAGAAAGTAAGTGCACCAATTTGGGGGACAAAAAGGGGCCTACCCATGGACATGATTTTTTTGAAATTTTAAAAATTTGAACATCTACAGATAATTAGAGATCACTACACTCAAAATTTGAAGATGATATAAAAACATGAATTGTAGAATTTTGAGTCTAGTTTCCAAAAAACTATTTTTAAAAAAAAAAATGGTTAAGTATAAATAGGTTAAACATCTAAAATTTGAAGAGGGCCTCATATTTTTTAATAAAATTTGAATTGTACCATTCCGTGCGACCTACTATTTTATGAGCATCATTACGTATTGTTAGAAAACCTTTGGTGAATATTTAGATTAGATATTCTAGTGTGTTACAATTTTTTTTTACATTTATTTTATGAATATTTTTCTTATTAATTTTAAAATTAAGTATATCTTGATTACTGATAAAAAATGGATAGCTATCCATGTGACCCACCCTAATTACCTCAAAAAAAAATGATTTTTTTGAATGTGTGTAGAATTAGGCCTACTTTATCACCATATAATTTGTTTTTAATTTGGATCAATGATTTTTTTTTTTGATAAACATGAATAGGCATGTAGTGGCTTAAAAAAGGTGTTGTTAAAAATAAATTTAGTTTGAACCCTTAAAATATCCCAAAAATAAAAAAAAATCATACATTTAGAAAGAGGACAATGTGCTCATCGTAACATAATAATTTTTTGAATTTTGATGTTAAAATCCATAGCATATTTGGTGATTGAATTTGAAATTTATTGGTTTTTATTTAAACTCTTAGTCTCAATTGTACATGCACAGTCCCAAGCCTTTGGCTTGAAAATCCAAGCCATTTCTAGGCCCAAATGCTTGATTTTTAATTTAAATTCAAATAATGCATACATGTTATTTAAAATTCAAATAATGAATATGTGTTATTTAAAATTAAAATAATGCATAAGCATTATTTAAAATTTAAATAACATGTATGCATTGTTTAAAATTCAAATAACATGTATGCATTATTTAAAATTCAAATAACATATATGCATTATTTAAAATTCAAATAATGCGTGTGTTATTTAAAATTCAAATAATGTGTACACGTTATATAATGCACTATAGAATACATATGCATTATGAAACATGTTATATTAAATTTAGGAGTTACATTGTTATAAGTTCAAAACCAACTCCACGAGCATTTGGGAGTTGCACAAGAAGCAACTTTGTTCATAAGCTTATATTTACTTACTCTAAATGTAAACTTATACTTTAAATTTATTTTAGTAAATATAAAAAATTAGGGTCACTCAACATCTGATAGATTTGGTCTCATAGTTACACACCTTATGATGTGGAAAATAGTTTTTGAAAATCCTATCAGATCAGTATTAGGCATTTTTAGGGTCTAAGTATTAAACCTAGGGATTTTAGGACAACTTTTACAATTGATATCCATTTTTGGTAAACATATAGTCATTTTTCAAGTTTTTGTGCCTTTTGGATTAATTATTGGCATTTTTAGGAGTCTTAAGTGTATCAAAATTGAATTTTGCAAACCATTTACTTTGAAATTGATGAAAAGTGGTGTGATTGGGGTAACATAGGTCACATTGATGACCTACACACAAAAAAACCACTTTGTGTTAATTTCACTTGTTCATCATCCTTCCCTCATTCTTGATCACTTCTTACTCATGCCTTATCACCCCTAATCACTCTCTCATTATTCTTTATTGTCCCTAATCACTCATTCATTGAACCTTACTATCCCTAATAATCTCTAATCATTCCCTTATAATCTATAATCACTCCTCCATTGACCCTCACTATCCCTCATCATCCCTAATCACTCCCTCCCCATCCTTCATCATCCCTTATCACTCTTTCCTTATCCCTCATCATACCTAATTGCTTCCTAATCCCTATTCACTCTGTCCTCATCCCTCCTCATCCCTAATCACTCCTTCATTGACCTTAGTTATCTCTCATCATCTCTAATCACTTGAGATTATCATCCCTAATCACTCTATTGATTATCACCATCCCTAATCATTGTTAATCACTCACTTCTCATCCCTCATAATACTTAATCAATATTTATTCATCCCTCATCATCACTAATCACTCCCTCATTGACCACCTTCACCATCCCTCACCAACCTTAATCACTCCATCTTTGACCCTCACCATCCCTTATCATCCCTAATCACTCCCTCATCATTTAGTGAAAGTATATACTCTAAAGATATCTTTGATTCCAATCATATGTTGTTTAATCAATTATAATATAAATTAACTATTTTTTAGGACTTGTGTCATCAATACCCATTTGTGATAGTTAATTTTATTATTGAATGAATTGGATGATCTTCTAAATTCATTGTCAAGTAACATAAGTATTAACATAAAATAGAGCCTAAATTTTAGTTCATCAATTTTTTTTTTGGTGAAGATGACTAAATGAAACTTTTTTTGGTTCCACCTTTGCTCATTTGGTTCAAAAGATAAAAATTAAAAACAAATCTCTTGTATAATTTGTTGGAAATTTGAGATGCTTTGATGTCAAGAAGCTCAGTGAAGATCAGTGCTCTAGTATCATAGGTTATCATGGAAGTCAAAAATGCAATCATTAATGACAAAGACATAGTGGTATTGAAGAAGGATTTTGACCCAAGGATTTTATATGTTTTATATAAGGTAGAAGTTACATCATGCAAAAAGTCTAAATGACATTTGTAGTGCAAATTGGGTTTGTGAACTTCCATTACTTTTACTTATTTCATAAGTAACAAGTAAATAGAATTTGAAAACCCAAATGGGTCTTATGGTGCAAATTAGGATTGTAATGAGATTTTACTTATAAAATAAGTAAAGCAGTCTTGAGAACCCGAATGGGTCTAGGTGAGTAAATCAGGTTTCCAGAATAACTTTACTTCTTTCAAATTTATAATTTAAGTTATCTCAAGAACCCAAATGGGTCTAGCTATGTTGATCAGGTTTATGCAATGAATTTACTTAGTTTATTTTTTATAAGTTAAGTTGTCTCAAGAACTCAAATGGGTTTAATATGGAGTAAGTTAACTTATTTGTATTTTATAAGTTAAGTTGTTAAAGGAACCTAACTTTATCTAGATGAGTGGATTAGGGTTGTAAGGTGACATTACTTCTTTCAAGATTTTAAGTTGAGCATTATTACAAATCCAAATTGGTCTAATAGGGTAGATCAGACTCTCATGACTTCACTACTTATTTTCAATTCTTGAGTAAAGATATTAGAAGAACTTGAATGGGTCTCAAGAGTGTGCATCAAGTTTTCAAGGAAGAATTTCTTGTTGAAGTCATCATAGTTGAAGTTATTAGCATTTATGAAGTAATCTATGTTCAAGGGTCTAAAGTAATTGATGGAGAATAACCCAAATTGGTCTTAAATTAATTGTTCTAGGAACAATGGTTTGGACTTTGAGATTTCTTGTAGGAAAAATGTCTGTAAGATTTCTCTGATAGAATAGGTCTTAAATGAATTCTTGTGGGAAAATTGTTTGAGGGACACATTCAAAATTCCGTAAGGGTAATTGATCCTTACATTTTCCTTGAAGGGATATTTTCAAAAAGTTTGAAGGGATCATTTCAAAAACTTGAAGGGTATGTGAACCTTTACAAAATTTCCAAAAGATATGTGCAAAGGTTTGAAGGGCATGTTGACCAGTGTGAGTTTTTCAAAAGATACATTACAAACATCACTAAAGGGAACTTGGACCATTGTAAGTGTTTAGAAGGGCATGTGAACCATTTTAAGTTCTCTGAAGGGTACTTTGCATCATCCTTGAAGGGTATGTGAACCATTGTAAGATTCCAAAGGATATAGTTAAAAGGAACATAAGGCCTATTCATAAACATTGAAGGATAAGTCCAGAGAACACCAAAATAAGAATGCAAAGGACAAAATTGTAATTAATTCATAAGTTTTATTTGAAGATTTTCAAACAAATGTCCAAATCAAAAATCCAAAACAATTATCCAAAAAAAATTAAGTAATAGATAGCTACGAAGGAAATAAAAACCAATGAAAAGACATAAAAAATTGAATTAAGTCATGCACTCTTGAAAATCCAACAAAAGACAAATTACATAAGAATAAGTTTTGCATCATAGAGAACTTGACAAGGTATGTTGAGTTGTTTACTCTCAAAAACCTAATAAGATATGAAGAGATTAATGTGAAGACTTGAATTTATAAGAACCTAACAAAGTGATTCAGTTACAAAAGTCTAAAGCATCATTTAAAAAATATAACTAGTTTTTGTAAAAATCATTACTCATATGAGTCACGTATATATATTCAAAGGTCACTTTCAATGTTTTTTTAATGCAGATTTTCAAAGTAATAGGGGACAGAGAAGATGAAAGGGCATTCAATTTGGGAAAGAGAGGAGTTAGGTTGTAGAATTAAATGGATTAAGACTCATCTAAGCATGGAACAATTATAAACAAATTTGAAGAATCTAATGTTACAAACACATAATCCTACATACAAAGTATGCAAGAAGGAAGAGTGAAGATTGTACAAAAGAGCATTGAATAAGAAATGAGTAGTTGTAGATAGGACTTGTAATAAAGAATAGACTTGGATTCTTTTAAGAATCTAAATAGAATTGTAATTCATTTTGTCTGATTAGTTGGTGCCATTAGATTGAACTAGGTTGGTGCTAAGAATAAAGAGTGGGTGCTTCTTGAGAGTTGGTGATCTTAAAATAGGGGATTGGTGTCTCCATGGGATGGGTGTCTTGAAATGTAACTAGTGAGATTTTGTTAGTGAGACAAACTTTGTAAGTTCAGATTAGAATAGTATATTCTAGTAACTTTCTCATCATGATTTTTCCCTTTGGGTTTCCATGTATAAATCTAGTGTTGTGTGTTGTGCTTTTATGATTGTGTTATTTCTCTTTCATTTGTTAAGTTTGTATTTGTTTTTTCGATCATCTTAGAAGGTATAAGAAATTAGGTTTTTGAGATCTATTGTTTCACCCCCTCCTCAGTAGATAGGTGTGTTCAAAAATTGGTATTAGAGCATTAGGTTCCTAGAAAAAGGCTTAAACAACTTAGGTGAATCTTGGGATTTGAACAAAAAATGACTAGTCTTGAAGGAACTTCATCAAAAAAGGCACCATTATTTGATGGGACTAACTATGCTTTCTAGTGTATAAGAATGGAGGTGTATTTGAATTCTTTGGGTTTTAATGTTTGGATGTCCATTGTAAATGGATACACATCCTCTGCTACTCCTCCAACTAATCAGGAAACAAAAAAGACTTGTGAAAATAATTTCAAAGTAAAATATGTTATTTTTTATGGACTGTCAAATAGTGAGTTTATCAAGGTGATGCATTTCCAAAGTGAAAAATATATATGGGATAAATTAAAGAGAATATATGAATGAGATGATAGAGTAAAGCAAGCAAAGATCTAAACTCATAAGGGATAGTTTGAAATTCTTAAGATGAATAAGGATGAGAAGATTGTGGATTATGTTCTTAGAGTAGATGAGATTGTAAATGCCATAAGAGGGCTCAAAAAAATAATAGATGAAGCAATCATTGTCAAGAAGGTATTAAGATCTCTAATAATAAAATATGATAGTAGAATTTATACTATCAAATAAGAAAATCTGAACAAACTCACAGTAGATGAGTTACATGGAACTTTCACTACTTATGAGATGAGGATGGGAGATGTTGAGTCATCCAAGAGAGAAGCTGATTTCAAAGTTTCAAATCAAGTAGAAGAAGATGAAGCTTCTAATTCTAAATCTAAGGAGGCTGATGATGTAAAAGCCAATTTTGTCAAAAATTTGAAGAAAGGATCAGGAAAATACAAAGGTATGTTACCTTTTAAGTGTTTTAATTATGGTAAGATAGGTCACTTTGTTTTTAAGTTTTCACATAAAAAGAAAAAAGATTCTGATTCAGCTAAGAAGAATCAAAAGGAGAAATCTTAATCTAAAAAGAAGAAAAGCTTATTTAAGAATAAAAAGGGGTTGTACTCAAAAGAGGAGAGTGACTCGGTAGATGAAAATAGTAGCCCCTCAAGTGATGAACATGATAGTGCATTTGTGGATAGACAAAACTATGTTCTATTCATGACTTATGAATCAACTTATTTATGTCAAGATGAAGAGAACTTAGATGATGAGGAAGATGAAGAAGGTGAAGTAAATCTATAATGTGAACTCATCTATGCTCTAAAAGAGATTGATAAGCTTAGAAAAGAAAATTCTAAACAAAAAGAACTTAGTCAAAAGGAGATTGAGAAATTGAATAAAAGAAATAAAGAATCTAATCAAATGAGAGTGATCTTGAAGACTCAGATAGAAGAGGCAAAGAGGATAGAGGATGTAGTCAAATATAATTTGCAAGAAAATTCCTTATACTAATTAAAGATGGAGGAATACATCATGGACCTAAGAGAAAAGCTTAAAAAGGATAAAGAACAAATTGATAAAGGTTTAAAACTTAAATGAGGATCTACCATACTAGATGAAATGATCAGTTCACAAAAGCTCTCCAAGGAAAGATCAAGTCTTGGGTATGAGAAAGGCAAGAGTCCCATGTTGAGTACAATTAGGAATCTATATGAAAATTTCAAGGTAGTAGTAGAATTTGGAATCAAAAAAGAAGAAAATTACATTCTTGAGAAGAAGAAAAGTAATATTTTGTTTCCTACAAAGACCAAGGTTGCTGCTAAAAAAAGCAATGTAATAGCAAGGAATGTAAATAAGGTAAAATTCATGAGACCTATTGTATATCCTCAAAGAAGAATGATAACCAGATATTCTTCATCATTTTATGGCTATTATTATAGCTATAATCAATTTGGGCATAGAGCAATTGATTTTAAGGTTGTTCCTAAGAGAATGATAAGATTTTAAATTAGGAATTCATTTGATCCTCTACTGGATCTAGATGTTATATGCTATATCTGTAATAAATTTTTACATATAGAAAAGAATTATAGAGAAAAGATTTTCAAATCAAAGTCTAACAATGCAAAAAGGGTCAAAACTCCCAAAGTGAACAAAGTTTCACAAATTGGTAACAAAATAGAGAAAAGTATAATCAAGAAGCCCAAGGAGATATATAATAAGAAGAATCAATCAATGATTACTCAAATTTATTTACATGGTAAAGAGAATAATCTATGGGTCATAGATAGTGGCTACTCAAAACATATGACTAGTGATAAGAGTAAGTTCACTAATGTGAGCTGATGCAAGGAAGGGACTGTCAACTTGGGAGATAATACTATAGTCAAAATAAAAGGTAAAGGAACCTTTCATGTTGATTTTAAGCTCCCTACTCATGATGTTCTTCATGTCAAAGGATTGAATCACAATCTACTAAGTGTTAGTCAAATGTATGATAATAGGTATAAAGTCATCTTTGATGTTGAAGGCTGTGAGTTACGTAGGTCTAGTAAAATAGTTGCTCAAGGAAAAAGGACTGAAAGGAACATATATAATTGATTGAGGCAAATGATACAAGTTGTCTCATGGGAAAGAATGATGAGAGCTAGTTATGGCACATAAGGATGGGTCATGTTAACTTTGAAAATCTAGTCAAAGTAAGTTCTAACAAGTGTGTAAAAAACATGCCCAAAATAATCAATCCCACAGACATAAATTGTAGAAAATGTTAGCTTGGTAAATATATTAGGGTCTCATTTCAAACTAAAGAGTGTGCAACTACAAAACCTCTTTAGATAGTTCATACTGATCTTTGTAGACCAACCAAGACAAGAGGATCTAAAGGAGTGTATTAATTCATGTTATTCATAAATGACTACATAAGAATGAAATGGGTAACCTTCTTAAAAGATAAGTCTCAAGCATTTGAGAGATTCAAGATCTTTAGAGCCATGGTCAAAAATGAAATTAGCAAAAAGATCAAGTGTCTCATATCTAACAAAGGTGGTGAATTCATCTCAAATAAATTTGTAGAGTACTATGAGAAGCATGGAATTAAAAGACACTAATCAGATATAAGAATTCCACAACAAAACAAAGTGGTTGAAAGGAAGAATAAGACCATTAAGGAGATGGCTAGGGTAATGCTAAAAGAAGTTGACTTATCAGATAGTTATTAGAGAGAGGCAGTCTAGAAAACCATATACATCTTAACCTGAGTTCAATTGAGAGTTAACAGTGATAAGAATCCATACAAACTGTGGTATGGAAATCTTTATTTTGTCAAATACTTCAGAGTGTTTGGAATCAAATGATACATTTGAAGGAAGGAGAAAAAGCTAGGTAGTTTTGAGTTGAGGTGTGATGAGGGAATATTTCTTGGTTATTCTACTAATAGCAAAGCCTATGTTTGCTACAACAAGAGACTTCATAATCTAGTAGAGAGCATTCATGTTAAAGTTGAAGAGAAACTCAATGAAGTGACTAAGCCCATAAAGGAGATTAGTATTGAAGACCTAAAATAAAAAGAGGATAAAATGTCAGATAATGAAGAAGAGGTAATGGAAAATGGAATATGCCTCCCAAATTCATTCCAAAGAATCATCCTAAGGAACAAATAATTGGAGACTTGAAAGGAGTCCAAACAAGGAGTAGGGAATCCATGAGCAAATAATAGGTAAGTTTTGCCCTACTATCTAAAATTGAGCCCAAAAACTATGTTGAGGCCAATAAAGATGAGAATTGGCAAAAGTCCATGGATGAGGAAATAAGTCAAATAAAAAAGAATAAAACCTGGTAGCTTGTTCCAAGACCCACAGAAAAGAATGTCATAGGCACAAAATGGGTCTTTAAAAATAAGTTAAATGAAGATGGAGCTGTAGTGATAAATAAAGCGTGACTTATTTGTAAGGGATACACTCAAGTAGAAGGAATAGACTTTGAGGAGACATTTGCTCTAGTGGCAATATTGGAAGCAATAAGAATGTTTTTTAACATTTTCAATTTTTAATAAGTTCAAAGTCTATTAGACGGATGTTAATTTTGATTTCCTAAATGGAATGCTTGAGGAAGAAGTCTACATAGAACAACCTAAAGGCTTTCAGCTGAATGATAAGGAAGACTACTTGTGCCAATTAAAGGTGTTATATGGTCTAAAATAGGCACCTAGAGTATGGTATTCAAGGCTGGATTGATATTTTCAATGTTAAGAAAGGTTGTGCTGATAGTAATATGTATGTTAAATCTAAAAATGGACATATGTTGATCATAGTTGTTTATGTTGATGACATCATTTTTGGTGGCAACAATAACAATATGTGCAAATAATTTTCAAATCAAATGCAAAAGGAGTTTGAAATGTCCATGCTGGGATAAATTTCATTCTTTCTTGATCTCTAGGTTACACAATCCAATGAAGGAATATTCATATCCTAGACCAAGTATGCAAAGGAGATGCTAAAGAAGTTTGGAATGGAAGACAACTGACTAATTAATACTCTTATGATAACTAGCTGTAAGTTGAGAAAAAATGATTAATATCCTAAATTAAATCATAAAATGTATAGATCAATGTTGGTAGTTTACTTTATCTTACATGCTACTAGACTAGACATCATGCAAGTTGTATGCATGATTGCTAGATTTGAAGCTACTCTAAAAGAAACTCATGTAAATGTAGTAAAAAAAATCTTTAGATATATCAAAGGTACAATAGATTATGGTTTGTGGTATCTTTCAAGTAATGATTTCACTTTGACAACATATATAATTGTTGATTGGGTAGGAAGCACATATGATAGAAGAAACACAAGTGGTGGTGCATTCTTCCTTGGTAATAGACTTGTTTCATGGCTAATAAAAAAACAAGAGTTGGTTACATTGTGTACAATAGAAGAAAAATATGTTGCAGTAGTGGCATGTTACACACAAGTGTTGTGGATGAAACAAATACTAAAAGACATGGAGGTAGATTTCAAAGGACCAATTGACATTTAGTGTGACAATTCAAGTGCAATTAATGTCTTCAAAAATTTAGTGATGCACTCTAAGACCAAACATATATCAATTAATTATCACTTTCTAAAAGAGAAGGTTGTTGATTAAGAAGTTACATTGGAATATGTTCACACAAAGGATCAAATTGTAGATATTTTCACTAAGCCTCTATCTAAAGATCAATTTGAATATCTAAGACAATAGTTGGGAGTGGTGGCTCCTACACCACATCACTAATCTTTGGTGATTAGACATATCTCCAAGAGGTGTTTATCAAGAAAGATCTCTAATTACTAGATGAACAAGAGCTTAGGCAAATGAGTCATGGCCTAAGGGGGAGATTCTAAATATATTTTCATCTGACAAGTTCAAGGATCAAAACTTTGACATACCTAAAAAAATGTATTTCAAGGGGAGCTAGTTGACATACTGGTAGAGATGCTTTCTCATTAATGTCAAAGGGGGAAAATGCATAAGATAGAGGTGAAATCAGTGATTGATTTTTAGTATAGGATATTTTTTGACAGTAGAAGATATTTTTTGCCATAAATGACAAAGGGGGAGATTGTTGGCAATTTGAGATGCTTTGATGTCAATAAGCTCAGTGAAGATCAGTACTCCAGTATCATAAGTTATCATGGATGTCAAAAATGCAATAATTAATGATAAAAGCTTAGTGTTATTTAAGAAGAATTTTGACCCAAGGATTCTCTATGTTTTGTATAAGGTAGAAGTTACATCATGCAAAATGTTTGAATGACACTTATAGTGTAAATCAGGTTTGTGAACTTCCATTACTTTTACTTATTTCATAAGTAACAAGTAAATAACATTTGAAAACGTAAATGGGTCTTATGGTGTAAATCAAGTTTGTAAAGAGATTTTACATATAAAATAAGTAAAGTAGCCTCAATAACCCAAATGGGTCTGGGTGAGTAATTTAGGTTTCTAGAACAACTTTACTTCTTTCAACTTTATAAGTTAAGTTGTCTCAAGAACCTGAATGGGTCTAGCTGTATTGGTTGGGTTTATGCAATGACTTTACTTAGTTCATTTTTATAAGTTAACTTGTCTCAAGAACCCAAATGGGTCTAATACAAAGTAACTTAAATTATTTGTATTTTATAAGTTAAGTTTTTGAAGGAACCTGACTTGGTCTAGATGAGTGGATCAGGGTTGCAATGTGACATTACTTCTTTTAAGTTTTTAAGTTTAGCATTATTATAAACTTGAATTGGTCTAATAAGGTAGAGCAGACTTTCAACATTTCATTACTTACTTACATTTCTTGATTAAAGCTATCAAAATAACCTGAATGGGTCTCAAGAGTGTGCATCAAGTTTTCAAGGAAGACTTTCTTGTTGAAGTCCTCATAGTTGAAGTTGTTAGCATCTATGAAGTAATCTACATTCAAGGGTCTGAAGTAATCAATGGAGAAGAACCCGAATTGGTCTTAAGTGAATTATTACGAGAAAAATGGTTTGTACTTTAAGATTTCTTATGGGAAAAATGTCTACAACAATTCTATGATAGAATAGGTCTCAAGCAAATTCTTGAAGCAAAATTTTCCAAGGGACACTTTCAAAATTCTCGAAGGGTAATTGATCCTTACATTTTCCTTGAAGGGATATTTTTAGAAAGTTTGAAGGGATCATTTCAAAAAATTTAAGGGTATGTGAACCTTTACATAATTTTTGAAAGATATGTGTGAAGATTTGAAAGGTATGTGGAGCAGTGTGAGTTTTACTAAGGATACATTACAGACATCAGTGAAGGGAACTTGGACCATTGTAAGTGTTCCAAGGGTCATGTTAACCATTATACGTTCTTTTAGGGTACTTTACATCATCCTCAAAGGGTATGTGAACCATTTTAAGCTTTTTAAGTATATAATTGGAAGGAACATAAGGCTTGTTCACAAATGTTGAAGGATAAGTCTAGAGAACACCAAAAGAAGAATGAAAAGGACAAAATTGTAATAATTTTAGAAGTTTTGTCTGAATATCTTCAAAAAAATGTATGAAATAATTGTCTTAAAAAATTAAGTAAAAGATAGCTATGGAGGAAATAAAAACCAATGTGAGAGACATAAAAAAATGGTTTAAGTCATGCACTCTTGAAAACTCAACAAAAGATAAATTTCATAAGAATAAGTTTTGCATCTTAGAGAACCCAACAAGGTAAGTTGAGTTGTGCATTCTTGAAAACCTGACAAGAGATGAAGATATTAATGTGAAGACTTGCATTTACAAGAACCCAATAAAGTAAGTCAATTACAAAATTTTGAAGCATCATTTAAAAAATATAACTTGTTCTTGTACAAATGGTTACTCATATAAGTCATGTATATATATTCAAAGGTCAATTTCAAAGCTTTTTTAATGAAAATTTACAAAGTGACAGGGGAAAGAGAAGATGAACAAGTATTGATTTTGGGAATGAGAGGAGTCAAGTTGTAGAAGTAAATGGATTAAGACTCATCTAAGGATGAAGTATTTATAACCAAATTTGAAGAAGCTAGTGTTATAAACAGATAATCCTACACACAGAGTATGTGAGAAGGAAGATTGAAGATCATGCAAAAGAGCATTGAAGAAGAAATGAGTAGTTTCATATAGGACTTGAAACAAAGAACAAACTTGGATTCTAAATATAATTATAATTCATTTTATCTAATTGGTTGGTGTCATTAGATTGAACTGGGTTAGTGCTCAGAATAGGGAGTGGGTTTTTCATGAGAGTTGTCCTCTTAAAATAGGGGATTGGTGTTTATATGAGATGGGTATCCTAAAATGTAACAAGTGATATTCTGTTAGTGAGACAAACTTTATGAGGCTAGATTAGAATAGTAGATTCTAGTAGCTTTCTCACCATGGTTTTTCCCTTTGTGTTTCCATGTATAAATCTAGTGTTATGTGTTGTGCTTTTCTGATTGTGTTATTTCTCTTTCATGTGTTTAAGTTTTAGTTTTTTTTTCATTCATATTGGAAGGTATAAGAAATCAAGTGTTTAAGATCTACTGATTCACCCCCCCTCTCAGTAGGTAGGTGTGTTTAACATAATTTTTTAATTATGAGAAGATTTGATTCAGATGGAAAGTTATTAAGTGTTTCCCATTATTTTATAACTTGAATCTTGGTTAGATTCACACATGCACTCCTTGTGTGTGTAATGTGTTCTAAATATTTTACCTCTTTCATGAAAAATGAACATTTATTCATTTTATCAAAAAAATATGTTTCTACAAAATGTGAAAGACTTGTTCAACATGGTGTAGATGTTCATCCCATGTTTTCTAAAGATTAAGATGTCATCAAGGTAGATTAAAAATATGGCATAGGTAAATGGACTAAGAATGTCCTTAAATATCTTGAAATGAATGAATTCATTATATGAGTTAACCTAAAAGGCATAATCAACTATTCAATCAATCTTTCCTTTTTTTTAAGACTATATTCCAAATTTCTAAAATTTTAACATGAATGTGATGATACCCAAACTTAAGATAAATTTTGGAAAAAAACTTCTACACTATTTATATGGCATAAAAGTGCCTTAATATTTAAATGAGAATAATATTTCTTCATGTTAATCTTGTTAAGATTTTTTTAATTGATTCACAACTTTGGCACAAACACAATTGGGTTTCTACAAGACAATGATTTAGGCATGATGTGTCCATTATCCATGATTTCATGGATTTACCACTTGATCTATTCATTCTATAGAAATGATATGTTGTATAAAGATGTTTGAGGTAGAGTTAGTTAAGGGATCAAATCATTAGTATTGTTTAGTGTATAGTATGTAGGAATTTATTTAGGTGACTAAAAAATATCTTTGTATTCATATAGTTTATGATTCAATTATTTTATCTTTGTTATTTTTGGATAAACCACACTATGATATGGTGAAATAAGGATGTCATTAAAAATTTAATTCTTGCCATTAATATTGTACTTTTACTAAAATTGAAAATATTCTTGCACTTCCTGGTACTAATGAATGAAAGCTTATAAACTAACTATGATATATGATATTTCAGATCTAGATAATCTATCATAAAATCTCAAGGACTTACTTCATAGACTACATGTAAATGGTAAATAAATGGTTTAACACATGTAAAACATCACAAACCTATAATGGTGAGATGTCATAAAGGATTACATCTTTAAAATGTTTGATTTTGTACACCAAGTGACACTACTAGGTGATCCATTTCTCAAGGCCTACACTAGACCATACACTAGCGTATGGTTATGGATGATGTATAAATTTCAAGTTTAATTTTTGAAAATATGATTAAGGAGAAATTAAATTCACCTAAATTCCATTAGAAATGATAAAGTGTATTGTCTCACCATTGATCTACATTTGTTAATGAAATAATATTTTTTCATATAATTTCTTGTTAGGGGAAGAAGAGATATTTTTATTACCAACCATATCATTGGGTTCCTAATATATTATCTACTTAAATTTTCATAATGATAGATAACTTGTACCCAATTCTCAAGATGTGCAAGTAGAGAGCTCATAGTGTGACACTCTTCATTGGATTGAATATTGAAGTTATGAATTAAGCACCACTTTCCAATCTTGGGCTACTTGTTTTAAAGATTTGAAAATTATTTTCCTCTCTCTGGTATGATGACTTAATCAATATAAATAAAAATAAAAGGCCTTAAATGTAATTATTTGGATCATAAAATGTCCTCATATGAAAATTAATTGATTGGTTTCAGGAAATTGCATGGCTTGGTCATCCTCATGTATTTACTACCCATTTTTGGTGTTATAGTGGTTTTACTTGCTTCTCTTTTCTTGGCATATTTTCAATTGTGAATTACATTATTTATAATAGGCCCATATTTTTCATAGGTGTTAAATATTTGTGTTTAAAATTTGTCTCCACATAATTTTGGTCATTATGTCTTATATTTTATGCTAGCACTCAACTCTCCACTTGTATCTAATAACATTGTTAAAAAAAATACCACCATTAATGTATTAAATGGAGTGATTAAGGATGAGGAAGAATTGAGTAGAGATGATGAAGGAGTCAATAGGGATGATAAGGGTCAATGAGGGAGTGATTAGGGATGACGAGGGAGTGATTAAGGGAGATGAGGGAAGAGGAATGGGTGATTAGAGATGATGAGGGAGTCAATAGGGATGATGAGGGTCAATGAGGGAGTGATTAGGGATGATGAGGGAGTGATTAAGGGAGATGAGGGAAGAGGAATGGGTGATTAGAGATGATGAGGTATGATGAAACAATGATTAGGGATGATGAGGTGATGTAGGAAAAACACTACCCAATATAAATAGTGATCTATTTTACATGTTTAGAGTCTTTAGAAGGTGGTCAAGGTCATAAGAAGTCTGTAGGAGTCTTTCTAAGTTTCTAATTTTGTGTCAATTTTGAATTAGAGTTGTATTGGAATTTCATACCAAATATTTCATTTAAATTTTTGAACTTTCATAGAGACTTCAATATTGTTTCAAGAATTCTAATGTTGAATTTGGTGTGGTTAGATGTTAGAATTTGGTGTGGACACTCTCAACATACAAAAGAAGTTAGAATTTAGTTGATGGTTATTTGGTAATAAGAGTCTTGTCCATCTCTTATTTTGTATTTAAATTTAGATTAAAGAGAGTTGGATGGGGTAGGATTCAAAAGGATGAATGTAAATAACCACAAAAAAGTGAATAAAGATAAGTTTCGATTATTTTCAAACAAGAAAGTAAACAAATCCTACATCTTCTTGAATATGTGCAAAGATAGTTGATAATGTGCATGATCATGAAACATGATTAGTACAAGTTATTTGTGATATTTGTGTGAGTGGTAAGTTGAGAATACATTTTATTTGATGGTTATTATAACATTTATCATTTGATTTTCAAATATTTTGAAGGTTAAAATCATAAACTATATACCTTGTTATTTTATAAACTATGCCTTAAAAATTAAGTGGAGGTTAGAGTATTATGGAAGAGGAGATTTAATTTGGTGGGATTTTTTGAATGTATGAGTAATTAGTAACTTGATATAATAATTAATTAATATTCCTTAAACATTTTATGTTGTTATTTTTCTAAGGACATTCTATGTTAAACAATACAACACTATCTTTTATGAGCAAACATTCTGAGTATACATCTATGTGAGAAGGTATATGCATGTATTGGAGTGAACATTCAAATGTATATGTTGGTGAGTTTATTCTCATATGATAATTAAGTATTATATTCTTTTAAGTATCTTTCATATATTTGGATGAGCAAAACAAAAACTAACATAGTCCTACAATCATCAAGAAACTTAACATAGTCAAAGTGGTATCTCATGGAAATTAGAAAATTGAGTGTTATAGATGGAAGGAATTGTTTTTTAAAGTGTGTAAACATTTATTATAGGATTTTAAACCTTAATGTTTATTTATAACCATTTTTGGAATGAATTAGAATAAATAACCTCTTCTTGGATTACTATAGACTTGTGATTAAGTACACAGTCTATTCAAATTTGGTTAAGTCAATATACTATACCTTAATAAGGGAAATATAACTCTTGAATAATATGAATAGGGTCAAATAAGACATAATAAAATTTTAAAATTCATTATAAACACATTTGGAATATTGAAATCTCATTTTGAACCTTCTTGGGTCTATAAAACCAGTCCAAACCCTGTATTAGGGTTTCTACTTTCAAAGTGAGTTTTTAGGAGTTATAAATATAAATAATTCATGAAATTTGGTGAAAAGTTTTAGTTAAACACGAAAAAAGATAATATAGTGTTTTTAAGTTATGTTAGTATGGATAATTATGGATGAGGGAGAACTATGTGGTAGACAGGGTAGAAGGAAACCTAAATACCTAATCTGATGGTAAAAAGAGCCAAAAGAAGTTATCAAATAGTTGAAAAAAATCTTGGAACTTTGTGAATAAAAGAGATATATTATAGGGTATCCATAAATGAGGTTGATATGATGATTTGAGTCTGTACAAGAAGATTCTATGATAAAGTAAGAGGTAGTGCATGATATAAGGATTATGTTGAGAAGTTGAGTAGGGTTGAGAAGAAGTTAGAGAGAAGTCAAAGGAGTGGAAGGAAGTTTGTTAGAGCTATATTAAATCCTAAGGAACTAGAGAAAAGATTTGATACAAGTTTTTATAAGGTGTACAGACTAGTAAGTGGGATAGTCTCAAAGTAAGAGAGATTGAATGCATTAGTAAGGAGAATAAAATGAAGAGTTTAGTGAGACAATTTGAAGAATGGTGGAGAATAAATGAAATTAATAAAATGATGATGTGAATTTGAAATATGTGTAGGGTCTAAAGATAGAGATCAAGAAAGAAAATATAAAGTGAAAGTTACATGGATATAAGAAAAGAGCTTGGACAAGCAACATATGTAATAGGGTTCTACATCATGAGGGATGGTGATGGGTAATAAGGGAGTGGTTATAAATGATGAGGAAAGGTGAGGGTAAATTAGGGAATGATTAGAGATGATGAGATATGAGGAGGGAGTGATTAGGGATGATGAAAAAGTGATTAGGGATGGTAAAGTCCAATGAAGGAGTTATTAGGGATGATGAGGGATGGTGAGAGCTAATGAAAGAGTGATTAGGGATGATGAGGGAGTGATTAAAGATGATGAGGGATTTTGAGGGTCAATAAGGGAGTGATGAGGGATGAGGAGGGACAAGAAGTGAGTTATTAGGGATGATGAGGCATAGTGAGGGTTAATGAGGGAGTAATCAAGGATCATGAGGGAGTAATTAGAGATAACTAGGGATAGTGAGGGTCAATGAAGGAGTGATTAAGGACAATGAATAATGATGAGTGAGTGATTAGGGATGATAAGGAATGAGTAAGAAGTGATCAAGGATAAGTGAAGGATGATGAATAAGTGAAATTAACACAAAGTGGTTATTTGATGTGTGTAGATCATCAATGTGACCTATACTACCCCAATCACACCAATTTGTATCAATTTCAAAGTGAGTGGTTTGAAAACTTCAATTTTGACAAACCTAATACTCCTAGAAATGCCAAGAATCAATCTAAAAGGTACAAAAACCTAAAAAATGATTATATGTTTACCAAAAATAGATATAAATTGTAAAAGTTATGTCCTAAAATCCCTAGGTTTAATACTTAGACCCTAAAAACACCTAATTACTGACCTGATTAGATTTTGAAAAACTATTTTCCACATCATAAGGAATGAAACTATGAGACCAAATCTATCAGATGTTGAATGAACCTAATTTATTATATTTACTAAAATAAATGTAAAGTATAAGGTTACATTTATAAACTTATACTTAACATTTAGAGTAGTAAATTTAAGCTTATGGACAAAGTTGGATTCACGTGAAATTCCCAAATGCTTATGGAGTTGGTTGTGAACTTATAAAAAAGTAACACATATGTGTTTCATAATGTGTATGCATTATATAGTACACTATATAATGTGTACACATTATTTTAATTTTAAATAATGTGTACATGTTATTATTTTCTAAATAATGCATACGCGTTATGGATAAAAAATTACTGAGACATAATTTTAATAATATGATCACATTAATTAAATAACATAATCACATTATTTAATAATGTGATTTCATTACCTAAAATGTCCATGGAATTGTCTCCCAACTATGTGCACATAACCAGGAGGTGAATGGATAAGATCATTGTGACGTTGACAAGGAGTATACTTTTTAGCATATTCAATTACATATTTTTTAAAAGGCTAAAATTAACCCATACACAGGCATTTGCATGTTGTATCATGTCTACTATAGTGACCACCTCAAATTCCCCCATGTACTTACTCGAGTAGAAGAGGAACCTCATTTTGCATAACACAACAGAGCAAGGTACCTTCGACATTGTGATAGTAAATGATGTTATGTCAAAATATGTACTTGAAAGCTTGTTTATGAATGCATGTGTTTTAATGAAAATCTAAATTAGGAGGATAGGTTTGATGTTCTAAATACTGAATGATATCTTGGTACCAAGGGATTTGTCGAATGGTCATAGCCTTGATGTGATAAATAAGTGAATCAGGTGGTTGGGTCGATGACAGAGATTTTTTGATTTGTATAATAAAGGGAAGATTAGAGAAAAATTAATGAGGATGAAAGAGAGAATTTGAAGAGGAAAGAGAATCAGTAATAAAATTTTGGTCATGAAGAATAGGCTCAATAGTGAAGGAAATAAAGTCATTAGAAAGAGTGGTTATAATTTGATGACAGGTAATGAGGTTCTCATTTTTACATTGATAATGACCATTAAAATGACTAAAAATGATTTGAGAATCTCATAAAACATGAAGATATTAGATATCTAGATCAAGAGTAGCTCTCATGACTAAGATAAGAGCTTCATATTCAACCATATTGTTGGTCACATCAAAAGTGAGATGAAAGGCTAAAGGAATAATATTACTAAGAGGACTTGTGAGAATGCAACTTGCCCTAGCTCCTTGAAGGAATTTAGCACCATCAAAGTGGAGGGTCCAAGTATCCTCATGTAAGTCAACATTAATTTTAGGGAGCTTCTTAATAACTAGCTTTGGTTTAGTAGTACCAGAGGGAGGGGGAGATTCTTCAAGATTATTGGATTTAATATCAATAGTAAAGCTATGAAAATAGTATTTAAGGGATATAGCTTGATTAAGACCTTAAATGTAAAAGATATTGTCATTGGGAAGATCATCTTAAAATGAAGAAGTGGCCAAAAATGGGAGTTGAAATAAGTTGGTTAGCTATGACTTGCCATTTAATAGCTTTTTGTGTGATGATGTGGATATCAAATTCCATAAGTAAGACCATCCATTTTCCAATTCTATCTCTAGGAAGAAAGGCTTTGGAGAAGAAATAAAGAAAGGGGTTGGAATGAATGATGACATATATTGTTTGGTATAGCATATAATGATAAAGATTTTTACCTACAAAATAGATAGTGAGGCAATCACACTTAACTTTGGTATAACATGTCTCATAATAAATGAGGCCTTGGCTAATGTAGTAAATAGCATACTCTCTCCTTGTATCATCTTGTTGGGTAAGAAATGCCCCAGCTGAAATAGGTGAGGAATACGTATAGAGAAATAATGATTTATCATTGGAAGGTGGAAAAAGTGTAGGTGGATGAAGTAATGACTCTTTCATATTATTTAAGGCTTTTTTACATGGATCCATCCATTCTAAAGCTATACCTTTCTTAAGAATGGAATTGATGAAGTGAATGTGATAAGCCATTTTGGGGGAAAATCATCTAATTTCCCCAAGATTTCCTAAATAAGTTCAAATATTAGGAATAGATTAAGGAATGGGTATGTTAAAAATAACACTAATATTTGTTGGGTCAACATCGATGACATGAATAGAGACTAAGAATCTTAAAAAATTACTAGATGTGACTATAAAAAGACATTTGAAAAGATTAAGTCTAACTTTATATTTAAGGAGATGGTCAAAGATGATATCAAGATAAGAAAGATGGTTCTTATGATGTTTGGATTTAGCAATAAGATCATCTACATAAGTTTCAACAATTTTATGTATGAGATCATGAAAGATGTGAGTCATAGTATGTTGATAGGTATCTCTAACATTTTTAAGTTTGAAGGGAATTTTGATGTAAAAATAGGTGCCCCATTCCATGGTGAAAGTAGTCGTATGTTGGTTCTCAAGAGTGATGTGAATCTCATTATATCCTGAGAAGCCATCCATAAGAGACAACATTTCATAACCAACTATGGAATCAATGATGGCATTATTGAAGGTAAGGGGAAGTTATCCTTAGGGAAAACAAGATTAAGGTTGTGGAAATCAATACAAATGTAGATGACCATTATGACCTTCTTTCAAATGGGAATAATGTTAGAAACCCATTCAAAATAATCCACTAGTTTAATGAATTTAGCATCTAGTAGTTTGATGATTTCCTTATGACATAGATTAGTGACTTTAGGTGGGAATTTTTGTTACTTTTGATGCACTGAGCTTAGTGTCAAGATAAGTGATGATGTTATGAACCATAATACTAGGTCAATTTTAGGCATGTCTTGGTAGGACCAAGTGAATGCCTCTTGATATTTATCAAAGAATAAGCTAAAGTTTTCATGCTCAGATGGTGAGAGTTCTCAAGAAACTATGATTGGTCAAGGAGAAGATGGGGTACCATATTCGATATGAGTTGTTTATTTGATAAGCATGGTATTATCATCTTGAAAATGATAAGGTGTGTTAGGCAAGGCTGAAATTGGATTTGTTTTAGAATCAATGCTAGAGACAAAGTTGTTAAAGCAAGGAGTTTTATTCTTGAAATTTCCAAGTTTATGATGTTGTCTAAGGAAGTTGAGGTTCTCAGGGCATGAAGTAACTCAAGAATAGCTTCATCACTAGCAAGGTAGGAAGAGGACCATAATATTCAACATCTACTTCAAGGTATATAATTTTATTGCCATGGATCATACTCAGAATGAATCTGATGGACATCAGTGGTTACCTTGGTATCTAGTGTAATTTTGGAAGTAGATGAAGATGATGGATCTGAAGAGATAGGAGTGTTGATAGATTTAATGATAGGAGAATAATATAAAGAAATGATAGGATCCAAAGGAGGTAGAGAATATTTAGGAGCATTCATAGGTTTGGAAGGTGTAAGTTTTTCTACCACCCAAGGAGTATCGATAAGTGGAGAATTGGTGGGAGGTACATGACCCTTAGGATCTAAGTCATGATGTGTAGATATGTTATATACATCCGAGTTGAAGGCATGAATTTGTGATAAAATATTTTGATAGTGATGGAAATCCAAGTCTCTAGAGTGAGCTTGGGCCATGATATAGTTATCATCATATGTTGAAGAAATCATACATACTTGAGAATCATGGGGAGTTTCAGAAGGTGAAATCCTAATGTTGCTAAATATAAAAGGGAACATGGTGAGAGGATCTTGAAATAATTTAGCCACTCCAAAATTATTACAAGTGAAGGCATCTTTAGGTAAATATGGCTCTTGAGCATTGCATGGAAGGGGAAAATTGATTAATCTCATCCATGATAGGAACAAGTATGATCTCTAGGGTAAGTGAGAAGGAAGAAGCCAATCCAAAATATATGGAGGTAGCTTCTTAGTATTACAAGTGTGTTTCAACTCATGGGGCTCATCATCATCAAAATACAAAAAAAGTAACTTGAATATCATGGTTCATGTTGATGAACTCAGGTAAAGGAGCACTATTGATTTTAGGAATTGTAGGAATTCGATATTGAGGCTTAGGATTGGGAAGCTTGATGATCCATGGGTTGGGATCAACTTCATATTGGTAATTTTTTTTGTTATGTAAAAATTTAATACATTGAGTAAAAGAAGAGGTGATGACCCTCATTCGATGAGTCCATGATGACCAAGAATAATGTTATAGGATAAAGGAAGATCAGGGACCATAAGCTTGGTTCTAACAATCTTAGGTCCAATGGTCAATGGAAGCCAAATGTATCCAAGTGGATTTCAATTAGTCTTGTAAAAGCCACAAAAATTAATATGGGTTTATTTAAGATGATCTTTGATATAACCAAGTTATTTAATGAGCCGTAAGGATGTGACATTAATACTAAAACCTTCATCAACTAGAACTTTTTAGATAAGGGTGGTATTAATGAATACCTTGATAAAGAGAGGTAGATCATCGATGTAAAAAAGAATTTCATCATTGATCATGTCCTCTTCAATAAATTCAATGTAAGGTTTGGAATAAGGACACATAGTCTCAATGGTATTGACATTAGTTGGTTGAGAATCGATAGAAGGTGGTTCTTCATCTATGGAAGATGGATCTTCAATTTATTGTTGTTGTATAAGAAATTTATGATGATAGGGTGAAGTGTAAACCAACTCCATAAGAGGAATATTATAAGGCATAGAATTGAGTTCTTAAAGAAAATTATAATGTGATTTAGAAGAACCAACATGAGGTTTAAAAGGAAAATTAGATTTAGGAGGTATAGATGTGGCGGGAGGATTGTAAGGGGGAAGTTGTTCCTCAATTATTTCTGAATCATCATGAGTGGTGGTAGTATATTTAAGTAATTATTCTTTTAAAGATGGTTTTTAGGCTTGGTAACAAGATCTTTGTGAGCTGGTTTACGATCATAAATAACCTTACAAACATTGACATATTGAGAGTTGTTATAATATAGGTCATAATCAACATCAATGGCATAAACATCCTTGGCATTTGATTGATTATTATTTGAAGAAGATTTTTGATAATTAAAAGTAGAAGCTTTAAAGTATTTTTTTTTGAGATGCAACAACATACTCTCGATGAAATTTTTTGATCATAGCCTCATGGTTGAATGAGTCATCAAGCATATAAGAAATGGAACACTTATTAAGCCCTCTACAATATTCATGATAATGCCCAATGTCAGCATGGAACCAATAGAATAGATTGGGATCATACCACTTAGGAGGAGCATTTGGATAAATGAAAGGTTTAGAGGGTGGTAAAATTTATTTAATTTGTTGAATTTAAAGAGGTGTGTGAGATGGTAAATAAACATCAGATTTAGAAACTCCAAGTTTCGTTTGGCGAGTATTACTAGTGATAAAATTATATGTTTAAAAATATCCTTTAAGAAGTTTATGATTGGGTTTGAATTGCTTCATAAGAAAGTCTTGACGCTTAGCTTGGTCAAGAGCTTCATTAAGAGTTTGAAGAGCAAAGGCTCGAATCTTGTCTTGAAGAGTGGGAGTCAAAGTGGTAATAAAGATTTTGAATAAATTATCATTAGTCATAATATGATCAAATTTATGAGCTAAATATTTCCATCTTTTAATAAAGTTATGAGCCAATTCATTAGGAGATTGTTTAGCATTTATGAAGTGACTAAGATAATTTTTAGGAAGATCATTATGTTGAAACTCTTTAACCAAAGGATTAACCAAATCTTCAAGTTGCCAAATAGAATGTTGAGGAAGTTTATTATACCATTATAATACATCACCAATGAAAGTTTTGACTAATAGTTTAGTTGTGGAAAATGTATTAGTTTCGATCCACTCTTTGTAAAGGTTGTCAAAGGCTTTGAGGAATGAAGCAGGGTCTTTAGTCTCATCATAACTGATAGTTGGAATTATGTTACCAATATCAATTTTTACAATGAGGGGAGCTAAAGGCTCATTTTGAATAGTTTGAAGCATATTTTTACTCATTATAGGTTGAGGAATAACATTGTTTGAGGCATCCTTAAGAGGTGAAGGAATGTAATTAGGATTAGATTGAGGATGAATAGCTAGAGGTTGATTAGCCATGTTGATTATATGCTATTGACGTTACATCATTTGGTTGGTATTAGAGTTTTGAATGATGTTTATTTTTTGAATGACTTCAGCTAAGAGTTGGGTTGTATCAGAAGGTGAGTTAGTGTTGGCTGGAGCACTCCCCAAATTAGTGTTAGGGGGAAGATTATTAGGAGGGTTATTAGTGGGATTGTTAAATAAATTTGTATCAATAACACCCATATTGGTTTGGAAAATTTGAGAAGTGTTTTGATAAGTATGAAAAGGATTGGATCCATCAACTTCATCTTGAGGTGTTATTTGCACCATGTTATAGTTTATAGATGAAGGAGGAGAATTTCCCCAAGAGTGATGGTTTTCTTGGGAGGAAAAGAGAGGAAGGAATGAACATCTGATATAGTATCTAAATGGATTTAGGGTGTCCAAAAATATTTTGATAGGAAACTTCATTCTGACTGAAGAGAGATGAACAAAATGCAAAATTAGAGAAATAAGAAACTAGATTGAAAAATAGGAAAAGTAAGAAATAGTACTGGGTTGACTAGGTTGACCTAGTGTAGGAAATAGGGCTTGTAGATTGTATAGGGTTGACCAAGTCGATCCAATGTAGTGCATAGAAGCCAAAAAAAGTATAAATAAGGGAGAGGAAAAGATTAATAACAAGATTAGAAATTAAATAAGGTAATTTTTAATTAATCTAAGAAAGTAGATGCCAAAAGGAAACACACAATCAATTGAATTGATGCTAGCCATTCTAATTGATGCACACAAAGAAAAATATTACACTTAAGCTAGATAATGCAAGATTTTACACACATAATTGATCAAAGAGCAAGAAAATAACTTGAAATTAGAAATAGATACTTGGTCAACTTAGAATGTTTGATTATATTATTAAGAATGATTATAAATGTAAAGGAGGGTTAGCTATAAGCAAGGTACTAGATAGAAATCTATGCATAGTTTTAGGTAAGTTTAATATGAAAGGGACTGTAGTGGCAATGATATAGGCTTGGTATTGGGGACTACCCCCTCACATCACACATCAAAACAATAAGGGTAACAGGCACTTTGCCAAAATATACTATCAACTACACTTTATACTTGACCAGAGCATCGAGTTGGATTCCCCCTTGGTGATGAAATCTAAGTAGGTAGACCTACGTAGTCAAATGTTAAAATGTTTGTTGATGTTTATGTGGTTTGGATGTGTTTGAAAAATAATATAAATAGTACAACTAAGTGATTGATTGAAAATACCCTAATTAGACTATGTGAACTATTTTAAGTATGTAAGCAACTTAAAAGAAAGATGTGATTAATCATATATGGTTCATTCCAACTTTGAAACAAGGTATAGTTGAAAAACTATATGGATAATCATATAGAATAGGTTAAATAGAGTCAAACAAGTAATAAAGAAATAAAATCTAAAAGTGAACTTGGTTAGTCAGGTTGACCTAGTTATTTCAAAAAACATAGAACATAGAACTAGGTCTATAGGGTTGACCTAGTTGACTATGTAGAGGTAGTTTTAAATACTACAAACTTGAATAGAAAGTATAGAAAAAGAAAGATACAGAGGAAATAGAAACTAACATAAATGGTTTAGAGATTAAAAGGAGAATATTTTTGATCTGAGACCTTGGAGAAAATTGGTAGTAACCTATAAATTGGGTCAACCTAGTCAAACAAGCTATGCATGAACTTACTAAAAAAGTGCTAAAAATGCACTAGGTCAACCTAGTCAACCTAGTAGGTTGAACTAAAAGTCTAAAATGTGTACTAGGTCAAGATGGTCAATCTAGTTAGCTAAAAAAGAAGTTTACAAGTCTAAAAACTTATACTTGGTTGAGCTGGTCGATCCAGTTGCCTGTTGCTACAAACTTGTGCACACAGATAAATAACTGGGTTGACAAGGTTGATCCAACACAATAAAGATATGATAAAAATAATGATCAATATAAATGAAATGAATCCTAAAAGGGTTTAATTCATGTTAGGTTCACTAGAATGTATAAAATTAGAAATGCATCATGTCCATAAATCAATCCTAGATCAAATGGGATAAAGCACACCTAAACTTCTGATTGGGGGCATATAATTGTTAAGCAGGAGCATAACTAATGTGAGGATCCACTAGACCTGATTAGAGGATCACTTGTCACAACACACCATGTGAGGTAAGGTTCCAAAGCTTATAGTCTAACATAATTACATAACAACCCTAAAAGAGTCATATGATTTAATATTTCACTAATCTAATAACAATAAAAGCAAATCAAATCTAGTGCACACCAAAGCTTGTGGCACAAAGTGGGGGGTTAGTAAAGAAAAGT
Source organism: Torreya grandis (assembly GCA_037957365.1). Taxonomy (NCBI): domain Eukaryota; kingdom Viridiplantae; phylum Streptophyta; class Pinopsida; order Cupressales; family Taxaceae; genus Torreya; species Torreya grandis. Next base: position 4,921,971 of record JARHVA010000475.1, read on the forward strand.
AATCAAAAAATATATATGAAACTTAAAATAAAGTAAGTATGAATAACACCCTAATATATGGAATATGAAGAGTAATATTATTTGATCCAACACTTATGATACTTCTATCTACTAAAAAAGAGGATAACAAAGTTAGAATATACTTACTTGAATGTGAACCCATCGAGACTCAATCTCTCCCTTGGCCAATGGGAATCTGTAAGAGATTTTTATAGTTTATAAGGATCACTTTTTTAGGCAAAAGTATCCAAGACCTATCCATAAGACTAGATTCTCCAAAATAAGAAACCTAAGCTAAGTCTCCTCAAGTAGAATGGTGGAAGAGCAGATTGTGAAAAAGCATGAGAGAATAATAAATCTTGATTGAATATATCAATAATGACCAAAATGACCTTGAACTTATAGGTAGAAATTAACTTGAAATCATTCAAATATGTTAGTTATGTTATGCCGACCTGGTCGACCTAGCACATTTTTGGGCTATCATTAGGTTTATGCTAGGTTGGCTAAGAGGTCAACCAACCAAAGGATCTAAAATGTCCCTAAACCATACTAGGTTGACCTGGTTGACCTAATACAACTAACAAGTCAAAAGGGTGCTAAGTAAGGAAATGAAGGATGGAAAGAGGAAAAAGAATGTGTAAAGGAGGAGACACAACTTAGGGAAAGGTTTTAAGAAATAGCTAGATTGGTAGTAATGTGGCAAAAATAGACAATAATCCTACAAAGTACCAAAGGTCTACCCAGCCCTTTCCTAGTGCACCCCTTATGGCATGCACTCAAAGAGATTGAGTCTTGATTGGTTTCTACAAGATGTAAAGCATCAATATTTGATAAAATATTAAAATATTGTGTATACAAATAATACTAGATTTTAGTGTTTATAAGTTTCCCTCTTTTATTATAATAATGTAATTACTAGAGTAAAAGGAAAAGGTAGACATGAGTGTGTATAAGAAACTTTGTATTTTTAGTAAGTTTCAATTATGCAGGTCACTCCATTGAAAAACATGTATCAAAAATATGGTAGTTAGTTTCCATATATTGAAATTTTAGATTTGAAATTGAAAATTTAAAATTAACCATGTATTTTTGAAATGCTTGTTGATATTACAACTTGTTGGAGATGATGCTTCCTTTTTGAAGCATTGGAGAAATATGCTATCCATTGAATCACTTAAAGATTGGTTTCTATTATTGAACCATGGATAAATTAAGGGTGATCAAACCCCAATTTTTTGTAACTATGAAATCCATTAGGTTGGGAAGATAACATGCCCCAACCCTCATAAATGTGGGGAGAGTACATAATTTACTAACCTAAATAAATACTCATATCTAATAAATAATGGGAACCATATGATGGTTTATATAGAAGTAATTCCATGCCTATTGAGCATCACTGATCCTCAACGTACATTACTTATAAAAACATGAATCAATCTTTGTAGCTGGATTTATATATTCAAGGTTGATCATTACTTGGTATGGATTGAAAAGTGTTTTGAAAATAAAAAAATTGTATTATTGCTCACCAAAAAATGTGAAAATGTGCATGAATCAATATCATACCCCTTTATAACTATGCTAAATATAAACTATCATAATATGTATGTGCATAAACCAATATCATGCTCCATAAATATGAATGCACATATATGTTCAAGAACAATATTATGCCCCATAAAACTATACCAACTGATATATAATGTTATGTATCTATATGTTGAGCATAAGAACATTTCTTTCAAATATATGCATATGTGTAAACCTATAATTCATGTTCCTATAAACTATGTACATATGCCCATGAATATTAACCCCAATGCATATGAATATGTAATTAATTATATATAAAGTAAGTGCATATACCCAACATATGCCCCCAATTTTTTTATAAATGTGTAAAATATAAGTCATGTGACTAAACCATCTAATATATGAACCATTTTGAATATCTAAAATATATACTCTTATTCCAAAATTTATTTTATGTTTATGGAGGCTTATGTTTTTATGAAAGTCCACTGTAATGCCCCCTTTGAGATGAGGTATGTGTCTTATAAGTAAATCATCTCAAAATAAATGTTAACTGTATCATATAAAGATAGAATCATGTATAGTCATGAGAACATGTGTAGAGTATGTCATCATAGTAATGTATATGACAATAAAGACATATATGTAACATATGTAATGCAAGTCATATAAGTGTCATGTATAGATAGATGTATCAATGAAACACACATTATTAATCATCACCATGAATATAATTAAATAAGGCCACATAGTAAAAGTGTATGATATGGATAATGGAACCACTCAATAATAGAAAGCTCAATAAGCTCAATAATTAGGTTCATGTATAAATCCAAGGGATGCGTATAATGTACATGAATATATCTCAATAAAAAAGGCTAAGGGACACAATTAAGGGACATAAATATGTCACAAATAAGGGACATAAATATGTCACAAAAAAGGACAAGGAGCCACATATAATATAAAATCATAAACTAACATATCATGCAAGAGAGTAATAACATAAATGAAGCATAGAAGAAGTAAAGACTAGTCTACATCATCTATATGTATCAATGTAACATCATATAAAATAACATATCCATGTAATAATATGTAATATATGAGTAAATATCAAGACATGTAAGAAATATATGTAGCTCAACATGGTAAAGAGGTCATAAAAATATATAACATGTTATAGTCAAATCTATGGAATAAGATGCCCCTAATATTGCATGGCCACTAGGTAGAGGAGAGTCAAACATATATATGTCCATGCATAACCTATATGTCCTACATTACAATCATATACCTTAAAATTTATGTGTGTATTGAAATAATATTATATCTAACAAAAATGTGATAAATAACATATGTAAATAGTATAATCTAGTAATCATGTCATGCTTAGGTCTTGATTTTTTTTTGAATATTTTGAATGATTATAAATTTTTGAGATACTTATTATTTTTTTATTTTTTTTATTTTATTTGAAAATCTGAAAAATTGATAACCAATTATCACATCAATGGTATTATCTGGGAGCTACCTGTATCGAATATGGGAATGACCAATTGTCATGAGCGAGTAGAGGTATAACACCACTCATGTCCATCATCTACTGAATCTTCTACTATAACATAGTTTCAAATATCATTAATTTTCTTGAATTCATATTCATTGTATTCATAACTATTTTAACAATTCTTTATATTATCATAATCATAACAATCCTTTTAGTCATCATCTTGGGAGAAAAATAATTTATTAGATTTATATTGTTCTTCAACATGTCCCTTTTTGTCAATCTCTTGAATCAAAGGCTTTGGATATAAGGAGTGTTGTGTAGTTTCCCCATTAATATTATTAGTCACATCATGATATTGATATTATTTATTAGAAGAATATGATTTCATTATTTATTTATTCAAAAGTACACTCTCTTTTCTATCATGAGATTCTTTTTGTAACTATTCTCTTTGTATTTGTTCTTGTATTTTTTCCAATTATTCCTTAAGTAAATTTTCTTTTTCTTTTTTTAATCTCTCTTATTTCATTTTTCCCATTTATTAATTTTGTAGATTATCTTGTTCCTTTTGTTTATTTTAATATGTATCCTTAACTATATTAGTTTGATCACTTATAGTATATTTATTTGAATCTAGTGGTGCTTAAATGGATGTCTCAAATTTACAAATACCTCTATCAGTTAGTTGCTGCATGATGTGATTCAAATAATGAAAATGTTTTTTATGATGTACCATAATTATATGATAAGTAAAATAGTATTTTTATTGCCTTAAATAATGAATAAGAGGTAACCTTTCTTGAAGTCTTATTAAACTTGGGTAAACTAGTTGACCCATTTATCACCGATGTAACTTATTTCTTAACCTGTACTTGAGATGAAGGTACAAAGTTTTGTAATGGGGAGAAATGGTGAAATTGATACTAAAATGTTAAATATTATTTATATGTACAATATTATATATACACGATGTAATTTTTAGGAATTTTATTTGGGATATCCTCTATGAGCTTTCTCATAGTAACCATCTGATCTAGAATTACTTCACAATAATGAATCATTGGTAGTTATGATTTGATATGAATATAATAAAGTATATATGGGAGGTGGAGGGGCTTAAGGAAGAACATGTTTAATAACTTATTTTTTTCATGCATGATGGGACACCCTACCTCATCTAGTGTTGACAAAATTGATTACAAAGATTAGAATAAGTTATGGGTGAATAATAGGATTGGGATGATAGCTAGTACAACCTTGAGGTAGAGGGGGAGGAGGAATAAAAGGAGTCATGCATCAAATTTGGTGTCTAGTATTGAGAAAAGGAAACTTGGTTTAATTGTTGAAATAATATTATTTGAGGAAGGCTTCATATTATTCATTATTAATTTTAGTGTTATTAGTATTCTTATATTTGATCCATTTGATTATATGATTGATCAATATATAATGTATCCAAGTGGAACAACATGAAAATATTATATTAATTAATTTCCTCAATAAATAAAGGGAATGTTCATTCATTATAGCCATGGGTAGCATGTATTATTAGGGAATAATTAAAAAATCAGGTTTGAAAATAAAAACCTAGAAGGATCAAATCATGAATGAAAACCTATGATTTAGTATGGTTCGATATGGATTTAGGTTCATGAAGAGTTCACTAATATATTTTTATCTTGAATTAGATTAAGATGAATTACTCAATCTAATTAAGGTATAAACTAGTATGTGAATTTAGATACTAAGATACAACATTCAAACATGCATTTGAATGAAAAATCTTAAAATTGATTGCAATAATTTGATAAGTGACATATGATAAATATAATTACACAAAAGGATAAGTAATTAGTTGTTCTAATTGAATGTCTGATTGCAACTAACTTTTGATAATGGAAAATAGACTAAAGTAGGCTTATGATTAATATTCACTTATCTATGAAATATTTATATGTGTTATTTTGATTTCTAATGATGTATAAAGCTCTAAAATTTAGCATCCTTCACCTTGAAATGTTAGGTGTGATTATGAGGTCTATAAACTACAAAAATGAAAAATATTAGAATGGATTGAGTTAGTTGTTGACTTTTCAAGTCACCATGATCTCTCATCACCTCACATTATGGAAACATGATTTTTTTACCAATATCAATTTAAATCTACTAGTACTACTTCATGTTGATCAATTGAGACCAAGAGTAGATATTTGATAAAATAATAATGATTTTTTATACTTTTTCATGTTTCATAAGGCCTAGTAAGCATTCTTAAGTTATAAGGTCGCATTAGCCTTGTATATATCTATTTTAGTGATTTTTAATGTGAAAATATATCCAAAAAAGACTTTGAATCATTTTATTAAGTCATTTTTAGAATTTAAAACATTTTAAAGAGAGATAAAAGTCATTTAAAGGGTTTAATACTCCTTCACAATTACTTGGAATCTGTACACCTTGTTTAAGAGGTTTTCTAATCTTGTTTCCCCTATTCTACCTCCTTGTGAACTCCAAGCTTCTAGCATGAAAAGTATTTTTTCATAATAAAATCACATTTTATAAGGTTTTAAGTCTATTGGAGAAGGTTTCAATATCAAAATCACTGTATTCAAGGTTTATACCATGGTTTAATTAGTATGGCAAAGTTTTTTAAAAATTTTTGATGCATGATTGATACTCTTAGATCCATTTTACATGACTATCATAAGAAAAATCACAAGATTTCATGACTATTCTAATCATTTTTACGTATGAAGATATATTTCATGGTTATTAAAGCTTTAAATTAGATTTTTATCTAGGGATCCATTGATCCAAACACTTTAGAGCCTTCATACTGGTATAAAAACAAAGGAAAATATTTTTTCAAGCCAAAAATTAGACCCACAAGCCTGTAAAAAGTTACAAGGATGTTTAGGGTTTTGATATATAAAAGGATATTTGAAACAAAGTTCCAAATCCTATAGGTTCTATTCTAACCTACTTAAAGTAGTTTGCAAACAAATTATAAAAACTAGCTAAAATGAAGTTCTATAGGTTTATAAAGGGCCATAGGGTCAATTAAAAGATCCTTATGGAGTTTTTAGAGTTAATAATACTATTTAGAGCTTATAAGACCATCCATAAAAAGGTTTTTAGGCTTTAAAAAAGACAAAATAAAGTTATATGTAAAGTTATACATCTTCAGGAGAACAAGATAAGTTTTATAGACAAAAAAAAGCTAAAAATAGGATTTATAGATATGTATAAGTCTACTAGTCCTCATCAAGGAGCTTTAAGCATGAAGTAAGATTTAGATAGGTTTTTAAGGAAATACAAATAAAAACTATAGGCTAAAAACCATGTTTTTAGGCTTTATAAATAAAAAACCAGTCACATCCTATTTCTATTCTCTTCATGCATGACACATGTAAGGTTTTGAAAAGTCCTAATGTGCCTCATAGTGGTATATAAACCCCATGGGAATGGATAAACCACATGAACACATCAAAAATATCCTATAAATAGCTAAAACCTCTAAAAACCTAAACCTGTGAAGATACATTTTGATGGGTTTTTCAAGTGGAGAGGCATCAAAATGAGTTTGTATAATTTTTAAGAACAAAACAAAGAATGAAAAGTTAAAGACCTATCTTGGCATGTTTCTAAGAGTCTTGAAGCAGGTTTCTAGTTTTTTATCCAAGAAATCCAAGGTTTTCATGATTGTGAATGTCAAAGTAATGGTTCTAAAGACATCAAGTCTCTACAATATGTTTTCAAGACCTATAAGCTTACAAGTCTACAAGACAAATTTTTCAAATTTTGGATCATGTATAATAACATATAGTGTTCTTTGATGATATAATGATAAAATGAGGGTTAAATCATTTCAAGACCCTCATATGTAGACCTTCAAACATTTTCCTGATTGTTACAAGTGTTCACACAACCCTGTAAGGTATGGAGTTAATGATCCATGGTTTTATGAGGTTTGTAAGATGAAGAGATAGGGGATAAAGAGAAATAATTATGATGTTATAGGTCTATGGACGTTTCCATGAATCTCAAGACCAATATACATGTATACAATAGTCACCATTGTTTCACAATCTTTTTGAATGGCTTGTAACATGTTTCCAAGGCTTATTGGTGGATTAATAAGAAAACAAAGGGTTTCAAGGTTTTTTAATGATGTAATGATAAAGTAAAGGTTCTAGAGAATCCTTTAAAGTTACTAAAGGTTTAAAGGTAGAATATTAAAGTTTTAAACATCTTAGAATGAGGGTTACATGTCATTTTCAAAGTTTCATACATGATCAAGAACCTACCAACAAGTCTGTGTCATAATATATAGGGTTTTCATAGTCTTATAGGTTGAAACCACATTTTAGCATCTCAATACCCCTTCTCAATAACCAAAAAATGGAAAAATATGATTTCATGGTCTCAATACCTTCAAAACATGTTTATACTCTTGTTAGGATCTGAATTATAGGTTTCAAGAACCTTATAGAGGTATGCAGGTCTAAAACTATCATATGAGGTCCCATGATGATTATATATATTCATATTTATGCATAATCCATAATTACATATATACATATCTATATATGTTCATACTCTAAGTACCCTACTTAAGGAATATAAATTCATATTTAAACAAAATATAAATCACATTAACACCACAAAGCATTCAAAAATTGAATTAAATACATTGAAATACAACATAAACTATTAAATAGTATTATGTACCATATGGTACATAAATTTATTGAGATCCTTTAGCAAATGTTTAATGCCCCAAATTAAACATCTAAGACCCCAAATAATTCAACTTCAAAACATTTTTTAAATTTTAAAATTGAGTTCAAACCGAACATCTAACAAAGCCTAAAAAGTTTAATTCAAACATTCTTTTAACCATAATACATAGAGCAGGTTAACATAAGGAAACAATCTAGTTGATATTTGAATCCAAAATCTCATACTTGTCTATGTATGTCCAAGTCAAAGTAAACTATAGTAATTTTTATACTATTTATCCAACCATAAAATATATATTTATGTTTACACAATATAAAGTCTTAATAATAGATATTTTAGAAAACACTCATTATAAATATAACCAAACCTATTCATAAAAAATAACTATGGTTTAATTAACTCAAACTTAATATGTATTAAAAACTTGCAAGCATGTAATAATACAAATTTAGTATATATTCCATTCAAAATTCTCCTAACTCTTTTAGTTTGGTATTTGACTTAAGTAACACACAATCAACCAATATATATTCTTGAATACATAATTGAATAACTACGTGGGTTATGTCTAAAACAACTTCCAGCTGTCCCTTATAATGTTATAAAAATTGACTCATAGTCCATTCAAAGTTATAAGAAAAGTGCATAAAGTTCTAATTTGTGCATGTTAAACATGTTCAAAATGAGAAATTTCACTTATGTTTTGGTGTTGCATTATTCAAAGTTCAAAATCATAAGAAGCATGCTTAAAGTTTCAATATTTACATGTTAAACATGTTTGAAATGAGCAAAACCACTTAAGTTTTGGTGTTTCATTATTTAAGGTTCAAAATTAGAAGAAACACACATAAATTTTTAATCTTTACATATTAAACATGTTTGAAATGGGCATAACTGCTTAAGTTTTGGTGTTGCATTATTCAAAGTTCAAAATTATAAGAAACATATTTCATAAACAACATAATAGATTGATGAATTTCAAATAGAAATTATTATCTAGTAAACAACATAAATATTATTTAGTAGATTTCAAATACATATTACAAAGTTACAAACTAACACTCAGGTATCTCAAACAACCTTTTTATAACCTATGATTCATCTCTGACATTTTTATGCAATGTCTCACTAGCATTTTCACTAACTTATTTGGTAGTTGTATCCATGACACCTCTTCTTTCAGTTAGAGTACTCCAAATTGAAATTTCTCTACCATATGGAAACACATTCACTTCATAACTTTAAACATACAACCTAAAATATGTCTCAATATTTTTATCCAATTTATTCTAAAGTTTTTATTTAATAAAAGATAATGTACTAAATACTCTTTCATCTTCCACAGACCCCAAAATCATTATTGGCACAATTCATATAATTGAAAATATTCATAAATTTATTCTTTTAGAATACTACTATGGTACCATTTCTTCCATAGCCTTATAATAGAACCTATTTCTGTTGGTTTAATTAACAACTAATATTGTTCAACCATTATAATTTTAAAAAGGATTGACTATTTTTTAGTAAATGCTTTTGAAAAATACTCTAAACTTCCTCTCCATTTATTTATATAGACTTATTGAATTTTTTTCAAAAGTTCCTTAATCCTTTCTATAGGTTTACACAAGTTCACAAAGTTTTAGTGATATGTTGAAGCAAGGTTTTGAGCCCATCCAAGCCTACATAGAAGCCTACAATGTGTTTCCAAGGCTCTCTTGGTAATATAAAGACAAAACTGAGTGTTCTAGGATTCTTCTAATAGATATAGGTTTCTTAGGTTGGTCAAGCATCCAAAAAACATGAAAATAGTTGGAAACCTACTCCTTAGAAAGTGAAACCTTCTCAAGTGGTTGGTGTTTATTGCAAGCATGTGAAATGGCTCTAGATGAGTGAATTAGAACTATTTTGGTCATAATTAAGATCTATTTTCATGAAGAATACCTAGTAAGGGATATAAACATTAAGAAAAAGTCAAGATTATCTACATTCTCTCCAACCCTATATGTCCAAAGGAAAGTGGCAAGTTCAATGCTCATTAAGGTAGGAAGACTGGGTCTATTTTGAGAACAAGCCTTCTTAAAGAGACAACAAAAGTGGAAATAGGGTGACTTACCCTCTACTATGCCAAGAATCTAAGAAAAAATTCATGGAATAAGTATAAATTATTGAAAAAAGGCTTATTGATTTCAACTTCTTGGTCTCTCCTCCTACATATGCATGCCTTAATGTAATAAGTGGAAAGTTGTTGTCTTTTACTCTCACTTGCTTGAGTGTGTGTGTGTATATATGCATGCATGCATGTGTGTGTGTGTGTGTGTGTGTGTGTGTGTGTGTGTGTGTGTGTGTGTGTGTGTGTGTGTGTGTGTGTGTGTGTGTGTGTGTGTGTGTGTGTGTGTGTGTGTGTGTGTGTGTGTGTGTGTGTGTGTGTGTGTACGTGTGTGTGTGTGTGTGTGTGTGTGTGTGTGTGTGTGTGTGTCTATATATATGACTAAAAAAGGATTTTTTCAAGATCCTTCTCTTTGTTGTAGCAAATCTCTACTCATTTGAGATTATAATACTAGATTTATGCCTTGAATTTTATAAAGAATTGATGTTTGCCTCTTTCAAACTATCAATTTTACTAAATATTGTGTGATATTGATTTGTTGATCTTTACTCATGGATGTTTTATTCCCTTGTGATGTTGTCCAATCATCCCTACACTCTCTTTTATAGGTGTATGTTTTGTAGTTTTCCTACCTTCATATAAAATACTTATATAAAGGTTGAGAAAGCTATAGATTGTGTGAAAGTTATGTGATTTCCCATCACATCTAAAGATTTTTTATGCTGTTTTATCAAGTTGAGGAGCTCTCTAAAATTGGTACATCACCATTTTATGAATTTCAAGTACATCTAATCCATTTTCCATAATGAAATAATAGTTATAATTATAAATAAGTCCATTTTTAGTATTGTTTTAGGCCTACAAGTTGATCTTATATCAAGTACACATAGTGTAGGAAGAAAATTGGTCTTCATTGGAGGTTCATCCCAAGGAGCCAAGGTCTCACACCTTGGGGATGTTCCCATTATTTCAATGAATCAAATAGTGATCGACGGGTGAAAGATTTAATTGAAAACATTAACCCCCAGTCATTCATGTTGATGATTACATATTTACTATATATCTTATACTCTAAGGAGGGAAATCAAGCCACACATAGTTATCTCACCTAGTGTGATTATGAAATTATGATCCTTCACTATATGAATGCACACTATGTTTTGTATTTGATACTTGATAACGCTTTCTTTTAATGGGATTTGGTATGGAGTCAATTTGGATTGTGAATGATACTATTGATTGGTTTTGAATTTTGGAGGAATAAGGTAGTTTTAATTAATGTGAAATAATGTTTATGTGTATCAGATAAGGGTCAAGTTTCATATCAAGTGAGGCCTTTATATAAATATATGAGTTCAATTGGGTAAACTATCATGCTAAAATATTTAAAATGTATGGGATAACTAAAAATAATGTAATAGAATTGAAAATTGACCATTTATAAGAGAGGATTGGTACTATCAATTTTAGGTCTGTATCGTTTAGCATTCTTGACCCAATCTGATGGTAGTGGCCTATGCAAAAGAGGAATAAACTAAGCATCTGATCATATTTGTGAAAGATAGTATGTAGGTTTAAAATAGGAAATGACGTTCATTACATATGTAATAGTATAACAAAAGGATTAGACCCATGTAAAGCACTATGATAGGGTGAGATGATTAATCATGAACATATTTGTACACACAAGTCATGAGTGGTAAATGTATGTTAAGATTTAGTATTTATAGTTTCTATAGAGTTTGAGTTTAAAAAGAGAATGTGTGAATAAATTATATTAAAGAAATTAATTTTTGGTGTTGAAACCCTAGACATGTCTATCTAAGCATTAAATTACATAAGGATTAAGCATGGAAGAGCTAGAGGAGATATCTTCTTATTGTTAGAAGAAGGTGAAATGAATGACCCTTTAGAGAGGGAGGAGAAGTTAAAAACTATGGAGGAGGGCAAGATAAATTATTTTTATGTTATGAATACCTAAGGAGTGTGGGTAGAAAACATGATTGGCTCAAAAGAAAAAGATAGTTACTCTAATATGGAAGAATGTGTGTGCAATATGATATCCATTGGGTAAGAGTTAAAATTTTATAAATGTTGTGGTTTCAAAAGAGAGTGAAAGGATGATGTGAAGTTCATAGAGACCTTGAATCTATGATTCACCATTACCTATGCCTATGCACATTGTGTTTATTTTGTGTGAATTTTTATTTGAGTTATAAAAATTATGAAGTATTAAGGATACTTATTGTGGATTATTGGAATCCATTCATTATAGTACATAAAAATTGTAAGGATAAATTCAAAAAATGTGAGGGGATGATGTGAAAGGTTTATTTTTAAATGGTAATGTTTTTAGAGTCAATGTATTAGTTTTCACAAAATAAGCATTGTACAAACATATGGAGGACACAAATACAATACCATGGGGAGTGGTGTATGAGCAAGTCAGTCTATCATGTAGTCAACTATATTATATGAGATGTCAATGAAGTTACCTAAATTTCATGGGATAAATTATGTTGAATACGATGTTTATAAATTTGAAATTACTTGGCATGCAAAGGAGGTGGCATATCTAGAGAGAAACTCAAGAAATTTTTCCATGATGTTTATATATCATGTACATACTTGGTACATTTTTATTGATCCAAATCAAATTGTTATGGAGTTTGGTGAGCTCAATATTTATTTTTTAAGGGAGTTTCACATCCCAAGTTTGAGTAATAGAGAATATATGCTTCAAAGGTTATATAAGAAGGTGTTGTTGAGATGATTCATGATTATGATGTGTGTTTTAAGAGACTTATCTTGAACTAAGTTATGAGATACATCAACTGTAACATGTGCAATGGTTTATTGGAGGATTAATACCAACATTCACAAGATAACTAGCCATGAATATGTTTATTGATGCACACAATCATTGGATGATGCACTATAAATGGAGTTAGTAGGTAAATTTGATACCAACTTCAATCTTTTTTAGTCTCAAAAACTCAATATGGTCTCATACATTCAAAATTTGTCAATGATTAGTGTTTAGGAGTCTCAACAAAGACTGTGATGTAAAAAATATGAATGAGAAGTCCATATGAAGAATGATTACATATATAATAGGGTGTAGGTTAGCTTTACATGTTATGGTGTGTGTCATGAGGAGCCCAAGAAAATAAATTATGTACTAGTATAAAATGATAGGAAAGTTAAAGTGATGTGGTGAAAAATATACATCACACATATGCATGAATCAATAAATTATTAATCATTGATAATATACATGGTTCACATAAAATAAGTTTTGATCAAATGCAACAAGGTGTGTAGAAATAAAAACCTATAAAAAATATGAGAAAAGATACAATGGATGAGGTTATGATAGATGAATTGGTATTAGAGGTAGAAATAAGTTCTAAGGAACTTGTTTCAAATGTGGATTATCAAATCACTATCAAATGGAGTGTCCCAAGTTCCCTTTATGTACTTAGTGTTATCAATGACATAAACAAGAATATTCCCTGATATTCATCAAAATGTTATAGAAAAGGACATGCTAATGATAAGTTTTGGAAAGATTTGGATTAGTTAAGGGTGAAATTAGATGGTGAAGGAGGTCAAGTAGATTTTTTTGTAGGCCCTAAAGTAAACATAACCCCAAAATATGGATTAAATACTCAAGTTAAAAATTTATTGGTTCTAAAGAAAGAAATAATATGTATACAAGGAGTATAATTATTGCAATACTTTGATGCACATGTGGAGATAGTTGTGAGCTGACATGAAGTATGTTGTGCAAATCCTTCAATAGTAGTTGCACATAGCTAAATAAATTAATGCTAAGATTAGAAAAAGTTATCAAGATGGGAAATGTAATACAATAGATATGAAAAAAATCATGGAAATTGTATCCATGTTAAAACAAGGAATGCAACTATTGTTAAGAGAATTATATAGCATAGAGGGAACAAAAGTGCAAGCCTTAGGGAAAATGAAGGAGATACATTCTATGAATGTTACATAGGATGATGGAATTGATGATAGTCACAACTATGAATGACTAAGAATTGCATATTTTTTATTATAAATATGAGAGTATTCAATATATTAACATACGATGCATAGAATAAGATGGGGAGTCCATGGATTTATACTTCAACAAATGTGTTTTTCATGAAAAAATTCAATCTGGATAAAATTTGGATTGTTGATGGGATGTTAACTAATGATCATGGGATTGTGATTAAAAATTGATTTTGAGGTTATCTCAATGGAAAGAGATGATAAGATATTGGATTAATATAAAGGTCATGGTACTATGAAAATAAGGTTGATATGAACTTTAAACAATGTTCTATTAGTATTGAGAATGGGATAGAGGATGTTATATCCAATAGGATTGTAATAATAAGACATAATATATAAAAAAATGGAAATTAAGGATGTAATAAACTATATATAATCATTATCATGCATGGGAATTGTTACTTATATGTAATGGAAATGGAGTGTTAATTTGGAGAACTGGTGTATCAACTTATGATACAAATAGTCATACATACACAAGATCAACATGGGAAGAATTTTTGGTGACTGCTAAAATGTGTAAACAAGTAAAGTCATAGGGTATGAGTCCCATAAAAAGTGGATTATTCATGAGGGAACATAATAAGGTTGAAACAAAATTTGTCAATAATATGACTAAGAAATGGGTTCCAAATGTAATACCAACACCTAAGAGGGTGTTTAGTCTAAACAAAGGGAGAGTAGTGAACTTATCTCAATATGTTGGAATAACTTGCATGGAAAATATGCATGAGATTTGGAGGGATGTTTTTATAAGGAAGAATATATGGCCAATGCATTGTTTTACACATTTCCTAATATTCCTATACATTGGTGGGTTACTCATGAAAATATTTACCAAACTAGAAAACATGTAATAGAGTATTATGTGCAAGGTTTAATCATAAAAAGAATAAAAGTTTTATGTTATTGTTCTAGGGAGACTCTATAATGATAGAGCATTTATATCACCATGAAAATGAATGGGCTAATTTCTTAGTCATCATTCCTATGTGGTTGTGTCTACTTGAGGTATTTTCTATATAAAAGTAATAGGGCACATGCATGGTATGTGGTAAGTGAGTCCAAGAGATAAATTGTAGATTTGGAAAATTTAGGGAGATTTCATAGGTAATTTTATGTTTTCATCCATGAATGAGAATTTGAATGTGCCTTTGAAGGTTATGTCTATTACCATTTTCTATAATTACATGTAGATAGAGGATCAATTATGAGAAATGAATCAAGAGGAGAGTTAATGGAGCATAAATTTATTTGAAAAAGGGAACATTAAAACAAAACTAGAAAAATAAGTGTAAGATATATACACTTGATATTTTTCACTTTTATCACTTTAGTGATAATTTCTCTTTTATGGGCTTATAGATGCATCAATCTCCCTAAGTGCACACCTTAAATCATGTATTATGAATGGAGTGGGATCATCTTGTGATATTTTCAAGTGATGTTCATTTGAGGTCTTCCAATTGAAACATCTATTGGGCCCTAAATTTTGAATCTATTTTGGATGAGTAATTTTTGAGGACAATGGTGCAGAAAGAAGCATAGGCAAAGAAGAGACATAATGTAGAAGACTATGGCATGGAAGACTATTACATGAAAGAAGAAAGTCACATTAAATAGGGAAACATGAAAAACATGAAACATGAAGGAACTAAGAATTTAGGATTTAGAAAATAGAGAAAGACTTGGGCAAGGGTGAAAAATTCAAAGATGGTTAGGGAATGGTTTGCATGAACATCAAATAAGAATAATCAAGCATGAATCTAGAACCAATCTACAAGAATATAGTTGCATGGTAATGAGGATATAACATAGAGAGAGAATATAGGGGTAGTTGGGCCCAAGCCATTATGAGTCTAATGTAATGTCTTCCTATGACTCATTACTGTAGTTGAAGAGTCATATTTTTGTAATTACTATTTTAACTGAATGTTTGGGGCAGACCCATGTATAAATACCCCTTAATTTTACTTAGTGTTGCTTGATAATTGTAATCTTGGAGATGTTGTAACCATGGATATGACATATGAATTTAATGAGAGGAATATTATGTGTTGATGAAATACTTATGTAATATGTTTGTGGACATAATGGAATTATTACTATCTTGTTCTTAGTTTGTGCCCAACTTATTTTTATAAGATTAGTTAAGTAGGAAATGAATAGGTAAGATTTAGACATGGAACTAAGTATGAATTTAGAACTAAGTGCCTGTTTAATCACCCTAGATTAAGAAACTAGATGAATACACTACCATGCAATGAAACTAATGGGAATCAATCTTAGGCTATATACTTAAGGTGAGCATGTGAGAACCTTTTCTCAGGCGATATTCCAACATGATGGATCATTAGAAATCTTGTTGTATTAGGCATGTGACTAGGGAAAGATATTATAGACTAAAATAAAAGATCCCAACATTTTGGTTTTCTTTCTAAGACCCATTGAACTTATTTGCATGATGGTGGGAAAATCTCCGACTAGTTATCTCTAGAAAATGTTAGACATTAGTTTACTACTTTATAAAAGAATTTTGTAATTTATTATCTTGAACTAGGACTTTATGCATGTGCATGGGTATAAAAAAACCTTTATAAATCACTTTATGAATCTTTATTTGTAGAATTTACCATTCACTTGCATTCCTAGATTTCAACGTACATGTAAGACTTGTACCCAACATACCCCTTATTCTTTTTTTAGAATAGGGGCCCAATATATTTCAAAAATGGTCTATCCCTATCTTGAAAATATTATAAAAAAGGGAAATTCCTATATTTTGATAAATTTTCTATTTGTTAGTGATCTAAAACTCATAAGTTTTGATTGATTGATATTTCAATAACACAAAAATAATGTAGTAACAATGATTTATCTGAGAAGAGATGTTTTATTACTCAAGATTGTAAATACAACCATATGCTTATCTCTGGGAAGAAATGTCTAATTTCCATTTTGGGTTACATATTCATTTATACACATTTTTAAGGTAGGAGGAGGATGTGTAAGGTCACCAATATCGAGGGAGATTAAGTGGTTTGAGTTACATGATTTAAAATAATATAGAACTCAAGGAATTACTATTTTTAGATTACACTACTAAAATTGAAATTGGGGCACTTCCATTGGGTTTACAGGGTCAAAAATCACTAAGAAAATATCTGTGCCATATCACCACATTCTCCTCATTCCTAGATTTCCAAAATTTCAAATGAGGAGTCAATCAGAGCTATGGTACAAAAGTTATGGCTCTCAAAAGTTTCATCATCAATTGGGGTAGAATTGTCATCCCAATTGTCACCTAAATTATTTAATAGATCATTCCTCCCTCATAGAGAATCAATGGTCCCCATTGAATCAATATTACTCATCAGGTGTGGTATTTATGTCTTAATTTGATTCTCTATGAGCCATTCACCTTGGTGGCTAAGCTGGCCCCTTTTGACCACTCGATAAAATGGAATAGAGTGTCTTCTTATTGTTTTCATCTAGGTGTCCACAATCTAATCCTCCTCCATTGGAGAAAAACTCTATATATCAAGCTCATTAATTTACATTTTTTCTACTACGATTGAAGTGTCAAATAGAGGTAGATGATATGGTTTGAGGAGCTCCATGTTGAATATTAGATGCAGACCAAGGTAGGCTAGTAGGTTCAACTCAAAAATATTTTGTCTTACTTTTCTGGTGATGGTGTAAGGACCATATCATAGAGGTTGAATTTTTCTGTGTGGGCCTACAAGTCTTTCCTTTGGAATCCACAACCAAACCTTGTCACCCATAGTAAAATGGTGTGTAAGATTATGTTTATCATTTAATTGCTTATACTTTTGATTCATCTTCTCCAAGATGTCATGAACTTGCTGCTAAATGTGTTACATTTTTTCAATGAACTTTTTTGCTTTCGCTACCTTAGATATCCCATGAGGTGTGTATTCCATGGTGGAGAATGGAATGGCTATATCAATTGGTGCTATGGGTTGGAACCTAAAGCATACATGGAATAGAATATGCTTGGTTGAGCTATGTAGGGCTTGATTGTATCCATGTTATATGAAAAGAAGCCCCTCATCCCATGTGTATGGATGTTTAGAGTGATACATATAAATCATGTGAATAATCAGGTAGTTCACCAATTATATTTGACCATAAATCTATGGATGGAAGATATGGACTTCATCAACTTGGTATCTATCATCTTTCATAGAGTGGATCAAAAGATGCTCAAAAACCTACTATCTCTATCTAAGACAATGGACTTGGGGAGACCAAAATGGAGCCATACATGAATAAAATATAGTTGAGTAGTTTCTTCAATAGATATATTTTTATTACAAGTAATCCTGATATCCATTTTTGAAAAATGATCAACTACAATAAAAATATAGTCTTTGCCATGTTTTAAAGTGGGAAAACCTTAGAGAAAATCCATTAAGATAGATTCCTAAGGCCTAGTTGGTTTTAGCAATGGCATGTACAATCCTTGCTTCTTATTTGTTGGCTTGGCTATCGCACATAAGGTATAATATTTGAGGTACCTTTCCACATTATTCTAAATATGAGGCCAATAGAAGTGTTTTTGAATAACTACTAATGTCTTCTCTACACTAAAGTGTCCAACCATCCTACTGAAATGTGCTTCCCAATTCATCTTTTATTTCTCTACAACTAGAACATAGATGTGCCCCATATGACAGAGGAAATTATAATGCAAATATAAATTAGAAACATGTTTACCTTCTTGAAGCACTTGATATGTATCAATAAAGGTAGGATCTACTTCATACAAATCACCCCAAGTGGTAGTCTTGTGTTCACATAAGTCAAGAACTATTATGAGTGTAGTAATTAGTGGGTGGCTTAGATAATATATGACTATATTTGAGATCCTCTTTTTGTGTTTAATTATCAGATGGAATTATTGTAGATATGTGTTCCACTTTTGGTGCCTCCAATTTCATAGTTTGCTCTTTGTCTATATGAATTCTAATGATCTATGGTCAGTGTAGATGACCGTCTCTTTCCCCAAGATATAGTATTTCTATTGTTTTTAGGATTTCAAAATGGCGTAGATCTCCTTGTCATATGTCATGTATTTCCTGATTATATTAGTAAAATTTTGACTATGATATGCAATAAGATGGCCATGTTGCATGATGATAACTCCCATGGCATATTTAGATGCATCTATCATCAACTCAAAATATTGATGCAAATTTGGAAAGGCAAGAACAGGGGTTGAGCAAACTTTATTCTTCAAATTATCAAATGCCTTTTGTTGTATTTCATCCCACTAAAATGTAGCTTTAGATCCTCCTTTAGTCACTTGGGTTAGTAACCAAGTAACATGTGAGAATCCAAGATTAAACCTACGATAGAAAATTTCAAGACCCAAGAAGTTATGAAGTTATATGAGGGTCCTTAGTGTAGAACATTCTCAAACAACCCAAATCTTCTTTAGATCGACATAGACCCCTTCTTAATTCAAAATGTACCCTAGGTATTGAATTATTTTCATCTTGAATGTGCATTTGTCAAGATTTGTATACAACTTGTGCTCCCAAATAGTTTTAATCACCTTTAAACTTGTTGTAGATGTTCCTCCCATGTTTTATTATAGATGAGTATGTCATCCAAGTAGACAACCATGAATGAGTTGGTGAAGGGTCACAAGATGTCATCCGTCATCCTTATGAAGGTTGTAGATGCATTAGTCAAGCTAAAAGGCATAACCAACCATTCAAAGAGCCCCTCTTTAAATTTGAATGTAGTCTTCTAGACATTAGTGGGATTGATGGGAATTTGATGATAGCTAGATTTGAGATCAATTTTAGTGAAGAACTTTACACCATAGAGTTGGTCTAGTAGGTCATCAATCCTAGGGAAGGGGTAGTGATTCTTCATAGTGATTTTACTTAGGGCTTGATATTCAATGCAAAGCCTCCATGTTTCATCTTTCTTTGGTGCTAGGATAATTAAGCTACCATAGGGTGAAGATCCTAGCTTGATGTGACCCTTTTGAATCAATTCCTAAATCTACCTTTGTATCTCATCATTCTCTAAAACTAATCTATGATACATAAGACTATAAGGCAAAGGTGATCCTAGGATCAAATCGATATAATTTTTTACCTGGTAGTGAACTGTAAATCCCATGGGTGACTTGAATAAGTATCATATTCTCCCATGATATGTCCCATATACTTCTATTATTGTGTTGATTATGTAGTTAGGATTACAACATTATCCTTCTTGGATTTCTATGGTTTGACCACCATGAGAATGAATTCATTTGTCTTCTCCACTAATCTCTTACATTAATTGGCACTAATTAGCATGACAAATGTGGGAGGTGGTACCTCTAGTACCCTATAGTGATGCATTCCAAAAGTGAGGGTAATTATTCAAGTTTGTGATTCATAGATGCCATGTCAATCACACATGAATGGCTGACCAAGGAGTAAATCATAAATATATAGATTAACCACATCACACAAGATTTCATCTTGTAAAGGTTTTATTGCATATGAAAGAGGATACTGATGGGTGACATAGAGGTCTCTCCCTAGGCTCAACCATCCAATATGGTATGGATTTGGGTGAGGCTTCATGGATAGATTTAGACTTATCACAACTTTAATAGAGATTAAATTCTTTTGACTCCCACTATCAAGAATGAAATGTAGAGGCTTACCTTTTAACCATAATTTAAAGTGAAATAACCTTTCCTTATCATCTAGCCTTTCTTCATGAGTTTATGATGAAGCAAAAATTATATTAGGCTCAACATATACAATCTCTTCTTCATCTTCTTTGATTGAAAGATGTGTATGAGATAAAGTAGTAGATGTTGAGTATTGTGACTCAAAAAGTAGTGACTTGATGGCTGAACATTATTCTTTGGAGTGAGTTCTAGTTTTGTGGTAATCACACCATTTTCTAGTCTTCCCCTTCTAGGGTTTCTTATCTTTAAAATCCTTTTACTTCCAAATTTGTCCTTATGTTTGACCTTCCTTGTCACTTTTCCATTTATAAGGCTGACTCTTCATATTCTTTCTTCCATGCTTTTGTTTAATCTTCATTGTGATTGAGGGTTTCCAAATTGAAGAGTTTTATTTTCCCCCATATGTACCATTATATCCCACCATGATATTTGAGAGTCTTATGTTTCTCACTTTCTTGGATGCCCAATCTCATAGATAGAGAATGAAAAATGTTAGTGTAATCTTGAATAGATTGTCCTTACCTTAGTAAAGTTGTTACCACTATATGTACAGATCATCATATGTTCCAATGGGATAATATGCTTACTTTACCACTTCCACAAAATCATCCTAGGTAGGTTCCACCTCAAGGCCAATTTCATCTATATTGAACCTCTTTTTGTACACTTTGCACCAATTTTTCATGGGCAATGATGCTTTCAAAAGAGCAAAAGTGATCTTTTCTCCATCAGTGAATTTATTTATAGAAAACTAGGAAGACAATTGATCTAACTAATTTTCTATTGCATCAAAATTGATTTTGCCTTCAAATGTAGGGATATCAAAATTTACCTGAACCTTAAAGGGTGTTGGGGCACTGAAAAGATGTTCCATAGATGAGGGGCCATGAAGCACAGATGAAGAGCTAGAATTTCCCATCAATATTTATTGGAGAATTTTGGAAAATTATTGCAACATCTATACTTGTTTCCATTAGAGGGATTCATTCACCATTTCATTGAATGGATTAGATGTCTTGGTGTCATTCTCGATTTAAAGTTGTTTGGAGTGAATAGGTGGATAGTTTGGAACCTCTATTATTTTTCACCCAAGCTTCTTGTAGCCTGACCTCATCCTCAGGATCATACACTCTCAAGACAAAATGCTCTAATAACACTAATATAAAACTCAAAATTTTTGATTGATAGATATTTTAAGATCATGAAAATAACACAATAATAATGATTTCTTTGAGAAGAGATGTTTTATTACTCAAGATTGCAAATACAACCATATGCTTATCTCTAGAAAGAGATGTTTGATTTCCATTTTGGGTTACATATTCATTTATACACATTTTAAAGGTAGGAGGAGGATGTGGAAGGTCACAAATATTGAGGGAGATTAAGTGGTTCAACTTCAATGATTTACAACAATATAAAATTTGAGGAATTACTATTTTTAAAAACTTACTATTTTTAGACTGTACTACTAAAATTGAAATTTAGGGCACTTCCATTGGGTTTTTGAGGGTCAAAACCCATTAATAAAATATATATGTCATCTCACCACATTATCCTCATTCTTATCTTTCTAATGGTTTAAACAGGGAGTCAATCGGAGCCATGGTTCAAAAGTTATGGCTCTTGAAAGTTTTGTCATCAATTGGGGTAGAATCATCACCCAAATTGTCATCTAAAGTATTGCCCAGATTAGGTAGACTTGTGAACATGATTTTTTTTGGACTAACCTATTGATGTTCTTTGGATGTTTTGTATATATAGGTTTTGGCTTATCAAGGTCTTTGGTGATTTTGTTTAAAGAACTTATTAGTTGAACTTGTTTGAAGGTATGTGTTAGAGGTACAATCACTGAGAGGGGTGGGGGTGAATTAGTGATGCAAGATATTTTAAACTTTAATTACAATCCTTTAAAACTCTTAATCAATGACTATAACCATTCATAAAGCATACAAGATGTTCATCATAATGAATAAGAAAGATGATGAAAGATCACATACATAACATAAGATCTATGTGGAAAACCCTCTTTGGGAATAAAACCCAATATTAATCCTACAAAAACATGGAATAATTATCCTATAATATGATTAAAAACATGATACACTTTTAGTGAAGCACCCACTTCATAAGGAGCACCCACCCCTAAGTATGAACAAGCACCCACTTGTTCTAGATGTTGAGTACCCACACAACACCTATGAAATCAATAGCTCCAAAATTATGATTGTAGATCAATATTATTGGAGAAACATTGTATAAAAAATTTCTATCACCCTCTTCACACACATTCAAACTCTTTCATACAAGAAATGCATCCAAAACACCCTTTTGGATCTCTCTAGTCTTCTTCTCTCATCATCAATCTATTCTATACTTTAGTCCTTTCACTAAGAATGATATCTCTAATCTCTCTCCTTCATCTCTATCTTCTACTCTCTCAATTCATGCACATCCAATTCTAGAAACCATTACCTTGGTCTCCATTATTTATAGAGTCTTCATGAATATTGTTTTCTTGGTCAGCCATAAGACTTGCCTTAACCATTAAAACATCTAACATGTTAATCATATAGCTCAAATTCATTCTAAAAAATTGGCCATAACATTTATGGGTCACACTTAAGTAGATACACCTTTCAACTAGGCCTTAGTATCCCTTATAGGTCTCATGGAGCCTATTCACCCATTTAGCACTCCATCAAGTAAATTAAGAACAAGCTATCAATTTTAAATATCTAGGTCCACTCCATATGACCCCTAAGACATCTTCAGGTGGTTGCTCCTACCAAAACACCCTTCTGCTAAATAAAAAATTACTTAAACATAATTATTTACACAAAAACACCATGAATGAATACATATTCAACTTTGAAGATCCATAACTTGTGCATATAAACATTCAAACCTTCTAACTTGGTTTTCTAGCTATGCCTTGAAGTCCTCTAAATTTTTTATTTTTATTGCATCAATAAATTCATCTTGGATCAAAATTTATATCCAAAAAAATGAGAATTCATTTTATTCATAAATTTGAATATTTGAATTCCAATGTTCACTGTATAGATGTTAAACATTGAACACCTTAACTTCATCTCATGCTTCCTGGCAACTATGGACAAATACACACCATCAATCTCATCTAAGTAGCTTGGAATTTATCTTGTACTAATCACCATTTATCTTAGATCAGAGCACACATGATTATGCCACTTGGTATCTCTACATTCCTTCTACACATTTGAATTTTAACTTGACCTGTACCATTGATCTTTGTTAGTATGAACACTTGCGAACCATTGATCTATTGTCAACTCAATGAGATAGTGACACTTGTCACCAAAATATGCTATTGTAGATACTTTAAAATTTTGAATAAATATGCACCATTAGATTAAGATATGGATGATGAATTCTCACCATTGGATCAACTAACTAGTGACCTCATAATTTATTGTAGTTAAATTTTATAGTCTTTGGCCTGACATAGTCTGTAAGATCAACTTTGAAGATTCATAACTTGAGATAGAAAAAACTTAAAGAGTCAAAATTTTTAGGGGACCTTCTTAGAACTATAGATAGTATATCCATGTACTCATTTGACCTCAATTTACTTTTTAAGTAATGAAAATAAATATAAAAATTTACTGGTTCATCCATATCTACATGACGTGTAGTGATGGTCTGGCTTCTGTTAATCTAGAAGATGCATATATATTATTTTGAATGATCAAGTGACACACCATAACTTCACCAAGACATATATGGATGCCTCATAACTTCTTATTTGTCCTTACATACTTGTAAATGTGTCATATCTATCCAAACCATCAATCTAATCACTTTGTCATTAATGCATTAGTATAATATGCTCTCTTTAACATCATTGATAGCCAAACATCAATGAATATGTTCAAAAATCTCCCTCTTTGTCATTGATGTCAAAGTACCCAGAGAATGAATTCATACTTATTTGAATTTAGATCCTTCATTATGATCTTTCTCCCCCTTTGACATTAATGACAATGGGTCTCTTCCTCAACATACCAATAAACATTCCTCAACATTATGTATGTAATCAAATATTATTAAGATGGTTAGGATACTTACATACTTTCAAGCATATGAAATAATTACTCCCCTTTTGATATGCACCAAATTAAACTTGGACATATCTGATCCTTAGACCTGATAAACTACTCACAGAGCTTAGAAAGCTCCCCCTAACATCATTCACCATCTCATGTCATCTTTGCTTTGATATACATCAATGTGAACTTGGGATTTTTTAATCCTTGGACCTATCTTTGCTTTGATAAGTCACCTAAGCTATGACATCCTTTGAGCACCTTTAGATGATCTCCAACCATGATGAAACAACACACCTTCATGGATACTTTTGTAGACTCCTCTTTAAGAATACAAGAACCTTATGATGTTATAGGACATTAATTATTATCAAAACTTCATGAATACCCTCAAGGCATACACAACATGTCAAATCACTCATAAAACAACATATCTAAGCTCTCTAAGCAACCACAATAGTTAACAAGCCTACATGGATTATAACTTCTCCAAAATCCTTTATTGAAAACATATTCATACAAGTCTATGAGTATGGTCTTCAAAACAAGATTTTTTTTTTCATAACCTATGTTTCACAATCTCTTACTTACCCTTTGCCTTCAAGCTCTGTATTGATTAGCAATTTGATCATTACCTAAAACATACAAAATTTCTTCCATACAAAAAGATGTCTCCTAAGAAGCATAGGTAGAGACATCCACTTGTCATAGAGGGACTAACTATCCCAAAACTTAGGAGATTCCCATATATCCATGCTCTCACTTCACTTGTAGTCCTTCCTCATCTTTAGATTGTCTTTGAATGAGTTCTCAACCTTAGTCTTTTATTTTATCTTAGGATCCAACTTGATTTCCTTGTCCATTTGAGTAGATAAGGCTTGTTCCTTGATACCCGAACTTGTTCCCTATTCTGTCATGGCAAATAATACATTTTGAGCCTATTTGTCATTTACTTGCTTAAGCCTCCATTCACTATGACTTATTTTCTTCATGTTAGGATTAATGTTTGAAGTATAATACTGATCATTCTTTCAAAACCTTTCTATGTGACCCCTCTCATGACATTTAAAACAAATGAAATTTCTTAAATTGTACATACCTAATGATTGAGACATATGATAATTCCTTAAAGTTTCATGAATTCATTCATGTAATTGATCATTTGGTCTCCTGATGAAGATATTACAAAACTTTACAATATGACCAAAATCTTTACACTTATAGCAAAAGATGTCATTCTTTCCTTGTGAACCTATTGACTGTCTTGAATGATGATGTTATTCATGTTTGCCATTGTCTTGCTCATAATTATATACAAATTCATTTCTTGAGGATATTTTAAAATCTTTTGACCTGTGACCAAAATGATTTCAAGATTAATAATAACCATTGAAATTTGCATACCTCATAGCATTTGGTTGTTTGATCTGATTTATCTTCATTCTGCCAACACCTTCATTCCTTGACTGAAGATTGATCTTCAAATTTTGATTATCCTTGTTTATATCCACCTTTATCTTGAGTTAAATTCTTTTGTTTTTCTTTTTATCCAAGAGCAAATTTATCACTAGCATGCTTTTGAATACTCAGAATATTGTCAAGATCATTTGAGATCTTTTCAAACTTTATAGATGACTTCACCTTACAAGATGTCTTGTCTAACTCAGATTTTAATGACTCAATTTCAATCACATACCTTAATCTCTCATATTATTTGTTTTTAAGATTGTAGACATAATTTCTAATTGATTATTGAGATGCTTGACAATATAATCATGTTCTTTAGTGTCATCAGTCAATTGTACTTCAAACACTAAATTTTTCTTCATAGTCCTTGATTTATGACATCATATCTTTATTCCTTTTCTTATCAATATTCAGATCTTTAAGAGCATTCATCAATTCATCCTTATTATCTAAATCATCAGTTGTATCTTTGATCATAACTTGATTCAATTTCATTTGAAAAGACTCTATCTTTGGTTGATACATGATACACTCTTCATCCTTATTCATTAATTCTTCATTAAGAGAACAAAACTAAGTTTTAAACTATTGTGTGATCTCATCATGCTCCTTGACTTCATTAATAAACCTATCTTTAAAAATTCCAATTTTTTCATCATAATATTTGATTAAGGAATTTTGTTTTTGTTCTTTCTTTTTAGTATCTTAATTTCTTCCATAGTATCTAGATATTTATCTTCAAAAGTAACTTTCTCATCTTCTTCCTCTGAGCTATCTTCACCAAATAATTGTCTACTTAAAGAACATTCACCTTCATCATCATTAAGATCTATGAACAATGTTTGCATGTCCTCATTATGAAAA
The DNA here is from genome assembly GCA_037957365.1 of Torreya grandis. Lineage (NCBI taxonomy): Eukaryota > Viridiplantae > Streptophyta > Pinopsida > Cupressales > Taxaceae > Torreya > Torreya grandis. Next base: position 4,949,102 of record JARHVA010000475.1, read on the forward strand.
TAATCATCACTATCAGATGTGTTTACTTCTTTTTCTGTAGATGAGTTACTGTCTTCTTCATGGTAAAGGATCTTAATACCTTTGTATGATTCCTTCTTTATATTTTTTTTATTGAATAAATTTTTGTACTTGATGGGACCATCATATTTATTGTGTTTATCCTCATGAGATTCCTTATAAGCTTATTTATGTTTAGACTCGTATATACCTAGATATCTAGCTGAAAAATGACCAACTTTACCACATGAAAAACATTTGAAAGGATGTTTTCCCTCATACTTACCTGATCCCACATTCAATTTTATTAAAATCATGGCTTTAGGTTGATCTTAATTTAGATCAAAATATTTAAGACTTGACTTATTTTTCTTGAATTTTGTTTCCTTGATCATCTTTAAGGTTGATTCTTTCTTAGGAATTCTATCCTCATCAACTCTCATCTCATAGGTAGTAAGGATGCCATATAGTTCATCCATCTTCAATTGAGTGAGATCATGAATTTACTATAAAACAAAAACTTTTGAATCAAACATGAGTGTAAGAGTCCTCAATAGTTTTTTTACTATAGTGGATTCATCAATCATCTCTCTAATATCTTTGATCATGTTTACTACCTCTTCAACCCTTAGAAGATAAGATGCCACAATATCTTCTTCCTTCATTTTGAGACCTTCAAATTGTCTTTGGTTGGTTTACAACTTGGCCAATTTTATCTTAGATTCTCCCTCATAGATAGTCTATAATTTGACCCAAATTTCCTTGGCATATTTGTAATGGATCACTTTGGTGAAATCAACCTCAGATAGACCATAAATGATAGCATTCATAATTTTTGAATTATTCTCACTCAACTTATTGTCAACAGTACTAATCTGAGGACTAGTTAGTTTAGTGCATCCATCCATGATAGATTACCAAATATCAAACCCTAAGGACATGATGTATGTCCTCATCCTTGTACTCCATAAAGCATAATTTGACCCATTTAATAGTGGTGATTTCTTTGTAGATAAACCTTGCATTTTTTGACTTGCCATATTATACCTTGAATCACCTTTAAGTGGTTAAACTTGAAAATAAGTTCCTACTCTGATACTAATTTTTGGAGGTACAATCACAGAGGGAGGTGTGAATTAGTAATGCAAGATATTTAAAAATTAAATTACAATACTTTCAAACTCTTAATCAATGAATACAAACATTCATAAAACATACAAGATGTTCATCATAATGAATAAGCAAAATGATGGAAGATCACACATATAACATAAGATCTATGTGGGAAACCCTTTCAGGGAATAAAATCCACTCTCAAGCCTAAAAACACATGGACTAATTTTATTATAAGATGGTTAAAAACATGAGACACTTTTAGTAAATCACCCACTTCATAAAGATCACCCACCCCTAAGTATGAACAAGCACCCATTTTTTTTAGATGTTAAACACCCACACAACACCCATGAAATCAATAACTCTAGAATCTAATTATAGATCAATTTGATTTGAGAAAAAATGTATGAAAGCTCTCTATCACCCTCTTCACACACATTAAAACCTGATCATACAAGAAATTCATCTAAAACACCCTTTTAGATCTCCTAGTCTTTTTCACTTATCCTCAATCTATTATGTACTTTAGTCCATTCACTGAGAACACTATCTCTTGTCTCTCTTCTTTATCTTTATATTTTTCTCTCTCAATTCATGCTTACAAACCATTACCTTGGTCTCCATTATTTATATGGTCTTCATGAATATTATCTTTTGTGTCAGCTATAAGACTTGCCTTAACTATTAAGATATCTATCATTTTAATCATATAGATCAAATTCATTCTCATAGGTTGGTGATAACATTTATGGGTCATACTTAAGTAGCTATGCCTTTCAATTAGGCGTTAGTAGACCTTATATATCTCATAAAGACCTATTCACCCATTTATCACTCCATCGAGCAAATTAATAACAAATGCTCAATCTTAAATACCTAGGTCCACTCCATATGGCCCTTAAGACATCTTTAGGTGATTTATCACATCAAAACACCCTTCTACTAAAGCACACATTTCTCAAAAATAATTTTGTACATAGAAACACCATGAATGAATAAATAGTCAACTTTGAAGCTCCATAACTTTGTCTATATAAAAATTCAAACCTTATAATTAGTTTCTTTGGATGTGCCTTAAAGTCCTCTACAACTTTGAATTTTACTACATCAATAAATTTGTCTTAGATCAAAATTTATAACCCAAAAATAGAGCACTAGTTTTATTCACAAATTTGAATATTTGAATTTTAACTGTCACTGTATAGACATTAAACATCAAACACCTTAACCTCATCTCATGCTTCCTAAAAACTATGGACAAATACACACCATTGATCTCCTATGAATAACTTAGAATTTATCTTGTAATTATCAATATTGATCTTATATCATAGCACCTATGATTATTCCACTTGGAATCTCTACACGCCTTCTGCACATTTGACTTTTGACTCAACCCATACCATTAATCTTTATTAGTATGAACACCTGAGAACCATTAATCTACTATCAACTCAATGAGATAGTGATACTTTTTTTAGGAACCCCTCAAAGGAAGCATAATTGATTACTTTTCTTATAAGCAATTTAAACACGGAATTATACCAGAATGATTAAGTAACTAGAAACTTGAAACATCAAAGAATTTGAGAGACAATACACAATCTTGTATTAAATACTCTTAGAAGAAAATACAATAAAGAAGATGCCACTTCTTCTTCCACCTCAAAGGCTTGCCACACCTCAAGACCTTCTTCCCTCTCTCTCTTACTCAACCACAACCAACTCAACATCCTGAGTTGCTATCCCTTCCTTGAATGCTTCAGCTGATCTCTTTGACCTTGCTTGTAGATCTCCTTGACCTTGCTTCAATGCTTTACTTGCCTACTTTATTTAAAATGCATGCCTCATGGGTCTTTAAATAGGATCCCATGCATACAAAAATAGACTTCTAATTACAATAATTATACATGCAGCTCAAGACTATAATTAGCCCTTTAAACATGCAAACACTCACTTCACTTAACTGACTGTTCGTCAACAGCAGTTCTGGAACCACCACAGGCAACCGATGTCGGTCCCTATTTGTCTAGTGCTGACCAATGTCGGTTGACTCCCTGCCAATGCCAGTTGCCTTCTACACTATATCTGACTAATGTTAGTCATGCTACCAACACTGGTACTTCTGGAACTTTAGCAACCTCCTCTTCTTCATCTGCATAATTGAGGCTTTTAGCTCCACACCCTAACAATCTCCCACTTGGAGATAAACTACTGCAACTATACCTATACCTGTACACCATCTAGTTTGTTCCCTTGGCTCTGTATCCCTCTTCAAAGTCACTCTTGAAGACCAACCACCACAAAACCTATGATGTAATACCTGTCACTTATGCCAAAAGAATTTTGTTGCTCCCAAATTCTTCATGACATACCTCTGAACTAACTTTACCCTTAGCTCAGAAACTCCCTGTATATGAAACCCTATAACAAGCAACAACATACAATAACAGGATAATGTAGCTAATATTATCCAACCTGGTAAAGATAAATACAATGGTCAAACCTCCATTGTCCTGCAGCCTACTCAAGACTATATGCCCTAGCCTTCTGTCTCATGTGTCCATCCACTCTCTTCTCTAACATGGGAATCCATCCCTCATCCAGTGCTTTCTTCCAGCTGACAACTCTATCAACAAATACCTATTTGGTTCTTCTCTAAGGACACACTCTTCATCCATGCCAAGCTCCCACTATTTTTAGATTCTACCTGCATTGCCTCTTCACATCTTCCTAGTTCTTGACCACTAGTAAACAATATAAAGAAGGTGAAAAATGAATATGAGGTTCACTTACCCTTTTTGACCTCCATATGGGCACTTGAGACTCCTTGACAACTTGCTATCCACCCAACATCTATTTCAGTGACCGATCTCGGCCATCTCCCAGTTTGCTCCTGATCGATGTCAGTTCCCTGCACTAACCCTGACTTCCAACATCATTTCCCTGGCCGATGCCGGTGTCTCCTCTGCCACTATTAGTTCCTTCCTAACCAATGTCAGACTTCTCTTGCCTGACTCTATCGACCCTATTGGTTTGCACATGACCGATGTCGGTATCTGCCTGATCGACGTCAATTCCATGTGACTAACACCGGTGTCTGTGTTCTCTTGTAAGTGATGAATTATTTATCCACGAGCTCATCTTGGATCAAACCCCTATCCATACTACCCTACTCAGAATCATTTAGCCCCTGTGACTGATCTCTGTCCTTCATCTCCTCCATAAACACCAAGGCTTCCCTGTTCTTGTCAAAAGCATCAAATTTCCTTTTCCTATAATGAACTCGATCTATGCTCTCCAAATTTGAACTCATACCTTTTGAATCAAGAACTTCCATTCCCTTCTTATTCATGTGACCAAGCCTATTAAGCCACATCTTTGAATCTACAGCTGAAGTAGATAAACTAGAAGTAGAATCAGTAATACAAGTAGATAGATAAAGAGTACCTACTTTCTTACCTCTTGCTAAAACAAGTGCACTCTTGGTAACCTTACAAAAATCTGCTATGAGGGTTACTGTGCATCCCTCATCACCCAACCTTCCTACAAAAACCAAACTCTACTTCAGAACTGGGACATGCATAACCTCCTTCAACACCCATGTGTTGTCCATCTGCAATTTCAGCTACATTTTCCCTATGCCAACTATTTGACAAGGCGTACCATCCCCTAAATAAAGCACTCCAAAGTCTCCTTAGACATACTCATGGAACAAATCTCTATTTAGGGATGCATGAAAAGAAGAACCATAATATAAAACCCTTTATCCTACCTGACTATCCAAAGAAAGTATGAGAGCGTCCTGTGCCACAATACTTGCATCCTTTGCTTCTTCATTACCTTCATGTTGATTTTATTTATCCCTCAACCATCACTCTTTCTTTGTGTGTCCTCTCTTTCCACAAAACCAGCAGGTGACACCTCTGGTTTCGGATCTCCTTCCCACCTTTGACTTTGATTTCCCTTGGTCGACCTTCTCTCTTTGCCTTCCCCTACTTTCTGCACTTAGAACATTCCCTGATGATTCACCTGTGCTTCTCCTATGTATTTCTTCATTAAAGATCACACTCACAACATCATCAAATTTTAATATTTTAGAATTAGATGTAGAATTACTTACTGCCATAACCAAACTATCCCAACTTTCAGGTAAAGAGCATAAAATTAAGAGAGTCTTTACTTCATCATCAAAAACAATATTAACTGAAGCTAACTGGTTTACCAAACCATGGAAATCACTAAGATGAGTATGTACCGATCCACATTCCTACATTTGCAAAGTAAATAATTGCTTCATAAGAAATACCTTATTTGAAGCCGAGGGCTTTTCATATAAATTTGCCAAAGATTTTATCAACTCTTTCGTTGTCTTGCACTGTGATAAGTTGGAAATCACAGACAATGCAAGGCTCAACCTTATGGAACCCAGAGCCTTTCAATCAAGAACATTCCATTCTTCATTCTTCATATCTATGGGCTTGCATGCAACCCCACCCAACGATAAGTACAAATCCTTCTAATACAAATAATCCTCTATCTGCATCTGCCAATGTTGATAATTCTTGCTGTTAAACTTCTCCATTTGTAGCTTACTTTCTTTTGCCATTGCTATACTCCCACTTAAACATAAACCCCTTTGAATGACCTGTAATCAACAAATAATAACCTGCTTCTTACAACCGTAGCTTTGATACCAACTATTAGGAACCCCTCCAAGGAAGCATAATTGATTACTTTTATTATAAGTAATTTAAACATAGAATTATACCAGAATGATTAAGTAACTAGAAACTTGAAACAACAAAGAATTTGAGAGACAATACACAATCTTGTATTAAATACTCTTAGAAGAAAATATAATAAAGAAGATGCCACTTCTTCTTCCACCTCAAAGGCTTGCCACACCTCAAGACCTTCTTCCCTCTCTCTCTTGCTCAACCACAACCAACTCAACAACCTGAGTTGTTATCCCCTCCTTGAATGCTTCAGCTGATCTCCTTGACCTTACTTGCTTGTAGATCTCCTTGACCTTGCTTCCTTGCTTCAATGCTTTACTTGCCTGCTTTATTTATAATACATGCCTCATGGGTATTTAAATAGGATCCCATGCATACAAAAATAGACTTCTAATTACAATAATTAGACATGCAACTCGAGACTATAATTAGCCCTTTAAACATGCAAACACTCACTTCACTTAACTGACTGTTCAGCAACAGCAGTTCTGGAACCTCCACAGGCAACCGACATCGGTCCCTGTCTGTCTAGTGCTGACCAACATCGGTCGACTCCCTATCGATGCCAGTTGCCTTTTACAATGTATCTAATCAATGTCAGTCATGCTGCCAACGCTGGTACTTTTGGAACTTCAGCAACCTCCTCTTCTTCATCTGCATAGTTGAAGCTTTTAGCTCCACACGCTAACAACTTTTCACCAACATGTGAAATATTAGATAATTTTACATTTTTACTAAATACACACCATTGAATCAAGATCTAGATGATGAGCACTCACCATTAGATCAATAGATTAGTTACCTCAAACTTTAGTGTAGTTAAACTTGATGGTCTCTATCCCAACATAATCTACAAGAGTAACTTTGAAGCTTTATAACTTGATCTAGAAAATACTTCAAGATTCTAAATTTTTAGGGGACCTTCTTGGCACTATAGACAATATCTCCATGAACTCCTTTGACCTTAGTTGACTTTATAAGTACTAGAAATAAATACATAAACTTGTTGGTTTATACATATCTACATGATGTGTAGTGACAATCTAGCTTATCTTAAGATAGAATATGCATATGTCTTATTACAAATTATCAAGTGATAAACCATAGATTCACCAAGACATCTATGGATATCTCACAACTTATTTGTCTTTATAGACTTGTAAATGTGAAATATTTCTCCAAACCATCAATTTGATCACTTTTTAATTAATGCATTAGTATAATATGTTCTCTTTGACATCAATGACAACCAAACATAAATGCCTATGTTCAACACTATGTTGAATAGGATACGGTCTTTGAAAATTTTGTTTAAAATCCTATGTTCAATAGTTTTCAAAACTTTGCATTTATATGGACATCCATAAGAATCTACTCTTCAAATTTTTCCTTTAGAGAAAGTGTTTAGAACATCTATTTATAACTCATGTTTACATAACCTATAAATCTTTATTTTCCATATATCAAATCACTTCTTCATTTACTCTTAGAGACTTATGCTTTAAGAACCAGGTTTTTGAAGTTTTATACTTTGTCTTATCTGGGTCCTTGAAGGATTTGTTTGGCAAAACCTTTCAGTGAAACTACTTACCATGAAATTGGTCTTCAGTTAAAAGTGTGTGAAACATTCATTTGATAAATTTAGACTCATTTTAATCTTTGATAATTTTGTTTAATAAAATTTTTTAGCATAAACATTTGACATTTTGGTCTTTGGAAAAAGTGTTAGGTTCACCAAGGTCTTAGATGAAATTGTTTGGGGCTTTCTCTCTAACTCATTTTGGTCTTCAGTAAAAGTGATTTGGAAATTTTGTTTAGGAAACTCACTCTCCTCATAAACACTATTATATCTTAACTCCTAACTATCAAGCACCCCATGACATTGCAAACTAAAGCCAAAGAAGTGAAAAAATGATACTTGGCAAAACAATAATAATGTGACACTCCTACTAAACATCAACAATGCCTACATAGTATACCCACCAAATTAAGTGGTAAAGTTAAAATTTAAAAAACAAATCAAATATATAAACATTAGACACTAATGGTGTAAAAGATATAAATGAATGAAAAAATTATATCAAAACATTTTGAATGATGTCATGCCCATTTTGTGTTTCTAGCCTAATGGTATATTTAGGAGAGCTAAGATTGTAACTTGTAAACCAAAATAATATCAACATAGTCAAATAGGGATGGCATCCTCATCCAAAACATTCCAAGGAAATTTTCCCACATCTAAGTTTTCTATGAAAGATTCAATTGAATAAAAGGATATGTTATTTGAACCTATAGTCTTCAACAATGATTATAACAATTAGTCAACATTATGGCAAGTTGTACACCAAGTTGATGTGCATACGCAAAAGTAAAATTTGACCTTAGGTTAATGAAAATTAGTTATATACCTCCTCCCATTCAAATGTCAAGGGTTAACCTTTGCAAAAACAAATCCAGAGGTCATGCCATGAATTGACCTCCTACGAGACTTATTATTCTCTTGGAAGATAACCAGAGGAGAGTTCCTGCACCATTTGGAGCACAAAACAATTATTTCACACATCTCAGGTGATGCATTTAAAAAGTACCTCTCCCTCCTAATTTTAGATGCTACTTATGATTTTTATAGGGTAGTATCATGGAATGAATAAAATTTAATTAAGAAAGACACTTAGTAACTAGATTCTCCCTTGGGAGACTATCAACTTGAAGGATAAGTAGCTAGTATAAGTAAAAAAATTCAATATGGGAATATAAATTGGGATGGCCCTCTTCGATAGGTGATTTCACTATCTGAGCATCAAATTACTCCACCATGGTTGAGTTTCATTACTTAACCTACTAATGACCTTGGATTTGACATTTACTCTATGAGAAGTAATTGGTGTAAGGATATGAGAGAAAATATTACAATAGGATAAGAAACCTCAAGGAAGTCATTTCTACATGATGTCATACTTCTTTGACACAATCCTTAACACATTATATGTTCATAATGGGTCACTCTAGATCCCATCTCTAGACTATATCAAGAATCATATATGTGATTCCTATTCTTTCATACACATATATGTGTACACTTAAAATATTATATGTATTTTAGAATACATCTACTCCTAGGTATGGATGGCTATCCATGAGTCCTCCTACCTAGGATATCTAAAAGTATTATAGATACACTATTGATTAGGGGAGACTATTATTTGTACCCAAATTACACTATCATCATAGTTATTAGCCATAAGGTATCACCTCTATGTCTCCCCAAATATGTCCCCAATAATTTGAGGGAGTAAGAAATTACCTACCAGTTATGGTGGTGTATTCATGAAGACATGCATACAAGAAAAAAAAATTACTTTCATGGCTCTCACCTCATGGTTTAAAGAATGTGCTACATAAACTGTAAGTACTTATATGAAGCAGGTAAATATAAAGAGTATTATTCATTGGTCACATTACCACAAGGGACTGGGATCCCCATGATCAGTTTAAAAATGACATCAAAGGACTTAGAATTATTTATCAAAATGATCCCTATGAAATCTAATAATGATGACCAAGTCAGATAAAGGGCATAATTAGTCAATTTAAAAGAAGACCTCTTCAAAATTACTCAAGGGTAGCCTTATATTTATATAGCGATGTACAGACTAGACTCTTACCCATTGGAAGATGGGATTAATTATAATTTTGGGTTATTATATCCTCTTAACTAGTAAAGGATCAAGGGAAACCCTCCTAAATACCCCCTATGACACTCAAAGTAGTAAAGATTGACCTAGGGTACTTGCTACCTCACTTGATGGAGTATAAGATGAGCTGATTTATCTTGGCTCTTGAAATATTGAGGTCCCTACACAACCAAATGTTGCATCAATCTTAGAGGTTGTTATTGTGGTTACATCAACCATAACCACATAAAAGGCACCTTACATAGCTGCTAAGACAAATATTTTTTGCATGAGAAAGTTTAGGGCCCAACCCCCTCCATAGAGCCTATCCATTGAATCACCATCAGTAGAGGTGGCCACATAAGAATTAGTTAGAGGATATTCCACTGTTGATGAGGTAGAACTTCAAAGATCTAAGATATATATATTATATAATACAAAAGGGAAAGCACCATTGCATGAGCAACAATAAGGTGAACAAACAACCCCTTCAATTTCCACATCTCTTTTTATGTCTCATGTCTCTCTTTTTACTATTAGTATATTTGATTCTTAGTCTTGGTGGTCCCCCTCTCCTCTTGGTCCCCAAAGTGGAGGTTGTTCCTACATAACCAATTACCCAACAACCCTCGCTTGTTCTAAAGGTATAGGATCTTTCCTCTACCCTTGATGTTCTTACTCTCTAATTAGTTTCCCTCTAATTGAATTTTCTATATCCATCCTTATTATTGATACTATTATTCCTTTCACTACTATCCTATACCCTATAAAGGTAAAGAAAAAGACAACAAAGAAGGCCAGGGGAGTAGTATCAAGTCCTCAACTCCATGTGCCATCTTCTCAACTGAGTCTACCAATGCCTTTACCTAGTTCCCCTCAAGATACAACTGTGATCACAAAAAATAAGGCTAAGAAGAAGAAGCCCTTTACACAGTTCAATTTCTACCTCAATATGGTGGAGTGGACTAGTCTAAAATTATCTAGCCTTCACTTTTTGATCCCCTACTAGAAGAAACTTTAAAGTAGACATTAAGGGAATTATTGGGTGAGACTACAGTTCAAGACACTCAACCCATAGATCTAACCTAGCTAATCCTCCCATAATGGGTAAAAAATATGTAGTTAGAGGCTTCTTAGAGGCCCAATCTTGTAATCACATAATTTCCCATTGTAAGTTCTATATTTGAAAAATACACTAAGAGTGTGCATAGGGTAAAGAAGAGGAATTTGGAAGATGAGACTGAGAGAGGGTCATAGTGGAAGAGAGACAAGAAGTATTCACTTTATTTAAAAGTAAGGATAAGAAATTAGGGAAATACCCATAAATAGAGGATTTTATATCCTATTTTAAAACTCACAAGGATACTCTATTTTAAATACATTAAGAAACTGAGATGGTAAGAAAATATTTAGAGCAAGAACTAGAACAACAAAGGGAACAATAAAAAATTATGCATGTTCTAATACAGATAGAGATAAATGTCCATAACATTGCATCTAGGTTGTATAATATCCTTAAAGATATTGGTGCACTGAATGTAGAAATAACACCTCATATAGTATAAACCACTATATTATATAATTATTTGAATGTAGATGAGAATAAATTGAAATTTATTATTCTTTTTACAATTGGTAAGGCATATGCACACCTAAACCTGATGGCACTCTTGGAGGCTACCAATGTCTTCAATTTGGTCATCATTAATACACAAGCGGCCAGAGAGTTGATAAATGTAGCTGAGGTAGTAATTCCTAAGTACGAAGAGCATGAAACTCTCATTTTTTAGATTTGAATGAGCTAAAGCTCTCATAGGCCAAGGATTCCATAGGTAGGCTTATCAACAAATCCAATTTTGATCAGCTCCTACAATAGGTTTTAACAAGATTCAAACAAAAAATATAAGGAAATACATTAGAAAAAATAGAATTTGAGCTTATTTTTTCTATGAAAAAGCTCATAAAGGTTAAAATCTTCAAAACTAACATTAGAAACACAAAGATTGATAATGCAAGGCTACTTAAACAAATCACTAGAGTTCATAGACCTTTATTACTTAATATAGACATAATCAGGTACCAATATAAAATTGATGACAAAAACTATAAATTTTTGGAATCAAAGAAGAAATATGATGCTTCAAATTTTAGTTTGACATAAGCTACACTTTCAATTCCTACAATAACCTCCAATGCCATGCAAACACCTAGTCGACCTAAAGTTGAAGGCTAATTTTGTATGCACACATGTGGATAATACTTATATTTTTAATTATAGTTTACTTACACTTGGAACATAAATGTAAAGTTTATTGAATGATATGTACACATGCATGCATTATATTGCATTGTGCATGCTAACTGATCTTGATGTAATTGTAATTTTTTATGAGCATGCAAACATGCAATTTTGATGTTAAAATTAGAACTATGGATCTAATTACATAATGTAACTTTGAGTTCACATGCACTTGTAAGATGAGGTGTCCCCTCCCAAATTCTATATATTCATGTAATTACACATTTTAAAGGGTTGGAAGTTTTATTAATATAGGAAGAAATCAATTTTGATTGTCATGCAAATGTGTTGGTCTTCTTTCCTTCCATTTTTGTGTTATTAAGGTTTTGTTTTCTTGGTTGCGTTAATAAATTAATATAAAGTGTACAAAATCTATAGATAACTCTAATTATTTTCATTAATGTATGTTAATCTTAAATGTGCAAAATCTATTAAAAATTAATAGATTTCATAGAGTATTGAGCAATTTATCAAAATTATGGTAATATTGTAAGTGTGCAAGAGTTTTTTCTCTCTGATATAGTCTTCTAAGTGTGTGAAACAACTACCTTAGATGCCTTCCTAGTTTAAGCTATAATTTTCCAATTAAGAGTGTACATTAACAACTCTAAAGGGAAAAAACTTCATTTTAAAACATAAAGTTTACTATATCATTCCCCAGACTTCCTTAATGTGTTTACCTATGAGTGTGCAATAGCTACAAATAATAACCAATAGTTTTGGAAAGCACTTATCCACTAATAAACTACCCTAGGAAGTGACTTATTGATAACCAGAACCTTCTTTTCTACTATACCCTTCCCTTCTTTTGATGTTTATTTGATTAAGACCTACCCACTCTAGATTAAGTGACACCCATCCATCCCACTCACTAAGGTTTGATTTATTTACTAGGATTAATTTCACTACAAGAAAACTTGATTAAAAACCTACATGTTCTACTTGCTATTCCACTATAAGGTTGTTTAATCCATATCTATGACTCATGCCCTAGAGTGAATTTTACCTCTATTGAGATCTTAAAGCATTAGAGGTTACCTCATTCAATTTGGGGATGTACAAAAGACATGCATCAATATAAAAAAGCTAGTGATAGAATGATATCCACTTATGTTCCTTCCCTAGTGACAGATTATCCCCTACATTGAGTTACACTAGATATGCCCAAGAGAGTTACTAGGTCTAGGGCTCAAACCAGTATTTTGGTTTCACCCTTAATATCACAACAAAGGCCAAAATATATACCAATTATTCCCAATAGACATAGGACTATAACAGCATATCTAATAAGAAATATCCATCCCATCAATATTCATATGTCTCAACAATAACCTTGGTTAGTTGGATTTATCATTACCATCCTAGGAGATGTGAATAATTTACCTAGGAACCTAGAGAAATATTTTCCTTATTTTTCCTCTTTAAAAGGAATAACTAAAGAGGAACACATCAATTATTTCAAAGTAGATTTAATATTAATGAATGCTACTAATGAATATGTTACACACAAGATTTTCCCATTTACCTTGAAGGATATTGCCTATGATTAGTACCTCAACCTTAAAGAGAACTCAATTAATTCTTGGAATGCATGTCAAAACACATTTCTTACCTAATTTAGATAAGTTACCATCCTTGAAATATTCTATCAATAGTTTAACAACATGAAAAGGGAGCCCAATGATCCAATTTGTGATTTCAATGCTAGAGTATAGAAGAGTATACTTTGCCTAATATAGAGTATAGACCAAATGGAGAATTGACATTGGAGATGTATAAAAATGCCTTGGACCCAATCACTGGAGTGTTCTTATGAAGAGATACTACTACCACCACTTTGGATTTAGCATATGAAGAGGCTATCAATATTAGTAGACAACTAAACCATCAAATACCAAGCACTCCCAACATCAATGTTATTTTTCCAAACCTAAATCTAGTCCCTCATGTTAATCAAAATGTTATTACTTTGAAATAGAATCAATTATATGCACTACTTCCTCTAATACAGTAAATACCTAATCATAATTATGGTTATATGAACAATTAGGTACAAATTAATAATCATCAATAGAACCAACATTCAATGCCCTCTAATACTGCAGTTGCAAAAGGAATTGATTCTACAAAAGAAAAACTTGATTCCATCCATAGAATGGTCTAGGAATTGAGTAATGACTACCTAAACATGCATAGGAATATGGGAAACAACAATATCCATAATAATAACCATAATTATGGGTTTTAGAGATACAAAATACCCTTTAATTAGCCTATAAATAATACATATTAGTAACCCAACAAATTTTTAGAGACCAACATAGTATAAATGAATCTGCCCTATTGGTGTAGAGTCCATAATACATCACATCATGGTGAAATTAAATATGTGAAATTATATGTAAAATTTGAGATATTCTAGAGGGAGATGGTAAGGAAATACTTGATTAACAATCCGCTAGAGTTATATCCAAAAGCTATCTCTTCAAACATTATAATGGTATTTGAAATGTGTGAGTTTCTTTTTCTAAATTAAGATGACAATAAACTAGATGATAAATCTAATGAAGTATAGGATTTATAACAATATCAAAAGGTAAATTATAATCTAAGGAATAAGTAGCCCTTTATAATGTCTACTCCTTTGAACAACACCACTATTATATCAAATCCAAGATCCAATAATAATCCACCTCTTGCAAAAGAAAATGGACAAATCCAAAATAAAGAGGAATAAGGAAAAGGAAGGAATAACATTATTGAAGACATGAAGAAGATCAAAGATAATATTACTCTTCATGAACTAGCTTAGATCAATGAATAAAAAGATCTCCTATGGAGGTGTATTATAGGGAAGGAAACTACAAAAAAGATAAAGGTTGCTCACACCAATGCCATATACAAAAGAAAACTAGAAGTACCACCTTTCTTATTGATTATTCAAACATTTAAAAAGAATATTTATAATTGTTTAGTTGATTCTAGAGCTTCAACCATGGTGATGCCTATTTTAATTTACCAAAATCTAGGTTTGAATCCAAGCCCATCAAAGAGAATGGTTTCATAGTTGGATAAGACCAGGAGAGATGAATGATGTATGCATACAAGTAGCATACAAACCATGAGTACTAGTAGTGGATATTTTAGAGGGATAAAGACTCTTCCTTAGTAGAGATTGGTCCAAAATGTCAAATGGGTATGTAGCAATGGGTTTCTCTCACATTTGGTTATCATGGAGAAGTATCCCAAACTAGATCCAAATTGATCAAGAGTAAAGAATGAAGCACCCAACTATTAAATACAATAAAAATAATGAAAATTAAGCTATAAATATCCTAACCTTGGGATCTATACCTTTACTACAAAGTATGAGGTGCAAAAATTAGAGGTCCAGGGATCTCCCTAATTGTGGACTTTCCACTTTGATGGTGTATGATCAAAGCAAGGAACAAGTGTTGGAATTAAATTGGTAGACCCAAAAGGTAATAAATAATTGGAAGTTTATATGTTAAAATTATATTACACCAATAATAGAGAATAATATGAGTCACTAATTTTGGGATTCTATTTTACTCTAAAAAATAATGTCAAACAACTACTTATTTATGGAGACTTAGAACTGGTAGTCAATCAGGTCAAGAATAATACCAGTGCAAGATATCATATCTAAAGAGGTAAAAACATAGAGCTTGATATTTTATTGAGTATTTTTAGGCCTTAAGCATAGTGGTTATGCTTAGATAACAAAATCAAACTACTGATTCAGTGGTTGATTCAGTTGCCAATTTATCACCCTTACAAGAATCCAAGGTAAAAATATTATCCATTAAGCTAGTACCTCATCCATCTATTCCAAATAACATGGAAAATTTCCATGTCTTTGATGATGGTCGGTATATCATATATTTCTTGACTAAATCAAGGAAATTTGAGTCTCAAATCATTGATGATAAAGAAATTAGTTGCCTATGCTAAGAGGAATTTAGAGAAGAAGGAATCATTCAACTGAAGGAAAACTACCTCTCTTTAGGAATGGTTTCCTTATAAAAGACATTTGATTTGGATCCTCAAGCTCATCAATAAAGGAATCTAAAAACAAATTAATCTAAATTCAAAATGGAGAATCTAAAAGATGAATACGACTGATGCTATTTTAACATTGGTCTCAGTTGAACTCCAAAAGAAAGACAAAAGGTGAAAAATTTACTCACTCAATACAAGGATGTGATTACATGGATATATGAAGAATTGAATGTTTTCAACCCAAGGGTTATCACCCATACAATCCTATTAAAGGTAGATCATAAACCATTAAGGCAAAGACAAAGATCCATAAATCCTATCCTAGAACCTCTTATTCATAAAGAAGTGAAAAAATTGTTGAATGTCAAAATAGTTTTTCCTATCAGACATTATACTTGGGTGGATAATTTAGTTCCAGTTAGGAAGAAGAATGGGATATTTGGCTATGCATTTATTTTAGAATCTTAAATAAAACTTCTAAAAAAGATAATTATTTGTTGCTTTCCCTAGATAAGGTCATCTAGATAGCAATTTTTTAAAGAATGATGTCTTTGTTGGATGGATTTTTAGGATATAACTAGGTGCCGGTAGAATCAAAAGACATAAAAAAGATAATGTTCACCATGAAATAGGGTAATTACATGTAAAAGAGGATGTCATTAAACATAATTAATGCAAGTTCCACCTTTTAGAGAGCTTTGAACCATGCCTTCTAAGGGATGATAGGTAAATGTATAATTATTTACATAACTAACCTCATGGTTTTCTCAAAAGCAAGGACTGATCACGTAGGTCACCTATAATTAATCTTATAAATATGTAGAAGGGTTGACATTTTGTTGAACCCTAAGAACATAATATTTGGCATCAAATAGACTCAGATATAATTCAAGGAATATCAAAAATTGCCTTCACAAATACCAATAAGGAACTCAAATCTTTCTTTTGGAAGATAAATTTTGTGAAAAAGTTTATATCAGGATTCACATAAATTATTCAACCTTTAAATGTAATGCTCAAGAAAGATGCTAAAGTGGAATGAATAATAGAGGATTAAAGGTATTTCAAAACATTTGAGATATAATAGAGGATTAAAAGTATTTTAAATACATTAAATATATAATATCTTAATATAATGTATGAACAAGTCCAAACTTTACTAAAGACTTCTTATATTCATTCACTTTAGAACATATTATTATTGTTATGTTCACCCAAAAGAAAGATGAAAGCAAACATCCTATTGTGTTGATGAGCACAAAATTGAAAGAAGTAGAACTTAGGTATTCCATGATAGATAAGCAAATATTTACCCTTATCGAAGTAATAAATAAAATTCAACATTACATCTTGAGGAAAAAAACAATCACCATTGTACCAGATCCTATTGTTAAGCTCACCTTGGTACAAAATAAATTGGGAGAATGGATTGAAAATATATAGAAGTTTGACATAGAAATCAATCCTACTAAGATTATTAGAGGTTAGGGAATCATTCAACTCATAATTGATATTAAAACATACATCACTATCAAATAGGTTTGTGAAAACCAAGTATCTAAAGGAGACTAGTATACTGATATTATCCAATACTTGCTCACCGGTACCTTCTCTCTAGATCTCAAAAGAGAATAGATGATAAATTTGAGACTTAAAGCAGCTCATTACATGATCAAAAAATGGATCTTATATATAATGAATTATGAATGAACCTACTTGAGATATGTATCATGATAATAATCTCGATAAATTCTTAAAAATTTACACTAGAAGATAGATTGTGGTCATCCCTCTAGAAATACCATAGCCCATAAAATCCTTAGAGTGGGTTATTACTAGCTAAAAGTCTTTAAGGATGCACATGTTCATGTTAAAACATGTCATTAATGTCAAGTCTTGGTGAGAATAAAAGTACATGCATCAATGCCTCTATAGCCTATTATTTAAGGAAGACCATTCGCTCAATGGGCCTTAGAATTCATTGGGGTCATTAATCCCAATTCTTTAGTTGGCCATAAGTTTATACTCATTATTATAGACTATTCCACATGATGGACTAAAGATAAAAATACAAATCATTCAAGAGCACAATATGTAATCAAATTTATAGAAGAAATTATCATAGGTATATTTGATACTCTCATCTCTCTAGTTTGTGACAATGGGCCAATATTCTAACTATATGAATTCACTAAATGGGCCCATGACAATTGAATCTTCATCATGTCATCATCCAAACATTACCCATAAGGAAATGGATTAGTTGAATCAAAAACTAAGAATCTAATTGATGCTATTAAAAAGTCTATAGTGGGCAAACCTAGGGATTGGCATAATCTATTGAAGTATGCATTATGGGTTGATTAAACAAGATATAAGTAGGCACTCAAGGCCTCACCTTACTTATTGGTGTATGGGAGATAATCTATTTTCCCAATAATGCTTATATTTATAATATATCAATGTAGGAGTACATAGAACCAAGTGAGAAGGTGGAGTCTCAATTATCAAATATAATAGAGATGGAAGACTCAAGGACTAAGGCCTTATACAATTTTAGTAAACATTAAGACATAGTGAAAAGTTAATTTGACAAAAAGTAAAATTTAAATCATTCATAATATTCAACTTCATGATTTTATGAGACAAAACCCATGAAAATAAATGACAACATGATAAGTTTACCCCATTTTGGATTGGACACTATCATATTTCAGTGATCTTGGGTAATAATGTTTTCTGTTTGAGGGACCTCCAAGGTAATGAGATGACATATCCAGTAAATAGACAAAGTTTGGAGTAAAAATTCATGACTATACCATCTAAGAATGTCCTTGAGTAATGAAATATGTGGTGGTAAGAGTAGGATTAGGGTAGATCTTATTATTTATTGTAATAGTTTTATTACTTTCATAGAATAGTTTCCCTGCTTCCTAGGTTAACACTCCTAGTTTTTAGTAGTTCATTTTATAGTTTAGGTTCCTAATTTCTAGATTATGTTTTAATTTGTCCTATGATAGTTTGATTAAATTCACATAGTATGCTCAAATCAAGTATCAAACCTATTAGGACCACCTATAACATGTTTAGAATCCAAAGGATTAGCCTCTAAAGAAACACACTAACAAAAGGTATACCAATTTATTTACTTTCAAGATTTTTCACCCTTACATTTAAAATTTTTAGAATTTAAGTATGCAATAGGAAAATTAATAATGATCAAAATGACATTGAATACTTTAATCAGGTATATAAAGGTTGCTCTCATTACTACATACAAATTCTATAATGTTTTCTCAATTTCATTGGATTAAATGAACTTATCATGATAATAATTGTGTGAAGAAATATCCATTAATATGGGTGTAGCTGGTAGGGAAAATTTGGTAAATTTATACTTTCATAACTACCAGCTCACTATGGTTTCTACTCTCCCTCTTCCAACAATATTACACAAAATAAAAATATAGAAAAATAAGGACCAATGCATCCTTAAAAGTGTGATCCAACAAATTTAAATAAAAATCTAAAGGTGATCAAAATCTCAAATGATGAAATAAAGAGAATATACCATGCATCATTTGAAAATATAGGAGGAGGAAAGAGAAGGAACCCATGGTACCTCTATCAAGGCTATGGACACCTGTCTAGTAACAAACCAATGCTAGAGCTTCCCTAATTATCAAATCTTTTTCTAAAAATTATAATGAAACCTAAAGTTATCCCAAATCTTTGCTAAAGTCCTCACAACAAAGATAAAAAGAAATAACTTCTTCACACATATTCAGGGTAAATGAAAAGGTAAGTATGTTGTATGTGGCTGTTAGGAGTCTCTTTTGTCTATTCAATTTGATTATTATTTTTGGAATGGTTCATGTTTGATCTAAAAGTTGTTAACCAAAGGTTCTAGGTTTTCAAATACTCAGGAGTATTTACCCTATGAATCACCATTTTTTGTACCCAATATACCCCCTCATTCCTGTTAGGATCCTACTGCCCACTAAGGGCACACTTGATTACCTTTGTATTAGCAACTAAACATGAAATTTAACCAGAATGAATAAGTAACTAGAAATATGAAACAACACAGGATATGAGAGACAATACCCAATTATATTAATACTCATTCAAAAGAAAATACAATAAAAAAGATGCCACACTTCTTCTTCCCACACCTCTAGAGATTCCACACTTCTAGGGTTCACCAGTAATTCTCCTTTAATAGTTCACTCTCTCAATTATGGTCACAACAATCAACTCAAACATAGAGTTGTTGTTCACCTCCACCAGTCAGTAACAATGTTGCCAGTACACCAAGTACACAACCATTCTCCAAGTAGATCTCCCTGCTCTTGCAACAACTTGCAAATCACCAGACCTTACTTAACATGTAGATGTCTCTACACCTTGAAGAACCCTTGTCCTTGCCTCACCAAGTCCTTATGATTCTTCAACTAGTACCCCGATGGATCTTCTACCAGAACTTGCACAACCTGCAACTCTCCCTAATCATACACACTCGGCACCCCTTTGGAACTAGGAGGAGCTACTCTTGCTCTCTCTACAAGCACAATGGCTTTCTAGCACTCTTTACAATACATCCCATGAGTCTATTATATAGATCTCATGCATACAATAATTAGACTTTCTTAATTACAATAATTAGACTTGCAACTCAAGACCAAAAATAGTCTTTACATGCAAACTGCCTATCCAAAAATAGACCAGTCCAAAACCCACATGCAAACTGCATGCACACACAGGTTGTTGATGTTAGCTCCTTCCTGACTAATGTCAGATGACTCATAACCGACGTCAGTTTCTTTTGCACTGTAATATGACCAACGTCAGTTGATCAGACTGACGTCGATTGCCCTACAACTTGCTCTGCAACTTAGCAACCTCCACAACCTCCTCCATATCTGCATCAGTGAAGCTTTTAGCTCCACAACCTAACAATCTCTCACTTGGAGATAAATAGATACACCTATACCTATACTTTTACACCATCTAATTTGCTTCCTAGCTTGTATCCCTCTTCATTCTCAATCCTGAAGACCAACCACCACACAACCTGTGGTGCTACACCTGTCATCCAAGTCCCCTACCACATCCAAACCTACAAACCCATGTAGTGAAGACCTTGACCCTGCATAACATGTTAACCTGCTGCTAGTCCCTCTCAGATACCTGAGAATCCACCTTCCCTGAATTAGCTCCAAACTCTCTAACAACTCCCACTGCTTGGGAAAACTCAGGTCTACACCAGACCTCATGTGATTTTGAACAATGTTCTAAGCTTAGCTTAAACTGTCTAGCCCTTGGTGTGCTTATTGGTTCTGCATCCTACGTATTAAACCCTACCAACACCTTCTTCACATTAGCTCCCACTAGAGACAAAATCAACCTATGATCTTTCATGTCTCTCATGCCAAAGAATTTCATTGCTCCTAAATTCTTCATGACATACCTCTGAACTAACTTTACCTTTAGCTCATAAACTCCCTGCATGTGTGACCCTGCAACAAGTAACCACCCCACATACAGTAATAGGATAATGTTGCAATCATCATCCAACTTGGTAAAGAAAACACAATGGTTACATTGACCTTGACCAAAGCCATGCTTTGTCATACACCTATCAAACCTGTACCACTATCCTGCAGCCATCTCAAGACCATATACGCTGGCCTTCCATCTCACGTGTCCATCCACTCTCTTCTCTAACCTGGGAATCCATTCATCTGTCAGTGCTTTTATCCCTATTGGCAACTCTACCAAAACTCCCACTTGGTTCTCTTCCAAAGAATTCATGCCATACTCCCACTATTTCTTAGATTCTACTTGCATTACCTCTTCACATCTTCCTAGTTCTTGACCATCAGTGAGCAACAAGTAGTATAAATAAGGTGAAAAATTAATATGAGGTTCACTTACCCTTTTAGTTATCCACATGGGCGTTTGAGACCCCTTGACAGCTTGCTGTCCACCCAACATCCATTCCAGTGACTGATTTGAGCCATCTCCTAATCTGCACCCGACCGACATCGATTCCATGTGACTGACCCTGACTACTGATGTCAGTTCCCCTTGATTGACATTGGTCTCCAAATACCTGACACCACCAACTTTGGTGATCTACACATGACCGATGTTGGTACCTATCTGTTTGATGTCAGTTTCTCCTAACTAACGTCGGTACCTGTGTTCTCCTTTGAGTGATGATATTTTTACCTACGAGCTCCCTTGGATCAAAACCTTGTCCAAATCAACACAACCTTGCTTAGAATAATCTAGCCTTCTCCACTGATCTCTATCTGTCATCTCCTCCATGAACACCGAGGCTTTCTAGTTGTTAAGTTTATCAAAAACATTTGTCTTCCATTTAAGAACATGCATTCCCTTCTTACACATGTGACCAAGCCTACAAAGCCACATCTCTACAACAGAAGGTGAATTAGTAATATAAATAGATAGATAAAGGATACCTACTTTCTTACCACTGTCTAATTTAAGTGCATCCACTGTGAGAGTTACTATGCATCTCTCATCACCCAACTTTCCTGAAGAAATTAGACTCATCTCCAAGACTAGGACCTGCATGACCTCCTTCAACACTTGTGTGTTACCCATCTACAATTTCAGCTTCACTTCCCCTTTGCCAACAATCTGACAAGGCTCACCAACCCCTAAAAATATCTCTCCAAAGTCTCCCTGGACATACCCATGAAAAGATGCTCTATTTTGGGCTGCATGGAAAGAGCAATAGAATCTATAATCCAAGATTCTATTTTATCTAGATCATCCTATGCAACAACACCTATAACATCTGCTTCTTCATTCTGATCTACTACCAACCAACAATCTTTCTTTACCTGCTCTTTCTTTCCATCAATCTAACCATTCATGCTATTCAATTTCTCCATTTGTAGCTTACTTTCTTCTACCATTACTATACTCCCACTCAATTTGAAACCCCTAAGAGTGACCTATAATCAACAAAACACTTAACACACTCTAACCATCTGTTAGTGTACTTAACCACGCTTTGATACCACTTATCAAGATTGGTACCAACCTGGTCAACTTGGCTTTGATACCACTTGTCAGGATCCTACTGCCCACTAAGGGCACACTTGATTACCTTTGTATTAGCAACTAAACACATAATTTAACTAGAATGAATAAGTAACTAGAAATATGAAACAACACAGGATATGAGAGACAATACCCAATTGTATTAATACTCATTTAGAAGAAAATACAATAAAGAAGATGCCACACTTCTTCTTCCCACACCTCTAGAGCTCCCACACTTCTAGGGTTCACCAGTAATTCTCCTTCAATAGTTCACTCTCTCAATTATGGTCACAACAATCAACTCAAAAATAGAGTTGTTGTTCACCTACACCAGTTAGTAACAACACTGCCAGTACACCAAGTACACAATTGTACTCCAAGTAGATCTCCCTGCTCTTGCAACAACCTGCAAATCACCAGATCTTACTTACCATGTAGATGTCTCTACACCCTAAATAACCCTTGTCTTTGCCTCACCAAGTCCTTATGATTCTTTAACCAGTACCTTGATAGATCTTTTACCAGAACTTGCACAACCTACAACTCTCCCTCATCATACACACTCGGCACCCCTTTGGAACTAGGAGGAGCTACTCTTGCTCTCTCTACAAGCACAATGGCTTTCTAACACTCTTTACAATACATCCCATGAGTCTATTATATAGATCTCATGCATATAATAATTAGACTTTCTTAATTACAATAATTAGACTCGTAACTCAAGACCAAAAATAGTCTTTACATGCAAACTGCCTGTCCAAAAATAGACCAGTCTGGAACTCACATGCAAACTGCATACACACACAAGTTGTTGACGTTGGCTCCTTCCTGATTGATGTCAGCTAACTCATAACTCATGTCATTTTCTTCTACACTATAATATGACCGATGTCAGTTGATTAGACCGACGTCGGTTGCCTGACAACTTGCTCTGCAACTCAGCAACCTCCGCAACCTCCTCCATGTCTGCATCAGTGAAGCTTTTAGCTCCACAACCTAATAATTCATTTTTTTATAATAGGGACCCACTATCTTTCATAAATGGTCTATCCATATCTTTAAAATCTTTTGAATAAGGAAACTTCCTATATTGCATTAAATTTTCTATTCAAAAGACCTATGAACATGCTTTATTTTTGGACTAACCTATTGATATTCTTCAAAAGTTTATATATATGAGTTTCATCTCATCAAGGTCTTTCACATTTTTGTTTGGATAACTTGTTCAAAACTGTGTTTAATAGGATATGGTCTATATAAATTTTGTTCAAAATCTCACGTTTGATAGTTTCCAAAACTTCACATTAATATGGAACTCCATAGGAATCTATTATTCAATGTTTTCCTTTGGAGAAATTGTTCAGAACATGTATTCATAATTATTATTTATAGGACCTTAAAATATTTATTCACCTTGTATCAAATCACTTCATCATTTACTCTTCAAGACTTGCACTTTGATAAATAGGTTTTCAAAGTTTTACACTTTGGCTTATCTAGATCCTTAGAGGATTTGTTTAACAATACCTTTTGGCCAAACTAATTAACACAAAATTGGTCTTTAAAAAAACCATGTGGAACTTTTTTTGGTGAATTTATTTGAATCATTTTAGTCTTTAGTGATTTTTTTCAAAGAAATTACTTGGTGGGAACATCTAACATTTTGGTCTTTAGAAAAAGTTTTTGGTTCACCAAGGTCTTCGGTAAATTTTTTTGTGGCTTTGTCTCTGACTCTTTTTTATCTTCAATAAAAGTGATTCAATTTTTTTTTAGGAAACTCACCCACCTCAAAAACACTATTATATCCTGACTCCTGATTATTGAGCACCCCGTGGCATGGTAAACTAAAGCCAAAAAAGTGACAAAATGAAACATGGAAAAAGACAATAATATGACACTCCTACTAAGCATCAATAGTGCCGATGTGGCATACCCACTAAATAAAATGGTAAATTTTTAATTAAACAAACAAAACAAAGTTATAGACATTGAACATTAACAATGTATGAATTAGAAATGAATGTCAAAGCTATATAAAATCATTTTGAATGATGACGTTCCCATTGATCTCAAGCTAACTTGTGAATTTAATTATTACCCTATGATTAAGACAAATAATAGTGTTTCCAGCCTAATAGTATACTCAGAAGTGCCAATATATTAACTTGCAAACAAAACTTGTGTCAACATAGTTGAATAGTAATGGCATCCTCATCCAAAGCATTCCAAGTAACTCTACCCCCATCTAGGTTTTCTATCAAAATTTCAAGTGAATAAAATGAAACATTCTTTGAACCTATAGTATTTAACAATGATTATAACAAATACTCAACACTATGGGAGGTGATACACTAGGTTGATGTGCATACACATGAATAAAATTTGACTCTAACTCAATAAAAATTAGTTTTAGACCTCTACCCCTGAAAACATTAAGGGTTAAACTTCAAAAAATCAAAACTAGAGGTGATACCATGCATTAACCTCCTACGAGACTTATTCTTTGTTGGGAAGATAACTGGCGGAACATTCCTACACATTTGGAGCATAAAATAGTTATTGTATGCATCTTGGGTGATGCATTTCAAAGGTACCTATCCTTCCCCATTACATATGATACTTATGATTTACATATGGTAGTAACATTAAAGAAATAAAATTCAATTGAGAAGACATTCAATAGTTGATGCTCCCTGGCGAGACTATCAACTTGAAGGATAAATAAACACCTCTAGTAACCAAAGTTAGGATGGAAATATGAATTGGGATGAACCTCTTGAATATGTTATTTTTCTATTTGAGCATTGAATTCCTCCACTATGAGTGGGTTTCATTGATCAACCTAATAATGACCTTGGAGCAGACATTCATTTTGGGAGAAGTAATTGGTGCAAGTCTATGAGAGCAAATCTTACACAAGGATAAGAAACCTTAGGGAGGTCATTTTTTCATGATTTCATACCTCTTTGACATAGTAATAGACAAAATATATGTTCATAACATGTCAATTTAGATCTCATCACCATACTGTATCAATAATCATATATGTGATTATTATTATTTTATGCACATATATGTGTACACTTGAAACATTATGCACATTATATAAGATGTCTACCCCCAAGTATGAATGTATATCTATAAGTCCCCATAGTTAATATATCCAAAAGTGTTGTATATACACTATTCATTAAGGGAGACTATTGGTTTTACCTAAATTACACTATCATCATGGTTATTGGCCATAAGGTAGTACCTCTACACCTCCCCAAGTATGTCCATGACAAACTAACAAAGTAATAAATTGCCTACCAGCTATGGTGGGATATTGATGAATACATGTATAAGAGTAAGAAAAATTATTTTCATGGATCCCACCTCTTAATTGGGAGAATGTGTAATGTAAATTGTAAGCACTTCTATGAAGCATGTAGGTATAGAGAGTATTATTCTTTGGCCACATTACTGCATAGGGATTGGGATCTTCATGGTTAGGTACAAAAAAAATCAAGGGAGTTGGCATTGTCTATCAACATGAGCCCTATGACCATGATTTATTATTCCTAAATGCTAAGAATGATGGCTAAGTTAGAAAAATGGCATAACTAGTCAATTTGAAATAAGACCTCTTGAAAATTATTCAAGGGCAACCTTCTATTTCTATAGCATATGTAGAGACTAGACTCCCACCTATTAGAGAATGGGATTCATCATATTTTTAGGTTAATATACCCTCTTAGATAGTAAAGGATCAAGGGAAACCCTACTAGACACCCCCTATAACACTCAAAATAATAAAAATAGAACTAGGGGTGCCTAATACCTCACTCAGGGGAGTAAAAGATGAGCCTATTTGTCTTGAATCTTTAGATTATGAGGTCCCTACCTAAACAAATGTTTCATTAGTCTTAGAGGTTGATTTTGTGTTTACATCAACCATAAACACACAAGAGGCACCTTTCATAGCTGTTAAGACAACTATTTACTATATAATAAAGCCAAGGACTTGCTTCCCTCCATAGAACCCAAACATTAAAGTAACATCAATAGAGGTAGCCACATAAGAGGTAACTAGAGGAGGTCCACTAATTAGGATGCAAAAGTTCAAAGTTCAAAGATATTGATCCCCCAAGACACAAAAGGGAAATCACCATTGCATGAGCAACCATCATGTGAGTATGTAACCCCTTAAGTTTCCACATCTCCTATTGGATTTCATGTCTCTCTTTTTACTATTAGTAAATTTTATTCTATTTCACTTCATATTGGTGGTCCCCCTCCTCTTTGGTCCCCAAAGTGGAGGTTGTTCTTAGATAACTAGTTTCCCAACCAACCTTTCTTATTTTAAAGGTAGAGGATCCTTCCTCTACCCTTGTTATTCTTACTCCCTAGATTAGTCTCCCTACAATTACATATTGTATATCCATCCCTATTGTTCCTACTATTGTTGCTTCCACTACTATCTTAGCTTGTACAAAGACAACTAAAAAGACAAAAAATAGGGCTAGGGGAGTAGTATCAAGTCCTCAACTCTTATCTATTTAATTGAGTCTACTAGTGTCTCCCCATAGTTTCCCTTAAGATATAATTATGATCATAATAAATAAGGCTGAGAAGAAGAAGCTAGTTTATACAATTCACCCAATAATTCAATATGGTGGAGTGGACTAGTCTAAAATTATCTTGTCTTAACTTCATAATCCCCTACTAGAAGAAAATTTAAAGCACACATAAGGGGAATTATTGGGTGATACTATAGTTTAATACACTTAACCCATGGATCCAATCCAACTAGTCCTCCCACATTGGGCAACATATATACAGTTAGAGGATTCTTAGAGGCCCAATCTTGTAATCATAAAATTTCCCACTATAAGGTCCATATTTGAAAAATCTACTAGGAGTGTGCAGAGGGTAAGGAAGAAGAAGCTGAAAGATGAGACTAGGAGAGGGGTCATAGTGGAAGAGACAAGAATTATTCACTTTATCTAAAAGGAAGGGAAAAAGTTGGGGAAGTCCCCATACATAAAGGATTTTAAATCCTATTTTGAAACTCACAAGGACACTAACGTAAATACATAAATGAACTGAGATGGAAAGAAAAGAGCTAAATCAAAAAATATAATAAATAAGGGAACAATAATAAATTATGCATGTTTTAATATAGATAGAAATAAATATCTATAATGTTGTATCTAGCTTGTACAATATCCTTGAAGCTATTGGTGCAACAAGGGAAAAATCGGCACCTCACATAATAAAAACCACTAAATTATATTATTATTTGAAAGAAGATTAGAATAAATTGAAATTTATTATTTTTTTACAACTAGTAATGCATATGAACACCTAAATATGATGGCACCTTTAGAGGCTACAAATTCCCTCAATTTGGTCATAATTAGGACATATGAGGCTAGAGAGTAGATCAATGTAGCTGAGGGGTAATGTCTAAGTACAAAGAGTATGAAACTCTCATTTTAGATATTTTAGATGAACTAAAGTTCTCATAAGCTAGGGATTTTATAGGTAGGCTTATCAACAAGGCCAATTTTGATCATCTCCTACAATAGGCTTCAATGAGCTCACTAATCTTGACATAGTTGTAATTAGCTATGAGCATGCACACATGCAATTTTGATTCTAAAATTAGAACTATGGTTCTAATTACATAATGTAACTTTGAGTTTACATGCACTTGGAGGATGAGGCATCCCCTCCCCAAGCCTATATATTCATGTAATTACACATTCCAAAGGGTTGGAAGTTTTATTAATACATAGATAAATTAGTTTTGATTATCATGCAACTGCATTGGTATTCTTTCATTCCATTTTTATGTTATTAAGGTTTTGATTTCTTGGTTGTGTTAATACAGTAATTTGAAGTGTGTAAAAGCTATAGATAATTCTATCTATTTTCATTGATGTATGTTATTATTATATGTGTAAAATATATTGAAAGTTATTAGATTTCATAGAGTATCGAGCAATTGGTCAAAACTATGTTAATATTATAAGTGTTTAGGAGTTTTTTCTCTCTGTTATAGTTTTTTAAGTGTGTGAAACAACTACCTTAGATGCCTTCCTGGTCTGAGTTGTAATTTCCAAATTAAGGGTGTGTAATAGTAACTTTAAAGGGAATAACCTTCAGTTGAAAACATCAAATTTCTTATACTATTACCCAGACTTCCTAACTATATTTTCCTATGACTATGCACTAGTTATGAATAATAAGTACTAGTTTTGGAAAATAATTATCCACCAAGGAACTAGCCTAGGAAGTGACATCTTGAGAACTAGAACCTTATTTTCTGCTTTACCCTTCCTTTTGAATTTTATTTTATTGAGACTTACCCACTCTAGATTAGGTGCCACCCATCCGTCCCACTAACTTAGGTTTAAATTTATTTACTAGGATTCATTTCACTACAAGTAAACCTAGTTAACAACCTACATGCTCTATTTGCTATTATAACATAAAGTTGTTTAAGACATACCTACAACTCATGCCCTAGAGTGGAGTTTACCTCCATTGAGATCCTAAAATGTTAGAGGCTACCTTGTTTAATTTAGAGATGTGCACAAGACCCACACAAATAAGACCATTTAAGGAATTATATATGTAAGGTCTCCTAGTGAGTATAATGTTAGTCAACCTTAGTAAGGTTGGGAGCACCCTTGATGAATTTAGTTGATATTTGGTGGTAACACTTAATAGCTATATTTTGGAGTATTTGGTCTCAATGTACTCTTGTCTAGATAAAATTGTTTTAAATTACTTCGATAGCCACATAAAAGGTATCTCGGTTATTTTTCATTAAAAGTTAAGAAGTTTATAGTTGACTCAAGACTTGAAAAATTTCACATGGATGACTTTACTCTCCCTCATGTGAGAAACATATTTGATGGGGAAATTAAGGGGCACATATTGATATAATATTATTGGTTTAAAATGGAAGTCAATTAGCTGGAGTTTCCTAAGTTTAAGTATGATGATTCTAGGTAAATGGATATGATTGGAAGTGATCTAAGGAAGGACTAGGAGGACTCTAAAAGTGCTACAAGCATGAGCATGGAGGTATAAAGGCATAATGAGTACTACCCAAACATAGGACCACACCCAAAATTGACACATGTACATGTGGGAGAAAAAATTCCAGCATTGGTGATTGCATAGCCCAATATATATAGGTCTGATTCTCCACCCACAGTGCATGTTCATACCTTTGAGTTGGATAAAGTTCTTGTAATGAATTGGGATACAAATAGTGTAGAGTTAGAATATAAACCTGTAATAGAAACTTTTAAAATATAAAATCTAGATAAAAGTTTGTTATTAACTTATTTTCCATTACAAGTCAACTATGTAGATCATTTTAGAATGCCTAGTAGACCAAATATAGCTAGTGGGTAGAGTACATGCCCTTGCCTAGTTAATAAACCTAATTTTGTGTCTAATGTATTATGTTATTCTATTACCATAGGAGGAAATAATATTGGTGGTTTTAATGGAGGATATGAAGGTGGTGTAGGAGGCATTGGTGGACCTCCCACATAAGGTCTAGGAGGGATTAGAGGTGCATCATAATAGGATCTATTTCCAACACCCAGACCACCTATAGTCTATTATGAGATGATGCTTCATCTTCTTGAATATCATGGTATTGAAAATGTAATAGAACATGTTCATAAGTGTGAGATCATTTGGTGGGTGCAAGGTATTACTTATACTAAATGGAAGGCAACTTATTTTTACACTACCCTATAAGACCATGCACATGAAAAATATCATTAGTTTGATCCACAAAAAGCTATGGTAAACTATGAGTAGTTGAAGGGGACTTTTCTCTAATAATTTGACATCCCAAAGTTTATGCACTAGACTATTTCTTCCTTGAAGGATATTAAACAATAATTCACTAAGAGTGTGTGAAAGTATGATACAAATTTTAAAATGCTTATTTCCAAGTTATCATTTGAGATAAATGTAACAAAACATGATAAGTGGTTTGTATGAGGATTGTTACTTCCTTTTAGATACACATTATCTTAGAATAAATTCACTAACCTATGTGAATCATTAGAAGTTACGCTTCATGCTCAAGCTATTGGAAGTATAGATATAGGGATTAATCACTTTATGGAATCCTATATTATAATTAAGTTGTCTTAATTAGATAATCTTACTATGAATAGTACTAAATATACTCACAGTTGTTTATGGTGTGTTGACTATGAATCAAAAGTTCATAATAGGAATAATTGTTCTAGGAAGAGTATATGTGTTGTAGTAAATCAATCCTATGAGATCTACCAAGATGGCCATGATGTGAGAGATTACCCCTACTTTAACATGCTACTAAATCTAATGTATCATCATACCATAAAATATGTGATGTATATACACATGATATAAATGATTATCACCTTATTAGTGAGATTTATAAGGTAAGTAAATGAGGTACTCACTATACTTATGTAGATAATAACCAAGAAAATGGTGAAGGTCGATCTTATAGAGGTTATGGTCATGGATGTGAAGGTGTTCATTTTATACATAAAACCTATTACAAGTGTAGATCTCCATAGCATTACTAATGTGATTTACCAATATATATATATATATATATATATATATATATATATATATATATATATATATATATATATATATATATATATATATATATATATAAGCTATGCCTTTTGTAAGAATAAACATCATTTAAAATAATACCTATACCTGTATGTTGCCATCACTAAGGAGCAAAATGAGAAGGGTGATAGAATGATACAAATTGAAAAAACTCCAAATACTCAATGGAGACTATGTCCTACTATTCTAATTAGTCCTAAGGTAAATATTACTACACAAAGTGGTGCTCCTTTCCAATCCTTTTCAAATCCACTCATTGATAAGGTTCAATAGGAAGATCCTCATGTGAATCACTACCCAAATCCTTAGTAGTAGAAATAAGTATTATAAAACATAATGAATTTTGTGTAAGAATTGCAAGGTAAAATCTAATTCCTTAAGGATAGAGATGTTGCTACATA
The DNA here is from genome assembly GCA_037957365.1 of Torreya grandis. Lineage (NCBI taxonomy): Eukaryota > Viridiplantae > Streptophyta > Pinopsida > Cupressales > Taxaceae > Torreya > Torreya grandis. Next base: position 4,981,089 of record JARHVA010000475.1, read on the forward strand.
TGCTAAAATATAGAAAATATTTGATTCTCTAAGAGTTGGCATGTGATGAGTTTCAAGAATTATGTAAATGAATTCTTGATGAAGACATCATTCCCCTTTTAAGGAATTGGCTGAGTCATCAAACACCAAAGACTATACAGGATCATCAATTGAAACACGTACAATGAAAAGAGGATCATGCCCATCCCAATATGGAATGTGATAAAAAATATTAGTAAACACAACTATTTATAGATGGATCATTTAGGATATACTAGTCGACACTAGTGTGGAGGTAAATATACTAACCAAGGATGCCTGGAGAAAGATGGTGAGCCCTCCTTTACAACCTTCTCCTCATGTATTATTCATGGATAATAAGAATCGTACACTAACCATAGGAGTTCTTAATGATGATACCATTGACATTTTGGGTGTTAAATTAAAGGTTGAATTTGAAGTGACTAAGTTGGTTAAAGATGATGATTTTTTAGATATTTTGGGTCATCCATGGTATTATGAAAACAATGCTTACTTGAGCTTCAAAAAGAGATACATTAGTTTTGAAAATGATAATCAACATGTATTGATTCCCCTAAATAATGACCAAGGACCTCATTTTGTTGAACAAATTAATGTCGATGAGAATATCAATCATATATATAATGTCATAGTTCAGGGAACTGAACATATTGATCCTAGTTTGGATGGTATATTATAGTGGGTAGATAAACAAACCATTTTTGACACTATCAAAAATTCCTATGAACTTTGGGATCACATAGAATATGATCTTACTAGATGAATTTGTGGTACATTTAGTAGTTGAGAGGATGTTCTACACAAGCTACTTAAGCACCATAATTTTTCAACCTTATTGGTGGACATTATATGGCTATGCCACCCCTACATTTAGATCTAACACCTATTTTTCACTATCAAATAGAAGTATGGGAGTGTGTGTAGTAGTTGAAAACTTTATATTTGTTTACATATGAATGTATTTCCTCACTTATTTATGTTATTCAAGGGACAACTACTTGATGGTGGGAAACTCATCATTATATTTTGATCATTAAGGACTGAGTGTATGCTACCATGTACTATCATTTCCATAATGATAATTGCATTTTCACAAATATAATTTATAATGGTGTTAATTCTCTATAATCTCATTGCAAGGCATGAAAAACACTTTGGAATATAGATGAAACATCTTTTCCTAAATATTTGTGGGTTCATGCATTTTATGGTACTCTACGCACCTAGGCTAGAGCATGGTATATTCATCATGAACAATTATTAGACATAGATTCCTAGGGTAACATTAGAATTAATATTATTTTATCACTATAATACTCATCCCCTCACATGGATTTATGCCTATCCCTACAAGCAAACTATCAACCTATTGCATGTGATCCAACACTGGTTGAATACTACATATGACATATACATGGTGCACATGAGGATAAGTTGTCCATATTTCAAGAATATGATACTATTGCCTCATATTCTTTATATATTTACTCTCAACCAAAACATACATTAAGGGAATAAATATGGAAGGGAGAATAAAAGGTTGTGTACCAAGTTGAAGAAGGTACCAGTTCTAACCTACAATATCCATACATTGACCACTTAGCTTTACATACAAAATATGGAGTGTGCAATATCTGAAACACTATACAGACTAGCTAGTATCTAGATTTAGAGCCATTCTATATGGTTTATCATAATATTAAAATAGAGGATGCACCCAAGATGACCATTGTGGAGAATTATTGGTTTAATACTGAGATTGCCAATATTTTTGAAGTTTTATAGGAATATTAAGACATTTTCCAATGAAATTACACATAAATGAAATGAGTGCATCCTTCATTAGGAAATATGCACATAAATTTAGTTGAGGGTGATTAATGAGTCAGAAAGAGAATATATAGAATGAATCCCAATCTATGTGCTCAGGTTAAAGAAAAGATTGATAGTATGTTCTATATTAGAATTATCACTCTTAGTGATGAATATAAATGGGTGAGCCCCATGGTGTTTAGTATCAATAAGGATGACCACATTCACATTTATATATACTATAGGTTACTTAATTATAGTTGTATAACTAACCCTTTTCCAATGCCTTTCATTGGGTGAATTTTAGGAGTTGTTGGGTGCAAGAGCTATACCTTCATTAATGATTTTTTTGGCTATCATTAGGTCCAAAATGTAGAAGAATATAAACCAAATATCACCTTTTCAATTGAATGGGGTTCGTTCACCTATAATGTGATGCCTTTCAATTTGAATAATATTCCAATCATGTTCTCATGTATTGCATTAGAGGGTTTTAGGGATTTTATTCACAAGTTCCTTCAAGTATATTTGGATGATTGTACCATCTATGGTTTAGTGTGTGATCATTGTCCTAATATTCATCTCATGCTTGAGCATTGTTGATAACTTTAGATTTATTTTAAATTGAAGAAGTGTGTCTTTACCACTCTTTTTGGTATTTTTTTGGGTCACATTATTTGTCATGATGGACTCTTGGTGGATCTAGTTAATATTGTAGTCATTATTTTCCTTCCAACATTGACCACCCATCATGAGGTTCATTTCTTCCTAGGACACAAGAGGTATTATTATAATTCATTCAAGGATATGTTAAGATCATAATGCTACTAGAGGAAATAATTATTTAGAATGGTTAATTCTTATGGATAAATGCTCACTAGTAGGCATTTGTAGCACTCAAAGACAAGATAATCACTACCCCCATTCTCCAATTTCTAGACTGGACAAATCCTTTTCATGTACATGTTGATGCTTCAAGTATGGTATTGGGCACTATCCATGCACAACTTGGTGAGGGTAGTCTTAATCATCCCTTCTATTTTGATAGTCAAAATCTCACTCTAACTAAACAAAATTATTCAACTATAGAACATGAAGCCTTGTCCATGGTATATGCACTCTAAAAGTTTCATTAGAGTTTTTGACCACTTTATTCACTTTATTTATATATCATGAAGAACTTAAATACCTCATAAATAATCTAATGTTGTGTGGATGCATTTATTGATGGATTATTCTCTTTCAAGAATTTAAATTTTATATGATGGTGAAATTGGGTAAGCTTATTATGGACCATATCACTTTTTACATTTTGACTCTAGTGAATTGGTATGCATAGTTAAGGATGAATTACTTGATGTGTATATTTTTTAAGTCACGTGCATACTTGAGGAATTATAAGATATTACAATTTTCATTAACATAATTTCAATACCAACCCACCTCAACACTCAATAGAAAAAACAAATGGCTATTTGGGCCACTCCTTTCCAACTAATTAGAGGTGAACTTTATAAATTTGGATGGGATGAGGTATTATGATGATGCATGATGCAACACATGCACATTTAATTTATTCAAGAGGTTCATGAAGGTGTCATCAGATGAAATTATGTTGGTTGATGCTACCATGTAGAAGGTTCTATTAACAGGGTTGTGGTAGCCCACTTTATTTAAGGATGCCAAAGCTTATGCATGCCAATGTGATATTTGTCAGTGCATGGGTAAACCAAACTAAAGACATGATATTTAATTTCATTTGAACTTGCTCATGAATCCCTTGAGAAAAGGGTTGTTGATTTTGTTGGGTTCATTACTCTTATGAAAATGTGTACTAGCCTCCACTATATCATTACTACCATTGACTACCTCACTTATTAGGCTGAATTAGTGATAACCTAAGATTGTACTACTAAAAATACCACCATTTTTCTTTGGGAGATTATTATCATAAGTTATGGATTTCTATTAAGTTTGACTAGTGACTATGGCACTCATTTCTTTTACGAGATAATACACATCCTTTTGGCCAAGTTCATGATTGTACACCATAAGACTACACCATATCACCCTCAATCCAATGCTACAACTGAAGCTTTCAATAAAATCTTGGGTCATACATTGATGAATATTTATAATATTAGATGCATTGACTGGGATGATCGTATTTATGTGTTATTATGGGAATATTAGACCACGTATAAATGGTTGAATAGATGAATAAGAGTACTTATTTTAACTTTGTCTTTGGTGTTAAAGTAATTCTCCTAGTTGAGTTACTTGTACCATATTTATGTATTGCACATGTTGGTTGGTTGGATAATGAGGAATCTATAAAAGTGTACATATATGTTTTATTTTAGTTGTATGAAACATGTTTATAATGAATTAGAGTTAAGGGGTAGAGAAGTAGAAAAATAAAACTTGGCATGATAGAAATCTTAAGAATAAGATTTTTTCTCTTGGTATACATGTATTGGTCTAAGACTCTAAGTTTACATACAATTCAGGGAAACTTTACATCTATTGGGATGATCTATTAACTATTTATAACATTCATCCCACAGGCATGTGAAAATTGAAGAGGTTAGATGGCCAATTTATTCTAGTCTATTTCAAATGGAGTTGACTTAGAATTACCATTCTAAGTGGTGTTTCCCTTTTGATAATAAAGCATATGCCACTAGTTTAGTTTAGGATTTTGATTTGTTTTTCAATAAAGTGTGGCATTGTTTACATGTCTTTTGACTAGGTTTAGATCAAAACTTGGTTCTTTATTATTTTATTTATCATGTCATGGAGGAACACAAACATATTTTAGTGTGGGGTAATTGTGAATGAAGTAAAGATAGAAATCATAAAGGAAATATGGAAGGAAATGCATGAAAAAAATGGGAGTATAAGTGGAAGCACATAAGGACAATAAGATACAAAAGATGTGGCACAAGACCAATTTGAAGGGATCAAGATAAGAAAAATATGTTCCCACCATGGAAATAGAAAACTTTAAATTATTTTATAGTTTTCATGCACTTTGATAAAAGCACATGATGGGATAGATACGTTAAGTGTGATAAAAGTAATGTGTAATGGCAAGTGTTCTAAATGGACATCATGTCAATAATGTTAGAGTAATTAATGAGTGAAATTATAAATGAGGTCATGGGGAAGTAAATGTGGATTACCCCTCAAATCTATAAAATGTTAAACAATATTCATTTTAACACTTTACTATTACTAATTCATGAATTTACAGAGCCAAGCATATCATTTTCAAGCTATCAGAAGGAGCACTTATAGAATCTTAGTGATAACTTCATAATTTTTAAGCAAGGAGATCATTATAAATATAAAATTTTGTTTGGTTGTGATTACATGAACATATTTGAAATAATTATAGGTTATATGTGTCAGTGTCTAGCATTGGAGGATGGTGAAGAAGGAGAGACTAGGAAATTGGAAATAATATCCACATATTCTTTTGGGAGAATCGAATGATCTTTCCTCAACCTTTAAGATCTTTAAAGTGTGATGGAGCCAAAAAAGAAGGCCTAAAGAAGTGATAACTTACCTATGATATGCAAAGAAGAAGAGTTTTAGGGCATAGAAGCATAGCTGGTTTTGATAAGTGAGGAAGTACCCAATGAGTCTAGTGCATGAGAGGAAATCTTGGCACATCAAATAAAAGGAACACACGTTAAGCAATACAATATGGTGTGTAAGGCAAATAAAAAACTATAACACCTCCCCCACCCCTTGCATTAATTAAATAAATGTAATATATTGAATTTGTGTTACACATAGAGAAATGGGAGTCCAATGTGTTGACCTATCAAGTATTTGATTATAATCAATACCAACATAGGAATGAACTAGAGTTATAACATGAATATAGTGTTGAGTGGTAGAAAGACATAAATGAGCTCATTTATTATCTTAATATTTTTAATCATCTTAATTATTTTAGAGTGTTCATCTATTCACTTTACCTTATTTTAATAAGCTCATGGAGGTCGTAAGATTTCTTATCTCATATTCATAAAGATTAGTTTTACTTCATGGTACATAGAATGAGGATTACTTCCTAGAGAATTAGAAAAGTCATAGGCTTAAAATGGTTAGGCACTGACCTCAATGGATATTTAGAGGACCAAGAAGAAATTGATAAAATAATGATGGCACTTGAGTACAAGAATAAATGCCACATAATGTACATATATAGTCTTCAGGATCCTACCCTTAAGGTAGCTATACACTTGGATATGACCAATATTTAAGGGGTGGATAGGTGAAAATAAGTATATATGTCACACATATATATCTAAATAGATGGCCCAAGGTCTCAAATATAATTATTCTGAATATTTTGTTTAGTGAATTATTACAGATGTAGAGAAGGCCCACCACCTTCCTAATCAAAAGTTTGTCTAGGGTGTAATTATTTTTTTATTTGATGAGATTAGTGTATGAAAGTACATATTTTGTGAGTTTAAGTTGGATTATCCACCTAAAAATAAGTCTCTAATAGAGTGGTTCAAACTGTTCACATGCCTTAGCACTATTACCCCCACTCACAAATCAAGAATGAAGGGCTAATATGATGGAATGAATGAAGCTTTTAGGAATGAGTGGTATATTTTAAAGGAATTTCCAATGTAGATGGGGGTATAAACCTAATTTGAAATGAAGTAACATTTTTCATTAGTGTACATTTGAATGAGCCCTACATATGAATTTTTGAGAGGATTAAGATACCATATGCTTTTACAGCTAGGTATTTTATGAACTCTATAAATATAATAAATGATGCATGCCATTTGAAGATTGATGTTGATAAATTTAATGTTTAGACTCACACTCTTTTCCAATTTTATATATATCTAGGGAGGAGGGATTATAGATAAAATATAGAATTAGATAATACCGATATCAAAGCCCAATAAATCCTAGTCGAGGGAGGGTAAATTTTAGTGGCCTATATAAAAATTAAATTGGGTTTTTTTGGAGAATATATAAGTATATGTTTCTAAAGTCTGGTGAAAGTTAATAGGTGGTGTTTAGGTGAGAAGCCAAATTGACAGGTGAATCATAACAAGGTGTATAAGCTAGATGGGCATGAAAATATACAAAAATCTTGTAGACACTTTCTTCACCCCTTTCTTTCTATTGAAATTTTCCATTATGAGTATATGGGTGGATGCATGTTTAAATATAATGGTAAATAAGATCATATTGACTTTTGATAGAGCAAAAAACTATATTTATATGTAAGAACTTAATTTTAAATAGTAGGTGAATCAACCTATAAAACTAACTTACACCTAGATAATTTATGTGAATCCATGATATTCATCACCCCATAAAATAGCCAAATGCTAATTTATAAAATTTAAATATTCATGAATTAATGAAGAATAGCCACTAAAATTTAACCTGCATTAGGGATAAGATTCATTTGTTGTATTATATGTTAAAGTTGAAAAATAAGACATTAAGGAGTATCGAGGTTAGATAATAAACCATTCCACCCACCTAAAATTGGAAGAAACTAGAAGGAGAAGAGGTTAGGGCACAATGCAAATTTGAGTTTAAAATAGGAATAACCAAATTCATAAAGGATTTCCCTTTCACGACCAAGAGATAGAGTGCTTATAGGTCAACGACAAGGCCTTGATTCTACCACATATACATACGTTCCTCGATAACAAGATATTTTAGCAACTAAAGATGGGGAATCTAAATGAAGAGAAGTGACTCCAAAAGTACCACTAGAGAGGGGATGTTACCCTAAGGAATAAAAGGTGGCCACTCAAGAGCTAGAACATGAACCCTTTCCAATGTAACATGAAGAAACCACCCTTGATGACACACAAGTGTATGTTGGGAGTCCCATTGGTGAATAGGGGGATGGTATAGACATAGGTTTGGGCACTAGTGAGCTTGATTCCAATATAAGTCACTAAGAAGATGAATTGAATGTTGAAATACTTGGGTATGACCCCAATAGAGTGAATGAACCCATTGATGAATCTATGTAATAGAGGCTACTAAATACCACTACAATTCCTTCTATTCACACCTAGTACCAATAGAATGTCTTAGATAAGGACTTATGTAATTGGGAGTATTTTTCCAAGGATGACTCCACCAAGTAGACTTGTTGAGAAATTTATTTTTACATGGATATATATAATGAGGAGTGTCATTATGAGCTATTATCATATAGTATTATTTGATCAATTGGAGAGACATATATCCCTAATATATTATAGGTGGATCCCTAGAAATGCACATTAGTTCAGGCAAGATTAATATTTTTGAAATTTACTCACAAAGTTACAAGGCAAAATGCCTTGTAGGATTTTTATGTGAAACAACCTAAATATAAGGATAAAGAGGTCATTGATCTATATCAAAATGAGTGTGAATAAAGGATAAAACTTGAAAAGGAATTATTAAAGCTCAAATACCAACTGGAAGAAGCAATAATAGCTAAAGTGAAGACTCTAACACTCTAAAAGTTAATTTTATAGTAGGATATAGCTATTACAGATGCTGTTCCTCTTGATGACAAGTCTTTTAATAAATTGAAAACCTTGGTGGAGATATTATTAAAAATATGTAAAGACCAGGAAAATCCTCAATAAGAGTAGACTTGGGAAATAAAGTAGTTCACTGAGGATGTTGAAGTTTGTAAGAGCATTTTGACTACAGTTGGTGATATGGTTCCCATTGTTGATGGTTTTTTTTCAAACTAGCATGGCCCATTAAGATTTTGGAATCAAGGCTTCATGTCAAAGAAATTAAATGATAAAAATTTGAAAAGAACATGCTAACAATAAATTATAGATATGAGTTCACCAAAGAATTTCAATATGTGTAGGCCATGGAAAAAAAATAAGCACTCATCATCAAGATTCGAACACCAATTTTACAGTGCTCTAAGGACATGTTTTGATAGAGGTTACTTTACTTGAGGACATTCATAAAGATGATTCTACATCACTTGAGAATTTGACCATTCAAGTTGGTAAATTTTTGTAACAACCAAAGGAGACTAAGAGGCTCAAAGAAGAAGTCAAAAAAATCACTTCATAGCTCTAGATTGCATTAAAACATTGGGAGAAAGTGAAGCATTAGGTTGAATATACGGGACCTAAATTTTTGACATCAGAGGGGCCTGAGGATAACACATAGTCTAGGATATACTATTGGATTAGTGTGGGGTGATGTTGGGCACTTAATTTTGAATATATTGTGGCTAATTACTTTTTGAGGACAATAATCTGGAAGGAAGTTTAGGCACAAGAGAGACACAACATGAAAGCTCATGGAAAAAAATGGAATAGATAAACATGAAACATGGAGAAATATAGAATGTAGGACTCAAACAATAGTGAAATAATTGGGAAAGGGTGTAGAAAGTAGAGATAACTATGGAATAATTTTCATGAATTTTAGAGAAGAATAGTTAAGCATGAATCTAAAAGTGGTCCATGATCTATGATAATATATGTACACGATGATGAGGATCCAACATAGAGAGAACATATAGGGGTAGTTAGAATTGGGTCTTTAGTATTTTAATTTAACATCTTACCATGACTCATTACTACTAATGGTCATTGGTGAGTCATATTTTTGTAATTAATTTTGTACCTAAATGGTTGATGTATACCCATGTATAAATACCCCTTAATTTTAGTGTTGCTTGATAATTATAATCTTGGAGCTATCGTAACTCTAGATATGACATATAAATGTAATGAGAGAAGATTAAGTGTTGATGAAATACTTATGTAATATATTTATGGATATAATTTGAATTATTACTATCTTGTTCTCAATTTTTACCCAATTTATTTTATTGTGTTTAGTTAAGTAAGAAAATAATAGTTAAGAGTTAGACATGGAACAAGTATGAATTTATAATTAAGTACTTGTTCAAGTGCCCTAACTTAAGAAACTAGATGAATACACTATCACATGATGAAATGAAAGGGAAGTGGTCTTATACTACATTATTTAGGTGAGTACACAAGAATATTTTCTCATGTGATATGCCAGTGCGCTAGCTCATTGGAACTCTTGATATCTTATGGGTATGACTAAGGAAAGACATGATAGAATAAAGGAAAATAACATAAAAACATCTCTTCTAAAGTGTCACTTGATCTAAAGGGGGAGATTGAAGTGTCATAAAGTCTATGCAAAGGTAAATATATTTATCCATGTACTCTCACCTTTATTTACTTAGTAAATTAAATATTTATTGGTTTATTGATTTATGGATGTATGCATGTATCTTTGATTGTGATCTTTCTTATATCAAATATGCTAGTATAAATATATTTTTTCTTAGGATTGAAATTTATCACCATAGGTTGTAGAGACCCCTATTTGGTTGACCATTTTACCTTACCTTATTTACAAACCTTACCCATCATTTAATTTTAATTGCATCTTTACATTCACTTACCCACCATTGAACTCTAGTAAGAGTTATACCCCATGTCATAGGCTTAGGATTTATAATTCTTTCATCTTGACATTTGAGTGTATATTACCCTATTCTATGTTTATATTTAATCTAAGTCCTTATAAAATCATCAAGTATATGTAGGCTCTATTGATTTATCTTATTCAAGTCCTAATCTATTAAGATATATAAAATAGTTATAGGTCATCTTAGTTTGTGCATGTATTCAAGTGAACCTAATATGAATATTATCTTACCTTTATTTGGGTCATTTAATGTTTTTCCTTTTAATTTTTTATCAACATATTCAAAACCATCATATATATCTTTTATTCTAACTACATTGACCAACCTGATATAATTTTATTAGTCTTAACAACTGTATGAACCAACCTGATATAGTTCCTTATTTATAGTCAACTTTATCAGCCAACCTGATATAGTTTTTAATTTTTCCAACTATATAAACCAACTTGATATAGTTGTGTCTTATGCTAACTTCATCAACCATATCAATACAATTTAGTTTTATCAATTGTTTTTTCCATTATATGGACCAACCTGATATTGTTTTGAGTGTTTATTTCCTTCATTACATGTCATTAATTATTTATTTCAACATAAATAATCTATATTTCTAGTTTTAAACTCATAAAAACTATCATTCATGAAAAAAAAATCATCAATTTTACCTAAGATGTGTATATAAGTGTGAGGAGTTTTTCTCTAATAATCAATCCACTAGACAATTATATATATATATATATATATATATATATATATATATATATATATATATATATATATATATATATATATATAATTTATCTTCTATGTGCCTCATGGATAATCAAAAACACTTATGGTTTTATTTTTAGCTAATAATAATAATCTTTTTAACCATTTTATCTTTTAGTACACTGGTAATAATTTATCCCCAAGAAGTTACTCTAAAAGTATCTCAAAGATGAGATAGATATATAATAGTGGAATACTATGTAGTAAGTTATTTTTGGGCCTTGTTCACTATTTATTCCTAAGATCAATATATTTGAAAGATTATAAATCAAACACACCCAACTTAAGTATACCTTGTAACTTTTTTCATTTACTACTATTTGGTTAGTTTATTAGATATATTCAAAATGTATCAGCCATCTTGATACAATTTTATTAGTTTATATACTATATCATCCAACCCAATACATTTTGAGTTTGCTTCCAACTATTTTGACCAACCTGATATAGTTAATTTTATGATTATACTATATTTTCTATCTCTATACAAATTTATATTTCTTGATCTTTATTCCTACTACATTGACCAACTTGATACAATACTTTTATTCAACTGCTACTAGCACTACCTTTTAAAAAAATGCATTAAACATCCTAATACAATACTTAGTTTATTACCTTTTTACCAAAATGTATTGGCCAAATCAACATAGTCACTATTGTATACACATAATATTTTCAAACTTTATCAATTACTGATGCTTTATCTCTTGTATGAATCCATCGAGTCTCAATCTCTCTGAGTGCATGCCTTAAATGGTGCACTTGGAAATGGGTGGTCTAGCATTGGTGCTTCATATAATTATTGTCCCCTATACTACCACTTACTATCTACATAAACTCTTCCTATATATTTCCTTAAGCTTTATCTCCATTTTTGCACCTTCCTCTAATCATTCACCACTTTACTCAACCCCTTCCTAAGCCTAAAACCCTTTATGATGGTTTTCCTTACACTATTGGCCCCATCAACCCTATATTCAAATTTTTAAAAGCATGTTACGAGTCTAGGTCAGCTCTGGCTAACCTAAACTGAGACCTAAATTAATTTTAGAAAATAAAGATATAGAGTCAATTAGGTCAACCATGTTAACTAAAATTCTAGAAATATTTAAGGTTAGATTAAGATACACACACACATCCATTTATATCATTTATGAGAATAAGAGATGAATAAGAATGATATATTATGCATGTATTTATCCACCATTCTAGTTAAGGAGCATATCTTAGGGTTTCAATATTTTATTTGGAGATACGAATCTTGTCTTGTGGAGGAATCTTTTGGATGCATAGAGAAGTTATATAGCCTAGAGTTGACTTATTCTTGTTATCCTTACATAGCACACCAAACTCTTGCAAAGCACATTTTCCAAGGGAGATATTATGGTTCAATGGGTTTGTCTATAAAGGTAAGAATTCCTAACATTATTTCTACTTTATAAGAGTAAATAGATTAGAATTTATATTTATCTCCCATATATTAATATTTATTAAACATTGAACTGAGTATAGATATTCTATGCATGTTTAATTTTTATGTTTATTACTCCAAATTTATGCCACAAGATTTGGTGAGCACTAGATTAGATTTTAATTTACTTTGCATATAATTTGTGAATATGAAAACATAGGACCCAACTAGGGTCATTACATAGTGTTAATTGACTAGAGGCTTTGTAACCCTCTCTAGTGATGTTATTATGGTAAGAGATCCCTTAGTTAGATCTAGTGGATCCATCTTGGTCATGACCCTAAATATCTAATGTATCAACAATCAGAAATGTAAGTAGGATTTATCTTGTCTGACATAGGATTGATTAATAGATCAATTATATTTCCATTTGTATACATTTTGATGAAGCCGATGTGAATTAAACCATTGTAAGATTTCTTTCACACTTTCATTTATCATCATATTATATATTTTTATTTCATAGTATTATCTTGAACCTATTAGTATAGTTCTAACAATTTGTGTGTATGTTCAACACACAATCACCCTAAAACAAATCTATTTTATTTGTGTAAGTCTTATCCATATACAAGTGATTGAATCAAATAGTTTGGTATAGTCTAATTCTTCAGTTCTATATTTGCATGCATAGTCAAACCAATCAACTATGTTTGAAACTATCTTATTTCATCATATATGTATATAAACATAGTTAAACTAGTCGACTCTATTCAAAACTCCTTTTTTATTTCATAGGTTTTGAAAACTCCATTGATCTAGTCAACTCTATTAGCATAATTTTTAGAACAACATTTGTGCATCACAACATAAAATTTTAAAATCTAAACATCTTCCAACCCACCAAAGTTCATTCTTACTCTCTTTATCATTTTAGTTCTTCTTTTTCAATATTATTTTTCATAAGTTTATAGTTTGTAAAATTTCAGATCTATAACCAATTGGGTCAACTCACTCGACACAGTTATCTAGTATATTTTCTATCTTAAAGACATAGTCAACCTATTAGAATATGTTCTTCTCGATCTTGCTTCCATAGAATAGTAGTAGCTTAGTTGACTCTAATCTACAAAATTTGCATACATTATCTCTTGAACTATTTTTATACACTTTAGAATCAAAGAATTAACCTCTTTTAACTAAGTAATTAATTCACCTTTTTGTTTAGTTTTTTGCATGCTTAGAATAACAAACATATATTGATTAAGTAGTTTTCAAATTACTGATTTAGTCACACTATTTTTCTCTTTTACACACACTTATAAATCACTATACATACAAAAATCATTAAATATTTATCTTCCCAAGGTTTACTTACTTGGATTTCATCACTAAGGGGGAAGTTGAATTGGTTTTTTGACCAAGTATAAACATGTGATTGATGGTATATTTTGGCAAAGCACCCAAAACCCTTAAATTTAAAGGATGATGAAGTGAGGGGGTATGCCCCAATACCAAACCATACCATTACCAATAAAATTCCATTTCAACCCAATTTTTTTGAAATCGGCCTTAGATTACTTTCTAGTTCTATATTTTTTTATTAGATAGGTTAGAAACTAGTATAAGAAGGGCCTGTACCTATACAAAGGGGATATAAAAGATAATCATGAATAGTAGAATATATAAAGATGAGAAAAATAGGAACCTAATAGGAAAAACTGCTTGATTCCTACAAGATGTTAAGTTACAACAAAAAACCCAAGGTAGACAAAAGAGAATAGAAAAGTTCCAACTAATTAGATTTAGAATAGATGACCAATTTCTTGGCCTTGGGACTTTCCTCTTTGTTTATCATTTTCCCTTTGGGGCAGTTCCCAATAGACCAATATTTTTCATTGTGCTACCTGTTGCACTTCAAACTGGTAAGCTTAGGGTCCTCCTCTTTTTTGGACTCCTTACTATTATCTTCCACTCCATTTCTCTAAGAGGTGTTGTTTTCTTGGGGAGTGAGCACATAGAAGCCTACATGTTCTTTGACAAACTTCATTTCTTCCTTCCCATGAGCTAGAAGTCCTTTAAGGTTGTCAACTTCATCCATAATTTCATTACAAAGAAATTTTTGGATCAAAATTTTGATGAAATGCTTATCAAAAGATTGCTAAATTTCTTCCTTGTTCTTGGGATATATAACCCTCTATCCTTTACTAGAAATGGGAGACACATATATATGAATGTCACTATCCTTTCCTCTCACTTTGGAATCCCCCTATGACAACTCAAATCTAACTCCTTCACTATGTTCCTTCTCATCTTTATCAGACTCAAACTTCATGAAAAAATCCTCTTCCCTATCAGATTCTTCCTATTCATTGGGGATCTTAATTGCCTCCATGACAATTTTTGACCACAATGGTTCCCCCTTCTTAACCATTAATAATATCATCCCTTGGTGGATAATATTTATTGAGGGATTGCATTTGAAATTCATAATTGTAGTTTCTAGGGATTCCAAAATTTAAAAAAAGACTAATAGTATACCACTTAAAGTGATTAAGCAAGAGAAAGTGGTGAGAAAATATTATTGTATGTTTACCCTCCAATGTGATGTAGTGCATGATTTATAGTCAAACATTAGGCCACTTTCTTGGGAGGTCGGTCCTCATAAAACCTTTTTGGGGTGTAGCCTTGGGTTTCTTCTTCTTTTTGCTAAAAAAATGTTGATGAGTTAATCCTTCCTCTTTTTATCCTTAAAGGATTTGACCCATGAATAGTCCATGCTCATTATCTCCCCAATAAGCTCCTTAGTTATCAAAATTCTTAACCCATGCATATGAACTTCCCTATCCTTCTACCCTCAATTGAAATATTTTGATAACCCAATATCATGTCCTGCTAGCTACTCCATGAAAGTCACTGGACCTCCTTTAACCATCTTATGCTAGACATATTCATCACCCTTAACATCCTCACAAGATATGGGTTTGAATCAATCACAATCACCACTCATAATGTGTTTCTACAAGCTTATTATACAAACTTCCCTATTATAACCCTTAAAAATGGAGTGCATGTTGGAAAAGGAGCCAAATAAATTATTGTTGAGGGAGGCTAAATTGAGTCAAGTGTGCAAGGCCTTAAGAAAGGACTGATTTATGATTTACTTGTATGTATTGAAATATAGTATCTTAAGCTAGATTTGAAACATCATTAATAAGACCATGATTTCAAAAAGTGGGGTGTCTTTATCTAAATTGATAAAGGGAATGACATTAATGGAAAAATTATTATATTTTAGCTAGTAAAGGAGTTTTTATGAACCCCTATATTGACCATTTTATCATCAATCTTGTTCTCTTCTCTATACACATGTGCTATTGTCACCCCTTTGAATTGGGGCATAAAACTTTTGGCATCATTGATAATCCTAGTGATATTTTAGGATGATTGAGTCAGGCCTTTTAAGTAGTTTATACTATTTATTAAAATCTCCCTCAATGTAGAGATACTCCATACCAAGATTTGTATGATATTGATACCTCATAGTGCAACTTGGGCTTTCGAGATGTGATTCATTTCAATCCTAAGAGGACCCACATAGGCAGCCCTGAGATACCTATAAGAATCCCTGATGACACCTCCCACTCTTACTGGACCTAGATTACCTTTAGTACCTTAAAGTTTAATTTTAACTAGGTGGGAAGAGGAAGATTCCACTTGACCTTGGATCTATTGACACCCTACTTTTAGGGTTTGGCTAGGATGACAAGATTGAGTTGACTAAGAATATGGGGAAAATATGGGGAACTAGGCTAATCAAAGGCTGAAGTGAAAGACAACCAATTTTATTTATAGTTCTTTATTACAACCAACTTGATAAAAAAATTAAAAATAAACTTCATTATAACTTAATAACACTTAGAAATGACTAATTAGTTAGCATTTACTTTCAATTTGCTGCTTGCTCTTTGATAATTATATTTTCTATTACAAAACATGCATTAGCCAAAATCAATAGAAGGTTTGTACTATGTGCTCCAATTAGATCAATCACATTGATCCAATTGATTCTGTGCTTAATTTCATTTGCTTAAATATTATCTTGTAAAAAATTTCCCTATATTTAGAACACTTTCATCCCTATCAATATAATCTTCTATATATTAGTCATCATATCTACTTGCAGTACATAATCGACTTATCTAACTATAAATCTCTATCTTCCTATTCAGTCTCTTATCTAAGTAGTACATAGTTGATCTATCCAACTATGTCTTATTATTTATTGGCTTGTTTCCTATTCAATAGTACACAATCAACTTGTATGATTATGTTCTCTTTTTCTTTGTTATATTCTTTGGTTTATAGAACATAGTTGACCAATTTGATTATGTATCCTAATTTCTAAATTTTATTTTCATCACCTATTTAGCCTCCTTTTCTCATCATGAATTTCCTATGTGAGGATAATATAGATTAAAATTCAACAAACATGATGAGTCTTACCCATCCTAATAGGTTTTCCTAAAAAATCTTGTGGCTTCCACTTTAGATGAAATTAATGTGCACATTTCCACTCACAATACTAATTATGGAACTCCTCTTCATTCATCATCTGTTCATAATCTTCTTTTCTTCTTAGATGATGAGAATGAATTGGAGTAAACACCTAAAATTCTCTTCTTCATTAAATAATTTCCTTAACATAGAGGAAAGGACCCTTCAACCATCTACAATCTGATGATAGGTTCTCAAGTCGAAGAGCCTCTTTCACCCTCCCCTACATTATCTCATGGATTTTGGGGTGACACTTTCTTTACTTCTCAGCATTTTCCTTCTATTTTGACTCCTTCCCACACCATGGCCTCTTCTTATATGACCTATTCAACCTCCATGCTAAGTATCTCCATTAACATGGCAGGTTCAACATCTAGTGGGGTTTTTACAAAGACCCTTCTCCTAAATCATACCACTAGTGCATCATTTACTACCAATGTTAATCATACTACTAGTCCTTCCTTTTCTTAAAATGATAACCATTCTACTAGTGTATATTTTTCTACACATGCTAATCATGCTACTAGTGATTCATTTTCTTCCAATGCCTCTCATGCCACTAGTGACATGTATGCTACTACTCATAGTGCAACCCAAGCCACTAATGCCAATAATTCTCATGTTGTGCACACTAGTTAAAATACTACCCAAACTAATAAAATCATATTATAAACACTTAATCAAAAGAACACTTTTCAAACCAATAATTTTGATCAAATGATGTAGATGGAAAATCATCTCATTCACCTTTAAAATCAACCCCAACAGGTTTCATGGGGAGCACACAATCCAAATGCACCCCTACCCCCTTAGGGATTACCATAGTAACCTCATTAATCAACCACCACTCATTAATAAAATGATCAAATATCTCCAAAATGAACCTATTATACATCAAATTGCCAATATTGGCATAGGAGGTATCACACCTACCATAAATTATAATAGGTCCAATTATCACACATTACATTCAAAAAAATTCAATAATATCTATAAAGATTGGGTCAAACTTAATACCTTTAATTCTACCAAGCTATTAGATAAAACACTCTCAAGAGATGCTCTAGATTGGTAAATCGACTAAAAACCCATTCTATCACTAGCTTAGAAGATTTGATTAACTCCCTAGTATAAAAGTTTCAAACTAGTGATCTCCTTGAGAATACCTTGGTTCACTTCATAAATTGTAGGCAACTTAAAATTAAAATAGCATAATATTTCATCAAACAATGGAAGAAATTATCTAATAAATGTGAGAATAACATGGAATATGATAATCTCTTTCATCTATTCACTAATTCTCTCTACCTCAAGTTGTAATATTAGGTCAAGACTCTCTCTCCATGAAATTTGGAAGAAGCTCTCAACAAAGCTAAGCACCAAGATTTTATCATGCACCAATTTGAACCATATTAACCCCATGTGTGCACTCACATGCTCATTAAAAATAAAAATTATCATGCTACCAATGATGGTGTCACTGATACTTATGTCACTATTCAAAACATTCAAGCCATTGCTCCCAAAAACATTTTAGAACATGTTCCCCCTCCAAATAACACTCATAATCCTAAATTTACCCAAACAAACAACATTAATGTCCACAAATCATTATCCTTGGCTGAGATTCAAAAGCATTTTCCTAAGGTTCTACCACAAGATCTTGACCCCACTCATCCTATGAAATCATGGTATGATCCAAACAATTTTTTTTGGTTTCATGCAAGTTAGGGGTGCTCTCATGAGACTTGTAGGTAATTACATAATCTATCTATGGATTCACTTCTTGGCCCAACATTTGATTGTGAATTACTCATTTTTAAATTCCAACAAGCATATGGCATAGCCTTTAAATCTCATGAAACACAAAATAAAAATCAAGCTTTAAACTAATCTAATGCTCATCTCACTATATGGAAATATACTCTTCCTAATCATCAAGATAGTAATGACAAGCCTACTCCTTCCACAAATAATGTTGATAGTCTTATAGACCTCAACAATACATAAACTATGGTAAATATGACTACCATATTAAGGGTAATTACTTTTATTGATTTTAATTCAACCTAAATGTACTAAACCTCCTAAATATTCCACATCATCAGAAACTCTTCCTAATATCATCTCATGGAGTTGTGGCAAGAGGACCTCATATCTTTCCAAGAACCATCTCCAATATCTTAATTGGATAACACCTCTCACACTATCTCTACCATTCTTAAAAAATCTACACACATTAACAACATTCCTCAACCTTCTAATAGTATTTTTTCAACCCAATCATAAGAAATACCTAAATCAATTATCCTACCATCTAAAGATAATAAACTTATTTATATTCAAGACCAACACAAGTTTGATTGCATTTCTAATCCTCCTTCCTAGGAGCTCCTACAACATTATGCACCTCTTTATAATCTCCCATCTCAAATATCTTTCCTATAATTATTTTAAACTTCCACCATCGTCATAACCATTTGATGAAATTATTATTTTAAATGGACATCCCTCATCCTCCCCTAGTAGGATGTGAAGCTACCTTGTCTAGGTCTGAAGATAATATACTAAAATAATGCAAAGAGATGTCCATACATGTTGATGAAACAATGACATCTCTTTCCCTATCACTTTTATGATTCTAGATGAGATTATTCTTCACATGAATGATCCACCACTAATTATTAGCATCCAAATTGGTGATATCCAAGTTAAGCATGTGATTTAATTGATGATGATTTTGGTACTTGTGTCACCTCCCTCAATTTCATTAAAAATATTAGATATTATAAGTGTAATCTAAAGTCCACATTCAGTACATGTCAAGGTTACGATAGAAGGAAAATACATCCTTTAGGTTGTGTATGGATTCCTATCACCATCCCTCTTGTTACCATCTACATAAAATTTATGATATTTAACTTTTCCCTTTCTTATAACATCTTGCTTGGTAGACCTTGGACTCATCATATGAGGTATGTCAATTCATCTACCTAATAATGCATCAAATTCCTCCATAATGGTGTTATTTAAAATATTCAAAGAGACACAAACCATTATGATTTCAAATAATTCCAAGTACATGGTGTCTTTAAAATTCCTACACTTGAACCCTTAACCAAAATCCCATTTAGGGAATCTCAAGGTTTCAATTATCCTATCAATTATACCCAAGGTTATTACGGTCACTCCAAACACATTGGGAACATACCACCTAACCTCCTTGATTTTGATGATGATGAGCCAGATGAGATCATCCTCAAGATCAAATCTTCATCTCATCACCCAATTTTTTCCATTCTTGAAGTCACCCTCATGTCAGCCTCTTATCGATAATATACCTATTGTCTTGACCAAGAATAGACATTATATTTATCATGTGACTTCTAAAAAAAATATCATACCTACCTATACCATCAAATTTCATACATCCAATTATGATGATGGTTATACCTTAGATGATCTATTTTTATTAGGAATTATACAAGTTAGAGATGTCAAGATTCTTTGATATTATACTTCTTTATTTTAGTATTTTCCTTCATTTTATTGTGTTCCTTCTTTCATAGTGCCTAATTCTAGAATTATTATTATTTTTAATAGGGTAGAGATGGAGTGATTTCATAATACACCTATAGTTTCAGTAGAGCCTCTTAAAAGCATGCTCATGGATCATGCAATGACCGGTCCTTACTATTTTTATGGATACCATGATACTTCTGGTTTGCTTCCCCTAGAGATGCTAGCTACTGATCTCAATCCTTATACACATCTTGCCTTACCTTTAGTTGTGCCTAGATTGGTCCCTATTTCTACTTTAACTTTAACTATGCATCATCTTGTATCTAATTTTGATTTACCTTTAGACAAGCCTAGCCTAGTCTTTATACCAGCCCTATCTTCCCTTGGTGATGGCATTCTTCCTTTGCTACAACTTGATCTCATGCCAACCTAATGGGTTGATTAACCTTATTGTTATATTCACAAAGCTTTTAGTCATTGAACCAAAGACTATGAGTTATATCAACCTTCATTGTATTTTTCTTCTACTTCTTCCATTAATAGACACCCAAAGTCTAATAACAAGCATAATAGTTTCACCCATGGGATATATAATCATTTTTACACCCATTATTGAAATTTATGGTAATATAATGACACATTTCATCCTAACCTTACTTATACCAAATACAAGGCTATACCTCTTCCAAAGGTGTTACCTGAGTATATCCCTAAATATGGGGAGGTCTATTATCTTTAACACCAGTGTGTTACCCATCATACTGATCATTGCTACATTTTATACCAACACATTCATGCTCATCTTATGAAAATTACTAAACCCACTATTTATCCTTCCATAATTTTCCCACATAAGAAGGCTTTTCCTCTTTCACCTATAGTTCCTTATCCACATGTGGTTCTTTCTCCATCAATGGCACCACCTCCTCATAATGCAAATAACATTCCTATTTTTACATCTATTCCCCTCCTTGAGTATTCCACGCATGAAAGCCCTCATGATCATGATACTTCATCTATTCCTTCATTTTATATTAAGGAGATTTGGAGTGAGGTCTTTTCATAGATTTCCATGAGGATAGATTAGACTCTAGCTACCATTAGGATCCATCTTCATAAAGACATTTTAAATGTCATGGATAATAGTTGTGGACAAATTTATCAATATTTTTGAACACATCATGGTGTTCTCTCACTTAATTCTTCATTATGATTTTAAATTGGACCTATGATCTACTTTCATATATTGTATATCATTTGACTATGTGTCAAACTAGTTTCACCTATCTCTTTCACATGGATATTTATATTATACATTATGTGTTGTATATGTTTTCATTTTATTTCATATTTTCCTATGGATTCTTTTCATTTTTTTCATGATTGCATGTTTATATTTATGAGTTCATTTTTTTCATGGATGTCTATCTTTCATAATGATTATTTGCTACCTTATATCAACAAATCATATAATTATTATTTTGACTTGGTTATACAAACCTTGATCCATTTAAAAATCTTACTTTACCATGTGATTAGTTAACAACCCTTTATTTATCTTTGGATATCCCTTTATTTCCTTATCTCCTTTCACATACTAAGCATATATATGATTGAAACTTGAGATAACATATTGGTTCATAGGTAATATTAAGTGTTTAGTCAATCATATATTTAGATACTTATCTCCTTTTAACCAAAGTCTAAATCTCATTCATATGTATCAATTTTATCACTCATGTTGGTTATTCCAAATCCATATGGAGGAGGAATCATAAAAGCCATAAAATTTAAAATCCAAACCATTTAAACAAAAGGTAGTGATATAAAAGGAAACATACAAGTTTAAAACGTCAAATCACACTAAAATATGTGATTCATAGGATATTTAATTTTTCTAACCAAAGATCAAACTCCATATTTTGCCTCATGATAGAGTTAAGGTCCATTGGGGTGCGATAAGCTAGTAGATTAGGAAAGGAGAATAAAAAATATTTTAGTTCTACTTAATTTATCACATAAGTACCCAATGTTTGCATTAGACTGATAATAATGTAAGAGGTCCTGAGGAATGGGGAACATGTTATGGGAAGGTAAGTCCATTTTTATTTTCTTGTTCATATAAACTGCATGAGTTGATCTTAGTATCTCACCTATTTGCCTATACATCTTTATGCTTATTATGAATGGGTATCATTTGTATCTGGATGGTTGTTAGACTCTTAATGTATCTCTTATGTTCCTAGTTTGCCTCATTTTTTTTAAGGTCATCTCATAAAAATATATGGCATGATTTTTACATTCCCTCTTTCATTTATTATTTTTTTATATTCCCCCTTGAAAAATATCATTTTGTTAGATGATCATTCTCCCTAGGGTTTCCCTTTATGAGTTTAAGTGTAAGACCATGGATAAAACTAGGTCCTCCTAAAAAATTACCATATTTCAACCATATTTTAAAATCATTCAAACAATTATTTCCACCTCATTGGTGTTCCCTTTGTGAGTTGTAGTGTAAGACCATAGCCATGACTAGGCCCTCCTCACAAAAGTTTCCAATAACCAAGTCACAATGAAATTACATGCATCAAATTTGAGATAATTAATGTTTGATTATGAGTTACATGTCATTTACATACTTCCCATCTTGATTTAGTATGTTTTATGCTTACTTCATTCATTTTTCACTTTTATCTTCTAATTTTTTGATTTCATGTATGCTTACAACCATTTTAATAAAATTTTCATACTTCCCAGCTTGAATCAATGTGATCAATTTAATTTAATTTGACATTTTTTATTTATTTTTATAGTTCCCAACATGATTTAGCATGATTGATTGACTTAATTGTTTTTATACCATTGGTTTTTCCTATGCCTTCCATTTTATCAAAAAAACTTCATACTTCCCTAAATGATATAGTGTGATTTTTATTTGTTTTAATTTGATGCAAATCTATTTACATGGTTTGAAAAAAAAAATTTACCCCTTTTTACCATATTTGGTTTATTATATTTAGTCATATTTTGTTATTACACATTTCCCATCATGATATAGTGTGTAGTACATTTTTTTATGATTACTTATACTTTTCAAAATTACTTTTATCTTTTTATTTTTAATCATGCATGTGTATCACTTAATGATAGAAAAGAAAAAAAATCATCATATGTTTCCCATAGCATACATAACAAAAGCTAAATATATGTTATAGAAAAGAAATATATCCATGCATCCACATCCAAATCCAAGTACAACTCATGAAATCAAAATGTCAAAATCAATACATACATATATACGTATGTATACATACATACATACATACATACATACATATACACACACACACACACACACACACACACACACACACACACACACACACATATCATGTGTTTTATACAAAATATAAAATACAATGGCGTCAACTCTAAGTCTAGGCTCCATCACATCTATACTATGTCCTAGCCATGATACCCATCGATGCCTGTGACTGGCCCCTCTAAAAAGTATATTATAAATAAGTAGTTTGAGTTCTCAATCTAACAACCTATCCTTATAAATTGTCCACTATAGCCTATACCTATCTTAGATGGATGGTGGTCATCGTATGCATGTCTCTCTCCTCTGTCAAGGCATGCTATGATTGTGCCACTCTTGATCTAACCCCTATCAGTGGCTATATCCCATCACCATGTGCTTGTAATTTCCTCATAGCCTCTCCCACTAGTCTAAACTAGCCCACCTAGGCTGGGGTATAAGGAACCATAGGATCATATAATGTGGTAGGGTCATAAGGTTTTAACACCCCATCTAAAATTTCATGGTACACAACCATAACCATGGTTCCCCATCTGATATCCTTTATTGAAAGATTAGCAAAAAAAATAAGATAGGCAAAAGATCACTTATATATCTCAAAGTCATGGATCTACCATAATTTAAATGTAACTAATGTCCTATATCAAAACTTAAATTAAAATTAAAACATTTCTCACTAGTGATAGTGTCACTGATCATAGTCTCCTTATCTTCTCACCCATCAAACACCTCCTCTATTAGCCACATTCACACCAATGTAAATCTTGGAGTCACCACTTGATCCCACCATAATCATCTCCTCAGGGGTGCCTCTATGGACCAAATCTATCCTAGAATGGTTTTTGGGTCCCCCTATGCAATAACTAACATCTATGTTCCCTTATGTTGATGGTGCCTCCATCTTTGATGAGGACATGATGGTTATTATTGCCTTTGTTGTGGTGCTTATTATGCCCCTACATCCAGATCTATCATATCTCCCTTTGCTAGATCTATTATTGCCTATTTTCATTATTAACTAATCAATGGTTTATTACACCAAGGCATGATCACTGGTATCTCCACAGGTACCCCTCAACCTCCCCTCCCTCTCATCTATCTATCATTTCATGCCTAATAATTAGGTATTACTAGAGGGGCCACCAAATAAGGGAGTCCCAAATATCTTGGTAAGTGTGCCACTAGATGTAGCTCCACCCATGAAGTGTAGTGGCCCATGATTTACACCCATGCCAACCTTGTAATAATAGCATACCAACTACACCATATGATTACTAAATGAGTGTAGGGTTTCCACATGATCTTCCATCATGCAATCATCTATAATGATGACATACGGTGCATGGGTCTCACTACAAGTTCCTATCTCTATTTCAATATCTAAGGTACTCTATCATTGATTGCATGGGGTAACCCAACTGACTGATACATGAGGAACCTCTCATATATCCATGCACTCAATAAAATCACTAGTCCCATCATATTTTACCCTATGGACAATATACCATACATATCATGCATGATTTAGACTATATGACAACACCAAAATCATAAAGTGCTCCTTAATCCAACATGGACTAGCACAAGGCTATCACATATAGTGGCACCTTGCCATCTAACTTGTGACATAACACTCATATTTTAACAAGTCCTATCACTACCTTTTATATTTTTGAAATGGATAGAATATAAACATATAACAAGCTTAAACTCAACTTAGGGTGAATATTATTTACATAGGTAACCCACTCAGTTAATGCTTATCTCTCATCCTTATCCTCTGATGTATAAATAATCAATGGTGTCCTACCTATCAAGATTATAAACAATGAATCAACATCCTCCATAGTGATACCTACCTAAATGGTATCCCCATACACCTCTTATGAGAGAGTTTTGGTTAACCATTCCCATGCTCCTAGGAACATGACAATGAGATCAACACTCAAAGGGATCTGTCTCATCTCTATAATGGTACCAAAACCTAAGGTTACCAGTTGAGCTTTATCCACTTCTATCAAATGATCTAGTAAATATAGTAGACATGATACATCTACCAAACACCAATATATTTGGCATCTCTATAAAATATCAAAAAAAAAAAAGGATTTATTAGATCTCCATGCCATAAATAATTAGAATACATTCTTAAAAATTTATAAAGTAACTACTTCATCATCTTGTTTAATTTAGTTTCTTATGTTTTCTGATTTTTCTACACAATCAACCCATTTGATACTAGATCAGCCCTATACTAATCATGTTAAACACAATTAGACCATTTGATACTAAATCAACCCTTGTTATTTAAAACTAAATTATCTTGCAATGGGTCTAACTTCTTCCTACCCAGTACCCCATTCTACCCTTAGTCTACCTAAAAATTTCTTAGGGTCATTTTCAATATGTATATTTTACCTACCAATAAATATTTTATATTTAGCTCAATTTAAAATATAATTACTCAAAAAATTTGAAATTTTTGATTGATTACTTTACTACACTCATTGTGGCTGCCAGGCATCCTCCTCATCTCAACTATCATCTCCTCATAATGATTGTTCTCTAGTCTCACACTAGGTCTCTTAGAGCTCTATTTTCTCAAAATAGTAAAAATAATAAATGAATTATTTTTACCCTATTTATATTTACTATTCAAAATTCTTTTTTTCTATCAAATATTTACCTCTAGATTTCATTTTTCAAGCATATATTTATTTATTCTAGATCTTTTTTTGAACTATAAGATGTTCTATAATCTTGATGTTGTAGAGAATATTTTCACATATTACATGTGTATTTTGTAAAAATTTCAAATTTTTGCTCTTTTTTGATAATTTCTACATGTTGACCTAATGTTCCCTACATTAAACACATTCACATTTGTTTCATTTCATTCTTTATCTAAAGCACTAAGTAAAGGTATGCGTTTTTTAATTTTTTCCTTTCATTTATATTACTTCTTACTGTAATTTATTCAACTTTAGCATTGTGTGTTGCTATATTCTTTTTTCAAAGCACCATCTCCTATTGCACTTACATGACACGTGATGAGATTTGAGTGGGGCATATGTATACACATAATATTTTCAAACTTTATCAATTAATTATGATTTATCTTTGGTAATAACCTATAGAGTCTCAATCTCTTTGAGTGCACACCTTAAAGGGTGCACAGAGAAAGGGGTGGGTAGACCATTGGTACTTCATATGATTTTTGTCCCCTATACTACCACTTGATATCTACATAAACTTATCCTATGTATTTACCTAAGCTTTGTCTCCTCTCTTTCACACTCCTATAAGCATTCACTACCTTTTTTAGCCCCTTCCTAAGCCTTAAACCCTTTTTAATGGTTTTCATTACACTATCAACCTCACCGACCCTGTATTCAAATTGTTAAAAGCATGTTATAGGTCCAAGTCAATACTGGATAGCCTAGACTGAGACCTAACTTATTTTTAGCAAATAAATATATAAAGTTTATTGGGTCAACCCTATCAGCTAAAATTTTGAAAAGGTTTAGGGTTAGATTCATCTATATATACACATCCATTTATGTCATTTATGAGAAGAGAAGAAGAATAAGAAGAATATATTATGTATTTTCTTGTCCACCATTATACTTAAGGAGCATAACTTAGGGTTTCAATAATATCTTTGAAGATATGAATCTTGTCTTATGGAGAAGTCTTTTGAATGCATAGAGAAGTTGTGTAGCCTAAATATGACTTATCTTTGTTATCCTTACATACCAAAACAACCTCTTGCAAAGCACCTTGGTTAAGGGAGAGATTGAGGCTCAATGGGTTCATTTTTAAAGGTAAATATTCCTAACTTTATTCCTCTTTTGTAATAATAGATAGATTAATAACTATAAAATAGTGGAATACTTTGTAGTACATTACCTTTGGGCCTTGTTCACTATTTATGCTTAAGATAAATATATTTGAAAGCTTATAAATTAAACACACCCAAGTTAAGTATACACTCTAGCTTTGTTCATTGACTGCTATTTGATTAGTTTATTAGATGTGTTCAAACTGTATCATCCATCCTAATATAGTTTTATAAATTTTCAGACTATATCATCCAACCTAATACATTTATGAGTTTCCTTCCAACTACATTGACCAACTTGATATAGTTAATTTTGTGATCATACTATATTTTCAAACTCTATACAAATATATATTTCTTGTTTTTGATTCCTACTACATCAACCAACTTGATATAGTACTTTTATTTAGTCTTTATTAGTACTAGCTTTTAATAAAATGAATGAAACATCCTAATACAATAGTTAGTTTATTCACTTTTTAACCAAAAGGTATTAGACAACTCAATATACTCAGCATTTTCTATCTCTATTTCTTACTATATTGGCCAACCTGATACAATGTGTTTTTTAAATTTTATAATTAACTATTTATAGTTGTTTGATATCACATATTTATTTTAATCAACCTTTTTCAACAACTAATTTTAATTTTTCTTCATCATGCTCTTAAAATTTTTCTAGAAATTCTTGATCTATTCCACTTTTAAATGGGTCACTCTTTTCATTCTTCTATGACCACCATTCAATTCAAATCATATGAAATTACTCTACTCCATTTATTATAATCAAATATTCTATAGATTATGATATTACCACTCATTACAATCCTTATTACTGAGATGAAGCTCCCAATTATAACACCTCTAGTGTTATTGAAGATTATCAATATGGTCCTCCAATTTATGACAATCCTTATGAGAATCCCAATGATTCCACCTTTACCACATCTCACATGATTGAAACCAATGTTATTATTTCCCCATCTATGATGATGATTCCAATGGAGGTGAAGAATTTAATATGATACTATATATCTATATTGATATTGATGATTATTTTCAAATTTACTCACATGATTTATAGTAATCACCCCCCTATGATCTTGGTGATCCTTATTACTAGGGTGAAGATCCCAATGATGAAATTTATATTAAGATATAAGATTATAAAGATTTTCCTCCCATTTATGATGGTAATTATTGGGATCCTAATAATCCCACATTCACCACTTCTCACATGATTAAAAATTAATACCATGTTTTCCCCATCTATAATGATGATTATAACAGAGGTAAAGACCCTAATATGAAAACAAATGTTCCCATTAATGATTATTATGAAATAAAATAAAATCCCTCTTATGATTTATATGTATTTAACAATCCATACTAAAAATAAAATAATGATTTACATAGTTTCATTAATATATACCCTCCCTCTACTCCACCCTTGGAAGGCCTTAGAATGATAATCATAAAACCTCAACTCACGTTCAACCAAATTTTGTCAACTCATTAACTATGAATAAAACTTAATTTAAATTCCCAAAAAAACACATTTTTAGTAATTCTAATCCTTTATATTATATTAATATTTATACCTATCCTATCAACCCACTTTTAACCTCAACCTCTTCTAACCTACCCAAATAACTATTGAAACCACTATTTTCCAATGGTGTTGGCCAACACAATACCACTCAAATTTAACTACTATAGTCAGATGTACTATATATTATTATAAATTTGATACAATTATAATTCAACCTCATTTTTCAAATAATTTCACTAGCCATGATATGAATTGTGATGATAAAGTTCTTACTATTTCAACCAACTACACCGTCCATGATAAATTTTTTATCAATATAGTTCTTTTATTTAATAACTACACCTGTCATGAAATAAAATGTGTTTATAAAATTTTTATTATATTTATTATTTAAAATAAATTAATTATCCATGACCCAAAATGTTCCAATACAATAATTTCTCTTTTAATTGACTACATCGATCACCAACAATTACATAGTGTTGTTATAATTTCTCTTCCATCTCTAGACTATATTAACCTAGTCAATATAGTTCATTTTAGTCATGTTAATTTAGACTCTATAATATTAGTTTATACCATACATCATAATTTACTATCACCTCCAAAATATTTTTACATTTTCATAGATGCCACATTCCCTATTATAAAAAATATTTATGCATAACTTGACATCATTGCTAGGGTTGTCGATATTGAGGTGAACTCCAATACACCTATGTTCCAAAGGTTGGGGAATATTTTGATTCCTATCATATTTTTCAAAAATTTTGGGGCATATTATGATTCCCATCCTTTTATTAATACACATATTAAGGCACCTTGCAATGCCCACCCTTTTCATATTTTTGCCTTTAAGACATCTTATGATTCCCATCCTTACCCTTATGCATGATTTAAGAGCATATTAAAACTCCCATACTCATTATATTATATATATTTTTATCTCTCATACTAACCATGGGTAAATAATCAATAACATTTCATATCTTTAAGATAAACAAATTCGCTTTAAGAAACATTCTGAGACAAATATGTTTTCATTTCAAATGATTTTATTTAATATTAATTATTATCATAGATATTAATTTTTTTTTTTATCACGTTTCTTTTATTCACTCAATTTTATTTATTTAACATCATTTTTATTACACCATTTTTTATTTTTGGTTCCTTAGAATCTTACAATTGGCTTTAGTTTCTCATGTGGATCTTAGGTAGCACCTTCAAGTTTATTTTCAACATTTATATCACTTTTAATTTGGCCTTCATTTCCTTGTGTATATTATGTATCACCTTTAGGTTTTATATCACTTTATATTTGAGATTAGTTTCGATTTTATATTTTTGGTAGCACCTTGAAGTTTTATATCACTTAAGAGTTAGCCTTAGTTTCCCTAATCTTTGGTAGCATATTTGGGTTTTATATCACATTATAATTGGAATTAATTTCCTTTGTGGATATTAGGTAACACCTTTGGGTTTAATTTTCATATTTTATAGAATATTTTAGTCAACATTAGTTTCTTTAAGATTATTTGGCATCATTTTACATCCCCTTCTTTTAGGATGATTCATTTTATCCATGCCTATTCTAAACTCTTATATATTTATATAGATTCTATAGTGACATGACCACCATGATATTCATACTACATATTAATTTTATGATCAAGTTAAATTTATATACCATTGAGCTAACATTTCTTTTAGATTATACTTCGACTCTCTTACATTTAAACTTAGCCTTATTTATGTAAGAGAGTCGAAGTATAACAGGTTTATTTCACATTATCCCTAGTAAATGTACTTGGTCCTTAGGTCTTTTGTCATTTTAAAATCTCTTGGTTTTTTTTTGGTGAGTTACAATATAAGACATTGGAGAATAAAACCAAGAATTCATCATAAATTTCCATCTTTTTACATAGTAATTTGTTTTCTTTCATCAACCATTATTTCCTTTGTGATTATTTGGTTTCTTTTATAATTATGTACACCCTTTAGGTATTAAATATCATTTTAATACTTCATAGCTTTATCTTACTTGAGTATATTTATTTTTTAGTTTTTTAGTTTCACTTTAAGACCTTGGGGTGTACAACTAGGCCTTCCTCACAAATGTCCAACCTCTTTCTATAGTCATTTTTTATTTCATCAATCATTGTCTCTTTTGTGATTATTTGGTTTATTTTATTATTATTTACATCCTTTGGGTATTTAACATATTTTATATGCATCATATATTTATCGTACTTATGCCTATTAGATTTTTAGTTTGTGAGTTGTATAGAAAGACTTGGAGAATCAACTAGTCCATTCTCACAAACATATGTAATTATTCATTTTGATTCATATATCAATTTTGATCCTAAACTTTGGTATATGTCTTCTTGTAAATATAAGTCAATGGTTGAGAGTAGTATTTTTCTCATTTAGAGTCAATTATATTATCTTGTAGTATAACTATATTAGTCTATTTTCATGTCCTTATCTACATTTTTCCTTATCTTATGATGATGTTTCATACCTAATATAATTATAAATTCTTCACTTACACATTTTTTTGATTGGGGCAAATAATAATTTTATGATCATTTCCATGATTTCCCTATTAATCATTTTCTTTTTGGGCTAATGAAGGTTAGTTTCAAGATTACACTCTTTCCCAAGATGGAAGTCTAGGAGTCTTTAGGCACCATTCTATTTAAGTTCTCTCCTATAGTGGATAAGAGTAAGCTCTCCTATGATTATCATATTTAACACCCATGTTTAAAAATAAAATGGAGTGGAAAAGGAAATTATAAAAATCCAAAAGAGTTAAAAACTAAACTTAATAAAAGGCAATGTTAAAAGGTAAATTATATCTTAAAAGCCATAACACACTAAAAGACATGACCATTTTGGCACATATTCTATTGTATTCAAATATAAAACTTCATGGTTGGAATATCCAAGGTCTATTGGGTTATGGTAACCCAATAAACTAAGGTTTGTAGTATCATTACATCATTATATATCTTATTACTTTTGGTGTAACCTAATTCCTCAAACAAGTACCCAATCTTCATAATAGACTGACATATCTAAAAGGGGTCTTGAGGAGTATGAAACACATTGTGGAAAGGTAGGAACCTTTTAATTTTTCTGTATTATATCTTTAATGGAATTATATTTATACTGTACTAGTTAGCCTAAGCTTATTTTTACTAGGTTAGGTTGTCTAGAGTCATTGATATTGAAAACTCTTAGTCTTTCCAACCTGATTTGAGTGTCTTATTTTCTATAAAGACCATGTTTTTTCCTTAGTGATTCTCTATTTTACCTCCCTCATTTCTTCCCACTTGATATGTAGGTTTATTTCTAAATATCTCCTATCTTATTTACTTCCTATTCTCCATCTCTTTTAGACATGGTAGTAATATGGCAGTTCTAGCTTTTTCATATTTATAATAGAAGTTGCATATTTAATTTATTATGAGATGATTTTTTAGTCATTTCATTATCTTCCTAAGATTTATCTTAGTTATGTTTGGTACCTTAAGAATTATATTTTATTTTTAGTGATTTTTTGGTCCCATTTTTCTCTTTCATGTCCTTTTTCACCATTTTATGGGTTGTGTAGTTTTATTTCTACCTTTTTCACATGTTTATTTGAGTTTTATTAGTTACTTATATTACATAGATGTTTTTACTATGATTCAATAGTTATTTGTGTCCTTCATTTTATTTATAATGTTATTAATCTTGCATTAAATTCATTTTTCAATTTTTTGATCATAAGTAGCCTTGGCATTTTGGTTTACTGATTTTCCTTTGTTTTTATTTATTTTCTTGATTTTTTTTGGTTCTAACCTAGCCTTATCAATCTCAAATTTCCAAATTTGTAATTTTTAAAATAATTTCTAATATTTTTCATTTACATCCATTTATCAATCATGATGTGCACAAATGCATTGCTTTTATTTATTTTTAGCCTTGTATCCTTAAGGATTATCCAGTGCAATTAAAATGCCCTCCATGATTGATATTATGGTATTTTATTAAAATAAATTAAAAAAAGGTAATTCAAAGAATGCATATGTTACTTTTAGCTTGTAATTTATCTATAGTTCTTTCCATATTTATTTTTAGTTATTCTCTTTGGTGTTTCTATGCATATTTTCTAAAGCACCATCTTGATTTAAACTATTATGACATGTGATGAGATTTAGGTGGGGCATATGTATACACCCTATATTTTTCACTTTTATCATTGTACTAATAGTTTCTCTTTAGATGATTATTAGTGTATCATTTTACCTAAGTGCATGCCTTCAACTTCCACCTAGGATGGCGTGGGATCAAATTTTGGTATTTTAAGAGAGATGCTTACATAATATTATTTTATACCATCACTAATATCAGTATAAAATCCTTCGAGTCTTTTTATAGCTTACCTATCCATCTACTTTCCATCTAAATTTTTTATATTCCCCATATCCTATTTTATTGTTCTCATCGATAATTTTTTTTTTCATAATTTATCTTCCCTATACTATATTGACTAGGCTGATATAATTATAAGTTTGTCTTCTATCATTTGTATTATGGTAGCCTAGTTGATATTGTACTATTCCAACCAACATATTTCAATTTTATTGGCTTAGATAATACTATTGGATTATATTTCAAGGCTATTTTTGGAAATTGGATTTGTATACATAAGGTCATATTTGATTCCCAAAAGATATATCACATTCATACTCTCTACTTGCACTTACATTTATTCCCCCTAAGTATTATTTGGGAGATTTATAGGTTTAAATACCTACCTTAGAGGTTTTATGTTGTGATGTCATGTAATACTAAGGATATATAGGTATTCATCTTACCATTCAAGGTATTCAACCTAAAACATCTCTTGTAAAGTGTCACTTGAGCCAAAGGAGGAGATTAAAGTCTCAAAAATTCCACCCAAAGGTAAGCATATCTATCCATATAATCTCTCCTTTATTTAATTAATATATTATATATTAATAGGGTTATTTATTTTTAGATGTATGTGTGTATATTAATTATTTTCTTCCTTATAAAAAATAAGTTGGTATAGATATATGTTTACTTGGGTTACATAAAACCCCATTTTGTTGACCATTACACCTTAACTTATTTACAACCACTTGCCCATTATTTAATTTTTATTACTTTATTTACAAACACTTATCTATAATTTCTCTTTTACTTGCATCTTTATAATGACTTTCCCATAATTGAGCCCTAGTGAGAGCTAAACCCCATGTCATAGGCTTAGGATTTGGAACTCTTTCCTCTTGATATTTGAGTGTATATTACCTCATTCTAGGTCTATAATTATTCTAAGTCCTTACTAGATCATCCAAGTATACACATTATCTATTGATTGACCTTATTCAAGTCCTAGTCTATTGAGAAAAAGATGATAGTTATAAGTTATTCTAGATAATATATTCTAGTGAACAAAATGTGAAACTCATATTACCTCTAGTTGGATCATTCACAATTATCCTTTTAAATTTTTAGTGACATCTAAAAAACCATCATATATATAACTTTCAAGATGACTATATCACCCAACCTGATATAATTTTATTAGTCCTAGAAACTATATCGACAACCTGATATAACTCCCTATTTATTTTTAGCTCTATCAACCAACATAATATAATATTTAGTTTTACCAACAACATTGACCAACCAGATATAGTTCTTTATCTCATGTCAACTACATCAAATAGTGTGATATAGTTCAATTTTATCAATTTTTCTTCCTAATGTATAGTTCAACCCAATATCATTTTGAATGATTTTTTACTTTATTGCATCTTATTAAAGTTGATTTCAATCTAAATAATCTATATTTTTTATTTTATCTAGAACTATGTTCTACTAGATGTAAAACTCATAGGATTTATTGTTCTGGACAAAGTGGTCATCAATTTTACTTGAGTCATGGTGTGAGAGGTACTACCTAATAATTAAGCTATTATAAAACTATATATATATATATATATATATATATATAGACTTTAGTTTCCATGTACCTCATGGTATATATAAGATTCTCAAGTTTTCTATTTTCAACTAATAGGAATCTTTTCAACTATTTGATTTTTTAGTCCACTAGTAAGTGGTTAACCCTAGGATGCTATTCTTAAGGTACCTTAGATATGACATAATGTGGCTATGTGATGGTGTAATCCTATGCAGTTTATGCTTTGGGATTTTTTCACTATTTATTCCTAAGATTTGTATATCTGAGAACTTATAAATTAGATGCACCCAACTTAGTTATATCTTCTTATTTTATCTATTTTCTACTATTTGTTTACTTTATTAAAATTGATTAAACTATATTTGATAGATCGATAAAGTTTTTTTCTTCCCAAATTTTATCAACTAGATTAATTTAGTTTTGAGTTTATTTTTAACTATATTGGCCAACTTGATATAATTCAATGTTATGATAATACTATATCAGATAGCTTGATAAAACTTTATATTTATTACTTTTGATTCCTACTACATTGGCCAACTTGATATAGTAATTTTCTTTAGATATAAGTAGTGTCAAATTTTTAAAAAATAGTATTAACCATATCGATAAAATACTTTGTTTAGTCACCTTTTTAACAAATCATATCAACCAGCTTGATATATTCATTGTTTTCCATATTTATTTCCTACTGTATTGGCCAACCCACTATAATCTATTTTTGATATCTAGTAATCAACTGTATTGGCCTACCCAATGCTTCATTTTTATTTTAATCAACCTTTTTACATAATTTTTTTCCCTCATCATGATTTTTCCTCTTAGAATATTTATTTCAAGTCTCAACCCATTATGCTTTTGCATGGGTTGCTCTTTTCTTCCTTATATGACCACCATTGAAGGTAACTCTTCATGGTAAAATTAATCTAATATATTTCTTATGATAAAATATCCTAAAAATGATGATATTCACACTCATGATGATAATTATTACTTGTTGAATATCCCAATAATGCCACCTATAGTTGAACTAAATATTATCAACATACTCCTTCAATTCTTGATGATCCCTATGAGGATCCTAATGATCTTACCTTCACCATTTATCACATGATTGAAAATTCATACCATGATTTTATAACATATGATAATGATTTTTCCAAAGGTGAAGACCCTAATCTGATAGTAGAAATCTCCATTGATACTGATGATTATTTTCCCATTTCTCACATGATTTTTAGTGATATTCTCCCTAGGATTCTATTGATTCCTATTACTAAGTTGAAGATTTCAATGATAACACTTATGGTGGGACCAAATATTATTAATATGGTCTTAAAATATATGATGATCCTTATGATTATCATAATGATCCCACCTTTTCCAATTCTCACATGGTTGAAAATTCATACCATGATTTTCCCATCTAGGAAGATGATTTTGACAGAGTTGAAGACCATAACATGATATAAAATGTTCCCATTGATGATTATTTCAACATGAGTGAAAATCAAACTTATAATTTTACCATATTTAATAATCCCCACTATAAATTAGGTAATTATGAACATGGTTTCATTTATGTGTACCCTCACTCTACACTACTATTAGAAGGTGTTAGAAGGATAAGTCATCAAAAATTAATTCACATTAAACAAAAAAATTCAACTCATTGACTTATGAACAACATATAATTCAAATTCATATCACTACACACATTAAAGGTGATTATAATCATTGAGATCATATGAATATTAAGACCTAGCCCACTTGTCTAATTTTAGCTTCAACCTCTTCATGTATAACCAATCATTACTAAAATAATTACTTTATAACTATAGTATCCACCCCAATACTAGTGAGATACAACCACCTACAATCAATTACACAAACCATGATCCTAAATATGTTGTTACAATTTTAGTTTAGATTCTTAATTCCAGAAACTACACCATCCATGACATAAATCATGATGATAAAATTATTTATCTTTAAACCAACTACACCAATCATGAAATAGAATGTGATAATAAAGTTTTAGCTATTTCAAAAAAACTACACTAGCCATGACATAAAATGTGCTGACACAATTATGCTTTTATTTATTATTACAAACAGCTATAGTAGCCATAACCCAAAATGTGTTGATATAATTATTAATATTTTACCCAACTAAAATTGTTACTAACCATTAGATATTTACAATATAATTTCTTTTCCATCATTAAATGGTATTGAAATTGAAAATATATTCAATTTTAGTCCTATTATTCCAAATTGTATCAACCTAGTCGATACTATACATCATAATTTACTATCATCTTAAAGAAATCTTGACATTGCCCAAGATGACACATTCCTAATATTAACATAAATTTACACATAATTTGACATCATTATTGATATTTTTAATATTGATGATAAATCCAATCCAATTACATCCCACATGTTGGGTCATCTTTTGATGCATATCCTCTTATTCTCAAACATGTTGGGGCATCTTATGTTTTCCATTATTTTATGTTTACATATATTTGGGCACCTTGTGCTACCCACCATTTTCATATTTAATCCTTTAGGGCATCTTGAAATTTCCATCCTTACCGTTATGTATGCTTTGGGGGAATATTCAAATGCCAATCCTCATTCTCTTAGATTATTGATCTCTCATCCTTACCATCAGGAAATAATCAATAACATTTCACATCTTACAAACAAATAAATTAAACATTAAAAAAAATTATGAGATCAAAATATGATTTATTTTCACATGATTTTATTTGACATTAATCATTACCATATATATTTATTTTTATTTTATCTCATGTTTCTTTGTTTTCCTACATTTCATTTCATTTCATTCTTTTTTGTTCTTTGGTATATTACATTCAAGTTTAGTTTACCTTATGGATCTTAGGTGGTGTATTTGGGTTTATTTTAAAAATTTATATAACTTTTAATTCATCCTTAGTTTACATTATGGATCTTAGATATCACTTTCAAGTTTTATATCACTTTATATATTGTCTTAGTTTCCTTTGTGGATCTTTGGTAAAATCTTTGGGTTTTATATCACTTTACAATAAACCTTAGTTTCACTTATGGATATTTTATAACACATTTGTGTTTTTTAACCCTAATGTGGATGTAGGAATCCAAATTTGGTGTTAATATGGTTAATTATAAATAAATGACAATGCACAAGGGTGATAATTAGATCTACAATAGGCTAGTTAAATGCTAAAAAAAGATATAAACATACACTAAATTTATTATGCTGAGTATAAGATACATATAGAAATTAAAATTAATCTATGAATGAAAATTACAAATAAGTAATAGACTTATATACTTTTGATGTTAAAAATACTAGATCTAGAACATGAAGAAAGCAAGATGGAAGGAGATTCTAGAACAATCATCAAATTCTAGATCTGATGTTTTTGAATTTGTTGACACTGACTCAGCCTGAGATGGTTGTATCGACACTAATATATATATTCAACATAAATTTGTTATATAAAATACCTCTTGAAAAGGGATGTGACCATATATATGCTTCTAAATTTGACTTCTCCTTCACTTTGGTGCATTAATATATAGGTCATAGGCTATCACTCATAAATTAAAAAAAACCCTAGTTCTTCATCTTAATTATGACCTTAGGGAAAAATGGGTTAGTGGGAACATGGTGTCAAGATAACCCCAAAGACCTCTATATTAGTGAGTGTTACCTATATATCCAATACTTTAAAGAGGGCATGATATTAATGTATTTCACACCTACGTGTTTGATTGTGTGTGAATAATACAATATGATGCAAATCAAGTATAACAAAGACCTAGCTTGTAACTTTGAAAATTAGGATCTTTGACTACTCATTTAGTAATTTATACATTTAAATGTGTTGTACCTATGACT
Organism: Torreya grandis; assembly: GCA_037957365.1. NCBI lineage: Eukaryota > Viridiplantae > Streptophyta > Pinopsida > Cupressales > Taxaceae > Torreya > Torreya grandis. Next base: position 5,020,339 of record JARHVA010000475.1, read on the forward strand.
AGTATGGAAATATGGAAGCTTTATTTAATAAAATTCTCTTTGAATACTCTTTGGTAAGAATACTTAGTATTGTTCCTATGTTACTAGGTGAATAATGAATGAGGGTTGATCTTGTATTTATATCAATCCCTTTAGATAAGTAACTTGAATTAAATAACTTATGCTGAAAATTGGGATTCATTTCATTTTCAATTTGGATGACTTTAGGGCACTGGACACTTGCATCAGGTTAGGACACTAATGTCGATGCTAGTGTCTATCCCAAATATCAGTGTTAAAGGAAAAAAAAGTAGGTACATGATCAAAACTTTTATAGGTGAAAGGTAAGTACATTTTAAGAATTTTGGAAAAGATATAAGGCATATGTCATCAACACAAGAGACTCGTCAGAGTAAGAGATAGGCCAAGGGGCATAAAATAGAGTAGATGTGAGACTTGAAGAAGTGGGAAAGGCCCATAACTAAGAAGAACTATGAAGGTTTGAGTTTTCCAAGTGTACAAGATTGAGGTACTATATAATACATAAATATCATCTACATTTTCCCCACCTTTAATCTAGTAATGAAATTTTTAGTTTCCAGGAAAGGAATGTGTACTTAGGTGTGTATAACATAACTTATCTTTGCCTATGCTCAAATTAAGTTCTTTTCTAGTGACTGAATTACAACCAAGATAATGTTATAGTATATAATAAATACATATAATCTAGAATTGAGAGTATTTGAAAAGATTAAAATTTAAAGAGCAAGGTTTAATAGTACACCTATATGTCAATGTAACCACCTTGCTTATTGGTAAGTTGATTTGAAAAATATGTATCATTATAAGGATATAAAACTAAAATTAGAACAAATATGATAAATATTGAAAGTGAATATATCCAAAGAGATAGAGAGAGATATATATTGGAAGGCACATGCCCCCAATTTTAGAGTAAAATTGATTTTCTACCTAGTAGTTGAGATTAGATCTATTTTGCAACCCAATGATACTTATAACCTAATGAGTGTGAGTAAACCAAGTCACCCACATTATCAAACTAGTGAGTGTTAGCTATTTTGGCCTGCATACCAAGCTTATGTATAGATAGACCAGATTTGCATAGCCCCAATGGGATGCCAAGAATGCTTGGAATGGCCTAAAGGTGCATGGGATCTTTTTAGTTCTTAATTTTGTTCATTTAGACATTTGGGCCTAGTAATAGAAATTATGAGTAAGCACATTTATGATGTCACACTTTCCACGTGTGGGTGAGTAAGAGAGAATTGGTCATATGGATTTGTTCACATTTATGCCAAGATTATATGCACCAAGTTCTAGGTCATTCACTAAATCACATCAAAAGTTAAAAAGGTTCAAATTTATCTCCTTAGTCACATTATACATACTTTCCCATACTTATCCATTTTCAAAAAAGTTTAAACATAGCTGAGTGAGCATCTTGACAAGGCTATATCTCACACTTGTGGTAGTTATAAGGGAAAATTGTCACATGGGTTTATTCATCTTGGTCCCTAGTTGTTATGTGCTAGGTTTTTGGTCATTTACCAAAGCATGATAGGGGTTAAGTAGTTCAAAGTTGGCTCCTCAATATAATTCTCCAAGTTCCCATACTTATCCTTTGTTTAAGCCAAGATGTCACACAAAATCAAATAGACTAGTCAACTTGTTTTTTTAATATCTTCACTTATAAATCTCTTAGGACCATAAAATCAAATGGGATCATTCCATTTGTCCTCAATAACATATCCTATAAATTTTATGCCACCATGATTCTCTAACTTCAAAATCGAAGCCTTCAAAGTTGGTAAAAAAGCATAAGACATTCGTACAGAGGTCAAGTTTTAGATAGAGTAAAGGAAATCCATTTGAGCTTAAATTTGATGTTCATGCAATCATAAATGCTAGTAATACAAATGTCATTTTATAGGAAAGATGACATCATTTTTGAGATTATGAACTAGCCATTGGTATTAAAATAGTGGGTTCTAATAGATTAATAGTTGGAATTTGATTAAACATTCAGATCTAATGGTGAGTAAAGGTCAAAGGGTCAATGAATCTCAAGAGTGAATGCAAGCATGATAATTTTCAAGGACATGTTCAAATTATATAGGATTGATGACTCGTGGGCAATCATATAAAGAAGTATCAACAAAGAAAACTAGGCCATCAAGTCAAGGATATGATAGATAAGATCCATGGAACCAATGAGAATAAAGATAGGATGGAACAATTTGATTGGGTTGAGTTAGATTTAGATAACTAATCAGAATTAAAGGTGAACCCAGGATTCTCACCAAAAGTTAAGTGGATATTTTTGACCATGGATAATAGGGCTTTGTAGGGTCATCTCAATTCTATTAAATCTAGTTTAAATGCCACAGAGGGGTCAATATGATGTGATAAAGCATGAAGAACATAAAATAACCACCCATGTGGCTATATACAGACCTCTAGCTCATGGGATTGCATCATAAAGGGATCTTACTCTAACTATGTTTATTATTTATGGATAGAAGGAGCTATATTTCTAAAGGGTACCATAAATTTATCAAGTAGACCTAAATACATCATCCCCAAGATCAACTATGTGAAAGTGACCTCTCTCGCCACTATACATGCCATGACAACTGGTTAAATGTAGTTTGCAATAAGACATGATTCAAAATGATGGATTTGAGTTGTATAACAACCATGATACCTAGACTCAAATTGAAATAAACTTGATCTCATCATTATAGCCACCATGTATCATCACATAGAAGATATTGTAATAATGCAATAGACTAGAGTGACCTAGATCAATTAGGAAGGGTTTGAGTGATCTTGATTCATAGAGGTAGTTGTAAAATATTTTTAATTTGATTTGATCTCATTTGTTTCCATTTTTGAGTGCCAAAAATCCATCTCTCTTGCTTCCCTTATACTATAAATATAACCTTCAAGATATTGTTTTGTATCCCTCAAGCTAGTATGACTAGACTCTACCAAAATTATATTTGACACCTCTTGGAGTAGTGAATAAAGTATTTTGTTGTCATTTGATAATATGTATTTAGTGTTTTGTGTTTTTTTAATATGAAAATGTGATTTTTATCTTCCTTTTGTATGTCCAAACTGAACCCAAGTGATATAAAATTTCTTTGCAAGTTATATAATGTGTCTCAACATTAATCTCTCAAAGATATAATGGACAACCAAATTTAAGTGTCTTCAACTAGACCTTATTTTCATTACTCCATAATTTGAATGTATCAAACTAACCTCTAAATGAAATACTATTGCATAGAAACTATAATAAGCATTGCATTAGCTTCTTTCATAGTTCATTAGTGTGTTAAGGAGTCCAAGATTAAGAAAGGATCTGATAAATTCTTGGTGCATCACCACATTTTAGACTAGGTTTTATTTCATGAAAATATCTTAGATATTTTCACCCCAACCAATTTTTAGGTTTTAAAAGTAAATGCCCAAATTATAAAGTCTGAGGAGCTAACCTCATAAAAAATACAAGAGGTCTAGTCTAGTTATAAGCATCCTACAACCTTAGAACATTCCCATGTTAGTCCAGGTATGATTCAGACTTAAATGAATCTATCCCCTATTAGGGTTCTATATCAATAGCTAATAGTTCTAACACACTTGGTGGGACCTACTTATTTGCATATCTAAGTATATTAGTGAATTTCAAAGTTTCATTTCTATATTTTCATAATTTTCATGCCCCCAAATTTATCACAAGATCCTCTACAAAAGGGAAGGAGATAAATTTTTATGAGCTACCTTTCTAATCAATAAAGAATAAGAAATCCTCCCAGTCAAAACCTCCACCTACCCCTCTTGTTCCCCCTATTTTTTCCCAAAATGCTCCTATTCAAAATAGTATTGTTCAACAAAATATTCTTATAAACCCCATACCTTAGATGGCTATTCCTAGAAGGTAGGATTTTTACCATTCAATGGTGGTAGTCCTCTGAATCTTAATCAATGGGATAATATTCTAGTCTTAGCTTTGAAGGCTCTTCCCTATTATTTAGGAGAAAATATAGTTACTCCTATAGACCATTATATATATATATATATATATATATATATATATATATATATATATCTCACTAACCTTTGTTTACTGCATCATGTAACTCTAGAAAATGCATTAATGAGGTTGTTAGTAACTTATTTCAAAGTAGAAACACTTCACTGGAATAGAAGATTAACCCTTGCATCAATCAATAGCTAGGATGAGTTTCGAGAGGTCAAGTGGAAGCACTTTGAAGACAAGAGTGATCACCTTTCACTTGTGGAGAAACTTACAATGATAAAGAGATTCAATCATGAATTCATGGTGGATTTCACCTATAGATTCTAGAAGACCTAGGATAGAATTTATGTGATAATCAAGCCTATTCCTAGCTATGCTTTCCTATACTATTTGAAGGCTCTCAATTTATATGTAGCTATAATGATTCAATATATGAGAGGGAGCATCATACCTGGAGCTTTTGAAGTATCAAATAGGGCTGAAAATTCCCTTATACAATAAGGAAAGTTAGCCCCAAGGCCACTAATGCCTCTCTTCCTAGAGATACATCCTCCTACCCCAAATATTGCTCTAATTTCAGATTAAACAAATTTTTATTGGACAAAAGGTGAGAAAACTAACAGACTGGGGAAGATAGAGAGTATTCTCAAAGCCCATAATAATAAGTTAGTTGTAATGGAGAGGAAACAAGCTCCATCATACATGGCATACCAAAATAATAATCAAAATTTTCAATATAATAGATGACCCTATCAACGTAATCATCAAGGACATGGGAAGAAGCCTCAGTTAAGGCAATAAAATCCTAATGCTCCAAGTAATTCTAGAGCTATTGTGCCAAATCGGAACAACTATTCTCAAGAAGGTTAATCGTAGTTAGAGGGATAGTCTAATGAGATGGTGATGGCCACTACTATAGATATGTATCAAGACCCTAGTTGGAAACATAATCCTTCATTTCAAGGTCATGATATGATGCCACCTCCACTACAAGCCCCCTAAATGAGTCAAGATAACATGCCTACCATGCCATTATTAGAAGCTTAAATCCAACAATAAGGGAACATGGGTAGAGCACCAAATGATACCACATGCATGAATTTTAAACAATGGGAATATGTATTTGATCATGCAGTAGCTAATATGGGACAAGCTTCATAGTAAAAAAATGAACTAGTTATAGATCAGACAAGGGATAAGAAGAGGATGTTGGAAGACAACCTAGGTCAATCTAATATTTCTTCATCATCTACACAGACTAGTCAATAATCTACTTCTTTAGATGTGACTACTAAATCAATTATGAATTAACAAGTGCCCCAACCTCATGGATAGCAATAGAGGTCCCCATTTATTCCTCAAGTTACTCAAGTTCCAAGTGATGCTTCCACTTCCAAAGTGAAATAAAAGGTACTAATATTCTTTTTATTATTTTAGATCATTTAAAGAAGGTCAATCTAACTATGTCCATTTATGAAGCTCTATCTATCTTGGGGAAAAAGAAGATTCTATGGAAAGAGATCTCTAAACTTTGTCATGTGGAAAAATTATTTGATAAAGTGAACACTATTTTCATTAATTAAAGTTTGCCTAACCAAGCCCCTAGCCAAGCTCCCAATCATGTTTCAAGAAAAAATCAATCTCAAAGTGTTGTTCATCCTTCTAAGGTTATTAAGACTCCCCCATTTTATCTTCTAGTCATCATATGGGATTGTTTAGTACATAATTACATGATAGACTCAAGTGTTTCAGCCTTAGTGATGCCTAAGGCCATATCAAACAAGTTTGGGTTAAAATATGTGCCAAAAAAAAGGATGTGATATAATTGAATGGACCCCGCCTAAGATAGTAGGCATCTTGAAAGATATGTAAATTACATTAGCTGCCTACCCAAATTTTGTCATTAAGCAAGATGTAATGGTGGTAGACCTACCTCCATATTTTCCCCTATGCTTATCTAGGGACTTTACTACTATTATTGGGGGATATTTGTCATTTGATTGGTCATACATGGTTTTTAGAACCAGATACATGGCCAAAGTCACCATGAGGTCTGATCCTATCACCAGGTTCTACTTAGAACCCTATATTCCCAATCTTACAAATGCTAATTGTGCCATATTTGAAGAGTTTGAAGAGGTTATTAAAAAATAACCCCATAGTAATCTTGAAGGTATATCAAATCTATACTTAGATGAATAGGTAGTCAAGAGTCATTGATTTGATCCATATAATAACATTGAAGAGATAGAATTAGGAGTGTATTGTATGCATGAAGAGGATGTTACAATACCTTCTTTAACTAACACTATTCAATAAGAGGATGGCATATGAATTTTTTTATTTGATGGCTAAAGGTTAAAGAATGGAAGTAGAATAGGAGCCATGTTGATTTCACCCTCAAGTCAAAAGTACCATTCTACTACAAGAATCCAATTTAGTTGTACCTCAAATACAAATGAATATGAAGCTATTTTGCATGGTTTACAAGAAGCAAGAAAGAGAGGTATCAAGCTCCTCAAAGTAAAGGGTGATAGTGAACTTTTTGTGTAATAGGTGAGAGGCCTAAGTGTGGCTAGGAGTCACCATTTGAAATCTTATAAGCACCAGGTATGGAACCTCATGGAGGATTTCTGGTCATTTGATAACCATTCCATACTAAGAACAGCAAACCAACACGTAAATAGGCTTGATAACATTGGTACCCAATATGTGATAGCAAAAGGAGTCAAAGGATATGGATAACAACTATACCTAATAATGAGATGAGCTGGCAAGTCTTTGACAATGATGATCAAATCACATGTTTTCTAATGCAAGAGGCAGAGTTCTACCAAAAGAGCTAGGATAAGTTTCAAAATCAATATGATGATCAAATAGTATAGTTAAGATTCAATAAGCTTCCCAAAGGGATTGTGACATTATAAATCATCTTCAATGAATATGACCAATTAATTAAAGGGAAAACATGCATCTTAGCTAAGGAAGAACACTATGAAAAGATAAAGATATTTAAGGGCAAGATGTTGAAGCTAAGAAAGGTCAATACAATAGAGGAAAGAGTTGCATTTGTTGATTTGTGCTAGGAATATTTTGATATATTTTATTGGGAGTACAAATAATTGAAAGGTTTTGACCCCAAACTTTCATAACACACCATTGAATTAGAAAGTAATGCCAAGCTAGTTAGGAAAAAATAGAGGCTTACCAACCTAAGAATGAAAGATCTCATGAGAATAGAACTCTAGAAATTGATTGAGTCCATGATAATATTTCCAATTAAGCATTCCTCTTGGGTGGCAAACCTTGTGCCAATGAGGAAAAATAATGGAGAGATTTGGTTGTGTGTTGACTTTAGGGACCTAAATAAGGTGTCCCTAAAGGATCATTACCCACTACCCTCCATGGATAATATTTTGAAAAGGTGGTAGGTACTCAAAGGTTCTAATTTATTGATGGTTATTCTAGCTATAATTAGATCATGGTGAAGGAAGAGGATAGGCATAAAACTACCTTCACTATAAAATGGGGCACCTATGCATATTGTAAAATTCCCTTTGGAGTCTCTAATGTTGGAGCCACCTTCCAAAGAGCAATGTATGTTGCTTTTCATGGTATTTTAAATGATATAGTTTTAGTTTACCTTGATGATATAATAAATTTTTCAAAGAATCCTGATGATCATCTAACACACTTGTGAACTATTTTTGATAGATGCAAATAATTTGGATTTTCTTTGAATCCAAAGAAATACATTTTTTTAGTGCATGAAGGTAGACTTCTTGGACATGTAGTGTCAAAATTTGGTCTCTCCATTGATATAGAAATGATAGAGTAAATCCTTACTTTATCACTACCCAAACACAAGAAAGGATTGCAGAGCTTCTTAGGCAAGATAAAATTCATTAAGAGGTTCACTCTAGGTTTTGTAGAGATGGTCAAGCCTCTCACTCATATGATGATAAAAGTCAAAGAGTTTACATGGAAAAGAGAAGGTAAGAAAATATTTGAGGCCATAAAGAAGGCCATATCTCATGTCCCCACTCTTCTAAATCCATATTTTAGTAAGGATTTATATTTGTATGCTTTATCTATATTAGATGCAATTTTAGCTATGATTATATAAAAAAATGACTAAGGTATAGAACAATCCATTGATTTATTTAACCAAGCTTTGTAATGTTATAAATAAAGATATATATTTGTTAAAAAACATGTGATTGATGTTTTAAGAAGTTTGAATAAACTCAAGCATCTAGTTTCAAATAGTAAGATCATACTAATGGTGGCTCATCCAAGTGTGAAGGATTTTATCCTCAACAAAGACTTAAATGAAATCTGAGCTAGATGGGTCACTAAGTGTATGGAGTATGACATTAAAGTTAGTATCACAAATATAGTCTGAGGAAAGAGATTATGTGAACATCTTGTAAAATATGCGAGAGAAGAAAAAGAGATAGTCTTGATAATTCAAGATACTCAATAGGAAGATGAAGTTACTCTTCCATATAGTTGGACATAAGATATTTATATATTTATCCAAATAGGAGGATGTCTAATAGGTTTAAATGCATCACAAAGAAGACACTTTAGGATAAAATTCGTGTCGTACATCTTGATTGATGGAGTGTTATTCAAAAAGGACATTAGAGGTATGCTTTTAAGATGTATTGAAACTAACCAATTTGATAAGATTCTCGAGCAATCTCATGATAGTCCTCAAGGAGGACATTTTATAGCCAAGACCATGGATATAAAAATAATTAGAGATGGTTACTTTTGGCCCAATTTATTTAGATATGCACATGCATGGTTGAGGAAGTGTGCAAAATGTGCAATGTTTATAGGGAGACAAAAACTAGTAGTTATGCCACCAAAGCCTATTCAAGTTGAACAACATTTTATGCAATAAGATTTATACTTAATCGACATGATTAATCTTCCATAAAATTTTGGCCATGAGTGGATCTTGATAGATACGTACTACTTCACTAGGTGGGTGGAAGTAGTTCCCTTGAAGGAAGCAAATGAGAACTTTGTTCTTGAGTTCTATGAGAGCCTAGTCACCCATTTTGGGGCACCTTCCACCATAATATCAAACAATGATTTAGAATATAAGAACATAAAGGTATGAAAATGGGCTCTTGAGTAGGGTATCTATTTTAAATCTTAATATAATTATTATCCATAGGGTAATGGACTATTTGAGTCCACTAATAATAACCTAATTTGAATCATTAAGAGAATAATAGAAGATAATCATAGATCCTAACATACAAAGTTGAATACTTTCTTATGGGATGACAAGATAAACCCAAATAAGGCCATTGGTAACTAAATTTATCTCTTAGTCTATATAAGAGAAGTGAGACTACCAATTTCATTAGAGATTATAGCTTTGGAGCTTACACACCAACTAAAGCTTCTAGAAAGTGATGTAATGGAGGTCAGAATGAATGAACTAAGAGAATTAGAGAAAATGAGGGATGATGCCATGGATTCCATATGGTATAACCAACAATAATTCAAGATGAATTTTGATAGAAGATATTCATAAAAAACATTCTAATAAGGTGACATAGTCCTCAAATGGGATGAGGACTATGCAAAACCATGAAAACACTCCAAGTTTGATAGCCTTTAGAGTGGAACCTATGTCATCATAGGTTGAAAATAATGAAATGACTTTGAGCTTGATATATTGAATGGAGAGGGACTTCCCATCCTTATTAATGGGAGTCATCTCAAGTTTTACTAATTGTTTCATACCTTGTTCCCTTGTACATTAGTAGGTAGGTCTATTATTTTCCTCTAGGTACATTTGCACATTACTATTTTTTGGTTGTTCTATTTGTAGTTTAGGTTGTTTCTTTATATTTAATTATTTTGTTATTGCTTTCCTTTCAAATTATGCCAAAAAATTATTTCCATAAGTTGAGTATAATCTTTTTGTAAGTATCTTTTAATTTGATTAGTCATTAATGTTTGGGTTCCATGACCAACAAGCTGGTTAAGTCAGTTGAGTCAATAGAAATGTTGGCCATTTTGGCCCACATACAAATATTATGTCTAAATAGACTATATTTGTATAAATCCCATGGGATGTTAAGAATTCTTAGAATGGCCTAGAGGTACATGGGATCCATTTGGCTCTTGATTGTGTTCATTGAGATACTTGGGCCTAGTAATAGAAATTTTGAGTAAGTACTTTAATGACATCACCATTAACATGTGAGGATGAGTTAGAGAGAATTTTTCATATGGGTTTGTTCACATTTGTGCCAAGATCATATGCACCAAGTTTTAGGTCCTCTTCTAAAGTGCATAAAAATTTACAAAGGTCCAAAGTTGGTTCCTTAGTTACATTCTACATGTTTTACCATACTTATCCATTTTTGAAGATGTTCAAACAAATCCAACTAAGCATCTTGATGAGGTTACATTCCACACATGTAGTAGTTGTAGGGAAAAATGGTCACATGGGTTTTTACATCTTGGTCCCTAGTTGCTACATGCTAAGTTTCTAGTCATCCACCAAAGCACAATAAGGGTTATGCAGTTTCAAAGTTATCTCATCAATAAAATTCACCAAGTTCCCATATATAGCCTTTTTTTGAGCTAGGACATCACACAGAATCAAATGGACTAGTCAACTTATGCATTTAGTAGCTTCACCTAGAAATATATTAGGACCATCAGATCAAATGGGTTTATTCTTTTTGGCCTCAAGAACATATCTTATAAATTTGATGCCCCCATGATTCTTATGATTTAATATCCAAGCCTTAAAAGTTGGTAAAAAACATAAGATGTTTGTGTTTATGTCAAGTTTTAAATAGAGTAAAAGTAATATATTTGAGCTTAAATTTGACATTCATGTGACCATTAATGATGTTCATGTGAACATCATGTGATGGGAGTGGTGACATCATTTTTAAGATCATGAACTAGTCATTAGATTTCAAATAATGGGTCCTAGTAGATCAATGATTGGTGTTTGATCAAACATTCATATCTAATGGTGAGTAGAGGTTAAAGGGTCAGTGAATCTCAAGAGATAATGTAGGTATGAAAAATGTCAAAGATGCATTCAACTAGAAAATGATTGATGATTCATGGGAAATAATATAGAGAAGGATCAATGAAGTGATCTAAGTCAGCAAGTTAAGGATCTGATAGTTAGGATTTTTAGAACCAATGGGAACAAAAATATGATGGAACAATTTGATTGGACTAGGTTAGATTTTGACAACTAATTAGAAGCAAAGGTAAACCCAAGATTCTTGATGGAATTTAAAAGGATATTCTTGAGCATGGATAATAGGGATTTATAGGGTCATCTTGGCACCATTGAATCTGGTTTAAACACCATAGAGTGGTCAATATTATGTAGTCAAGCATGGATAACATAAAAGGACCACCCATGTGGCTAAATATGGACCTCTAGCTCATGGGTTTGCATCATAAAGGGATCTTACTCTATCTTTTTCACCATTTATTGATATAAAGAGCTAACTTTCCAAAGGGTGCCATGAAGGCAAGCAAGTGGACCCTAATAGATCATCCCTAGGATCAATTGCATGAAAGTGACCTCTCTCTCCATTATGCATGCCATGACAACTAGTTAAAAGTAGTTTACAACAAGACATGATTCTAAATGATGGATCTAAGAATTATAACTACACTGATACCTATAATCAACTTGAAAAAAACTTAATCTCTCCATTACAACTACCATAGATCATCTCAAAGAATATATTTTAATGATGCAATAGATTGGTGTGCCCTAGATCAATCAGGAAGGTTTTGAGTAAGTTTTATTTGTGGAGGTAGTTGTAACAACTTTTCAAATGGATTGGAACTCATTTATTTCCATTTTTGAGTGATAAAACTCCCTCTATCTTACTTCCCTTCTACTATAAATATAGCCTTTGAGCTATTATTTTATATCCCTTAAGTTGGTATGATTAGACTCTACCAAAATTATATTTGACACCTATTGGAGTAGTAAATAGAGTATTTTACAATCATTTTATATTTTATATTTAGTGTTTTATGTTTTTTTAATATGAAAATGTGAATGTTATCTTCCTTTTGTATGTCCAAACTCAACCCAAGTGCTAGAAACTTTCTTTTCAACATTGATCTCTCAAAGATATAATGGATAGCCAAATTTAAGTGTCTTTAACCAGAACTTATTTTCATTACTTCTTAGTATGAAAATATCAAACTAATCTCTATATGAAATACTATTTCATATAAAATATAATAAGTATTACATTAGCTTCTTTCATAGTTCATTAGTGTGTTAAGGATTCGAAGCTTAAGAGTGGATTTGATAAATCCTTGGTGCATCACCACATTTTAGACTAGGATTTATTTCATTCAAATCTCTTAACTCTTTTCACCCCAACCATTTTTTAGGCTTTAGAAGCAAAAGACCAAATTATAAAGTTTGAGGATCTAGCCTCATAAAAAATCCTAGAGGTCTAGTCTAGTTATAGGCATCCCATAGCCTTAGACCATTCTCATGTTAGTCCAAGTATGGGTTAGAATTGAACAAATATGAACCTTATTAAGGTGCTATCTAGATAGCTAATAGTGAGGATAGATGATATTATCAAGTCCAACCTAAAAACTTGGAAAGATTGATTGATTTGATCACCTCAACCATACCAAAAGGTGAACCAACTATTGAATTATATTGGCATAATATAGTTCATAAAATTCCAACTTGTGGGTGGTGATAGTCCTTAAGAATGTTCTAAAATCTAAAACTAATTTATATTTTGTAATATTAGGTGCACATTACATAGCATATGCACATTAGATATGTCTCATGCTGTAATTATGTATAGTAAGGGTTCCAATGTATAGAATTCCACCACAACTATAGATCTAAATCATATAATTGTGTGCTCTGGAAAATTTGAAAAATTATGTAAGTGTGAAGAACATTTTTCTAAATCCTACCCCCACTATATATGAAGAAATCTAAAAACTTATATAAGTACTAATGTGGAAAACATGTTTCCAAAACATACCCCCACTATAATCTAGAGATGTTGAATACTAAATAGGCATGGATAACATGCTTCCAAAGCATGCCTCCATTGAACCTAAAAACTATGATTTTGTGGAATATATGCCCATATGACATGGCCCAACTAAATCTAAAAATTTATATAAGCACCATATATTTAAATGAGTGTGGATAACATGATTCCAATGCATGTTCCCACTAAATCTAAAAATTGTGAATGTGTGGAAGCCATGACCATATGACATGCCACCACTAAATATGAAAATTGATATAAGTACCATAGAATGAGTGTGAGGAACATGATTCCAAATAATGACCCCACTAAATTTGAAAATTGTGCCAAGTGTGGAAAAAATTCCTCTATGACATGCCCACACTAATATGCCCCATTTTGAGGTGAAAGAAGGATATAAATTAGTATTTACCTCACCTCAAAAAGATAAGAGAACTATAAAACCTATGAATGTAACTCTATAGTATATATAAGGAACATGTCTAGGTAGATATAGCAATGAAGTGCATAGAACCAATGTGATAACATGAAGGCCTAAGATGCATGATAAAGATCATGTAAACATATATATAATAAAAATACAAGATCAAAAAGAAAATCAATAACACACATAAGATCAATAAAAATCAAGTAAAAAAGATAATGGTCCAATGAGACCAAAAACAAGGGGCATGTTCAAATACTACATAATCAAAGGAATATAACTTAGTCAAATGTCTAGAAAAGCAAGGTTGATATATTCAAATTTTCATATGATAAATAATGACATATTAAAATTTCAATGAAAGCATACACATGCATGGGGGATGTAAGAAAAGGAACATATTAAAATTCTCGAACAAGCAATACAATATATAATAAAGACACTCAAGGAAGTGCATAAAGTAAAGCATAAGCATCCATCATAAAAATGTCATAGTAGCCCATGGATCTAATCTGTTAGGAAAAAATTTCAAGTATATAGCATATCAATTACTTTGTGTAAGATATAATCATGGATAAAAGCATGTGTAAGTACATATTTAAGCTCAAACATGATAATGTAGAGTGACAATTGAACCATATAACCTATGTGTATTAATATCAAAGAAGTAGATGCCCCTAATCTCCTCATGACATGAGTAGAGGTAAATCTATACATCTTAAATAGGAATAGATCATATATTTTTATATGCCTATATCACACTCAAGTATAAGTGTGATACATATGTGTGCATGTATAAGTAACTAAGTGTGTCATCCATCAACATAAAACTAACACATAGATTCCAAAGAGCTAATAAAACATGTAGGTATTGAAAGTGTTTTTGGATTTTTGAATGTTTTTTATTTTTTAGTATTTTTTATAATATTTATTGTGTAATATATTCACGTAGGTGAAAAATGTTCATGGGGATTTTTAAAGGCTTTCATTCAAGTGTATAAATGTGGTATACACCTTTTCCTATCTATTCTATAACTATAAATGGTCCCAACCAATTTGGTTTGAACTTTCCCTTTTTGTCTATTTTTGTATTAGTATTATTTGATTTTTTTAGTACCAGGTCAACCACTTTAGAGTAATGTGGCCAAACATTTTTTTTATATTCTCATTTTACATGATCTTGATAAATGTGTAAGTTATTAACATCTTATGTACATTTGACACTCAACTAATCTAACTGATGCAATCTCTTTTCATAGTATTCATTATCTTTGATGATTCCTTTAAGAGAAACACACAAAGAAGGTATCTCAAGTTTAGTAATTAAGATAGACTATTTCCCATATACTAAATAGAAAGGTGTGGCCTTAGTAAGTGTGCATACACTAGTTTGATATGCCTAAAGATAATATACCATCCATTGGTGCCAATCAATTTTGTATCATTTAACTATTATTTCAAGTATTTTGACAATTGTCTTATTGGTTGCCTCTACCTAGCCATTTCCGTAAGATCAACAAGGTGTAGAAAATGTATGATTAATCTTGTATTTACTAAAAAATCATTTTACCATTTTTTTAAAATGATGTTCCATTATAAAAAATAATAGCTAAAGGTATGCGACAATGGGAAATAATATTGGTCATCAAAAACTTGCATATGCCATACCCTATGGTAAATTCAAGTAGAATTACTTCCAACCATTTTATAAAATATTTCGTAGTTGTAATGATGAATTTATATCCACTAGTGGATATTGAATTTGCCTTTCCTATTAATTCAAATCCCCATAATGAAAAAAACCATGTTGAAATTATTAGTTGTAACTCATATGACAACACATGGTTCAAATTGCTATATTTTTGGAATTGTAAACATAGTTTTACATGTTTAATACATTATTGTTCCATTATAGGCCAATATTAAATCTGGTTTAATAGTTTTTGAGACATGGAATGTCTATTAAAATTCCCACCACATTTGTTTTCATGAATTTTAAAGAGTTAAGTGTCGGCTTTATCTTTGTTTAGGAATCAGAGCAATTACCCATCAAAACCTACTTTGAATAAATAATTCTCAATAATAACATAAATAAATGCTTCACATTATAATTTTAATTTATAAATTCATGAAAAATGGTATGATATATAAGATCTATAAATATATTTTTAATTATTAGTGTACCATTCTTTGTTTATATTACTATGAGTAACAACAAGAACATCCAAGGCATTCATTTGATCAAAATAAATAGAAGGATTTTATAGTTATCATATTGTAAAGCTTTTAATGATCATCATAAAAAATCATTAAGGATGTTTCACTTTCCATGGTATCTACATGGAATTTATCTTTATGTAGAATACTATTGATAGAAAAAGTGTTAAATGTCTCTATGAGTTTATCTACCATTTCTTTATATGGTAGAATATGCTCTTCTTTGGTTTCATAATGATTAGTAACTTGATTAACAACCAATTGGAAATAATAAAAAACTTAGATGCCTCTTAAATCAAGATGATATTCTATGGAAATCCAATGATCAAGGCCTTATATTTGGTTATATTATTGGTGTAAAAAAATCTAATATATAAGATAAAGGCATTTATTCCCCGTTGGGGGTAAAAATTACAATACTAGCACCCATCCCTATTCTACATTTTTATCCATTAAAGGACATTATCCATGGGTTGGAAGATAAATTATATTCTTTGAAATCATCTCAAAAAGCTTTGTTGAGTAGAAAAGAATTTGGTAAAGGAGCTGCCACTAATTGGTTGTCTATGACTTGTCCTTTTATTAACTTTTGGGATATAAATTTTAGATTAAATTTTGTAATTTGTATCACCCATTTTACTATGAGGCGAGTTAGGTGTGTTTTATTTATAATTAACCTTAATGGATTTTATTTTATTATAACATAAACCTCATTATTGAACAAATAATTATGTAGTTTCTAAGTATAAAAAACCAAGGTTAGACTTAGTTTTTCCATTTGTAGATATTTCCATTTGTAATCAACCAATTTGTGACTTTTATAATAGATTACATGCTCTTTGTGAATATCATAAAATTATGCTAGTAGGTATTGGAGTCATCAAAGATATCTAATTAGTGATTAAAACAAAAAACCCTAGGTAGTAGGTGATAGCCAAAGGTTTCATACAGATAATAAAAATGCATAAATGAGTCAAGTCCTATATTGAATAGCTCATAGAGGAGATGAAAAAAAAGGATTGAATGTGTAACTCCCACATGACAAGTAGTGGAGGTCACATGAAAAGTTGTGGTGGTTAGAAGATTCCCATACCTAGAATATCTAGTCAAGGGTGACTCCCACTTGGAATGTAACTTCTCCATGAAAAGTGTACACAAACAAGATGATAAAATAAATGTGAAGGTAAAATTGAGAATGGAAAAAGCTACACTAACTTCCCCCTAAAGTGTAGCTTAGCTTAGGTGGGTAGAATAAATATTTCCTAATAATGAGGCCTGATAAAGTACCAAGCACAATGTAATTCCCATAAATCAAAGAAAAGGAGAAAACTCATAGGAAAAAACTCGACAAGAAAAGAGCAAAGTGAAATAATGCATCCATAAGTGAGAGTAATAGAGAATAGAGAGATAATAACAAATAAGTCCCTATAAAAGATGTTGATGTTGCCTATAATAGAGCTCAAAAAATGATGAATGTCACTGATGAGATCCTTTGCCTGAAGACTAAAGAAGCTCCATATACATTGAATAATGTTTCTTTCTTTTGACAAAAGAAGAACATGAGGTGTGTACTAAAAGTTTTCCCATCCCATAGTGGAAGATGAAGTCAATAGTATAAGGAACTCTGAGTATGGTCCAAAATAAAAGTGTGGCATAGGTATGTAAAGATCATGCATAAGAACAAAATGTAATTCCCACTAACCTATCAAAAGTAGGTGTAGTGAAGAGTGATAACCTTGGAGTAGTGAATTTTCTTGTAAAGTGCCCGATGGATCTCTAACCAAGGTGTAGTCTCTATATAAGGAAATATGCTCTTCATGCATAGTAAGAGGGCCAACTACTCTAAGTAATGAGGGTGAGATGAAAGAAAAAGATGTGAAGGATTGTAGAGATCCTTATAATTTTAGAATATACTGCTGATGTCTAATGAGTATTGGATCAATATACCTACACCCTGTGATGTCTGAAGTAGACCAAAGGTAGTGGATTAAGAAATGAATGCTCAATATCTAGAAGGTGAAAAGGAGATGGTGGAGGTGTGTCCACATCAATACTATAATCATATGTGTCAAAAAAAGAGTCTCAATCTTAGAAATGTGCTCAAGCTTAGAAGTGTCATCAAGTACAGGTAAGTCTAATGAATAAGAATGACATGAAACATTCACTAAAGTAATGTCCATGAGAAGTGGAAACAACATATTAAAAACTCTTGAAACTAAAGAAAATACTCTAGAGGAATTACATAGATCTGTAGTTTGAATATCCATAGGTAAAGAAGAGTCATAAAAGTTCTCACAATGTTACTCTCCTTAGAAACAATAGATTCCTTTGTAGTACCAGTCTATGATGGATCTATATGAGTAACATCATGCATAAGAATGGAATTAAAATCTAAAATAGGATAAATAAGGTCTAGTAAAATCTTATCATGTTGTAGTGACTCAATAAAAGGAAGATAACTATCCACCATGGATGTGTCATCACAAGAAATAGTAGTAGGAGAAGAGAGTAAAACAATCTCTAAAGAGATGATCAGAAGAGGAGGAGGTGTGATGTAAATATCAATGAGTTCTCTAAAAAGAGACTACAATATTCTACAAATAGTGTAGGGATATTATATGTTCCACAAGGAAATGAAGATTCATGGAAATATGTAACAATAGGGTACCAAGAACCTTATCACAAGTGTTATCCCACTTATAAAACTGAAAAGGATTATTGGGAGTAATAATCTATCCTTTTATAAATTGAATATAATTTTCATGTGTAAGTGTTCTATATATGCATGCTAAGAAGTATAGTTGGTACTACCAAGAAGAACCACTAGTTTAAAATCAACTCTCATCATCTGGAGTCTCTTAAATAGAGTCATCATGAGTAAGATAAGACACCAAGGAAGTGCAAGACTATACAATAAACTCTATAAAGATGCTAGAATTTTGCATGTTCATGAATGAGATGTTAGACATAGTTGAGAACACATCCATGTGAGAAACTAATGTAGGAATAAATACAAATAATTCTCTCTCAAAATAGGGATGTCAAGCATAGCTAAAAATGCATCCATGTATGAGCAATAAGCGGATGAGATACAATGCATAAAGTAATATGGCCCATAGCATAGGTAACCCAAAAAAAATGAAACTATATAAATTTAGTGTCTTTTATAATGTAAATAGTACCATTGCATGGTAAATTAAAAAACATGAAATTTTCAAAAGATGGTGCTCAATTTTGAGGTATTGATAAAAAATTATAACACAATTAATTTCTCGTAAATGAGGCATCTTTAATAAAAAGTTTCACTAAAAGTTTAAATGCTCTAAGGGTTTAAAAACCAAGAATTCCATGTAACCACTCATTACAACTAGAATGAAACCATATTCCTCCTCAATTCAACCAATGTCAAAAACACCCCTCTTACTTGCCCTTATGTACTTCTCAGATGAAGACAACCCACTTAAGGCAAAATAAAATAGTTATTTTCTAAAAATAATAATAATAAAATAACTAATTTTAAATATATTTTAGGGAAGATTAAAAAATAATTAGGGAAGATTTTATGTTTTTGAATTTTTGAATTAGCTATGATAAAATAAGTTGTACAATGCCACCACTTTTCACACATAAGTCTACAAAAGGAGAATCTTTAGCACTGCCATGGGAGGAAAACTTAGGAGGGAGGTTATAGACACCATTAGTAGACCTAGAGTGATTCATAAGGTTTATTTTACCTAAGTATAGTGAGCATAGGGTCCAATATTCTATAATGGTAATCCATGTCAATGAGAGGCCTTGACAACCTACTAGTGGGCCATTTATATAGTTAAAGGGCAACCCACATTGAAATGCTCAACTTGTCATTCACCTTGCCATTCATTATCCTACTCACATTTTGTGATCTAAAATCTATAATATTTTGTGACATGGGATTGATTTATAATTTATGAAGTGCATTGAAGTGAATCCAATGAGAAAAGTGATGAGTGAGACATGGTCAAAAGCTACCTAGTATACTCCTACTTGCACTTAGTTTTGTACCTTGTCCAAAAGATGTTGATCAAGTAATATGTAGTCCAAGGTTGAGATATATCATATCTTACATGAAAAATTACTCATCATATATATTTTTATGGTTGTGTATGCCAATATAACATGTGCCACTCATGTAGTAGAAATAATGCCCCTACATGTTCACCCACTATTCCTCAATGATTACACATAGAACTAGGTATAAATGTTAGGGCTTATAGGTAATGTTTGAGAATAGGTCTGAGACTAAAAATAGGTAGTGGAAACCCTAAAATAGGCCATATAACTAATAAAATAGGTTGTATAACCCTATTATATAATAAATTCTATAGTTTTACCACAAGATAGACTAACAACAACCCCCAAATATAACACATACCCTTTAGAGAACATGAAAAACCCATAAAGAATCCATAATTTATTTTTTGATGTAATCCATTTTTTATGTATTTCAAAGTATGTTAATAAAATATGAGTAAACCCTAAAAAATAACTAGTGAAGAACAAAAAATAGCAATGCATGCAATGTAATAGACTCACCAAAGATTTGAAATCGTAAAGAAACACTGTTAGTGGAACTTTGATACCATATTAGAGTCATCTAAGATCTATAATAAATGATTAATGCATGAAAACATAAGTAGTAGGTGAGAGCCAAAGTTTACACACACACAAGAAAAATGCATAAATGAATCAAGTCATGTACTGAATATCTCACAAAGAGGTACAAAAAGGAGTGAATGTGTAACTCCCACATGACAAGTGGAGTAGGTCAAATGACAAGTGGTAGTGGTCAAAAGACTCCCATACCTAAAATATCTAGTAAAGGTTGGCTCCCACTTGGAATGTAACTCCTCCATGACAAGTGTATACCTAAGCAAGCTGATAGAACAAACATGAAGGTAAGATTGAGAATAGAAAAACCTACACTAATAGTAGGGCCCTTAGGGCATCATGAGTGGTTGATATGTAAATAAGTAATCATATATCTAGGATAGGAGACATAAGTTCTTATGAATTTGATAAATATGCTTCAATTTTATCAAAACTTTGTTGACATACATCATCCCATATGGATTTTGTATCCATTTTTAACAAATAGATGAAAGGGATTATTTTATCAGCCAACTAGGCAATGAAATGTTGAATAGTCTAAATTTGGCCCTAAAAACATCATAAATACTTTAGATTGGTTGGCAGTGGAATTTATACCATATATTTTACATTTTTTGGATCAACCTCAATGCCTCACTAAGAAATAATGTATCTTAGGAGTTTTCCACAAAATAACCCAAAAACACACTTTTTTGGATTTAGTCAAACATTAAACTAGTGCAAGTGCTCAAATATTTTTCATAAATTAGTAGCATGGTCTTGGAGATGTTTTTATTTTTCAAAGAAATCATCAACATAATATTCAATATTTTTTCATATAAAATCATGAACTATATGAGTCATGGCCCTTTGATATATGTCTCCTATGTTTTCAAATCTAAAAAGGCATGACTATATAACAAAATGTACCCCAAGGAGTGGTAAATGTGGTATTTTATTGATCTATGGGGTTAATTTTTATTTGGTTATATCCTTTAAATCCTTTCATAAATGAAAATTTATCATATCTAGCTATAGAATCCACAATCATGTCGATGCTAGGTAATGGTAAATCATATTTAAGATGAGCCTTGTCACAATAATCAGTGCAACACCAAATGTCACCATTGGGTTTTTTGATAGGAACAATATTAGATACCCAGTAAGAATGTGAATTTATCTTATAAAATTGACATCTAAGAGAATTTTAATTTCATCTTTTATAATAATTCCACTTTAGGATGCATTTTTCAAATTTTTGTTTTACTAATTTTGCATCTGGGTATAATAATATGTTATCTATTAACACAAATGGATTAATCCTAGGCATATTCAAATAATCCCAAACAAAGAGTCTAGAAAAATCATGGAGGACCTATTGAAAGGCTTTTCCTTCATCATCCTACATTATGGTCGTAAGTAAAACTGGCTAAAGATCCTTATCTATCCTAAAGTTATACTTGTTTGTTTCTTAATTTAACAAAGTAAACCTCTATATGATGAATGGTGTGGAAGGAATATAATTTTATTCATTATGGTGGACATTGGTATCATCTCTCTTACCAAAGTAATCATGAGAAAATGTGGCATGCAAAAACCTATTATTATGATAGAAGGAATGGATATTCTCATATGCCCCTAAGTACTCTATTAATGATTCATCATTGAAAAACTCATCTAGTGTTAAACTTTTTAGAGAAACATCCTCATTGATTAGATGGTAATTGACTAATTTGATCTCAATTAATTATACTATTAGATATATGTTTATGTCTTGTATATTTTCCTAAAAAACCAATCCTTGTTGGTTTGTATTATTTGTAGGAGAAATAGGTTGAGCTATGCCTTGATCATTTTCACCCAATCCTTAGCATTTGTATCTATATTTTGTAAATATCAAGATCCAAAATTAGGATTATAGGATTGTGGTGTAGTATTATTAGGTTGTTTATATCATTGCACATTATTTGAAGGGATTAGTATCCATTGGACATGCATAAATGAGTCCCTAATGACTAAATTTTAAACATGCATAAAATTTTGAGGGAACTGTATACATTGAATTTATCCAAGGCTATCCTAGGATAATGTTATAGTTTAAATCATTTGGCATAACTTGGCATAAAGTGGGAAATGTATAAGGACCCATGGGAATATTCAATATTATTTACCCCAATATTTATCTTGATATAATATCAAATCCCTTGATGCTCATATTATATGGTTCCAATTTTGAAGGTCTAATGACAATTAACGAAAGAAATGATATGTTGTAGATGTTGAGTCTTAACCCATTATCCATAAGAACTCATTTTATCATTTTGTTATAAATGCATACCTAGATGCAGAGTGGAAAATAACTGTTTATAATATGTTGAGATGGAAAATCCTCATTTTCAAAGGATATATTATGTTTGGTCCATTTTATAGAATTTAAGATAGAGTCTACATATGGTGTTTTGACATTACTAAGGATTAGGGTCATACATAATGCATCCAAAAGGATATATTTCTAATGGATTGAATATTATAGCAAGCCCAAGAGTGAGGTTTTGGCCATACTATCTTTGGGATGGGAGGATTATTATTTCATGCACTCTATTTGGTACTTTGTAGTGACATGTAGAAGCTCATTGCAAGCATTAGAATAAGGAGTGTGTAGAAATAAAGGTTTTAAATCTCTTATAGATCTAATGGCTTTAACTAGTCATGAGATATATTAGGTAATAACTAATATAAGGTATTCGACCATGAAATAATTTATATAGATGTCCATAGCAAACATGATTTCAAGATTATAGTAATTAGGGATTAATAACATAAAAAAATACCCTAAGTGACCTAGGGTTCTATGTTCAAAGATTAGGATCACCGAATGTTTAACCCTAAAGTAGATCTATATACCCTAACTTAGTATTAATAAGGTTAAGAATATATAAATTATAATGCATAAGGGTGATAATTAGATCTCCAACATGCTAATTAAATTCTAGAATTATATATAAACATACATTAAATTTATTATGCTAAGTATATGCTATATATAAAGAAAAACTAAGTTATACATGAAACTAAAAAAGAAGTAATATACTTAGTTGGTTTTGATGCTAACATAATACTAGATATAGAATATGAAGAAAGTAGCCTAGAAGGATATTATAGAATAGTCATCACATTCTGGATCTAATGCTTCTAGAGCCACAAACCCTAATGTCAACCTGAGATGGTTATATCAATGTTGTTATCTAGGTTTGACATAAGTGTTTTGTATATAAAACTTAATGAAAATAGATGGGATCACCTTGATGATTTTGGGTTTGACTTTGCCTTAACTATGGTATATTTAGATTTAGGTCATTGATCATATTTTCTCATTAATTTAAAAAACCCTAGTTATTCATCTTCATTGTGACCTTGGGGAAAAATGGGTAAGTGGGCACATGGTGTCGAGTTGACCCAAATATCTCTCTATCATTAGGAATTGCCTACATAGTCAATACTCTGAAGAGGGATTCAAACTAATTTAGCTCTCCCCTATGTGTTTCCTTGTGTGTGAATCATATAATAATGTGCAAATAAAGTACAATGATGACATAGCTTGTAACTTGGCAAATTGGGATCTTGGGCTACTCCTTTAGTACATTTAGACCTTTATATGTGTTGCACCTATGACTAGTATGGAAATAGGGAAGTTTTATTCAATTGAATTCTCTTTGGTAAGAATACTAAGTATCATTCCCATTATTCTAGTGAGGAATGAATGAGGGTTGATCTTGTATTTATATAAATCTCTTTGGAGAAGTAACTCAAATTAAATCACTTAGGCCAACCATTAGGATACATTTTATTTATAAACTAGATGAATTTAGGGCATTAGACATTTATATTAGATGAGGACACTAACGTCAATGCTAGTGTCTATCCTAGATGTTAGTGTCTAGGGAGAAGGAAAATAGGTGCAAGATTAGAACTTGTAGAGGTAGAAGACAATTACATTTTAAGCATTATAGGTAAGATAAAAGGCCTGGGTCATCAACATAAGACTAGTTGGACTAATGATAGAGTAGATGCAAGACTTGTAGAAGTAGGAAAGGTAAAAAACTAAGAAGAACACCAAGGTTTGAGTTTTAAAAGTGTACAAGATTGAGGTGATATATAATCCATAAATATCATCTACAGGGTTTTATATCAATTTACAGTTGGCCTTAGTTTCCCTTCTCATCTTAGGTATCACTTTTGGGTTTCCTTTTCAAAATTTATAACATATTTTAGTTGGATTTAGTTTCCTTATGATTCTTTGATATATTTTTTCTTCCCCCTATTTTGGAATGATTATTTATATCAGTGCTTATCTTATACCACTTATACATTTGTATGGCTTCTATGGTAACATCACCACAGTGCTCCTCATAGTAAATATTACTTGCATGCTAATAGTTAATTTATATTTTTTTGAGATCATTTTTCTTGTAGGTTCAAATTTGACTCTCTTATATTGTAGATTATCCTTATTTATCCAAATACCTTCAATTTTTTTCACATTAGATATATTACCTATACATAGTCCTTAGGTATTTTGTCAATTTTACACCTCTTGGCTTTTTAGTTTGTGAGTTGCATTTTAAGACCTTGGATAATATAACTAGGCCTTGCGACAAAATCCCCTAATCTATCTAAATTAATTTATTTTATTTCATCAACCATTGTTTCCTTTGTGATTTTTTGGTTTATTTTTCATTATGTACACCATTTAGGTCTTTGATATCCTTTCTATGCTTCATAGCTTTATCTTACTTGTGCCTCTTAGTTTTTTATTTTGTGAGTTGTATTTTAAGATCTTGGTGAATACAACCAAGTATTCCTCAAATCCTTTTTCTATATTAATTTATTTTATTTTTTCAAACCATTATTTCTTTCATTATTATTTTGTTTCTTTTATCATTATATACACCCTTTCAGTCTTTGCATCATATCTCTCTCTTAGTCTAAAAATTATACAAGGTGAGAATAAGGGGATAAAATTAGGAAAACCACTTTAATGTGTTTATTAATCATTTCAATCAACATGTAATTTTCAAATTTTTATTTCAATGACCATCATTGGCATATAACCAATTTTTATCACTATGCTTGTTGTATGTTCATTATTGAAAGCAAGTCAATTGAGTTGTTATCTTAAAGAAACATATGGTTGAAATATATGTTGAGGTTATTGATCTTGTAATTACTTTAAATTTTGACATAATGATTATGTATTTGTCTCAAGTATATAATTGAGCATGCTTTACTTAATTTTGGACTTAATGATTTGTTTAAAAAGTCTTAATGACTTTGTGTAAAAATGTTTAATGATTATGCTTGTTGCATGGTATTATTGTTGGTAAAAATGTCTTTTGACCCATGATGGGGTCATGATATTATAATGAAATTTGAAGCTTTGGGATAATAATAATTTTTATTTTAGGGTTTCTATTAGAATAGAGTTTAATTTGGTTATCATTTGAGTAATTGAATTCGAAGAAGATGGAATGACTGAGAATGAGTGTGGAGAAAACCTAGGGTTTTCTTAATCCTACATTATGGCCACTGCCATGGTGATTGAGGAAACTATTTTTGGAATCCTTACTGTAAGAGCATCTAATTTTTTTTAGCCATGGAATTTGGTATGAGGTTGAATGGTGGTTTAGGTATGTTTCCAAAATGTGCGATGTGATGGAATGAAATTTAGAAAAGTAAAAAGGAAAGGTAATTTAGGGAGAGAAATGAATGAATATGGTGGGAAGGTGGAGCCTAGTCTCTAGTTACATGTATGATATATTGACCTATTTGTTAATATTTTGTACATTATTTATTATGTTAAGTGTGTCAAAGAATACACTATTCTAGGTATAAACCCATATATGTATACTTTGGTATACATATATGAGGATACAACTACGTTTAGATCAAAACTGGAACACTTTTAGGGTCCCTCAATACATAAGTGAAATACCTATGTCGTGGTTAATGAAAAAACCCTACTTATGTTTTTTTGGTGTAGTTATATTTGTGCTACTAAATTTCCCTTTTTAGAGAAATGACCTTGCATAGCTAAAATGGTATAATCTAGACTGCATTTGATATTATGATTTGATTAATGCATTTTAGTTAATTGAAAAGTGTAAAACCCAAGCTCTTACATCCATGAGTTATTGATGTATCTCACTTTTATGATTAGATCCATGGGGATATATAATAATAAGTGATTATATGATCATTATGGACTATAAAAATATTTTTATTATATTTAGTTATAGATTTTCAAATTAGTATTAACATACATATCTTTATTGAATAAAAGGTTTATATTAAATAGTAACATGCATTATGAAGGATATGTTGCATTAATTACTTATATAAATTGAATATTTAAAGAGTATTTCATTTATCACACATTTTTTTATTAAATAAAGATTTAGTATACATCATAAAGCATAAAATTTCATTTATTCCCTTGTATATTCTTGTTTACTACAATATCGTGTGAGATAATCTAATTCAAAAGATTGGTACTTTCCTTGCATGAAACATTATAAATCATTGTTGTCATTTGAAATGTTAATGGATATTGTGTGAACAAAAATAAATGGTTAGGTCTTAATTAATAGGAATATACCTTATTTAACAATATTTTCCTTCTTAAACATTGGTTCCTAAATTGGATAGATCTTGTTCTCATATAATTTAAAATGTGGATTAATAAATAAGTTATATTATTTGACCTTGGTGATATAATTTTAGTTGAAAAACAAATTATCTATAAGATTTATCACTCTTTTATTGGCCACTTTGTTTTTTGACATAATTTTGGAGTAAGGTGAATTTTGTGGTTATTGGTTAATGGATATTATTTAGGTTATATACTCACATTTGGGTATTATTCTTATTAAAGAGAATGAGGCATTATGATATGATTTTATCCTTGTAATATAAACATTGGGAAGGTTTTATTAAGACTCATTTTTATCATGTTAAGTCACTTTATGGAACTAAATTTACTTGGTTATTGATCTAATGTTGCTATAATTATTACCTAAAAGAGAACTAACATCGCTAGCTTTGCGATAACTTATCTATTTATAATTATTTTGTGCAGGTGGTGAGTTATTTTAGGGAAACCTTTTTTGATAAATTTGTAATTTCTCATAAATTATATGTCTCTAATTTATATAGTTTTCAAGGCATGCTTAAATATTTTTATTCTTTAATGTACTTGGTCCAAGATGGTACCTTACAATAGTGCTAATGATTGTGGCACTTGGATCATTCTACACCCCAATTTTTGTGATATTATATTATACCCCTTGTATAGGGATGTTTGGTATTAAGTCATCCTCTCCCAAAATCAAATTGTTATGTCAAGGCAATAATCATGTGTTTACCATTGGATTGTATGGTTAGGTCAATATGAGGCATGTGAGTAAAACATTTCTCTTAGAATTAAAGGTATGTAACTAGTATCTATTGATGGATTAAATGAGAAGGTCATAATAAGGTACTTGGAAATGATTCACTTTGGGAGGTCCAAAGAATGACTCAAGCCTAGAAGGCTAAATTCGGTGAATGTTTCTTATTTGTTTAATAGAATCAAAAAATATTAGTGATCCATACCTATGAAAATATATCTAAGTCATGTCTCCACAAGATTTTAATTTAGGGCAATGATACCCATATGGATTTATCAGAAATATCCTTGTATTGGGATAAGGTGTTTTCATATAAGGGATCTTTGGGAAAGATGCATTTCATATTGAAGGTATTTCTAGTTCTAATGGATCATCATGATTTATAAAGAAATGCATGAGATTTTCTTTTGCATAATTTTTTGACATGGGCATGGATCCCATGATTATTTGAATAAGTCTATTAAGGAATATTTTTCATTGGAATTTCCCTTATGTCTATAGAAACCTATAGGAAATAATGTTGGCATAATTTATGTCATGATATATGGAAATCAGGTTCACATATTCCTACTACTATTTTTCTCTTTTGACATAGCCACATTATAACAAATTTTGTGATTATTCATTGGTTTTCCACATTGAACCATAAAATTATATATTTTTATAACCAAACATAAAATGGAAAGGAATGTTAACTTTCAAGACATATTTAGAGTATTTACCAATCATGATTGTCCCTAAGTATGTGAATTTTCATCCTAAACAATGGATGCACTAAATTGATGTCATTCCTTAAATTCATGGGTAAATTTATAACATGACAATCCCCTCACTATGGTGAGAGGATATGAAGTTATTATTATAATTTAAATATTATGCTTGAATGCTAGATAAACTAGTGGATGTGCATGCCCTAACTAAGATACAATATTAAGTTATATGATTTATATAGAATCTAAGTTTGATATACTTGATAAATACCTATCAAGTCTCTACCCTTCAGTTATATACCTTCATGTTGTTGAAAGGCTCACATTCACAATCTCATTATGCCTAGCTATTTACCTTATGGTTTAAACCAATCAGTTATGATGGCACATATCTCATGTATAGTAAAAAATACCAAAACATAATATATATCTTTCACTATAATTTTTAGATCCTCAATAGCTTCTTAGACTAATAGACACTTACGTCCCACATAGGGACACTTGCATCAACGTAAGTTTCTAGATTCTTATCAAGTTTCCAATTCTTAAAATTTACTCAAGTTTTAAATGTTTTGAAACATATGGGTTGGCCTATTTGTATTATTAAACCCTACCATGAGATATTTACAAAAGGTGAATCATAAATACAAATATAAGCCTACTCATTTCCCATATATAAAATACCAAACAAAAACCTAATCAATTGATTACATAATTGAGTTCTATTACATATTCTTACCTATTTTAATATTAGTAATAGGAGTAGCCATATTAAAATTATGAGGTAATCCAAAAACAACCCATGAGTAGTATTTTTTAAGTTACAAGATAGATCATTAAATGCCCTTACATATAGAATTTTGTACACTTATATACACACAAGCCAACACTTAAGGTATAACTACATATGTCTGAGGCTATCTTTAGAATATTAGATATATAGGAAACACTCATAGACAAAAGGTTATTTGAGGTTAGCTCCACTTTGTGATCCCACTAACCCATTTTTGGTAAGATATAAATACCTAAGGTGAAGAGCTAAGGTTTTATCCATAAAAATTCATCTACAACCTATGTGTGAAAATAAATAAATAAAAATAAGGTGGCATAAAACCCATAAATATCTAGGTGATCACTTTACAATATAATGAATATTTTGTACTAGATAATTTTATTGATATCATGACATCTTTATTAACACAAGTGTCTTAAGGTTGATCCAAGTGTCTAGGCCTCTATAAATTATATTTCTAGAATCTGATGATTAGATCTTGATCTTGTTCAAACATGTTTCTACCTCTGCATTTATCAAATCTACCTGCACATTTGTAGATAAGTATCTTCTTAGTGTTTATGTAACAAAATTACTTTTTTGAATATGTTTTTTATATTTAATATAACTTGTTATTTTAATTTATAATATTCATTTATTTGAGTTTTTAATTGATTTCCCTACTTTAAAATAATTTTAGTCATCCTTGTGTATAGGTTATGCTATGCTCTAACACTCATTCTAAACCTTAAAAAAGGGTTAAACATTTGGTGAACTTGACCTCTATATCTCCTTATGAAAACCCTAATTTGACTTAGGGTTTCCATGATTTCTAATTTTTGAACTATAAATATACTAAAAAATAGATTTGTATTTATTCCAAGAAAATAAAATTGTTTTCAATATGGACATATCTAATCAATAATTCATTGATCAATATATGATGGTTATTATTAATTATTATTTTACATGTATTTATAAATAAATAAGACACATAATAAAATGGTTTAAACATATTGATCAAATCAAAGAGAGTGACTTACAAAAAAAATAAAAAATTAAATTTATTTCTATAAATCCTTTTGAAATAATATAGAACCGATTTCCTAGCATCAATATGCATGCTCTCAACCCTTTTTTCCTCCTATATCCTATTCAAGTGACATTTACCATCAACTCTAATTATTTTACAATGGCTTATATTTAATTATGTGTTCCACATTATTACTACATGAAAAGGTAAGGGCGTCCAATCTATATTTCCACATTTTAATATACAATAAGTTCCTCTTAATCCCAAACTTATTATCAAATCTAAAGGTGTTAGATACCACTGGGTTAACCACTAATTACACTATTTTTTTTATCATGTATATTATTTATAAAATCATTTACAACTATATAATTAGATATTGCTTGAATACTAAATATGTCTAAAGAAACAAATGTTGTAATCTATTAACCCATTGGATAAAATTTGATCCATCTAATATTCAAACAATCAAATCAAGATACAAGATAAATAAATTTAATCAAAGTATAGTAGATGAAATTATGTACAACATATACTAACACAATCCATATTTTCATATTAAACAAGATTATAGCCATTGTTGTTTATAATTTTAGAATATTATACAACTTATACAACCATTATTGAGTTTAATTATCCATCAAAGAATAAAGTAAAATATAGTACAAAGTCATATATACAACACAATGAGTACAATACAAATCTTATAAAAATCTCATTGATACCTAAATGTATCCAGAGTAATATCCTAAAGGTTGAATCAATTGATAGAGGGAGATAATTATTTGAATTCTTTTCCTCTAACCATATACCAATGACCTCCTATACACCTCCTCACTAGGAGTGACCCTACCCTTCATAGAGGAGTAGATAGGAAAATACATATATATATAAAATCAAATAGAACCCATGTGTGTAATATCACTATTACATGAAATAATCAAATAAAACATATAATCTAATCCTCTATCTAAATGATATCAATAAACACATGTAAAGTATAAGTACAGTGAAATGATAATGTCTCAGTTATAACATTACTTTGGCCAAAGTTTTCATTATAGATATCAAATCTAAAAATCTATGTCAATCAAATTCACACTAAACTCTTTGATATTAAATCATGATAAAATATGATATTAGGGGATATGTATATGAGTTACCCACTGGCATACTCATATAAAAATCTCATGTTATCCATATACAATCTACATATAGAGATTCAAGAGTAGAAAAATACCACATAAATATTCACTAATTACCAAGCAATAATAAATGATGTAAGTAACCATTAGTTATGAATCTAAATATTTACAAACATATAAACACCCCAAATACATTCAAAACTAGATATCTTATGTAGAATAAAATAAGAATCAAGTCATTTTATGTCTTTTCCTCACATATCCTTCTATCATAATTCACATATATGCATTTATACATAACTGACAACAAATTTCTAGTCAACATGAAAACCCATGCATTTCTTATTATCACATAACATGTTCTAGTGAGAAAATAAATACATATCATAATATGGTCACTAAAGGTTATGCTTAACCACATAAAATACCCTTATTCCACATATAAAAGAGCCATAACAAATAGTTATAAAAATATGAGAATGAACATATAATATTATAAGTTTATTCCTTACATTCATTACCAACTAAAATATTATAATCAACACCTTTTACTTCCATATATGCAATCAAATATATTATAAATTATATTTATTTTGACCACACACACTCAAAATTCCATCTAGCACTTACAACTGTGTAACATTTGTATACATCAATATATAGGATTTTATAATATCTCTAAAATATTTTAGTTAAATAATATAGACTAGGTTACAAATGAATTCACATAATCCAACATCCATTTTCCCTTTATTGATCAATTAAATCCTTATAAATACACATATAATCTTATTTGGGTATTTACATATGTCTAGATTCCAAAAAGATCAAATTATTGATCACTTAATATGATTTAACTCAAGTAACTAGGTTGTAAAAGAACTAAAACATTTACTACAGTTGTACATGTAATCCTTGGATTTATTCATCAACACCTACAACCATACTAGTGGGTCTAGAGGATAAATGAGCTCATATATACATGCTTAATAAATTACTTACATATTAAATACAACTCCATATGGTAATTCAAATTTCATGTAAATGTCAATGTCTCTCTATAATTAATAATTTAACTCACTGTACTCAATTAAGCCTATAGTTGGGTTAACATCTCAAGGTATGATTTTGCCTTATGACTTAGATTTTTGTTCACATATTTTAATATAAAAAGGATCATAACCACACCTACTAACATTATTTTAAAAAAAAACATATAAGTGTAAATATATATACCAATACACACACACACACATAAATATGAATATATTCATGCATATATTTATATACATTATACATTATATTCTTTTATCTACATCACCCTTCATTTTACCTAGGTCATACCAAAATAAATGGCTAAAAGCCAATCTATATAACATTTATAATACTCATGATTTTCATCATAATCTACAACTATGCAAATATATAAGTCTGGTCTCAACTTCATTCAAAATCAAATGCAAGAGAGTATACAAATATCTTTGCATGTGCACAAGTATATATATAATGTTTATATAATTACACTCATGGAAAGGAAATTGTAATTTGAGCATAAGTCCTAAAATGTACCCAAATTTTTAGATTTTCTTTTGTATATTTTAAGAAAAACCTCTAATATGTAATAGGTGCAAGCATACAAGATAACAAACATTTAGAGTAATATTCTTATTCTGGTAGTAATCGAAGGTTTTAAGAGAAGGAAATATTAAATATGTTTATGTCAATGAAATAATGGTCAACTATCAAATTTTTAAAGAAACAATATAGGTAAGATCTTGTTACATATAACTCGACCCTCATATCTATAGTCTTAAAGGTGTAAATAAGCCCCATCCTTAGGTATATAGACTTGAAAGTCCTAGGGTTTTAAAAAAAGTTTTTTTAAAAAACATTCATTCCATTGCTTTAATGAATATAACAAAACCCATATCCAAAAACCCATAATATTTCATCTCAAACTTAACAATTATGAAAGAAAACTAACCTAGAAATTTTAAAGATTATTATTCAAGGATTAAAATAGTTGCCTCCTCTTCCAATAGCTAATATTTCATTTATCTATTATTCCTTGGTGGTGATTCATTTTTCCTCCTCCCTTCATACTTATTCCTTTCCTACTATTCACACATGACCTTTATGCCTATCCTGATCTCCTATATTTTTTACCATTAAAAATCATATAATTACCTACATTAAATAACCATGTAATTACTTTTGTTAAACTCATAGTTCAATCAACATATCCAATCATGGCAACTGAATAGCTCACCATCCATTTCCTTGGCAAGTTCAAACCTCCACCATCATAACAATGACAAATAATAAAACCCTAATTCTATTCTCATTTACCTTTTTGACATTTTAAAATAAAACATCATAATGAAAATGTCTAGAAAATTCTAAATAAAACCCAAAATTTTATTTCCCTTACAAGTTCATGATGTATCTATTTACCCAAGTATGTAAAAGGATCATAATGTATAAAGCTTCAAAGTGATAACTAAATCAAGTTGCTTTGGGGATGGGAAGGGTATTTTAATATATTTATTCTTTATACCTTACCAATAATATGGTATTTGATAATTAAATCAAGATAGTAAATAAAATTAATAAATATAATTGCGATTCAAATTTCAATATCCAAAAACACAGTCAAGTTTATATAGTTATAGTCAGATGAGATAAATCAAACATCCTGACATAGTTAACAAATTCCTAAGCTATATGAAAAAATCACAATGTGATCATACAAATGATATGTATAAGAAAATAAACTAGATTAGTACACTCATTCTTCTACTAGATATGATGAAGTGAGAAATAACACATCATAGTAGAGGTTTAACATACATGTGGAAATCATGTCTAAGAATGAAATAAAAACAATCAAGATTTAGATTCTACCAAAAAATCAATGAAATTAACATTTATTTCATTTAAAAAAATAATTATAGTGTGTGCATGGATTGGTTGAGCTCTCTCCCAATCCTTAATGTTGTTATTTTCACCCCCTCTCTGATGATACTCTCCCTTTGAACTGCCTATGAGGGTAGGATAGTCCTACATCCACCTTATCAAACAAACTGGTAGCTGGTATAAAATCAAAATAATCATTAGCATATAACCATAATAAGTTATTGAGTATAATTAATATGAAAAAATCATGATCATAAAGCATAATAAGACATATGCAATAGCTATCTATCTAGATACTAATCATGAAACAAATAACATAACTGCTAATCAGACTGTAGATATTAAAAAAAGGCACACTTATAATTTTTGATGACTAAATGCCTTAAGACCCTCTAAATACCTCTAAAAATTCTTAACCATTAACCAACCCCTCTTAACCTAACCAAATCACCATTCTCCTATTCACATAATACTATTCAAAAGTGCTATTTACTATCACTATTCACTCTAGGACCCACTATCACTAGTCATGATGAAATGGCAAGTGACATGGCATGTGACATGGAAGGTGATTTGAGAGGTGATATGGCAAGTGACATGGCTTCAAAGTGAGGTACCTTGATGTGGGAATCATACCCCACCTAGGACCCTTTCCCAAGGTGCTTAATGACCTCATTTAAGCATCACAAGGGTCCCCCCTTTAAATATGGTGAATTTCCCCTTAATGGGTCATCATTAGACATGCATTTTTAAAAATTAGACACCTAACTCTTTAGTGATTTAAAAAATATAAAGGGCACCCATTTTTTAATTTTTAACCCAAATGGGATACCCATGATGAAGGTGATAATCCCACTACCCTCATATTTTGACTCATTCATGCACCACATGGAAAATGGTGCCATATTTTATGGGGAATCTCTTTAAGTGCTTAGATGAAGACAAGAAAAGGTGTTGAGAGGTCTTTGGCCTCATTTATACCCATGTGCATGATTCCCATTCAAAATTGGATTCATGTGCATGGTGAGAGACACACCAACCCAAATAGGAGACCCATGATCAAGGTGGGAATCCCACCAACTTCATCTTTTGAATCATTCATTCACCACATGGAAAATGGTGCCATACTTATACTATTCCCTCTTTTGGCATGGTTATTCACAACAAATGCTATAAATACCCCCTCTCCTTCACCTAATGTTAAGTTGGAGGTTAGTCTTTGGTAATTAACATCTTGTTGTAGGCATTTGAATGAGGTCATAATTTTATAGGTCATACACATCTTGGAGGAAAATAATTCAAATAAATGAAGCTCTACTAAAATTGCCTCAAGACATCTTCAACAACATCATCAACAACAACAACATTCTTCTTCAAGCTCGGAAGGTAACATTTCATTTTGTTTCTTCAATTTCATTTTATTATCCCATTGTATTTTTAATATATTCATCTCCACTTATCTATTTTCTCCATAATTTAATTATCTCAATCCATTTTCTCCCTTGCCATCTTTTATCCATTCACACTTTTGCCACTTTTACCCTCCTTATCCTCTTCCCCCTTTGCCATCTTAACTACTTACCTTCTTACCTCATCAACCATTCACACATTTATCCCATTTCAAACTTTAAATTTTTATTACCTTAACCATTTATCAACCAACCAAACCACCTTTCTTTAATCCCTTGTTAAATTTCCAAACCAAAACCATAGCCTTGTCCTGACTAATTTTAGCCATTAGTTGCTCTATTTAGTCATTGTTTTAAAATCACTTAACTTTCTTGTCTTAATTTAGTTATTTTTTGTTATTTAATTTTAGTTATTTTTTATTTTAAATTCAAGTATATTTATTTTTTATTCATAAACTTAAGTCTTAAAAGCAAGTGGATTGATAGCCTCCTAGAAAGCTTTCACTTCTAGGATCTAGCTCATTCTAGGCAATCCACCCAACTACTTATCTAACCAACAAGTTTTATGGTAGTGATTTATTATTTCAGGTAATTATTCCCTAGCCAAAGAAGAGTTCTCATAAATTCTAAATTCAACATGCATTCATTCAATAGCTATTCTTTTACACACCCTTCTTAACTAGTTTCTTCTTTTCACACTTAAGAAAAAGCAAAAATTAGACAGAAACATTTTGGCATGCCTGGTGGGACCCTTGAGTTTTATTGGGTCACTATATTTTTTAGGGAATTTACAATTGAATTATTGAAATTTATTTAGTTGAATTCTTAGAAAATTAAACTTCTTTCTTTACAAAAAAAAGAAAAAAAGTTTTAGTTGCATTTTTTTAGAAAATTAAATTTTATTGTATTTCTAAAAAGAAATAAAAGAGCATTCATCCCAATATTAGGATTGAATTTTCATGTTTAATTTATGTTCATTTTAGTTTATCTTTTCTTCATTCAAATAAATAAATAAATAAATTCTTTTTGTTAAAATTGAGTGCACCATCGACTGCTTTCTTGATTTTAGCTCACCTAGTTTAAATAAAAGTATTATGAATTAATCATAGTTCATAAATGTTACACAAACCAAACCACTTGCAAAAAAAACATAAAAACACACTTGAGACAAGGCCCAACTAGGATTTCATCACCTAACTAATCACCTTACCCTTTTTGGGTTATCTTACTTGGATTTAATCATCGAGGGGATAACCAACTCAGTTCTCTGGTTGAGTATAAAATCTAGAAATCGATACATATTGGCTAAGCACCCATACTATCTATAGGATTGTGACATGAGGGGAGTAAGCCCCAAGTACCAAGACACTTACTCATACCAATATAGACTTCCATTGAGTGCCTAAATATGACCCAAAACCAAACATAGACTACCTTGTTTAGGACCTATTCAAGTTAATTTCCTCTTCACACTTTTTTAAGGAATAAGCCAAAAAGAGATTAAAAAGTGTCCTAGGATTTAACACACTCTTATTTAATTCATTATTTGCCTTGAGTATTTTTATTTCTCTTTTTTTGAGTTATGATAATGTATCATCCTTTTCTTATCTTCTCATATGGTTCTCACTCACCAACAACAAAAAGACCTCAAGAAACAAAACCCAACACCAAATCAACCATCACCAACATCCACCTCTTAATCCATGGAACACATTTTCAAACCCACAAACTCCACTCACTCTCCAAAAATTCCTACTTGAGTAGTCCCAAAAGATGCATATTTTGCCACATTCCTAAACCATAATCATATAGTCTTACAACACTACCTAATAACCATGTCTTAACAAATCTTAGTTTCAACCCCACCCATAGATCCACTTTATGACATGCCTCTCCACCTCAAGGGAAATATCTTCACTACCATGAGAACCACTCAACCTTTAGTTACCCAAACATTATCCTCAACTAAAAGCTCCCTTGAAAGTAACCCAACAACCCAAACTACCACTAACCTTATACCTCTTACTAATCACTCCCCCATAATAGGAGTCTCTACCTCTAGCACTACCCATATTCCTCTAGTTACCTCCAATATATCAAACACTACTCCATTTATAAGCCTTTTGGTGTCCATACTATCCATGTTACCACCAATCATCATAAGAGTCACCACACTTCCATTGGCCACTAACCCAACCACCACTTTGACCCAACACATAACCTTTCAATATATTCATAACCCACAAGGGAATATTCCCACTATCTAACCACCTACCTTTACCCAACCATTAACATCCACATACTAATATATATCTTTCACCCAGCCTCTATAGACCACATACCAATACATGGAGTCATGTCAACCATCTACTAGCTATTCACACATTGCCCAACCTCAACAAAACATAGCATATAACTACGCATCATAAAAACCTCAAGAAGACTTTATGAAGTTGATCATGGATAAGATGAATACCCTTGAGTCATCCATCTTTGGAGCCAATAATATCTTATCCTATGATCAAATTTTTAATGAGCCTATTCACCCTTTAGTTCCTATTAGACCTTATCTGGCCTAGTGAAAACTTCCAAAATTTATAAAGTTTAATAGTAAAGAACACCCTTAACAACATTTAGGAACATTTAGGCATTCATGCTACTTGATTACCCATGATGACATTCTTTTCCTTTGTACCTTTCCTATGTCATTATCTAGGTTAGCATTGGATTGGTATAGTGCCATACCCAAACATTCCATCCTCTCTTTCACCTAATTAGCCCAAAACTTCTTGGATCACTTTTTGATCAATATATCCAAGAAAGTTTCTATTACCGACCTCTACTCCATTTGTCAATTCAAAGATGAATCTATTACCAATTTTGTGGTTCATTGGAGGATCCTAATCAACCAAATTTCCTTTTCATTGCCTCAACTTGAGCTTATATATCTCTTTATCTAAGCATGTGTAAAACATATTTCATCTACATTACATGTCTAAATATTTTGAACCTTTGATGAAGCTTTTACCATGGATCACAAACTAAAGAACAGAGCCATTAATGAAGGAATTTTAAAGTTGAAGATCAGGAACTCAATTAAAAAACCCAATGAGCCCTTTTATTCCAAACCAAACAAGTAAACCAATCCCAACACTAAAAACAAAGCAACTACCAATGCCATTATCCTTAAAGCCACATCACCACCATTTACCAACTAACATAACCCAAGAAACCAAACCTCAGACTCCTTTAATTATTCAAACCAAAACCAAAATAACCAAACTTAGAATAATCATAAGCAATTAAATCCACTTGGGGAGCCCTATCCTTCTATTTTGGAAAAGTTACTAAAATCTAATATAATCCAGCTTCTACCAATTAAATCACCCCAACAGTTTGATGCTTATCACCCCATACTGAGTTGGTATAAT
The DNA here is from genome assembly GCA_037957365.1 of Torreya grandis. Taxonomy (NCBI): domain Eukaryota; kingdom Viridiplantae; phylum Streptophyta; class Pinopsida; order Cupressales; family Taxaceae; genus Torreya; species Torreya grandis. Next base: position 5,059,568 of record JARHVA010000475.1, read on the forward strand.
GAGAATACCATTTTACCTTTCACTGAGTCATAGGACATGACATAAATAAGTGCATGACCTTCAAATACCTTATCCAATCCCTCATTAACAAGGGGGAGCTTATGTTGGACAATCCTAATGTACCACTAAACTAGGCCCTTGACATATTTTGTAAGCCTTTTCCTAATCATTCTCCTTTTACCCCTTACCATGATAATAAACCAAACCCATATCATGAAGCACATACTATTAATGTGGCTACTGATGATCCCATAATTAAAGAAAACATTACCTTAACCACCTCTTTCCCCATTCCCCTAATGAAAGAAAAACAACTACCTTCTATTCATTTTAACACCCAAACAAAGGAAGCTACCATAACCACACCTCCATTGGAGGATACCGCACCTACCTCCCCTATCATAAAACCATCCACCCACTCTTTGGAAGCTATCTCATAAGAGAATATGACTTCATCCACCCAACCTCTAATTTTGGAACCTTCTGTCAGAGGTTAAGACAAAGGTAAGGGAACCAAACTAGAAATTCTAACACCTTCTTTGGTATACCAACCTAGCCATTCTAAAATAACTAAAACCTCCACTCAACCAACTAAAACTTCCTCCAAATTAATCAAACCTCAAACACCTAAACCGATCAAGACAACTAAAGTGACCAAATCCCCTCCAAAACCAATAACTAAAACAACCAAAGAAGTAAAACCACTAAAAGGATCAAAACCTCAAATTTTACCTCCCTCAACCTTACCCTCCATTTTGGGTCTTCATCCCTTTACCTTAAACTTGAATTCCATAATTCTTACCAAAACCTCACCACCTTTATTGGTCACACCTTCATACTTGCTTTCTAAGACACCTTTCCTCACTACATTGATAATTCCTAAGTTACCTACCTTACCCTCCTCTACCTCCAACTCATCAAACATATTTCCTAAACTAAAACCATCAACCAAGTGTACCACTTTACCCAAGACACCTACCACTAAATCTATGTCTACACAACCTTCTACTTCAACACCTAAAACAAAAACTACTAAACCTTTACCACCTTTAGCCGGATCTTACTTAACCATTCTCTAGTAGTTATTATAAACTTCTTCCTTTATCTTACCACCCATCAAACCCTTTGACCCTTTATGGAAAAAAAACTTCTTGGTTCAGTGATAACTTGATATGTGCATACCATAGGGCACTAGTATATGACAAAAAAATGTAAAGCTCTCCAAGCACTTGTTCATAGCCTGTATGAAGATGATGATCTATTATCAAACAAACTTCCTTTATCCCCATTTCCACCAAATCAACCCATCCAATATTTAGTCTCACCCAAAAGTAAAGAGGAGGAACCAAAGTAACCACCCAATCCAAAAACCCCCCTTATCCACACTATTCGCATGGTTACCCGATATCGAGCCCAATAAAAGGATAAAGGGAAGGCTAAGGCATCCATTCCTTATACTTAACCCTCCCCAAACTTCCAAGAAAATAATACCCAACCATCTCTATCTTCAAATAAACTCAAGGTGTCTATCTTAGGTGCCTCCCCATCTAACCCTCCATACCCTAACCCATATGCAATATCCATCCAGAAAGCTATCCTCAAGCAGCTTCACCAAAATCCAAAAAAAATGAGCTTATATGAGTTAGTATCTACCTCTCCCCACCACTATCAAACACTTATAAAAGCTTTGTAATCCATCAAGGTCTAACCTAATGACCCTCAATCTCTAGCTACCTTTGTTGGTGCCCTTCAAACTTATGACCTTGTTGGTGCCCTTCAAACTTATCACCTTATCACCTTCAAATATTTAAAAATACCTTCTATTCATCCAGAGGATCCTAATCCCCCCTCTTCATTAAAACATACATTAATCAAACCCACATCAAAAAGGTGATTATTGATGGAGGTGATAGCATCAATATTATCTTCTTCCATGCCTATGACTAGTTGCACTGATCCATGAACTTCATGTTTGAAAGCACAATGTTCCTTCATTCTTTCAATGATACCATGGCTACTGCCTTGGGCATAGTTGTCCTCAATATCTATGTAGATCCCCATACTATTATTAAACTTTTTTATTTTCTAGAAGGATAATTCAAATACAATTTTTTACTTGGGCACCCCTAGATTTATGCCATGAGTTGTGTCCCTTCCACCTTACATCAATATGTCAAATTTGAGCATGAAGGGAAAGTTGTGACTATCCAAACTAACCCTAGTCCATTCATATCTTTTAATATGACATATCATCCTAATGATGTCATTCTTCCTCCTTCATCCACCTCATAATCATATGCTAATGACATAACCCCACCAACCAAAACCCATGACCCTTCCACAAAAAATGTTGATGAAACATCTACTAGCTTGTATATCCCTTCTTCCTAATTTCCTATAGATAACCCCTTGAAAACCACATTCCAACATCTTTACCTTGGGGAATATAGACTCTTAGCCCTGGATGCCTTCTCTACTCCCCAAGAATATGGGAATCTTAGACATGACCCTACCTATGACCTTAACATTGGAACCATCATCTCCTTTGGGTTCCCTAAACATAAAAAAATCATTTATAGGGGACTTGATCAACCACTTTTATCCCCTACCACTAATTCATCCATCTAACCATTTATCTCTAACTTTTCCTATCTTAGCAAACCAGAGTTCACTAAGTTATATTTTCATAGATGTGCTTGGAAAGGATTTGTCCTTGGTCTCTATGAATAAAGGCCTCATGAGTTAACCCATATAAAAAATTTATAACCTCATGAGTCATTTATCCTTGGTTATGAACCACCTAAAGAACCCACTAATTCACCCAAACCCATTACCACCATGGAGGAAGATATCCCATCCTCACCAACCCAACCACTTTCCCTACCTAAAGATCCTAACATCATCCCCCTTAACTTTTTTTCTAGTCAATACCATTATTTTGGGCCCTCTCATCTACTAAAAGGGTGGCCAAACCAAAGTCCTTCCACTCATACATCTTGAAAAGGTAGATAATGATTGTCCTACTATCAACATCATCCAACATCAAAATGATGATTCCATTCTTACCTACCTTGATATGGGGGATTCTTCTATCTAAAAATCGCTTCCTTATGAGGCCTTAACCATGTCAAATGAATCCACCATAGATATCAATTTGGGAACTCTATAAAACCCCTAAATTATCAATTTTGGCTAATCATTGAGTGCTAAGAAAATTTAGAACTTCTCTTTCTTCCAAGACTACAACATAACATTCACTTGGTCTTATAGTGATATGCCTGAGATTAACCCCACCATTTCTACCCATAACATAGTCAATAATCATTATGTCAATCTTATTAAATAGAAACTTTGATGCATGCATCCTCACATAATCCTTCTCATCAAATAAGAGATTTAGTATCTCCTATCTATAAACTTCATTAAACCCATTGACTACCCCTAATGGGTCTCGAATATCATACCTTTCACCAAATTCACTAGGGGTATACATATATATGTGGACTTTCATGACCTTAACCTCACCTACCCTAAGGATGACATTTATCTACCTAGCATTGACTAACTTGTTGATCTTATATCTAACCATGAGATGTTATCTCTCATGGATGAGTTTTTGGGTTATAATTAGATCTTGATTGCTCCTGAAGATCAACATAAAATTACCTTTACCACCCCTTGGAGAATTTTTTGTTGTAGAGTTATGTCTTTTAGGTTAAATAAATTTGTGGTAACCTACCAACATTCCATGACTTATATCTTCCATGATATCATCCATAAGATTGTATAAGACTATGTGGATGAACTTCTTGAGAAATTCAAACTTTGAAAAGATCACCTGACTATTTCTATGATCATATTTTAATGCCTCATCAGTTATCATGTTGACCTAAATCCCAAGAAATACATTTTTGGGGTCCTTTTAGGAAATTTTATTGGATTTATCATCTCTCTTTATAGAATCGAAGTATACCCTATTAAATTTAGATCAATTTTTGACATGCCTCCTCCAACCAACCTTAAACAACTCTGTAGCCTTTAGGGAAAACTTCAATCCATTCACTATTTTGTTTCCTAAATTATGCCAACATTTCCATCACCTTTTTAAGAATGATTTATTTTTTAAAAGGAATAATGATTGTCAAAATGCCTTTGATTCATTAAAATAGTACCTTTTGTCACCACCTATCCTCACCCCTCCTAAGGATGATCACCCCTTTTACCTATATATCTCTACCATCGACCATTCCCTAGGGGTAATGTTGGTTCATTGAGATGGATAACACAAAGAGAAAGCCACATAATACATTCTATGCATGCTTTAGAATACAAGACTTGATATACACATACTAAGAAAATATACTTAGCATTGACCTTTATGGCCACCAAACTCCACCATTACCTTCTTAACCATAAAACCTATGTCATCACTAATATCAACCTACTCAAGTACATGCACTCTAAAACATAACAAAATTAGTGTATGGTTAAGTGGATCATGCTCATAGATAAATTCAACCTTGAATTCCTCCAACAAAATTTGATTAAAGGGCAGGTCATTGCTGACCAATTAGCTGAAGCTCCTTTACTAAACAACCAACCACCTCCTTTTGCCTTTCTGGATGAGTCTATCATGACTCTTTTTAAAGAAGATCTCATAACCTACCAAATGACCATGTTTTTTGATGGATAAAAGTGTTAAGAAAGAGGTGGTTCTATATTTAATTTCATTCCCATTGATGGTGAACCCCTTCCTCTCTCATTAAAACTTGAATTTGAATGCACCAATAATATGGTTGAGTATGAAGCCCTAGTGATAGGTCTCCAAATTGCTCTAGCCTTAGGAATTAAGACAATCCATGTCTTTGGTGATTCCCAACTCATGGTAAAATAGGTAAATGGATCCTATAAATTTAATAATGATGTCTTGAAAACATATAAACTTTTAGTTGAAAAAATCTTAGCATCATTCAAGCATTACCTAATCTAATATGTTCTTCGATCTACTAATAAATTCATAGATATGATCACTTGCCTTAGTTTCTAGATCCCTTATCAGCCTTCCAATTCTAGAAAACTTTTCACCATTAATCATCTTACCACTTCCTCCTATAACTAATCTAATCTCCCTATCATTTGTAGTGTGGAGGAATCCCCACCCAACATTTAGTACGACTAAACTTTTAACTACCTCAACCTAGGCATTGTTCCTCCCAACCTCTCTAGGAATGCCCAAAGAGACTTTGTTTAGATCACCTCTCATTACACCATACTAGGGAGAATCCTTTACAAACATGGTTTTGATGGTTTCCTTCTTCATTTCTTATGTAGCCATGAAGCTTCCAAGGCCATCAAGGAAACACATGATGAGATCGATGGGGGATACTTTAGTGGCCTAACAATCACTAAATTTATCCTTCACCTTGGCTACTATTAGCCCACACTCAACCAAGACTATTGTGATTATGTAAAAAAGTGTGTTAAATGTCAACAACACACTAATTTACATCATGCACTAGCCCATAACCTCCAAGTATCTAAGGACCTTTGGCCTTTCTTTCAATGGGGAATTAATCTCATTGGGGAAATTAACCCTCATTCTTCATAGCGACATAGCTCCATCATCATAACCACTAAATATTTCACCAAATGGGTGGAATATATTCCTCTTATCTTGACCAAAGTAGAAAATATTGTCAACTTTATTAACCATCATATCATCTACCACTTCAGTGTTCATCATAAGATCATCGATAATGGCAAATCCTTCAAAAATAAGCAAGTCTAAGGCTTATGTGATACATTTGGCATCAATTTAATATTTTCCTTGCCTTAATATCCATAAGAAAATATAAAGGTAAAAGCCTCCAATAAAACCCTCAATAAAATACTAACCAAAGTTGTCAATGCTTCAAGTCAAGATTGACACTTACACATCCTATTCACTTTATGGGCCTATCACACTAGCATTTGAATCTCTATGGGTGATACAACATTATCTCTAGTCTTCAAAATATAGGTAGTCTTGACTCTTGAAGTCTAAATGACCTCTCTTCATATATATTTTCAAGAACTTATTTCTAAGGAAGAATTTTTTATCACTATTTAGCTCAACTTGAGTTACTTAATGAGTGTTTTTTGGTAGCCCTCACCCACCTTTGTATCTATCAAGAGTGTATCAAATACACTTATAAAAAGAACCTCAAATAATGGGAATTCAATATTAGAGACCTCATCCTAAAGAAAACTAACATGTGACCAACATGGAGAAGAATAAATGAGGCAACTTTTCTTTCAATTGGCTTGAACCCTATATCATTACCCATAAGTATGGATCAGGAGCTTATCATTTGTCTTTTATCGAAGGAAAACTAGAACCTAAGCCCCTCAAAACTTTGTATCTGCATCCATTTTTTTGTTAAAGAAGGATCAAGCTCACTCATTTTATCTAATTTAAGCTCATCCATTGATTACAAGATTTTAACATTCACCCATCTTTCTCTTCTCCTTTTGATGACAATTAATTACAACATATAACCATGTGATTAACCATCAAAGTCATATACTAATACTAAATGTGGGTACCATGAATCTACCCATAGAATGGTTATCATGGATATTTTTCATCTCTAACAAGATGGAATCCCATGGTCATTATCTCTCAAAAACCACACATTTTCATATCATTAACCTTCTTATGTTAAAATTATGTCTTCATAAAGGTAAACCTCTAAACCTAATTAGACTTTTCCATATCTAAAAAAATTGCATCCAAAAATAATTTGGATACTAAAATACTACTTGGGTCAATATCTTAAGCATTTTAAACTACTCTCTTAAAGGACAACTACCCAAAACCAAAATAAAAATTTCCAAATATAAGGTAGACTGCTCCTTTGAAGGACAACTATCAAGATCATTAAACAAATCTAATCAGCTTAAACCACTCCCTTGAAGGATGGCTAGGTTAACTTTGTCAAAAGTAGAAGCTTCTTACATCAATCAAATTCCCATATACATAATAAATCAAAAGACCCACTATCACAATAAAATCTAAAGCCATAATCAACTCTCAAGCATCATAATAAGTTAGAAACTTCAATCAACTTTCACATGTAGACTTCTCACATTGATCAGTCTACATCTAACATATGACATGGAATTGTCTATTACCATTATTAGGCCACTTATAGAAGGGAAAAACTAATTCACATGAGGTATCATACATATCACCCATTACCCTTCACACCACCTATCACCCATCTTCCCTTTAGACTATCTATAAATCAAGGGATTTAGAGCTTACTTGATACCTTGTGATCAAAAAACCCTTTTTTTATCAACTCATGACCTCTCATGTGTAATGTTTGAAGGGATTATATTCATTAATCTATTCTCACTTTAGGTCTATTTTTATTCCTTTTCAAAAACAAAGCATCATGCCCTATTCTTATCGTATGTGCTTGGTTGATGTTTTCATCACAACTTTTACCATCCAGTGTTGCAAAAACAATAATCATTTTTTTAAAATTAATTGAGATTAAAACAATCATAATGATACCAATCATAGCCATAACCATAACATTCATAAGTATCCACACAACCTTAAGCATGATAACATTCAACCAGTGACATCCAACACATTTTATACATGTTTATAACAAACTATGTAATATTTTATTTAGGGTTCAAGGAGTTACATGGCACATACAAAGTTATTAGACTATCCACACTTCACCTAAGGCCCCTACATACATTATTTTCCTACCTAAGCACTAGGATGATTATCTGGTGACTTTGGATCTATGTTTAACCATCCTTCTACTTGATTGCTCCCTGAACTAACATATGCACCATTACCTATCTTAGTAGTTGCTAAAGGGTGTTCTTTGTTCTCCTCTTCCATATTCATCCCCAAAAAATGAGAATCATATTCCACTCTAGGTATTTGACCCTGCTCACTTGTTACATCCATTGCATCCATCTACTCTAGTTGTTCTACTCGCATAGGTACCACTAGTTTTTGCCTTAGTGCACATCCCCTTAGATAGTGAGGGTTCCCTCCATAGAAAAGTTGATGGTCATGTTCTCCAATCTTGCATCTTGCATAGTGAAATTATCACCTTATTCATTTCTATAGAGGTAAGAGTTTAGGATTAAGCTTAGGCTATGGGTGTCTTTCCTCTTATTGTTGATCTAAAATTACTTCCATTATTACCATTACATGATGCAGTATCTGGTAGATCCACACATTCACCATATTGATAATTATAGGTCATGGGAGTTTCTAATTATCTCTACCATTATTCCCATTATTTGCCTTCTTTAACCTTGTGTAGTTCTTTTTTCTCTCTATAACCTACAAAACCAAATAACTCAATGATAAACATTCATCCTTATCATGATTCTTTAAATAGAATACCTGACCATTCTTCCTCACCAACATGAATATCCATTCCACTAATGGGGAAGGTTATATGATGTCATTAATTCCCTTAAATAATCTTCTTGCTTGAAATGGTCATGTCTACTTACCTTTTCATATGGACATGCCACCCTTAATCTGATTGATCATCTCGATAAAGCCATTATGCACCATCATGATATATTTTTATTACTCTTATCATCCAATATGCATATGATGTCTTTCCTTGCTTTATCATCTTATGATCCTTATGGGCCTGGTGGTCATTTTCATCATTATCACTTTTATCCTAGTTGACATAAATTGGCTTCCAACCATGGGCTAATGTAATGATCATGCCTTTAAAACTACCACTACTTCTAATGGTGGTAACTCCCAAATTCTTGTCATTATAGAAGCTCCCACATCTGATCCAACTGCATAACCAATATCCTAGACCATGTAGATCCCTACCACTAGGGCCTCTTCTAAGTGAAACCCCAAGTCATTGGTTCTAAAGAACTGAGATAGAGGATGTAGAAGTGGACACCTTTTGTCTATCTTACCCATGCAACTCTTGGGTCATGCACAGTCTATCCTTTATCACTCACCACACCACCAATTTTCTACCTTTTAAAATCTACTTATCTCTCAAATAAATTCTTTATAGGTAGTCACTTCACTACTTCCCTTAAGAGTTGGCTCATAGTGGTGATGAACATTGGCCAAAGTGACTATGTAGATCTTGATAGAAGCCCATTTCCTAAAACTCAGCTTGTAGCAGTAGACACTATCTCCAAGCTTCTACCCTCACACAATTTTAGAAGGTGTAACCTCCTCATAAAGGCACCTCTTCTTTAGATCATCTCCATTGAAGGTCATTTGGGGTGCTTATCATTATGTTCCCTTCTTATTTATCCTACCTTACCCATCCATGTCTCTCATCATACTAAACGTGGGAACATTATAGTAACTATTCACCAATCTACACCATGTACTTTAACCATCACCTTCAGCAAAACCCAAAAGCATTGTTTTTCAAAACCTTCTCCATCAACCCAAACCAACCCATGTGGTCCATAAAATTAGGGTAGCCAATTTAAACATCACTCACCCAACCCTTGTTGAACTACATTAGCCTGATGCCCATGGACTATGTAGGCATTTCTTTAATTTTAAAGGTAGTTTAGCCACTAACAACTAATTACCCTCCCCTTTATTTTCTTCTCATTAGTTTCCATTGCTAATAACTCCCTCATGCTTAGGGCATCCTATATTAGGGAAGCTTTGGTTTTTTCCTAACATCTTTGTATTTTAACATCATCTAATACTTCCTCTTTATTTTTCCCCAATTTTTGGGAGAACTACATTGGATTGAGGTCTTTTTGGACTATATAGACATTGCTCATTTATCGAGGATAGGTCAACCACATCCTTTACTTTATTTTCCCTTCTCACCTAATATATTTTCCTCCACCCCTCTACCTATCTCGTCAAAACCTCCCTCCCTTTATATTTTCAATCTCTTTTAACATAAGGATTGATAGCCTTCTTCATTTACCCCTCTTATCTCCCATAAATTCACCACCTACTCTGCTTCATTACCCCCTAACACCTTTCCTTGTGCATGATTCATGGTTAGCTTCCCCACCTACTTTTTACATTTTTTATTCTCTTTCCACTTTTACCAACCTTTCCCCTATCTCCTTTGTCTCCTTTTTTCATCCTCATCATTTTCCCATGTCCTAGGTACTTTATCACACCCTCTTCATCACTCTCATTTACTCACCAATTCCACATCATATTATGCATCTGGAAAGCTTTCTATTTCTTCTATTATTGTACTTTTTATTTATGTGTACCACTATTCTCTATTATTTCACCCCTCTTCACACCATACCCATTTTCCATTATTCTTATTTGATTTTTTCATCCTTTTTGTCTTCTTTTTTTCCTCCACAACTACTTTCTACCTAGGAATTTATCCTTTGAGAAGCCTTTCATAATTGCCTCTTTTCTTCTTCATAGTTCTTGCCTTTTTCCTTTTGCATTCCACTTTTCCTCTTTCTATATTGGTACTCACTTGTCTTTTTCATCTATGTGAGTATTCATGTTTTGTATCCCTACTTCAATTCTTCCTTTTTCTTCTTATCATCCCTAATATTCATCCTTTATCTTCATCTCATTCCCTTTCATTTTTTTCCACCATCCTATCCCTTTTCTCTAATTCATTTATTTTTTATTGTCTTGAGGACACTCCTTGTTCTTCCTGATGTTCTTTTTTTTCTCCTATATGTCCATACCTAGCTCCTTCCATCCTTCTCCACCTTCATCTTTATATGTGAGCTGTTTTTTTATTCACGTATCTCTTCATCCATCTCTTGGTATACCTTAATCTCATCCCTTATTGGATCCCATTTATTTTCTACCATTCAACATCCCCCTATTTAGATTGTGGTCATCAGTTGTACCACTTCTACATACATCTCCTTCTCTGCTTCTTCATGTCTTCCATGTCCTTGATTTAATACACAAAATATGGTTAAGTTCATTACTTCAAGTACATCCCTTTATTTCTTTTATGCCTTTACATGTTGAGCCTAGATCCTCTTTTTTGGCCCTCTCTAGCTACTCCCTTCACCCTACCTATCACCTTTTTCCCTTTAAAACCCTCTACCCATTTTCAGCTTATATGATCACAACATATAGCATACTATGGTTGTGAATGTCTTATATTAAATTTTGGTTTACTATTAGATATATACCAATCCTCTAACTCTATAAAAAAATCAACCACACTTGTAAGATCATATGACCCACAAGCGAGCATGAGCACCACCAACTATTAGGATATAGATTCCTTCCCCATATCCTCTAGTCTAACCTATTTAAAACCCCTTTTTTAGAGATGTTAGAATAAAAACTAAATCTACCTTCAAATGGAAGATTTGGGGTACCCACATGGTGCCATATTTTCTAAAGCCTAGTAAAGCATATTTCTCCCTTTTTTTTAAAAATGATGGTGAAAATTTCATGATTGAACCTACTTATCCATGGCTTTAGATTCCTTTTGCATAGTTGAAGAAATCATCTAATTACATCTTAGGTAATTTCATCCACTATTTCTAACAAAATAATTAGAAAACTATTTGATAGCCATCTTTTTCACCCTTTAGATCTTCCCTTTCTCCAACATTATTTAACCAGACCTGATTGCATGATACATCAAATTAAGAAAACCAAGTTAACCAACACTCCCCACCTTAGAAGAATTACATTAGGATTAAAGTTTATTTTTGACATTATGTCCATATAACTATGTAGGTAGTGTCCACTTACCTAGTTCATATGGAGTCTGCTCGACCACCCCATTCCAACCAACCAACCCATTTGCCCACATCAACCTCGATGTTGGCCATTTTTGACCCAACCTTTTTACATGTTTTGTGATGACCTTGACTTAGTCCTTTTGACTACACTAACTATGCCTTTATGTTTCACTTTTTACTCCCCACCTCATGTGTAATTAGACCATTTGTATTATTCTATAGGAGCATTACCTACCTTAGATACCTATGAACAATATTGACCTTGTCTAGATGACTTGTATGGCAAGTGACATGGCATATGACATGGAAGGTGATTTGGGAGGTGATATGGCAAGTGATATGGCTTAAAAGTGAGGTGGATTGATGTGGGACATCATACCCTACTTGGGACCCTTTCCCAAGGTGATTTATGACCTCATTTAAGCATCAAAAGTGTCCCCCCTTAAATATGGTGAATTTAACCTTAAGGGACCATCATTCAATATGTATTTTTCAAAATGAGATACCTAATTCTTTAGTGCTTTAGAAAATACAATGGGCACCCATTTTTGACTTTTTAACCCAAATGAGAGACCCATGATGAAGGTGAGAATCCCACCACCCTCATATTTTGACTCATTCATGCACCACATGGAAAATGGCACCACATTTTATGGGGCATCTCTTTAAGTTCTTGGATGAAGACAAGAAAGGGTGGTGAAAAGTCTTTGGCCTCATTTAGACCCATGTACATTATTCCCATTCAAAATTGGATTAATGTGCAAGGTGAGAGACACACCAACCTAAATGGGAGACCCATGATCAAGGTGGGAGTCCCACCAACCTCATATTTTGACTCATTCATACACCACATGGAAAATTGCACCATACTTCTACTATTCCCTCTTTTGGCATGATTCTTCACAACGAAGGCTATAAATACCCCCGTCTCCTTCACCCAAGGTTAAGTTGGAAGTTAGTATTTGGTTATTAACATCTTATTTTAGGTATTTGAATGAGGTCATCCACATCTTGGAGGAAAATAATTCAAAGCAATGAAGCTCTTCCAAAATTGCCTCAAGACATCTTAAACAACATCATAAATAATAACAACATTCTTCTTCAAGCTTGGAAGGTAACATTTGATTTTGTTTCTTCAATTTAATTTAATTATCCCCTTGGATTTTTAATCTCTTCATACCCACTTATCCATTTTATCCCTTTGTCATTTCATTATCTCAATCTATTTTCTCCCTTACCATCTTTTATCCATTCACACCTTTGTCACTTTTACCCTCCTTATCCTCTTCCCCCTTTGCCATCTTAACTTATTACCTTCTTACCTCATCAACCATTCACACATTTATCACATTTGAAACTTTACCTTTTTATCACATTAACCATTTATCAATTAACCAAACCACCTTTATTTAATCCTTTGTTAAATTTCCAAACCAAACCATAGCCTTGTCTTAACTAATTTTCAACATTAGTTGCTCTATTTAGTCATTATTTTAAAATCACTTAACTTTCTTGTATTAATTTAGTTATTTGATGTTATTTACTTATCTTTACATTAGTACAAAAACAACAATAAATAACTAAAAAAACTACTAAAAATTGCATATAAATGACTAAGCTTGGTCACGTGACCATTAGTAGTTTATTGCCAATCATTTATAACATGACCAAATTTATGACTAAACCATTTTAGTCATTTATTGGTTATTTTGATTGATCATTTTGGTAGTATATTTAGTTGTTAATTTAGTCATTGATTGTTGTTAATTGGTGTTTTATTTAGTTATGGTAGTCATTTATTTAGTCATTGTAATCATTAATTATCATCAATTGATAGTATATTTAGTCATTTTTATTCACTAATTTTCATCCATTGGCAGTATATTTAGTCATTTGTATTAACTAATTTCTATCTATTAGTAGTATATTTAGTCATTTTAATCATTATTTTATCATCAACTGATCATATTTATTCACTGATTTTTCTCAATTGGTAGTATATTTAATCAATTTAATTATTAATTAATGTCAATTATTAGTATATTTAGTAATTTTAATTGACTAATTTCCATTAATTGGTAGTAAATTTAGCCATTTTAATTTTTAATTACAATCATTTGGTAGTTTATTTAATTATTTTTGTTCACTAAATTCCATCAACTAGTAATATATTGATACATTGTTTATTAATTACATAATCATTATATTTAATACTAATTTAATAGTAAATTTTCATTTATATGATATGAATAAGTTATTAAATACCATAAATTGTATACTCATAAATAAGTAGTTAAGTTGCTCACTAGAAAATTCTCTAGATTTTGGAATATTGTGTTATTATCAAGAGCCAAAAAGGAAGGAGATCTGAGCATCAGTTCCCTTCCAAAGGACATTTCACATTCAAATTTATGAGGGTCTATTTGCATCTCCTCTTCACATTTGATATATCTGCCAAAATATCACATAGGATTTGTGTAGGTAGTGATGTTTTTTATCAGTTTAGAGTGATATTATTTTTCATCTGAGAGAATAATTCCTTTAGCATAGGGAGGGTTACTTGTAATCATGTTGTAAATCTAAAAAAGGTTCACCTAATATCATCTTTTTATATATTCAACTTTAAGAAAACAAAAATATAAAAATAGTATAATTGGTGAGAAACAAGAATGTCCCCAGAAAATTATATTTTATTTAACTTCTTCATAAAATGTTGAAAGAGTTTACATTTGGTTCACATTAGAACAACTATAAGTAAAAGTATAAACCATATTTTATAATAGCATTAGGACAAAAATTGTGTTGGTCTAGAAATGGATGCCAAATAACTATAATTCCAATGAGTTCTTGTGATTTATAAGAAGGATTGGTCCCTTAAAGAGTCCTTCTTAGTTGTGTATTCCAATATCATTGGTGCCTATGTTAGATCTACATTGCTCACATTATCTTGTCTCAACATTTTCAATTAAGTATTTGATCGACATTCAAAAAAACCCTAACAACTCTTATGCATCAAAGACTCCCCAACATCTCCCCTAAAAATTTAGTGAATGCTCTAGTTTATCCATGCTTTGACAATCTGAATCTCAACATTATCAATCTCTATGAAGACCCAAGATCCCTTAAAACAACTATGAAAACCTAGTTTCATAAAATCCATATCAGACCCTATCAGCTAATGTTTTTTCTTTGTAACTTCCTCATTTAATATTGCATCAAGATTTTATTTTTAGGTTTCAAATGCTCTAGAATCAACTTACATTAGATCTATTTTAAGTTGCATTCAAACCAAAATTAGACTCATCACAAATTTTAACTCTAAAAACCCATCTCAACTTGGATACTCAAACCCTATCATGCATACAATCACAAACATTTATATAATAACTCCATTAGATAGATGGATAAAAATGAGAAATTAAATTAATATATTATAATTAAAAAAAAATATTTATGAGATCCTAATAATTAAGTGTTATTCTATCCAGGAGTGATCAACACAATTAATTGATTCAAGCTAAGCTCTTACCATCTAGAAGTGGAAAGAGGAAAATTAAAAAATACATAATAGAAAAGATGTCTATATTTGATTTGTAATAAAAATATAATTTGATGCTTAAAAATATATTTTGTGTATAAAATATGATAATGAGTGGTCAAAATAAATGGTATGATTGCAAATATTTGATCAATATCAATCCCATCAGATCTACCCAGAATGGTAGTGGTATAGATAGTCATATTACCAATAAAACTAGTATAGTGATAGAGAAAAGACACATATATTCACTTAAAAGGATTGATAATAGTAGAGATATCCTATGATTAGGAGATACCATTCTTAACATCGAGAAATATATAAAAACAAAAATAATCAACATCAAAATAGTGGGAAAGCCAACTAAAAGACTTATAGATAAAAACAAAAAAATTAACATCAAAATAGTAGGAAAGTCAACCAAAATAGAGATGAACCTATATGATTTTTGGATCCTTCCCCATGGAATACCTTTGTGGAGTGTAGGTTAATTCCTAGGGAGTTGGTTGATTAACTTGTGGTTTATGAAAAATCCATATATCCTATAGATTCTAGGGCCACATTAATTAGATATTTAGTGATTAGAAATCAATTGCTTACCATAAAAACCATCAAGCCCCCAAACCATTTCCTCAAGGCAATGTCAAAAATAAATACTAATCCCATTTTTTTAGCACTCAAACATTGCAACTCTCAAGAAAAAATGGCTTAAATAAAAGTACTTGTAAATTAAATTCTTCATTTGATGAAATATCAGTCTCTTGTCTAGAACTCTCCAATTTTATCAATTTTAATAAATAAAAATCAGATTATCAAATTATAAAATGAGTAATAGATATTTCTTGTAAGCTCATTTTAATAAAAAAAATACTAATATAGATGCTCACTACATCCTATTCAAATTATTGGGTTAAAGGCATGAAATCCTACCTAAAATTGTTATAAAATTTTGAAGTTTGTGTACTTTTGAGAAAAGACCTTTTATAGTTGAATTCTAGTTCACCATCTATCCACTCAATTCATTTTTGCTACAAAAAATGGGCCAACTTTGTAGGAGAGACTTCTTGAAGACCATATCACTAAGTACATTAGTTATTGTAGTCTTAACCAAAATTTAGGGTTCAGTGTTTGGGATACTTTGTGAGGTTAAATTATTCTTAGATATTGCAAAATGGAAATGAAGACTTGTATAATTTTTTCACTTGTGATTTCTATTTGTTTTTGTGTTCTTTGTTTTGATGAAAACCAAAATTTTCAAGATGAAAAAACATTTAAAGCCATGCATGAATTTGAAGTTCTATTACCATGATATTATTTACAATGGCTCTAATGTTCAGAATGCAACATTTACTCTAATGGCAAAAAACCACTTGACACTGCTAATTTTAATCTCCAATTTGGACTAGTGATTTTTGTTTTAGGTGGGACTATAGGTATTATATTTTATATTTTATAAATAAACAAGAATTGTAGACTTAGAATTTCAATAAATAAAATGATAATTTAATATACCATTCAATAAATAAAATGGTGTTATTAAGAATAGTTTGTTGATGATCCATAATAGCTGAGTAATGTTATGCATGGTGATAACATACTTGTTGCAAAATATGGCTTCTAGTAACTCCTAATATTCCTGGGGTAAGTTGGCTACTTTGGTGATTACAATCTTTCTGCATATGACTTTTGAGTTGTACATCATTCATTAAACTCTTGAAGACTCATCATCTATATCCACTTTTCCTGATACATGGCCTGATACAAAGGATAAAAGTGAGCCTGTGTTCATTGGATTAGTTGTATAATATCCCTCTCTTTCATAACACTCATCCTTCTTTTAGGTTTCACCAACTTACCCAACATAAGTATCTAGGTTAGTATCAAATTTAATTTGAAATTTGAAATAATTCTTGGGGTTTACAAAATCTTATGTTAAAATCACTGTTACATTTAATTAATTAAATAATATAAGTAATAGGTGCAAATATTTCATTAAAAATAAATGTATCAAAAGTCATTTTATAATAATGATACAAATTTTATATTTAGTAATATTTAGTAAGTTTGGAAATTTTTTACGTCAATAGGGATTCTACAATGATAAGGGTGGGGTGGAGTGTAGTTCACTTTTATGTTTGATCTTAAATTTGATGTTCATTTAACCATTACATGTGAATTTTAACCTTAAATTTGGCATCCATTTAACCATATAATGAAGTTTTCAATTCATTTTTTTAATTCAAAAATAATTTTTTGAATCAAAAACATTAATGCATAATCAAAAGGATGTCATTTGTCACCAGTCAATAGAAAAATAAAGGCGAATGTAACAAATTTATTAATCAATGTGGTATTTGAAAAATAAAAAATCAAAATGTTAAATAACATCTCTCAAATATATTTAAAAAATATATATTAATTTAAAAAAAGTGCACAACTAAAATAGACCTAAAAACAAAGGGGTCTAGTCTCTATAACTTCATCAAAGTTTAAATAAAATTTATTTTTAATTTTATCATGCCAATTCCAAAATTATAAAGTTGTCTTCTCTATACCATGTCTTCTTATCTCCCAATTGAGACTGATAAAAGGTTTATTAGAAAAATAGGGAATTGGTGGTGTAAAAATATATGCTATGAAATGTTAACATTCATATTAATTTAATTCTTATGAAAGTATCTTAACATTTTGGCCTTTTTCCATTTAAGTATATGAGAATATATCCAAAACAAGTTTTAACCTCTTACATGTTTAAAGTTTGATTCTTCATTCAGGTTATTATTGACCAAACTTTGCCCAACAAGCAAAATTTTTGGTCCCCTTCTTCCCCTACTGTTGAAGGCCAATTCATTTGATTTTGTATAGGTCCTGTAAAATTTATGGACTTTGCAAGAATATTTTCGAAGGATTCAGCAGCTCCCTTTAGGATTCATGTTTCTACAGACTCAGCTGGTTAGTCTTTTGGCGTAAGGAGGATTAGTTCAGAGAATGCTAGGGTTTTCAAGACTTCTTGGGCTCCTGTCTGATGAATTTGGCCTTGGTTCAAGCCTCATTTCAATCTTCAAGACCATGACTCTTGGTTCAATCCTTGGTTCAATCGGCACTTGGTTCATCTATCTTCAAGTTCAAATGTCGCGGTCCAACACCATTGAACCATTTTTGGTTCAATGGCTTGGTTCAACGAAGCTTAGTTTAAATGAGTGGTTCAATATTCAGTCAATTAGTTCATCAGCACACAACATTGAACCATTTAACCATTAAACCAATTTTGGTTCAATGGCTTAGTTTAACACTTGGTTCATCGGCTTAGTTCAATCAGTCAACTCAGTTTAAATTTGTTAAAATCCCAAATTCCTTCAGACTTTTTGCCCAAAGGAATTCCTTCAGACAAAAAGTCTAAAAGAATTTAGGAATGCTTCAAAACAAAGGAAAAATCCCAGGCAAAATCATCCATAGACAAAATGTCCATGGGAAATCATCTACAGACAAAATTTCCACGGGAAAACATCCACGAACAAAAGTCCACGGGGAAATTATTTGCGAACAAAAGGTCTGCAACAACCTAGGAGGCATCCAAAGGCAAATAACAACCCACCAAAGGCTCCCAAAGGGAAAGTGCCCTTGTGAGGGACTCTCATCCAAATACAAAGGACACTTTTGAGGGCCAGAGGGTCACCTTCCCTTAGGGAAGGTGCTAGGGAGATACAAAAGGCAAAGGAGTGCCTGTAGAGAAGGTTGAGGAAGACTAAACAAAGCTATGGAAAAGCTAGCGAAGGACCTGATGATGTTTTAACTAGGATGAGGACATCCCAGAGGCTATCAAAATTAACAAAGCAAATTATCCATTGGTTTTCAAACTAATGACGGCTGTGTAAACATCAAAATTAACACAACAAAATAGCTGTTTGCTTTCAAAGTAAGAGAGCGCTAACCATGAGAGCCCAGAATGTAGTGACCCACCAGAAGTTCACCCCTAAGGGCTGAAGGAGCCAAAAGAGACAAGAAAGGAAAAGGACAAAGTGCTAGGCATGGAATAGGTAGATAATCTAAGTGGTGAAGGGAAGTGCTGATTTGAGAAGTGACTCTAGTAGGTGAAATAGTACCTGCAAATTGACCATTTGAGACGCAAATAGCTAGTAGTGCAACTAATTTTCTCTATTTCACATTAATGAGTAGATAAACCATGTAAATCACCTTAAATAAGTAACCTTACAAATAGACAAAAGGCACAACTCATTAATGTTTTGACCAGCCTACTCTTCCCAATAAGGGGATGCGAATCAGCCACTTGTAAAAAAGGGGTACCAAGGGGCCTCCTTTTCTTCTCATATATATTGAAGATTGTCATTTGTAAAAATCATATTCCACATTTGTAAGGTGTAGCCCTGGCAAAATTTCACTTGAATCAATAAACACATTTTTACCTCTATCTTGGATAGATATTTCTATGTATGTCTTGAGTGTTAATTTGTGTTTAGTCATTGTCTCTTGATGCTTTCACAGGTTCAACACTAGCATATATGTTGTCTACAAGTTCCATTTTTGTAGCTGACAGGAGGAGAGATACATTTGGAAGTGTAAAAATATAAGAAGTTACTTATAGTGTGCATTTCACAGCACCTTGGTGAATCTCTATTTTTTGTGTTTTCATGAAAGCCTCCCTACCAATTTCTAGCAGCCTAGTCCTTCTACCAAGTGTGAAGTGTATGTATGTATTTGTCTGATTTTAAGTGTGGATGTGTGAAGGTCAACTTATTTTGGTGCATCACCTCTTTAGAGTAGTTTTTTTTCCTGCATCTTTCTTCCTTTTCACCCCCATTATATATCTATATATATGTATGCGTTAGCACTTGCTAGAATGAACATGATGCATCAAAGGGAACTAGCCCTTATCTAGAGACTCTCCCCTCTAGCTTCACTAGTCCCATAGGTGTGAGGGGAGTTTCCATAGTTGTGAGGAGAAGTCAGGAGCTCAGCCTCTTGCCAAGGGTGTGATCTTTGATGTCAACAATTATCCTTGGTCAAAATATTCCTTTGCTTCTTTTCAGAGTATATGATTATGCCCCATGTGAGACATATGATTTGTGGATAGTTTAATATGATGTGCTAAGAGCATAGAATTTTTCTCATGCTTTCTCTCCTGAATATATCATTGTTAGGTCAGTGTTGAGCTCATCTATTGCAACCATAGTCATAACTTAAATTTTGATTTCAATAACAAGATGGAGTTTTTAGGGTCCCATAGTTCACTTTTATAGTGCATTTGATTTGTTAAAGTTCATGGTGATAATTATGCAATGTATATTCATCATGATAGGATGGGCAATCATTAGATGAAAAGGGGCTATAGCTATAGGGTATTATATAAGATGACAATTAGGCACCTGACATAGTATTTTTAAGGTTGAGGATTTTTGGATAAGACACATTAGAGAGTTATTAAAATCTCCATAACCAAATGTTTATCCAATTAAAAGTCTCAATAAAAAAATTCAATCACTCATTTCCAACCGACCCATAAAAATCTAGATGTCAAGGTTGATCTAGTTTCTAATGCTGGGGCTATGATGGCTAATGGTATCTTTTAGAAAATTATGCTAGGTTGTCTTTCTTATGGTGTTTGATAACAAATTCTCACATAAACTACCTTTTTATACTATCTAAGTATGAACCAAATTAATTTGAAAAAATTTCAAACTCTGAAAAACTTTGGAAGGCTTGGAGATGCTGGAAAAAGCTCCCCAAAGCTCATGGATAGTTAGTAGGAAGTCCATTTCAAATTAAAAAGATCCTATCATATAAATAAATCATGATTGGTAATCTAATTTTGAAGAGTTGGTTGAGTTTCTTGCACTCAAGAAGATGTAAAAGGGTCTAGATATGATTTGTTTAGACCCTTGAAACCCACTAGCAAGATTGAAGTATTTGTGAAAATCAATTTTGAAACCCTTGGATGTGTAAAAACATTTTATATTTTCAACTAAACCATCTTGGAAAATGATATCAGTGTCCCTGAATAGTATCATCACACAACTCTCTCCAATCAACAATTCTATTGAGCCAACCTATAAAGAATGCCTTGAAGGCACTTCTCATGACTTTCCTCTTAAGGCTATGAAGGATAATTTGAATGCATATAGTCAAACATGGGAGATAATAGATTTTATTTATGATGAAGCTAAGGTAATCATGCATGAAGTAGCTAAAAGACTCTTCCTTAGTCTACAAACTAAGGTGGACAAATGGGTTCATCCCAACAATAGATTTCTTCATCTAATAAATGATTGCATGACTTTAACAATTAATGAGCTTACAGAGGAAAGGAAAAAGAAAATAGAGACATCTAGAGGTGTACACCTTATATCCAAAGTGTTTGATAAGCTTAGACTAAAAATCAAGATGGAAAAATTAAAGGTTGAATTTGAGGATTGGAAGAGTGCAGGAGGCTATGATTCCATGGACTAGAAGGTAGTAGTGGTGGGCATTTGCCATGTATAAGCTCTCTAAAAGTATCACTTACATTTATGTGATACATTTTGTTGTTCCTAAAATCCTCCTCCCTTATTTTTCATTTCTTATTTATGATACATGTCACCATACACATTTAAATAGAAAATACTTTTGACTTATGTAGGCATAATTAGATTGGCTCCACACATGGATAAAAAGACCATAACTAGATATTCTAGTGTAGGCAACCTATGAATTTTAAAAATGTCAAAGGAGTAAACTGAGTCATCCCTAGAAGTAAATTCCAATAAGAAGACATACTTCCCTATAAGGAACACCTCTGAAACAAATACCTTAGGCCAATAATATATAAACTAGTCAATGATTTTTTCCATTGAAGGCCTCTTCTCTAAAATCCAAAAAAAATAGAGACCTAACTCCCTTATCTTGTTCCATAGAATAAATGTTTTCATTTGAAATCTCCATCTCAAGAATCACTTTAGAAATCTCCATCACTACATCACATAAAGAAAAAGAGAAATATTCCCCCTTAAGGATGTTAGCTAGATCTAGAGCCAACATAGAATCATCTAGATTCACCTTAGAAGGTTCTTTAAGAGCCTTATTACTTATACACTCTTCCCTACTTAAGCTTATGGAGAGAGGGAACTAGACTAGAGTTGAGTGGTGGGAGGGCTAATGTGAATATAGACAATCATTCTAGACTATCAAGTCATTACAATCAATATGGATAGGTTATAAGGTTGAATCCTATTAATAGATTCTAGGTTATGAGGTTGAATCCTATTAATAGAGTCCATGTATATAGGGCCACTCAAAGTGGTGGGAGGGCTAAGCTTTTGATTACATACTCTTTATTTAGTTTAGTAGATATAGGTACCAAAGAATCAAATTCAAGGCCAATGAAGTCATTTTTATAAACACCCTACAAAAATTTGTTTTAGAATCTATATTAGGCCCCTGCATATATTTTAGTTAAATAGAGAATCTCAAACCTATAACCTTCCATAGGAT
Organism: Torreya grandis; assembly: GCA_037957365.1. Classification (NCBI taxonomy): domain Eukaryota; kingdom Viridiplantae; phylum Streptophyta; class Pinopsida; order Cupressales; family Taxaceae; genus Torreya; species Torreya grandis. The sequence continues at coordinate 5,082,324 of JARHVA010000475.1, forward strand.
ATATCATTAAATTGCTATGGACCAGCCATACTTGAACCTATAACCTCCCATAGGATGCTGGTCTACTCTAAACTCATACATATGAAGGCTGTTGTGCTCATGGGATGAGGGTGTGGATATCTTTATTAGAACACCTTCACTGATGTTTTGGATAAGATAAAATAATTCAACTGAATGTTTAATAATTTAAAATACTTCACTAAGTAAAGATTTTAAAATAAGTGAGGAATGTAAAATGAAGTAAAGATTATTGGGATTAGATAAAAATGCTTGTGAAAAGATAAAATAATTTAGTGGAATGTTCAACTTCAAGAATCTAAAAGACCTCCTTTAAAACAAAGATCTCAAAAGATGTTAAAAATGTAAAAGGAAGCAAAGATTCGACCATACGAGGCAAATCATGAACAAAACTAGTGCTTGGAAGCAAAAAAACACTTGTCCCAAATTAAGACTTAAATATTAGGCATTAAAAATTAAAATTGTAACACCTGTACTAATTTAATTTAATGTTCTAAGGTCGAGGGTTCAATAATTAAAAAATGTAGAAAACTAAAAAATCTTAATTAATAACTATTGCACTCTCACTCTATCACTTGAGAATTGAGATTCCTTGATTCATCATGAAAATTGAGGCCTTAAGATCATACACATACCTTGGCCCTTATCTATAATGTAGTTTAGATAATTGGGAAGAGGTTTCCTAAGAAAGAGAATCAAAACCTAATTAAATTACTTGCCCTTGACAACAAGTTGATAGTGTTTAGGTGAGAATACTTGGGAGGTGATGTTTTTTCACCTCAATTCATAATTTTAACTAATTTTACAATCAGTTCCAAAGTCTTATAGTAACTAATAATCAATACAAAAAGAGAATAATTTGTGGGATATGTTCTAACCTTTGACACTGATGTGATTAGAGATTTACTTGATTCTCGAAAGCAAAAATCTTAGCCTCTTAAATCCTTAACCTAAATATTTTATCTAAAAACTAAATTTCATCATTGGTTACTTCTTTAAAAACATTGATGAAATAAAAGGAAGAGGAAAATGAATAGCATACCCTATTTTTCTAGACACTTGCTGCAATATGCCTCATAGATAATGCATACAAACAACATACATATGAAAGGCATTATCAAGTAGAACAAAGTTTTATAACTATCATCCTAAGACCAAATAAAGCTATGAAATTACTAATTTTGTATATAAAATGAGCATGCCATGTATGGTATCAAATATTTACATCAAATCAAACTTATATTGCTTGCTTTAAAAATTCACAAACCACAAACGTAGTACACCAAATTTATTTAGAATATAATTCATTCAATGTCCTCAATCTAATAGTTGGAGGAACCAAGCATTAACAATAGGGAAAGAACAAGACAAAGGGATTTCCAACAATAACACATTTAAAACTATAAATTTTGGGTCTACAACAACCAGATTCGTAATGTTGTCCAAAGTTGGATATGGATGCCAAGATGAGTTTATTTAATTCATGAGGGGTTATGTCTTATAAATTTTGAAACTTTAAGAAGGGGGAATTTTGGAGATCTAAATATGAGAAAGGATAGACAAAATTTAACTTCCATTATAGCTTTTCCAAGTTCCCTTTGTGGTTTTGCATTCAGACAACCTTATGTTAGAGTAAGGTTTGTAGCTCATTGATGGTAGTTGTGAAGGGAGGAAGTCTTTGACTGGCATGAAAACCTAAAACTAGATTAAGGATGCAAAGGAAAGTGAACCATTAGGGAAATAACCAGTAACCTTTAAAAACCTACATGGCCACTATGAATATTGATAATAAATCAAATGAGAAGAGTGTAACATTTGAGGTGGAATTGGCAGAAAAGAAGACAATAGTTGGAGAGACCAAAAAATGTGAAGGGAGGGCTTTGCTCTCGTTGATTATGTAATTTGAAGTAGAAAATATAATTAAAAGAGAACAAATTTCATTGATAAAGAGGTTTATTTTTTGGTCTCTATGAATGTTGCTCCATCTATTTGTTATAGAATAAATTTATAAAATTACATTTTATTCAATATCTATAGAATAAATGGCATAATGAAATATATAACTTTGATTGGTATAAAACCACTTGGAATATATTAAATATTCTCCCATACAAATTATTATGAACTTTCAAAACTTTTAGCTCATTCATTTGGGAATTAGAGGATTTTTAGGAATGAAACCATTACCTCAGTTAGGCATGTAAATTCCCTTAAGTCTATAGGTTAACAAACAACAAACTCTAGATGATCTCACATTTGTCATCCGAGAGATTGTTTTGGGAAGATGACATTTTAAGGATGTTTTCCACATTTTTCATAGCACAAAAGAATAACATAGAATTTCCATTCATCCTTAGTCTAGAGCTTTGATAGCAGATGGAAATCAAGTTTTCTATGACACAACATTTACAAAAAGGCAATCATTCTCATTCTTATTTTTTAAGAGAGGTTACATTGATTTTGTTTAGTGTTTATAAGAATTTACACTTATGAGATGATATTTTCCGATTGCTCTAGTGTTTTCCTAGTTTGCACTTTATATTGTCCAGAAGAAGCAACTTAAAAATTCTAAAAACCTTTTTGATGAAACAATAATAAAAACATAGTGTCCAAGTTGTAGCAGTGAAACAAGAGCACAATGATATTTCATTCACATCTTAGGTCACCATATAGATAAAAATTTACATATCACTACAATAAATTTAAACTATCAAAAAATGATTTACCAACGTTTACATAAATGTCTAATGAGCCAATGGTAATGGTAAATCACCAAAAATTCCCATAGGGTTTTACCTAATGTCAATTATAATATTGGTATATGATTCTCTACTGTAAGGAGGTGAATCTTGTGATGCATGTTGTGGCTCTAATTCCACATTACTCCTTGAATAGCCAACTATTTGACAAAATGTATTGAAGAATGTCTAAGTAGATATTATGGATTATGGGGTTCATTGACTCACTCTCCTAAATAATGGCCCTTGCTTGAAAGATGAGAAAATCAATAATAATATGTTGAACTCTGCAATTCTTGAAGGATCTATTACTATGTGGTTATGTAGCCTATAGGCCTACAAAAAATGTGACAAGTTAAATTTAGGTAGTTATGTTCTTCAAAAAAATATTTCCTTAACAAAAAATATTAGACAAATTACTATTCATTTTTATAATAATTAATATAGACATTGAAGCCTCTCTTGAAAAGTGCACACCCACTTATGAGGATAACTATGTGGAGGGAAGAAAGAATGAAGGCAATGAGGAGGGGGGTGGTGATAATTAGGATGAGATTAAGGAAGGTGATGATATTAGAAGTGATTCACTCATGGTAATGTTGGAGGCTACTAAGACATCCTCTCTTTCCTAGGAGAGGTAAGCCTATTAGACCCACAACTACTCCTTTACACAACCCTAAGAAGGGATTTAGATTGAATTTGAGTGTATCCATTAGCTAAATGGTCAAAATAAAAATATGTCCTATATGCTTCCTTTGGATCATCAAAAAATCTATCTTGTATGCTTCCTTTAGATCATTAATTTTCCTCTTAAAAGGCCAAATAAAATACTTCACCATGGGCATCGAATCCAACAAGAAGAAAAAATGACCATGATTTACATAAACACAGTGAGAATAACCATGGTATAAAAAATGGAAAAGACATGCATGAATGTGTAGGTAAAATAAAATAATCCTTCAAAAACCATTACAAATAGAATCCCTTAGGAGAGTCCCCCAACATGGTGGTAGTTGGATAGAAGCCCTAAGGCAGATAAGAGCATGGGTGTAATAAGTGCATGTACATACAAGAAACAAATAAATGAAAAAATAATGAATAATAAATACATAGATTTAAAGGGAAATTAGAAGAATTATAATGCTTATTATTGAATTTGAGAGCACAATAATGTAACACTAAGAGCCAATAGAAATAGAAAAAACCTATGGTGATCAATATCAGCTAGGTAAATAGAAATTGACTAGCTAGGTAAATAGAAATGCAGGGCATCCTCATATAACTAGATAAGAAATAACATAGTGAAAAATAAGTGGGAACACCTTTCCCTTCCCATGCTTAGTCCCCTTCCTTTTACTCCCACAAAAAAGTCAACATATTATTAAAAATTTGGAAAAAAATGAAAGAGGGAAACTAGAGATGAAATCACAATATATCTCTAAATATCATCTCAAAACCCCCTTATACTAGTGAATTAAGAAACAAATGGCATGCATGACTTTCTCAAAGGGAACCCAAAAGACCTTATTTATTTAAGCTCTAGACACCCCACTGAAGAATGCAATCTCTCTTACACTGCTACCACCCTAAACTATAGGCATCTTGAGCATCGTGGCCAAATTTTGATCTATTTATGTCCCTATTTCAAAGATAATGATTGAATACATTAAGTTTTGTTGAAAAATTAGGGTAAATAGATAAGCCTCTTAAAGATGCATATTTTATTAAGGCTTCATCATAACACCATGCTTGGATACTGCCAACACCTTCTCAACACATGTAAAGCATCAGGGCTTTATTAGGAACATTAGACCATGATTTTACGTTAAGTTCCTAACAAAACATTTGAGTACCCCTCAAAATCCTCCCATGCCTCACCTTGGTTATCCACTATGATTGGAATTTTTTGTTGTATCCCACAGTTAGCCAAAAAAATTATAGCTACATTAGCCTTTTATAAACAATGGAGGCCTTCCCATTCCTCAAAATCCTCTACACATTCCCAAGCTTGTGAAAGAATATTATCTAGGTGCCAAGATGATTTTGAAATCTTCTTGAAATCTGATATGATTACCTAAGAATCACCTTCTATCTGAATATTCTCAATACAACCCACTCCCACCAATAATTTCCCAATTCATTTTTTTTTAATTACCCACTTTAATATCATATTATCTAATTTTTATTTGTGTGACTAATTATTTAGTTGTGTTTTTTACCCAATGATCAAATTAGTCATTTATAGTTGTGTTGCAAAAAAATTAGTAGAATTTAGTTATTTTAAGTTTTCATGACTAAAAGTTTTAGTCACATAGTCATTTATTTGCCAAATTTTACTAGTGTTAATTTTAGTTATTTTCTATTTTAAAATCAAGTGTCTTTCCTTTTTATTCAAAAACTTAAGTGTTAAAAGTAGGTGGATTGATAGCTTACTATAAAGCTTTTGCTTCCAAGATCTAGCTCACGTTAGGCAATCCACCTAACTAATTGTCTAACTAACAAGTTTTTTGGTAGTGATTTCTTATTGCAAGTCATTATTCTCTAGCCAAAGAGTATTTCTCAAAAATTCTAGATTCAACACATGTGCATTCAATAGGTATTATTCTACACACCTTTCTTAACTAGTTTCTTCTTTTCACATTTGAGAAAAAGCAAAAAATAGACAAGAACACAAACACCATATACAAATCCAACTTAAAAATAAATATGAACATTACCAATCATTATTCTCATAATTCATCATTAAATGTTTAAATAGTTAATATAGGAAAACATATGTGAAAAAAGGATATGATCTTGTCAACCAACTAAGTAATACACATGATAATGTTTTATTCATATAGTTTTTAAAACAATCAACTACCTAAAGGATATATTATATGAATCCTTTCATGAAACCCAAGTAACAAGTGATTTATAACTAGCTTAATTTATATATATTATTCAATACCTAAAAAATAATGTAAATCTCATCACTTTTAATCTAAAATATTTATCACAAGTTAAATTAATAACCAAGACTTGCCTCTATTCATGCAAGTTAATATGCATACCAATAGAATCAAAGAGTGATAGTCAATAATTAATCTAGCCTAAACATTTTTAGCACTATTTTCCTAACAAAAATGGGAATTAACACCAATATTATTAAAAAATTAGACATCTGTATCAAATGATTTGATAATTCATGTAGCCTTCCAATTGGCCATATCAATTAGATGTGAGATTAGGACCAAAAATGGTACTAACTATATTCCATGTAATGTCTCAATAATCTCATTATAACTTAATCTTGGGTAGACCTTAGATACGCATAATAGAATTTATCCCATATACATTACATCAATGTTTCAAATTCATATATGATGGGACATTATGGACAATGCCTGTTGATGATGAGCCCTTTAAATTTTTCAAAATGATACATTCTAACATGAAAGAGATTCCTAAACTAGTACCACCAAAACAATATATTTCACTTGAAAGTAAGCTTATGAGATGAGTGAATCAAGAAAAATAACTCATTCACCTTAGGATAATCATAAGGACCTAACTATTGAGGTGTACATAAATGCACATCTATAACTATTACCAAAGGAACCAATGATATCAAAACAACAAGAAGATCAAACATTTGAGATTAATTTATTGGTCAACATTGAATAACAAGATGGAAAACTCTCATATTATTATGATAGTGATGATGATGTACCTAATTATATGACAAATAAACACTTAAAATATAAATTTTAATCCACTTGAACATCTTTCAAATAACCTAATTACATCTACATGTCCTTTTACGTATAATTTTATTCCATATCTAGAAGATAAAAAAAAATAAAGATAAGGGAAAGACAAAATTAATATATTAAAATGTAAATGTCTACTATTCAATCCATCCCTTTTGTTTAGAATATTTAATATAACCTTACAAGGGACAAATATAAAAACATCATGCAAATAATGTGGAATCTTCACATAACTATCCACAAAATATTTTATAGGTCACAATAAAATAAGATGCTCCACATACAATACTTTCTATGTTACTTGAGCATAAGATGTTATCTTTAACTCCTAATAGAAAAATATCAGGAAACATACTCATACATAAAGATGGATCACTAAATTGTAATTATCATCAGATCAATGTTCATAATAAAAATCAATGTGATACATTGAAAAACTAAATAGAAAATACAAAAAAGAAGGATGTATACAGATTGAACCAAAATAGTGGAAAATACGTCAAATTTCTTATTTTTCAAAAGAAAAAGGTGAAATTTGGCATGATTCCAAGCACCCATGATACAAAGATCTAACTAGTATTTTAAATATTTATGGGGTCTATTTTTAACATCTCAAGTTTCATATAAATAGTTTAGATATAACTTGGAGTGTTAAATTTTTTTGATAGTTAGGACATAATGTCGATGAGTTAAAATAATCTCCACTATTACCAGAATTTCCTTGGTTACATCATGATACCCATAGAATGTGGACCAAAGGTCGTTAATACCATCATATGGGTAATAAATTTGAAACTAAACCTAACCTTTCATCTTGACTAGTATTGGTTGACCGGTATGAATGTGATGATGAATACTACAACTTTGTGTCTCATTTTCTAGTTCAAAGATAGATAAATTCATATTATACATGATAGATATGATGATAAACCCATATAAATAGCTACCATCACTAAATTACCAAAAAAATTGAAGCATTATTAGTGATAGAGCATAAACAATAGTGGAAAGATAAGGAGGCAAGTGCACCACTAGACAATCTTCTATCTTCAAGATTAGGAAGAATAATCTCCTTTCATTATAGTTAAACTTAAAAAAAATAAAAAAATAAAAAAAAATCAAATATTCAATAAAGTACATTAACATTTAAATTCATTAAATTCTTTAAAAACATTCAACATTCACATGTTTACTAGATCTTTGGCATATATGTTATTTAATTTATGTTAATAAGTAACATATTGTTTATTTTATAGATAAAAATGTTTCACACATACTTGAGTGTGACATAATCATATGCCAAATATATGATATTTACATATACAAATGTTGTACCTTTCTCTTTTCATGTGGCATACTACGCTAGGGTCATCTACTCATTTGATCATGATCAAAACAAGTTATATTATTTGATGAGAACTTTTGAATTATCATGTTGATAGTATATACTAATGCTTACACATTCATATACTCTTGTTTATATATTTGATAATATAATTGATATGCTATGTTACATGACATTATTTTCTAACACATACATGCAGGGACTAGTATGATATGTTTATGTCGGTTGCTTATACTTCATTTATTCACATCATCATATCTTTGAGTGTCTTTTTCTTGGTTGATATTATTTTGATTATGGAACATTTAAATATTTTAATTTATTGTTGGCCCTTGTGCCACTTTATGTTGCTTTCTTTTGATATTTGGACATTTGAATATGTAATTCCTTTGAGTGTGTGGTATTTGAATATGATCCTTATTTGTAGTCTTCTTAATCCCAATTTTATGTGATGTTGAGTGATCTTATGCATGTGTTTGATTATTTATTAATATTTTAATTTTACTTTATAGACATTTCCATGATCCATATCATGTATCCTAGGGCTTGTGTGATCAAATACTATGAGCTTCATTGATATATCTACTTAGACATGCTACTCCTATATGATACATGATTCATGCACATATTACATAGTTATCTTATCCTTTCAAGGTAAGGTAAATACAATAATAAATTTCCCTCACCTTAAAATTGGGAATATTAGTGGGTTCATGTCATAGATACATGAATCCACACATACACACTTTACATAGTTAATAGCATATGATACAATTTACATGATTCAAATATATAATTGGGTCAAAATCATATATACATTACATTGATTTTTACAGATTTGGGATAGTTAATTTTAGATTTATTACAAATATTATACACAGTTAGAGATTAGAGTTTATATTTTGACATATACTTCAGCTTGATATAAATTATAGGTGCATTTTCCATTTAAGTGCACCAAAAAATTCAAATACAAATTCAAATTTATTTACCAATAAGCACCAATACTTTACCAAGAAACACCATTTTCACCAAGAATCATTATTTTTAGGATTTATTAACCATATTATTTGGATAATTTTAGTATTATGGTTGATATTAAGTGCCCTCAATTTCCTAACACTACTTTCATTTTACATGTTGAGTTGGTTATACAACTTAACTTTGATTTTATTGTACTATCACTTAAGTTATGCAATTGAGATTTAATGATCTCAATGGCCATTAAAAAAATCAACCTTTCAAAAAATTGGGGGCATAATTACCTTGAAATCTCCCTTTTCAAATATCCAAGGTTTAGTTTTGAACCTCTCTTAGCTCTAATTCTTCATAAGGAAGCATCTTTACCAATTAAAAGTATGAAGGGTAAACATGGTTGCATTGACACACAAGTGTACTACTTCCTTGATCTCTTTATTTTCAATAATTTAAATTGTTTAATATTTAAAATTATATTCACTAATTTATACTATAACAATCTATTTGTTATATGTCATGCACTAGTAACAAAATTCACTAGGGCTTAAAGAACTACAAGGTGTGTTGTACACACCTAGGTACACATTTATTTCCTTAAAAATACTAATTTAATACTTATTAATTACCAAAATAAAGTGGGGAAGTGTAGATACTAAAATATTATTTATATATCATATCAATTTTGTATACTATAAAAGTACCTATCAGGGCTCTACCCTTTAGTTTTGGACTTTCCTATTGCTAAAAATCTCATATTCACCATCTCAATGTGCCTAACTATTTATCTTATGATCCAAGCCTATCATTTTTGATGACTTAGATATAAATCACCATAAAAAAATCCTAAAAATTAATATATCCTTCACTTTTAATTTTATATCCTTGGCAATTTCCTATCTTATCAGACACTTTTATCCCACATAGGGGCACTTACATCGACGCAAGTGTCTAGATGCTTATCAAGTGTCCAATCCTCAAAATTCATCCAAATTAAAAAATTTTAGAAAAATATGGGTTATCCTTTTTGTCTTATTGAACCTTAATATGACATATTTGCAAAATGTGTGGTATAAATACAAATACAAACCTACTCATTACCTATATAGCAAATATAAATTAGACACATATTCAAGCTCATTTAATCAATTTCACAACCAAGTTTTACTACCATATTACTACCTATTTTCATATTAATCATAGTATTAGTCCTATTATAGGTTTAAGGCACTCAAATAATAATCCATGAGAAATATTTGTCAAGTTTAAAACTAGAGCATTGCATGATATTGAATATAACATATTTCACCCTTTTGCACATAAAATCCAACACTTGGGGGATAAAAACATATATCTAAGTCCCTATTAAAAGTATTGGAGATGTAGGAAATGGTCATAAAAAATGTGTCCTTAAGGTCACCATAAATTCATGAGGCCACTAACCCATTTTTGGAAAGGTACAAAGACCTAAGGTCAAGATCTAGGGTTTGATCTATAAACTATCATCTACAACCTGCACATGTGAATAAAGGATATAAAAAAAGGTGATATAAAACTTATAAATATCTAGGTGATCACTTCATAATACAGTTAATATTTTTTATTATAAAATTTTATTAATATTAGGACCCTTGCATTGACACAAATGTCTCAAAGCTGACACAAGTGTCTAGGCCTCTAAAAACAATATTCAAAAAATTTGATGATGGGATCTTGATCTTATTATAGCCTATTTACACATATACATATCTCATATCTACATGTGAATTTTAAAATAATCTAAGTATTATCTCTTTTTAGTGTTTATGCAATCAAATTACTATTTTGAATGTAATTTTTATATTTATTATAACTCAACATTTTAATTTACAATATTCATTTATTTGAGTCTTTAATTAATTGGCCTGATTTATAATAGTTTTATTCATCCTTGTGCATAGTCTATTCTACCCTTAAACCCTCATTACAAACCTTAGAAAATGGTTAAACATATTTGGGTTCATCTAACCTCAAACATATTGGCTGATATAAAACTTCCTTTTATGATTTGATAAGGGTGGGCATTGTTTAGATTTCATGAATTGAGTATGTGATCTTATTTACAACCTAAATTTTGGTAGAAAATTAAGTGATAAAAAAAATCTAGTTGGTACAACACTTTTATGGCTAGGGTCTTGCTAAAAATTGTGTTTAGGCTTAGTGCAGATGCACTAACACTATCCTAGAAAACTATGATGTTGAAAATCAATAAGAATATTTCTATTTTTTGGCATAATATATAAATTATTGATGCCATTTTAGCATTGGTAGTTGAGCTACAACTAAAATTTGAGATGAGTGCTTGATGAAACATGACTTGGTCCCTTGTGTTAGACTCTTAAACAAAAACTCCTAGGTTTGTTTTGTTTACTATTATATAGACTTATAGGAAATAATGAAGGCCTAAATTTTAATTGATTAACAATAGGTATATGCATACTTGTGGCCTTTTTTTGGGTTCTTATTTGATGAAATTATGGTAATAAAAATAAGGAATTGTTATGGTATAACATATCATACTATTTTAGGTAAATGTTGAAGGACTGAAACATTATTATTTTTATGAAAATAGATGATTTAAACTTTGTGGTCTCATATTAATGTGGTTTTTTAATACGATCAAATTAATGTTTGATCATGGTTCATGAAGTTATGAAACACTAATTGTTAGAGAAAGTTTTTGAATTTTTTCTCTTAGAATGACTGTCACTACTAATGTAAGGTTGCCTCATGAATGATGAAGGTAAATAATTGATGCCATAATATTATTATATGGTAACTTTGATTCATTAACTTGATGTTCTATAATTCTACTTCTATATTTAGGCAAAATATGACATTACTAGAATGTGGCATTGAATTACTATTATAAGGACATATTTCATAAATATAGTAACCTATAATATTGTAATAAATGGTGTAATACTATATTTTCTCAAATATATTCTTGGGGCCTAAATTAGCCTCAATGTAATTTTATGGAAGTTCCTTCCCTAATGTAAGGAAGGTGGGAATTTTTTATATTGGATAAAATGGAAGGATCTAACTAATAATCTACATTCAACAAATATTTCCACGATTTTTTTGACAACAATAAAATTCTGCTAGAGTCTATGGTTTTCTTGAATCAAAGTAGTTCAGTTTCACTAACGTACATGTGAGCATGCCTAAAACTAAGGGTTTTTAAAAGTATTTTTCTATTTTGAGAAAGTTATCTAATTTTATGTGGGATTTTACAGCAAGAAAAAATGAGTAATGTACTAAAGGTGGACACCATTAAATAGGACTTATAATGTCCTATTTGCTAAAAATTTAGGTACCTAGTTGGTGCCATAATGCTAGTTGGCACTAGTGAGTGAAGAGTACCCACAATAAGGTAATAACCTGTTGAGCTAGGTCAACCATAATTATGTTGGTAATGATATATTGAATCATGGTTGATTTTTATTGTATTTGTAAAAATAAATGATGTTTGTGTCTTGTGTTTTACCATGTAATGGGTAATGGAAAGCCTTAATCAAGGTATATAAAAATCCTATGTTCCCAATTCAATAATTTTAATGAGGACATGGGTGAATCACTGGAGGTCATTGGAGGATCCAATTTTATGATGGTTTTATTTATCCTAGACCATAGTGAGCATAAAATGTGATGGATAACATGTTAAAAAGCTATGAGGTTGCATGTAAAGGCCTTTGATGGCTTCTATCATATCTAGTATGGTTGGTGTGAGACTTTGCACTAACCCATGGATAAAATTAAAAAATAATAACTAGGGATTTTATAATACCTTTGGCATATGTGTATATATGTCTTATGTTTTTTTACTCTATAAATATAAGATTTGTTGAAAATATGTTGCAGTAATTTGGGATTATTATTGAAAATCTAGCTAAATTAAGTAGTTATGGCCTATATCAATATTTTTTAGATTAAGATAATGGTAATTTTAGAATAAAAGTTGAATCATTTTCATGATTATTCCCTATTTTCAAAACCATTAGTTCTAAATTTAGTTTCATCAACTAAAACAACTTAAGAATGTTTTTTTTTGGTACATGATACTAAGGGAAATAGATGACATGAAAATTGGTCAGAATGGCCAACTACCTAAAATTATTTTATAAGTCATCAAGAGCATGAATTTATAATGGAGTGAGGGTGTCATATCCTCATCTTAGCCTAAGAATTATACGGGGAAATAATTAGAGGATATAAGTAGGATAATTTATTTAATGTGTTTTTTGGTCACTTTGATCAACATGTACTTGTCATATTTTTATTTTATCATCCATCATTAGCTTATAGCCAATTATTTTCATTATTTTTATTAGATTTTCATTACTTAAAAAAATGTAGTTAAGTTTCTATCTTGAATTGACATAGGATTGTAATGGATGCCACTGTTCTTGATATTGTAATTAATTTAAAAGGTTCACATAATGATTATGTCATTGTCTCAATTCTATGCATGAACATGATTTAATTAATTTTGGACTTAGTTATTTTTTTAAATTTTCATAATGAATCTATGGAAAAAGGTTTAATTATTATGATTTTTTTATGGTCTTATTATTGGTAAAAAGGTTTTTAGACCCATGATGGGGTCACAATTTATCATGGCATTTTAGGTTAGCCCTCAAATAATAATCATTTTTATTTAACATTTTTTATTAGAATGGAGTTTGATTTGGTTATCATTCAAGTAATTGAGTTTGAAGAAAATATAATTAGAGAGGAACATGGATAAAATATAGGTTTATCTTAATTATACATTATGTCCACAACCATGGTGATTAAGGAATCTATTTTTGGAATCCTTATTGAAAGAGCATTTACATTTTTTGTTTTCCATAAAATTTGGCATGATGTTAAATGGAGGCTTGGGTATGTTTCCATAACATGTGATGTGATATATTTAAATTTTGGAAAGGAAAATGAAATGAAAATTTAGGGAGAAAAAGAAATGAATAAGGTTAGAAGGTGGAGCATGGTCTCTAGTTACAAGCATGTTATCTTTTCTTCCTTCTTAAGCTTTTGTGCATTATTTATTATTGAAAGTGTGGTAAATATCTATATAGATTGAATAATCTATTTAGGGTATAAACCCATATACATATACTCAAGTATACATATACAAGGATATACCTCAATTTAGGGAAGAACTAAGATAATTTTAGGGTTCCTCAATCTATTATAGTACTCTTTGTGTTGTGTTTAGTGAAAAAAACTTATCTATGAATTTATGGTGTAAAAATATCTATGTTGTTTAATCTCCCTCTATGGAGGAGTGACCTTGCATAGTTAAAATGGTATAATATGGACATAATTTTTTATTATGTTTTGGTAAATGCACTTCGGTTATTTGAAAAGGGTAAAAACCTAGCTCTTGCATCTATGAGTTATGATGTATCTCAATTTGGTGCTGATATCCTTGAGCATATATAATAATAAGTGGTTTTATAACTATTTTGGACTATAAAAATATTTTCATGTATTGAGTAATAATGAATTGAATTGGCATTAACATTCATATGTTATTTGAATTAAAGGATTAGCTTAAACCATAACATGAAATGTGAAGGATATGTTACATTCAATAATTATAAGACTTGACTATTTAAAGATGATTTAATTTAACACGTATTTTAATTTAGTAGAATTATATTATGCATCAATACTCATAAAATTTCCTTCAGTTCCTTGTAGATTCTTGTTTACCACAAGACTATGTGAGATAATATAATTTAGAAAATTGGTACTTTCCTCACATGAATAATTATAAATCCCTATTTTAATTTTCAATGGTAATGTATACTATATAAATAATATGAAATGGTTGGGTTTGCCTTGATAGGCTTGTAAGTTCTTTATCAATATTTGATTTATTAAACATTGGTTCCCCAATTAGATATGAATTGTTCTCATCTAAGTTATAATGCATATTAATAAACAAGATATGTTATTTAACCTTGGTGATATAGTTATAATTGAATAAGAAACTAGATATGATATTTATCATTATTTTATAGGTCATTTGTTGTTCTAACTTAGTTCTATAGTAAGGTGAATGTTGTGGTAATTGGTTAATAGATATTCTTCAGTTTGTATACTCACATCTAGTAAACATGCTTATTAAAGATAATGAGGGATTATGATATAAGTTTAATATTTTAGCATAAACACTAGTAAGGTTTGACTAAAACCCTTTTTAATCATGTTAAGTCACTTTATGAAACTTAATTTTATTGATGATTGATCTAATGTTGTCAAAATGCTTACCCAAAAGGGAATTAACATCACTAAATTTTTGCTGAATTATCTCATTGAAATGACTTAGTGAAAGTGGTGAGTTATTTTAATGAAACCTTTGTTTCTCAAGTTATAATTGATTAAAAAATATCTCTCTGATTTCTATATTTTTTTAGAATGATTAAATGTTTGGATTATTTATTATACTTGGTCCAAGATGGTTGCTTTAAAGTATAGGGTCATTGACAATACATTACATTATTACTAGTGATCTTTATGGAACTTGGATTATTATATAATCCCCTTCTTGTGATGTTGTAATATACCCTTTATATAGGGATCTTTGGTATTGTATTTTTGAATCATTATTAGTCACTATGTTAAGTTTTCATTTTAAGGTTATAAGTGAGATCGATAAATCTCTCATAGTTGTACAACTGATGATTATCTGTATACTTTTTTACTCTTAAAGAACTTAATTTTGGTATTGTAGTTAACCTTGAAATCCTTTTTTAAATTATTTAATTACCTTAATTTGTGTTTATAAGTTGTTTGTTTTATCAACATTGTTGTTTTAGCCCCAACTGGGCACTATTAGATCAATTTATTATGCTATTGACTCCAATGTATTTGAGAAAGATATGATTTGTGATTTAGATTATTTTCATGTATACACTATTCATTTTAATAAAAAAATATTTTAATATATTAAATAAGGGTATTTATGCATTGAATTATACTCTAGTGTGTTGGATGACTCCACATAATAGTGTTGGTAGTTCTATACCTTATCTACCTAAATACATTCATATCTTTGTCTTGAGTTTCATTTCTTAACATATGTCATATGAAGAACTTGTTATTTACCTATTATTATTACATATATAGTTTTCATGAAGATCTAATTTATGTTCATTCTACTGTCAATATTAAAGTTGAATGTATTTAAATTGTAAATGATTACCAAATAATTATATTGGTCTTTATAAATATAAGTGAATAAAATTGGAATTTTTTAAAATGGAAAATTTTGATATTTTTATTATATAAATTTCTATCGAAACAAGGATTAGGTTGTCATTTTTATGTTAATATAATTGTTTAGTGCCTGGGAAACATGAAGGCGTGGTAATAATTTGCTTCTCCTAATGTTATTTGTTTTGGTCTTAGACTTGTATAAGTAAATCATTAAGTAGGAAAACATAATGTGGTAAGGGTGGCACTCTTTTATGAAACTCTAATGTAATTAGGTTACTCAAGTTAATTACTCCTTTGTATGTACAATTTAATTTTAAATAATAAATTATAAATGAATATATAAATTAAATGAAATTTACTAATCCTAATATAAGATATATAGTTTAGGACTTGTTTTGGAAGTGGACTATAAAAATGAAGCATGTTCTCTTCTATTCAGGGAGACTGAGTTAAACTATGTTTTTTATGCTTAGAAAATGGACTTGTTCAAATAAGAATGTGTTTCTTATTTGGTATGGTTAACAATAAATTATTAAACTTCGCTTGACCTGACTATTGTTACATCTTTACTGAATTTTAACCTATTATTGAGTACCACTCACTCATGATAGGTTATTATTAACTCATTTTTACTTAGGCATTTTTATTTAATGAGATTATAAATGGATCTTAATAATAGTCAAGGACTAGCATGAACAATGGAATATGGCAACAATAGAGCACACCTTGTTTTAGGATAAGAGAATGGGAAGAGAATTAGTGGTTCTTGCATCATTTAATATTATGTATTCAATCATGTATATTGAAGTTGAGATCAAATATTTTTATGGTAATATTTTTAGTATTTATGTATTACCATTAATTAAGGCACATATAGGTGTTGAGATTAACTCAAATTGATATGATCACTTGAAGATAATCCATTGTATTACATTAGTCTCTTTGTTTTATCATAGAAATATGAAGGTCTTAAATACTATAGTGCACAAAGGCTCATGAACATTTTTTGGTTGTTAAATTTTAGTCTCATTTATGTGATTTGGTTTTATATCCGAGAGGGAAATTATTTATTGATATTTAAACATTAAGTTATTATTATTGATTGTATTGAATAAGAATAAATGATACTTTATGAGTAATATGGTTTTAGTTTCAATTGGGTAATCTCTTTCTTATTTTGTGAATGACTTAGATAAGTTTTTTAGACCATTTGGAAAAATACACACCTATATTTTATAAGTATAATATAGTGTCGGTAACATTGAATTTGAACTTCAATCACTTCACCCTAATTTAATTAAATAAAAAAATTGGAACAATAATATGTTTTCACTTTTAGTACATGTTAATATTAAATTTTTCTAGGGAACCTTGAATAAGTATCTCCCTTATAGGGAATGTTGTAAGTGGTTGAAAAAAATATTCTTAGAATGAAGTAAAAATTGCCTTACTCAGTCCTAAATATATTTTTAGTTCTTTATAAAATAAACAACCTTAGGGGTGATATTATAAACTATTGTAGTATTATCATTTATCTTGAAATTAGTCTTGTTATTATTTTATATTAAAATTAGGGTAAATAACTCATGAAGGTTAAAATGGAAAATAAATTTATAAATCCTTATACAAAGTTATTAACTTCCTCTTAACCTAGTGAGCCCCGAAGAACTCAACTTATAGATGTCATAAGAAGGTGAGGAAAATCATGTACATGAATTTATTAAGTTGTTGGAAATTTTTACACATGTACATGGTTCAATTTTGGAATTCGAGTATCACAACCCTAAAAATCCCAAAATTTTGTGGGTTGGTTTTTGGGGTTTACACTTTGCTATTATTTTTATGCTTTATAACTTTATCTTAATTACACCTCTTAGAATTTCAATTTATATGTTATATGATAATACCATGAAATCATCTAGGCCTTCCTCACAAAAATCCATCATTGATCATTTTTTTACATAAATTTATATTCATCTTAACATTATCTAGATGTATTATTACAAAGATAAGATGATGGTCGAGAGTAGTGTCATTCTCACTTAGACTTAGTTATATTATCTTGTGGTAAAACTATAGTAATATATTTTCATGTCATCATCCACATTTTACCTTATCTTATGATGATGTTTCACACCTACATGCCATTGTACCATAATCCCTTACACATTTTTTGTGGTTAAAAAAAATCATTTATTTTACGGTCATTTCCATGATTTCCCTTTTATTTACTTTCCTTTTAGGCTCACCAAGGTTAGTTTCAATATTTCACTCTTTCCTAAGGTGAAAGTATGGGAGTATATAAGCATCATGGTATTTAGGTTCTCTCCTATAGGGGATAAAGGTAATCTCTCTTTCGATAGTCATATATATCACCCATGGTTGGTTTTTATAAATCTATATGGATGAGGAAAATAGAAAAATATAAAAGACTTAAAAGCCAAATCCTAATAAAATGTAATGTTAAAAGGAAAATTATATTTTAAAAGTTAGATCACACTAAAATATGTGATATTTTTGTCATATCTCATATTATATTCAAAGCTCAAAATACACTGTTATCTTGATGGTATATTCAAGGTCCATCAAGTCACAATAAGCTATTAGATTGGGGTAGGAGGTCTCATTACATCATTATCTATCTTATTAAATTTTGGTGCCACCTACTTTCTTGCACATGTACCCAATCTTCAAATTAGTCTAAAAATTATGTAAGGGGTAATGAGGAGTAAGTAACACGTGGTAAGGTAGGGTAATTTTTATGTTTTAGAATGATAGATTTCATGGGATGATATTTATACTTCACTAGTTAGCCTAAGCTTATGCTTACTAGGTAATATTCTTTAGGGTCATTTGTGTTGAAAAATATTAGTAACTTGATTTGAGTGTTTTATTTTTGGTAAAGACCATCATTCATATTGGTGACACATTATTTTACCACCCTCCATTTCCCCTCTTGAAAGGTAGTTTTGTTTTCTAAATATCTCTTATATTCATTACTTCCTATTCTCCATCTCTTTCAAATATGGTAACAATATGTCAGTTATAGATTTTCCATCTTTAGAATAGAAACTACATTTTTGAGTTGTTACAAGATGATATCTTGGTCATCATATTATATTACTAAGATTTATCTTAGTTTTATTTGGGAACTTGAGTATTATATTTATTTTTTGGTAGGCCACGCCATCCTGTTTTTCCATTTCATGTATCTTCCACCTTTTTACGGGTCATGTGGTCTCATTTGTACATTTTTCACATCTTTTTTGAGATTGGTTTGTTACTTCTCTTACATATATATTTTTAATATAACGAGACATTTATTTATTTCCTTCATTTGATTTGGATTGTTACTTAAACTATGTTGGGTGCATTTTTTAGATTTTCTAGATATAGGTAGCCTTGGCATTTCAATTTACTAATTTTCCCTTTTTTAAAGCTAAATATTTGGATATTTTGGTTTTAACCTAGCCTTATCATTATTATATTTAATTTTTTTCAAATTTTCCAATCATTTATAAGATTTTTCATTTAAATCCATTTATTGTCCATTTTGCATATTCTCACATTGATTTTATCCATTTTTAGCCTTGCCTTCTTAGGGTTTATCTAATGTGCCTACTATGCCCTCGATGATTGAGAAAAAAATATTTACATGCGATTATTTAATATAAAGGTAAGTTAAGTTATGAATATGCTACTTTCATTTATTGATTTATCAATAGTTATTTCAACATTTATTTTCAATTATGCACTTTGGTGTTACCATGCATCTTTTCAAAATCACCATCTTTTGTTATAATATTATGACAAGTGATAATATTATGGTGGGGTATATGTATACACTTGATATTTTTGACTTTTTCACTTTATTGATTCTTTATATTATGAGATCATGTTGGTAAATCAATATTTTTGAGTTAATGCCTTAACTAGTGCACCAAGAATGGGGTGGGATAGGATTGTGGTAATTTATGAGAGATGTTTGCATACTATTATATCATACCATTAGTACTATCAGTCTGACCTCCTTTGAGTATCTTTATATATTATTTATTCATTTACTTTCCATCCATATTTTCTAGATTCCTTATATCAACATGATTGGTATAGTCAAATTTCTAATTTTTCTTCCCTATATTATATCAACCATCCTAATATATTTCTAAGTCTAACTTATGTAATTTAT
The DNA here is from genome assembly GCA_037957365.1 of Torreya grandis. Classification (NCBI taxonomy): domain Eukaryota; kingdom Viridiplantae; phylum Streptophyta; class Pinopsida; order Cupressales; family Taxaceae; genus Torreya; species Torreya grandis. The sequence continues at coordinate 5,102,610 of JARHVA010000475.1, forward strand.
GCTATATCATCCTAGATGATATAATATTGTGCCAAATAACCTATTATAACTTTATCAATTGATCAATATTGTTAGCTTAGAGTTTAAGGTTAGTTTTATGTATTAAGGGTGTATATATAGGGTTCATATTTCATTCCTAAAAGATATATTATATTCATATGCTCTTTTTAATATCACATTTTTACCTCTTAGGTACTATTTGGGAGATTTCTAGGTTTATAACCTTATCTTAAGGTCTTGTCTTATCATTTAAACTTAATAGGAGAGGTCTTTAGAGTTACTTTTAGCCAAATTTTGGCTCACATAAGAATCTCTTGTTTAGATGTGGTTTGGATAGTTGAGTTAGGTTCTTATTGAAAGAATGATTCAATGTAAGCAGAGTTTCAGATGGAATGAGTGGACCAAAGAGATCATGTAGCTTTTAAATTTGAAATACTTTAAGTTAACTTAAAGTGTAAATTGTCAATTTTTAAAGGATAGGTCTAGAGTTATAGAGATAAAATGGGGTGTCAAAAGTTATTGGAATGAGTATGAAATTTCATGGTATTTATTTGTTTCTTCATTGTGTTCATCTAGACATTTTGGATCTAATGGCAAAAATTCTAAGTAGGTAGTTTGCTGATGTTATCATTGCCACGTGTGGATGAGTCAAAAAGAATTGGTCATATGGATGTGATCACATTAGTCCCTATAACATATGTGCCAAGTTTTAGGTCATCCAATGAAGCACATCAAAATATATTCATATACAAAGTTGACCTCCTAGGTAGTTTAACTATGTTTTTTTATGACAGGTAGTAGACATCATACAAAAGACATAGATTAGCTCACTTGAACATTTTTTAGACACACTTAGAAAGCTAACATAACTAGTGGATCAAATGGGTTCAATGTTTTTAGTATCAAAAACATCTCCTACAATTTTGGTGCCTTCATGACCTTTTTGATTCTAGATTGAAGCCTTCAAAGTGGGTCAAATAATGGGAGACATTTGCATGAGAGTCAAATTAAAGCTCAAGCAAAAATCCATCGATGCTTAAATTTAATGGTATATGAGATGTTAAATATGTCTATGGGGATGTCAAATGATGTTCTCATAAATGTAAAATTTAATCACCATAAATTATCCATTGGGGTTTCAACTAGGTTTAAGATCAATGGGTTGCATTAAATCATACACCTTGATCCAATAGAGTGGGGCATCCTGACAGTATTAGTGGGTCCCCAAAAGATCAATGGAGTGAATTTAATTATACATCAAAATTGATGGAGTGAGATAAGTCAAAAGGGTTAGAGGATCTTGATGATGAATACAAAGAGGACAAGTATCAAAATTAGTGGGCCCTTATAGAAGATCGAGGAATTACATGCAGTCATATATCAAAATATAACGGTGTGAGTAGAGTCAATAATTTAGTGATCAATGAGACCAATAAGCATAAAGATATTTAGGCACAATGTAAATGGTATAATTTAGAATTTAACATCTAATAAACAAAATCCAACTCGAAACATTTTTGATGAAAGTCAAAGAAGCTATTTTGGGCCTAGATAAAACAAATGTCAAGGAGCTTAGCTCAAAGGTAACGTAGGGTTGAATCAAGGTCATATTTTAGATACCAAACATTACCATTTGAGCTTCATAGAGAGAGGATAGGTCTTTTTAGGTCTATTTCAGTCAAAGGCCCACATATTGTTTTCAAAATAAGATTAGCTATTGAGCTATAGCAAAACCTATAAATGACATTGGTTTTCAGTCCATTGTGAATTTATATTAAAAATAAAGTGTAATAAAATATATTATCTTCCAAAAGGGTCATTCCCTTGATAATTAAGTATCTACAACCACTTGAAACAAATTGAGCAAGACTCTATCAGTTTCAAGGCATAGAGTTGGTCCTCATCAGTAGATGAGGTGAAAATGGCATGGAATCCCAAGATGGAGACCTGGAAGTTGAATAAGTGTCATGGAGAATTAAATTATTTTACAAAACATTTAAAATTGTGCCTTTTTGATAAGATAATGACTCAACATCCTTGAGAATGCTAATCCATCAAGAGTAATTAGACCTTGTTTAATGTTTTCTATCTACTCAGTTCCTTCTCTCTCATCCCTTTTTTATATAAATATAGGATTATAAGCCTTGAAAATGGCTTGGTAGTCCCTCTCTTAGGCATGAATAGAATCTACCTAGATTTGATCTTTGTAACCTCTTGAGATAAATAAAAGACTCCTAGATTTTATTATTCTAGTATAGTGTGTCAATGTCAGATTGATTTTCATATGTAGTAAAAACTTATCCCTTATTAAATCCTAAATCTCAGCTAGCTACTATTTTATCTTGTTGTGTATGTCATGTTTAGTGTTTAATGTCATTTTATTAAATTTATTAAGTGGATACATTAAATGGTTAGTACCTTGAATCAAGCCTCTTCATTGATTCCATAAGGTTTTTGATCATTTGGTAAACCTCTACATGAAATATTATTACATAAATAACCATTTGGAGTTGTAGATCTAATCTCATTAGTGTTTTTTAGAAGTTTAGATAGAGTGTATGATCAAACACATTATTGGTGCATCACCTCCTTTACATGTTTCTATGTGTTGTTACCTATTTCTCTTTCCCTTTTCCCAATCATAATTTAGTTTAGGTGACAGATCCAAAAGGAAGTCATCCTTCTCTAGAGGTCTAACCCTATGATAGGTGACCCATATCCTGAGGTCAGTCTCATGTTGGACTATATTTGAGTAAAGGACCTGAATAATCCCCTTCTCAACTAGGGTAAAAATCTAGAACACCAAAAGTTTTAGTACTCCCAATGGGACAATGGAGCTAGTCTTGGTGAAAATTGCAATTGTAATAATGTTCTTCATGAATAATTTGTTGATTCTAAGCTCAATAAATTACTTTTAACAGTCCAAGTAGTTTCCAAGTAAATTTATTTCATTAAACTATCCTTATGTTATTTTCATGGCTATGTATAAAGAAAATCCATATGATATACCTCATTATCAACCCTATGATGAATCAAGCCATCCTTGCCATGATCCATATGAACCTTGTTATGATCTTAATCAGCCTTACCAAGAGTTTTATCAAAGCCATGATGAGCCTTATCAAGTTTCCCATGATCCTTATTATCAAGATCATGACTCTTACCTTCCTTATGAACCATATAAGTCTCAAGACCGAATTTCACCTTTCCCATATGAACATAATGTTGTGTATGAGCAGCCTTATCTCTAAGAAAGGATGGATGAATATGTAAGAAAATTTTGTTCAAACTCTTTATATGAGGAAGTGAATGAGTTTTTTTAGAATGTGTGCAATGATCTAGAAGAGTGGCATGAGTTTTATACTATTATATTAGAGAAGATGAATATTTTGGAGAAGAATCAAATTGAATTGGATTAGTTGTCTTAAGAACCCTCTTGTATTCCTTACCAGTCTTCTTATGTTCCTTACCCTCATAAAGTTATTGACCAAGCCCAGTGTGTGCCAATGAAGATTGCTCGTTGGAGTCAAGAACTTATTCAAGAAACTATTAATATGATAATTCAAGAGCCTATTCAAGAGGCTAAACCTTCTTATAGTCCCCTTTCTTCACCACTTACCCCTCAAGCTTATGTTTTCCATGAGGATAAAAAGGTTTCAAACCTTGATGAAGTAATAGACAAGTAGAAAGAGTAGAATGTGGAAATCTACACAAGTTTCTCTTTCATCCTCTTCAGAAACCTTTACATGATTCCATTTCCCTTAAGATCCCAAATTATGATCATGATCAACATTCCATGATTTATACTCACTATTAAGTAAATGAATTTCATCAGCCTCCCACCATCTCTCTTCTTCAAGAGGAGCCTGTTCTATGGGAAATAGAGGAAGAGGTTGCAGTTGTAAGTCAGGTTCTTGGGGAATGTGAAGAGGATGCTTCAAGTGTGTATGATTAAGATTTATTAATTAATACTTCACTTTAGGTACAAGTTAAAATTTAGATTGTAATTGTTATTGAATATGTTATCTCAGGTATGTAGGAAAAGGCTAATCTTGATATGGAAGAACTCCATGAAGAATTGGTAAAAGGTGAAGTCATAAATAAGGTTGAGATATCTCCACTTGAGAAGGATAAAGATACCTTTCAATCTGATTTTATTTATATTGATCAAAGTGAAGAGAAAAAATATGATTGTCAATTGTATCTTGAATCTCTGCAAGAGATTACAGAATTTTGTGAAGATATGTTGCCCATTGAAGAGCATGTTTATGAGAATTTTGATCAAGAATCACCAATTAAAGATCATGATATAGTTTGGGTTGACTATTAAAATCTCCTTAAAGAGCTTGATGAATTTTCAATAGTTCATAATAAATATGAGGTCACTCAAGGACAATTCATAAATGAGATGTCACTTGACAAGGTTGTAGTTGACAAGTAGTATGAAAAAGATCCTGGTTAGTATGATGAGTTTGTCTTTATTGTTGAATGGTTTTCTATTGATGGCTCAATTTAGGAGAAGTTAAGATAAATAGTTGAAAATAAGACTACCTCTTCAAAGGTCATGCTTAATAAACACCCTACTTTACAACTTGTACCTTCCCCTAGAATGATTAAATTCATGTGTTTCCCTTTTGATCCAGGTAGACCATGTTTTGTCATGATTAATTAGATTAGTTTGTTTATATTTTATCCCAGATAAATGCTTTATTTTCACATTTTATTTGTTATGATATTTTCCCTTATTCATTTTGTTTCCTTCCCTATTTTGGTGGAGTGTGTTATCTTTACAAATCAAGAGGTCTCTTATAGTCATGAGTCATATACAGAGTCTAGTGTTTGAGCATAGTAGGCATGCTACCCAAGAGAGTCACCAAAGATGTTAGCCAGATTTTGGCTCATATAATTAAATTTTGTCTAGATGTGGTTTGGAAAATTAAGCTAGGTTTCTATTGAAAGAATGATTAAATGTGAGTAGAGTTATGGATGGGATGAGTGGACCAAAGAGATCATGCATGTTGTAAAGCTTTTGAAGCACTTTAAGTTCAACTTTTAAAGGATAGGTATAGATTTGACAAGATATTATGGGGTGTAAAAAGTACTTAGAATTAGTATGGAAGTACATGGTATTCATCTAGTTATTCATTATGTTCATCTAGACATTTTAGATCTAGTGGTAGAAATTTTGAGTGAGCAGTTTGTTGACATTATCATTACCATGTGTGGATAAGTCAAGAAGAATTGGTCATATGGTTGTGATCACATTGGAACATAGTCAAACTACCAAGTATTAGGTCATTTGATAAAACACATCAAAATATATGCATGTGCAAGGTTGACCTCCTGGGTATTTTAACAATGTTTTCTATGATAGGCATGCAAATGTCATGAAAAACACATAGATCAGATCACTTGAACATTTAAAATTATCCTAGAATTAGTGGATTAGTGGGTTCAATATTTTTAGTATCAAGAACATCTCCTACAATTTTGGTGCCTCCATGACCTTTTTGATTCCATATCCAAGCCTTCAAAGTGGGTCAAATAATGGGAGACATTCACGTGAGAGTCAAATTAAAGCTCAAGCAAAAATCTATCGATGCTTAAATTTGATGGGGTGTCAAATAAATCCATGGGTATGTCATATGATGTTCATGTGAATGTCAAATTTAAGTACCATAATGTAACATTGGGGTTTTAAATAGGTCTAAGATAAATGGCTCGCATTCAATCATACACCTTGATCTAATAGAACAAGGTAGACTAATAGTGTTAGTGGGTCCCTAGAAGATAAATGGAGTGAATTTAATCATACATCAAGATCGATAGAGTGAGATAAGTTAAAAGTGTAAAAGTATATTGATTATGAATACAAAGAGGATAAGTGTCAAAAGTCTGTGGGTCCTAGTAGAAGATTGATGACTTATGTGCATTCATACATTTAGATCTAATGGAATGAGTAGAGTCAATAAGTCAGTGTATCTATAAGACCAATAATCATAAATATAGATGGGCACATTGTAAATGGTTCAAGTTTCCAATTGATATCTAGTAAACAAAAGTGATCTTGAGATATTTTTAATGAAAGTCAAAGAAGCTATTTTCAGCCCAAGCAAAGCAAATGTCAAGGTGTTGAGCTTAAAGGCAACCCAAGGTTAAACCAGGGTCACATTTTAGAGACCAAGCATTACCATTTGATCTCCATGGAGATAAGATATCTCTTTTTAGACCTATTTTAGTCAAATGTCCACATCTTATTTTCAAAATAAGATCAAGTATTGAGCTGCAAGAAAACTAATAAATGACATTGGTTTTCAATCCATAGTGAATCTATATTAAAGACATAGTGTAATACAATATCTTATCTTTCAAAAGGGTTATTCCCTCCATAAGTAAGTATTTATGGCCACTTGAAATAAACTGAGTAGGACTCTATTAGTTCCAAGGCATGAAGAGTTGGTCCTCATCAATAGATTAGGTGAAAATAGGATTGAATTTTGAGATGAAGACTTAGAAATTGAATAAGGATCATGGAGCATTAAATTCTTTTGCAAAGACTTTGAAATTATGCCTTCTTGATAAGATCATGACTTAGTATCCTTGAGAAAGCTAATCCATCAAGAGAAGTTAGACCTTGTTCAATGTTTTCTATATGCTCAATTCCTTCACTCTCTCATCCCTTTTTCTATAAATATAGGTTTATAAGCCTTGAAAATTGCTTGGTAGTCCCTCTCTTGGGCATGACTAGACTCTACCCAGCTTTTATCTTTGTAACCTCTTGAGATAAATAAAGGAATTTTTATCAAATTTTATTATTCTAATATAGTGTGTCAATGCCAGATTGATTTGCATATTTAGTAGAAACTTCTCCCTTGTCAAATCTTAAATCTCACCTAGCTACTAGTTTATCTTGTTGTGCAGGTCATGTTTAGTGTTTAATGTAATTTGATTGAATTTATCAAGTGGATACATTGAATGGTTAGTGCCTTGAATCAAGAGTCTCCATCACTTCCCTCAAGTTTTTGATCATTTGGTGAACCTCTGCATGAAATACTAATACATAAATATCCAATTGGAGTTCCAAATCTAATCTCATTAGTATTTTTTTAGAGTTTTAGATAGGGTAGATAAACAATCACATTACTAGTGCATCACCTCCTTTACATGTTTTTATGCATTGTTACCTATTTATCTCTCCCTTTTCCTAGTCATAATTTAGTTTAGGTGACAAATCCAAAAGGAAGTCAACCTTATCCAGAGGTCTAACCCAATGAAAGGTGACCCATAGCCTAGGGTTAGTCCCATGTTGGACTAGATTTGAGTAGAGGACTTGAACAATCCCCTTCTTAGCTAGGTTTTAAATCTAGAACACCAATAATTATGAAGTATATCTAGGTTTTTATCTTACTATTTGAGGTTTTCAACCTAAAACATATCTTGGAAATTTACACTTGATCCAAAGGGGGAGATTTAAGAATCAATGTATCTTGCTAACTTGATTTGATTGTCTTAGTTCTAGTAAAGACCATGTTTTCACCTTGGTGACACCTTATTTTCCCTCCCTCCATTTTACCTCCTTGACAAATACTTTTTTTCTAAATGTCTCTTATCTTATTTAATTCCCATTCCCCATCTCTTGGAAACATGGTAACAATATGGAAGTTCTTAATTTTCCATCCTTAGAATAAAAATTGTATATTTGAGTTGTTACGAGATTATGTCTAGTTCATTGTATTATTTTCCTAGGATCTATCTGATTTATGTTTGGGAACTTGATTTTTCTATTCATATTTTTGCAGGGAACCTATTTTTCTATTTCATGTATTTTTCACCTTTTTAGGATTGTGTAGTACCATTTCTACCTTTTTCACATCTTTTCTTGAGATTGGTTTATTAATTGTCTTACATAAATATTTTTACTATCATGAAATAGTTCTTCATGTCTTTCATTTGTTTTGGATTGCTACTTTTCTTAAGTTGGATGTATGTTTGGTCATAAGTAGCCTTAGCATTTTGGATTACTGATTTTCTTATATTTTAATCTACTTTCTTAGATATTTTGGTTCTACCCTAGCCTCATCAATCCTTATTTTATATTTTTCAAGTTTTCAATCATTTTAGAGTGTTTTGATTGAATTTAATTTATATACCATCTTGTGTATACATGCATTTATTTTATCCATCTTTACTCTTGTATTATTAGAGTTTCTCTAATGTAGTTACTACACCTCCATAATCGAGATATAATATTTACATGTAGTCATTTAATGGAAACTTAAGTTAAGGTATGCATATGTTACTTTCAATTATTCATTTATTAGTAGTTTTTTCTACTTTTATTTTCAATAATGCACTTTTGTATTGATACATATCTTTCCGAAAGAACCATCCCACATTATACTATTGTGAGACTTGATGAGTTTAAGGTGGGGAATATGTATACACTTGTAATTTTTTAATTTTATCACTTTATTGATGCTTTCTCTTGTAGTAGATTTATGAGAGATGTTTGCATATTATTCTATCATACTATCATTACTATCAGTTTGAACTCCTTTAAGTCTCTTTTTATCTTACTTATCTATACACTTTCCATCCATATTTTATAGCTTCCCTATATCATACTATAACAACCTAATGATATAGTCTAATTCCTAATTTATCTTCCATATACTATATCGACCAACCTAATATAGTTCTAAGTTTGTATTATGTCATTTGTATTGTATCATCTTGGTTGATATTGTATTATGCCAACCAACATCTTGTAATTGTATTAGGTGGGAAATTATCATTGGTATAAAGTTTAGGGTTAGTTTTAGGTATTAGAACCATATATATAGGGGTGGTATTTCCTTTGAAAAAGATATATCACATTCATACACTTTGATTATGCTCACATTTATTTCACATAAGTAATATTTGAGAGAGTTATAGGTTTAGAACCTTATCTTAGAGGTCTTATATTGTGATTACTGATGTGGGTTTTATGCACACCCAAGAAGAATCATGAGGTAACCTCTAATGTTTTGGGATCTTGGTGAAGATTGACTCCACTACAGGTCATGATTTGTAGGTATTGGGTCTTACAGTGACTAGTGATGGAATGGCAGTGAGCAAAGAAACTATTTAACCTAGATGGTTCTAATATGGATATGAATCTTATATTCATTTGGGTTGAAAGGAATGGAGATGGATTAAACTAAAGTGAGAAAGTTTTAAATAAATCAAAAAAAGAGGGAAGGGTAAGGCCAAAAGTAAGATTTATAAATAGAGAATATGAATTATTTATAAGTGGATTTAGAACAAGGATATATTCCAAGAGACTAATGATTTAACTTTATTAATTTAGCACACAAAAATGACAAACATAGTAAAGAGGTTTGAGGAATATAATGTATTTAACTCATATTTATCACTTAAAGGTTATTGTTATTAATATTGTTGTAGAATTTTTTTAATTAAATATTATATAAAATCCCAAATAGCACCTTCAACTAGGTATAGCTCAGTCTAAGAAGTTGCATCAAATGACGTTTCTACAAAAATTTAAAGAGTAACCTAGTAAAATCATTGCAAGAAAATAAAATATATCAACTTAAAATTATTTTTGCACATTTTTAATTGATAAAAGTATTACTAATTAGCCATAAACTACTTAAAACTATTATATTATATATAAAAAGACTAATCTACTAGTTAGATAAAACACAAAAACTATAACATAGACATGAAAGATAAAGTTATATAACACATATTTTTAAGAGCAACCAGAAAGGTCTCTATCTATATTGAATATCAAAATTTCTCCTCCCTTTGAAATACAAATGTTACATGTATATTTGGGCTTGGTATGGGGATGCCTCATCACTCAAGATGTTCTCAAAGTTACATTATTTTTAAAAATATCCCATGAAGGAGAATGTATGACAAGTATGGCTAAGATGCCACCAACTATTTAAAAGAGACAAAATAGTAACAACAAACTTATAGTTATAATTCCAAAATAAAATGACAAGATAATTTTCCTATGAGGAGGTAGTTAAATTTGGTGATGTTTATGTACTGGCAGTTGTCGTTGCTATGATGAAAGTTGTTATAATGGTAGGCCCAATTGATGTAGATGTAGGTGTAGTTGAAATAGTTAGTGGAGGAATTGTAACTAAATATTCCTATTAATTTACCTTTAAAGACTAAAAATGTTTACAATAAAGATTGTGTTGGGATTAGATGATGTTCATGTTTAAAAAAATGGCATGTGAATTCTATTGGCCTCTATCAATAAGCATCTATGTTCAATTTATGTGGCCCTAAACTCTACCTAAAAAATTCCTATTTTTAATACTTTCCTCATTGAAATGAGTTCTTGGCCAATTTATTCTAAGGAACTTCCTTAAAGTCCTTGTTTGAAACTTATTGTTGCATGCTATATTAAGTTATCAAAACTAGATTATAACAATTAGCGTACCTATTGGGTCCCTAATTTGGGCTCATAAATTTTTTAAAACCTACCTTTCATGATCCATCAACTTAATGCCCAAGCCTTGTTCACTTGAAACCTAAATCTAGGTTTCTTACATTCTAATTAACACCAAGTTGAGAGCATTAGCTACTTCAATTGATGTCATTAGATTTAAATGGTTGAAGACCTTATTGGTCATAATTGGGACCATGAATTTAATTTTATTCTCAAATCCTTTGAAATAATTAAATAATTTATATGTATTAGTGAGTTGGGGAGACATTTTATCTTTCATTTCCTTGATAGTTTCAAGAATGTTAGATAATTTGAGGGTCATGTTCTGAATGTCCTCCTCTATCTCTTTTGAAACATGCACAACCTATTGCTATTATTTTATTCATTTCAATTCCTACTAAAGATCCTATTTGTCTTGCTAAGTTACCCTATGCAATTCATTATTGGATTTAGTTTGGGTCATTAAGTAGTCAAATAATTATTCATTATAGGGGGACTTCCCTATATTCCTATTTTTTCTCTTGGACAAAGAGAATACATCATGTCTCTCTTCTAAGACTTTGCCTTTACCTATGTTATCCTAAATATTATTATTCCTCACTCTCTACATAGTCCCTATGGATTGATTAAATATAGATCTCACCATAAGTAACTCTATGATCATCAAGTTTGGCCTCTATGTGGCTTGGGATTTTAGGTTTTTTGCCCATTTTGGAATCACTAACTATGAGAGATCAATTGATGGGCTGTTATTGGAATAAGTCAAGGTTAGGATGACCTTGTAAGATTTCATTAATTCCTTCACATATAATGGGGCCTATGAAGAAATAAATATTATATTTTACCAATCCACATCCATAATTTTTGGGGAGTGATGTACTATGAAATCTATCTTATTACTAAACCTTTTGGATGTCATTGTTGTAGTAGTTGGGGTGGTAGAAGAATATAGAATGGGAAGACCCATTTGAACCATTTTTATTGATTTTTGGGTGGCAAGGGTTACTCTAGTGGTGTAAAAATGAACTTTATTAGGCTCAAGAGTAGTAGGGTAAATAATAGTTGAATAAATAGTAGAAACAATAGGCATTGAGGAAGCAATGGGAATAAAAGTGACAATAGAATAAATATATACAATAGGGAATGTGGAAACAATATGGGTGGTAGAGACAATAGGAATTGAATTAATAATAATAGAAATATAAGTAGGGTCACTTTATGGATAGGGCTCTAGTGGAACTTTTTATTTCAACTTTTTAAGGCTCAAAACTTTGGCCCTTTCTAGTTTTGCCTCATCATATTCATCTTCTAGATAATCCATTAGAGAAGATGGATTATTTTGCATAGTTGTCTCTAGCTATATTAAAGCCTTAGCTTGATCATAAGTCCCCACTTGTGATGATGCATCAGTGTTTAAACTAGTAGGGGCATCTGCTGACTAGACAAGAGCTTTGGGGGCTCTAGGATTCTTTTTGTAGTGCAACACTAGTTTCTTTATTGAAGTAACAATTTATTTAGGAGGAGGAGGTGGGGAAATTAGTATTTTAATGATGGGATATTGGATTATTACCTAATTAAATGATTCTTACTCGTCTAATTAATTGATATTAATTGGTTCTTTCTCTCCTCCATGAGAGCTAGTGGTAATATGGGTTTCTTAAACACTAGGATCCTGTTGAATGGCCTTCATCACATTTGGTGTTAGTTGAGAGGGATCCCCATAAAATTATATATGTTGTGATTTAATTTAAGATAAATAATTCATGGATGCATATCCACTTGGAGGTGTAAGCCTATGTTATGTTTCCTCAATAGTGAGGTAAGGATACCTCTAAATTGCCTTCAAGAGGTATTTTATTTGGTTGACCATGTTTTCCCTCTTAAGGACATTGTCATAATCTTTTGCATTAAATAAGATGAAATCATGATCAAATGGCTCATGTTCATATAAAATGACTAATACTTTGAGATTTTTTTGAATAAGGTCATGGGGTTCCCAATCCCTATGTGGTAGTGAGGCCAATGGGTAAAACTCTTAGTTTATCCCAACATCCCCGAAGTGTTTCCTATTGGTGTAACTCATTATACCAATCATAAATAAATATCCATGATATATATCTTTATTATTATTTAGGTCCTTGTTTATGCTCCTCCAGATTTAGTAGGCTATTTATTATTTTGCTAATTTGTCAAGAATATACTTGGGAAGACATAAGGGTGCTACTTTTTTCCGCACACCATGATCATTATATAATTAGGATACATCCAATAATGTCCCCTTAGAAATAATTTATTATTGATACTTTTAGATACTCTAAGGAGGGGGTCTCATGTATTTCCTTCCAAACTTATATAAATATATCCTCAATGAACTTGATGATGTTTCTCATATATGCATAGATGCAAAAAATGAAAAATAATTGTGTACCCTATTTTTGATGCAGTCCTACACTATAATATAAAATTATTTATTATGGATGTAAAAAGTGTCTATGATAGCATCCAATATGTAGGAAACCATGAATAAGTGTCCTCCCATAAGATTCTTATCTTTATAGAAAAGGTATTCCACCAACTTAGTACTGATGATTTCTTCAAGGGCAAAAGTTAGTTTAGATGTCAGTAAAAAATAAAGAAATGACACCCACTCTAACTAGAGGTATATAATGTTTGGATACCTAAATAATAATTTCATTAGGTCCATCCCAATTTTAAACCCAATCCTTAATTTTATAATTGGGATGAGGGTATTGGATTTGAGAGTTACCATTTCCCTTGGTGAAATCCATATTTATAGGGTGTCTTCAGTTATATTTATATTATTCCATGATACCACCTAATGGATCTAATAGGTGACATATATGAAAAAAATATATAATTACATCTATAAATCATCTCCATTTATATAAGTCACACCTATCTTATGGTTCATGTGATGAAGGAAACCATCATAGACCTTACCTACAAAGAAGAGGTATCTAAGTAGGTCAATCCACAACATCACTTCTAGTTTAAATGTTATAAAATGGAGTGATTTTAATTTTAGTGGTAGTAAATTTGTCACTAGTTATTTCTATTATTTCATTATGTTTTCCTCTATTGAGTGTGTATCTACACCATTAATAGCATCTCATAGTGTAGTGCAGTTGGCATATTGCTTTCCAAACACTGCTAAGTCATATATCATGTTTGTATACTTTGTGGAATATTTAATTAAATTATTTGATGGTGGAAGATCTCCCATAAATTTCCTACAGTATTAATCCTTTGTATTGTGATTTTCTTGGGAAATTCTTGTGGTAATTTAATTGGCAGGTCATTATCTGGAAGCAATTTATAGGAAAATGTAGGTAATTAGTGTTTTTTAGTTATCTTGATATGCAAGTGAGCTCAATTTCTTAAAAATTGATAAATAATAATGTCTCTTAGTAATTATATCATATATCTCAAGGATAAGAATTTATTTTTGGTTTATGCACCATTAATGCTTAATGTCTATAGGTTTGATTTCATTTACTTTAATTTGAACACTGCCTCTTTCCTCTGGTAGGTAAGCCATATAGGCTTCACATATGATAAGAGGACTACCCTATTTTCATCCATTTTCCAAGTTTCATTTTTTCACTAATTTTGTAAAGAGGATGGTTATACCTCATGGTATTTTATTAGATAGTCAGGTGTTGAGACTTTTTTAAAAATCATCACTCCCCATTTTTTACAAAGGTAAATGTAATGAAACCCAAATGTGCCAAAAAAAATTGTGAAGAGCCAATGCTAAGTGAAAGTGATGAAGAAAAAAATTTCATTAAGTACCACATTGAATAAAAATGTCGATGAAGTACCATGTTAAACAAAAGTTATGAAGATCCCACACCACGTGAAAGTATTGAAGATCAATTTTTTTGAAAGCTTGGAAGTTTTGAATTTGTAGAAGTATTGAAGAGAAAAAATGTCTATGAACAAAAAAATATGATGAAAAAAAGTTTTTGAAGTACTACACCAAAATAAATGTTAATGAAGTACCATGCTAAAAAAAATGATGAAGTACAAAACTTGCAAAGGCTTATAAGTTATGAATATGTAGAAGTCCCAAAGAGTAAAAAATGCTGATAAACAAAAATACCAATGAATAAAAGTTTACAAAGTACCATACCAAACAAAAATGACAATAAATTACCATGCATCAAATAATTAAACTTGCATGAATTTGGAAAACCTGCATACATTCAAAAACTTCCAAAAGTCTTTAATAGGTTATATTGAATAAAATAAGTAGCAAAAAATTGGATAACTAGGAAGATGGATATTTCCTTAACATTAGGATAAGTATAATTTTAACAAGAAACCTAGACATAAGAATTTTGGGCAATATTACCCTATTAAGTATACATATAAATGTGAATAAATGATTTTATCATCAGAATGAGTTCCTTTCAGGGTGTAGTGGGTCCCTATTCATAAATTTTTTAGAGTGGGGGTATGTTGAGTACAAAAAATGGTGACTTAAAAGGGGAATAATCTAGAGTATTCAATAAATTAGATCCTTTCATTAGCACCTACAAACTAATCATTAACCCTACAATAAGGGAATAATCAAATCATAAACATAAAAGATACTCCCAAGAAATTTCATACTACATACTAGCATTGGTCATACCTTTGATCTATGTGTGATGGAGTGATTTCCTTTTACCCTTATTTTAAAACTTTTAGCAAATACTTCAAGTAAATCGTAGGTTTCACAATGGTTTCTTGAAGTTCACAAATAAAAAAAAAATCAAAGATTAGGCAATACTCTACTACCAGCCATGCATTCATAGACCTAACACAGATACCCTTTAATTCCCCCCTTTCCTCTCATAAAATTGCATGATCCATGATACATTGATCTTATTTCATCATGTGAGTCTTTGATCACCTTTATATTTTTTATTTCCAACTTATTTGATAACTCTTTGGTGGGATTCATTGGTCATCTCTTTCTCTTTTTTTAAGAAAATGAATAGAAGAGAGGATTGGGAATCATTGTGAGATGGTGTATGTAGAACATAAAATTTCAATTTAAAAGAGTGTCCTTGGTAATATCATTTATGTCAATGGTTATTCTCCCAAATAAGTATTAGCATGGAAAAAATGTTTGATCTAAAGAATGAGAAAAAATTCTTAATTTGGATGAAGTAATGAGATCAAATTTTACATAATAAGAGTATTTAAATGTGACATAATTATGATCCATTCTTAGTTACATACCTGAATCCTAAAATATCAAACCTAGGGATGTAAAAATATTTTAAATAAACCCAATTAGTGTACTCTATTTAGGCTCTTTCTACCCTAGTTCTCTCTTTTGGGCACGTGTTTATGGACCTTAATACATAAGCTTCAGTATGAATGAGGAGCATAGTGATTGGATATTAATTTTTTAATTTAGGGAAGAGTCAATTATGCTATTCTAAAATAACAAACACCTAATCTAGAAATTTAGGAACTAATCAAAAGAAACAAAATACCAAAAGTTACTAATGTTAATCTAGAAAGCATGAAAAATACTCTAATGCAAACCAAAGACATAAAATAGGAAAACTAACTATGAAATAAATAAAACCTAATCTAACTTTACCTCTACTAGAGTCCCTTATTATTCAAAAATATCCTCATTGAGAGCAGCCTTAAATTAATGCTTCAAGAGCTATCCATTAAATGTGAATGCTAGATCATTACCTTCAAGATATTTCAAGTAGAAGGAATTATTTCATAGGATTTTAAAGACTTGATATGATCTAATCCATAGGGTAATGAGTTTATCATGTTGTCCTTTCCTTTTATGTGCTTTATCCTACAGGAGTAATAGGTCTAATATCTAAAAGGCTTTTGCATTATATCTTTTATCAAAACATATTCTAATGATATCCTAATGTTTACTAAAGTTTTCAAGGATTTAGTCCTTGCATCTTCTAGTTGGACTATATTCAATAATCTAGACTGGACCCTTGGATCTTCCTTCATATAATCCTATATAAACTAATAGGTTATGAGATTAATAAAAATGGGGAAAACATGCTTCCATCCATATACTAATAGGAAAGTATATGTCTTGAGGACCAATTTTTACCATGTTCTATATGCCCATAATGCATATTTTAACAAGTGCCATTCTCTTGGTTTGTCTTGAGCTGAATTTTTGATGGCATCTATCAAGTTTCTATTGGTAAAGTTAGCTAATACATTCCCTTGGGGGTAATAATTTGAAGATGACTTAATTGTAATCTAATTATTGTAGGCCTATTTAGTGAATTCATTAGACTAAAAATCTATACCATTATCACTGACTAGATATATGGGAGCACCAAACCTAGTCAAGATATATTATTATAAAATTTTAATAACATCTTGAGCTCTAGATTTCTTGGTGGCAACAACTTCTATCCACCTAGTGTAGTAATCTATGGCTTTGAGGATGAACTTACGTTCTATCAAATAATTGGGATTGATCACCCTGATGAAGTTGAAACCCCATTATGAAAATAGATGACCTTCAATGATTGGGTGTAGTGTCATGACCGTATTAACCTCTTTCTTACTGAAGACTTGACATTCATATCATGACCTAACATGGTTGTAATAATCCTTGAAAATAGTTGGCCAATAATATCCCATTCTCAAGATCTTGTGGGTTTTTGTAATCCCAAAGGAGTGTATACTACCCAAATTTTGGTGTAGGCTGTCTGATATATATACAACCTCTTCCATTGAGACACATCTTAGGTAGATGCCTTCATAGTTTTTAAGGTAAAGTACTCTTTTATCATGTGATGGGCATATTTTATCCTTAGAGCCATACATTTTTATCTATTTAATTTAAGTGGGTACATGTTATTGATTAAAGGGTAAATGATTTTAGCATACCATTTACCTCTAGATATTTGGACTTCATTGACATGCTCAACCTGAATGCATGAATATGTCTTGGTCATTAGCTAGATTATTACCTGGCATCTCACCATATTGGTTGGTCTAATATATAGGTCAAAATATTATAACTTTGACATCTATTTACCCCTTTTTTCACCCATTTCATTTTGGTTGAGCATGATTTGAACTGTTGGGTATGTGAATATAGCATAAGTTTTATTCCTTAGGATATAGTGTTTAAAATTTTTCACAACTTTGATCAATGTATAAATATACTTATTTATCATTGAATATTTTAGCTCAACATACTTTAAATTAGTAATCATAATATTAATTGGGTGTTCATTGTCATCTACCTTTTGAGAAAGCACTATAGTAATGGTATGTCCCGAAGTGAAGGAATACATATATAAATCATTGGTGAAGTTAAGACTAATCAATACTAGAGCCTCAGTGATGACCATCTTGATGTCTTGGAAAGAATTCTTGGATTATATTGTCCATTATATATTGGCATCATTTTTATCATGGTATTTAGTGTCTTAATGATTTCTACAAACCTAGAAATGAATTTGCACACAAAATCTATCTTGCCAAAAAGGGATTTAAAATATTTTGGCTATTAAGAGGTGTTATCTTCAGGATGGCCTAAATCAATTCAAGATCAATATAAAATACCATATTTAGCTATGATTTGGTCCAAAATTTTTCCTTTTATTACCCCAAATATGTTCTTCTTAGGGTTTAGGGACATTCCATATCTCCTACACCTATCGAATACTTTTTGTAGATGATCTACATGATATATTGTATTATTAGAAAATATAGTGAGGTCATCCATATAAATAATGATGAACTTAAAATTATATCCTTAGAATACATGATCTGTGGCTCATTGGAATGTTACCAAAGCATTGATGAAGCTGAAAGGCATCCTCTTAGAAGCATATGTCCCCCACTCTATGGTGAAAACTATCTTCATCTGATCTTGTGCTTCTGCCAATAATTGGTTGTATCCTGAGAACCATCCAAGAAGGACATCATTTCAAACCCATTGACAATATATATTACTTCATCTATGGAAGGTAGAGGATAATTATCCTTCTCTAAACATTGGTTCAAGTTCCTTAAGTTGACACATATCTTTATTTTTTCATTATTCTTCCTGATAGGTACCAAGTTTTCCACCTAGGTAGAATGTTTAATAGGAAATATGATCTTGGAATCTAATATTTTATAAAATTTAGTTTGAATGAGAGGTTATATAATGGGATTCATGGGCCTTTGATGTTTATTAAAAGGTTATTGTTATAGAATTAGATTTCACCCTAGTTGAGCAAAGAAATATTTGGGTCCTCTACTCAAATCTAGTCCAATTTGGGAATGACCCTAGGCTATGGGTCACCTAATCTTGGGTTATAACTCTTGGATTTTTTAATGAGGTTGGCTCCTCCAATGTATCTCTTAGATCATTTCCACTAAAACCTATTAATTATTGGGGGAAAAAGAAGAGAAAGATAATTTAAAGGGAAACCTTAAGCTACTGTTGGTGATACACCTATAATGATTATTCATCCACTCTTACTTGAGTTTATAAAATCACTAATGAGACAAGAAAAAGACTAAATATATAACTCTAAATGTCTATTATGCATCAATATTTCATGTAGAGGTTCACCAAGTGATCAAAACCTAAGGGAAGTCATGGAGAGGCTTGATTCAAGGCACTAACCAATCAATGTATCCACTTGTTAGCTTTAATAAAATGACATTAAAAGCTAAAATTGACATACATAACAAGATAAAATAGTATCTAGGTGAGATCAAGCCTTGACAAGGGAGAGATTTCTACCACACATGCAAATCAAACTAACATTAACACACTATACTAGAATAATGCAATTTGAAACAATCATTTATTCATCTCAGGAGGTTACAAAGCTCAATCTTCATAGAGTCTAGTAATGCCCAAGAGAAGGCTCCATTTTAAGGCTTAAAATATTGTATTTATAGTATAAAGGAATGAGAGATATGGGTAACATATGTGGGAGAATGGAGAAGGGTCATCAGTGATTAAGACAATAGCTATACCAATTCCTTGAGATCCTTATGCATTATTGTCACTAGGACTCTATGCCATCTTCCACTTAACTTGCTCATTAGAATAAAATCCTCATATATTTGTATTTGATAGATCCACGACCATATCTACTTTGATTGGATATAGGTACATGCTTATTGAGGATCTGGTTATATCGACTATGAGACACTTGTTCATAACCATTTATATCTACCACTAATTCAATATCTAAGCATAGGTATTACTATAGACTGAAAACCAATCTAATTTATTGGTTTTCATATAGTTATAATATCAATGAAAACCTATAAGATTTATAGTCCTATCTTAACAACTGCTAGTCCATCTTTGATCTCTATAATAGGCCCTAAAAGACCTATTTTTGTCTTTGAGCATTTATGAAAGCTAAGAAATCATTATCTACATAGATATTCTTTAAAGATCAATGATCATAGTCATGAAATAATTTTGCAACCCCAAAAGATGGGATTTTTAAGTTTTAAATCTTCAAACTAGAGGTTGAGATTATGATGTAATGGTGATGGAGCTTCATCATTAACCATCATAGCTATATGAATTCATCTCATGCTTAGTGGTGATTGATTGAGCTCTAATGGTAACATATGTACTTTGAAACATTTCTTTGGTTTGACCTATAGTCACATTTGTTCTCTATTGAAGTCTTTGGCTTTTAACTTTTGATATCAACCATTGATCTCAATCTAGGATTCTCATGTTATGCCATGTATCATCCCCTCATTCACTCCATAGGATCTTAATATCATACATTTTACTCCTTGACCTCATTCACACCATAGATCTACTTTGGTATGAATGAACATGAGCTATATATATTCTTTGAGTCTAACATAGTTGAGCCACTTGTCACCCTCTCACTTAATCTCAAGATCCTCTAAATTTTTAACTTTGAACTCACCATTAGATCTACTTTATATGGTTATGCATGCTTCATTGATCTACCTAGACCCACTAGCCTTGTCAATAAATATTTATTGTTAGATTTAGATTCTAATCCTAAGATTATGCCACTTATCACTTGTGCATTCACCCTAGAGATCCTTTGACCTTTTGACTTGATTTTCATCATTAGATTTGATGAATAATCAAATATGCTCTGTTAGATCTTTAGGACCCACTAACATCATCAGGTTTCCACTCACCATTATATTTGATCTAAGATCCCATGATTTGGACACTTGTCATCAACACATTTATCCTTGGGAATTTTTAATTTAAATGGTTACTTCACGAAGGTTAAACTTGATGTCTATGTGCATGTTTCACTTTGAAAGTCTAAATTTAAAGCTTTATATCTTGAGATATAAAAGTAATCAAGATATTAAATTTATATATCATGATTTAGGCATGAAAAACATCATGTTAATGTAATATTATGGCTTTGGTAAAATTCCTAGGTGAACTTATTAAATGTGTAACCAAATTGGCCTATTTATTTTTTTCATGACATGCTAATGATGGGCTGGCTCTTCTATGCTTGTTTAAGAAATTTAAAGGCTCAAAATGAGTTTTTGAGACCTAATAAACTTTATTTATGTGGATTAAGGTCGTGATAACCATGAGAACCTACTAAAGTTCTTTCCTTGAAACTCTAGACCTATTTTAAGACTTGCTTCTCAAAGATCAACAATTTACTATTTAAGCTTGCTTAAAGTGTTTCAAAAGATTTATAAAAAATATGAGATATTTGGACCACTCATTCCATATAAAAATCTTATTTAGCTCATCCATCTAGGCAAAATATTTATATATAGGCCAAATTTGGCCAACATCTTTGGTGACTCATAGGGAAGCATGCCTATTATGCTTGAGAAACCAGATTAGTTGCCTTGTCTGATACATTGGGCATGGGGTCATAATCCTATTCTCTTAGCTAATATGAATTAATACAAGGCTACCCCTCTTGATAACCTCTTATTGAAACAATAAAGACTAAAATAAATAAAACTACAATTATACTAAAGGCACTAATTGAAGGGAAACATAGAATATAAGGGAAACTAACCTAACAAATTAAGGATAACTAACCTAAAGAAATGGGGAAAACAAGACAAATAGAAGGGAAACAGACTACTTATTATGATAATCACTTATTAGAACAAAATAAACCTAGAACACATAGCCTTAAAAAAGATGTTTTCTTCTAAGATTAAATGGAAAGCTAGATTGTCCATCTTGGAACTTTGAAATATGTTTGCCATCTCTTAATGACCTCTTCTTGTATATTGGAGAAATTATATGTTCATGACCTCTTGATGAGGTATATGGGCCTCTATCTTCTATTATAAGTTTCATGGATTTAGGATGTGGATATGAGACCCAAACATCTTCTTCCCACATTCTTTTATTTTTCAAGAATGTTGCCAACTCTTCTTCATTCATTAGCTACCAATGATCCAAGGTATCTTCCATTGTGCTTTCATTCTACTCCTCATGAAAAAGTGACTTGTTAAGGTATTTATTATTGACATCTTGTATCTCTTTAGGTATGCTATATGTCAATACCTATTCATTTGGTTTTTGTTCAAGAGTAATGATCTGAGGTATTAGATCAACAAACACATGCTCATTCTTCTCATTTTCATGTACTTGCTCTTCTTGTGAACCAACTTCAGTAGCTGATTGGTCCTTAAGATCTTCAATAGGAAATTTAAGACCTTGAATAACTTGGTATTATTTGCAAATATCCATATATTACTACTAAAAATCCCCATCATTACCTTGATGCTCATTTTCCTTGGCTGGGCTGCACTCATTAGTGGTCAATTCCACAAGTTCTTGAGAAACATCTTCATATGGGATAGTTGGTATGTGATCAAGAGGCTCTTGAAAAACAACCCTCTATGGTACATCTAAAACTTCTTCTTCATGGATCTCATATTTTACTTGCACTTGTTCTTGTAACTCATATTCTTTGACCCTATGAATGAAAGAATCATGTGTATTCCTATAAAGAGGTGTCCTAAGAACCATTTCCTCCTCAAGCTCATCTAAATCATCATCATCAGCTATAATTTCAATCTAAATTTGAATGTTTACCTCTTCATGAATGGTTTCTCTCTCCATAAGTGGCATAGAATATCCTTGGATTGACTCTACGAGAGATGAAATGTATACCTCATTCTTTTCATCTAGATTTATCTTCAATAATCACCACTTCCTCTTTCTACATATCACTTTGGATGGATGTACATGAAGTAAAGGACTTATATTCTTGAGGAGGGAAGGGTAGGGATTGAACAACTTTAAGTTTTCTTGACTCCATGATTTGGTTCCAAGATGGAATTTGGGCTCATGGGTTTCCTATGTAGTGTGCATTGTGGTTTGAGGAATGAAAGGAGGTATGTGCAGTTGAGGTGATGTTGCCTTTGTAGCTACTAATTTTAGGTATAAATGTTTATCTATATCTTCAATTTTCCTAATAAGGGGGGCTTTAAAATTAGACCTTAATTTCTCATGATGGTTGGCTCTTCCAACATAAATTTGTCTTTCCTTATAGACTCTCCCTTGGATAGATTTCTATGAGGGAAAGGTTAAGAGGATATAGGGTAAACTATGATGACCTTAAAACTCATTTGGTAAGGGCTTATGAGTGGTGATGGAAATCTCAACATGAGGCTAACATGGAGTGAATGAGGGAAGGTATGATGGGTAATGAAGGGTTTGATGTTCTTCATGGGTTACAAGCTTCTCTTGAATCTTGGAGATGAGTCCATCCATGTCAATAATATCACTACTATTAATATAATAACCTCTCCTAATGAAATAAATACAACTTTATTTTTCTTTTTTTCCTATAGTTTTAACCCCCCTAATGACATGTTTGGAATTTCTTATCCATACCCCTTCAATGTATCACTTTTTATCATATTATTTTCTTGG
This sequence comes from Torreya grandis, assembly GCA_037957365.1. Classification (NCBI taxonomy): domain Eukaryota; kingdom Viridiplantae; phylum Streptophyta; class Pinopsida; order Cupressales; family Taxaceae; genus Torreya; species Torreya grandis. The sequence goes on from JARHVA010000475.1 coordinate 5,126,000, forward strand.
TCTAATATGGATTTGTTAAGGCTATATATATAATGGCTTGGGGTATGAATAGGATATTCAAGAATGTCATGTAGCTACCATGACTAATCAAGAGGGTAGCTAAGTTGTAGAGGGGGTAGATGAGACTCATAGTAGGTTTGATGATCTTGGTAATAAGGGGGGTCATCATAGGACTAGGAAGGGGAAATATTATGATGGATTAGATATTTTTAGGGAAGATTATGGTAGTACTCCTACATGTACAACTGATATAGGTCCTCATACTACTAGTGAGGATCATAGAAAGATGTATATGGATCATTTTTAAACTATTAACAAGGAGGTTAATGATATGGGTATCCACCATAGTTGTTCATATTAACCTCATATGTCAAATGAGATGCAATAATTGGTTAAATTTATCAATGAGACATACTAGGGTTTCTTACAACCAAAATATTTTATTTAAAGTTGCTATTGGTGCTAACTTGCTTGCTTCCAAAAGATGATTAGAGGAAAGACACACCAATAATATTTCTACTCTTTTAGATCTTGGTCCCATCAGCTATGCCAAAAACTATTATAGGATTAAATTGCACCCTAGCTGAGTAAGGGATTATTCAAGTCCTCTACTCAAATCTAGTCTAACATGGAATGACCTTAGGCTATGGATCACCTAATCTTGGGTCAAACCTCTAGGATAATTTAACAAGACTAGATCTTCTGATGTATCTCTTAGCTCATTTCCTCTAAAACCTACTAATTACTAGGGAAAAGGGAGAGAAAGATAACTAAAAAGGAAACCCTAAAATAATATTGGTGATACACCTAGAATTATTGTTCATCCACTCTTACTTGAGTTTCTAAAAACACTAATGAGATAAGAAAAATATTGAATCTACAACTTTGAATGTTTGTTGTGCATCAGTATTTCATGTAGAGGTTCATCAAGTGATCAAAATTGAGGGAAGTAATGGAGAGGCCTAATTCAAGGCACTAAATAGTTAATGTATCCACTTCATAGCTTCAATTAAATGACATTAAAAACTAAACATGACTTTCATAATAAGATAAACTAGTAGCTAGGTGAGATCAAGACTTGACAAAGGAGAGATTTCTACCACATATGCAAATCAAACTAACATTAACACACTATAATAGAATAATGAAATCTAAAATAGTCATGTATTCATCTTAGGAGATTAAAAGGCTCAATCTTCACAGATTCTAGTCATACCCAAGAAAGGGATCCATTTTAAGGCCTAGAAGTTTGTATTTATAGCAGAAAGGAATGAGAGAGATGGGGAACATGCATGGGAGAATGGAGGAGTCATCAATGATTAAGATAATATTTGTACCAAATCCTCATGCTACTCATGCATTAATGTCACTAATACTCTATGACATCTTCCACTTGACTTTCTCGTGAGGACAAAATCATTGAATCTTTGAATTTGTTAGAGCTATGATCATATCTACTTTGAGCAGCTATAGATACCTATTCATTGAGGATCTAGATATGTCAAATATAAGATACTTATTCATAACCATTCATATCATCCCATACTTAAATATCTAAGCATAGGTCTTACTATAGATTGAAAACCAATTTAATTTATTGGTTTTCATATAGCTATAATATAAATGAAAACCTATAGATTGTATAATCTTGTCTTAAAAAATTATAGTCCATCTTTGATCTCTGTATTAGGCCCTAAAAAACCTATTTTTTCCTCTAAGAATTTATGTAAGTTGATAACTCATTATCTACATAGATCTTCTTTAAATAACAATGATCATAATCATGAAATAATTTTTCAACCCTAAAAGATGAGCTCTATAAGTTTTAAATATTCAAACTAAAGGTCGAGACTATGCTTTAATGGTGACAAAGCTTCATCATTAACCATCCTAATTGTATAATTACATCTCATTCTTAGCAATGCTTGACTGAGCTCTAATGATGACATGTCCTTTGAAACATTGCTCTAGTTTGACTTATGCTCATGTTTTTTCTCCATTGAAATATTCATATTTCAAATTTTGATATCAACTATCAATCTCAATCTAAGCTTCTCATATCATGCCATCTATTAGCCTCTCATTCACTCCAAATGATCCTACTATCATTCCTTTGACTCCTTGACCTCATGCATACTGTAGTTCTACTTTGGTACTAATGAATATGAACCATATATATTATGCTAGTCTAACATAGTTGATCCACTTGTCACCCTCTCACTTAATCTCAATATCTTCTAACTTTTTTAATTTGAGCTCATCATTAGATGTACATATACCCACTTGACTTATCAATAAATTCTCACTATTAGATTTAGATTCTACTTCTGAGATTATGCCACTTGTCACTTACATGCTCACCCTAGAGATTTTTTGACCTTTTGACTTGATGCTCATTGTTAGATCTGATGCATGATCAAATACATTCTGTTAAATCTTTGGGAGCCACTGACATTGTTAGGTTACTACTCCTCATTATATTTTATCTTAGCTCCCAATATTTGGACACTTGTCATCAACATGCTCATCCTTGGTAATTTTTAATTTAAACAACTATTTCATGAAGCGTAAACTCAATGTTCATGCACACGTTTCATTCTACAAATCTAAATTTGAAGCTTTATATCTTAAGATATAAAAGTCATCAGGATATGAAATTTTTAAAGAATGATTTAGGCATGAAAAACATCATGTATATGTAATATTTTGACTCTAGTTAGTTTCCAAGATGAACTTATGAAATATGAAACCAGATTGACCTATTTACTTTTACATGACATGTTAATGATAGTTTGGCTCTTCTATACTTGTGTAAGAACTTTTAAGGCTCAAAATGAGTTTTTGAGACCTAAGAAACTTGATTTGTGTCCATGAAGGTCATGATCACCATGAGAACCTACTAGATCTTCTTTCCTTATAACTCTAGACTTTTTTCAAGACTTGTCAAAGACCAACAATTTGCACTTTAAGCTTGATTAATGTGTTTCAAAATATTTATAAGAAATATGAGATATTTGGATCACTCACTCCATCCATAACTCTTATTCAGCTCATCCATCCAGGCAGAAGCTTTTATGTAGGCCAAATTTGGCCAGCAAGAATTTCATGGGTTATTACCATGGGATCAAAAGTCTTCAAGTCTTCATAGCTCCAAACAATCACATCCTTGTACTCCATCATTAAATCCTTCAACTTTTGATTTTAAGTACAAGTGGAAGACATACCAATGTTAATGTATTAAGGGTACTCAATTCCCAAATTTTCTTTGCCAAAATTTGATTGATTTGTCTTTAGTTTATTTTGACTTTTAGCTTATGGATCCAAGTCAAATATTTTTTTAAGGATATCATCCCCATGGGGATTCTATTCTTTTTGAGCTACATGATATTATCATCCCCAAGGTCTTATGCTTCTAGACATTCAAAGTCCTTTTCATCTATGCTTTGGTCTTCAAAATTCAAAAAATTATTAATGAATTGGATAATCTAATGATCATCCTCAAAGACCTAGAAGCTTCCAACATTTGTAGGGATTAAGGGACAAGGCACTAGCTCCATCAAGAATCTTTGCATTTAAGGCTCATGAAGTGGTGCCAAGTTGGATGCTAAAGCTACCAATGCATTTGTTGCCTAATTTTCTTCCCTTGGAATAGATCTAAAGTTGAAAGCCTCAAAATATTCAATTAGGTCCTAGGCTCTACGCTTGTATTTACTTAGATAAACCAACTTGCATTGATACTTTCTTCTAATCTAATTGACCACTAACTCATAAATCACCAAATATTTATAGTTGATTAACACCATGTTTCAAGGCAAATTATAGACCTAAGATTAAGGCCTCATACTCAACCCAATTTTTGGTGTAAGGGAAATGTAATTTATATGCAATAAAATATTTTTTCCCCACTAGATCAATTAAGGCCACACCAACACTAGATTCTTGTTAAAATCTAGATCCATTAAAATACAGAGTCCATAACTATGAACATCCTTCAAATTCTTGGCATTGGGTCCTATGTTCCATAGTGAAGGTATAAATATCAGTGTGTGAGGATGTAAAGTTGACCTTATCATTTTTTGCATTATACTCGATCAAATACTTTATTTTTTATTCCTATGTAATCTTGATTTGATTTGCCTCACCTTTCTATGATAGCCACATATGTGAGAAATTAGTGTGTACATACCTATTTAATGTTTTTCACCAATCCTGACTAAGTAACATATCATAAGGTTTTGGGATGTCAACCAAAAAGATATCAATGTAATATTATATACATGGCTTTGAGGATAATTATATGTGTACATTTAGTAATTGCTTAACACAAGGTACTATAGATTTATCTAGTTGTAAGACCACTCTTTTTTATTTATCTATGGTCAACTCTAGTTTCTTAAATAAAGCTATGGGAATCACATTGGTTGACACTCATGAGTCCATAAGACAATTATGCACATTATTATCAAACATTTTGATTATCAACAAGAAAAGTGGGACCTAAGGTTTGTCCTTATAGATAATTAAATTCACTTGGGTAGTATTAGACTTGTCTATATAAGACCTTATAGTTAAGGATTTCAACAAAATATCCCTCCATCTAGTGATCTCATCCAACTCATGCAGGGCGATTTTAGATTTGATCTTCCTCATTTATTTTAAAATATTGTACCCTCCTATACTCTATGAATCTATGGTTTACAATTGATCTTTGTCCTTTAGAAGAGGTGGATTATTATTTATTTTTGTATCTATAAGAGTGGTTATACTATTGTTTGGAGGCATAGAAGTAGTGAAAGTTTTTAGTCTCATTAGGTTATAATTACTTCTCTATAATTATTGGAAGGCATGTACTTCATCTATAATATATTTTAGTTCATTATCTTCAATTGGAATTGGAAAATCATACATGTCAAAGACCATAGTATTGCTAGATTAGCCATATGTATTAGAAGAATAAGGCTCATATTGACTCATCAAACCTTCTTATCTATCCATTTATTCTTGGAAGATCTAAAATGTCATGTATAAATCTACATAGCCCAACTCTCAATGATGAGCTATGTCATGAACTTTGCACTAGATAAGAAATGACATCTCCAAAATATTTATCTTAGGCCCCTTATTAGGTGGATAATTCATGTTTTTTATATACATATTAAATGGTTTATTACACCTTAGATATCTAAATTTATAGTTGGTATTCTAGATACCATCATTTCCCATCCTTTTTTATGTACTTAAGAACTCATTGCTTAAATGTTTGTACCATATTTTAAATAGTATCTAGTTCAGATTTATTAGAGTGAATAGTAATACCTTTGGTGGTGTAAGTGTTTATTGGGACTAAACCCTAAACTCTGTAGGTATTGGAAACTTAGACAAAGTTATTTAAGAAACTTAAATCCTAGTTGGGTGCAAAATGAGACAAATGAAACTACATATGGGCCTGGGTTACATCCTCATGGATCATATAAAATATTACAAAATCATTTTTAAATTATTTTGCATGTCAATACATAGTCCTACCTCTTTAAGTGGAAAATATAGGGAGGTATTTCTCAGGATTCTTTTGTAGATCATGAATCAGGGTTAATTTTAGTGGGCTATATTAAAAAATCCTTGGAGGTTCCCAAGTGAATTGGATTCATAATGGTACTAAATCAATTTTTAATTAGATTTTATTTTTTTTATCTTTATGTATATCCAATTTAACTTTGGTGATCTTTCTATTTGAGTAATGAAAGAGGTCCTGCTGACAATTTTGCCACCATTGGTCAAAGTTGCTTATGTACAAGTTTTCAAGAAAAATTAATTCATTTATTAAAGGTACATTAAGGTATTAAAAAAATCATAAAATATTAATTAGTCCAAAATAATTCTTAGGAATAACTCATAAGTCCAAATTTTGATAGAGGTTTCTTTAATTCCTCTAACTAGCTATTTACAAGCTAGTGAAGGTAATTTTTAGATGCTCGATATATGAAGGTGAAGAGGAGATGGATAAAATGGTATTGTATATATTTCAGGACCCAATAAAATAAATATCTCATTCATTGTTTTTAGGTTAAAATTTCTTAACTTTATGAACAATCATTATTTAGAACATGTGCTCTAAAACCCTTCTTAAACCCTCATTTACTCAGTTTTAAGCAATATGTTTGAATTTTTGAGTTATTTGTTACAAAATAAAGGTAGTTTGAGTTATTATGGGGAATATAATACATTTATAAACCAAAATAAATCAAAATTTCATCAAATTTTTTGGATAAAAGCAAAGGACCAAGCATCAGGGTTTTGATCAAGTAAGAGAGACAGTCAGAAAAGTCAAGTTTTGAGTTAACGTGTGAGTACATAAAATTATTAGAATGATAATATGGGTTATTAAAATTAAAAATTAAAAATCAATTAGTTATTTATAAATCATTAAATTCAATAAAATGGAAAAAAATAGAACTATAGGCATTCAAAAATGAAATTGAGCAAGCTAGTCAACACCAAATATGCATATTTTGAGTTTTTTGAATGAAATCTATTGAAATTTTACTTGTGGGTATGTTTTTATTTATTTTAATGTTTAAAATTGTTTAAAATTATTTAATTTATCTTATGAGATATAAAATTCCAATATATAGGTCTAATCATGAAGGGAATGAAGGTTTTTTCACTTTTTTGCTCATAAATAGAGTAGGAAATGTGTGTTTTAGGTCCCTCCAATGGAAAAATTTGATTTTAAAGTGTTAATAATTTATTTAAAGGTATAAATAAATTATAATTAAATTAAAAAAAATTTAAAATAAGCTCAACTCATTGAAAAACATCTCTAGGTCATCCCTAGGGCACTAAATAGGCACCTTTTTGTGAATTTTGCATAGGGAGTTTGGTGAAGAATTTTGGAGATTTTTAAAATTTTATAGGTATTAAAAATTTATACCTATAAAAAAATAATATTATTATTTATTTGTCAGGATTTTAACTCATTTTAGATCCCTTCATCCAAATTGGGGTTTCTTGAGAACAAGAGAGCATATGAGAGATAAAATGGTGTTTTTTGGAGTTGTACATGGATTTTGGAGCTAAAATTTTGCTTTAAGGTATATTCCACAAATATTATTATTTTTAAATAATATTTTTTCTCCTTTTATATTTCCATCAAGTTTTTGGCTCTCATAGTGCATTCAAAAAGGTTATCAAAGTTGCACAAGATAGGCATATAGAAGAAGAACCAATTTGAAGAGCTATTATGGTCATAATTAAGTGAAAACTTATAAATCATATTTAATGGACAATTAAACATATAAATATTCAAATATCTAATTATGTTTCCCCATTTTTGACTAAATTTAGCAATTTCAAATCAACAACAACAATCTTTAGTTAGCCCTAGAAAATGGAATTCAAAACGTGCAAAAAGGGAGAAGTTGAGTTATATTTTTGTTTAATATTTGAGGTAATATTTTCATGAAAAAAAATCCTTATAAACTCTCTTACTATGCCCACCTTTGGGCTAAATTTAGAAAATTCAAAAAATTCAAGTTGCATGCAAGTAGCTCAAGTTGAAATCCAGGTGTGAAGTCAAGATAAGTATAGTCAACTCAAGATACAAGTGGAGGTAACTGAATTATAAATTTAAAATTCATGAAATAACAAGATTATTTAACTAAAATATCAAAAATATTTAACTAACTAATATCAAAATTTGCATGCAAGATCATAGGGAGTTAACTCAAGACTCAAGATGCATGAATAGCCCTTTGAATTGTCAACTCTCCCTCTATCCCATAGCACAACATTTTAAAATAAATAAGGTCCAAAATCCAATATTTTATGTTTTAATTTTGTGGAATTAAAATTTTAGTTCAATTTATATTTGAAGTTAGAGTTACAGTGGAGTTAACTTGACTATCATGTGGAACTCTTTCCTATTTTTGGAGCTGATTGTCTTCTCTCTTCTTATCTTATATATGTATTCTATTTTGGAGAAGGATAAAGAGGAGATTATGATTTTGGATTACTGAAACTCTACCAAAAAATTTTACTACCTCACCTTTAAAGCAATAAATAGTTAATTTTTTCCTTGATCTTCAAGTTGATCATGAAGTGTGTTCTTAATTCATTGATAGAACTTAGTGAATGCTTATTTTTTAATATATATATATATATATATATACACACACACACACATATATATATGTATGTATATATATATGTATATATATATATGTATATGTATATGTATATGTATATATATATATACATATATATATGTAGATGTATATGTGTGTGTGTGTGTGTGTGTGTGTGTGTGTGTGTGTGTGTGTGTGTGTGTGTGTGTGTGTGTGTGTGTGTGTGTGTGTGTGTGTGTGTGTGTGTGTGTGTGTGTGTATCTTAAATTTATGCATAAAATGAACATTATTATAGGTCATATAAAGTGTATAATTCTTATTATATCATCAATTTTCACCCTTGGAGAGGGTTATTTAGGCTCTCTCCAATTGAGCTACAATATGGGAACAACCCTAAGTTGTGGGTCACCTATGGTGGGGTTGGACATCTGAAGAATATCAACTTCATCTTGATGGATCACCTATACTAATTTTTTCAATAATAAAAGGGTTATAAAGGGGAAAAGATATACTAAGAAAGTTAACCAGGTGATGCACCAAAATTAACTATGAACTCACATAACCATGAAGTAAACACTGAGGAGGCATAATATAATGCTAGCTCACACAATCTCACAAAACTTAGCTAGTTTCATAAGTGTTTCATAAACTAGGTTAAATAATTTATGAATGAAGTCAAAGAGGAGTTATAATATTCACTTAGAGCTTGCATCAATGTTAGAAAGAACACTAAACTAGACTTTCAAATAACTTTAAGACACTTAAGAAATGAGCAAGAAAAAAGGATAATGGGCATGGAAGATTCTCCTTCACATTGCCATCATGTACAATATTTGATACACATAATTCAAAGGGGAGAGATAGGAAAAGGAAAGTATTTATTACTTTAAGAGGTCTTTCATACAAATTTTTGATAGGTTATAGCCTTATCAAATGAGATTCTCTACTCTTCAGAATTGAGAGAGAATTTTTTGTCAAAAATGAGAGAGTATACAAATGGGAAGAATGGGAGATATAGGATAAAGGAGAGGAGAGAGGTAGAACACACCATCCAAAATAATTAATTTAACTACCACTACCTTTTGATCAAATCAAGATTAATACATCATAGATAAAATAACTTTTATTTATCCTAATAACCTCCAAATCTTCTCATTGGTTGAGTATTATACTAGAGGACAAGAATGTGTTTAAGATGATGAGTCATTATCTTTATATGAATAAAAAATTCTTAGAGACCTTTAAAATCCATTAAATACTCCAACTAATTCTTATAATCACTAGATCTCCATCTTAGGACTCTACACCATCTTCCACTTGCTTTATTCATGAGGATAAAATCATCATATCTTGAATATGATAGAACCATGCTATGTCTGATTTGAGTAGTGGTAAGTACCTATTTGTCGATATTGTTACTATATTAGAATATGAGAGACTCCTTCATAATCATATATATACCCCATTTAAATATCTAAACATAGGTCTATTATAGATGAAAACCAATCTCAATTATTGGTTTTATTACAGTCTTAATGTTGTTAAATAGATTATAGACTGCATAACATCATTCTTGAATTACATTAGGTCTAAATAGACCTATTCTTCCTCTAAAACTTTTGGAAGCCAATGACTTATTATACATGATGTTGAACACATAAGAAAACTCAGTTTACATGCTTTGGATCCTCAAATAGAGGTCTCGACTAAGCTTCAATGGCATCCTTTGGTATATCTACCATTGTTCAACCTAAATCAAATTGAACCTCTATTTGAAGTCCAAAGATTTGAATTTTAATGTTGGCCATTGATATTGAAGCTAAATGGTTTAATGTAATTGAGCCACTTGTCACCTATGCATTTGATCTGAGGATCCACTGACCTTTTAACCCATTATTCACCATTAGATCTACTTTGTATGAGTGAATGTGCTTCATTGATCTACCTAGACCCACTAACTCAAGATTTGTATGCATGCTATTAGATCTATATTATTCTCCCAAGATTATTCCACTTGTCACTTATGCATTCACCATGGATATCCTTTGACATTTTGACTTGAGGCTCACTATTGATCTTTCTTTGTACAAATAAATGCACTCCATTAGATCTTGGGACCGCACTGACATCACTGATAACCCGATCTTCATTAGATTTGAACATAAATTCTAATATTTAGAAATTTTTTAGCTATGTGTTCATCCTTAGAAAATTTTAATTCAAATGGTTATTTACCATAACTTTAAATTGACGTTCTCATGCATATTTCACTCTGTAAATCTAACTTTGAAGCTTCATATCTTGAATAGAAAAGACATCAAGATATGAAATTTGTATAACATGATTTAGGAATGAATAACTTAAAGTCCATGTGATATTTTGGCCTTGAGATGATTTTAAAAATACTTATTAAATGTATAATCAAGCTGACCCATTCATTTTTATGTGATGTGTCATGACGGTCTAGTCTCTTTAGACTTGTACGAGAAATTGTTCTCTCTTTAGAAGGATCCAATGAACTTATAAGACTTTATATAACCTTATTAATTCCCTTGAATGCTTGATACACCTTAAAATCCTACTTTATCTTCTTCCCTTGAAACTCTAGACCCATTTCAAGACTTACTTCTCAAAGATTAATAAAACACACTTTAAGCTTGCTTAAAGTGTTTCAAATCTTTGTAAGTGATATTTGATCTTCTTCTTAAGTATTTGGTCACCCACTTAATCAATAAATCTATTCATCTTATCAATCAATCTCAAAAATTCTATAAATTGATCTATCTAGGAGAATTTTTATATGTGGACCAAAATTGGTCAACTTTTGGCAACATCTTGGGGTTGCATGCCTACTATGTAAAGACTAGTAGCCTTGAAGTGATCTATTGGGTACACATATTTATAGTAATTTATCTCAAATGATGTGAGACTGAGTGAAATTCAACCCTTTCTAAAACTTCCTCTTGAAGCAAAAAGGAACAAAATATCAAAATAAATAACTATGCCTAAGGCACTTATTGAAAGGGAAACACACAACTAAAAGGAAATGTGCTCAAGGAACTTAGAAGAAAGCAGGCAAAACTAATCTAATATGTTGAAATATCATACAAAAACTATAAATTCTTCTAATAACAAGGCTTCAAATGAATGCCATTGACTGGGATGGGTAATAACTCTCCATCTTGTTGGGTAATCTAAAAAGAATTATGTTATTAGCATCCACAAATCAAATAAGGACCACTCCAAAAGCTATCAAACTTGGTATGGTTACTTGGATTAGTCTTATTTATGTCCCATTTTAGGATTAGGTCCCCTTCTTTGAAGTCCATTATTGTGGCTCTCTTGTCAAAGGATTTTTTGACCTGAGCTTGGTGTGACTCTAACATCTTCATTATAAGGTCCCTAGTTTATTAAAGCTCCATGAGCTCTGCCATCCTCACACTCATAGGATCACTTTCCATCGAATCAAGTTGATGGGCTAACTTCAAGATAGATAGTTTAAGATAAGTGGTAAATTTGGCTTCCCTTACATATACAAAGACATATGGAAAATTATCAATGATAGCTTTGGGAGTCAATTTGTTAGCCCATAAGGTTGTCCTTAGCTGTGTATGCCACACTCTTTGATTCTCTTCCATGGTCCTCTTAATAATCCTTATCAAGTTGTTGTTGGTGGACTATGCTAGTCCATTTCATTGGGTGTAGTAATTAGAGGATATATTGAGGTATATGCCCATCTTAAGAGCCCATTCACTTGTCTTCATACTAGTAAATGCTAAGGCATTATATAAAATTATAGTAGTTGGGACACCAAACCTAGTAACTATGTTGTCATAAGAGTCTGATACTACTTTTTCATTGGCTTATTTCAAGGAAATTACTTCCACCCACCTAGTAAATTAGTTAGTTGTAGTGAGCACCAATTTATTTCCTACACTTAAAGGTGTATTTATCATTCTTATGAAGTCTAACCCCTATTACATGAAGGGTTGCTCCACCTAGATTAGGTTGAGTGGAAGAGTTGCTAATCTTTGTTTGCCTATAAATAGAGCACACTTCTAACATTTCATAACTCAGGCATAGGCATATTTAAAAAGGATGGGATAGTAATAAATAATTATCATTACCCTGTTAATATTTTTTTGGAGAAAAATGGCCTCCTACAAGTCCATCATGAAACTGTTCTAAAAGCCTTGTTACTTGATTATCATCAATGCACCTAAGAAGTACCCCATTGAGATCCCTTATGAAATAACACCATTAACTAATGCATAAGGTATGGATTGAAGCCTGAAATACCTTGTTTTTACCCTATCTAAACCTTGAGGGCATTATCCTATCATTAAGAAATGTTTTATGTCTTAAAATTAGCTTTTATGAAGTGGAGGTGCATATACCTATGAGTCATCTTATGTTACCAAAATAACTTATTTTTATTTTTGAAGATAATCCACCATATGATCACACAAGACTTTATATATTATCATCTTGGTGACTTTGATTTCCACATCATACTCCATGACCTTGGTAATCCATCATGTTATTTTGTCATTCAAATCCTTGTCGAGGAGAAAGTCCCTCACTCTAGGATGAGACACCAGAAGATGAAACTTACTATTAAAGAGTATTGGTATAAAATGTTTTAGGATCTTTAAATATATAAGAACCTATTTTTCTATGAACTTATACCTCACCTCATATCCCTCTAGTCCTTGACTAAAAAATGTAATTGACTGTTGAATTCCATCACCATTCTTTTGCATCAACATAGATGATATGTTTTCAACATTGAAAAAGGTGTATAATATAAAATCCTTTGAGAAATTAGGATTCACAAGTGAGGGTGATTTGGAAATAACTTGATTGATAGCCTCAAATGTTGCTTTTCCCTCATTTTACCAAGAAAACACTTAGATCTTATTTAGCATGGTAGTGATGGGTTTAACCAAGTTTGCAAAACTAGATATAAACCTTTTCACAAAGTTTATTTTCTCAAGGAATATCTATATTCCTTTATTTTGGTTGAGTAAAGATAAGGCCAGGATGACACTTATTCTATTAGGGTCAATGGATAATCCTTCCTTTGAAATAATGTGACCCAAAAGTTTGCCTTCATGAATAGCAGACACATATTTCTTGGGATTTGAAGAGAACCTATACTCTTTACATATTTTGAAGATCAACCTTAGGTGGTCCATGTTCTCAATATCCTTCTTGGAGAAAACTATGATGTCATCCAAGTAAACTAGTACCATCTAATTTAACAACCCTTGGAAAGTCATGTCTATGGCTCTTTGTAAAGTGGAATTAGTATTTGACAATCAAAAAGGCATATTTTGGTAATAATATGTGTCCCTCTTGGTGGTGAAGGCAATATTATACTAATCTTCTTCTATTAATAGCCCCTGGTTGTATCCTGAATACCCATCCAAAAGGGAAAAACATTTTGAACCAAAAACTATTTGAAGCAATTTTTTCGTGGATGGTAAGGGGTAGTGATATTTCAAAAAGACTCTATTGACATCCTTGAAGTCAATACACAATCTAATTTCCCTACTCTTATTCCTCATAGGTACCAAATTGGATACCCATGAAGAGTGCTTAATGGGAATAATAATCTTGGATTCAATTAATTTGGTCAATTCTTTCCTTATAAGCTCTTTAATTCTGGGGTTTATAGGCCTCCACTTCTACCTGATAGGCTTGGAATTAACCTTTAGTTCTATAGTGTGTTGGGACAACTTGGGATTAAAGCCTCTCAGGTCACTATATTCCCAAGTAAATATGTCTACATATTTTTTACCAATTTATATGAAATCATGCCTTTCAGCTTTAGTGCTTAACTTTCTAAGCTTGAGGAGCTTGTCTTTAAAGATAAATAATCTTTCATATTTCTCTTCATTGGTTGAAATCAATGATTTTTCTTTTCTCATATGATCTCCCTCATAGAAAAGACCTTAAAGGGTGACAATCCCTTTAAGAAGCTTTTTAGATCTCAACTAAAAAAAATTCTCCTCATACTTATATCTAAACTTTTCCTAGTTTATGGAGAAGAACTCTGCTTCTTGCTACAAGAAATAGGTAATTTACTTGTCATTATCAAATACCTACCAATGAGCTTCATTGTCTAGCACTAACGGTCTCACCACCACTTAGACATGTGGCTATACCTTAGTCTTTTTTTACTCATTTGGGATATCAAATTGAGCTCCCACAACTACCAACCTATTAGAATGTCCATTTTGGTTCCTTGGAAATACTTAGATGTTAAAGAACTCAAAATATTCAATTAGGTCCCACACCTTATGTTTTTAAGACTTCATCAAGGGATTATTGGTGATATTCTATCCTCTAACTTGGTACACTATCAACTCACTATCTTTATAAGCTTGCAACTACTTGATCCCTCTCTTACTAGCCCATTGGAAACCATGGATAAGACCCTCATACTTTCATGTATTATAAGAGAAAATAAATTATAACCTATAAGAATATAAATACTTGTCATTTGAGAGGAATACCAACATTTCACATACACCCATTCCATGTTTTCTCCTTAAACCATCAAATAACAAATTCTATAAGCCATTGGGATCTTTTTGAGGTCTAATGAGTGATGGCATGGACTGATTCTCCTCATGTATGTAGTAGACACCCATTTCCATCTCTTTAAATCCTACCAAGGTATCAAATAAATGATTATCATTCCATAATTCATCCAAGAACATGTCAAGTATCTCCTCAGGGTGAGTGTTTAATTATTGACCAACCATATGTTCATCTTCATCAAGAATGGTGCAATTGGGGTTTATGTTTTTAGGCCCATAAGGCTCTATGTGGAATTTTTCAATGGGATTAGCCTTAATAGATACTTTGGTTCCATATCTTATTCTGAATTTCATGTATGGCTAATTTACTATAAGATAATCTCTAAGATTTGTAGTGAATTATATGGATAGGCATAAGGAAAAATGATGAGGTACATTTAGGATCAACACATCTTAAGCCACTGAGACACTAAGACATGTATGTAGGTTCAAGTTGATATCTTTTATGATACTAGATGGATTGATGGAAGATCCATCTAGCTGTAACACTCCTTTAGATTGGGGCTCATACTTTAGACCAAACTAGTCTGCTAAAGATTTTGGCATTACTGAGGTACTAACCCCACTATCTACCAAATAATTATTCACTAAAGAGTTACCAATGATTAATTAAATGTATAAGGGATAAATTTTGACCACCTTACCTAGTTTCCTTTCATTTGGTCTTTTGGTTACATTGGTGAGAACCACATTCTCCTTGACTGGTGGTATCTTAGAAACATTGATTCTTGATAACCCTTCTTGGAGGATGTCTACCTGAATAGGAATGGAGAGAATATCCCACAATAGCACACTCACATTAGACCTTTTCATTTGTTTCACAATGTTGATAGGTGAACCACCAACCTTTGGTTGTGATTTAGGAGCCACAACTACACCTTGAGTTCATGAGTTTTAAGGAACAAAGACATTCCCCTGATTTTGAGTCCTTGGAGTTATTCGAACCTTTGGAATAAAAATAGGTTAATTTGGCTTTGGTATTGAAGGAGTAATGGTATGAGGTTCCTTGGCTACTTCCTAGTTACCATCTATGTTCCTTCTTTTGAAACTTGTATTTGATGCCATTGGAATATATGCATAGATATAACTAGCCTATTGATTGAGTGCATAACACTCTTATTGCTCATAATTCATAGTTATAATAAGCAAATAGCTTGGTCCTTGATTAGGGATTTGTCCTTGTTGAGGCTCTTTTATTTTTGTCATCATGGGTACCTCTATGTTCTGAGTCATAAGAGCTTGATTCTACCCATAATTAGTAGCCTATTGCCATTGATCATTGAAAGCTTGAGTGAAATTAGTGGTTACAATAATGAATTTCCCAAAATACTAATTCCAAGGCATGGTATCCTCAACTTCTTGAGAAATATTATTTTTAATGGGGATCAAAGTTTTGGAAGTGCTTGCAACATTTAGATTATAGTTATTTTACCTAATATAGTTAGGATGCCCTTGTCCTTGGATTTGACCTTGGACTTGGCCTTGGAAGTTTCCATTGTAGGGTGGTCTATTTTCTTGATAATATTGTTGTTGAGGTTGATATGAGTCTTGGTAAGGAATATTGAAATCTTGATGCCTCTTAACATTCACCAATTCATTTTCCAAATATTGGAACATGCTCTTAAGATCTTGAAAGTTTCTATGTTTTTGGGAATCACCAAATTGGATTGTGGAAGCCTTTTCTTGATTAGGTGAGGATATAGTAGTAATTGTAGGCATATGAGGAATGATAGTAAGGAGAGGAATATAAATAGGGCATGGTTTGATCTCAGGGAAAAAGGCATTGGTGGTCTAGGTGTAAGCTTGTTAGCCTGTACCAGATAATGTTTTGCTCTGATTACCACCTCATATGAATTTGGCAATGTGTTTCCTCCCATAGACTGATTATTGTTACAATGCCACTATTTAGGGCCTTTAAATAGTAAATAAAGGAAAATTTAGGGGTAGGCCTAATAGATATTGGGATTCTATCCCAAGCTTTTTGGAACCTTGTATTGAAGTCTTGCATGACTTTATGAGGGGCTCTTTGAATTATGGTTAGTTTCTCTGAAAGTGACAAATGGTCATTTTTATCCTCAAATATCTTACACAATGCATCTTCTAATTATTCCCATGACATAATAGAGTTAGCATCAAGGCTTCTATACTAATCTAGGGATTTACCTTTGAAAGAGATGGCTAATAACCTAATTGCTAAATTTTCCTCATTAACATTATGAATATTGTAAAAATTAGCTATCTCCATGAGGTGCTCATAAGGGGTTGTATCTTAGTCTCTAGTGAAATAAGGGATAATTTTAAAAGTTTACTACTAGAATAGGATCATATTGAGGGAGGTCCATAAGAATTTGGACATTAAAATCCACAAAGGGAAAAGCTCTAGGGGATTTCATGGGAATGAAAGGGTTTAAAAAAGATATTCTTGCAAGGGTAGGCCTTAGGATTTACTTAAGAACAAAGTTACCTTTACACAAGTGTCTATTAGAAAATCTTAATATTTTCACTAAGTTCAAAGCTAATTCAATGAATTCAAAGGGAATACCTCTATAAGTTAACCTTGTAGTCACTTTTGACATGAGATGTAGTCACTGTTTTTCTACCAAAATGTTGAATCTTCTTTTAGAGTCACTAGACGTCATTGCTTGGAAGCTATAACTACTATAAATTGATCAAACCAACATCAAACTTTGACCAATCTTATTTGAACTATGAAGTCCTACTAAGTGTGCCAAAATTTTTGTATAATCAATTTACACCCTAAGAGAGGGTTCTTCAGGATCTCTCTAATTAAGCTACACTATGGGAACAACCCAAGGTTGTGGGTCACCTATGGTGGTGTTAGACATTTCGATAAGGTTGACTTCCTCTTTATGGATCACCTATACTAATGTTTACACTAAGAAAAGGGTTAGAAAGGGGGAAAGGGATCCTAAGAAATTTAACCAGGTGATGCATCAAATTTAAATGAGAACTCACATAAACATGAAGTAAATACTGAGGAGGCATAATACAATTCTAGCTCACACAATCTCACAAAACCTAGGTAGTTGAATAAGTGTTACATAAACTAGGTTCATAAAGTAAGGAATGAAGGAAAATAGGAGCTATATGAATCACTGAGAGATTGCATCAATGATATAAATAACACTAAACTAGACTTGCAACTAAATTGAAGACATCTAAGAAATGAGCAAGTAATAAAGATAATGGGCATGGAAGATTCTCCTTCACAATGCGATCATACACAAGCTTTGCTACACATAATTCAAATAGGAGAGATAGGAAAAGTAAAGTATTTTTTATTCAAGAGGTATTTAATACAAATTTTTGATAGGGTCTATCCTTATCAAATGAGAGTCTCTACTCTTCAGAATTGAGAAAGATTTTTTAATAAAAAATGAGAGAGAGTCTATGCTCTTCAAAATTGAGAGGGAAATTTTTGTCAAAAGTGAGAGAGTCTACAAATGATAAATAATGTGATACATAGGAGAAAGGGGAGGAGAGAGGGGGAGTACACCATCCAAGATCATTAATTGAGATGCCACCACCTTTTAATCAAAATATGATTAATACATCATAGACAAAATAACATTTATTTGTCCCAATAGCCTCTAAATCTTCTCATTGGTTGAGTAATATACTAGAGGACAATAATGTGTCTAAGATGATGAGTCATGATCCTACTATGAATAAAAAATACTTAGACACCTTGAAAATCCATTAAATGCTCTAACTGCTTCCTCTAATCACCAAATCTCCATCTTGGGACTCTACATCATCTTCCACTTTCTTTGTTCATGAAGGATAAAATCCTCATATCTTAAATCTAATAAAGCCATGCTATGTCTATTTTGGGTGGTGGTAAGTACCTATTTTTTTAGGTTGTGACTATATTGGAAGATGAGACACTCCTTCATAATCACATATTTTCCCCATTTCAATATATTAACATAGGTCTACTATAGATGAGAACCAATCTCAATTATTTATTTTCTTGTAGTATTAATTTTGATAAATAACTTACAGACCACATATCATTGTTATTAACTTATATTAGGTCTAAACAAACCTATTCTACATCTAAAACTTATAGAAGCCAAGGAAGTATTATACATGACATTGAACACACAAGACAACTGATTCTACATGCTCTAGATCCTCCAATATAAGTCTCAACTAAGCTTCAATTACATCCTTTAGTATATCTACCCTAGCTCAACCTAAGTTAAATTTAACCTCTATTTGAAGTCCTTGGCTTTAAATTTTAATGTTAGCCATTGATATTAAATTTTCATGGTCTAACGTAGTTGAGCCACTTGTTACCCCTATATTTGCTCTTAATATCTACTAACCTTTTGACCCATTGCTCACCATTATATTTTCTTTATATGAATGAATGTGCTTTGTTGATCTGCTTGAACCCACTGACTTGAGGTTCATTTTTAAAATTTTGGATCCAGATTATAATATTAATATTATGTCACTTGTCACTTGCACATTCACCCTAGAGATCCTTTGACCTTTTAACTTGAGGCTCATTTTTTATGTTTCTCTATATGAATAAATGTGCTCTATTGGATCCCAAGACCCATTGACATCATTGATTGCCTGCTCACCATTATATTTTATCCTAGCTTCTAAGATTTGGACACTTATTAGACACACATTTATCCTTAGAACATTTTAATTCAAATGGCTATTTTTTGTAGCTTTCACTTGACATCCCTATCCATGTTTCACTCTACAAGTCTAAATTTGAAGCTTTATATCTTGAGATAGAAAAGACATCAAGATATGAAATTTGTAGAGCATGATTTATGAATGAATAAATTCATGTCCATGTGATATTTTGACCTTGAGAGGATTTCTAATAATACTTATTAAATTCATAATCAAGCTGACCTATTCATTTATACATGATGTTCCATTATGGTTTGGTCTCTCTAGACTTGTGCAAGAAATTATTGTCTCTTTAGAAGGATCTAATAAACTTCTAAGAATTTGTGCAACTTGATTCATGCCCTTGAATGCTTGAAACACCATGAGAGCCTATTGGATCTTCTTCCCTTGCAACTCTAGACCTATTTCAAGACTTGATTCTCAAGGATCAATAAAAACACACTTTAAGCTTCCTTAAAGTGTTTCAAAAGATTTGTGACATTTGATCTTCTTCTTCATTATTTGGTCACCCACTCAATCAAGAACTCTATTCAGCTTGTCATTCCATCTTGTAACTTTCAAAAATTGATTTATCTAGGAAAATTTAATTATGTGGGCCAAAATTGACCAATAAGTCTGATTTCTACCTAATCTACAAGTGAATTCAACCATTGTTCATTCCTCTCAAGCTAGTGTGAGTGTTAGTCAAGACGTCTGTATGAAATAATTATGAAAGAGTCATTGTATGAAGATGAAGTGAATGTGTGCAAGTTTTTAATATTCAAAAGTGTGTCCAATAAAGGCATAATTGACCTTAACATTGGTGCATCACCCTAATTCTCAATTTTCAATTCCATTTTCAGCTTTAACATTGCTCCTTCTACCCTTTTCCTAGTCAAGAAAACACTATTTGAGAGAGTTTAAAGATAAGTGGGTGAATGTACTAAAGGGAACCAAACCTTCATCTAGAGATCATCTCTGGTAGAAGGTCACCCACACCTTAAAGATTTTCCATTATATTAATGGAAGTGAAAACATGCATAGGTTCTTTATAGGGTGCACTTCTAAGTGATAATAGTTGTTTCACTATGTTTTTATAATATTTTATTTTGATTTTAGAAAAAAAAGTAAAACTCTGAAGAAAGGGAAAGGTGTACATGAACCTAGATTTAGTTGCATGCTCTATGATCTAGATGATGTGAAGAACTCCTCTTTGTCTTTAGATGAATGACCTGTAATAAGAATGAGAACAAAAAAAGATTGATTAGTAAGATAGGAGTGTGGATTGCCTAGGAAGTGCTAGATCTAAGAAGTACAAGACTTCATTAGAAGGTTGTCAATCCACTAATTTAACAAGTTAAGTTATAAAAAATGATATGAGATACTTACATAAAGTAATGGAAAGTACTCAATCATAGTGAAATAAATACTTTCCAAGAGAAAATGAGTGTTTTTAACAAAATGACATTCACTTGTTCAAAACTAATGCCAAAATGATAAAACTTGATTCAAAAAATTACTTATGACTCTGTATTGTGATAGAAGTTAAAAACATAGATTTTGTGAGAGGGTTTATGGGTGATTTAAAATTACTTTTTTTGGGAAAAATAATTACATAGATATCAATGTCAATCACTATGTAACCAATACTTGTTAAGGATAAATGATGCCGGTCAAGGGTAATCAATGTTGGTCAAGGGATGATCGATGTTGATCACTATGGGTTTCTCATTATTCTGACTTGAGACAAAAATGGAGTTTTGGGATATTGTATAAAGGTTGATGGGATATTTGGGGTTAGATGATGGTCATGAATATAGAATGGGGTTTTAAATTTGTCAAACATAGAGATTTGAAACTCAAATGGCTGAGAATGGTCAGTGGGGATTTTATGGACAAGGGGTGTTTGGAGTTGCATAACTCAAACATAAAAGAGAGTGTGAAGAGACATTGGAAGGGATTGAGATCAATAAACTACAAATAATAAATAACTAAACTTATAACAAGTACAAGATACTTAGATATTATTCGACTTACTAGCTTGGAGATGTTCTAAAGTTAAGTGTGAGCAACTTAAAATCCTAGAATAAAATAGATAGAATAAAAACACTTGAGTCCTTAGTATTGAGGTGAAGAAGCACTTTTTGATCTCTAAGATGGTTCTCTAGTTTTATGGGAATCTCAAATTCAAATGAGGGTTTTGGTTCTCGCTTAAATGTTTCAACCTCCTCAGCAAGGGTCTTGGGTTAGCCTTAAGTAATTGACATCGGTCTTGGTCAATCGATGTCAATCAAGGGGTGACTAATGTTGATTAAGGTGGAAAAGGTATTTCTTACCCAAAATAGTATTTTTCTCTTAAGTTTGGATATTAAGACCATTATAAGTGGTCCAAGATAATTTAAGGTAGCATGGGCATATAGGAAGAAGTGGTCTAAGAAGTTAAGACATTAAATGTCAAGGTAGGAAATGGTCTTAAGGTTAGGTGTCGCTAAGTTAGCCATGGGTTTGGTTAGGGTGAGGTGTAAATAGGATTAATTAGATTAATTAACTAATTAATTTAGATAAATATGTGTAAAGGGATAAATGGGTGTTTTTAAGTAGTTTTAATAAATATTCTAACCTAAGGTGACCAAGAGGGTCAAGAGAAGTGTTTTGAGATGACTAGAACCATTGGTGCAGTTTTTTAGTGCCTACATTTTGTCCCTTTTTATTGTGTAAGTTGCATCAACAAGATAAAGAACAAAAATGAATAATCCATTAGTAATTTTGGATGCCCCAAGTATGGGAGGAGGTGTTCCCCCTCAAACTAAGAAGTGATGAGGTGAACTTGAAGTCGAGTGTGGGTTTGATAAGTGAGTAAGTGGGTTGTAAAGTAGTCTGGGTGGTTAGGCATAAAATCACAAAAGGGTACACAAAATATAATGAAGTTAAATGTTATAAATTGTACCAAGATGAGATTTTCATGTGTGAATGAATTGGTAATAAGGTTGGATGTAGAAGAATAAGTGATAAATGAACTAGGCCAAAACATTAGGTGTAGCTAATATGGGGTGCACTTATAAATGTAGGTATTCATGATGAGGTATCTACGCTCATAAGGAGATAAAATTAGGGTGATCATAAGAATAAAAAATGATTTTTAGGTGTTAGAATTACAAATGGGCATGTTTTAATGCACTAAAAGGGCTAAACACAAAAATAATGCATAGGCATAATATTGTGAATCATGGCAAGGTATTATAAGCAATCAAGTTGACCAAGGCAAGGTTGTCACACAAAATATGTTAATAGTTGTTAAGAGGGACCAAAAGGAATGAAATTGGTTAAATTCAGTAGAGGAGAATAGGGTAATCTCTGATTGGTGGGTGAGGAATGAGATGCGAAGTATGGTAGTTATAATTTGTAAAAGGATCCCTTGTAGTAGAATGGGGTATAAGGTTATGGGAGGAGTTAGTGGATAAACCTTAATTTTTATGATCAATACCAATTGATATAAGGTAGGATTGATTGATGTCAGTCATGCCAGCCCTAGGGGTGACTGACATCAGTCACCATCCAAACCCTAGATAAGGGGATTGGTAACTAAAAAGGTCAATTTAAATTTTGTTTTATTATTTTACTATTGACCAAATTTGAGTTCTAGTCAAATTGGGTCAACCCATATAATTTTAACCTTTTGAATAAGGTTCCCATGTATCTTATAGGGTGTCATGTTGGTCTATTATCTCACTTGGCCTTGTCCTAGTCCTTGTCTAAGCTCATCTTCCTTGAAATGGCCTATTCAACCAAAGTCAAACTTGGTCAAAGGTACATTTTATGTCTAATATTTCTTGACATGGTATTTAACATGTTTCAATGTGTTTAAAAGTCATTAATTTGTTATGTGCTAGGTCTCATGTGTAAAAAGGGGCCTTTTGGTCACATTTTGGCTCATTAATTGACTTATATGAACTTACAAGAGAGAATATTTGTCACCAAGGTGGATGAGAATGTGTATAAGGTAAAATAATGTTAGGATTAAATTAGGTGGTAGTTACAAGTCAGTTTCATTAGTCAAATGGTAGTTTTTCCTAAAAAATAGGCCATTTCTAACACTTGTATAGACTTCTCAAGTTCCCTTATAGATAAAAATGTGGTGGTGTGACATTTCACATCCCCAAAAGTCATTCCAATGTTTTTATTGAAGATATCACATAAAAATTTTCATTTATATCTTCTTTTCCTTCATTTTCACTTGGCAAGCTTAAGAGGAGCAATTTCAAACACTTGTTATGGGCTGTACAAGTGGAGTCAAGAAAAATTATTCTATAGGTGGATATAAATTTGAGTGAACTTCACATCCATAATAAAAAATCTCATATTGGTGGCTCTTCCTTCATGAACAATCACTTACACCCCAAATAGCTTTTTATGAACTTACATTCAAGAGGGGTATGGTTGTGCCTATGTTTCTTATTTTCATAGATCCATGGAGCTATGTGATCTTGATGGGGTGTTTTTAGGTTGTAATAATCCCCTCTCCATGGTGTTATCATCTTCCAATACTCTTTCTCTAAATGTTTTTTAGGGGGATTTCAAAATGGTTCTTATTTCTCAAGTTGGCAACCATGGATGGGTAACCTATGTTTTTGAACATGGAAGGAGCTTCATGAAGATGTTTAATGTTTTTGGACTCATTTTTTCAAAGTTATTTAATTTAACTCTCTTGGGAGAAAAGCTAATTGCCTATATTCTCTTGTTCACTACCTTGTTTGTAGAATATGCACTTAAGATCTAAGAGGTTTGTATAGAGGTATAATAGTGAAACATAATATGGAATTCATTTTTGAGGTTCTAAAATATCCAAGAGTCATATAATTCATTTCATTAGGGCTAATATGCCATGCAAGGTAAAGTTTTCACTTCATAAGGTGATCAGAGCATATTGGGCTCACTGTCCCTAAATAGACCAAACAGATTTCCTAGAGATTTTTTGGGATAATATATGCCATGAAAAAATGAATCTTAAATAATCTTAGCTATTTGGTCTAATATCCCTATCTACATATAATGCCCATACCAATTTTGAGGGGCAAAAGGTGAGTGAAGGATGAGTAATTAAAATGTAAAAATGGCTAAAAACCCACTAAAAATAAATAATGATATCTACATGAGGGTAATGAAAAAGTGACTTGTACTTCAATTTTTCCTAGACCATGCGATAAAGTTAGATCCATACCAAATGATCCAAATGGTAATCATGTGCTAAGGTGATAGAGACAAAGTGAAGGTTGATGTGATGACTTCTTAGACACTCCTCCTTGTCTATACAACAAGCATGGGAACACTAACCTATAGTAGGCTCTACTAAGCTTCTACCTCAATTGGGCAAATAGTAACAATTAGAGGTTTAGAGTGAAGTGGACACTTGTAGTGTACTAGGCTTAAAGTGGATATTGATTTTAGCGAATCACATGGCCTAAAAGGTCTCAAATGCACCTATAGGTAGCACCTAAATCCATAAAAAATAGTCACGTGAGGCACCTTGGTAGTGAGGAATTTTTTTGAAGTTTATACCCCATGTTGAAGCATTGATGTGAGAGGGAAGATTGATATTGAGTGAAGTGTATATTTAAATTATCCTTAGTTCCAATTGCATGCTAAGGGTATTAGTAGAGCAAATATTTTGGTGTATCACCTCCTATAAGCTAGGTTTACTTTCATGTTATCCTTATCCCTTTTCATCCCTAAGTGTTAGTAGTAGGATATATGCTTTAAGTGATGCATCAAGTGGATCTAGTCCCTAACCTAGAGATCACCTCCTAATAGGGATACCCATAACCCTAAGGTGGTTCTATTGTCTCACTTGAAAGAGGAGAAACGTGTTCCATCTCCTCATTGGGTATAAGTTCAAGTGACAACATTTACAATTAGTTGTCTTTCATGAGAGTGATTTGGAGCCAAAAAATATTTGTTTGGACCAAATGAGAGTGAGAGGTAAGTGTCAAGGTGATTGTGAGAGGTGAGTGGGCTATAGGTAAGTTGTAGTAGGATAAGAAAGAGAGGGTGCCAAGTGGGACTAGGTTAGATATAGAGAGGTAAATATACAACCAACTAGAAGATAAGATAGGGGTAGAGGATAAACTATGGTTGAGAGATAGGTAACACCATGGAGGTAGACATGAGATAAGGTAGGCATTCTAGTGTTTTTTATATTATTTTATTTTATAATTTTTTAAAGTGTTTAGGTAGGGTAATGTATTAGGATAGGGGAAATCAATGTTTTGTGTGAAATTATAAGGTATAGAGGGTAGAAGGGAAGAAGATAGAGGGTGGTATGTTTATTTGAGGTAGGTTGTAATGAAAATTAGGGTTTTAGGGTTTGACCCCAATATATAGTGACTAACTTTGATCACTATTGATCGATGTCAATCGATAGGGAGATGGTGTTGGTTAAGATTCTATTAATGTTGGCCCAAGAAGGAAGCCAATTTTAGTTGAGAGTAGATCAATGCTAGTCTAATAAGGAATCAGTGTGGGTCGAGGGTCAACTGACTTCAGTCTTGGGGTAAAGGGTAAGGGGATAAAGTTTAAAATGTGGTAAAATGTGTTTGTATATGCTATAAGGATAATGAGTAGTGGGTTGGGTTTGTTAAGTAGGTGGTTAGGTTAAACTAGAAATGGTACAAGGCTTACACTTAGGAGTATCCAAATAGGATTGGTGCTATGGGTAAGTGATGAATATAGGTGAGTGCCTAGGTTTAGTGAAAAGGGTAGTGTATGTGAAATATGTATTGGGTTTTAAAGTGTAGGTTAAAATAAGTTATATATTTAACCTTATAGGCAAGATTATTTTTGATGATGTAAGATCATGTGCTACCACTACTAGAGAAACTATGTAAAGAAATGATCAGGGAGGAGTGGGCCCATATGATGATGGTGGGTCTAGGAGGCAAGTGACACTATCGATGCATGCCTCAAGACATAGCTATATTAATATCCATCATAAAGAGATGGGACATAACCACCAACACATTTTGGTTACCGACAAGAGAGGAGCTTAGATACTATGAGGGTCATGTTATTACCAACCTTATATATGTGCTTTGGTACATAGAGTATCCAGCAGAGT